>BSBN01000263.1:1303500-2607000 GCA_027924645.1 Cunninghamia lanceolata | reverse complement strand
GAAATTACAGCTCTATCATCTCTGGTCAGGGTAAATAAAAAAAAATTCAAATTCAATGGGTGTTTCCTATATAGTGTGGCATACAAAAATAAATACGTTGTTGTCGACGTTTATGTCCCTTACCATGCCTGCATTCATTTCTTCTTCAAATTATTTTTGAATGTTGATATTTGAATTCAATCATGCTTAACCACGTAATATTTTGCCTTGTGTTTGTTGTATTTGTGGCAATATTATGGAACAATAATAATTAATATGCTACCTACACCTTACATTACCACACTAGATATTAAAAATTGCTTTCTCATGACTTAACTTGGAGCTATTATTTCAATAGAGAAATAGAAACTATTTTATATTTACTTAAGACTACTCATGGTGACTTTAAAACTATAAATATTTGAATTAGTTGAGCCTGGGGTAACTTGATAACCTTTTTAATTCTTCTATTACATGATTTAATTACATGTTTGAGGCATTATTTGCTAATATTTGTCCTATAGATGATCACATTTATGCATGTATATTATAATTCAATGAAGTAATATCTGATTACAATGTGGTACATTTCTCCAACCATACATATAATCAATTTCTTTGTAGAAATCTATTTAAATTTCTTATTCACATATTCTATTCCTCTATATGAGCTAATTATCATGAGTAATTTTTCACATTATTCTCAACAAAAGTTTTTTATATTACTTGAAAATTTTAAACACTTCATCCTTTGCTTTTAGGAAATATAGCTTTATGTTTTTCTAGACTATAATCACTTGATCCTTTGCTTTTAGAAAATATACCTTTAAGTTTTTTCTAGTATATTTCAACATATACTTTGATCTTGAAAGAGGTAGAGTTTGAATTGGAGTCATTACATTACTATAAATTGAATGAATGAGAGTGTTTGCTCTCTATAAAGCATATATTTTCTATATAATTTTTAGTGTGTGGTGGCACATTTATTTTGCATTTCTTCTAGTTCTTCATCGTAATTTTCTATATAATTTTTAGTCAAATGGTTTTTAATAAATTCCATGGTTCAAAATTTATAAATTTTATGTGTACGTATTTAATTTATGTTTTAAATTACATGCATGTTTATTTATTAAATTTAATTTAGTTTCAAAATTAAATGTAAATTTTTGTACATACATATATATACACATATTTAGACATGGCTGACTAGACTTTAAGTCATCAGTCTAATCAGTCTACTTATGCTTGTAGAAGTGAACTTTATGCTAATACCATTTGGATATTAGAGAATGCATTGCATCATTTAAATAAAACTATTCATAGTACACCAAACCTGACAAATAGAGGCAGGGTGGTCACCATTACAGACGAGATGACACGTATGATCAATATTATTCAATCATACAATCCATATGATGATATTAACATCAAGAAGTTGTATATATCAATGTCTACAAGTGTTATTAGACATGAGAAATGGTCATCCATTTCTCAAGTTCTTTCATTGGATATGCTTCATCACATGTTCCCGCATTATATAGATGAGATAGAGTGTGAGGCTATTCCATCACTAGGTTTATGGATGAGGTTGTGGCTCCACTTATTTATCCTAGATGATTGGTAGATCATCATATATGGCCTCATAATGATGAGTTTCCACTATATTTTTGTAAACAATTATATGCAGAGGTACATTTACATTTATTTGTTGATTATACATCTATCCCTACACATGCAAGATAGGGGAAAGGGAGGTTTGTTGACAAACCTCAATATAGATGAGAAGATTTATGACCGCCCATGAATAAGAGGGCATTAGTTGGTCCAAAACTTTTGGTTCTTCAAAAGTGTTTGGATTTAGACTCCACTACAGAGCCAACACTCACCTCGTCGAGATGTGGCATTTTGCAAAGTATAGCAACCATTGCTAAAGAGATTGACTACTTGATATTTGACTGCATTAGTAGATATATGTTGCATATGTAGATTAATATTCCTCCCACTAAGCCCACATTGGCCAGTTATGATCATTTCATCCACGCTGATATAGTATTGCCACATCATGTGGTACGGATGACTAGAGATGATGATCTATGTAGCTTGAGAACATGTCTCACCCATGATTTATTAGATGCATATCAATTTATTAGCATAAATTATGGGATCCCACTTGATTCTATGTTGACACATTTTAGGTGCTATTTTGATAGACAAAGGGGCCATGGTCAGACAACTGAATAGTGCTTAAGGGGACATTAGAACGTTCCAGTTGATTCTATAGCCCCTCTCAGAAGGTTCTTGATCAGGTTGAGGTTACACCAGATTTTCCACCATGATCATTTAGCAGGCTTCTTCATGGTGACACTACATTGGTTCCAAATTTGGGACCAACTACTAGTATCGCCATGTCCATTCTTCTGAGCTTGATGGGATTGGGAGGGCTATTGGTACAACAAATCTAGTAATTTATATGATGAGAAATTTGAGTATTCCACAATTTACAATGTTTAGTTACTGCAACATAAAATGGATCATGTGTGAGTTAACTCTTGATTGAAATCCTATGTATTAGGTGATTGGTGACATTATACAGAGTGTGGGCTTTGGATATTTGTAGTATGCTGGCAATCCAATGAATCATCATGAAGTATAAATGAACTAACTTGTAAGTAAATATTTATTCTACATTTTACATGTAAATTTATATATATTTATGTTTCTAATACAAACATGTACAAATAAAAGTTCTATATACCATAATTTTTCTAACTTTACATCCACATGTACATAGGTTTCACTATCAACTCATGATTCTGATCAGAGTCATATCTAATGTCCTTTACATGATGTTGGTGGATGTCAGGTAAAGGTCTTATATTTAAATTTTAAATTATAAGTTATGTTCATTATAAGCATTCATTTTATATTTCATTCTATTTTTAAAAAATATGTAATCATGCATGTATGTACATCTATTCCATGAAGATTAAGTTCAAGTATATAAATTCTTATGTGCAGGGATCTACAAATGATTCACCAGGTGATACTCATAGATTGACCATGGGAGCGACCTCTAGACATGGCTTAGGACATGATTTTAGTACTCCTAGGTAGAGTGAGGCTCAATCCAGTTGTAGGTCCACACATAGTTTATTTAGAGTCATGCTAGATATTTATAATGTGCACATACACTTATGTATGAACAATTTATATGTGAACTATAAATTTATCATGTGTGTGTGGACCTATTTCTATATAGAATATACATTTAGACATTTAGTTGGACACTTACATAGATAGATAGATTTATTTTTTGATCACATATATATGATTGTTGCACTTATTTTTATATCATATGCACATGTGTTACATATTTTTAACAAATTTATTAAATATTAGTGATTTACTTGATTTAGGTTCATAATTTAATTAATACTTAATTTATAAATTTACAATTGATCTATCAAATTTACAATTTATATCATGTAGTTTGGATGCTATTTGAAACATTAAATAAAGGTCAACTCTTGGTTTTGGGGACAACATGCATTGCTACTAAAGCCTTGGGCTTCTACTTTTAACTCTCTTACTGAATCTTTCAATCAATTACCAGTTTAGTTTTGTTTACCAAATCTACCTCTTCATTTCTGGTGTTACTCTTGCTCTAAAGGCATTGGTAACTCAATGGGTCATTTTATCCTGGTGGATCAAGCCACTACTTTCTTCTCTCACACCACCTATGCTTGTATATTAGTGAAATTGGATTTTTCTATGCCTCTCCTAGAAAGGGTTGTTTTACAAGTTGCTGATCGCTCTTGGTGTCATCCCTTGGACTATGAAGGTAGCCCATTCTATTACTAGAGGTACTTTGATATGGGTTATTTGGAGTCAGATCTCCCATGTGTGAAGGTCTCATGTTCTTCATCTTGGTGGAAGAATACTTTACAACACTACAACAGAATAGGCAATTAGCACCTAAAATAGAGCCAAAATTTAGTGCATTTGAGTCCATGAATTGGACACTTCTTCCAACACCAAACTCAATGCCCAATAGCATCTCACTATTGCACCAGGTTTAGCGTCAGGTTTAGTGCTGATTATAATGTTGGGTTGTGCACCGAGTTTAGCACTGGATTTTAGTGCCAAGTTTAAGGCTGAATTTAGCGCTAGATTTTGTTGTTTCCAATTTGGCTTCCCATTTTGCTTTTGGTTTTGCTTCTTGTGTTGCTTCCAAGTTTGCTTCTAGTTTTGCTTTCGGTTTTACTTTCAGTTTTGCTTCCAATTTTGCTTCCAAGTTTGCTTCCAGTTTTGCTTTGGGTTTTACTTCTAGTTTTACTTCTGGTTTTGCTTCCAATTTTGCTTCTAATTTTTCTTCTAGGTTGGCTTTTAGTTTTGCTTCTAGTTTTGCTTCCAATTTTTCTTCTGGTTTTGCTTCCAGTTTTGCTTCTAGTTTTTCTTCCAATTTTGCTTCCAATTTTGCTTCTAGTTTTGCTTCTAGTGTTGCTTCCAATTTTGCTTCTAGGTTTGCTTTCGGTTTTGCTTCTAGTTTTGCTTCTAGTTTTGCTTCCAGTTTTGCTTCCAATTTTGCTTCTAGTTTAGCTTCCAAGTTTGCTTTTGGTTTTACTTCTAGTTTGGCTTCCAATTTTATGTCTAGTTTTGATTCCAATTTTGCTTCCAATTTTGCTTCCACTATTGCTTCCAATTTTGCTTCCAGTTTTTCTTCCAATTTTGCTTCTGATATAACATCACTTGTTGCTTCCATTTTTGTGTCTTTTGTTGTTTCTAAAAATGCTTATTATTTTTCTTACATTTATTAATTTAATATGTTTTATTTCAATTTAATTAGTTAAATATTTCATGCCTCTTAAATAACTTATATGATTATAGAGTAAGTAATCTAATTAACTCATACAATTAAATAACAAGATAATTATTATAACATGATCATCATCTATAATTAAAACAAGTGAGTCAAATATCTATAATTTAATTGAATTTGACAGCATCCATCCTGAGTAGTAAATTAAAATCATCATACGTAATAAATATCCATCTAAAAATTATCGACCACTTTCAATATATAAATTGACAAGTCAATACAGATAAGATCATCATCATATATAACTAAAACAAGTGAAAGTCAAATATGCCAATAGATCAATAACATGTCAAAATGATACATGTACACATGATATAAGTAAATATGATAAATTACGTAACTCAAAATGATACAAGTCAAGATGATACATGTTCAAATGATATAAGTCAAAACGATACATAAATTTATGATCCAACTCATTAATATGGTATTACAGGTCATGAAAATGATACATATGATAACTAGCAACTATGAAAAGAGACATCATAATGATATATCAACAATGATCCATGATGGAGTCTATATGATCATGAATGTCATTGGCTACTACAAGCAACTGCCTCCTCCTCCTCCTCCTCATCATCATCACCATCGTGATCATCATCATCATCACCATTGTGATCATCATCATCATGATCATCATCGTCGTCATCATCATCCTCTTCATGTGATCTATACCAGAACCAACATAATCTTAATCTCTATCATGAGGATCATCTTGATTTTCTGGCAGACTCGTGTTTTTCAAAAAAAACATTTCAAATGAAAAATTATTATTTATTTCATACAATAATTTATTTTTCTATTATATATCTAATATTAGAACATATGAAACAAAACTATAATCATATTACATCATATCAAAGTGTACATACCATAATAAAATTTCAAAAATGTTACAACTAATATGTCATTCCAATGATGTAAAACATGCAACAATTCTAATAAATGTTAGTAAAGATCATAAAAAAATTTGTTATAAATTTAAATATCAACTATATATTCTATTACCTAACCTTAAGTGCTACAAATTGCTTGGTTGAAAGCTCCCATTTTGACACAGGTAGGGAGGATGGTGGCAAAGGTTGTGGAATTTGGCTTTACACTAGCCAATTGTATTTGCTTTAAAATTTATGAATTCTTTTCAACAAATCCATTTTGTGCATATCCTGTAGTCATTGCAGTCCATGAGACCACATTTCTTTGAGGCATTCTATCAAACAATTCTTGTGCCTTGTATATGATTCCACATTTTGCATACATGTCTAACAGGGTAGTTGCAACTACAACATATGACAAAATTCCTCTATCCTTTATGTATTGATGGATGTCCATACCCTATTCCAAAGCTCCCATTTTGACACAGGTAAGGAGGATGCTGGCAAAGGGTGTGGAATTTGGCTTTACAATAGCCAATTGCATTTTCTTTAAAATTTCTAAAGCCTTTTCAACAAATCTATTTTGTGCATATCCTGCAGTCATTGTAGTCCATGGGACCACATTTCTTTGAGGCATTCTATCAAATAGTTCTTGTGCCTTGTCTATGTTTCCACATTTTGCATACATGTCTAATAGGGCAGTTGTAACTACAACATCTGACAAAATTCCTCTATCGTTTATGTATTGATGGATGTCCATACCCTATTCCAAAGTTCCCATTTTGACATAGGCAGGGAGGATGTTGGCAAATGTTGTGGAATTTGGCTTTACACTAGCTAATTCAACAAATCCATTTTGTGCATATCCTGTAGTCATTGCAGTCCATGAGACCACATTTCTTTGAGGCATTATGTCAAACAGTTCATGTTCCTTGTCTATGCTTCCACATTTTGCATACATGTCTAACAAGGTAGTTGCAACTACAACATCTGACAAAATTCCTCTATCCTTTATGTATTGATAGATGTCCATACCCTATTCCAAAGCTCCTATTTTGACACAGGTAGGGAGGATGCTGGCAAAGGTTGTGGAATTTGGCTTTACACCAGCTAATTGTGTTTGCTTTAAAATTTCTGAAGCCTTTTCAATAAATCCATTTTGTGCATATCCTGCAGTCATTGCAGTCCATGAGACCACATTTCTTTGAGGCATTCTATCAAATAGTTCACGTGCCTTATCTATGCTTCCACATTTTGCTTACATGTCTAACAGGGTAGTTGCAACTACAAAATCTGACAAAATTCCTCTATCCTTTATGTATTGATGGATGTCCATACCCTATTCCAAAGCTCCCATTTTGACATGGGTAGGGAGGATGTTGGCAAAGGTTGTGAAATTTGGCTTTACACCAACCAATTGCATTTGCTTTAAAATTTCTGAAGCCTTTTCAAAAAATCCATTTTGTGCATATCCTACAGTCATTGCAGTCCATGAGACCACATTTCTTTGAGAAATTATATCAAATAGTTCACGTGCCTTTTCTATGCTTCCACATTTTGCATACATGTCTAACATGGCAGTTGCAACTACAACATCTGACAAAATTCCTCTATCCTTTATTTATTAATGGATGTCCATACCCTATTCCAAAGCTCCCATTTTGACATAGGTAGGGAGGATGCTGGCAAAGGTTGTGGAATTTGGCTTTACAGTAGCTAATTGCATTTGTTTTAAAATTTTTGAAACCTTTTCAATAAATCCGTTTTGTGCATATCCTGTAGTTACTATAGTCCACAAGACCACATTTCTTTGAGGCATTCTATCAAACAATTCGCGTGCCTTCTCTATGCTTCCACATTTTGCATACATGTCTAATAGGGTAGTTGCAAGTACAACATTTGACAAAATTCCTCTATCCTTTATGTATTGATGGATGTCCATACCCTATTCCAAAGCTCCCATTTTGACACATGCAGGGAGGATGGTGGCAAATGTTGTGGAATTTGGATTTCAAACAACTCATACTCATAGATTCATGGATTTAGGTCACATATGTTATGGTAACAACAAGGGATTCCAACCATGGTTACAATAGTTAAGACGACTCTCATTTGTGACTATAACAAGGTTCTTAGACAACACTATCTTTCTCTTCACACTTGGTACTATATAGGCCAAGATTGGGTTAAAAAAATCACTTGATGGTTACCTATATAGTGATACCACACCCTAATACCCCATGCATTCTAAATATCTTGAGATTTATACAATACTCAACCAAGATGAAATTGTATCACTGTACCACACTTAACTATGACAGTCCTTTCTTTACAACAATTTGTAATCTTTAGACTATTGGGATCCTTGCTACAAATAAATATTAGGTCAATGACACAAGGATTTTAAACAAAAACCATAATCCCAACTCTATATGCATCCCCTTGGTAGTCTCAAGGGCCACCTTGAGACAAAAAATACTAATGTACTATTATGACAGTTATGATTGTCCTCCATCATTTCATTGTGCATTTAAAACTTGAGATGAGGATTGGGGAGGTTTCTAGTTGTAAAAACAAGGAAAATACTCATGGAAAAATCTTTAAAATAGGCATATTCAACTTCAAGCATTTTTGCAGACCCTAGGAAGGTGGATGTAAACTTAGTGACTTTAATTACCACCACAAAGACTATCCCCTTTGTGACTATTACAAGGTAACACTATCATGATCTTTATGACAATCCCTTCTCCACTGGGTGATGGCCTAATAATATTTATCTTCTTTGTTATTTCAGCTCCTCTCTAATGCACTATCATGGGCATCTTGACAGTCCTTATGTATTAGTGAAGAAGGCTTCCAACAAATCCAAAAGGAGGGCTTAAGATTACATACAAAGTCCTAGTCTCCATACCCTAGTCAAGAGGTCAAAGGAAAAGAAAACTTAAGGCCTTAAGGGGTTTAAAGGAATAAAAATATAGGCTTACAAACTTGACTTAAAACCCTAACCCTAGGTGGGTACCACCAGATACCACCAAAACCCTTTAACTTGGCACTGTAAAACCTTGTCCAATCTAATCGTGGGAAGCTGAAATCAAGCATGTACACTCATGTATGACAAATAAGTATGCCTACCAAGTGGTTTGACATAAAAATTAATAGGCTTCAAATTATAACCCTTCAAAGTAGGCCACTGAACTATATTGTACAGGTGCATTTCTGAGTGTTGCAGTCAGATTTTTCATCATGGGAACCTAAATTTTTTGTAAAAAATGGTAGGAAATTTTAGGTTCCAACAAGTCCATTAGTTGGAGACAGGCAAACAAAGGTTTTCTATTCATTATTAGCCCATTAAACTTAAGCATATGAGATAGCATGGCACACACAAAATGTTGTGGATAATGACCACAAGATTAGGTTAATTGCAACCACTTTTTGTAAGCAAGCACGAGACTAGTATACTCATTATGATCCTAATGGCACCAAGAAGGGTCCCCAAAGATATAAGAGTAATCATTTGTCATCTAAGAGAAATCTTACATTTAAGGGTGCTAGGGCCAACAGAGAAGCACTTAAAAACTCATCCTACGCATCAATAAACAACTCAACACAAGAAATTCAAATTGACATATTAAAAAAACAATATCCAACTAAGTTATTGAAAGTCAACTATTGATACCTTGTTCTCCATCCAGATTACAAAATCGGTCCACTTTTTTCTTTGTAACATATCCTTTTCAAATTGGCTTGGATGCCAGCCATATTTCTCCTCCTGTCAAAACATGGCACATGGACTAGTTAAACTAATTAATATGCAGTCATTTACTTTTTCCTGGGAAATTAAAAACAAAATCATTTAACTTATTAAATATACTTACAAATGTACAGATCAAGGCTTGTTAACCTTTCTGGCCACTATGATGCATGGCACGAAGTTTGTCAAGCCTAGCCTTGGAGGCCTTGTCCTGAAACATATACTAATTCAATTTAACTATGCACCAATAAAATTTAAAAATCATTTAATAAATTTGATATAATCTTATGAGCAAATTCAAATACCTGCATATTCTCCTCACTAAACTTCCTCTGTGCATCAGACTTCTCATATGCTTTTACAAGCTCTTTCCATACTTTCAAACTTACATCAATTGGCCTTTTTTTGAGCCGTTGCTTGGGAGGGAGTTTTTTTATCTTGTTTGTTTGGTTGTACCAAAATCTCTTGCAATTTTGAGACATTCGTAGCTTTATCTTCTTTATAGACCAACCTGTGCCAAATTCAATCTCCATGTCTTAGACAATAGCTTTTTGCAGGTGCATGGGTATCTTTGATAATGGCAAATGTAGATGGTCTTTGAACCATTGAAGGCATGATTCCTTCAACCTATTCACAAATTTTTTTCTAGCATCCATCATTTAGACGTCCCCTGAAACCACATCATATTCTATCTTGGTATCATAGGTACTAATGCAAGATGCAAAACATGGTGTGGTGGTCAAAGAATCTATGTCCCCAGAGTGGGTGGGACATAGGAAGCCTCTGTTCCCTATTCCACATTCTTAGAGGTTATTGTTATTGATTTCCTCCTGGATCTTTTGCTTGATCCATGACTGGTTGGGGAATTAATTGATTCCCTTCGACACTGTTGATCTGGTTGTAATGTTTCAGGGGCTTTACTAGATTGTTTTTCTATGTATCTGGCAAGCATTGTCAAGTCCACACTATCCAATTGTTCATTGCCTCTACCCCCAATATGGAAGCCAATGCCTCTTTATCTTTATCAGTATCATGTTCCTATAAAATAAATTTCTTCTTTTAAATTTACAAATAAAAAACTAAAAATTAAAACTCAAAGAAACAATGGAAACATTTACAAATCTATAAATTGACAATGAATTACCTCATTGTGGCCAGAGTCTGCTCCCTTTGCTCTCTTCCCTCTATTGCTTGACATTTTGAGGTGACCTAGGGAAAATTATTTTCATTCATTCTATGGAGGCAAACAAAGTACACACTGCCAGGTATAAAAGTTTTCTTCCAATTTTTCTATATTCCTCAAGGTTTTTGACCTTTACTTTGTAGAGCAAATCATGAAATTGTTTTCCTATGAATCAATTGGTGCCTTGGGAGGGAATCTATAGTTCTTGGCCTAATTTTAGTTTGCTCACCCTCATCTCAAAAGCCCTAATTTTAGTTTGCTCACAATCGACTTGTCTTAAAGCACCCGACTACTTTTTTGGGAAGGAAGCAAGAAAGTTGTGTTTAGAGAAAGGTATTGATGGTAGTGATAAGCAAACTTGAGCATTGGGGTTTGAAAAATACGTTCATTATTCTCAAATGTAGAGGATATAATGCAATGTCTACAATTTTACTCTCCTCCTTTGCAACCACATGAGACTTGAACGATTTGCATGTAAACAAAATAATATTTACAACCCTTACTTCACAATCCTCTCCATTTAATCGAAACAAAAATATATTTGGGAACAAAAAAATTATTGTAATTGTAACCTTACCTATGGTGTTGAAAACTACATCAAATTTCTCATCTCTTCGCACGGCATTTTTCTGCTCTCTTTGTACGACGTTTTTCTCCTATAATTATTGAATTTCTCATATATTAATTCAGGTGGGACTCCAACCCAAATGCTTGATCTCCAAACAAAAAATGAACACCAAAAATCAATAAAGTTTTGTTTTGTTTATTTTTGTTTTGGGGTATGTGCAGGCGGGAATTTTTTTTTAAAAAATTTGATCCAATAGTCAGTGCTATAGTCAAAGCAGTTAACGTCAACTTTAGCGTTGACTTTTAGGCCAAAAAATGTAATCTATTTGGGGAGCCAAAGGCGGCACAAAGTGCACCTAATTTAGCGTCAATCAATGCAAAATGATGCATTTTTCTTGGAAGTTGATAAAAATGCAACCTCACCAAATTTGGATTGTCCTTATAATAAGTAACTATATCTTGTTTCCATGATAGCATTTTGACTTCATGCTTCTCTTATGCTAAATGTCTTTTTGATGTGAATTTGTAGTCATCTTGTAATCATAAGATTTGAGCTCTAGTCGTCAATATTCCGTGTGTATACTTTTTCTCAAGAGCAAAATGTTGCAATGTCCTATTTGGTTTTTCATAGTGCGTCTTAATGAAAAGTGAGTGTATTAACAAGATAAATTCAAGAATATTCTCTTGGTGCATAGCTGTTATGTGACTATTGTCATTGTTGTGTATTGTAGGATCTAGAGGAGGACATGGAGAGAGGACGTGGATGACATAGAACTACTAAATTGTAGAGAGGAAAGTGGGTGGAAATAGATATGACAATGAAATATATAGATAAAATAGAGGTAAGAATAGAAAGCAACCTCAACCAAAGGAGGAAAGTGTTTATGAATTCACAAATGTTACAACATAGAGGAGATAAAGTCATTTTTTTGTCCACGATGCCTCTGAGGTCAAACTTATTGGTTGAAAATGTACAAGAATGGTGATTAAATGTGATTCTATGATCGAGGGAAAAGTTTGAAAATTAGGATGGCCAAAACATGATATCAATATGTCAAATTTATGACTAAAGTGAGGTTTTGTGTTGGATAGCATATTCCTTGAAATGATATAATTGGTGTACTAAACATTATTTACTATGTTGTGTATTATAGGGGCCAGATGAGGCCATGACAATAGATCGTGTCATATCAAATGAGGACACAATAGATGAAGTGGGAAATTAGGTACTCAAATCTAATTTCCTTAGGAAAAAATGATCTCATGGCATTTTGTGATACGTCCATCTTTTTTCACAGTATTATTGAAATTTATAATGTTTTATCCAATCTTGACATAAATTAATGCATGTTAGTGATTATTTTAGATGGAGATTGGAGAAAATGTAGAGCCTAATCATTCAACTAGAAAATGAAAAATATACGTACGTGAACATGGACCTAAAACTGTTAAATCACATAGATGATAGTGGGTGGAAGAGGATATTACAATGGATCCTACAAACACAATAAATGATTGCATTGAACAAGAGGTTGGTCAGGACTATAGTACATGGGATGAATACTTTGAGAAAATTGTTGTTTGTAGATGTTCTGTATATATGTTCATACAACCAATATTTTAATTTTTTAGGCCATATTTGATTATATTTCTTTGAAATTGATACATTTATGATTTATCCAATTTTTGCCAAACATTAAATAATGCTTGCATTTGTTGATAGGTAGAAGATGTTGATGAAACACATACTAATACCCAAGATCCAACTGGGTTATTAAGATTTGGACGGGATGATCCAAACCATCCTTTAAACAATACTAGGGTGAAAAGAGCATTATTGAAGAGAATACTATCAACTAAGAAATTTGAAGAGCTGATGAGATGCACATACACTGATCTGACATGCCGCCTAGCCTTAATGATGGTGATCATGATAGTGAAAATGCAGTGTATGAAGAAGGATTGAATGAAATGCTTACAAATTTCTTTGGGGATGAAACAATGATGACAATAATGATCATATGGTTGACAGTAATAATGATAGTAGGGGTAATTACCAGCAACGTAATGTTGATGATAACAACCTGAAAGACTCCATCAAGCAAGCAGCGAAAACACCCGTGTTCAAGTCGGGTGCAAGTAGAACCTCAAAACTGGCATGCACATTAATATTATTAGAAATCAAGTCACTATTTGGTTGGTCAAACAAAGGATTTGCTACCCTACAGAAGTGAGTTGAAATCTATTTCTTACTTTGCAATTATCAATTGGTGTACATAATTCGTAAACATTCATCAACTTTGTTTATATTTTTTTAAGTGGATTTTAAAACCATATATTGTATATAAATAGTCGTAGTATAGATTGACATATCAAACATGTTCATCATAAGTCAAACATTCAATTGATTTAATCTCTAGCAATCTTACAGGGTACTAAAAACTAAAATATTCCTTGAAGATAATGTGTTGCCATCAACTTGCAGAGAGGCGCGTCTATTGTTGGTTGAGTTGGTGATTGAATATAAGCAAATTCTTTCATGTAAAAATGATTGCATTTTATACAGAGATGAATATCAAAACAAGGTAGAATGCCCTGTATGCAAAGAGAAGAGATATCATACAGATGTACAAGGTCCTACATTTCCAAAGAAGGTTTTACGTCACATGCCAATTATACCTAGGCTTAAACGAATGTTTCGTTGCAAGTCACTTGCACAATTGATGGATTGGCATGCAAAGAATGGGAGTAAAGATGGATTCATGTGAATTTTGGCTGACTCTAAAGAAATGAAACACAAAGGAAAAATGGCCAAGAAAATTCAAAGATGAACCCTGTAGTATCATGTTTGGTCTTGCAATTGATGGAGTGTGCCCATTCTCTTTCCTGAGCTCAAATTATAGTGTTTTTCTAGTTGGATTGATAGTATACAATATTCCCCCATGGATGAGTGTTAGAAAGGAGCACCTTATGCTGACTCTCATTGTTCCAGGAAAACATCAAGTTAAAAACATGGATGTTTATCTTACGCCTTTTATTGATGAGATGCAACTGCTATGGAAAGGCATAAGAATGTATGACATATCATGTCCCCCATCAAATAGGTCCATGTTGTCCAGTGTACTATGTTGGACTATTCATGATTTTCCAGGACTTGGTGTTTGTTCTGGTAAGATAAAATATTTACGTATTTACACTCATAATTTATTTTCATCGCAACTTTCATACTTAGTTTTATACTATTTTTTTGATGTTATTAACATTACTTATTGAATTGCAGGGCTTCAAACAAAGGGGAAATTTGCATGTCCAAGATGTGTAGAACGATTTCAAGGGCAGTATTCTAAAGATCTACATAAATTTATTTACCCAAACAATAGGGTTTTTCTACCACTAGATCATAATTTTACAAATCACCTGAAGAATCAATTGAGGGAAAAGTTAAAATAATAGGCCCTCCCATGATTATGGGTGCAAGTGATTGGCTTAAGAAGTATGAGGATGCTGAATTGAAAGGTTGGGAGGATTTTTTTTTTATCGAGGTGATTCAATTGAAGAACCAGAACAAGTTGTAGTTAATATACTAGAAGGAATGAAAAGAAAATCCATATTTTATGAGTTCCCTTACTGGAAGGATCTATTAATATCTCACCTATTAGATCCTATGCACGTCTTCAAAAATGTCCCAGATTCTATATTTCAACATATATCAGGCAAAGAGAAGGACACCTTGTCTTCGAGGAGAGATATTACTCTTTTGCGTACCAAAATTGATAGAAACCATTTGTGGCCAAATAGGGAAAATGAAACATATGCAGAAGTTCCATGGATTTAAAAAAAAAAAGAGCTAGACCAACTAAAAAATGTCATCCATTCAATAAGGACACCTACTGGCTATGGGTCAGGTTTTAAAATTGATGGACATATCACAGGATTTAAAACACATGATTTTCATAATTTTATGAAGGTATTAAATATCATCATTTAACATTTACTGGTAACATTGATTAAGTATTAAATATATTTTGATATCATTATGTTGTGTGAGAAAAAAATTCTAATGACCTTTTCATAAATGTGTTTCATAGCATATCATGCCATTGGCAATTAGGGGGGATTCCCATCTTACAGTTGACTTAAGGAATGCCATAAGTCAATTGTCAGCATTTAGAAGGTATGTGGTTAGTGTGTGAGAGACATAGATATATTATATTGCATTTTAATTTTTGACTAAAGGTTCATACTAATTTACTATTCTTCTATTAGGTGGGTGACCTCCAAGGAGATCCATGAATGTGAAGTGCCAAAATAGAAGAATTAAATTGTAGAAATTGTATGTCTATTTGCGGAGGAGCTCCCTACAAGTTTAATGGACCTACAAGTCCATTTACTTATACATATAGTTGATGACATTGAATTGGCAGGTGTCGTATCAATGAGGTGAATGTTTTTCTTTGAGAGGTATATGAAAAATCTAAAAAGATATGTCTGACAAAAGGCACATCCAGAGGGTTGCATGGCTAAAGGGTATGTATTGAATGAAGCATTTTTCTTCCTGTGTGAATTCGTTAGTAAGGATTTTGAAGATGGGCCACGCTTCTGTGATGAAGAACGAGCATCAGTTATTATTGATTGAGAAAAACCACAACCTAATGGTGTTTAAGTAGAAATTAGTAAGTAAATTCATGATCGGTGTGGTTTTTTTTCTTGCTATCATTAATTTACTTTGTAATTTATTTGTCAAATTAACAACATGACATTTGGAGTTTGAAATAAACATGTTGACATGTAATAGGTGTAGATGAAAGTGCTAAACTTGACAAGTTCATTTTGTACATGGACTTTATGAACAAATGGATTGATCTGTATGATAAAAAGAGAGAAGAAGTGTTAGAAGTAAGGAGACAATTTAAGAGATCGAACCAAAGGAATACTTCACTTCCCACTAATCTACTTGGGGAATGGGGCAAAGATTGCACACTAGAATGGGTTACTAAACAAATTCAAAATTAAATAGAAGATGCAGGTATAGATTCAAACATAACAAAAGATGAAATCAACATGTCTAGAGGATGTGAAAGAATGGTACAGTTGAAATTTTACAAAATGTTGTTTCCTTACAGCTTTGACACTATTAACTATTTTAATATTCATCATTATATTTGTTTTCACTGAAATAAATGGTCTTTCACAGGTGAGGAAATATCCAGCAATGTGGGCATATGGTTGACATTATCGTGTAGAAAGTGTAGATGTAAAGAGATAATCCTTCGATTGTGGCATCATGGTTGACTTCAAGCAATCTAGTTGATCAAGCTCAAAAGATAAGAATATAATTGAAGGGAATGTACAATACGTTGGGAAAATACAAGAAATTATTCAGTTAGATTACCACTCTTTTAAATGTTGTAATTTTAAGTGTAGATGGTATGAAGCATTTGAGAGGACATGAAGACATGATACCCATAGTGGATTGTTTTCTATAGATTCCTCATGTTTCCTACTAGAGGATAAGGAGCCTTATGCTCTACCAATTCATTGTGAGCAGGTATTTCTTTAACTCAAACAAGAAGCAGTAGTGATCATTAATCTATTAATTCATAGTTTATTGTGAATATATACATGTGTTTATTAATCAATAAAATTGTTATACCATACGTCTAATATATGTATGTCATTCATGTGTAGGTTATTTTCTATGAAGATATTTTGGACCTGAAATGGATATTTGTCATACATTATGATCCAAGATTAAGGCATGTATTTGATGATGCATTAGTGGATACTAAGCAAAACAATTATGGCCAACAAAATGAGAGAGAGAGATTAGAGAACATCAAGGAAATTGACATCCATGATGATGTTGAAGCTGGTTATGTTCAAGAACAAGAAGACAACAATCTAGAGTTGGATGATGTTATGGAAGACAACAATATGGATGGTATACAAAATGATGATCTAAATACATCTGGTAACAATATAGATGGTCTACAGTCAGATTTCAATGATGATGAAGATGATGGAGGTCAAGATGAGAATGATGGTAATATTAAATACTTGAAAGAACATATGAACATTGACAATGATACACTGGATGACATTGTAGCAGACAATAAAGTTAATGACCAAGACTTCTAGTTTTTTAAAATTATTTTTAATCCATGATTAAAAAATGATGATTAAATTGTTGGCAATAATATTAATTAAATGGATTGTTCAATTGTTAACAAATTACCTATTGCAATATCCTTAATTTGTTCAATCTTTGGTATGAATTGTTGGCAATAATGTTAATTAAATGGATTGATCGATGTTCTTCATAACTTGTTAATGGATAATCCTTATGTGATGGAAGTATTAAGTGATATAGGTCAAAGTATAATAGTCACCTTTGCAATACTACCATTTATAACATGCGTTATATTCTCCTAATTTTTGGGTAAAGAAAAAACTGAGAAGATACATTTGTCTTCCTCATCAAGTTTAACATTTATCAAACCTATTTGACTCAAAATTATATTAAAGGTGTCAAAATGTTCTACAGTAGAATATCCTTCCTTCATTTGTAAATAATATAAACATCTTTTGAGATATAACTTATTACTTTATAATTTTAGTTTGATAAATATCACCTATGCTCTTTTGTAATGTGAATGCAGGGGTCTCTTTTGATTTGAATAAAAAATAAAAAGTAAATTGGAGACAACTAGATAAATTATTAGCAATCCAATTCAACAAACAAATGATAACCAAAAGTTGACCACCAGAGAATAGTAGCTTTTATATTGATTTTCTTCTGCACCTCAACTTGTGCTGCTAATGATTCATCTCTAAGATATTTCTCCTCCCATTTATATATTGTAAAATCACTAGGCCATTGGTAGGTCTGAATCTGAAGCAAGTTTTCTTAGTGATCTTTCCATCTTTTATCAAGCAAAGCTCTGACATCCATCACAAATTTTACATACCCAGTATCGAAGGCAATTAATCGGTCCAATATCATGTTGAAACTAAGAATGCTGACATCTCCATGCTTAAAAAATCCATAACTTGGAATACTATTTGGCTAAATTCCATCTTCCATGTGTCAAGACTTTTGATTTTCTCTTCTTCTGTCAATATGAAAGGAATAAATTTATGCTTAAACGCAGTAAAATATTCAACCTTTGCTTGCATATTACTTTTCAACGTAGGGATGATGAGCATATTACTTTTCAACACCATTTGTCTTGCCTCCTTTGGACTTAGATCAATTTCATCTACTTTCAATTCTTTGAAAGTTTGTGTAATGATTTGATCATGTTGTGTTTCATCAATAACCATTTTATTTATTGCAACTTTTTCATTATATTCTTTCATTTTAATTTTTAGCTAGATGTCCTTTTGTTTACTGCCCAACCACAAATGTTATGAATGACCGTTGCGGGATGGCGGGGGCGAAAACCAATTACATTCTCCTCTTTCCACTTTACCGTGGGCCTCAATTGAAACCCTTGTGGGGACACAGTAAGTGTTATTACCGCAATGCTATCAGTTACTTTTCAAACCTTTGTGGGACCACAGGAAGAGATTAACATCACCAAGAGTGAGATGAACACCACCAAGCTGCAAGCATCAGATGAACCATCCATGGGGTAGCAGTAGCTTCTTTATATCAACTGCTTCCTACCACCAAGCCACAAACTATTCTTTTATGCCCTTCTGGAATGCGGTATATGTCATATTTCATTCCTCTTGTTTTGCATAACCACAAAAGATATTCAATTAACTTGCGGGACAATGGTAATAAACAAAAATACTCATATAGTCAAAAATAGTCAAGATTGTTTCACAATGGCCATGATATATATGTATTTATTTAGTTGTGGGGGAATGTTGGGTGTGATTGATTTAATTAAATAAATGTGGATTTATTTAATTAAGGATGAGACTTTAGAGGAAGGATTAATATTTAATTAATGTTAGAAGAACGGTTAGATTTATTAATTAAATAACGTGACTTATTAAATTGATATTAGGAGGGATGATCAAAGTGGTTAATTAAATAAATACAATTTATTTAATTAACATTGTAAGAGGAGATGTGGGATAGATCTGGTGTGATGTTAGGCCATGGTAAGGTTTAGGTGTCTACATTTCTAATAGTGCATTACTTTTTGGGTCGATGAATAATGATCACAATTTATCTTTGGTAATTTTTTCCTTCACCATATCATGAGACAATTTTGAGGAACAAAATTGATGACAAATTTCTCTATGGGTTGCCCATGTATTTATTTTCCTTCACTATTCAAATAGATTGAATTAGGAATAGGAGAGCATCAAACAAGGATCAAATTAATGAATGCAATCATGATTACATTATTGGATTTCAAACTTTGTCAACAAAGATACACTATCAAATTCCTAATAATGATTTTGATACAATATTAAATTCTTAAGTCTAATGCACTTAAATATCGATCTCATCCTTCAAATTTTCAATAGGAAAACTTAGTTCTCAAAAGGGTGAAAATAAGGAAGAAAATCAAGAAAATGCTCACCATGTTGTTAATTTATAGTCAACTTCAGATGTTATTTCATCTAATTCCCAAGGTGAACTAGTGATGGACAATCCTATATTATCTATTAATGTAATTAATAAGATCATAGAATACATAAAGGAAAATAGATATGTAAACCAAAACACATTCAAATATAGAAGGATTCTAACATATATGTCACTTCTATTCAAAATGAACAAAGGAAATATACACAGAGATAAGATGAAAATTTGTGATATATACCTCGCTTTTACTCTACAAAATGTACAAAGTAGGCATTTGCTCAAGAATACCATTAGTTATTCTACATGTAGATGTTGACAAATATCCAAATATTGTATGGTGCATTTCTTATATGGATGGGATGAGAACAAATGTACTCAAACTTGTATGGTCATGCCAACTAGTAGATCATTGTGGCATATTGTGGTGTACATGGTGTTGGTTCTTAATAATCTAATTGACACAACCAGGTTACTTGTAATTTATCAAAAGGATTTTTAATCCCTACTTGAAGGAACCAATTGCATAAATCAAAGAAGAACAATAGATGATATCAACTTGGAGATAGAATGCCAACCCTAATTACGTGGTTCTTCTTACTAATCCAATTAATACTCCCAGATTACTATCATTGACTAGAAGGATTTAATTCCTTTGAGGAAACCAATTAATCATATCACACAAATACAACAAATGTGCATTGATAAAATGAGTATATACTTGATATATCAATTTGAATAATAAGGAAGCACTAAAATAGAGACAATCAAATAATTGAATAACTTCAACAAATAATTGATTTTGATATGGTGCCACAGAATTAGAGATTTCCATTAACTTCTTCAAAATTATGCTTGCAACACGGTCTCTAAGTTTTGTAAATATTATGGAGATTTTCTACTATCTACTACTACTACCTTCTTCTCCTCTCTCTCCCTTTTTTTACTAGGTCTTGGTCTCTCTTTTTATAGAAAAGGCAAACAAGCTTTATACCCGTTACAATAGAAAGGACATAAGTGTTCATAACTATTAAGAAAACACTTTTAAACTGACAAGATTTAAGAAAATATTTTTAATTAGAAAGACCAATACGTTATTCACCGAATAGAAACCTGTGACTGTCCAAGGCCTGAGCAAGGCATTCTATTTTCTGATGTGGTATCTCCTCTTCACATTCAATCCTCTTTAGGACCCAAATATGTTTATTTCCACTCACTTCTTTTCAGATCACTAGGCCACTTAGATTCCTGTGCAGATGCAAATCTTACAAGATGGCTTTTCCATCTATTGTCCAAGAGGTTTCTGATGTCCACCACAAACTTTGTGTATCCATTGTCCAACATGATAATTCCATTGAGCAAAGTATGGAACTCAGTGAGTTTAATTTCCCCATCATTTTGTATATGTGCCAAACATTTAGGAATCATCTAATTAGACTTTTCTCTCCATTCATCTACACCCTTGATTTGGTTATCATCTTTGAGGATTGATGGGCTGAAATGGCATTTGATGGAGTCAAATGTACTCCTCTTACCTTCAACTTTCTTTTTTGTATCTACCAAATACTGATACTCCTCAATTATGCTTTTCACCATTTCTCATATAGCCTTGAGCCTTGATGGGGCATCCAGATCTTTGTGTGTGGAAGGTAGGTTGCCATCTCTTTTGAAGATTTTCAAGAATGGAAGAATTAGTGTTTATCTGTTCTAGCACTTTGATCAGATTGATGAATTGTTCATGTACCCCATTTATTTTGTCTTTCAATATATCAACTCTATGCTTTAATATCCTGCTCAGGATCTTTATGATACAATTTTGGACATCTTCCTCATTATGATTTTTCATCTTATGAATTTCCTATTTCATTTGTTGGATCTAGGGATCCTTTGTATGGATTGGTCGGTGATAGATAATTAATTCATCTCCACTTACTATGGTGGCTTGTTGTAACTATTGTTTTAGCTTTCTATTCTCAATGAACAATTTGTTCACCTCATCATTAGATAGATTTAACATTTTTCTCATATTCATTAGTTTTCTTTTCCATGTTTTCTACCACATCTATAGTGAACATTCTAGAGTACATGGTTATGGTGGCAGCTTTAGTAGGAGTTGTGTCTCTCATAGTTCTAATCATAGCTGAGCCCCTCATTTCTTGTACTACATTAGGGAGCTGAGGCTTCTTGTGTTCTTCTTTTTCCATAGGGCAAGTGTTTGGGTAGTAGGGTTATACCCTACTCTTAAGACACCTTCCTCTGAATGAAATTCTGCAACTAACATGGGGTCATCTTTGTTGCAAGTATGAGGTAAACCAGTGTTGTCATTGATGTCAACATACTCATATTGCATTGACAAGAAGGATTCGATGAGCAGTGTGCTGAGGATATTGAGAAAATTAGCCTCAGTCAGGAACAGTGAAGAACAGTGATGAGAAGAAGACAAATGTATTGTATAGGATGTGAACCGGAGGATGCAGATTAAAGGGTTTGTAGATATGAGTCTTGAGATGCTTTAGTCAAGATTTTAGAGGTCCGCATGAAGATCAGAAGGAGTTGTGGCTGTCGGTGTGGAACCAGTTCCGGCAAGTGTTTAGAGGTGACAGAGCATCACAGAAAGGTCCGGTGAGGTCCAGAATTGTATAATCCTAATCTGCAGATTGGAAGGAGTGTTTGGGATGTCCTTGTGATGTGTCATCTTGAGTTGTGTATGATTTGGAGGTCCGGAAGTACCTTTTGCATTGTGACACTGGCGACTGACTATGTTCTTGAAGTTCCAGATGAGGAAGAGAAGAGATTCCAATACGTAGAGAAAGTGCGGATGTACCTGGTCATTCAGGCAGGCTTGTGAAGGTTCTTGGATCATGTTGAGGTTGTGTTGTTGGTCTGCATTGATAGTAGAGCCTGGAATTGAAGATATTCTTCCGGATGAAGTTCTTGTTCCAACTAGCCGACCGAATGAGTTGTTCATCCTGCGAATGTTCTTGTGGTGGCCGACCGGATGTATTATTCATCTTGCAGATATTCTTATGGTTGATTGCTGACTTAGATGATTGTTCCTAAGTCGATGTCTTGTATAAATAAAGGTTTGTGAGTTCATTTTGTAGAGGGGATGGTGTGGATGAGAGTGGTGTAGCGAAGAGAAGTGCGAAAGGTAGAGCAGAGGTTTTGGGCTTAAATGGAACTGATCCAGACATGGTAAAGATGTCATTCTCCAGTTCAAGACTGTGATTCTTATCACTTTGTAGACAGTGTGTCTCCTTGTAGGCAGTGGGCCTCTTTGTGAGCAGTGTGCTCGGGCAGTGAGCCCTAATTGGCAAGTGCCATTCTTTTTCTTATTCTTTTAATAGAGAATAATCCTTGGGTTAATCACCCTATGGTTTTTCCCTTAACCGGGTTTTCCACGTCAAAATCTTGGTGTTCAATGTGTTGATGTTTATCTGCTCTTGAGCTTGTGCATTTTACTTTCATGGATGATTAATTGATATGCTGTTAACTAACAAGATGAATCAAGTGTTTGAAATAGAAAGCAAGTTTTTATACAACTGATTCACCCCCCCTCTCAGTTGTATGCCCTAGAGTCAACAATTGGTATCAGAGCCAAGTTCCTCTGAAAGGAGCTTAACTGCTTGAGTAGATCCAGGATGTCGTCATACAAAAAGGATAGTCCAAAGTTCGATGGAACCAATTTCACTCTCTGGAAGGGTCGCATCAAATGTCACTTGGAATGTATGGGAAAAGCATACTTGGCCATGGTTTCAAAACCATATGTACCTCCACAAGGTGGTCTGACAACTCTGAATGAAATCACAGATGCTGAAAACAATCTGCGGACCAAGGAAGCTCTTCTAAGCGCATTAAATGACTCAGATCTCTCAAATGTTATTGACCTACCAACTGCATATGAGATCCTGACTAAACTAGAACTTCTATATGAAGGAGATGAGTTTGTCAAGAGTGCAAGGTTGCAAAGTCTGAAAGGGAAATTTGAAAGATTGAAGATGAGAGATGATGAAAACATCACTACTTTTATGCCAAGAGTGAATGAGCTAGTGTGTGGAATTAGAAATGCTGGTGGAACTCTGGATGAAAATGAGATTGTTTGCAAAATCCTCAGATCCCTTCCTGCTGCCTACAAAATCAAGGTTGCTGTAATTGATGAATTCAGAGCCCACACAACTATCACAAGAGAACAATTGGCTAGCAAGCTAGCTGCATTTGAAATGACCGAGTTTGGAGATGATCCTCCCAAGACTGAATCTGCCTTCAAAGCCAGTGCCTATGTGAAAGGCAAACAGAGATCTAATCTGGGAGGAAACTCTTCAAGGAAGATGTCATGGTATGATCAAGCAAGAAGAGACATAGAAGAAGAAGAAGCAGAGACAGCTTAACTTGAAGCCCTCATTGCAAAAAGACTACCAAGAGGATCTGGTAAGTATGAAGGAAAACTACCCTTTAAGTGCTTCAACTGCAATAAGATTGGTCATTTTGCTTCAAGATGTCCAGAAAGATCTGCAAGGTCTATTACTAACAGACAAAGGTTTCAAAAGAACTGCTATTATGTTCATGAAGAAGATGACAATGAAGGAGTAATAGATGATGAATCAGAACTAGGAAGCAAATCCAGAAATGAATGGGTGTTTATTGCCATCAAGGAAGAAAATTCAATACTCTCTGAATCTGTCAATCACAAGGTTGTGGAAAAAGCTTTGGCTGCTCAAGTGGAAGAAAAGGATGATTGGGTTATTGACAGTGGATGTTCTCACCATATGACTGGTGACAAGGATAAGTTCTTTGATTTGGAAAGGTATGAAGGAGGAATGGTAAAGTTTGGTGACAATTCTACTGGCAGAATTAGAGGTAGGGGAACTATTTCCTTTGATGGAAAGAGCAAAACAGGTAATGTACTATATGTTGAAGGATTGAAGCACATTCTTCTCAGTGTTGGTCAGTTAGTAGACAAAGGCTATGATCTCCGGTTTAAGAATGGAAAATGCAGAATCTTTACAAGCTCTGGAATTGAAATTGCATCCGGTACTCAGACAAAAGGTAATATCTTTCATCTGGTTGGTTCAAATAAAAGTTGTCTGTTTGTTCAAGTTGATCAGATTTGGTTATGGCATAGAAGTATGTGTCATGTAAATTTTGATAACATCATCAAGATAAGCAATACTCAGGCTGTAAGAGATCTTCCAAAATTGATGAAACCTACAAATAGTTTGTGCAAAGAATGTCAGCTAGGTAAACAGAGTAGAGTCTCCTTTAAAAGCAAAGATCAGTCCTCTACCGGATTGTTGGAATTGATACATACTGATCTCTGTGGTCCAACAAGAATCAAGAGTCTGCAAGGTGATAGATATTTCATTTTGTTAATTGATGACCATTCCTGGATGATGTGGGTTACCTTCCTAAAAGAAAAATTAGAAGCATTTGAGAAGTTCAAAATCTTCAAAGCTTTGGTAGAGAATCAAACCGGATTGAAACTTAAGTGTCTAAGGTCTGATAGAGGTGGTGAATTTACATCTAGTGAGTTCATTGACTTTTGTGAGAAGCAGGGTATAAGGAGACAATTGTCTGCTCCTAGGACTCCACAGTAGAATGGAGTAGTTGAAAGAAAGAACCGGACCATCCAGGAAGCTGCTAGGACAATGATGTTGGAAGCAAATGTTCCTCAGATGTTCTGGAAAGAAGCTATCAGCACTGCAGTCTACACTCTAAATCAAGTTCAAATCAGAAACAATACCGGTAAGACCCCCTATGAACTCTGGTTTGGCATCACTCCTACTGTGAAATATTTCAGAGTATTTGGTAGCAAGTGTTATATTAAAAGAGATGAAGATCTAGGAAAGTTTGATGCTAGAAGTGATGAAGGAATTTTCTTGGGTTACTCCACTCAAAGCAAAGCATACCGGTGTTACAATAAGAGACTGAGGAAGATGATAGAAAGCACTAATGTGAAAGTTGATGAAGGAATTGAGAAGCCCTCAAGATTTTATGAGTTTGATGAAGATGACCAAGATGGTGTTCAGGTTCAAGGAACTCAATCCTCTCCGGTAAGTCAGAGTCAGCCTGATCCGGTAAATCAGGAAGAAGAGATAGGTTTGAATGAGCCTGATCAAGAAGCAGCAGTGCAGGATACTCCCAAAATTCCTAGGTATGTAACACTGAACCACTCTGAAGATCAGATCATAGGTGACAGAAGCAAAGGTGTGCAAACTAGAAGGAATGTTGCTCAAAATTAGGATGAATGTTGTCTGATTTCAAAGATTGAACCTAAAACAGTAAATGAAGCCTGCAATGATGAAAATTGGACCAAAGCAATGAAAGATGAATTAATGCAAATTGAGAAAAATCATACTTGGGATCTTGTTCCCAGACCTAGAGACAGGAATGTGATTGGAACCAAACGGGTCTTCCGGAACAAATTAAATGAAGCTGGTGAAGTAATCAGAAATAAAGCTAGATTGGTCTGCAAAGGCTACTCTCAATAGAAGGAATTGATTTTGAAGAGACCTTTGCTCCGGTGGAAAGAATTGAAGCAGTCAGATTATTTCTTGCATTTGCTACCTTTAAAGACTTCAAGGTATATCAGATGGATGTCAAGTTTGCCTTCCTAAATGGTGATCTGGAAGAAGAAGTTTACATTGAACAACCGGATGGATTTCAATTGTCTGACAATGATGATATGGACTGCAAGTTGAAGAAAGCATTGTATGGATTAAAGCAAGCCCCAAGAGCATGGTATGAAAGGTTAGATAAGCATCTTGTATAGATTGGATTTAGCAAAGGTACTGCTGACAGTAACTTATATTTCAAAATTGATTATGAAAACATTTTGATTGTTGAAGTATTTGTGGATGATTTCATTTTTGGAGGAAGAGACAGTATGTGTAAAACTTTTGCAAATCAGATGAAAAGTGAGTTTGAAATGTCTATGCTTGGTGAAATGAATTTCTTCTTGGGTCTGCAAATTACTCAAACAAAGAAAGGGATCTTCATTTCTCAGACCAAATATGTGAAAGAATTGTTAAGAAAATTTGGTATGGAAGATTCAAAGCCAATGAACACTCCTATGGCAACCGGATGTAAGTTGAGCAAAGATGATGACTCTCGAAAGGCAGATCAGACAAGGTATAGATCAATGATTGGTAGATTGTTGTATCTCACTCAGACCAGACTAGATATAATGTAGGTTGTTGGTCTTGTGGCAAGATTCCAGGCTGATCCTAGAGAATCTCATGTTATGGCAATCAAAAGAATTTTTAGGTACTTGAAAGGAATAGTTGAGTATGGTCTATGGTACCCTAGAGATCCAGATTTCTCTCTTCATGCTTACACAGATGCAGATTGGGCAGGAGATGTGGATGACCGGAAGAGCACCAGTGGTGGAGCATTCTTTTTGGGGAAGAGATTGGTTTCTTGGCTAAGCAAGAAACAAGATGCAATATCTCTGTCTACAACTGAAGTAGAATATATTGCAGCAGCAGGTAGTTGCACTCAAATCTTATGGATGAAGCAGATGCTAAGAGACATTAAAGTTGAATATGAGAAGCCTATCATAATTTTCTGTGATAATTCAAGTGCAATTAATATTTCCAAGAATCTGGTATTGCACTCTAAGACTAAGCACATATCTATCAAATTTCACTTTTTGAGAGAACAAGTGAACAAGGAAGAAGTCAGGTTGGAGTATGTTCCCTCAAAGGATCAGATTGCAGATATCTTTACTAAACCTCTTCCCAAGGACTCTTTTGAATATCTCCAGGAGAAGTTAGGGGTCATGGCCCCTCCGGTGATGAACTAGGATGCACTGATGTGCATCAGTCCGGTGGATATCATAGTCATATCTTGTGATCTGGATTGATGATGGGGAGCTGCTACTAAGGGGGAGTAGCTGGTATGATTCTGATGTGTTAGAATTGCAAGTATGAGCCCTTTGCCATTGATGTCAAAGGGGGAGAAGACATGTCAAAAAAAAGTAGCTGATGATCAAAGGGGGAGCAGTAAATGAGGAGAAGACATGTTGCTGATAGGGGGAGCTGTGACAGGAAGGAGAAGCTCTTGTCTTGATGGTTTTTCACATCATATGTTGATATCAATGACAAAGGGGGAGATTGTTGCAAGTATGAGGTAAACTAGTGTTGTCATTGATGTCAACATACTCATATTGCATTGACAAGAAGGATTCGATGAGCAGTGTGCTGAGGATATTGAGAAAATTAGCCTCAGTCAGGAATAGTGAAGAACAGTGATGAGAAGAAGACAAATGTATTGTATAGGATGTGAATCGGAGGATGCGGATTAAAGGGTTTGTAGATATGAGTCTTGAGATGCTTCAGTCAAGATTTCAGAGGTCCGAATGAAGATCAGAAGGAGTTGTGGCTATCGGTGTGGAACCGGTTCCGGCAAGTGTTCAGAGGTGACAGAGGATCACAGAAAGGTCCGGTGAGGTCCAAAATTGTATAATCCTAATCTGTAGATTGGAAGGAGTGTTTGGGATGTCCTTGTGATGTGTCATCTTGAGCTGTGTATGATTTGGAGGTCTGGAAGTACCTTTTGCATTGTGACAGTGGTGACTGACTGTGTTCTTGAAGTTTCAGATGAGGAAGAGACGAGAGTCCAGTACGTAGAGAAAGTGTGGATGTACTTGGTCATTCAGGTAGGCTTGTGAAGGTTCTTGGATCATGTTGAGGTTGTGTTGTTGGTCCGCATTGATAGTAGAGCCTAGAATTGAAGATATTCTTCCAGATGAAGTTCTTGTTCCGACTAGCCGACCGGATGAGTTGTTCATCCTGTGAATGTTCTTGTGGTGGCCGACTGGATGTGTTATTCATCTTGTAGATATTCTTATGGTTGATTGTTGACTTAGATGATTGTTCCTAAGTCGATGTCTTGTATAAATAAAGGTTTGTGAGTTCATTTTGTAGAGGGGATGGTGTGGATGAGAGTGGTGTAGCGAAGAGAAGTGTGAAAGGCAGAGCAGAGGTTTTGGGCTTAAATGGAACTGATCCAGACATGGTAAAGATGTCATTATCCAGTTCAAAGACTGTGATTCTTATCACTTTGTAGACAGTGTGTCTCCTTGTAGGCAGTGGGCCTCTTTGTGAGCAGTGTGCTCAGGCAGTGAGCCCTAATTGGCAAGTGCCATTCTTTTTCTTATTCTTTTAACAGAGAATAATCCTTGGGTTAATCACCCCATGGTTTTTCCCTTAACCGGGTTTTCCACGTCAAAATCTTGGTGTTCAATGTGTTGATGTTTATCTGCTCTTGGGCTTGTACATTTTACTTTCATGGATGATTAATTGATATGCTGTTAACTAACAAGACGAATCAAGTGTTTGAAATAGAAAGCAAGTTTTTATACAACTGATTCACCCCCCCTCTCAATTGTATGCCCTAGAGTCAACAATCTTGTGCTTTGATCTGATCTAAAAGAAACATTTTGGACAACTACATCCCTGGTATAATCAACATATCACTTTTCAACACCATTTCTCTTACCTCATAGGGAGTGACATTAATATTATCAATATTCAATTCTATAAATGTTTGAGCTTGGATCTCAACCTGGTTTGACTCATCATCTCCTATAAGATTAATCTTCAACTTTTCATCAAATTGTTTCATTTTCATTTTGATCCAAAAATCTTTGAAATCATTATTGTATATAAAATTATCATCCTCTATGAATCTCAGACAGGCCACTACCCTCTCATCCTCTTGAATCTCATCAGTTCCCTCCTTTAACAACCTGACCTTTGGATCATGAGGCTTTTGACTTTTTGATGTTCTGCTACCTCTTTTAGTTTAGTCAAGGCCAAGATTGCTTCTTGTTCTTCATCATCACTTGAATCATATTCCATGAATGGCTCCATCTTCTATTTTTTGGCTTGTGGCTCATGAGTGGGAGATGGAGGGGATGGACGTGTAGGTGATGGGGGTGATATCTGAGATGTGGATGTTTCATGTGGTGGTTGGTAGGGTGTGGGCAATGGAATGAGTCCCTCATCTTGGGCCATTTTGTATAATTCATCAAATTTAATCAAAATCATTTGCATTCTTTTTAGAAGGTTGGGTTCATTTGTAAAAAAGCCTTTGAAGCTTCTATCTTTTTCCTTCTTCTGATTTTCCCACCTCATCATTCCACCTTTTTTTGGTCTGCATTACATCAACAAAATACACCAAATTACTTATAACGTCCTCTTCAAAATGAAATTCATGTGAAATAGACTTCTTCATCAATAGGGTTCTTATGATCATATTGATGTGACCCTCTGGGTCACATACTTTTTATGTTCCAGATTTGAGGGAGTAATTGACCCTTATAAACCTCTGCACTTGTTCAAGCATATCTAACCCAATGGCTAGCTCTTCAAACATAGTCAAGTCAGGAAAAAATGTCCCTTTCCTCTAATTTCTCATCAAGGCATGTTCCATCCAAAGAATCTACCACATAAACTCTAGGAAACACACTCTTGCATGTACAAACTTAGGTAAAATGTGTGGTGCTTGGTTGCACCCATATGCTCTGATAATAGTGTGTTGTGGCATAAGAAACCAGTCATCATAATTATGAGTATAGACATGGTCTGGCCCATACTATACATGCCTCATTACCTTCATCAATGGCTTAAGCATTCTTGGTGTTGCATAACCAAGAGCAACAATCGATCTGACAGTAAAATCATCTCAAAATACTACAAAATCACTTTTTGTACACATTCTATCCCAAATGTAGCACCAGCTTTACAGTGGCCTTGGCTTCCCTAACTTGTAGCAAACCTTCATGTATTTGTTCTTCAATCATAGATGCAAAGTCAAATTCTAAATTGGACTTAGAATGTTGAATTATCATAGCCATTCTCATCAATGCTATTTGCATTTGCTCCTCTACATTTATCCCCAAAACTTGACACAACGCATAATAGGTATTCTTGAAATAAAATTAGAATTTAGAAACTTGGAAAGGTTCCATTTTGGAAGAAAAAATAGAGACCCTTATGTTATCATCACCCCTCTTCAAGTGTAAAGGGAGCTCATCACTTTAATATGTTCTCCTCAACCTCTTATATTCTTGCTCAAGTTTCACTAAGTTCACCTCTGTTACAACTTGTTTATTGATGTTGAAACATTTGATAATGGCATCTTTACTGATATCCACTAAGTACTCACCATTTGGAAGTCTCACAGCTTTGGTTGGGGCATGGTAACTGTGGGCAAGGGCTTTAATTAGATCAACATCAATGAAAATGTTGGAAATAATTAATTTAGCCAAATCTAGGGCCCATGGGTTTGATGCTAGTTCCTGGTCATTCCTTTTTATATAAAAGTACCAGTAGAGATTCCATCCTGACACAGGTATATAGGGGTCCCTATAGCCTTGAGCTAAATCTCTGAAAACCTTTTCAGAACCTTTGTCAATTGAGCCAGGCAACAATGGAAGCAGAGGAGATTGCAATGAAGACTTTCTAGTTTTGGATTCATCCTTCTTTGTTCCTACCTCAGTCTTTTTAGGTGCCATTTTATGAAATTCACAAGAAATGATGAGTAGAACTTACCCAGAAAATCACCTTGAAGAATTCTCTTTACTCCCACGGTTTGAGCTCCTGTGTAATTTGTCTTCCGCTACTATGAGTGAGAAATCTTAATTTTTTTCGTGTATTTCAAGGCCAAGATGCATTTACTCATGGCTCATAAATTCACATGATTCAAATCTTCGTGTTGAGCATAAATCTTCTTATTTTGATGTTGATGTGATTGCTATGCTTTAAATAACCCAACGGCTTGATTACCACACTACTATAGGTTAGGTTTTGACCCCCTCAGGTATAGCGGTATAGTGCATAATGTATAGTATTAACTCTTCTTACCATCATACTGTGGGTTGTTTAAGAATGTTCTGTGGTAAGGAGGTATGATATGGGTATTATGAAGGCTAGCCACTGTGATAGCGGTATTGTGGTAAAAGGCAAAGATGACTTTATGAATGGTAATAAACTGATTTATTATGGAAAAATAAGAGTGGGAGTCATGGATACACAAATAAAACACTCATAACTTTTATGAAAATTTTGGTTCCAACACGTGGACATCATGACCATGTGTCACATGCATACAATGCCAATTATATGATCATGTTTTGTAGAACAAATGTCATTAGGTCGCACATGTGTATGGAAGCATAACATTTGGTTGTTGATGTTCCATGTATCTAACTAGCCACCATCATGTGTAGCAATGTGTATAGCCACACTATCTAGATCTTTGAAGATTTGTAAACCCTAAATAATGCCCCTAATAACCCTAAACCCTAACTCCTAACCCCTAACCCCTAAACCATAAACCCTAAATAATGCCCCTTATAAGCCCTTCCCAGCCCTGACCCACCATAAATCCTAAACCCCTAAATCCTACACTGCAAACCCCTAAACCCTAAATAGTACTAAACCCAAGCAACCCTAAACCTCTATCTCCCTATCTCCCTATCTATCCCTATCTCTATCATTCCTCTACCTCTTAATATCTCTCCTCACCCTATGTCTCTGGCCATGTCCCTCACTCTCTATACCTCCCTATTGGTCCTCTCTCTCTAAACACTAAACCCTAAACCTCTAAACCTTAACTCCTAAACCATAAACCCTAAAGTACCCTAAATAATGGCCCTAAACCTTAAACCCTAAACCCTAGTAAACTCTAAACTCTAAACTTGAGCAATGCTAAACTCATAAATGCTAAATAATGCCCCTAAACCATGGCCGCTAATCCCAAGAATCTCTCTGTCTCTATCTCTGTCTCTCTCTCTGACCTATATATTATTTAGCAACTCCTAGCTAGTTAAATCCTTTTCCTAGCTTTCCTAGTTTTCCTTTTCCTTTCCAATTTCCCTTTAGATTCCTACACCAATTTTTCCCTATTTTACTATTTTCCACCTCTCCCCTCATCATTCAATCTTCCCATCCAATGAACTTTAGTTTTATTAGCTTGTTTCCATTTTGTTCGGCTACTAATTTATATCATCATCCCTCTTTTCATGTCCTAGTTTTCTTGTTTCCATTTACTTTGTTGATAAGGGAGACAGATAAAGATAAAGACAAACAGAGAGACAGAGAGTCCTATAAGTTTTGCATACTTGTTCATTAATGATATATATAGGAATGATACAAGAAGCTGCATGCGAGAGAGGAAAGAGATAGAGAGATATGGAGAGATAGATAGGTAGAGAGAGATAGAGAGGAGACAAATCATAGGGAGAGATAGAGGAGACAGAGGGGAGAGATAGGAAGACAGAGAGTGATCACTAGAGAGATGTCTAGAGAGATAGGGAGATAGAGAGAAAGGAAAGAGATAGGGAGAGATAGATAGGTATGTAGAGTTGAGAGAGAGGAGATAGATTGGGAGAGATAGAGGAGATCACAGTCGAGTGAGAGATAGGGAGATAGAGAGTGAGTGAGATGTCTAGAGAGATAGGGAGAGAGATTGAGAGGTAGAGGGATGATAGCTAGAGAGAGGGAGATAAGGGAGAGATTATAGGGAGATAGAGGTTTAGGGTTGCTCAGGTTTAGGGTTTAGTGGTTATGGCTTAGGGGTTAGAGATTAGAGGCATTATTTATGGTTGAGGGATTTAGAGAGAAATAGAGAGACTTCTTTTGACATGAAACCATAAAACCTAAATAATGCCCTGAAACCTGAGCAACCCTCAACCTCTAAACCTTAAATAATGCCCCTAAACCCTAAACCCTAACCCCTAACCCCTAAAACATATATAAACCCTAAATAATTCCCCTAACCCCTAATCCATAAACCAGCTTAAACCTGAGAAACCCTAAATGTCCCCTAATTAATTCTAAACCCCAAACGCCTAAACCCTAAACACTAAACCCAAGCAACCCTAAACCTCTATCTCCCTAGCTATCTCTCTATCTCTATCATTCCTCTACCTTTCAATCTCTCTCCCTGTGTCTCTGGCCATGTCCCTCAATCTCCATAAATATCAAGCCTATAATCTCTTCTAGATGTCTCTGGCCATGTACCTCACTCTCTATTTCTCCCAGCTATTGGTCCTCTAGTCTCTAAACACTAAACCCTAAACCTCTAAACCCTAAATCGTAAGCCCTAAATAATGCTCCTAAACCTTAACCCCTAAAGCATAAACCCAAGAAGCCCTAAACCCCTATATATCTCCCTATCTCTAATATTGTCCCTCTACCAGCTCTCAATCCTTCTCCCTATCTCTTTGCAGGATCTCTCTCTCTAACTATCTCCAAACCTGAGCAACATCCCTAAATCCAAGCAACTCTAAACCTCTATCTCCCTATGATCTATCCCCTATCTCCCTATCTCTATCATCCCTCTACCTCTTAATGTCTCTCCCTATGTCTCTGGCCATGTGCATGTGCCTCACTCTCTATCTCCCTATCTCTCTCCACAGTCTCCTCTATATCTCCCTATCATTCCTCTCTCTATAAACCCTAAACTCTAAACCTCTAAACCTAAACCCCTAACCCATAAACAATAAAACCTAAACCCTAAATAATGCCCCTAAACCCTAACCCCTAACCCCAAAACCCTAAACCTATATCTCCCTATCTCTCCCCTCTCTTCCTATCACATTTGTCCCTCTACCTCTCAATCTCTCTCCCTATGTCTTTGGCCATGTCCCTCATTCTCTATCTCCCTATCTCTCCCCTCGGTCTCCTCTATATATCCCTATTGGTCCTCTATCTCTCTCTAAACCCTAAACCCTAAACCTCTAAGCCTTAACCCCTAATCCCAAAACCATAAACCCTAGACCCTAAATAATACTTTTAAACCCAAATAACCATAAATTAGGCAATTAATTAGATGCTAAATTTAGGTGCTACATAAGGCGCTAAATAAGGCATTAATGCGGGCGCTAAAATAGGCACTAAACCAGGCATTAAATGTGGCACCAAATTGGCACTAGAGTAGGAGCTAAAGTAGGGGCTAAAGTAGGCACTACATTAGGCACTAATTGAGGTGCTAATTTGTACCTAATTTAGTGTCAACTTGTTCTAGTCAGCGTAAAAAATACCAAAAATAGCGCCATCTTGATAAATAGTGCTGACTTTTTCAAGAAAAATGGAGAAAAACACATTAAAATAGTGGGTGGAAGAAAGAAATGGAGAAAAAAAGGGAACTAATCATAGGGATTTGTTGTAGTGCAAGAACACCATACAGTGGATGTTATTGATGATGTTTCTATCTCAAGAGGCTTCTAAGACTCTTGCTAATGTTGAGAATGAGGCCCCTCCCCCACTCATGGTGCATGTTGCTACTTTGGTTCCTGGTGATGGACATGAACCTTTTGTTATAGATTCACAGGGTTTATCTACTACTAGGATGCTATCTATTGTAGGGACTCCTTTTGCTATTGCTACTATTGGTGTACTGTTCATGAATCGAGTTGCTATTGTTGGTTCACCATTCACGACTGGGGTTGTTGTTGTTGGTGTACCATTTGTGACAAGAGGTTTTTCTATTGTTGGTATTCCATCTCCTATTTGCATTATAACTTCTTCAAGGTCATCTTCCCTAGCCAGACATTCCTCTCCTTAGGCACCAGCCCCTTCTAGGGATTTGGTGAGAGTCTCCCCTCCTATATCTCTTGTTTCTGTGGATGGAGATAATGAAGTTTTTTGGACCATTGTCTAAAGAAGGAAGAAAGGTCTTCCAAAGCATGTTTCTCAGACATGCATTCAGACCAAGGTTATATGACTTAATAGGTTAGTTTATGATATTGTTTAGTCTTTTATTGTAGTTGTTGTTCCTCCTAGCCTTGTTGTAGCTTTGCCTTCTAGGCTTTGTTGTTCGACTACTATTTATGATCATTTTGGGCTTATCTTTCCTTGCCTTAGAGAGGCATCTACTAAAGCAACTATAGCCTCCTAGCCACCCCAGTCACCAACTATATCCACCTACAGGTGTGGGTGGGTGGTTAATCTAGGAGTTTTGGGTGAACTCCCAGTGTCAAGACACTTGTTTCCCACTTATCTAATAGAAAATAAACACACACATTGAATCTCACTCACAAGGATCATATATCTGAAATGTCTAAATATATCAACCCAATATAGACCTCTTAGGTAACTTTGTATAATATGATATCATTTTGGAATGGCATTCATTTAATCCATAGAGAATTTTGTAATGCTAGAGAAATACTATTTTATTCAAAATAATTTATATGTCATCTAAAGTAATTTATAATGTAGATTATTCATAGTTGTACAATCTAAGTCACCTTATACATTTGGTACTAGATATTTAATATGACTGAGCTATTCATAATTCAAGTCACTACTAGTACTTACTAATAAAAGGAATATATTCCTTACAAATTACAAACTCATCACATAGATAGCAATCCTACATGATATTCAAATTTAGTAGATCTGTTAATCCCATTATGTAATTGATCACATTAAAATAGATCAATCTCATAGATGTAACACGAAAATTTCACTCTTATATATTAATGGTTAGTCTAGAGCATTGAGAGATAATTTCTACATTGTAGGAATAGTCTAGATATTCAACATCATAGCTTATTTCTTGTAATTGGGATTAAACAATATTATTTATTTCATGATGAGCTAAACAAAAAATTCAATTCTAATACCCACTTCATTTCAAACTACTTTTACCTATGTGTAGAGAGATGTTGAGAAAATCATATTAATATATGAATAATAACAAGTCTCAATAATGATATAAAGAATATCAATAACTATCAAATACAAAACATTAAAATATTTAATGAATTTATAAAGTATTTAATCCATTTATTCTAAGTGATGAAAACCACAATACAAATAGAAATCACACAATATTATTTATTCTATGATGGAATTTATCAATAAAATCTAATTAAAATTTAGTAGATCTATTAATCCCATTATTTTGATTACATGAAAATAGATCAATCTAATAGATGTAACTGAGAATTTCACTCTTATATTAATGGTTAGTTTGGCATTGATAGAGAATTTCTACATTGTAGGAATAATCTTGATATTCAACACCATAGCCTATTTCTTGTAACTGTGATTAAACAATATTATTTATTTCTTGATGAGCTATACAAAAAACTCAATCCTAATACCCAATTCATTTGAAACTACTTTTACCTAGGTATAGAGAGATGTTGAAATTAAAATTTACACATTTAATAAACCATGAAATGAAATATATAGAGTTTATCATATGACATTAGAAATACAAATTTATTAAACACTAGATTTATGCAGAGAAATTCAATAAACCTTGAAATGAAATATATAGAGTTTATCATATAACATTAGAAATACAAATTTATTAAACACTAGATTTATGTAGAGAAAAAAGTTTTCACAAAAAAATCAAGTTACCAAAGAGACCCCAAACCTATATTAATCTCAACAAAAAAGGAGGACAACAATACCAACTTAACCCCTTATTCTAGTAACAATATGATAGAATAATAACTTAATTCAACATACATGATGATAATACCTCTATCTAATGTCTCTTTAGTAAATAGAGAATTAGAAACAAGAAATTACTAAATAAACTTCAAGTACAAAATATCAAGTTAACTTAGCTCTTGGTACATATAATTTGGGTCCTCTATCTTTTATCATCTCTACAACCTTTTCATGGTCTTTAATAAGCAACCTCCATTATTGTTGGCCACATCCAATTTTTTGTAAAGTTTCCAAATTTAATCATTTTTCTATAACTAAGTGACTATAATGTAGAACCTTTTGTCTTGCCATGTAATCAATAATTATAATACTATTTTTATCTACGTTTATTTACTGATAATAGGTGCCTTTAACAATGAATGATCTAGTGGGATACTCCTATCCATCATCACCTATCATGGATTGTGTCAACTTTTACTTTGGTTGTGTACATCTTAGTAGATAGTAATCTACACCTTTTGTATTGTTAGGATCTACAACCATAGCCAAAATATCTCCTACAAAAAGTATACATGTCAGACTCAATTATAATTCAAATATTTATCATGTTCAACATAACTAATAAAAATATTCTACTAAAATAATTTATATGTTTAATTTACCTGTAACAACTAAATTAGATACACATTCATAATCAACTGCATATAAAGGATCATAGACATCTACAATGTCATTATCTTCATAAGGAGGCATTGATACTAGTTGCTTCATTTTCCATTGTGAAACATTTGTTGATATGCACTGGACAATTGAGAGGGGGGGTGACTTAGTTGTCTCAAAAACATAAACACTTTCTGCACTTAAACATTCATCACTTATCCACAATTATTATGATTTAACAATGAATGCATGAAATCTGAAACTAAACCATAGATACAAAATCAAACACAAGAGACGCCATATTTTATTTTGAAAACCCCAAGGTGGGGAAAAACAATGGAGATGATTAGCTCTTAATATATATTGAACTCTTGAAATAATGATGTTTAGGTTTGGTCACATTATGGGCCTAAACATACTAGCTTACTTCCACGAAGAACAACTAGGTCTAACAGGCTCACTGCCTCAACCCTAAACCTAGCATGATTACAATAAGGGCTATTAAACCCTGAGGGCTATTAAACCCTACTAACATCTTACTACTAGATTCACTGTCACAATCAACACCTTTTTGATGTACAATAATTCCTTTGCTATGCTCTTCCTCTACTCTTCCTTTTCTTCCCTCTACCTCTTCTCTACTCTACCTTTTGGACCTTTCTTATTATCTTTCCAATTTTACTCAAGGACACTTTTTCCATGACTCAAGTACAAGTATATATACACTACATCAACCTTGGAATGATCATCAAGGTCAACATTACAATCATCAACTGTTGGAGCAATCTCCAAGGTTAGTATTACAAACATTTATAAAATAGGTCCTGACCTATTACAACATTATGCAAAGGAAATGAAATGCAGATCATGCCATCCCTTAGCTGTGACTCAAACACAATCTTCCATGCCACAACACTCTTCCACAATCTTCCAGAGATCTCCGTAATCACTGGGATTAACTAGGTCGGCCAAGACTGGTTACACGATACATTATCTGGGAACAATCTTCAAACACAATCTCAATTTCTTAATGCAGACCAAAGTCTAGATAGGAACATGATTAGGTGACACACAAGCATGTTATAATCATCAGGAGAAACCACAAGAACCTTAACCACTTTATCCATAGGAACCTTCTCACCAAAACACATGAACTTCACTGTCTTCGACTGTCATAAAAGAAAGATAGCTTGTAGACCACCAAACCATGAATCATTGCAACTAAAGGTACTTATCATCATCTGAGACTTCCTTCTAGAACTGTAGAGAAAAATTCTTTATTACGGAGGAATCTGAGTAGAATACTTTCTTCCTATCCCAACTTAACTTACAGAAAAAATAGGTTTTACTCTAGTGAACACAAATCACTCAGATATTCATGCGGAGGGCTCAAACCCAAAATGTAGCATCCTTAGTCATACCTCTAACTTACTTCCAATCCATAGATCATGAAATTCAAGTAGAAATAAATGTGAATCATTTTGCTAGACTGTTCTTCAGCATACAACTCATTGTCTGTACCACACTTCTCTGTAACTCACTTGTTCCTTCTAGAGAGGCTAATTTTCTCAATATCCTCAACATACAAGTCTTCTAAACAAGTAATAGAATAAGATACAGTTGACACCAATGAAAACAAGGATATGTTGACATCAAGGACAACACCGATTATGCACATACTTGCAATAATCTCCCCCTTTGTCATTGATGGCAACATATGATGTGAAAAACTGCAATAGCCATCAAGACAAGATTCTCCCCCTTTCTCTTTACACACCTGCACTCTTTCTTTCTCCAAAATTCTCCCCCTTTCTCTTACACATTTGCACTCTAAGTTTTTCACATTACTTCTCTCCCCCTTTGACATCAAAGGCAAAGGGCACATACTTGCACTCTTCTACTCTGATCCAATCTATATTCTGAACTTTCTTCAACTAAGTGCTCCCCTTAGTCAATGCTTTCCCTGACTACAACTTTGGTTCTTCATGTGAAGTTCTCTCCTTCTTGGTTTGTCAATTTTCACCTTAGGATCTTACTGCTACTATACTATTTCCTCTGTTAGCAACACTGTAATACTTACTGCTCTTTATCAAAAACTCATATCACCATCATCTACCTACTTCCCCTGAGAGTTAACTACATAATCTTCTTGACTTCAACAACCATCTTTGATTGCTACCTGCACTGCTACACCTTTTCCTTTTATTGCTCTGACTACTCCTCCTTAGGAGTACACATTAGACCATATCTAGCTCACATTATAACCTTCACATGCTATCACTTCTTGAGTAACATATCTTGTGTTCTCAAAACTTTAGACTTGATGAGCTGTCTACAAGTTTTCTTCTACAAGCTTCCCTTATAATTAGTCTAGTTGAAACAAAGTCTTCTTCAACCCAACATTCAAGCAGACAATCTTCACACCTGATTTGAAGTCCTTATGTGCTATAAAAGATAGAAACAAATTAATAGCCTCCATTTGTACCACCAGAGCAACATTTTCCACTTGTGAGTGCATTTTACACATAGCCTTTCTTGAAAACCTATCCTTGCATACCTCATCTATTTCCAAAGAAAATTGATCTATACTGAAAACAATCCTGAACTTCTGTTGCTCATTAATCTCAAGCCAATTATAAAGATTAGACAAACTTATGGATGTAGATGTAATCACTGTTTAATAATTGTATACCAGAACTACAGAGAATTATTTTCAACAATGAACCTAAGCAAACCAAAATACTAGAGGCTTGTCACTTGATTTTATTCATTACTTGTTAGCTTGACCCTTAAGTACATACTTGACTAATTCATCTGTCACATCATAACTCCCAATGTGGAACATATGAGACTCTAGAATTCATATCCAACAATCACCATTGACCTCTTAATGTACCTTCAAAACTACAAATCAAAATACTCAATACCTGAAGAATGCAGACCAAAATACTCATATCCTTTACACTGTTTCAAGTTTAATTCTATTTGTCTAGACTTAGACAATTCACCATCTGACCTTAGAACTTGAACACTGGAAAATATGTTCACTAGATATTAATATACTAATCTTCAACTATGGAGGCATACTGATCCAATTTCTATCACTTACTTTGTACACTGCTCATACTTAGTCATTTTAGTGTTCTGAATCAGAACCCTTCCAAGTGGACTACCACAACATATATCTTTGTGCCAGATCTCAGCACTGACTATCTGGCTAGGGGATTTAAAATATTCAATACGACTCCCCCTGAGCCATGATTCACAATCTACTTCCTGGAGGAAGTAGCTACTTTAGAGCCTGGAGAAGACTCATCTCTTGCTTCATTTGTTTCCTTCTTGACACAAACCTTGTAATCTCTTCCTTGATTTGTGCTAGATCAATTTTTTCAACCGGTTCCCTTGATTTTGATTGGTTATCCTTCTTCTTGTTTCTGTAGTATTTTGCAATGTGTCCAATCTTGTTATAATTGAAGAACATAGTATTTTTCTGATCAATGTTTCTTCCATTCATCCTTGACCTACCTAGGTTAGCCTTATGCCTGAAATTATTGTATGTATAACAATAGCCATTGAAAGATTCCATTGTCCTATTTGTTCCATAGCCTTTTCTCACTTGACTTCTACACTCATTAGCTCTATGTCCCATTTTGTGGAAAGAATAACATCTAATGGAATTCTGACTAGAGAATGATGGGGTATTTTGATTCACCCTATTTCTATACCAATTAGCCTTGTGACCAAATTTGTTACATAAATTGCAGTAACCATTGAAAGAAGAATACCTTTGAGCATTTGGCTGCCTAATTGATAGTCTTCTGCTTCTTTGATTCTAAATCTATTTAATTTTTTCATCTTCTTGACTCGCTCTAAAGACTTTATCTTTTCCCAATCTTATGCCTTCTCTGTCATCATCATTTTTATGTTCTGCCATTGGCATATCATATCTAGAAGCACTCATGTTGAATTGATCTCTTTGAGCCTGCACATGTTTCAGATCAACTTTCAAGTCTTCAACTTCTTTTTTAAGCTTCATGTAGACTTTAATTTTGTCTTTCAGACAGTTCTCAATTTTTTTCTTTTCTTCATTGTTCTCTTTTAGAGTTTGTTGTAACTGCCTAATTTTCCTTCTTAAATCTTCTTTCAAATCCATGTCCTCATCTGTAGTTCTTGAGTTATCTCTATCAATACTAGCAATTAGGCACATATTCATTGATTCACAACATCTTTGTGATCTTTCACATCACATTTGGTGGTTTGGGAACCTTCTTGTTCTTCAATTTGCAAATCCTTATTGTTTGAGACTGAATTCTTTTGGATGTTCTCAATAACCTTAACATTTGTACATTCCATGATCCTTCCCAATATATTGTTGTAACATGGGTAGGCTCTGGTCCAAGATGAGTATCCTAGAAAAATGCCTTTCTCATACTTAGCATTGTCATTTTCCATTCTGATGATGCATTTGCTTCCAAATATTTTAAAATATTTCACAGTGGGTATCGATCCACACCATAACTCAACAGGAGTCTTTCTTTCTTTGGTTGTTACTTGAACTATATTTAATGTATAGACAGTTGTTTGAATTGTCTCCTTCCAAAATATATTTGGTAAATTTACTTCTTCCATCATTAATTTTGCATTCTCCTAAATAGTTCCACTTGCTTCTTCCATCATCTTATATTTTGTAGAGAGCTATTTTTCTATCCCACAGGTTTCACAAAATATATTGAAATCATTGGAGATAAGTTATTCTTCTTTTCCAATTCTCAGGCCTTTGATGTTCATGCTTATCTCATTTTCAAGGTTTTCTTTAAAAATTTTGAGTGCCTCTAAAATCTTTGATTTATCTTTCAAAAAACTGACCTAAGTAATTCTAGAAAAGTCATCAATAAAAAACATAAAGTACCTGTGATCATTGAGGCTTCGTATTCTTGTAGGACCACAAAAGTTTGTATGAATCAATTCCAATTGTTTAGTAGAGGATATTTCTTTATCTTTCCATGCTTTTCTTGACCATCTTTGACATTTCTTGCAACTGATGTTACTTGAGTAATCAATCTCTGGTAGGTCCTTCACAATCTGAATTGAGTTTGTTAAATCATCAAGGTTTGTATGGCAAAGTCTTTTATGCCAAACCCAACTTTCATTGGTTTGAGATGTGTATCCAAGAAAGTTACCTTTTCTGAGATGATAGAGATTCTTTTTATAATTGCTATTGTAGCTCCAATTTTTTCTTTAATTTCAAGAGAATCATTCTCAAACACAAACTTGAATACCTTCCTGCATAATTGTCTGACACTTAAGAGATTTTGTTTCAAAACTTTTATATAAAGAGTATCTTCAAAAAATTGTTTAATGAAATTTTTTTTTGATCTTATTCCACAAACATCAGCAATGCAGTCATCTTTGAATCTCACTAGCCCTTCATTATATTCTTCCAGACCAAAAAACTTACTCATGTCACCAGTCATGTGATTTGAGCAGCTACTATCAATAACCCAATAGTCTTGATGAATCTCTTCCTTGGACAATCTACTCTTGATATCTCTTGATGAGCATTCAGGTGCATTGAAGAGTATCTATTTTCCTTCCATTAGGATCTCCCTCCAGTTGTTAGACTATTTTTAAAGGGACATAACTCTGATACCAATTGTTGATATGTGCCAGAAAACTGAGAGGGGGGTGAATCAGTTATCTCAAAAATTAAACACTTTCTGCACTTAAACATTCATCACTTATCTACAATTATTTTTATTTAACAATGAATGCATGAAATTAGAAACTTAACCATAGATACAACATCAAACACAAGAGACACCAGATTTTAGGTGGAAAACCCCAAGGTGGGGAAAAACCATGGAGAGGATTAGCTCTCAATATATATTACAATTTTGAAATAATGATGTTTATGCTTGGTCACTCCATGGTCCTAAACATACTGGCTTATTGCCATGAAGAACAACTAGGTCTAGCAGACTCACTGCCTCAACCCTAAACCTAGCAAGATTACAATAAGAGCTGTTAAACCCTAAGGGTTGTTAAACACTACTGATGGCTTACTTCCAGATTCACTGTCATGATCAACACCTTTCTAAAGTACAATAATTCCCTTACTATGCTCTTCCTCTACTCTACTCTTCCCATTCTTCTCTCTGCCTCTTCTCTACTCTGCCTTTTGGACCTTTCTTATTATCTTTCCATTTTATTTCAAGGACACTTTTTCCATGACTCAACTATAAGTATTTATACACTACATCAACCTTGGAATGATCATCAAGGTTGGCATCACAATATCAACCATTGGAGCAATCTCCAAGGTCGGTATTACAAATATTTACAAAATAGGTCTTGACCTATTACAACATTATGCAAAGGAAATAAAATGCAGATCACACCATGCCTTAGCTAGGACTCAAACATGATCTACTACGCTACAATATGCTTCCACAATCTTCCAGAGATCTCTACAATCACTGGGATTAGCCATGTTGGCCAAGACTGGTTACACGCTACATTATCTGGGAACAATCTTCAAACATAATTTCAATTTCTTAACGCAGACCAAAATCTAGTTAGGAACATGATTAGGAGACATCCACAAGAATGCTATAATCATCAGGAGAAACCACATGAACCTTAACCACTTTATCTATAGGAATCTTCTCACCAGAACATATGAACTTCACTGCCTTCAACTATCATAAAATAAAGATAGCTTGCAGACTACCAAACCATGAACCATTGTACCTGAAGGCACTTATCATCATCCCAGACTTCCTTCTAGAATTGTAGAGTAAAATACTTTATTGCAGAGGAATGCGGAGCAGAATACTTTCTTCCTATCCCAACTGAACTTATAGAAAAAGTAGGTTTTACTCTGGTGAACACAACTCACTCAGATCTTTATGCGGAGGGCTCAAACCCAGAATGTAGCATCCTTAGTCATACCTCTAACTTACTCCCAATCCATAGACCATGAACTTCAAGTAGAAATAAATGCGGATCATTTTACTGAACTATTCTTCAGCATACAACTCATTGTCTATACTACACTTCTCTGTAACTCACTTGTTCCTTCTAGAGAGGCTAATTTTCTCAATATCCTCAACATACAAGTCTTCTAAATAAGTTATAGAAAAAGATATAGTTGACACCAATGACAACAAGGATATGTTAACATCAATGACAACATCGATTAGGCACATACTTGCAACAACATATCCATCTCTAATATTCTCACATTGTAGATAATTTACATTATTCTTAATGCAATCAACACAAAAACATGATATTTTTCTCAATTGAATAGCAAGAGGCTTGCTATGTCTTGTAGTCATCACCTGATGCAATTTTCTAATGCCAATAATTGTTTGAAAATTATAATGATTTGAGCAATCAATATCTATAAATACGAAAAAGTTTAGTCTAATGTTAAATTTCAAGCATTAAATTAAGATACATGTATTCAATTTATGCACTTCAAAGATAAATAAAGTTTGAACTAATAATCAGTAACTTTAACTTCCCAAAAATAGCATATGGTGTATATTGAGTCACATTTTACTTCATGAGCACCAAAATGATTTTTGCACCACTGGACAATTTCATTTGCTTTTCATATGGTGTTAATTGCAACTTCATGTTGGTGAAGTGTACACTTCACACATGGTCCTATTCCATCAGGCTCTCCTTTTCCATGTCCATTCTAAAAAAAACTCCACAAAAACTTTATGTTACATCTAGCATGTTATTGGGTTAACCAATTAAATGTTTTTGTAGACTTAAACTATCTTATAAAATTATAAAAACCCATTCAAACCATTAGATAAATTATATATACATGTATATATATGTTGATTTGTCTTAAAGAACTATAAATTAAAAAAACATTGAAAAATTAAATTCAACACTAACTAGCACATCCATTAGACCAAATCCAGTATTTTAAAGCATTTATGCCACATCATTTCAAATCTTCAAAAAACATTTCAAAACAATAGGCTACATAGCTTCTATCATTACCAGTATCATTAGTGATATAAAAATGAACCTCTTTGATGATATTTCATTCAAGTGGGTGACTTTGTACACCATCCACATGAAAATTAGCATGTCTATAACAAACATGTATGAATATTGTGACCTACTCTAAATGATAATATTGACTATGAATCTTAGTTTGACCACTAAATGTATAGTTCTTAGCAAAATCCACAAGAGAAAGAATACAACCCTATGAAAAACAATTCTTTGAGTCATGGAATTTTTTTGCCTTCCATCTTGTATCATGACAATGTTGGATATGTGGATATATGATACTACAATATTTGTTCATAAACTCATTGTAGGGAAATTTACTTTCTTTAAGAATAATTTTTTGATTCAACTCCTAACTTCATTGTGTATTTCTGATATTCAAATCTCTTCCATATAACTTCCATTAAATGATCAATATTTTCAAATAGTAAAAGTTTCTTCAAAATTCCACAATTTATACATGTATTTTTTATACAATGCGCATTGAATTCATCTGAACCTTCTAACTTTTCACATAAAATGAACTTCACAAATTGTGTTGTACTTCCAAATATGATTATATTTGGATTAACTATTTCCATAAAAAAAATTATGATTGGAGATGTAGATCAAATTCAACATGATTTCAACAGCGACAACATTCATGTACTTTATTTATACATACAAAACATGGCTATAAACTTTCAAACATCCTTTGACAAATCTTCAACTATGAAAATTCTTTCTTGAGTGCTTCAAAAAATTCACTTTGTGTTGTATCTATAAAATGTTTTGAATGAGGAAATTTTATAGCATCTTCAATTATTACTTGTATAGTGTCCCTGCTATTAGAAGCAACATGGGAGTGGTTGATCCAATATTCAATAACTTGTTTCCTTACATATTTTGGAATTCTATCTTTTTGAGGAACCCTACAAATATTACCTAATTTTTTTCTATGCTTTCATATAATTTGTTCCTCTTCACAATAGATCTTTGAATGGTTCTCCTAGATACATGTAGTAATTGTGAAATTGCTTGAACTTGTCTTCTATGTGATGATTTTTTACTAGAATTATATTCATCAATGCTCTACGTGTAACACTTAAATCAGTCATTTGAATATTTCTTTGAATAGACTCTATTTCTTCTTGCAAGATTTCAATTACTATTTCTTTTAATAAATTTGATGTTTTTTCTTATTATCAATCCCTAGGAAATCCAAAATAGGGGTCATTCTTTTCACCTAAATAACTTTGCACATAATTGTGCTCTTGCAATTAAAGATTTTCTTCAAACAATTCATCCCAAATTCTTTGAGTGTAAGTTTATTATGCTTTCAGGAAACATATCTTCAGATGAAATTTGTATGAAAAGAGATGCCTCACCCATATCCATTAAATTTTTCATACCATATTTAACAAATTATCATTACTGTAACATCTGAAAATGTCTCCTTGGGGGCTTTTCCCTCATAAGGTTTAGCTCCTAGGTCTTTAGAGTGCATTTAGGACATTTTAGTTCATATTTTGGCATCCCATTGGAATGAGACCTAGGTTCCATGGCAAATTGGACCTAGGTAGACCCCTTGAGCTGTACCTTGTGCAAAATAGGGGGGAGGACTTGGGTACCCCTGCCCTAGTCTTGCCCTATTTTGGGGTAGTCTCAATTTTTGGGTGTTAGTTTATGACTGTTATTTGGTTATTTTGCCAACACAGTAAAGTTTGAATTTTAATTTCTTGGCGGGAGTGCTTGTAGTTGCATATATAAGCATTCTTAGGTATTCATTTGTAAACTAGATTTCAATTAGATAATTACTAGCAAACTATTGTGTTCTCAAGGTGATTCAAGGTTTTGATTGTTTTGCAAGAGCAGACTTGTGGGTTTTGTGTGTTGATATTTGCATATTTGAGCATCAATTTCCTCATGGAATGAAGAGCATCTTCCTCCCATGAGAGCTTCACTACAAGGTGACATAATATTGTGTTTTCATAATTGATTCCTTCAATTTTTACCTTTTCCTCACAAGGGCATGCATTCTTTTATCTGATAACAGTGTTCAGAGAATTAAGTGTCTTCTGGGGCTTGATTGAGGAAAGCCTCTAAACACCACAACCCCTTAACCAAGTCTTGTGATTACAAGTTACAGGTGTCACATTTGGGAGAAGTGGAGTTTTAGGAAGGATTGTAAGACATCAAGGATTTGGGATCTGAAGAAAAGGACAAAGGAGCACTTCCAGGACTTGGGTGCTCGCTCTAGTATCCTCTGCAGATAGGTCTCTGAAAACAAAAGTTACAGGGCTGATCAGTGTCAGAAGGAGGTCTAGATTCCGTGAAAAAGAAGGTACCTTGGACTTGTGTGCCCGCTCTAGTGTCCCAACTATTCCACTTCAGAACCCTGAAAATAGGTATTGTTTGGTTTGGTATTTTATTCCTATCTACAAGAGCTTTTTTTGTCTTTCCTCAATTCGTTGTCGTATTTGCATAATTATAGTTTTAACAAGACATAAGAGAAGGAAAAATAATAATTAAATTCCCTAATCCAAGTTTCCCTACATCTTCAAGTGACCTAGGGTATGATAGTGCTGGTCACTCAACCCTAGATCCTTGAATGTAAGGTGGAAAGGAGGATTTAAAGATCTAAACACTAGAACTTTAACAAATCCAATTTTCACCTAAACATTTTGCTTAACCCAAGTTTTTGGACTTAAATTGCAACTTTCTGAGTGTGTGTCTTCAAATTTATATTTATTTCATTCATTTATATAGTCATTTATTTTATTGCATTGAGAAAAATTTTAAAAAATTGAAAATTTTGAAAAATACAAAAAAATTGCATTGTTTGGCTTACTAAATTGCATCAGTTCTTCCTAAATTTTCCTAATTCATGATTTTTTCATCAAATCTGATATAAAATAAATAAAAATTTAAAAATTTAGAAATTTTCATTGCATTTTCATCATTTAATTGCTAGGGTTTTGTGGAAATTTTGACAGTTTTATATAACCTAGTAATTCCAAAATCTAGGGTTAGTAGGAAAAAAAAAATTCTCAGATTTTTATAGGGATTTTAGAGGCTCATTCAAATTAAGATTTGTCTGTATTCTTTCATTTTAGTGTAAATTTGTATTTAGATTTAAAATAAATGCAATTTTGCATAGAAAATTTCACCAAAAAACTAGCAATTTTGATGCATTTTCATTAAATTTGCATGGGCATTTTGCATTTTAAAGCTTGAAAATAATTTTCAAATCTGAGAGTAAGTAAATTTAATCATAAATCAGACTCCAAAACATTTTCATAGAATTTTTTCCCAAGATCTCAAACCTAGGGCTTCAAAAACAACAATTTTCACTAAATTTGGCTTTATCAACTTTATAAACTCTCACCATAGGTGTGTTGTGAAAGGTATTTTGGAATTTTTTTTCTCTTATCAAGTTAATCACTTTATTCCCGTCATAAAAAGATTCACAACACCCTTTTAACGGGCTCTTGTAGTGAAAATGTGGTGAAAAACTACATATTTTGGCTATTTTTGCCCTAGGGTTTGACCTAGTTTGCACTCCAAGATTTTTTTGATAAATTTTATGGATTGAGGTGACTGATATTATTGATATTATTTCTTTTACCTCCTAAAATTCCTTACAACATGCCTTTTTCTAGGTCTTGGAGTTGAAAAACTATGAAAAATAACCTATTTTTACTATATTTTCTTTAGGGTTTGACGTTAAGTGGCACTAAAAGCGTGTTGTGTTGGATATTTTAGAAATAAGTAGCTATTATTACTGATATTATTTTATTTCCATCATCTTTCTCCTCACAACACCCTTTGTTATGTTCTTTTGCATTGAATTTTGGTGTAAAAAGTGCCTATTTTGACATATTTTCACTATATTTTGACTTGACATTTTAGATTTTCATCAAAAGTGTGTTAGAGTGATTATATTGCTGTTTTGGACTGATATCAGAAATATAACTTTCTTCCCTTGATCAAAATCCTTACAACATCCTTTGTTTCATTCATTGGCATTGAAAAAGTACCAAAAATCAAGCATTTAACATCATTCTTGCATACAGTTTACACTTGTCTTTTGCATACTATTGGAAATTGTTAAAATCTGATTTTGAATTTCATTATGGCACCTTCATGTTATTCATCTCTAAAATCTTTGCATGAGTATATCCTAGATTTTCAAAATTTCTCTAATTTCACTAATGAGAATCCTCATATTCTAGAACATATAGCTTATACCAGTGGTATTGACACTTCTATATGTTCTACATATGAGTTACAATTAATTTGTTACATGCATGATTTTAGTAGCTTCACTTTACTCATAGGAGCATATCCTTTGATATTAGAAGATTTAACCAAATTCATCTCTAAGAATACTCATGAGAAAGATGAGAGGGAAAAGCCCTTTTTTTCCATAGAGTATGATGATGATGATGCACCTTCCTCTCATCCCACTGCTCTCCTTGGCCAAGATGTAGCATTACTGGATGAGAAAAGGTCTCTCACATTAAGTACTTTAGGGATGGATGTTGGGTTCAATCAAGTGGGAAATAGTGTTAATTCGATACTTATTAATAGTCTTGGTAGCACCATTCCTAAGATGGTTGTCTGAGGGGCACTTAGTGCACCCTCTTGCTTAAACCCAATTATTATCATTCAAGGTATTCAAAATGTGTTACAACAACCACACCATAATGTGATTGCTCATGCATACAACACCCATAATAACAAGCAAAGTAAGCAAGCACCACATGTGTGTGTCTCTCTTCCATGTTCTTAACATATGCTCCCTCAACCACCTCGTCTTACTCATAAAAGTGATCAAGAGTATGATCTTGTCAAATAGCTTTGCACTACTCCAGCTAATATCTCTCTTTGGGATTTAATACAAACATCACCTACATACCATGGAATGCTCCAAGAAGCTTTAAAAAAGGTGATTGTCCCACCTACTGCTAAGCCTAATGATGTAGTAGCCATATTGGATAGTATGCATGTGACAAAAACACATATTCTCTTTTATCCATAGGAATTACCGTCAATTGAAGTTCAAAACCAATATGATCCACTTATGATCTCTATCATAATAAATAGAACGTTGGTAAAATGAGTTATGATTGACAATGGATCAACTCCTAATATTTGTAGCATTGACCTACTAGACAAAATCAAGGTTGAAACATCACAAATCACACCAAATGGCATTAACATTTGTGGCTTTGATAATGTTGGATGACAATCTGTGGGCACTATAACTCTACCTATACAAATAGGACCTGTGCTTGTGCTTACCCTGATTCATGTCATGCCTTGTTCTTTATCTTACAACATGATTCTTGGTAGACCTTGGATTCATCCATTGGGGAAAGTTCCTTCCACCTTGCATTGTTCAATCAAATTTATATTCAAAGGTAAACTTCACACTATTCATGCTGATCCTGAACTAGATAACTGCTTACACATTGAAAATCAAAAACTAGTTTACAATCATATGAGTTTAAATAGTTCATGAGATGATCCATCAATAGATAATGTTATACAAGACTCTAGAACATCGAATGCACTCTTTGGTGATGATTGAGGCCCATTAGATTTTAATCCTTGCAGTATGGGGGAATATAAATTTAACAACCTTGACAAGTCAAAAGTGGCATCAATACCACCTAAACAATCTTTTCAAGCACCTAAAAAAACCTAAAGTCCCCTTGGTTGAAAATAAAGACAATACTCTAACTTATACTACAAATTATGATACCTATGAGGCTTCACCTTCCTCTAAGGAACTGGATTCTCTATATGGTCATGGATTTCAAATTTTGTATAAACATAATGACTATGTAGGTAAGGGATGCGGTGTGAATCAATAAGGAATTCAAGTACCTATAGAATCCACTTCAACACATTACTCAAGTGGCATTGGATATAATCCTTTTAAAGAAAAGAAAGCCTCTTGTCATCCTAAACTTAATACAAATTCAAAACAACATGAGAATTATCCTCGATGTGTATGTTCTTAATGATGGTACTACTAGGTAAGTATCTCTAACCCTTTATCTCTCTCGTGATGTACTTCCCCCGTGATGTGTTATATGTTGTTTAGGCCTCCTGGGATGACCTCAGATTCTCTTGTAAGGTTGATGATACTAGGAGACTGCCTCTATTGTGACCACCTTCTATTTGTATCATCATTCTTCTATATTGCCTCTTTCTCTGATTTCATTGTTGTGTGTTGTGTCTTATGGACATAGCATTGTGGTTGGTGACTTGGGGGCACCCTCCTACGTGACTGTCCCTAAGACACTTGTTTTTCCTCTCTTATTTATTATTTCCCTTCCTCTACTGTTTCCACCTAGTGGGCGGATGATGACAAACATTTATACTAATGTGGACCTAGTGTCCCTTTCGAGAGCAATAAAAAAAATGGACTTAGTTCATAATATGACGATGGGGTTGTATATCTTATCCGACGCTTGGTTAGTGGAAGCACTCATGCTTTCTACGTAGTAAATATTAATGATGTTTCTAGCACATTTACAAACCTTAACAATACTGCTACTCTGTGTACCTTTGTTTTCCTTTGAATCTGGCCTTAGTGGTACTTAATTCAGAGAGCTTTGTGATATAGCCCCTAGTTATCCTCAAACTTTGAATTCATTGTGTAACCTTGGCTCTTTGTGTGGTTAATCATATGCATTAATGTTGTTATTTATCATGATGGTGTAGACACTAACATGTTTCTTACAGGGATGTGTTTGTGGGAACATTTGGTGATCGTAAAGTACATGTCACCTTCAAGGAGCATGGGATTTGCAAAAGTCAGTGTTCCCTTGTGTGTTTTCTTCCTACTTTAACGTGCTTGATATCGATAATTGATATCAGCCACCTTAAGGTGGGGGCATATATAAGGTAATTTGTTTGTTATAAATGTTAGCAATGTGTTTGACCTTAGATGCAAAGACCTGTGCCCTAGAGTGGTTCATCGTGCATCCTAAGTTTGTTTGTAATCAATCAATGAATCATGTAAGCCCTCTGTGGAGGTGGGATATCAAGCATATCCTTTGTCTTAAGCCCTCTGCAGAGGCAGGGATGGTGTATTTCTTGGAGTAGATTGAATCATCCTATCATTTTCAAAAGTCGTCTACAGAGGTGGGGAGCAGTTTTGTGACTAACTCAATGCTTACGTGTGTCTTCAGTGATTGTTTTGGTGAAGCCCAATCATTGGTGTGTGCCTGTAATGTGCTTGAGATGGTGTTGGACCTACAAATAGGTACACTCCATCGCTTGTCTTCTATGTTTTCTCTATGTCTTCAAGTGTGTGTGTTTTGGTGTGCTTGTTTGGTGTGGTGTGTCTGTTACCCCATATGTAGAGACTAGCACCTTCGAGTAGTGCTTCCTAGATTTTGGGAGGTTTTGCATGTATTGTGTGTGTGTTGCCCCATATCTAGAGACCAATGCCTTCGAGTACTGCTTCCTGCATTTTGTGGGGTTTATTTACTTTCTAGTACTTTCATTTGCATTTCATATATATGAGAAAAAGAAAAGAAAAGATATCATTCTTGTCTTCCATGCATTAATGTGTCTTCTATGCATTGATTGTCTACTCCATGTTCTGTGTGACTGTAACTATCTTCTCCATATTTTGCATGCCTGTTACTGTCTTTAATGTGATTGGCATTTCTTCTTCGTGCTTGGTGTGTTTACTATGTTTGTGACCTTACTTTAATGCATGTATGGGCCTCGCATTCATACATACATTAAAGTGGGGGCTAAATGTACTGTCAGAAAATGTCCCCTTGGGGGATTTTCCCTCATAAGGTTTAGCTCCCAGGTGTTTAGAGTACATTTAGGACATTTTAGTTCATATTTTGGCATCTCGATGGAATGAGACCTAGGTTCCATGGAAAATTGGACCTAGGTGGACCCCTTAAGTTGTACCCTACCCAAAATAGGGGGGAGGACTTGGATGCCCGTACCCTAGTCTTCCCTATTTTGGGGCAGCCCCAATTTTTGGGTGTCAATTTATGACCATTATTTCATTATTTTGCCAACATGGTAAAGTTTAAATTTTAATTTCTTGGTGGGATTGCTTGTAGTTGCATATATAAGCATGCTTAGGCATTCATTTGTAAACTAGATTTCAATTAGATGATTACTAGCAAGCTATTATGTTCTCAAGGTGATTCAATGCTTTCATTGTGTTGCAAAAGAAGACTTATGGGTTTTGTGTGTTGATATTTACATAATTGAGCATCAATTTCCTCATGGAATGAAAAGCATCTTCCTCCCATGAGAGCTTCACTACAAGGTGACATAATATTGTGTTTTCATAATTGATTCCTTTGGTTCTTGCCTATACCTCACAAGGGCACACATTCTTTTATCTGATAACAGTGTTTAGAGACTTAAGTGTCCTCTAGGGCTTGACTAAGGCAAGCCTCTAAACACCACAAACCCTAAACCAAGTCTTGTGATTACAGGTTATAGGTGTCACATTTGGGAGAAGTAGAGTTGGAAGAAGGATTTGCAAACATCAAGGATTTAGGATCTGAAGAAAAGAAGGACAAAGGAGCACTTCCAGGACTTGGGTGCTCACTCTAGTGTCCTCTATAGATAGATCTCTAAAAATAGAAGTTACAGGGCTGATCAGTGTCAGAAGGAGGTCTAGTTTCCGTGAAAAAGTAGGTACTTTGGACTTGGGCACCTACTCCAGTGTCCCTAACTATTCCACTTTAGAACCCCAAAAATAGGTATTCTATGATTTGGTATTTTATTCATGTCTGCAAGAGCTTTTTCTATCTTTCATCAATTTGTTGCCAGTTTTGCATAATTAGGGTTTTAATGGTTAATTGGACATAAGAGAAGGAAAATTAATAATTAAATTTCCTAATCCAATTTTCCCTAGATTTGCAAGTAACCTAGGGTATGATAGTGCTCGTCACTCGACCCTAGATCCTTGAATGTAAGGTGGAAAGGAGGATTTAAACATCTAAATGCTAGAACTTTAACAAATCCAACTGTCACCTAAACAATTACTTCCCTCTTCATTCACATTATTTGCACCTATAATAATTTCTTGTATTTCTTCATCAACATGTTCTTCAACTGTTGACCGATAATTTCAATGGGTTGTTCCTAATTGGGTGTTTCTAGAGTCAAATTTCTCTCACCTCTTCTTTTTCCATTTCTATCTTCATCCAATCTTCTTTAATCAAACAACCTTGATCTAGTCATTTTATTCCCCATCACAAATTGTGTTTTAATTCATTTGTACACATATACACATGTACATGTCACGATTTTTAAGTCAAAGTTAAACCTATGGATTTAAATCTTGAGAATATTAAGTTCATCAAGTATATAATTTTATTTGAAACACATGATATTTCCATACTCAAAATGTACATCTTATTTGACCAAGTACTAACATATAATTTAACCAAGTAAATTATTTTTCAAGCATATTATTATGGCAACAACTAGTCTTTACACAATAGTTGTTAATTTGACTTTCAATCAAGAATGTATTGTAAAGCCTAATCTACAAGATATTTAAATCATTTACAACATTTCTATCACTATCATGAGTTACTTGTGAAGAATTATGATATCATTGTTGACCATAGTAACATTAAACATCTGATAAAGAATGTAATGCATATTAATCCAAAGAACATACATCATGAAGGTAAATTCACTAGACAAATAATCAATAAGCAAGAATCATCATCATCATTGAGTAAATAATATTTCTATTGCATCAAATGTGATCCCTAGATATAGCATGAGAACCTAGAGGACTACTTAGCACTAGATGTATGTAGTATTGGAACTCACAAATTTAATAATATGTGCATTAGAAATATGGAGCATACTAGATTTTCTATATTATATTGGGTTCACTATAAATATTGGGTTGCTAAATATTATGAAGCATTATTGGGTTCCTAAACATTATTCAGTTCACTAAAAATATGGCTCTCTATAAATATTTGGTTTTAAAACATTATGAAGCATTATTAAAGCATTTACAACATTTCTATCACTATCATGAGACACTTGTGAAGAATTATCATCATTGTTGACCATAGTAATATAACATGATAAATAATGTAATGCATATTAATTCAAAGAACATGCATCATGAAGGTAAATTTACTAGACAAATTATCAATAAGGAAGAATCATCACCATCTTTGAGTTTAATATTGTCATTATATCAAACATGATCCCTAGATGTAGAATGAGAACCTAGGGCTACTTGGCACTAGATGTGTGTAGTATTGGAACTCACAAATTTAATGATATGTCCATTAGAAATATGGAGCATATTAGATTTGCTACATTATATTGGGTTCACTATAAATATTAGGTTCCTAAACATTATGAAGCATTATTAAAGTATTTGCAACATTTCTATCACTATCAAATTCAAGTTACTTGTGAAGAATTATCGTCATTGTTAACCATAGTAACATCACATGATAAGAATGTAATGCATATTAATCCAAAGAACATGTATCATGAAGGTAATTAACTCTAGACAAATCATCAATAAATAAGAATCATTATCATCATTGAGTTTAATATTGTCATTGCATAAAACATGATCCCTAGATTTAGCATGAGAACCTAGGGCTACTTGGCACTAAATGTATGTAGTATTGGAGCTCAAAAAATTAATAATATGTGTATTAGAAATATGGACCATACTAGATTTGCTACATTTTATTGGGTTCACTATAAATATCGGGTTCCTAAACATTATGAAGCATTATTGTCAGGTTCCTAAACATTATTCAGTTCACCATAAATATTAGGTATATCATGGAATGAGGGAAGGCTTCTTTTAAAGATAAAGAATTTCCAAATTAGGCTCATGTGAAAATCACAATCACTATTTATAGGGGAAATATAATTAGTATGAAGTGAAGTCAATAACATCTAAAAGGGAAGGAAAAGTAATGACAAGCTTTGTGAAGAATGAAAAAATCACATATACAATGAAATAATGGCTCCATATAATGTGTGCCACCATCCATGTGGTAGAAAGAAATGATTTCATCGAGTATCATAGGATTGAATATGACAAAGTGTAAGAGCACATTGAAATCCTTACCACATGAATGATTGGAAGTCAAAGGTAAGGAACTGTATAGTATAACAACGAAAACTAATCAATAGGGGAATTTAAAGGTGACAATCAACTAAGGGTCAAACCTTAGGTGAAGTGCTAAGATCATTATAAATATTAAAATTTGAAACACAATAGGGAATATCATAGCAAACATATTCAAAACATTGAAAAATAAAAAAATCTAACCCTAAAAATAAAAAATAGAAATGAGAGGGATTTAGGGTTGTGTACCTTAAATTTGCTACAATGTGAGCTTTGATTGATTTCACAAAATTTTAGCCAAAAAAAATCCTTGTATTCTATTTTTTTACCACTTTCTTGTTTAAACAATTAGATTAAAAAAAATTACACAAAATGTAATATTAAGTCTATATTAAATATATAAAAAAATTATCAACAAAATTGAAAAAATGTATTATATTTGCTAAACATTTTAAGAATATTTTTACCTGAAAATTTGTATGGTTTCGGCCAAAAAATCTTCTGTTTTTTTTGTCAATTTTCTATTAAAATTTTGATAAAAAATTACAACAAAAAAATATTTTTATTTGAACTGTTTCAGGTGAAAAGAGCCAAAGAGTTTCAGGTAAAATAGTTTTGTGTGAAACTACCTATGTGGCAGCCACCCTCCCCTATTTCAACAATTTGCAAAAAACTTCAACTTCACATGAATATTTCTTTGTCAAACATTATTTTTACTGAAAATTCAAAAATACCCATTTGTAGAGGTCAGAGTCTAGAATCCAAAAATATATATTTTTGGATATTTTGATTAGTTTTATTATTATTTTTAATTTATTGCAAGTAGGTTTTTATAATCAAACATGAGACTAATTAAAAATTAAAAAATACTAAAGCATATTTAAAAAATTTAGAAATTATATGGCACACTAAAGGAGAGAATTCTCTACAAGAGGGTATAATTTTTTTTAATGATAAAAAATCTAGACAAAAGTTGACATCCCATGAAAACTATGACATTTTAATTAAGTTCAACATTTAAAAATTATAAAAAAATTCATCAAATTTTATGTTTTTGCCCCATGCACTAGATTTTCAAGTCATCTATGTGAGGAAAAAATTAGAGAAAGAAAAAAAATTCTCCTTTTTTGTGACGTCCCATCATCCTCACTTAATAAAAAAACAATAAATTTAATTCTTCTCTTAAATTAATTAAAAAAAATCCAATTATTTTTTAAATTTTTTTAAAAATTACGAACATAAACAATATTAAGAGATCTACATTTAATTAGTTTACATTGAATTTTAAAAATCAAAACATACATGTCACGTTTAGGTGGTCCAAGTTGAAAACTTGTATTGGTGTTGGTCATTTCCTTTAAAAAGTTTGACATAGTTATGTGCTTTTACCCATAGGATACCAATTTTTTTGCCCTTACCATAGCAATCCATGTCCCAAACATTGAGTTGTGTTCTTTTTGTGTCCACTATCTTCTGCTTCTATCAATTGTATCTCAAATCAAGCAAGATGTAGCTCATTATCTAAAAATACAAAGATATAGTTTTCTAGCAAACTAATAACATATCTCTTCTTCATGTTGTGATGAAACCCTAACTAAATGTCATTTTAGTCCCCTCCACTATGCTCAACAAAAATGGATGCGAGAATAGAGGATGCATTTGAAGAGGCTCATTCCCAGAACTAGCATAGGCCATACTGAATACGATTGAGTACTGAATGCAATTATCAAAGTGTGAGCTAAGGCAGATCCTTCAAATAATGCATTATTGATTGTCGATCATGGTTTGGGTCTTGATTCCCTCTTCTATTCGTTCATCCATAGCAGAGATAGACCTAACCATAGAATCCATGGCCCTAGTCACTTCTAATTCTAGAGTTTCAAAATCAAGTTTTGATTCCCAAATTCCTATTGTTTTATGTAAATAGACCTACAAATGTGTAGGAGGAATCACATGTAATAATAATAGGGAATGGAATAAGAAGAAGGAATTGGATGAACGAGTGAGCCTAGGGGATGCTAGCAAATTGAACGAGTGCACTAAGGACTCCCAACAAAAGTGAAAGTAGTGGCTATAGTGAACAAGCTAAGAGATATGGATGGGGAATCTAGTGCTATTGGTGAGAGTCTTTGTCATCAGTAGGGGAAGAGCTCAGAATCACTAGAGTTGGGCAATTCAATGGACGTCATTCCATTTTTTTGTCTGTTACTAATGATATTTCATTAGTAATAATTAAATCATATGTTTTTAACACTTATTTTATACGAATGACCAATTTTTTTATCTAATGATTTTAACACTTATTTTTAATGGATGAATTTTTTTTAAAAAAAATTTGGATGTTGAAAAAGATACTTTTTTATGGGACTACCAATTTTTTGGTAGTTATAAGATATGTGCACATATAATGGCCTATCGGGTAAATAAAAACATCATATAATGTATGGTAGTACTCAGTCAAAATGTTTTAGTTATAGGTATGCTCATAGTGTAATGCATTTACAGAGTATAATACACTTAAGATGGATTTTGAGTTTTTTTAAGTGAAAAAAGTTTTGTTGAAATAAATAATATATATTTATATAAAAAAGGGTTGGCTAATACATATAAATTTTATGTATTTTTTAGGTCAATAATTTATTTTTTGATTTTTCTATTGACAAATTCTTAGATAAATTAGTTTTTAAAATTTATTTTTATGAAAAATATTTATGTTATTTAAAACTAATTGTTTCTATAGTAATATGTAAAAAAAATGTACTTTTACACATGTTAAGAAATTCAATTTAAATTTTTTATACTATGTTATCTTCTTTCTTATTATAATCCCAAATAAGAAAAATGTTAGTTATTTGATAGATATAAAGAATTGCGAGAATCAAATTTAGTTCTAAAACAAATATAATTAAAAAAATTAATATTTTTTCTAATTAAAAAATTATTTATATTAAAAAATTCCTATATTAGAACTCAAATCCATCTAGTAATTGGAGAGTACATAATAGAAAGTTACAACGGTTTTGAAGATGTGGTAGGATTTCAAAGTGACAATTTGTATCATGGTCATTACACTTGATGGTATGTGAATTAATTCAGCAGAAACTATAATGATGTCATAGTTGGGTGTAGTAGTAGATAAGGATTTAATAGAAAGAAATGATGATGTTTTCTAGTTTTTATAGCTTTGACTCTATAGTTTCCTTCCTTATGCCTTTAGTATTGTGTTTTCGCTAGTATGGCCTCCTCATCAAGCTATGCTATAGGATAGTGGGTTGATGTTGGAAATTTTGAGATGAAGCTAGAGGGCAACTGAAGGAGAAGACTAAGGGTGGGAGGTAAGAAGATACTAGAGAATTTCATGAAATACATAGAAAGGGAAATCTGTTGGCCCACGATTGTTGTTAAACGAAAAGGTTGACCTTTTAATTTCTGATACAAGTGCTAGAGTTAATGAATCCATGGGAGGCAGTTAGTCCATGTCACAAATCCCGAGGCTATGTTGAACATGGAAACAACCTTTTGAGAGATGAAAGTACCAACTTTCCAGAAATCTCCCCCCCAGCACTAGCCTGAGGGATTCGAACATGTGACCTTTCGCTCTTATACCAATTTTTGACCCACGATTGCCATTAAACCAAAAGGTCAACTTTTTAATTTCTAATAGAAGTGCTAGAGTTAATGAATCCACGGGAGGTAGTTAGTCCATGTCACGAATCATGAGGCTGCGCTGAACACGGCAACAACCTTTTGGTAGATGAAAGCACCAACTTTCCAACAAAATCATTAATCCAGATCTTAGGGAATGGGTCATCAATATTTGGGATCTCACCAAGAAAATAGATGGAGCCTCATGTGTGAGCATGTGTGAACCTATGATTACTTTTTTATTCGATCATGGCATTCAAAGGCAATGAGGGCTCCTTTAATTTTCAACGCTTCATTTGATGATTGTCTATGCTACAAGGAAGAGGTTGAGGAGTATTTGATTGATACCCCTCCTCCTAAAGGAAACTAAATGCAAAAAATGTATGGGTAGCATAGGGAAGACTAAAGGGTCTACATAATTTCCCCCCACCTACCTTGTAGTGTTTTTTTTAATTTCTAGTTGTTGTTTGGTCGAGACTTTTTCAAACTTTCTAGGTTTGAATTAGTTTTTTAGTGTATGGTGAGGAGCCAATGTAATTTCTCCCTACCCTCATTGGTAATACTCTTAATAGTTCCATGGTTTTGGGTGTCTTGAACAAGGTTGTATTGGTAGTACTCTTTGAAGTCTATGGTTAATTATGACTATATTAGCATGTTAATATATGTTGAACTTTTCTTTCCTAGTTATTTGTGGATTGAGTGTTTTGGCTTCAACCTCATGATCTAGGCAAATTCAGTCCACATAAGTAGGCTTGTAGTTCCTCTAATTTTGATAGGAAGGATAATATTTTCTTAGATGGACTTGGTGAGCTTATAGTGTCAAAGATTGCTTTTTTGGCTCATAGGTGCCTTACCTATGCATATGAGAAAAAAAAAAAATAGAACTCAAGTCAATATGGATCATTGTTACATTTATCTTATCTATCTTAGATACATAGATAGTTTGTTTATTAAATTAGATTGCTTGATATATATATTTTTTCCAATAATTTATTATTTATACTTAGCTTATGCTAACTCCTTTATTGCTATCTTGCAAAGGTTTATACTTTTCATATTATGTAGTTAATTACTCTTATTCTTTTTTATTTTTTTATAAAAAGGGGTAAAAAATGTATTGAAATTTAGAAAAGAGCATTACAAAACATCAAAGGGCCAAGGCCCCAGAAATCCATAAGAAACAACCATACAAAGAATGAAACAACATCATCCTTCAGCAATACCATTCCCATCCTCGACAAGAATCTTCTCCAAGTCATGTCAGAGCTCATGAGGAACCTGCTCCCACTCATGAATCTTCCATCCATCTAAATGCTTAGAAGCCCACTTAGCCAAACAATCTGCTGTCCTATTCCACTCCCTTGGAATATGGACAAAAGACACCATCTCCATCAAAGAGCTTATCTACAGAATCTGTTGCACCATCATAGCCAACTGCCAACTAACATTAGATAACTTCTGTTTATTTAGAAAACTAATCAAAACCTATGAATTAGACTCACAGATAACCTTGAGACATCCCAAAGCACAAGCCCTCTCAAAAGCATAGAGGATCGCCAAACCTTCCATAAGGTTGATAGTCTACAATCCTTCATGAATAGAAAAGACAAAAACCACCGATCCTGAAAAATCCCTACTAGCCCCACCAATCCCAGTAGGCCTAGGATTTCCCCTTGAAGAACCATCAGTATTGAGCTTTAGAATGCCAGCTGGAGAGGGTAGCCAACTCCCCACCCTTTGAACTTTCTTTTTTACCCACCTACCTCTCCTGACACAACCAGAAGCTAGAGACAACCCCTGAATACCCAATCTATCCACCAGCTCAGCATCCCCTTTCTCCAAAGGGAACACCACATCACACTTAGCTTCCACCATCTCCCAAATCATACCCATAATTTTGTGCCAAACTTGTTGAATCAACAGCTTCTCACCTTGAAATATTCTTTGATTCTATTCCAACCAAATCTTCCATAGTATGAAGGAAGGCTCAACATACCACACATCTTGGAAGAAAGAGGCCATAGAAGAAGGTCTACCCAGACCACTCCAAAAATCTACCAAGGAGGAAGCATGAACACAGGGGCTTTTCTAAACTTCCCACCAAAAATGCCAAAGCTAAAAAGTTAAGGGACAATGGAAAAACAAGTGAGAGGAGTCCTCCTCTCCACATCCACATAAAACACACATAGAAGGAGCCTGAAAACCCCGCTTCTAAATATCGTCCCATGTCAAGCACCTATTCCAAGACAAAGTCCAAATAAATTAGTTACACTTCGGCCAAGAAAGCTTATTCCACACTTTTCTTCCACCAGTGAACCTCCACCCCATCCATCCAGTGAGATAACAACACCTAATATCTAGAAGCAATAGTATAGACACCCTTAGCATTAGGAGACCAAGAAAGAACATCCCCTTCCTGGAGGGAGCTACAACGTCTATGAGAAAGGATACTATGAAGCTCAACACACACCTCCTCCATACCAACAATAGGCCACTCATCAGGATTCTTCCATCTCACCACCACCAACTGCCCATGAGAAGAAAAGGACTTGAAGTCACTCACCCTTGACCATCCTACCTCACAGAACCTCTGGCATAGAGTCACCAAATTAGGAAATTGAGAAACAATGGGAGGAAAACCATCCCAAGAATCAGACCAAAAATGAGCTTTTGTCCCTCTTTTACAATCCCAAAATAAGCCATCCTTGACTAGAGCAGCCCCTTTCTTGAGCGTACTCCAAATCACTGAGCCTTTCCCCACCAGGGGATAATGAGGAATATCAATCTGAGGGATCCCTAGGAAGTATTTCTAAGTTAATATCCTAGCCCAGATCCCATCCTACTCCACACACCACCACCAATACAATTTAGTAGCCAACGCCATCCCTGACAACGACAACTGCCTTAACCCAAGGCCTCTAAACTACTTCGGGCTACAAATAATGTCCCATCTAACAAGGCTCCATTTAGAGGACAATAAGCTACTAGCCCATAAAAATTGTCTTGCTAAGGAATCCAATTCCCTAACAAAACCCAAAGGGGCCACCTGAATCATACATCTATAAATGGGGAGGGCATGCACCATAGACTTGAGCAACTGAACATGACTCACAAAGGATAGCCAATGATGGGTCCAATGATTAACTTTCACACAAAATTTATCCAGAATATTCTGCCAAGAATCCCTGGGTAGTCTTCCAACAGAGATGGGAATACCAAGATAGGTCAAAGGGAGAACCCCAATTTGAAATCTCAAGATATGAGCAATTCACCTCTGAATGGAACCCACAGTATTGAAAAAAAATGGAAGACTTATCTTCGTTAATCAATTGGCCCAAAGCTACAAGATAAATATCCAACACCTTGTGTAAATTTGAAGCTTCCCTAATTGTAGCCATACCCATCAAAGCAGTGTCATCTACAAACTACAAGTGAGAGTGTGGAGGTAAACCACCTCCCCACGTCCACCTCTGAATGAAACCTAACTCCACATTCCTTCTTATGAAACGTCCTAGACCTTCAACAAGAAGAAGAAACAAGTAAGGAGAGAGGGGGTCACCCTACCACAAACCCCGTGAGACACCAAAAAGATCAGAGTGCTCACCATTTATTAACATAGAGGAGATCAAAGTAACACAACTCATAACCCAATATATCCACTCATCCCCAAAACCAAAAGCACCAAGAACCTTTTGAAGGAAGGACCATCAAACTTGGTCATAAGCGTTAGCCATATCAAGCATGATAAACATCACCTTATCTATGGAACTAGCCATAGAGTGAATGGTTTCAGTTGTGATAACAACCCCATCTAGAATCTGTCATTCTACCACAAAACCACTCTGTTCCTTAGAGATCAACACTTTAAGCCACTTTTTCAACCTATCAGCAATCAATTTAGAGATAATTTTATAAATTACATTGCAAAGAGAGAGGATGAAATTGATTTAACCTATCCGCCCCGTCACACTTTGGGATGAGAGAAAGGAAGGTAGAATTCAAAGCCCGTAACATCTGTTTATTCTTATGAGACTCCTGAACAACCACCAACAAGTCCAACTTGATAATCTCCTAGAATTCTTGAAAGAAATCAATCAAGAAACCATCAGGGCTAGGAGATTTCCCCCTCTTCATTTGAAACAAAATCCCCTCTAGCTCCCTAATCGAAATATCACTCATAAGATGCTCATTCATCTCCCTAGAAACCAAAGAAGGGATACAAGAAAGTACCTGAGCTTCCTCATCAAAACCCCCTGCAAGTCCTCCCTAAATAATGAAGCAAAATATTGCATAGCTTCACGTGTGATTTCATGAAAAGAAGAAAGAGTTTCATCCCTGTCATTCACCAGAGCAGAAATAGAATTGCCATGTCTCCTAGCTTTCATCGAGTTGAAGAAAAAAGTAGTATTTTTATCCCCTTCCTAAAGCCACTCAATCCAAGCCTTTTGTTTCAAAAAAACTTTCTCTCATAGCTCACACTCTTCCAGTGCTTTCAAAGCCCTAGTCTCTTCCCGCAGTAGGTCCTCAGTCACTCCATCCTCCCTGATCAACCTCGTAATACCATCCAACTCAGCCTAGGCAGCAATCTTAGCATGAAAAATGTTTCCAAAGCATTGTCGATTCTAATGTTTAAGCTAATACTTGACAAATTGAAGTAACTTAGCAAAAGTATACATTATTGTACCATAAGAAAGTCTACCATACCTCCACCACTTAGCAACATAGTCATGGAGAGAGGAGTCACGCAACCACATAAGATGGAACTTGAAAGAAGGAGACCGAGGCACATGAGCTGAAGAAATAGCCAGCTTGATAAGCCAATGATCTGAGCCCCTCCAATCCAAAATTTTAGAGCTAGAAGACCACAACCCATCAGCTCAGTAGCAAGAAACCAGAAAGTGGTCAAGTCATTTAGCAAAGCAGTTATTCCCAATCCTCTAATTGTTCCAAGTAAACTAGCCATTAATGGGCTTCATATCAACAAGATTTAAAGCTGAGATGTTATCCTAAAGTAGCAATGTAGAAGGCTCAATCCTCACAATACCACCCCGCTTCTCAGCCAACTCAAAAATAGCATTGAAGTCTCTAGCCTTAATCCACAGATGGAAAGGAACCATGCTTCAGACAAACTGGATATGGGACCACAAAAGTTGTTTACCCTAAAGTTCAGTAGGCGCATAGATATTGGAGAAGAGAACAGACTCCCCCGTCTCAAAACAAGACGTAATCATAGAGATAGAAGACTGAAAGGACAACCACCAAAGAGGGTGGATCTTCTGAGGATTCCATAAACAAGCCACTCCCCCAGCAGACCCTTGAGCACCAATACATTGGCAATCTCCACTCCCCCACAACTGAGGCACTAAAGCAAACATACACTCCACTGATAACTTAATCTCCTGCAGGAAAAGAACATCAGGAGACTGACTTCTAACCAAATCACGAACAACTTTTTGTTGAGGGCCATTGTTCAAGCCCCTTGCATTCCAGGATAGAACAATCATTTCAAGGGGCTAAAAAATGAGAATCTAGAGTCTTAACAGACCCTAACTCTACCAAAGTTTCCCCTATTAATTTATTCTTTTCCAAATCCTTTTTTCTACCAAGCTTGGAAGACTTCTCCCCAGCCCTTTTTCTTGGATCCTTTTGACGAAGACCCAAAAGAGAAGAAGAAGACTTATTATTCTTCCACCCCTCAGTACATGCATTCGAAGCAAGAGGAGATCCATCCTCACCACCCTTCTTCCCTACTATACTAGGAATGGATTCCACCTGGACTTCCATTTGAACATCTGTGTCCATTTGCAAAGCCCTATTATCCTGCAAAATCTAAGTAGCTTCAGAAAGAAGGCCCTCCTATCCTATACCCAAAGCACGCTGATCTAGATTCACCAAGCCTGGATTCACTTCCTGCTAGCTGAGATCATCTAAAACTTCAAATCTGTTAAAAGAATCTTCATCCTGTCTTTCCTTCAAAGTCCTCTTTTGACCTCAATTCCTATTTCAAGCCTTGATAGGAATGAAACCATCAGCCCCATCCACATCACCAAGAATGGGATCCTTCCCCTTTTCAACCCTAGGGGGATTGCGGGGAGGCTGACAAGGATGGGAATCCACAGGCCTAGCCTTTGGGCATCTCCTTTGCAAATGTCCATATTCATGACAGAGATGACACCGAAAAGGAAGAGTCTCATAGTCCAACTACTACACCCAAGAGTAAGGACCTGCACACATATCCACCGAATCTGGCAAAGGTTTACTTAAATCAATCTCAACACAGATATGAGAAAAAGTCATCACCTTTTTAACTTGAGTCTGCTGTGAAGCACCAACTGGTTTTCCTAGCATTGAAGCTAGCAAGTGTAAAACATCATCCCGCCAACATTCCACAGGAAACCTCAAAAGTCAAACTGACATCGAAACCCAGTTTGGAAGCTCTTCAGTAGGATTGAAGCCCGCATACCAAGGTTTAATAAATAACACAATTTGATTATGAAAATAGGAACCTCCTTCAAAGGCCTTGTTGTGATCCACTAAGCAATTAAATGAAACCATGAAATAGTTATTTGCTAAAAGCATAACCTCAATTTCTCCCTCTAGCATCCAAGTCTATTGGGCCCACAATTCAAGAAATTGTATTGAAACACGTATCCCCATAAACTTGTATAGCAATGCATGCTTCAAATAAGAGTCAATATCTTCCACAATCATCTCCAGTGGGATAACCAATTTTGGCCTCTCCTCACAACATTCAAGACATCCATTGATCTTTGTAATCCGTGTACCACTAGACAAACCCGAACCAACCAACCCTGAATCTGGTGAGAACAAGTTATTATTAAAATCTTCGAAGCATGTGAAGGAGAATTCACACCAACCACTGCTAAGCAAAAATCCATCTTGGAACTAGCCCCTGAAGACTCCCCGATCGACATTGAAACTAAACAAGACCCAAGGCAGGCATGCAGGCCCCCGAGAAATAAGAACCACCACTAGGGTTTGACCGACCCACCACCTAGCACTACCTTCGAACTACAAACCCAAACCAACCAGGCACAAAAACACCACCCGTGGCCTCCAACCAGGCGCAAAACCCCTGCACGCTCAAGGAGAAAGAGACACCGATGCAGATGAAAAAACTTTGCACTGATAAAAATCACAACCCCAGACCTCCCCAAAACGCATGCACTCCCCACACTTCGCACGTCCAAGGAAAAACAAGAGGATCAGGCTAGGGCACGAACACCTTAGCTTGACATGCAAAGCAAAAAAATGACATCCTTCCACATCTCATGCTTCAATCAAAAAATCGGTTAATAACACTATAATTGTAAAGGTTCATTAATTACTGTTATTCTTAATAATATTATTAATTTCAATTTTTATTGTTTGTTAAATTTTAATTAGATTATGTGCCTTATTACATAGTTGCAACTAAAAGTAATATCAATTTACCCAAAAGAAAAATATTTATAACCTTATTAACCAAATAATAAATATAATAACTTTTTAAAAAATTACATTATTTAACATTATAACTATAAGTATTTATATTATTTAACATTAAAACTATAACTATGTGTGCCTATGAACCATTTAATAACACCTTTGGGTACTATTACTAGTATTAATTTTTTTATAAAACTAAAACCCTACACACTTTATAACTACACCATACATCTTTTACTCATTTTTCTAATATTTATTAAAGAAGACCACAAATGAAAACCATCATCACCCATTGAAATGTCCCCTTCTGGTAAGCCAAAATTTTTGCAACCTTGCAAACAATTTCAACTTACTAAAAGAGAACATTAGTATTCCACTTTTCATTTCCTTTTAATCATAAACATAACCATATACTAATTGCCATTTCATAAATCCATTTTCCCATACAACATGATTCTCCTTGGGTGAGATAATCCTTAGGCCTCTTATTAACCTCACCTTCCACCTTGTGAGAGAAGATTCGTTAGGTAGGTGATGTCATCTCAATCCTATGGGTCCATTAATATAATTCCTTAGTTCGTCAACTAAGGCCCATAATTCCTTAGTTCGTCAACTAAGGCCCATTCCTTCGATACTTAAATCGAAGGTCCATAGTAATATCCTTGATTCGTCAATCAGGGCCAATAATATCCTTGATTTGTCAACCAAGGCCCATTATATCCTTGATTCGTCAATCAAGGCCCATTCCCATGGAATGATCCATACCTACCGTAACTATCTACCCCACATTCTTAGTGTTAGGTGGTTTAGTAAGGGGTCTCATATCTAACCCTTGGGTGATCATGCCCATTAAATTCATATTTACAAACCATGATACCAATTTTGTCTTATGCCGTTGCCATATATTCCAATATGGAAATCTTTATTTATTCAATCCTTTATTGAGATATGCACACTAAATATCTATGTTAATCTAATTCCATTTCTTCACTTATTCAATCATATTTAGCTATAATCCTTAACTTAATAATGAATGCAGATCCTAAAACATGACTATACATATCCTGTTCTAATTAAGAGATAGATAAGCATGAGATGCATTTTATTGCTTTTCCAACCTACGTACTAGATTCCTATTTTACCATTACATATTTTCTATTGTATATTGATAGTAATGTCTGCATACTAATTTCTTTAAAGCTTATAAACATGATAAGTAATAAACTTACCTGCAGATTGCTCCTTCTTCCTAACTTCTGCTGTCCACTTCAGATTTTCTCTGCTAACCTGTGTAATTTCCTGCGATCTCTTTATGATCCCTTATTTGCTACTGCTCTCTGCTGATATAACCTTGTATGGTGCTTGCTTCGATATCTGTAATGGCAAACTAGATATAATACAATAATTATTTCTTATAATGCTGTTCGTAGTGGTGGCTGGACGCATTTGCTGATAGTTATTATTGCTCACTATGTATTTTATTTGTTGAGTTCCTTCACTGAATGATGTGCGCTGAGTTACTTCCCAAATCCTAAGATTGACACTTGATTGTTTGTTGGCGTCATAGTTCATGTTTACTTATCTAACGTTTGGTTGACTTATATGAAAATCTTGATTATCTTAATATATTTACGAAGTCGATTGCCTTCCCAATCGGACCTTTATCACAATCTTTTATTACTCCTCCATTGCTAAGAAGATCTATCCCTGATATGCAGATCTGTGGAGAATAATTGCTGAGTGAGATCTTAAAACAGAATAAATTATGTTCCATTCCCCCCTTCCCAATGTCCACCGAGGCTTTCTTTATATCCTTTGACCGGTTGTTATTTTACCAATAGTCGCCTTCCTTCATAATCTATTGTTGTTTATTAACATTGATTCATTGATCGGCAGCTCTTTACTCCTCATCGGTTGCTTATATCGAATATCATTCTTTAATTAAGACTTTGTCTTATTTGCTGTCATTCCTAATATTAGCTTTCATAACCCATTACGTATTTGATTTGTGTTGTCTTATAAATAATGATAATTATATATATTTGTTGTTGTTAAAGTAATCATTGCCTTTTAGGCTTATCACTTAGAGTATATTCATCATATTAAATATTTATATCAATATGGTTAGTATTTATATTATTATATTTATATATTATATATGATATATTATATTTCACAATATATTATATTATAATAAGTATAAATATAATAATATTTAAATAAATATATCATATATTGATTATATAAAAATATTCATATAATAGTATTTAATATTATTTTTTAAATATTAATACATACACTATTATTTCTACCAATCCAATTGATTTATCATCATGTTTTACAGAAATGACTTCACCTTCATTTATCATTATGTTCAAATCTTAAATTTAAACTGTCTTAATATATGGGGACATGACAGCCCTCCCCACTCGAAATTGCTTGTCCTCAAGCAATCACAGTGAGTTCTTACATTTCCTTATGCTACCTTCCGACCATAAAGCAGGATACATATAAACAGATGTAATGCATGGAGTATACACATGAAGCATAGATGCATGGTGCATACCCGCGCATGCAAACATAAACTTTATAGAGTATATACTCGAAGACAAGGTAATGAATACACATAATTTGCATTAATACATATAAGTATACTATCAGACAATTGGAAAGGAGATTCGGCGCATCCCATACTACACCATGGACTCGTCCACTATTCCAAGGTCACCAAGTATACATGTGAGTACACGCAATACACAAAAGATTCTCCTTAACATATGTCAAAAAGCATACACACAAGTCACAAAGTAAACCTTTGAATACGCTTGAATTCACATAAATCACAAGTATACATTTGAATGCATGTAAGGCACACATAGTACACACAGGATGGCAGGATGACTGCTCTGATACCACTGAAATGTCCCCTTCTGGTAAGCCAAAATTTTTGCAACCTTGCAAACAATTTCAACTTACTAAAAGAGAACATTAGTATTCCACTTTTCATTTCCTTTTAATCATAAACATAACCATATACTCATTGCCATTTCATAAATCCATTTTCCCATACAACATGATTCTCCTTGGGTGAGATAATCCTTAGGCCTCTTATTAACCTCACCTTCCACCTTGTGAGAGAAGATTCGTTAGGTAGGTGATGTCATCTCAATCCTATGGATCCATTAATATAATTCCTTAGTTCGTCAACTAAGGCCCATAATTCCTTAGTTCGTCAACTAAGGCCCATTCCTTCGATACTTAAATCGAAGGTCCATAGTAATATCCTTGATTCGTCAATCAAGGCCCATAATATCCTTGATTCGTCAACCAAGGCCCATTATATCCTTGATTCGTCAATCAAGGCCCATTCCCATGGAATGATCCATACCTACCGTAACTATCTACCCCACATTCTTAGTGTTAGGTGGTTTAGTAAGGGGTCTCATATCTAACCCTTGGGTGATCATGCCCATTAAATTCATATTTACAAACCATGATACCAATTTTGTCTTATGCCGTTGCCATATATTCCAATATGGAAATCTTTATTTATTCAATCCTTTATTGAGATATGCACACTAAATATCTATGTTAATCTAATTCCATTTCTTCACTTATTCAATCATATTTAGCTATAATCCTTAACTTAATAATGAATGCAGATCCTAAAACATGACTATACATATCCTGTTCTAATTCAGAGATAGATAAGCATGAGATGCATTTTATTGCTTTTCCAACCTACGTACTAGATTCCTATTTTACCATTATATATTTTCTATTGTATATTGATAGTAATGTCTGCATACTAATTTCTTTAAAGCTTATAAACATGATAAGTAATAAACTTACCTGCAGATTGCTCCTTCTTCCTAACTTCTGCTGTCCACTTCAGATTTTCTCTGCTGACCTGTGTAATTTCCTGCGATCTCTTTATGATCCCTTATTTGCTGCTGCTCTCTGCTGATATAACCTTGTATGGTGCTTGCTTCGATATCTGTAATGGCAAACTAGATATAATACAATAATTATTTCTTATAATGTTGTTCGTAGTGGTGGCTGGACGCATTTGCTGATAGTTATTATTGCTCACTATGTATTTTATTTGTTGAGTTCCTTCACTGAATGATGCGCGCTGAGTTACTTCCCAAATCCTAAGATTGACACTTGATTGTTTGTTGGCGTCATAGTTCATGTTTACTTATCTAACGTTTGGTTGACTTATATGAAAATCTTGATTATCTTAATATATTTACGAAGTCGATTGCCTTCCCAATCGGACCTTTATCACAATCTTTCATTACTCCTCCATTGCTAAGAAGATCTATCCCTGATATGCAGATCTGTTGAGAATAATTGCTGAGTGAGATCTTAAAACAGAATAAATTATGTTCCATTCCCCCCTTCCCAATGTCCACCGAGGCTTTCTTTATATCCTTTGACCGGTTGTTATTTTACCAATAGTCGCCTTCCTTCATAATCTATTGTTGTTTATTAACATTGATTCATTGATCGGCAGCTCTTTACTCCTCATCGGTTGCTTATATCGAATATCATTCTTTAATTAAGACTTTGTCTTATTTGCTGTCATTCCTAATATTAGCTTTTATAACCCATTACGTATTTGATTTGTGTTGTCTTATAAATAATGATAATTATATATATTTGTTGTTGTTAAAGTAATCATTGCCTTTTAGGCTTATCAATTAGAGTATATTCATCATATTAAATATTTATATCAATATGGTTAGTATTTATATTATTATATTTATATATTATATATGATATATTATATTTCACAATATATTATATTATAATAAGTATAAATATAATAATATTTAAATAAATATATCATATATTGATTATATAAAAATATTCATATAATAGTATTTAATATTATTTTTTAAATATTAATACATACACTATTATTTCTACCAATCCAATTGATTTATCATCATGTTTTACAGAAATGACTTCACCTTCATTTATCATTATGTTCAAATCTTAAATTTAAACTGTCTTAATATATGGGGACATGACACCCATACAAGAAGTAATTAATACTTTGGGGCCACCACTCTACTTAAATATCATCCACTTGAATGATTCAATAGTAATTTACCACATCATTCACAACAAAAAATGATAAATCTTGAGAGGACATCAACTTCCAGAGAAAACTTTTGTGGCCACCAATCATATGGGACTGTGGGTGGCACCTAGCGATATGCGAATAGCATTTTTACAAGTTTTGGGTGGCTCCTATTTTGACTGTTCGTATCAATATTCATATGTTGACGATGAAACATGGGGACTCTACATTAAAGAAGGTAGTAGGTGTATCGTACTACGTGAAGATGACAGAAGGCAAGCTATATTAGCCCACATTCCCTACCTCCTCCCTCCATCTATGGTTTACTTCTCTGAGAGATATCCTTCAACTCAGGCAAAGAGGCAGAAAAACGTATGAATATGATGATGCAAGGAAGGGGAGATTCCTCGGATGGCGAACGAGCGGTAGCGCTTAAACAGAAAACTCCAGTGATGCCTGCGGTGGAACGAGTGCAAAAGCTGGCAGAGCAGGATGCGGTGGTGTTGTTCAGCAAAAGCGGGTGCTGCATGTGCGTGGCCGCGAAGGCCCTCCTCTCCTCCGTCGGAGCGCATCCCACCATCCACCAACTGGACAAACAGCACGATGGGGAGGAGATGGAGGCCGCTCTTCTCACAATGCTCCCTGCTCCCCCTTCCGTCCCTGCAGTTTTCATCGGCGGAAAGCTGCTGGGAGGGATGGATCAGCTTATCACTTGTCACATTAAAGGTTCTTTGCTGCCTCTCCTCAAAGAAGCTGGAGCCTTGTGGCTCTGACCGCATCTAACTCCTACAATCTCAACGCTTTAAAGCCTAATTTTGGATGCATTCTCAATCACTCCGTTATACTAATGTCGTTTAATGTCCCCACTGCTCCAACGTTTTGTCATTGTTTGTTAGCTGCCTTTAACTGTTAAAGTCCCAGCAGTGAACGGTGAAAACGGTTATTTTCTTTGGGATGATAAACATTTTATACCCTTTTCAGTCTGTAGAAATGGTACGGATTATCGATCTCTTTCTACTAAATATCCACTGTTAATGAAAAACTGTTGTGCACCCTTTAGGGTAATTTCTTCTGTTAGGGTAATGAGAAACTTGCCCTTCTAAGAGCGGGAGTTTCAGCAGTTCTTTTTGTAACAAGTGCAATTGCAGCACCTGCAGTAAGTTATAAAATGTAATGTTTGTTTGAATTATGTGTCTTATCAGTCCGGAGTCACTCTACTTAAATATCATCCACTTCAATGGTCAAACAACCAATAGCAATTTTGCACCTCATTCACAATAAAAAGTGGTAAATATTTGTCCTATTTTTATTGGCCAAAATTGACCTTTGACTATTGAAGTGGATGATATTTAAGAACAGCCGGATGGAGTATGGTTTAATTTGCCAAATTGAAGAAAGCATGTAAGGAAATTCTTGCACTACATACGCCATTTCTGTTAACCATTTTTCAAGCTTGGTAGTCTGTTCTTAATTGGCTATCGCAAATGGAAGTCTTATGCAAATCTGAATAGGGCTGTGTAATCTGGCAAAGTCAAACTCTAAATGCATAATTAATGGAAGTGGTTTATATGATCAGGTTTATGTTTTGTCCAATATCAATACAAGTTATCTAAAATGTAGAATTACATTGTTTTATCTGAAAGAAAAAAAAAGTTATATTATTTAATAATATACACGCGTCTATGTTACATTGTTGAAAGACATGGATGGTGGTTGTAGGTACAAATCCCTAACTTCAACCGCTGTATAATTAAGAGCAATTTATGTGGTGGAAGTTATAAGCACTGAGTAATTAGCCTCTAACAAATAGGGCTTTGGCTAGTGCGATTCATCCATATGGAAAAAAAAGTAGACACTGGTCTATTAAAGTAGTCAAATAGACAATTACTAGATGATATAGTCACTAATTATCAGCATAAAATTACAAAAAGTTTAAAAGGAAACATTAAGTAAATTAAAATAAGATGATTTTAAGTGTAAAATCATGTAGGGTGTGAATTTGATTGTATTATATTTTAGATTTGTTTGTTTATTTTTTAATAATTAATTTAAATATTATGATGGATTTAAATCAATCTTCTTTTTCTATCTCATTTTGATGATGGTCAATGATTTAAATTCTAACATAAAAGTAGATATATGAAGTAGGTAAAGGGTTGATTTATTTTTATTGGAAAAGCTTTTCAGATGAGGGATAGCTTGATGGGAAACATCCTTAAAACTCATGCTACAATTAATAGCGTTTTTAATTTCCAATAGGAATTGTTTATTTTTGCATAAATAGTGGGTGTTCAATATCAACATTTATAAATGGAAATTAGATAGATGGAAGGTAGGGATAATTACTCACAGTATCTTATGTTTAACATTACTATCTTATATTTAATATAATGGGAAAATGTTTCCTAAATATTAAATATTTAATGTTAATATTTTCTCATAAAAATTAAGTAGATAAGATTTTAGAATATTAAATATTAAAATTTTAAGTAATTTAATAATAATTAAAATATATTTTAAGACTTAAACTAAAATTTAATTTATAATAATTAAATAATTAGTTAATGTATAATTTTTATTTCAATTTTATTCAAATAAATTTTGTAAAAAAATGTATTTATTATCATTTATTATATTTTTAATAAAAAGTGACCTAAAAAATATATCAAATTTCTGAAATTATTGTATTAAAAATATTATTATTTAAAAAATGTTAAATATTTAATTTTGAAAAATAAAATATACCTAATAATATTGAAGTGCTACTAAAATTTAATTATATATTTCTTGTTTTATGATTATTGATTGTCTTTAGTTAATTATATCTAAGAAATATCTTTTCATGTATCATTTTTATACAATGAAAACCTTTGTAAATTCTTCCATTTATTATTATTTTGTTTAAAAACATATACTATTTAACTAATCATTATATTATTTTATTATTTAGTTGTAATAATCTTCTTCTATCTAATATTGATTTTCTTTTATAGTTGTAACAAGTTTCTTTTATTTATTTTTTTAATAAAGATAATTATTAGGTGAGTAGCTTGTGATTTTTTAATTTAATTTTTAATATTTATTTTTAGTTAAGAAATTTAATGTTATAAATTGTGTTTTAGAAAATGTGTTATAAATATTATATCTTGATGTTTGTATTTATTTATTATTTGTTAATTAATTATGAGTGTTTATGGAAAAGGACGTTCAATAATGACTTGGCCATAACTGTTATGTGTATATTTTGTTATGGCATATATAGATGTGTGTAATAGTATGTTTAGTGGGTTTGGATTGGAACATAAATTCTAAGTAGAGTTGGTTGCTACTTCATGCTACCTAATTAACAAGTCTCCTACATTAGCACTTATTAAGAAAACTCCTATGGATGTTTGGATAGGAAAAAATACCTAACTTCAACATATTCATGTGCTTGGTTGTGAAGAATCTAATCATATGCCTAAGTAAAAGAAAACAAATTTGAATAACAAGGATATAAATGTATATTCATTAGTTTATGGTGTTAGTGTGAAAGAGTACAAGATTTGGGATCCTATGGATGAAAAAGATCTATATAGTAAATATATGATTTTCAGAGATATCAAACGTTCTTCTATGATTAAGAAACCAAAGGAGGATGTGAAGTTAGTTGTGTAGCTATAGCTAAAAAATAAGAAGGTTGCACTCAATAATGAACTAGAGTTTCATGATGGACCTAATGAGGAGGGGATCTTAAAGAGTTTTGAAGTAGTGTTGTACCTTACACAGACAACCCATTTTACTTTTGGACAAATATGAACCCCTCATTTTTTGTTTTTCTTAGGTTTAAATTCCTGTCTCATTTCATTCTTCCTTCCCTTGTTATCAAAGTGAAGTGTGTTTTAAGTTTTGAATGGCTATGGATTAATTAATCAAGTGTATAGGTCATTTTTAAAAGGTGGAGTACAATCTCCATGGTAAAATTTTGAGTTTCTTTCCTTTTTATAAAATTGCAAACTTTTGACTTACTACTTGATGTCATGTTTCTTGGTCACTTGTCTCGTCAAATTAGGTTTTCCTACTAAAGTTTTTTCATTGTTCTAAGTGTTAACATTACTTGTATGAATATTTGTAGGATCTTGACTTGGTATTAGACATGTATCTTTTTTCTTTTTTTAAATGTCCCGTCCTCTTCATTTTTCTCACAAAATTGTTTTAATGTGTTCAAAGTGTTTCAAGAATTAGTTTGTGGGATTCCATTTTTGTACAAGATATGTCAGGATTTTCTATGTATCCAATTCCCCTTGTATTTTCTGCAAGTTTCCTTGTTATGACTAAAAGTTACAATTCTTAGGTTTTGCATGTTTGTAGAGTTTTTATGTCTTGCTTCCATTTTATAATAAAGTTGTAATATCCACACCCTATGATTATTTTTGCAAAATGAAAGTTTGTTTGCGATAAAATTTCACCTAATTTCCTGCTACACTAATGGTGACATGAACTATGGTTAAAAAGGTATAAATTATGTTTTAAACACTCATTTTACCACTTCACATTTAAGTCTCTTGAGATCTTGCAACCTAAAACCTTCGTGAAATCATAAACCATTCTCCAAATACAAAATTCAAGCCAAATCAAACATCATTTTCTCATACTAGTGCAATCACAATCACCCTACGATGACGTTGAAGTTCATTCACGCATCTTCAATCTTTGTTGCAAGTTAGGGCTTCTTGAATTTCATGAATTTCACATATTCACCAAGCTTCATAAATTAGTAGGTGGATAATTATCCTTTAAATATGATTTTGAATTTTGCATTATCTAATTGATTGAAGCAAAAGCCTTTGTTATGCAGTAAAATTAAATTGAAACCATTGATTCAAGGGTTAGATTTGCACGATTAGATTTCATTTATCTAATCAAATTAGCGCACACTATGAAATCTAACCCTAGTTCATGAACAACCATAAAATTAAAATAGAAATTGAGGGAAAATGGAGAGATTGTAAAAATTTAAATTTTTATAATTCCCTAATTTGTAAACAATCATTAAGTAACAAAATTCTTACCCTAGGTGAAATTCTCGCAAAGCCCATGAAATGTAGAATTTATGTTGAACCTACAAAATTTAAAATTATGGAAATTCATATGAAGAGTGGAGTTTTAAAATCAAATCTAATACTATGTCCTTATTGATTACTCCACATTCTCATTTAAATGTCTTAATGAGAAAACATGTTGAAAATCCCAAAAGTTGATAAAATTGTAGAGATCTAGTATAAGACTAAAATTTTAACGATTGGCAATTTATATCCAAAAGCATGGACAATCCCTACATACATAACTTTCATTTCAAAAATTTCAAAAATTCTAAAGGCTTAGTAAAAATGTGAAAATTTGATTTTGAGATTTTGGTGTGGAAATGGAGTTTGAGATGTTACATTCATGTCCAGATCACTTCATATTCTCTGCAAAAGGCTCATTTCAAAAGCACAGAAGCTTGTAGGATTTTGATTCAAAACTAGATCTTGAATTTTAAATGGCATTAATAGCTCATGAACATTTATGCATCTCTTCATTTTGAAGGAAAATATTTAAATGAAACACTTAGGAAAATTTCTAAAGGAAATATCTTTGCAGAATCTCGGTAGATGGGAGACAATTTCGAATTAACTTTAGATCTACATCATTTTCCTCCAAAGACCACAAAAGGTAGAAAAATGAAATGTGGACCTTTTTTTTGTTAGGTGAGTTGTGGCCTTTTGGGGGTCACTCCCTTTGAATAAAAATTGAGTAAATAATTTATATGGAATAATTTTATTTATATCCAGAAATCTTTACATGTCATTGTATATCATCTAGTGTTTATCCATATACATTATAAGCATAAACCAGATAAACTAGAGAAACTTAGGGTGTCTAGGGTGATAGCGTCACTCCTGGGGTGGCTCTGTCCATATTGGCATCTTCCATCTCCTCCTTCTCATTTCTGGACACCTCCGAATTCAAACCTGGGGCCAGATTGAAGTCCATTGAGTCCGTTATGTTAGCGATCATATTCATAAGGCCAACTCCAGTCTTTTCCAGAGCACACCTTTCCTCCACGCTCCTACCCACGCCCTCTATGATGAAAGGGGCCCAAGGGCCATTGTAGACGAGCCGGATAGCCGGTTACACCCCACTACTAGTTCTAAAGAAAAAACCAACCACCGCATTCTCCAACACTTGTGAAGTGCCACAACGCCATTGAGGTTCTATCCACACTCTCGCTACCTCATTCACCACTGCAATTAGCTCCCCTAAACCCAAACATACACCTACCACCATCGAAGAGATGTCAATATTCACATGGTAGAGGTTGTAGGAAGCAAAATAAACCTCTCCCGAGACCATCTCCGTTGCCTACAAACCAAATGGTGAACTAACCGTGAGAATTTTCTTGAGTCTACTATTTGAGCTCTATTATTGGCCCCAAGAAAGTGACCTAAAATGTCTTCACCCTGAAACAAACTGTTGTATCCATAGATGAGAACCGAAATGGAAAAGGATAGTAAGTCTTGCTCCTGAAAAGAAACTTGAAGTGGCTTAGGGGAAAGCTGGTAGAGGATAGAAAATGATGTAAGCGCCTCTTGAAACATAATGACAATGATCATAATCGAGATTGTTCCATGCTCCCAATCTCTTCCAGACCAAGGGCATATTGCCAACTAATTAAATCTGTGCGTGCCACTCCAAGACACTCATAACTATTAGTCATGGTCATTGCTGATGTTGAATTGAGCTTCCTTATCTATGGCCATGTTGGATAGTCAGTCCGCATTAGCATTCCCTTCATGGTAGATGTGGCCAAACTTAAAGTTTTCTAATGCTCCAAGCTTGTCCCAACATACTTCCAATATATTACAAATCTTCCAATTTTGAGTGCTCCTATTCTTAAGGGCATTGATGATGATTTGTGAACTTCTCCCTTGATATCGACCTTATGGAATCCCTATCTATTGCACATCTGGAGACCTAGTAGGAGGGCTTGTGCCTCAACCTCATTGTTGGTGTTGTCTTTGAGTTTCCTTACTGCTTCAAATTAGGATCTTCCCCTCATGTTCTCTGAGAATACAAACAACTTTGGATGCCACCAAATTCCCCCTACCCATGCCATCCAAGTTCATCTTGATCCATCCCATCTCTAGGGGACTCCACTTGAACTTTGACTTCCCTTTCTAAGAGGGATTAACCCTAGAAGCCCCTTGAAGGTGGTGGGGGGGGGGGTGATTTCCAAACCCCTGCCATGCTTTCCTCATCTCACTATCCCAGCACAAGAAAGAGCTGCTCCTCTGAGATTTGGATTTGGCCACATTGTTCACCACTTCCACAATAGATCTCTCCAATTTGCTTTGAAAAGATTCCTTCATCATTGATTTGTCTTGGAAGATCCTTTTGTTCCTCTCCTTCCAAACCTCCTAAATTATAATTGAAGGGAAAACTACCCACAGACCATTAAATTTTGATCCCTTCTTGAGCATATGGCATGCACTAAAAACTGATAAAATGTCCTCTGACAAGGGTCTGCTCCAACCCAACTTCCTCATGCTCATCTGCCAACAAGTTCTAGTGAAATGAAAGTCCAACAATAGGTGATTTACAGATTCTTCATTATTGTTGTGAAGAATACATCTGGAAGGACCATGGAAACCTAGTTTCCTCAATCTATCTCTTGTCAAGATGTGTTTTTGGATAGCCACCCATGTAAACGTTCTAGCCTTCAAGATGCAATATTTGTTCCAATAGAGGTGCCCTAGCTAGTCTTCCTTTTAAACCGCCACTTCCTCAATTTCATAGCCAATTTTAATTTTATATATTCTAGATTTGGAACCACACCAGATGATGGAGTCCTCTCCCTAAGAAATGAAAAAATTCCTCTTATCCAGGTGCATCTCAATGATCACCACAAGGTCCTCCCTTAGCCCTAGGGTGTTCCACGACTTCCATTTCCATCTAGGCACATTGGGAGATGACTCCACATAGTCTCTAACAAGACACCCCAAAGTAATTTCTAATACACTTCTGATTTCTTCTAGGTCAGTGATCTCCTTGAGGGCCTGGTGCCCATTCTAGGAGTCTTCCCATAAGAGGGTTTTGAGACAACTTCTGATTTCCCAAATTAGGTGATTTGTGATCAGACTTCTACAGGTTGGGATAAAGTTCCAAATCACTAAACCCTTGGGGGGATTGAGAGTAGATAGTTTTCTATCTAGGCCTCTAGAGTCTAGATACTTGTTCTGGATGATCTTTACCTACTTCAGATTGGGTTTAGTGAAGGTAGTCCAAACCAATTTTGCCCCAACACTGTGTTCATCGTGGACCATTTCCTTAATCCTATCATGCCCGCTTTCTTCAGTTTGTAGATATCCTTAGAAGCAATGAGAGGGAACCTTTTAGTGTTAGTTGCTTGATTTTAGAAAAAGTCTCTCACCTTTTGATTCACCAAGTCCTCTATCTTTTTTGGCAATTTAAGATAGGAAAGATTGTAGATATGGATGGCGGAGATGACTGCTTTAATCATAAGGATACGCCCAGCAGCTGACAACCACTTTTCTTTCCAAGAGGCCATCTTGGAAGTAATATTAAAGATGAAGGGGTCACACATGGAGGATTTGCAAGCTCCCTCAAAGAGGGGATGCCCAAGTATTTTCTAGGGAGGAGATTGATTTTGAAGCCTAAAATCCTAGCCAAGGCAATCTACATCCTGCAATCTGTATTGAAAAAAAAAATATTAGTTTTACCCTTGTTGATTTTGTTACCCCAACAATGTGTAGTAGAGGTCGATGGTTTACTTAATGGTTCTTGCCTCTCTCAACTTAGCATTCCCAAAGAGGATGGTGTCATCTAGAAATTGGAGGTGGGAAACTGTGTTTGTGTTGGCAGCCACTTTAATTCCTTTCCATGTACCAATTCTGACTTTGTGCTAGATGAACCTCCCCATTGCTTAAGCCATAATGATGAAAAGGAAAGTGGAAAAAGAATCACTTGTCTGATGCCTCAAGAGGATAGGAAAAAACCATGGGGCCAACCGTTTATGAGCACAAAAAATTTAGACATTGAAATGCAACTTGAGATCCAATTAATCCATTCCTTCAAGAAGCTGAATTTCTCCAAGACCACCAAAAGGAACTACCTATCAACCTAGTCATAGGCCTTCTTGATGTCTAATTTGATGACCATTTTCTCTAGCCTATTCCTCTAGATGGTGTGAATGTCTTCGTGAGCTATGATAATGTTGTTAGAGATTGGTCTTTCCAGTGTAAAGCCACTCTGGTCTTTAGAGATTACGAAAGGGAAAATATCCTTGAGTCTGTTGGACATACCTTTTGAGATTATTTTATACACTCTATTGCAAAGTGAAATTAGTTTGAAGTCATCCATCGTAGATATCTCTTTTTTATTTGGAATAAGCGCTAAAAAAGTGATGTTCTAGTTCTTTAGCATTATTCCTTTTCTCATAGAGTCTTCCACCGCCTCCAGCAAGTCCTTTGTAATGATGGGCCAACATTTTTGGAAAAAGCTAGTCGGAAAATCATCCGGGACTAGAGCCTTGTATGGATTCATTTGTGACGTGCCAATCCCTAGTTTTTCCTCGGTAAAGGGAGCATTGAGACTATCATTTTGTTCCTGAGAGATTATTTAAGGGATGTGATTCAACACTTCGTGATGAGCCAAGGCATTGACAAGGGGTAGATTATTGAGGAGGTCTTTAAAATGATCCTCAGCCACCTTCCCAATGTCCTCCTGATTCTCCTTTATCTCACCATGGCTATCCTTTACATTTGTGATTATGTTCAATGATCTCTTCGACTTTGTCATATTATGGAAATTTTTTGAATTCCTGACCCCCTCCTTGAGCCACAACTTACATAATTTCTATCTCCAAAATATTTCTTCTTTTTCCAAGATCTCTAAGAATTCTTTAGAAAGTTTCCTTTCCTTGTGGCAAGTTTCCTGAGTCATACCTGATCTGCATATAGATTCACTCACCTCTTCCATTTCCTCCTCAATCTTGTGTTTCTCCTCAAAGATGTTCTTAAAGCTTGATTTGTTCCTCTCTCAAGTTCTTCTTGGCATGATTCAGTTTTTAAAAAACTAGAACATTTTGGATCCTTTAGGCTTAGGCATAGAGGTCTACCAGACCAAGATCTTATCAATCAAGTCAGGGATTTTGAACCACATGTTCTCAAATTTAAAGGAGCATCTAGCAGGGGGATAATCTGGGCTTAGTTTGAGGAGAATGGGAAAGTTATTAGAGCCTGGAAAGTGATTAGAGCCTGCTAAGGGGATGATGGAGCCCTAATTTGTAAAAAAAATCATAAGTGACAAAATTCTTTCCCTAGGTTAAATTCTCGCAAAGCCCATGAAACATACAATTTATTTTGAACCTACAAAATTCAAAATTATGGAAATTCATATGAAGAGTGGAGTTTTAAAATCAAATCTAATGCCATGTCCTCCTTGATTCCTCCACATTCTCATTTAAATGTCTTGATGAGAAAACATGTTAAAAATCCCAAAAGTTGATAAAATTGTAGAGATCTAGTCTAAGACTAGAATTTTAACGATGGGTAATTTATATCCAAAAGCATGGAAAATCTGTGCATACATAACTTTCATTTCAAAAATTCTAAAGACTTAGTAAAAATGTGAAATTTTGATTTTGGGATTTTGGTGTGGAAATGGAGTTTGAGATGTTACATTCATGTCTAGATCACTTCATATTCTCTGCAATAGGCTCATTTCGAAAACACAAAAGCTTGCATGATTTTGATTCAGAACTAGATATTGAAATTTAAATGACATTAATAGCTCATGAAGATTTATGCATCCTCTTCATTTTGAAGGAAAATATTTAAATGAAACACTTCGGAAAATTTCTAAAGGAAATATCTTTGCAAAATATCGATAGATGGGAGGCAATTTTGAATTAACTTTAGATCTACATCATTTTCTTGCAAAGACCACAAAAGGTAGAAAAATGAAATGTGGACTTTCTTTTGTTGGATGAGTTGTGGCCTTTTGGGGGTCACTCCCTTTAAATAAAAATTGAGTAAATAAAACTAGACTCATTTCTCAAAAAGAGGGCCACAATACAAAATTTCCCTTATATGGGATAATTTTATTTATATCTAGAAATCTTTACATGTAGTTGTATATCATCTAGTGTTTATCCATATATAGTATAAGCATAAACCAGATAAACTAGAGAATCTTAGTGTGTCGAGGGTGATAGCGCCATTCTTGGGGTAGCTCTGTTTGTATTGGCATCTTCCATCTCCACCTCCTCATCGCTGGACACCTCTGAATTCAAACTTGGTGCTGGATTGAAGTCCATTGAATCTATTATGTCAGGAATCATATTCATAAGGTCAACTCTAGTCTTTTCAAGAGCACACCTTTCCTCCACACTCCTACCCACACCCTCTATGATGAAAGGGGCCCAAGGGTCATTGTAGATGAGTCGGATAGCCGGTCACACCCCACTACTAGTTCTAAAGAAAAAACCAACCACCTTATTCTCTAGCACTTGTGAGATGCCATAACGCCATTGAGGTTTTATCCACTCTCTCGCTACCTCCTTCACCTCTGCAATTGGCTCCCCTAAAAATAAACATACACCTACTACCATTGAGGAGATGTCAATATTCACATAGTAGTGGTGCTAGGAAGCCAAATAAACCTCTCCCAAGACCATCTCCACTGCCTACAAACCAAATGGCAAACTAACTATTAGAATTTTCTTAAATCTACTATTTGAGCTTTGTTATTGGACCCAAGAAAGCGGCCTATCATTTCTTCACCCTAAAACAAATTGTTGTATCCATAGATGAGAATCGGGATGGAAAAGGATAGTAAGTCTTGCTCTTGAAAAGAAACTTAAAGTGGCTTCGAGAAAAGCTATCAGAGGATAGAAAATGATTTAAGTGCCTCCCAAAACATAATGACAATGATCATAATCAAGACTGTTCCATGCTCCCGATCTCTTCTGGACCAAGGGCATATTGCCAAGTAATTAAATATATGCGTGCCACTCCAAGACGCTCATAATTATTAGTCGTGGTCATTGCTGATGTGCAATTGAGCTTCCATATCTATGGCCACGTTGGATAGGTCATCCACATTAGCATTCCCTTCATGGTAGATGTGGCCAAACTTAAAGTTTTCTAATGCTCCAAGCTTGTCCCAACATAATTCCAATATATTACGAATCTTCCAATTTTGAGTGCTTCTATTCTTAAGGGCATTAATGATGATTTGGGAACTTCTCCCTTGATATGGACCTTACGGAAGCACTGTCTATTGCACATCTAGAGACCTAGTAGGAAGTTTTGTGCCTCAAACTCATTGTTGGAGTCATCCTTGAGTTTCCTTGCTGCTTCAAATTAGGATCTTCCCCTCATGGTCTCTAAGAATACAACCAGCTCTAGATGCCCCTAATTTACCCCTAGCCATGCCATTAAAGTTCAACTTGATCCATCCCATCTCTAGGGGCCTCTACTTGACCTTTGACCTCTCTTTCTTCAATGGATTAACCCTAGAAGCCCCTTGAATTAGGGTGGGGGGGATTTCCAAACCTTTTCCATGCTTTCCTCATCTCACTGTCCCAACATGAAAAAGATGTCCTCCTCTAAGATTTGGATCTCGCTACATTGTTCACGTCCTCCATAATAGATCTCTCTAATTTTCTCTAAAAAGCTTCCTCTATCATTGATTTGTCCTGGAAGATCCTTCTGTTCCTCTCCTTCCAAACCTCCTAAATTATAATTGAAGGGAAAACTACCCACAAAATGTTAAATGTTGATCCCTTCTTGAGCATAGGGTATTCCTTGAAAACTAATAAAATGTCCTCCGACAAGGGGCTTGTCTAGCACATCTTCCTCATGGTCATCTTCCAACAAGCTTTGGTGAAATGAAAGTCTAGCAAGAGGTGATTTGCAGATTCTTCATTATTGCTGCAAAGAACACATCTAGAAGGACCATGCAAACCTAATTTCCTTAATCTATCTCCTATTAGGATGCATTTTTTGGATAGCCACCCATACAAAAGTGCCAGCCGCCAAGAGGCAATATTTGTTCCAATAGAGGTACCCCAACTAGTCTTCCTTTTCAACGATGACTTCCTTAATTTCATAGCCAATTTTAAATTTATATTTTCTAGATTTGGACCCACACCAGGCGATGGAGTCCTCACCTTGAGAAATGAAAAAATTGTTCTTATCTAGGTGCATCTCAATGATCACCATAAGGTCCTCCCGTAGCCCTAGGGTGCTCCACGACTTCCATTTCCATCAGGCACATCAAGAGATGACTCCACAAAGTCTCTGACATGATGCCTCCAATCCATTTCTAATACCCTTATAATTTTTCCTCTAGGCCAGTGATCTCCTTGAGGGCCTAGTGCCCATTCTAGGAGTCTTCCTAAAAGAGGGTTTTCAGGCCACTTCTAATTTCCCAAGTTAGTAGATTTGTGATCAGACTTCTACATGCCAAGATAAAGTTCCAAATCGCTAAACCCTTGGGGGATTGAGAGTAGATAGTATTCTATCTGGGTCTCTTGAGTCTAGATACTTATTCTAGATGATCTTTACCCACATCAGATTGGGCTTAGTGAAGATTGTCCAAACCAGTTTGGCCCCCGACACCATGTGTTCATCATGGACCATTTCCTTAATCCTATCCTACCCACTTTCATCAGTTTGCAGATATATCCATGACAATGAGAGGGATGTTTTTAGTGTCAATTGCTCTATTCCAAAAATATTCTCTCACCTTTTGATTCACCAAGTCCTCCATCTTTTTTGGCAATTTAAGATAGGAAAGAGCATAGATAGGGATGGCAAAGATGACTGCTTTAAGCATAAGGATACACCCAACAGCTAACAATCACTTCACTTTCCAAGAGGCCATATTGGAAGTAATATTAAAGATGAGGGGGTTCCACATGGAGGATTTACAAGCTCCCTCAAAGAGGGGGATGCCCAAGTATTTTCTAGGGAGGAGATTGATTTTGAAGCATAAATCCTAGCCAAGGCAATCTACATCCTATAATTCATATTGAAAAAGAAAATATCACTTTTACCCTTGTTGATTTTGTTGCCTTGACACCATGTAGTAGAGGTCGATGGTTTCCTTAATGGTTCTTTCCTCTCTCAACTTAGCATTCCAAAGAGGATGGTGTCATCTGCAAATTGGAGGTGGGAAACTATGTCTGTGTTGGGATCCACCTTGATTCATTTTCATGTACCAATTCTAAATTTGTCTAAATGAACCTCCCCATCGCTTCAGTCATAATGACAAAAAGGAAAGAGGACAAAGGATCACTTATCTGATGCCCCAAGAGGATAGGGAAAAAACATGGAGCCCACCATTTAGGAGCACAAAAAATCTAGGCATTGAAATGCAACTTGAGATCCAATTAATCCATTCCTTTGAGAAATTGAATTTCTCCAAGACTGCCAATAGGAACTGCCTATCAACATGGTCATAGGCCTTGTTGATGTCTAATTTGATGACCATTTTCTCTATCCTATTCCTCCATATGGTGTGAATTGCTTTGTGAGCTATGATAATGTTGTAGGAGATTGCTCTGTTGAGTGTAAATCTGCTCTGGTCTTCAAAGATTATGAAAGGGAGAATATCCTTGAGTCTGTTGGACATAGCTTTTGATATTATTTTATATAGTCTATTGCATAGTGAAATTGGTCTAAAGTCATCCATCATAGCTATCTATTCTTTATTTGTAATATGCACTTAAAAAGTGTTGTTCTAGTCCTTTAACATTTTTCCTTTCCACATGGAGTCTTCTGCGACCTCCACCAAGTCCTTTGTAATGATGGGCCAACTTTTTTGGAAAAAGATGGCCCAAAAACTATCCAGGACTAGAGCCTTGTCTGGATTCAGTTGTGATGTAGTAATCCTTAGTTCTTCCTCGGTAAAGGGAGCATTGAGACTATAATTCCATTCTTGAGATATTATCTAAGGGATGTGATTCAACACTTTGTGATGATCCAAGGCATTGACAAGGGGTAGATTATTGAGGAGGTCTTTGAAATGATCCTCAATCACCTTCCCAATGTTCTCCTAATTATCCTTTATCTCACCATGGCTATCCTTTACACTTGTGATTCTATTCAAGGATCTCTTTGACTTTGTCATATTATAGAAATTTTTTGAATTTGTGACCCCCTCTTTGAGCCATAGCTCATGTCATTTCTATCTCCAAAAGTTTTCTTCTTTTTCTAATATCTCTAAGAGTTCTTTAGAGAGTTTTTTTACTTGTGGTAATTTTCATGAGTCATTCCTAATCTGCATATAGATTCACTCACCTCTTCCATTTCCTCCAAAATCTTGTGTTTCTCCTCAAAGATGTTCTTAAAGCCTAATTTGTTCCTCTCTCAAATTTTCCTTGGTGTGCTTCAGTTTTTAAAAAAACTAGAACATTTTGGATCCTTTAGGCTTAGGTGTAGAGGTCTACCACACTAAGATTTTATCAATAAAGTCAAGGCTTTTGAACCACATGTTATCAAATTTAAAGGAGCATTTAGCAGGGGGATAATTTGGACTCGGTTTAAGGAGAATGGGAAAGTGATCAAAGCTTGGAAAGTGATTAGAGCCTGCTAAGAGGATGATGGAGCTCTCCAAAATTTGGTCTGTGTAGCCCAATTACTGTGCAACAAAAAATTGTCCAACCTTTCTGCTTTGGCTTGGGCACCCTATCTTTTATTGGTCCATGTGAAAGTACTAATGAAATGTGGAATTTTACATAACAACTAGATATTGTAATATAAAATGTGGGGTCTAGTATCCCATTCCATACCCACATTTTATTTAAAGATGTGCATGAGTATAAGAAAAAGATGCATAATTTATTTGTGGAGCCTACTGTTACTGCAAGATGTTTTATATTAAGATATTAAATGTCTAGTTCCATATCATTTTTCCACAAATTTTATTTTATAAAGCATTTAATCAAAAATTTGGTTTTTGTAGAATTTATTTAAATTGAAGGAGTTCTAAAGTTTATATGTGATGTCTAGTTGTTTAGTACAGACCCATGCAAAAATGTTGAAAACTATATAACACTCAATTTCCTTAAAATTTTAGGAATCTAATAACTTCTTTGGTCTTTTAGGATAATGCCAAGAGAAAGGATGATGAAGTATGAGTTCAAAGGAGATACCCAAGCCTCAAAGATAAGTTCCAATTGGGATGACATCAAATACATATATAGGACATGTGGACCTAAAAGATTTCTAGAAAGTAATTTATGGAGAGAATCCTACAAGCAACCAAATAAGAATGGTTACCAATGGAATAGCACAAGCTATAGGATTTCCTAAATTATTGTAGTGTCCAAAGTTAGTAATTACATGTGTAAAGCACTGCCATGTGGGATTAAAAGAATACTAGTAATAGAATATGGCAAGTTGTTACCTATTTTTTCAACAAATGCTATTGCTAAAGCATTCCACATGCCATACCATCCTGAAGTGGTAAATTTGACTAAAGATCAAGGATTGGAATACTATAACTAGGACACATAGAATTGTGTGAGATTAATGAACATTAGATGAGTAATAACATCCAAGACAACTCTCTCTAAGTTGCCTAAGACATTCTTCAAGAGTGACTTGTTGGTGCAGGAGCACCTTGGCAAATTAATGTTGCCCTCGACAAACCTTTGAGTTTGATTAAATTTTAATGGTTCAACATTGTAATAAGATTATTGGAGTCATCTTTCATGTGTTAAGGTCCTAGGAGGGGTTTAATTTTTAAGTCTTTTGTCCATTTTTGACAAGTTGTCATACAAAATGTAAGATTCCTAAAGATGTAAAATGTGTGGAAGTTTAAGAGTCATTTGGCTCTTGGTTTGCTCCAAGTAGGTTAGAAATTGAAAGGTGTTGATGAAATGCCTTTAAAAGGCCTTTTAACCATTGAGAATTCATGGGTGGTTGATTAGAAGGTTCTAATAAATAAAAGAACACTATTTTTTATGCATTCCTTCATAAATTTGTTGTTTTTTGGTATTGTACGGCTCTGTATGGGCATGCATGGATGTCTAATCGATTGTAAGTGTTAGATCCTTCAACCACCTTCCATTTGCAATTGGTCTCATGCAATTTGGTTATGTTTTGTGTTAGTTATTGTATTTTCTTTGAAAACTGTCAATACCTTGTCTTAGGGTAAACAGAGATCTAGTAAACTATGTTTTTTTCCTTCCTTGTGGTAGAAACCCCTAATTTTTGATAAGGTGACCCTTTATTGTATCCACGTGAATGTCATCCAAGTTCAAGATCAATGGAGGAAGTTTTATGTTCAGGAAACTAGAGTTTTGTGACTGCATCTGTGTCAGTCCAGAAAGACAGAGTTTGAAGAACAATTAAGTGTTACAGACCTAGGGTTTGTTAAATCATGCATGGGAAATGTCTTTTGTGGCTTGATAAGCATAAATAGGTCAAGATAAGAATGATCAAACTATTTGTTGAGTAAACTTGGGGTTGGAAGTAATAAAACCAATAAGCCTTTGTATGGACAAGGCCTAATTAGGCCTAAACTGAAACGGGACAGTCCTGTTTTGAGCAGTCCTTTTCAAAATAACATATATTGGTTTTTAGAGATTATTTAAAACTTGTTAAAGGGTATCCAAATATGTAATCATAGTCTTGAGAAGGGGCCTACATTGAAAGTTATGCACCGACGGTCCCTAAAATAAGGCTACTAGAAAGTTATGATAGTCAATGAAGGAATAGTCATTTGATGAAAGGTCAGACCTTGGGAATTGCTTGTTTTGGTTGAGGATTCCTAAAGGATAAAAATAAAGACAACTAAGGTATTGTTGAGTCAAAGTTGTGAGAAACTTAATTTTGTGCCACTAACTTGTGAAGGTTTCTTGTGAAGACTTATGAGGTTGTGGGATTGAAGCCCATTGTTGTGAAACTTTATAACTATTGTTTGAGATTTGTTCTTTTCCTCTGCATCAGATTGGTATCAGAGCTAGCAAAAGCTCTGGGAGGAGATGTTATGTATTTAATTTATGAGATGAAGGACTGAAGGAAAGATTGTGTTGGTGACCATTATTTTGTTTGCTAAGTTGTTTGGTTGCAGGTGCTTGGTCCATCTAGCTGTAGAAGGATGTTTTCTGAGGTTGTGTGTGTGGGCAGACAAGATGAGGTCTGTCATGACCATTCTCCAATGGAGATTAGGCTAGATAAGGGTTCATAGAGAAACCACTGAGGAGAGAGTGGTAGGTGCATCACCAGGATCTGCTATTGGGTGAGATGGATAGTTTGGTGAGTAGGTGTTGTGAAGCAGTAGAGAGATGGATACCTGACTGAAGAAGCACATGATGTTACAACCTGAAGAGTACTCCACTGATGGGAGTAGAAGGAGCTTGAGGATGCTCTGTGAAGATGGTAGTTTGATTTGTTGGTTGGTTGGTCACCATTCCTATTAGTCTAAAGATTGAAGCTAAAGCTAGAGGAGATGCAGAAAAAGACTTTTTGTTGCAGATACATTTCTAAGGGACATGGAAATTTTGTTGGTTGGTTGTATGGTGCAGGAGCACCTTGGGAAATTAATGTTGCCCTAGACAAACCTTTGAGTTTGATTAAATTTTAATGGTTCAACATTGTAATAAGATTATTGGAGTCATCTTTCATGTGTTAAGGTCCTAGGAGGGGTTTAATGTTTAAATCTTGTCCATTTTTGACAAGTTGTCATCCAAAATGTAAGATTCCTAAAGATTTAACATGGGTGGAAGTTGAAGAGTGATTTGGCTCTTGGTTCACTCCAAGTCAGTTAGAAACTGAAAGGTCTTGATGAAATTCCTTTAAAAGGCCTTGTAACCATTGAGAATTCGTGGGTGGCTGATTAGAAGGTTCTGATAAATAAACGAACACTATTTTTTATGCATTCCTTCAGAAATTTGTTGTTTTCTGGTATTGTACAGCTCTGTACGGGCATGCATGGATGTCTAATCGATTGTAAGTGTTAGATCCTTCAACCACCTTCCATTTATAGTTGGTCTCATTCAATTTGGTGCTGTTTTGTGTTAGTCATTGTATTTTCTCTGAAAACCATCAATACCCTATCTTAGGGTAATCAGAGATCTAGTAAACTATGTTTTTTTCCTTCCTTGTGGTAGAAACCCCTGATTTTTGATAAGGTGACCCTTTGTTGTATCCAATTGCATGTCATCCAAGTTTGAGATCACTGGAGGAAGTTTTATGTTCAAGAAACTAGAGTTTTGTGACTACATCTGTGTCACAGTCCAGAAAGACAGAGTTTGAAGAACAGTTAAGTGTTACAGACCTAGGGTTTGTTAAATCATGCATGGGAAATGTCTTTTGTGTCTTGATAAACATAAACAGGTCAAGATAAGAATGATCAAACCATTTGTTGAGTAAACTTGGGGTTGGAAATAATAAAACCAATAAGCCTTTGTATGGACAAGGCCTAATTAGGCCTAAACTTGAACGAGACAGTCCTTTTTTGAGCAATCCTTTTCAAAATAACATATATTGCTTTTTAGAGATGATTTAAAAGTTGTTAAAGGGTATCCAAATATGTAATCATAGTCTTGAGAAGGGGCCTACACTGAAAGTTATGCACCAACAGTCCCTAAAACAGGCCTACTAGAAAGTTATGATAGTGAATGAAGGAATAGTCATTTGATGAAAGGTCAGACCTTGGGAATTGTTTGTTTTGGTTGAGGATTCCTAAAGGATAAAAAGAAAGACAACTAAGGTATTGTTGAGTCAGAGTTGTGAGAAACTCAGTTTTGTGCCACTAACTTGTGAAGGTTTCTTGTGAAGACTTATGAGGTTGTGGGATTGAAGCCCATTGTTCTGAAACTTTATAACTATTGTTTGAGATTTGTACTTTTCCTCTGCATCAGATTGGTATCAAAGCTAGCAAAAGATCTAGGAGGAGATGTTATGTATTTGATTTATGAGATGAAGAACTGAAGGAAAGATTGTGTTGGTGACCATTATTTTGTTTGCTAAGTTGTTTGGTTGTAGGTGCTTGGTCCATCTAGTTGCAGAAGGATGTTTTCTGAGGTTGTGAGTGTGGGCAGACAAGATGAGGTTTGTCATGACCATTCTCCAATGGAGATTAGGCTGGATAAGGGTGCATAGAGAAACCACTGAGAAGAGAGTGGTAGGTGCATCACCAGGATCTGCTATTGTGTGAGATGGATGGTTTGGTGAGTTGGTGTTGTGAAGCAGTAGAGAGATGGATACTTGACTAAAGAAGCACTTGATGTTGCAGCCTGAAGAGTACTCCACTGATGGGAGTAGAAGGAGCTTGAGGATGCTCTATGAAGATGGTAGTTTTATTGTTGGTTGGTTGGTCACCATTCCTATTAGTCTAAAGATTGAAATTGAAAAGATTGAAGATAAAGCTAGAGGAGATGCAGAAAAAGACTTTTTGTTGCAGATACATTTCCAAGGGACTTGGAAATTTTGTTGGTTGGTTGTATGGTGCAGGAGCACCGTGGGAAATTAATGTTGCCCTAGACAAACCTTTGAGTTTGATTAAATTTTAATGGTTCAACAATGTAATAATATTATTGGAGTCATCTTTCATGTGTTAAGGTCCTAGGAGGGGTTTAATGTTTAAGTCTTTTGTCCATTTTTGACAAGTTGTCATACAAAATGTAAGATTCCTAAAGATGTAAAATGTGTGGAAGTTGAAGAGTCATTTGGCTCTTGGTTCGCTCCAAGTCAGTTAGAAACTGAAAGGTCTTGATGAAATGCCTTTAAAAGGCCTTGTAACCATTGAGAATTCATGGGTGGTTGATTAGAAGGTTCTGATAAATAAAAGAACACTGTTTTTTATGCATTCCTTTAGAAATTTGTTGTTTTTTGTTATTGTACAGCTCTGTACAGGCATGCATGGATGTCTAATCAATTGTAAGTGTTAGATCCTTCAACCACCTTCCATTTACAATTGGTCTCATGTAATTTGGTGCTGTTTTGTGTTAGTTATTGTATTTTCTCTGAAAACTGTCAATACCCTATCTTAGGGTAAATAGAGATCTAGTAAACTGTGTTTTTTCCTTCCTTGTGGTAGAAACCCCTAATTTTTAATAAGGTGACCCTTTGTTGTATCCACTTACATGTCATCCAAGTTTGAGATCAATGGAGGAAGTTTTATGTTCAAGAAAGTAGAGTTTTGTGACTGCATCTGTGTCACAGTCCAGAAAGACAAAGTTTGAAGAACAGTTACGTGTTACAGACCTAGTGTTTGTTAAATCATGCATGGGAAATGCCTTTTGTGGCTTGATAAGTATAAATAGGTCAAGATAAGAATGATCAAACCATTTTTTGAGTAATCTTGGGGTTGGAAGTAATAAAACCAATAAGCCTTTGTATGGACAAGGCCTAATTAGGCCTAAACTAGAACGGGACAGTCTTGTTTTGAGCAGTCCTTTTCAAAATAACATATATTGGTTTTTAGAGATGATTTAAAACTTGTTAAAGGGTACCCAAATATGTAATCACATTCTTGAGAAGGGGCCTATACTGAAATTTATGCGCCGACAGTCCCTAAAACAGGGCTACTAGAAAGTTATGACAATCAATGAAGGAATAGTCATTTAATGAAAGGTCAGACCTTGGGAATTATTTGGTTTGGTTGAGTATTCCTAAAGGATAAAAATAAAGACAACTAAGGTATTGTTGAGTCAGAGTTGTGAGAAACTTAGTTTTATGCCACTGACTTGTGAAGGTTTCTTGTGAAGACTTATGAGGTTGTGGGATTGAAGCCCATTGTTGTGAAACTTTATAACTATTGTTTGAGATTTGTTCTTTTCCTCTGCATAACTTGTAAACTAAAATTAGTAATCTGGTGACCGTATAGAGTAGAATAATGGGTGTGCTTACTACTTCTACCCTTATGTGATGGATGTTCAAGTTTATCCATGAGGTGCTGAAAAACAAAGAGATGATTTGCTGCTCCTAGCTTATAAGTGATAATGTACGTGCCTATTTGACCAAGGTTGTTGACACAAGTATATTCTTTATGACTTCATATTTGATCCATATACTATCAAGGCCTATAATTTATCTTGGATTAACAAAGAAAGGAGTAGTGGTACTAGCTCCTAGAAAATACAAGGTTTATGGTTTTTTCCTTAACTCCAAATGGAAAATTCTTTAATACACTACAAAATAGTAAATGATGCCTTCACTATGCACATAGTCAAATTTTGGGAAGAATATTTCACTAAAAGGATAGCATTAGATGCAATAGAGCTCATCAAGAAATATGGGAATTGGTTTATTTAGTTTGCCAAATTCACCTACATTAGGGTAGTGGGATTTAATGGTCCTCCATACAAGCTACCTAAATATCCCATGGACAAGATAATTTTTCTAGAGCTGAGAAGGCAATTGTTTGAAGACCACAAAGATCTCACTAGAAAACATAAATTAGGGGTCTAGTGCCAATCATCCTTGGAGGAGGAATGTATGCTTGTCCATCCTTCTCTACTACTAAGGAATTGGATGCATAAATATAGAGGTATAATTTACATTTTTACATAGTTGGAACAAATTTTGAACCTAATGGTAAGATGGAGTATTTGGTAGGCTCTCATATGTAGTATATTCCTCATTTGATGAATTTTTAGAGATATTTCTTAGATGACCATGGCATCAAGAAGTAGAGATATTCTAGAATAAAATGTTTTGAGATGAAATCATACAATAGTTTTTAGCTTCGTAATGAAGTATCAGATGATGGTAAAGTTTTACAAGATGATAATGAAGTGAGATAGTCTATAATGTTCCCATTACCACTTTTGATTGGTCTAAAGAAGTAACCTCATTAGAGGAGATTACTAGAGAAGTTCTCAAAGCTAGAATGAATTGGCTTGATGCAAAGACAGAAAAATTATAAGGGTAGGGAATCCAACTAACTTATATTAAATGTCACATCTCAAACTTTCTAAACCCTTTGAACTTAGTTATATTTAGAATTATTAGATGTTTTATTTGTGATTATGTTATAAATACGTAATTGTTGATGAATAAAAAGTGAAATGTTATCATTCTTTTTTCAAGTATGCAATTAGAAGTTATTAAATGATTAATAGAGATGCTTATGTGATGCTTCAGCTATGGATTTTTGGTTACTAACCTATTAATTAGAAATTGAGTTGACTGAGCACAGGTATGTGTCAAAGGCAAGGGCTTGGTTAAGGTAGAGGAAATCTAGCCGCTCTACAAGAATTGGATGGAGAAAACCTTGATACATGCACACACAAGCACATAGTTCAAGGATCTCTTCTACTTTGTCATATTATAGAAATTTTTTGAATTCTTGACCCCCTCTTTGAGCCACAACTCATGTGATTTATATCTCCAAAATATTTCTTCTTTTTCCAAGATCTCTAAGAGTTCTTTAGGGAGTTGCTTTTCCTTGTGGCAAGTTTCTTGAGTCATTCCTGATCTGCATATAGATTCACTCACCTCTTCCATTTCCTCCTCAATCTTGTGTTTCTCCTCAAAGATGTTTTTAGAGCTTGATTTGTTCCTCTTTTAGGTTTTCCTTGGCATGATTCAATTTTTAAAAAACTAGGACATTTTGGATCCTTTAGGCTTAGGTGCAGAGGTCTACCACACCAAGATCTTATCAATCAAGTCAAGGATTCTAAACCACATGTTCTCAAATTTAAAGGAACATCTAGTAGGGGGATAATCTGGGCTTAATTTGAGGAGAATGGGAAAGTGATTAGAGGCTGGAAATTGATTAGATCCTACTAAGGGGATGACGGAGCCCTAATTTGTAAAAAAATCATAAGTGACAAAATTCTTGCCCTAGGTCAAATTCTCGCAAAGCCCATGAAATGTGCAATTTTTGTTGAACCTACAAAATTCAAAATTATGGAAATTCATACGAACAATGGAGTTTTAAAATCAAATCTAATACCATGTCCTCCTTGATTCCTCCACATTCTCATTTAAATGTCTTGATGAGAAAACATGTTGAAAATCCCAATAGTTGATAAAATTGTAGAGATCTAGTATAAGACTAGAATTTTAACAATTGGTAACTTATATCCAAAAGCATGGATAGTTTGTTCATACATTACTTTCATTTCAAAAATTCTAAAGATTTAGTAAAAATGTGAAAATTTGATTTTTAGATTTTCATGTGGAAGTGGAGTTTGAGATGTTACATTCATGTCTAGATCACTTCATATTCTCTGCAAAAGGCTCATTTCGAAAACAAAAAAGCTTGCATGATTTTGATTCAGAAATAGATCTTGAATTTTAAACATTATTAAGAGCTCATGCAGATTTATGCATCCTCTTCATTTTGAAGGAAAATATTTAAATGAAACACTTAGGAAAATTTCTAAAGGAAATATCTTTGCAGAATCTTGGTCGATAGGAGGCAATTTTGAATTAACTTTAAATCTACATCATTTTCCTGCAATAACCACAAAAGGTAGAAAAATGAAATGTGGACTTTTTTTTTCTAGATGAGTTGTGGCCTTTTGGGTGTCTCTCCCTTTGAATAAAAATTGAGTAAATAAAACTAGACTCGCTGCTAAAAAAGAGGGCCAAAATACAAAATTTCCCCTATATGTGATAATTTTATTTATATCCAGAAATCTTTACATGTAGTTGTATATCATCTAATGTTTATCCTTATATAGTATAAGCATAAACCAGATAAACAAGAGAAACCTACTGTGTCTAGGGTGATAGCGCCGCTCTTAGGGTGGCTCTATTTGTATTGGCATTTTCCATCTCTGCCTCCTCATTGATGGACACCTCTAAATTCAAACATGGTGCTGGATTGATGTCCATTGAATCCATTATGTCAGTGATCATATTCATAAGGCAACCTCCAACCTTTTCTAGAGAACACCTTTCCTCCACACTCCTACCCACACCCTCTGTGGTGAAAGGGGCCCAAGGTCCGTTGTAGACGAGTCGGATAGTTGATCACACCCCACTACGAGTTCTAAAGAAAAAACCAACCACCGCATTCTCTAGTACTTGTGAGATGCCATAATGCCATTGAGGTTTTATCCACACTCTCACTACCTCCTTCACCTCTACAATTGGCTCCCCTAAAAACATACATCTACCACCATTGAAGAGATGTCAATATTCACATGATAGTGGTGCTAGGAAGCCAAATAAACCTCTCCCGTGATCATCTCCACTGCCTACAAACCAAATGGTGAACTAACCTTGAGAATTTTCTTGAATCTACAATTTGAGCTCTATTATTAGACCCAAGAAAGTGGCCTATCATTTCTTCACCCTGAAACAAACTGTTGTATCCATAGATGAGAACCGGGATGGAAAAGGACAGTAAGTCTTACACTTGAAAAGAAATTTAAAGTGGCTTAGGAAAAAGTTGTCAAAGGATAAAAAATGATGTAAGTGCCTACCAAAACATAATGACAATGATCATAATCGAGACAGTTCCATGCTCCCAATCTCTTCTAGACCAAGGGCATATTGCCAACTAATTAAATCTATGCGTGCCACTCCAAGATGCTCATAATTATTAGTTGTGATCATTGTTGATGTGGAATTGGGCTTCCATATCTATGGCCATGTTGGATAGGTAGTCTGCATTAGCATTCCCTTCATGGTAGATGTGGCCACACTTAAAGTTTTCCAATTCTCCAAGATCATCCCAACATAATTCCAATTATATTACAAATCTTGCAATTTTGAGTGCTTCTATTCTTAAGGCCATTGATGATGATTTGGGAAATTCTCCCTTGATATGGATCTTACAAAAGCCCTGTCTGTTGCACACCTAGAGACCTAGTAGGAGGTTTTGTGCCTCAGCCTCATTGTTGGAATCATCTTTGAGTTTCCTTGCTGCTTCAAATTACGATCTTCCCCTCATGGTCTCTGAGAATACAACCAACTCTGGATGCCCCCAATTTCCCCCTAACCATGCCATCAAAGTTTATCTTGATCCATCCCATCTCTAGGGGTCTCCACTTGACCTTTGACCTCACTTTCTTAAATGGATTAACCCTAGAAGCCCCTTGAACTGGTTGGGGGGAGTTCTAAACCCTTGCCATGTTTTCGTCAGCTCACTATCCTAGCATGAGAATGATATCCTCCTCTGAGATTTGGATCTAGCTGCATTGTTCACCTCTTCCATAGTAGATCTCAGTAATTTTCTCTAAAAGGATTCCTCTGTCATTGATTTTTCCTATAAGATCCTTCTATTCCTCTCCTTCCAAACCTCCTAAATTATAATTGAAGGGAAAACTACCCATAGACTATTAAATGTTTATCCTTTCTTGAACATACGCCATGCCCTGAAAACTAATAAAATGTCCCTCAACAAGGGGCTTCTCTAGCCCATCTTCCTCATGGTCATCTACCAACAAGCTCTGGTGAAATGAAAGTCCAGCAAGAGGTGATTTACAGATTCTTCATTATTGCTGCGAAGAATGCATCTAGAAGGACCATAGAAACCTAGTTTCCTTAATCTATCTATTGTTAGGATGTGTTTTTGGATAGCCACCCATGCAAAAGTGCCAGCCTTCAAGAGGCAATATTTGTTCTAATAGTGGTGCCCCATCCAGTCTTCCTTTTCAACAACTACTTTCTCAATTTCAAAGCCAATTTTAACTTTATATTTTCTAGATTTGGACCCACACTAGATGATGGAGCCCTCACCCTGAGAAATGAAAAACTTCCTCTTATCTAGGTGTATCTCAATTATCACCATAAGGTCCTCCCTTAGCCCTAGGGTGTTCCACGACTTCCATTTCCATCCAGGCACATCAGGAGATAACTCCATATAGTCTCTGACATGATGCCCCCATTCCATTTCTAATACCCTTCTGATTTCTTCCAGGCCAATGATCTCCTTGAGGGCTTGGTGCTCATTCTAGGAGTCTTACTAAAAGAGGGTTTTGAGGTCACTTCTGATTTCCCATGTTAGGTGATTTGTGATCAGACTTTTACATGCCAAGATAAAGTTCCAAATCACTGAACCCTTAGGGGGATTAAGAGTAGATAGTATTCTATCTAGGTCTCTTGAGTCCAGATACTTGTTCTAGATGATCTTGAGCCACATCAGATTGGGTTTAGTGAAGATTGTCCAAACCAATTTGGCCCCTGACAATCTATGTTCATCATGGACCATTTGCTTAATCCTATCTTGCCCACTTTCTTCAGTTTGCAGATATATCCACGATAATTAGAGGGAACTTTTTAGTGTCAGTTGCTCTATTCTAGAAAAATTCTCTAACCTTTTGATTCACCAAGTCCTCTATCTTTTTTGTCAATTTAAGATAGGAAAGAGTGTAGATAGGGATGGCAGAGATGACTTCTTTAAGCATAAGGATACACCCAGCAGCTAACAACCACTTCACTTTCCAAGAGGCCATATTGGAAGTAATATTAAAGATGAGGGGGTCCCACATGGAGGATTTGTAATCTCCCTCAAAGAGGGGGATGCCCAAGTATTTGCTAGGGAGGAGATTGATTTTGAAGCCTAAATACTAGCCAAGGAAATCTATATCCTGTATTCCGTATTGAAAACTTGAAAAGTTAACTTTTACCCTTGTTAATTTTGTTGCCTCAATGCCGTGCAATAGAGGTTGATGATTTCCTTAATGGTTCTTGCCTCTCTCAACTTAGCATTCCCAAAGAGGATTGTGTCATCTACAAATTGGAGGTAGGAAACTATGTCTGTGTTGGGAGCCACCTTGATTCCTTTCCATGTACTAATTCTAAATTTGTCTAAATGAACCTCCCCATCACTTTAGCCATAATGACAAAAAGGAATGAGGACAAAGGATCACTTCTCTGATGCTCCAAGTGGACAAGAAAAAACCATGGGCCCACCGTTTAGGAGCACAAAAAATCTAGGCATTGAAATACAACTTGAGATCCAATTAATCTATTGCTTTGATGAGCTAAATTTTTCCAATACTGCCAAAAGGAACTGCCTATCAACCTAGTCATAGGCCTTCTTGATGTCTAGTTTGATGACCATTTTATCTAGCCTATTCCTCCAGATGGTGTGAATTGCTTTGTGAGCTATGTTAATGGTGTTAGAGATTGCTCTGTTGAGTGTAAATCCGCTCTAGTCTTCAAAGATTATGATATGGAGAATATCCTTGAGTCTGTTGGACATAGCTTTTGATATTATTTTATACAGTCTATTGCATAGTGAAATTAGTCTAAAGTCATCCATCATAGCTATCTCTTTTTTTTTTGGAATAAGCACTAAAAAGTGTTGTTCTAGTCCTTTAGCATTTTTCCTTTCCCTATGGAGTCTTCCGCCACCTCCACGAAGTCCTTTGTAATGATGGGCTAACATTTTTGGAAAAAGATGCTTGAAAAACCATCTAGGTCCAAAGCCTTATCCAGATTCAGTTGTGATGTGGTAATCCTTAGTTCTTCCTCGATAAAGAGAGCATTGAGACTATAATTATGTTCTTGAGAGATTACCTAAGGGATGTGATTCAACACTTCATGATGAGCCAAGAGATTGACAAGGGGTAGATTATTGAGGCAGTCTTTGAAATGATCCTCGGCCACCTTCTCAATGTTCTCCTGATTATCCTTTATCTCACCATGGCTATCCTTTACACTTGTGATTCTATTCAAGGATCTCTTTGACTTTGTCCTATTATGGAAAATTTTTGAATTCCTGACTTCCTCTTTGAGCCATATCTCACATGATTTCTATCTCCAAAAGTTTTCTTTTTCCAAGATCTCTAAGAGTTCTTTAGCGAGTTGCTTTTCCTTGTGGTAAGTTTCCTGAGTCATATCTAATCTGCATATAGATTCACTCTCCTCTTCCATTTCCTCCTCAATCTTGTGTTTCTCCTCAAAGATGTTCTTAAGTCCTTATTTGTGCCTCTCTCAGATTTTCCTTGGTGCGCTTTATTTTTTTTAAAAATGGAACATTTTGGATTCTTTAGGCTTACATGTAGAGGTCTACCACACTGATATTTTATCAATCAAGTCAAGGCTTTTGAACCACATGTTCTCAAATTTAAAGGAGCATCTAGTAGGGGGATAATTTGGGCTCAGTTTGAGGAGAATGGGAAACTGATTAAAGCCTAGAAAGTGATTAGAGCCTGCTAAGGGGATGATGGAACTCTCCAAAATTTTGTTTGTGTAGCCTAATTACTATGCAACAAAAATTTTTCCAACCTTTCTGCTTTGGCTTAGACACCCTACCTTTTATTGATCCAACTGAAAGTGCTAATGAAATGTGGAATTTTAAATAACAACTAGATATTTTAATATAAATTGTGGGGTCCAGTATCCCATTCTATACCCACATTTTATTTAAATATGTGCATGATGATAAGACAGAGATGCATGATCTATTTGTGGAACCTACCCTTATTACAAGATGTTTTATATTAAGATGTTAAATGTCTAGTTCCATATCATTTTTCCACAAATATTATTTTATGAAGAATTTAATCAAAAATTTGTTTTTTGTAGAATTCATTTAAATTGGAGTTCTAAACTTTATATGTGAAATCTAGTTGTTTAGTACAGACCCATGAAAAAATGTTGAAAACTATTTAACACTCAATTTGCTTAAAATTTTGGGAATCTAATAACTTCTTTGGTCTTTTAGGATAATGTCAAGAGAAAGGATGATGAAGTATGAGTTCAAAGGAGATACCCAAGCCTCAAAGATTAGTTCCACTTAGGATGTCATCAAATACATATATAGGACATGTGAACCTAGAAGATTTCTAGAAAGTAATTTATGGAGAGAATCCTACAAGCAAGGAAATAAGAATGGTTACCAATGGAATAGCACAAGCTATAGGATTTCCTAAATTAGTTTAGTTTCCAAAGTTAGTAATTGCATGTGTAAAGCACTACCATGTGGGATTAAAAGAATAATAATAATAGATTATGGCAAGGTGTTACCTAATTTTTCAACAAATACTATTGCCAAAGCATTTCATATCCCATAACATCCTAAAGTGGTAAATATGACTAAAGATCAAGGATTGGAATACTATAACTAGGACATAGAGAATTGTTTGAGATTAATGAACATGAGATGAATAATATTACCTAATACAACTCTCTCTATGTTGTCTAAGACACTCTTCAAGAGTGACTTGAAAACTAAAATTAGTAACTTGGTGACCTTATTGAGTAGAATAATGGGCGTGCTTACTACTTCTACCTTTGTGCCATGGATGTTCAAGTTTATCCATGAGGTGATGAAAAACAAAGAGATGATTTGCTACTCCTATCTTATAAGTGATAATGTATGTGTCTATTTGACCAAGGTTGTTAAGTAGATTCTTTATGACTTCGTATTTGATCTAGATACTATCAAGGCCCATAATTTAACTTGGATTACCAAAGAAAGGAGTAGTGGTACTAGCTCCTAGAAAATACAAGGTTTATGGTTTTCTCCTTAACTCCAAATGGAAAATTCTTTAATACACTACAAAATAGTAAATGATGCCTTCACTATGCACATAGTCAGATTTTTGGAATAATATTTGACTAAAAGGATATCATTAGATGCAATAGAGCTCATCAAGAAATGTGGGAATTGGTTTATTCAGTTTGCCAAATTCACCTACATTAGGGTAGTGGGATTTAATGGTCCTCCTTACAAGCTACCTAAATATCCCATGGACAAGATAATTCTTCTAGATGTGACAAGGCAATTGTTTGAAGACCACAAAGATCTCATTGGAAAACATTAATCAGGGGTCTAGTTCCAATCATCCTTGGAGGATGAATGTATTCTTGTCCATTCTTCTCTACTGCTAAGGAATTGGATGCCTAAATATAGAGGTATAATTTACATTTTTACATAGTTGGAACAAATTTTGATCCTAATGGTAAGATGTATTATTTGGTAGGCTACCATATGTAGTATATTCCTCATTTGAATTATTTTTAGAGATATTTCTTAGATGACCATGACATCAAGAAGTAGAGGTATTCTAGAATAACAATTTTTTAGATGAAATCATACAATATTTTTTAGCTTCGTAAGGAGGTATAAGATGATGGTAAAGTTTTACAAGATGAAAATGAAGTAAGATAGGTCTATAATGATCCCATTCCCCCTTTTGATTGGTCAAACAAAGTGACCTCATTAGAGGAGATTACTAGTGAAGTTCTCAAAGCTAGCATGAATTGGCTTGATGCAAAGATAGAAAAACTATAAGGGTAGGGAATCCAACTAACTTATATTAAGTGTCACATCTCAAACTTTCTAAACCCTCTGAACTTAATTATATTTAGAATTATTAGATTTTTTATTTGTGATTATGTTATAAATAGGTAATTGTTGATGAATAGAAAGTGAAATGTTATCATTCCTTTTTCAAGTATACAATTAAAAGTTATTGAATGATTAATAGAGATGCTTATGTGATGCTTCCGCTATGGATTTTGGGTTACTAACCTATTAATCAGAAATTGAGTTGAATGAGCATAGGTATGTGTCAAAGGCAAGGGCTTGGTTAAGGTAGAGGCAATCTAGCCGCTCGACAAGAATTGGATGGAGAAAACCTTGATACACACCAAGTACATAGCTCATATTGCATTTTCCATTTTGATTGTTTTCATGGAATGATTACTATTGAGTTTTATTGTGTGGTGGTGTGTTTGATGAAAATTATTAATTACTTATGTTAGAAATGTACCCTCCATAAAAATCATTATGCTTCCTTAAGGTGTATAATTAAATGATTTGATTATTATATTCAATATTAAAAGTGTCTTTTTATGAAATGTGATAAATTAGAATTGTATAAAATAAAAATGTATTTTATTGTTAATATATGTATATATGAAAATAAGTTTCCTTTTTGAAATTTTCTTTAGATAACATCGAAGCTTTAAATAAAAAAATGAAAGAAAACAAAAAATAAAGAAGAAGAAAAAAAGACAAAAAACAAAATAAGAACTACATGCAAAAATCAGAGAAAAACAAAAAAATAGAAATGAACCAAAAAATTATAATAGAGGAAAAGTCCTTAAAAGAAGAGATGCCTTGGAAGAAAAGGAGATAGAAGGGAAGAAAGTGACTAAGTGTAGATCAAGGAGAATAAAGAAGGAGCACTTGCATAGGAAGAGCAACATAAGCTACAGGAAGTGTCTTTTTGTGAAGAGGATTTCATTATACAAGGACTCATTCTGTCCAAATAGTTATCTCAGTAAATAAATCAAATTTTCTAAACTTCTTGCCATTGATGATTCTTTATTTTCCTATGGCCTCTTGTTTCATGAAGGCATGTGTGCTTTTCCTCCCATGACCTCTTTGTAATAATGCTTGGCTTCTTCTTTTTCTTAACTTCTACGAGATTTCTATGATTTCATTTGATCTATAAAACTATAGTCTTTCTCTCTATGCTTAGACTATATTGCATGGTTGGAAACCACTATTTATTTCATGCTAGAAGCCTCCTCCCTTTGCTATATCAGCCTCTTTGTTTTTATTCAGTCTTTTAATTTCCATTTCTACCTTTTTACACTTAACAATATCAACCTGTGTACTTCATATAGTCAGCCTTTATCCATCGTTTTAGTGGCTTATTTCATTTTGTTGCACCGTTAATTTCATTGGTATTGGCCCTTTCATAATAGGAAATCGACCTTTAATGAATATTTGTTTTTCTTATTTTATGGCCTTTCTTCTAGTCTGATTGAACTTCTTATTCTTTATATCAGCCTTTCTACTGATTGTATTAGCCTGCTTTTAAATCATTTCTAGTTTTTCTTATCGAATGTGTCTAAATATATATGGAAATTAGTTTGTGGCTTAATATTCAACATTTCTATATCGAGGTCAACACTTGTTATAAAACAAATAGTGATCTATTAAATCTTCCTATCCTAAGTTTCAAATGCTTTCAAAGAAATTACAGCGGCAAAAGATGTATTGTGTCTGAGATTTATACTTAGCTCAAAATTGGCTATAGTTGTTACTTCCCATAGTTTTTCCTATAATCTTATCACAACTTTCTTTATTACTATAGTTACATGCTTTCTTTCTACCTTACTATAGCATTCCTAGTTCCTATCATAGCAGACGTGTTCCTAACATAGTAGACTAGTTCCTATTGCAACAGACTATATTCATGTCGCAACTTTCCTTATTCTATGGATGCATTAGATTTCTTTCTATTTCTATTTCTATTTTCTATAGTTTACTATATATCCTGTAGAAAGATAGTTGGGCTGCCATAGTAACTATTTTAGTCAACCATAAGATGAATATAAATGACTTATTTACTTGAGACTATTGGAAAGTATGAACCTGAAATTAATTAAATATACAATTTCCTAATTATTCTCAATGATAAATTTAATTATTATCGCATTACAAGCCAACCTTGCTCGCTGATATAAATATGAAGATCTAGTTATTTCTTTTATAATTGTAACTGCAATATAATGACATATATATTTATCTATATAAATATTTTCATGATCAATCCTAGTATTAGTTTATTATATGAATAGTGGAATTCTTGTTATTGTATAATATGCTTACATCATCATAATTTCATTCTTGTTAAGTAAAATGAGACTCACAAAATCTTTTGCAAAGAAAGCAACTAGTAGATTGCATATGTTATTATGAATTACAAAATTAGTTTGTTTTGCTATGTGTATGTTGAGCTTACCTTCTAGGATAGGATGCCAAATGTGGATTAACAAAGAAGGTAGTCTTCTTTTTCAAGATCTACCAATTTATGTGTATATACTTTGGCCAAAGCTATGTTTGTACCATTAAAATAGATGGATATTTAATGCCTAGTGATTAATATTGTTCTCTGCCACATCCTATTTGCAAGAAATCTAAGCATTCTAGATTAGAATGCATATATGCATCAGGCATGCATCAAGTGTTCCCTCCTGTTAGTTGTTCTGAGTTGCTAAGCACTTCATGCAGGGACAAGAATTCTTCAAGATAGGAAGAATTCTAGAGAAGTGTAGTGCTTTGTGGTTGGGTGGAAAAAGCACCTTAACCATGCTCTTGTCCTTTGGCTTGTAGAAGACTAGGGGTTATGGAGGCTAAAGATGGATATTTGTATAATTGATCATCATTATGTAATTCAGATAATTAAAATTTCATTGTATGGAATTATTGTATGGCTTATTTAGCCTTGAGATGTAAATTGTATTTTTCCTTGTGGTGTTATTTTAGTATTGGCACTTGAAAGATTATAATATATTTAATAACATTTTTTATTATCTTTGTTAATAGAAAGTTTCACCTTTCCATTTATCAGTTGAGAATTGTTTTACTTTTGTATTTTTAGTAAGTAGAATTTTGTATACTTTACATTTGGTATCAAAGCATCTAGGTTAAAAACTAGGACCTTCACCTATTGTGCTAAAGGTGCAAATTTGATACAGATCGATCACGATGTATATGAGGCACACCAACTAAAGTGGAGGATCCCACAGTGATCAAAATGAAAGATTGGATCAAATTCTCACCCTATTGACCCAACAAGGGGCTAGGATGGATAGTCTAGAGCAGGAGATTAGGATGAACCAAGATGGATAAAATCAAAATGGAAATGACAACCACATGAATGAAGTGTAGAACCCTAAAAATGAAGGAAATGCAAACAATTAGGGTAGAGTTGCTGAGGAGTTGGGTGAGGACCTCAAGAAAGTTACCTCGCCTAAGCTTGGTGGTAAAACCATCAGAGACAAGGCAGAGGCATGGATCATTGAAATGGAGATATACTTTGATTGACCTTCGTAACTTGTCCAATGAGCCCAAAGCAATTTGGGGTTCGTACCAGCTCATTGACGAAGTAGCCACTTGGTGGGATAGTTAAAAAGTAGAGAAGCAACTATTACCTAAAGAAATAACATGGCAATACTTCTTTCATCTCTTTAGGAAGAGATGGTTACAACAGTTATACTATGAAAAAAAGATGACTGAGTTTCAAATTTTGACTCAGGGAGGGATGATAGTAACACAGTATTGGGAAAGATTCTCCCATCTACTCAAATATGTATGACAATACCAGTTAGATGAGAGATTTTGAATCTGAAAGTCCATCATGGGTTTAAGGCCCTAGATTGGGGTAGAGGTGGACATTCACGATTCCTCGACTATGGATGAAGTCTTCAAGAAAGCAATCTAAACTTGTTGAAACTTTTGTTCATGTTTAATTTGCAAGAGTAGGGATGTGTAATATGGAAACAAGAGGTTTCAGGGTAATAATAATAACTAGAACAACAACAATCAAGGCAACAATAATAATTAGTAGATTTAGAATTTGAAAAGAGGAAATAACTCTCAGGGCTGAAATGGTGGGAATTAGAATGGCAACAATAAAAGAGCCAACAACAACAACAACAACAATAATAGTAATAGAAAAGAGATGTCAAATAAACCTAGAGCAACCCATGGAGGATGTTACACTTGTGGAGGAGAACACTATGCCAGCATGCGTCCTTAGTGAACAACTGATCAAAGGGATAGAAACCAACCAAGAGAGTTGCATCATCAGATTCATGCAGTAGTTGACAATCACCAAGTAGATTTCCAAGTGACATTGATCCAATGTACCAGTAAGCTCTATGGCTATCTTGTTTCTATATGAATTTACACTGGAGCAATCGAATGTTTTGTAGACCAAAAAATAGTTACTAAGATAAGTGTTAAACCTGGTTATATGGGTAATTCATGGAAAGTTTAGTAGAACTATGTCCTGCTTGCAACAAATTAGACCTTCCCAACTTCCAAACTTAATTCAACCTATATGTAGCACCTATAGGGTCTTACAATGTAATTTTGGGGATTAATTGTCTTACTAAACATAAGTCAATTCTAGATTGAGGAGAAGAGTGTGAGAGTTATTGAAAAATTGTTGTGCAAACCAATATCACCTACTACAATTTCTTCTTGCCTTTCACTCTGAAGAGTATTTGAGAAACTTTCCCTTCTAAGAGTGGGGGTTTCAGTAGTTCTTTTTGTAACAAGTTCAATTGCAGCACCTGGAGTAAGTTATAAAATGTAGTGTTTGAATTATGTGCCTTACCAACATTTAAGGAATTTCTTGCACTACATATGCCATTTCTGTTAACTATTTTTCAAGCTTGGAAGTCTATTCTTAATTGGCTATGGAAAACAAAAGTCTTATGCAAATATGAAATCTTAGCATGCATTCTAGGGTTGTGTAAGCTGGCAAAGTCAAACTCCAAAAGAATAATTAATGGAAGTGCTTTATGTGATCAAGTTTATGTTTTGTCCAATATTAGTACTTTATTTAAAAAGTAGAATTACATTGTTTTATCTAAAGGAAAAAATTAAAGTTATATTATTTAATAATATACACATGTCTATGTTAAGTTGTTGAAAGGCGTGGATCATGGTTATAGGTACAAATCCCTAGCTTCAACCATTGTATAATTAAGAGTAATTTATGTGGTAGGCTTTGGCTAGTGGAGATTCATCCATATGATAAAAATAGACATTGGTCTATTAAAGTAGTCAAACAGACAACTACTAGATGGTATAGTCACTAATTTTTGGTATGAAATTAAAAAGGTTAAAGGGAAACATTAAGTAAATTAAAATAAGATGATTCTAAGTGTAAAATCATGTCTATTTGATTGTCTTTTAATAATCAATTTAAATATTGTGATGGATTTAAATCAATCTTTTTTTCTATCTCATTTTGATGATGGTTTACAAAGTGTGAGAATACCTTATAAATGACAAGGATTTAAATTCTAGCCTAAAAGTAGATATATGAAGTAGGTAAAGGGTTGATTCATTTTTATTGGGAAAGCCTTCCCCATGAAGGATCACTTGATGGAAAACGTCCTCAAAACTCATGCTACAAATAATTGTCTTTTTAATTTCCAATAGAAATTGCTTATTTTTTGCATAAATAGTGGATGTTTAATATCAACATTTATAAGTGGAAATTAGATAGAGGGAAGGTAGGGAGAATTACTAACAATATCTTATGTTTAATGTTACTATCTTATATTTAATATAATGAGAAGTTGTTTTCTAAATATTAAATATTTAATGTTAATGTTTTCTCATAAAAATTAAGTAGATAAGATTTTAGAATATTAAATATTAAAATTTTAAGTAATTTAATAATAATTAATATATTTTTTAAGATTTAAACTAAAATTTAACTTATAATGATTAAATAATTAGTTAACGTATAATTTTTATTTCTATTTTATTAAAATAATTTTTTATAAAGATGTGTTTATTATCATTTATTATATGTTTAATAAAAAGTGACCATAAAAAATATATTAATTTTAAAATTATTGTATTTATAATATTATTATTTAAAAAATGTTAAATATTTAATTTTCAAAAATAAAATATACTTAATACTATTGAAGTGCTACTAAAAAAGTAATTATATATTTCTTATTTTATGATTATAAATTATCTTTAATTAATTATATCTAAGAAATATCTTTTTAAATATCATTTTTATATAAATAAAAACCTTTGTAAATTCTTCCATCTATTATTATTGTGTTTTAAAACATATACTATTTAACTAATCATTTTATTATTTAGTTGTAATAATTTTCTTCTATCTAATATTGATTTTATTAGTACCTGTGTTCTCGTACTATTGCAATGAGTTCACACTTATCTAGTTATTAATGTATTGATTGTAAACCAATCAAAAGATAGGATTATTTTTCTTGTCAGGCAAATTTGATTTAAATTTGTACTTTTCCTATGTCAACATGATAAATTTTTAACAAAAAATTATTGAAAAATAATTTATCTGTATTGTCATTGGCTGAGAAAAAATGACCTCTTCTCGTCGGATTGTCGGATTGTCGGAGAGTGCAACAGAAAAACTATAAATGCGGAGAGAATTTTGGTTTAAGGGGAGGATGTGGCAATTAAACAAATTAGGAACACAAATTTTGTCTCCCACTAGTTAAGTCATGCGTAAATGGATGGCGTTAATTATGAGAGGGAAGAATCATCAGTTTTTATGAATTTAATTTTTTGATTCATTAGCTAAACTAAAAATTACTTTGTCAAAGGGACAAAGTTATAATATTAATAATACTATTTAAAATATAGGGTTCTACACATTTTATTTTATGAAATTAGATTATTTTTGAGATTTCAATTTTATTTACTCAAGAGTTAAAATCTAGTATTTCAATTTTATTTACTAAAAATTTAAAAATCTATAGTATCATGAAAAATATTTCCCCATGTTATTACATGTTTTTTATTTTATTTTTCAAACATACAATATTTTAATGCAATTTAAATTATCATAGTATTAATATTATTACATTATAATATCCTAAAAGACATTTCAAATCTCCACATAATACAAATATGCAATAAAGTTTAGTTTTATAGTTAAGGAAACATTTGTGTTATTTAATAGGCTTTGTAAAGTTTAGTTTTAGAGCTAAGAAAATATTTTAGTGTTATTTTATTTTTAGCAAATTAACTTTTTTTTGAGATTTCAATTTTACTTTACCCAAGACATTTCAAAATGAGTTCACATAAAATTTTCCTTATAAATTTAGTTCTGTAAATACAATAGTTACAAATTTGAAATTGATAAATAATTTTTTATTTTAGAAAAAATTATTACTAAACCACAATATTAGATTAATTAAAATAATTAAAATCATGTTCTCTAAAGTACTTACTATTATTACTTCAACAAAAAATTAAATGACTAAGTGTAGTGATCTAGATATGAATATGTTATTGTTATTATATTGTGTAATTATTCTTCAAACTTAGAATATTTTAATACATTTTAAATTGTAATAGTATTTAATATTATTACATTTTAATATGTTAGGTAGACATTTCAAATCTCTCCACACCCAACTAGGGTTAGGGTTCTACACATTTTATTTTATAAAATTAGATTATATTGGGATTTTAATTTTATTTACTCAAGAGTTAAAAATTTAGAATTTCAATTTTATTTACTCAAAAGTTAAAAATCTAGTATCACAAAAAATATTTTGCCATGTTATTACATTTCTTATTTTATTTTTCAAACTTACAATATTTTAAATGCATTTAATGTATTTTAAATTATAAAAGTATTAGTATTATTACATTTTAAAGAAACATTTGTGTTATTTAATAGGCTTTGTAAAGTTTAGTTTTATAGTTAAGGAAAAATTTTAGTCCTAGATTATTTTTGAGATTTCAATTTTATTTACCCAAGATATTTCAACACTCTTCAAAAATTAGTTTTTTAATTATTGGAATGCAATTTGTCTTATTTAATAGGCTTTGTAAAGTTTAGTTTTATAGCTAAGTAAATATTTTAGTGCTATTTTATTTTTAGCAAATTAAATTATTTTTGAGATTTCAATTTTATTTACCCAAGATATTTCAAAACAAGTTCACATAAATTTTTCCTTATAAATTTAGTTCTGAAAATATAATAGTTACAAATTTGAAATGATAAACAATTCTTTATCTTAAACCACAATATTAGATTAATTAAAATAATTAAAATCATGTTTTCTAAAAGTACTTACTATTAGTACTTAAACAAAAAATTAAGTGACTAAGATAAAATACTGTAGTGATATGAATATGTTATTGTTATTATATTGTGTAATTATTCTTCAAACTTACAATATTTTAATGCATTTTAAATTGTAATAGTATTCAATATTATTACATTTTAAATCTTAAGAAACATTTCAAATCTCTCCACACCCAACTAGGGTTAGGGTTCTACACATTTTATTTTATGAAATTAGATTATTTTTAGGATTTCAATTTTATTTACATCAAAAGTTAAAAATCTAGGATTTCAATTTTATTTAGTCAAAAGTTAAAAATCTATAGTATCACGAAAAATATTTTGCCATGTTATTACATTTTTTATTTTATTCTTCAAACTTACAATATTTTAATACATTTTAAATTATAAAAGTATTAGTATTATTACATTTTAAGGAAATATTTGTGTTATATAATAGGCTTTGTAAAGTTTAGTTTTATAGTTAAGGAACTATTTTAGTCCTATTTTATTTTTACCAAATTAGATTATTTTTGAGATTTCAATTTTATTTACCCAAGACATTTCAATACTCTTCAAAAATTAATTTTTCAGTTGTTGGAATGCAATTTGTCTATACAACCAATACGTAATCAACAAAAAAATTACAACTAAACAAATACAATATACAACCAATAAATAATCAACAAAAAAATTACAACTAAATAAATACTATAATAACAATACTACAAGGTAGGTACTAGCCACTATGTGGCACTTGTTTTATAGTTGTAACAAGTTTCTTTTATCTAATTTTAATTTTTTTAATAAAGATAATTATTAGGTGAGTAGGTTGTGTTGTTTTTATTTAATTTGCAATATTTATTTTTAATTAAGAAATTTAATATTATAAATTGTGTTTTGGAAAATGTGTTATAAATATTATATTTTGATGTTTGTATTTACTTATTATTTTGATTGTTTATGGAAAAAGATGTTCATTAATGACTTGGTCATGATTGTTATGTGTATATTTTGTTATGGCATATATAGATGTATGTAAGAGAATATTTTGTCATGTAAGATGTACAAGAACATCTATGATAATTTAAGTGTTGTAAGAGAATTTATGACACGTGTAACAACATGTAAAAGGAAAGTTACATTTTTGACTTGTTAGACACACAAGAATACTAAGAGGAGGGGTGAATCAATATTTAAACACTTTTTAATTTCAACAACTTCAACTTATCTAGAGTAGATTAAATCTTAAGCATCACAACATAAACATGAAAGATTAACACAATTCACATCAACACATAACACTAGATATGCGTGGAAAACCCTAGAAGGGAAAGACCACAGTGAGGATTAACTCACTTTATAGGAAGCTCAAATAACAACTTTGTTTTAGGGCTACAACCCAAGGAAGCAACTACTCCCTGTTGACTTTGTTTTAGGGCTACAACTCAAAGAAGATACTACTCCTTGAAAACCTTGATTTAGGGTCTCACCCAAGGAACCTACAACTCCCTGAAGACTTTGTTTTAGGGTCACTCCCAAGTAAGCAACTACTCCCTAACTTTAGCACAAGTTTGCAAAATATTACAGTATGACATTCCTTCTACTATATGAAAACTGATATTGAAACTCACACTTTTGATGATTGCACTTCTAGGTAAGTGCACAAAGATGAGGGACCAAAATGGGGTCTTAAGTTGCCACTTTTTTTCTGAAATCAGGAAACATTGATGTTGGATGAGAAATTGAAGATAGCTACACTCAAAATTTGAAGCTGGAATGAAAACAAGAGTTGTAATGCTCCAAACCTAGTTTCTAAACTACTAATTTTTTTCCAAAAATGGTTGAGATTAAGGGGTTCAAAAAGGGGGAGCACATAAATTGGTCCCATTTTTCTCAAAAAAACATAACACAGCATCTGGTGTACTCCCCCTAAAATGTTAACTTTTTTTAGTATTTCAATAATCACACTAGTGAGAAATTAGGTAACACCATGTAGTTTATCCCTGATTTTTCGAATAATTTTTTTATGAATAATTAATTTTTTAGTAATTTTTAAAGTGGACACATCTTGAAAAATATAAATTTGAGTGTTCTCCCTCGTAAAATGTTTGAAAACTAATCGAAAATCAATTTTTTTTTTGAATTCATGTAGAATGGAGTCTAGTTTCTAAAAATATAACTTATTTCAATTTTCAATGAATGGTTAAAAAAACAAGTTAAAAATACTAGACACTAGTTTTTGACAAAAACTGGACACACGAAAGAAATTCTAGATGAAACACTAAATGTACTCAAAATGTGAAAAAAATTATATGGTTAGATAGCTAACAGAGAGCTTAAAAGATTATGGTATTATTTTTTTGAGTTTTCATTGAAAAAAGTGTCATCCTAATGGGGAGCGTGCTCTAGATCATCTCCATATTTTGCTAAAAATTGATAAAAACACGTCAAACAAAGCTCATCATAACATGAGAACATTATAACGTGCTCGTGTTATGATGAGCATAACTGGCAATACACATGCCAATTGCATTTGCTTGAAATTTTCTAAAGCCTTTTCAACAAATCCAATTTTTGCATATATTGCAATCATTGCATTCCATTATAGAACATCTCTTTGAGGTGTTACGTCTTGCAATTGACATGCCTTGTCTATGCTTCCACACTTTACATACATGTCTACAAGGGTAGCTGCAATTCCTATTGTCTCTCTCTCTCTATTTGTCTCCCCTCTCCACATCCTACCCTTTCTCTAAGTCTCAGCTTCCCTCCCCTCTCCACCTCCCACATTCTCTCTCACTCTCTTCTTCCCTCCCCTATCTACCTTCTACTATCTCTCTCAGTCTCTACTTCCCTCTCCTATCTACCTCCTACCCTCTTTTTGAGTATTTGCTTCCCTTGCCTCTCTATCTCCTACCTTCTCTCTCACTCTATTTCCCCCCTCCCTCTCTACCTCTTACCCTCTCTCTCACTTTCTACTTCCCTCCCCTATCTACCTCCTATCCTCTCTCTCAGTCTTTGCTTCCCTCCCCTATCTACCTCCTACCCTCTCTCTCTTCTTCCTTGCCCTATCTACCTCCTATGGTCCTCTCCCACTCTCTACTTCCATCTTGTCTCTACCTCCTATCCTCTCTCTCACTCTCTACTTCCCTCCCCTCTCTACCTCTCCTCCTCATTCTTCCCATCCAAAGAAATTTCATAAATTATCTTGTTTCCATTTAATTGAATCCCAATTTATATCATCATCCATCTTTACATGTCCTATTTTTCTTACATTTCCATGTTCTTCGTTGACAAGGGAGAGTGAAAGGGAGGAAAAGGGAGAGAGGATGTGGATGGAGGGGAGAGATACCGAGAGAGAGAGAGAGAGAGAGAGAGAGAGAGAGAGAGAGAGAGAGAGAGAGAGAGAGAAACTCCTATTTTTCTTGTTTTGGAGAGAGAGAGGGTGGGTAAGGTTTATGAGTTTAGGATTTCTTGAGTTTAGGGTTTAGGGGTTTAGGGTTTCTCAGATTTATGGTTTATGGTTTAAGGGTAAGGGTTTAGGGGTTTTGGGAGAGAGAGAGATAGAGGTTTAGAGTTGCTCAGGTTTATGGTCACTATTTAGTGTTTATAAGCTTAGGGTTGCTTAGACCTTTAGGGGCATTATTTATGGTTTATGAGTTTCAAGGGTTTCTCAAGTTTAGGGTTTAGGGTTTAGAGTTAGAGTTTAAGGGAATTATAAATAGGGTTCAGGGGTTTATTGTTTCTTAGGTTTATTATTTAGCGTTTAGGGGTTAGGGTTTAGGTGTTAGGGATTTAGGGTTGCTCAGGTTTAGGGTAAATAGGGGTTAGGGTTTAAAGATAGAGAGAGAGAGTGAGGGGATCAATAGATATTTGGAGAGATCTAGGGAGATAGAGGTTTAGATTTGCTTTTGGGGTTTATGGTTTAGAGGTTTGGGGTTTAGGGTTTCTCAGTTTTAGGGTTTAGGGGTTAGGGGTTAGGGGCATTATTTAGGGTAACTTAAGGTTTATGTTTTAGGGGTTAGGGGTTAAGGTCTAGAGGTTTAGGTTAGGGTTTAGAGAAAGAGGACTGATAGGGAGATATAGAGGAGACCGAAGGGAGACATAAGGAGATAGAGGGTAAGGGACATGGCTAGATACATAGGTAGAGAGATTGAGATGTAGATGGATGATAGAGACAAGGAGATAGGGTTTAGGGTTGATCAGATTTAGGGTTGATCAGGTTTAGGGTTTAGGGGTTATGAGTTTAGAGAGGGAGATATAGGGAGATAGAGGGTGAGGGACATGGCCAGAGACATAGCCAAAGAGATTGAGAGGTAGAGAGATGATAGAGATAAGGAGATAGGGGTTTAGGGTGGATCGGGTTTAGAGTTTAGGAGTTAGGAGTTTAGAGAGGGAGAGACAGGGAGATGGAGCGTGATGGACATGGCCAAAGACTTAGGCAAAGAGATTGAGAGGTAGAGGGATGATAGAGACAAGGAGATAAGGGTTTAGGGTTGATCAGGTTTAGGATTGATTAGGTTTAGGGTTTATGGTTGGTATAAATGATGTATAGAATGGTGTAAATAACTAACATATTGGCTCTTATGATGTTCTGATGGCTCTTGTGGCTAGTAGAGGGTAGAATGACACCTGTGACTAGGTAGGTGTAGAATGATGTTTGTGATTGATAGGTAGGTGCTACTAAGGAGCATATTGGCACATACAATATACAAAATGGTGCAAATGACTAATAGACTAGCACTATGATCTTCTAATGGCGACTAGTGAAGTATTTGTTTGATTTTGATTATTTTTGGGATTGTTTGAGATGGAGCTTAGATTGATTTGGGATGGAATTGGGATGAAATGGATTGGTTTAGGGATAATGAGAGGTGAAAAGGACTAGATTATGAATGATTTGGGAATGATTAGAATGGTTTTAGGGATGGTCTGAAGTGGTTTAGTGCTGATTAGGGAATGCTAAGAATGATTTAGGAATAGTTTGGGGATGGTATTTGAGATGAAATCCAAGTTGATTGGAAAATGATTAGGGATGGTATGAAGTGGTTTATGGCTGATTAGAAGTGGTTTAGGGATGATTTGGGATTGATTAGGAATGAATTTGGTTGGAATGAAAGCTTAATGTTTTCATGTTTTCACATTATAGAGATTGGGAGAGATAGGGAGATAGAGGTTTAGAGTTTCTTCCAGGTTTTATGGTTTAGGGGTTATGGGTTAGGGTTTAGGGGCATTATTGATGGTTTAGGGTTTATGGTTTATAGGTTAGGGGTTAAGGTTTAAAGGTTTAGGTAGAGAGGCAAATAGGAAGATATAGAGGAGACCGAGCCTAGGAGAGATATCTATGTCTCCTCTATCCCTCTCTCTAACTATACCTACCTCTCTATCTCTCTCTCCCTATCTCTCTATCTTGCTAGTTCTTTTTCGATCCCCTCTCTCTAACTCTACCTTTCTCAAGTAAATATGGTTTAGGTTTTAGGGGAAGGGTTTAGGGGAATTATTTAGGCTTTAGGGGTTTAGAGATGCTCAAGTTTAGGGTTTACGGTCTAGGGGTTAGGGTTTAGGGTTTAGGGGTTAGGGGTTTAGGGTTTCTTGAGTATAGGGGTTAGGATTTAGGTTTTAGAGAGAGATAGAGTGAGCAGGCCAATAGAGATTGGGAGAGATAGGGAGATAGAGGTTTAGGGTTGCTTCTAGGTTTTATGGTTTAGGGACACTATTTAGGGTTTAGGGTTTATGGTTTAGGGGTTAGGGGTTAAAGTTTAGAGGTTTAGGTTTATGGTTTAGGTAGAGAGGAGAATAGGGAGATACAGAGGAGACTGAGCTTGGGAGAGATATCTCTATCTCCTCTATCCCTCTCTCTGACTATACCTACCTTTGCTTCCAGGTTTTATGGTTTAGGGACCTTACGGGTTTAGGGGTTAAGAGTTGCTAGATTTTAGGTTTTAGGGTTAGGGATCAAGGGCATTATTAAGGGTTTAGGGTTTATGGTTTAGAGGTTTAGGTTTATGGTTTAGGTAGAGGGGAGAATAGGGATCCCTATCTTTGAATCCATCCCTCGCTACCTCTCTCCTCCTCCTCTTTATATCTCTCCCCATCCTTCTATCTCTTGAAATCTCTCTACCTATGTCTCTAGACATCTCTTATTCTCTTTCCCTATCAAGCTATCTATTTTCATAACCCCATCTCTTAATACACCACTCTCTACCTCTCTCTTTGTATTTCCCTATCTATCTCACCCTTGCTAGATGTATCTCCCTATATCTCCCCTCTCTATATATATGTGTCTCTATCTTTCTCCCTCTATAGACCCCTTTCCCTATCTTAATCCCCATCTCTCACTTTCCCCATCTCTATCTCCACCTATCCTCTCTATCTCCATGTTCCTCTCTATCTCTCCATGTCTCCCGATCTCTCTTTATATATAGGATAGAGAAATGGAGAGAGAGAGAGAGACTCTCTCAGGTAGATAGAAGGTTACCTTTATGTTATCATGCTTCCCATAACACGCTCGTGTTATTGGAAGTATGGAAAATGGTAAAAAAGCATGTGGGATCTATGTTTTAGACCCCACATGCCTGTTATTCCTACTTTTAACAAGTATATCAGACAAAAAAATGCTTTTCATGTTGGTTGACTAATTAAGAATCATTTTTATATGAATCCACCACCTTTTTTTGTTTTTTCAATGTAGAAGAAGTGATTTTTCATGTTTCTGGAGAAAATTTGATTATTTAAACTAAAATTTTCATGTTTCATGTGTGATTTTGTTTCAAAGCTAATTACCATTGATATATAGATTGAATTTGATGATATATGTTTATTTTTTACATAAATTTTACTAATCCTATTCTAGAATTATATAGAATTCATAATCAAACTTGAGAAAAATAAGAATTTGAGGATTTTGAAGCCATCTTTTGGAGAATTGGTCAACTGCAATATTGAATTCTAAGGTATATTCAATTTTAATTCACATATATATATGTTCGTATGTTCTTTATGTCTTTAAATGTCTTTATGTCTTTATGTTTTTTATGTTCTTTATGTTCTTCTTGACATATATGTGTCTAGGTATATCGATTATTTTAGTCAAAGAGACTCCAAATTCTTTATGTTTCCACCTTGTTTCGACCCTTCATGCCTTTATTTCACCTATTTTTAGCTGTACAAGAGAAAAACATTATCAAACACTTCATAAAATAATTTTAGTGAACAATTGTTTGTCATACTCATATTCGAGTGTATACATGGAGCCAAAATTGATTTTGGAAGACTCTTAATTTTTTCCCTAGGATGACATGAGATGATACAAAGGGAGTTACAAGCAGATAAAATACTAAAAAAGAGGTTTTCATGAGTGTAGGACAATCATGTAAGTCTATATAACAGTCCACTATCATGTAGTCTATATATTGTTGGCAAGAGACATTGTGTGGCTTCATGAGTGTTGTCATTGATGGAAACAAAGCCTATCCCACACATCCACAGTACATAGTATGCCTATACCAGAAGTCAGATTAAAGATTGTTTTGGTCCAGTGAACAAGAACAGAGTATGCAACAAGGTCTAACAATTAGGTCTGGATCTCTCAAATGGTGTAACTTAGAAAGTTGTGGATTTTGATAAGTCAAGAGGAGTATCATGACTACTATATTCTAGAGATTTAGCCTCTAGTAGTAAAGCATGGAAAAGATATGAGCATCTAAACATCGAGTTCTAGTCAAGTAGAGTAGACAGAGAAAGAACTGACCAACAGAGTATCAGACTTCAATCTGGATGAGTAAATGATGTTGATCAAGCAATTTGTGGGATCATACATTGTTGGCTAACTTGATTAATGACTTCTATGTCTATGTTTTCTATACGCATCACAAATCAAGCATGGATTCAGCAGACAGATCAGTAACTTGTAAATATCTTGAGTATTCTTGTTGCCAACTAGAAAGTTGATTAAATCCTTGATGTGGATATATATACCAGATGGATTCTAGTATGTAGGGTGTGATGTGAATTTGTGATGAAATAAAGTATGAAGAAAAGTAGGGATAAGTGTGGAAACAACAATACAGGTCCAGTATGTGACAGAGCAACAACACTAAAGTAGATGAAGAATGAAGTGCATCAAATCAACATATTGTGCCTAACCGGAACTGAAATCCAACATTTGTAGATGCCTCTCATCAATTCAAACACCTGATTACCTTCTGTAAGTTCTGTAGACAATGAGTCTCTTGTAGGCAATGTGCCTCTTGTGAGTAGTGTGCTTAGGCAGTGAGCCCTAATTGGCAAGTGCCATTTTGTACTTCTTATTCTTTTAATAGAGAATACAATCTTGGGTTGGTCACCTCATGGTTTTTCCCTTAATAGGGTTTTCCACGTAAAAATCCTTGTGTTATGTGTGTTGATTTTATTTCTGTTTTTATGATCATATATGCTTATATGTTTTGATGCTGCACTAATTACTAAAGAAAAAAAAGTTAAAGATATATGAGATAACTGATTCACCCCCCTCTCAGTTATTTGTATTGTTTCCAACAATTGGTATCAAAGCTAAGTTCCTCTAAACAGAGCCTAACATCTTGAGGAAGATCTAGGAATATCAATGTATATATATGGTATGAAGGAACAACTTCAGTCTGCCCTAGATGATCTTGAACAATCCCACTTTGAAGTCAATAACTTGAGAGAAAGAATCAAACAAGTTGATGATTTCATAAATGAGCTAAAAGAAAAACTGAGTATCTTTGTGAAAAAGAGAAAGGAACTACTTCAAAAATTAGCAAATCAGAGTGAAGCCAATGATACTAATGAAGATCTAGATGAGAAAAACAAGCTATGTGAGAAGCTATCAAAATAGGTCATTATGGTAAGGCATGAGATGGAATCATGGGTTATGAGATTCACCCAAGAAATTGAAGAAAAAAAGAAAATTGAAGATAAGCTAAAACAATCCCTCAAGGAGAGATAGAGATGAGTGCCACAAAATAGACAGAATAATCAGGCATCTAGAATGTGATCTTGAAGAAGCTAGAGATAATGAAGAACAACTTGAGAATTAGATAGGTACTCTTAAACAATACCTTCAAATAGCAAATGAATACAAAGGGAAATTCAAGATAAGCTTAGCCTAACTTGAAGTTCTTCTTGAAAGCCAAAAGAGAAAGGTGAAAGCTCTGAATCCAGTCATAAGAACTTTGGATTAGGAAATCAAAGAAACATGCCTAGAAGACCTCTGGTAAGGCAACCAAATGCTCAAAGATATCCATCCTTTAATGGATATTGCTTCAATTGCAACAACTTCAGTCATAAAGCAACTAAGTCTAGAAGGAGAATGAATTAGACTAATCCATCCTTCTTCAGACAATGTTTCAACTGAAAAAGGTATGGTCACAAATCTCATGAATGCAAAAATATGCAAATAAACAATTCATTCAATGGTAGATGCTTTGCATGCAATAGAATGGGACATATGGCTAATCAATGCAGATCAAGAGGATATCAATCAAATATGCAAAGAAATGTTGTTTGTTACAATTGCAATAGATCCAGTCATACTGCCAAATTTTGTAGAAGTAAAAATCAGAATAAAAGGGGTCTGGTGCATCATAATCAAAAACAAGATAAGGGAAAAGGAAAAGTGAATGCGGATGAAGTTCAAAGAGAGATGAGCAAGATTTGGGTGAAGAAGAGTATAGAAAATGTTGGGGATGGATCCGCACCAGAATCCGGTGCTGATATTCCTTCTAGAAACTAAACAGATGAGCTCTGGCTTAGGGGGAGTCACACAAAAAATTCCCCCAGCCAATCAATTAGTGCCTAAATTTGGTACATGGAATGCTGCAGATTAAGGGTTCTCAGAAAGATATCTAAATAACCCTTGGTAAAAATATGAAAGATTTACATGGAGTTTTGCAAGAGTTTAACCATTCAAGTTGATCCCATTTGATAGCCATCTGGTAAAACAAGATTTTCATAGATAGATCTTATATGATTCGAAATTGAGATACTTTGATCTACGGACCCATGACATGATTGAAGAAAAGAAGATACATTGTCAATCCTCACTGATAATGATTCTAAGATCAGCACAATGATTCAAGAAGATCTATCTTAAAACAAGGTAATCAGATAACTTAAGTTATGCATTTATTGCAAAAGGAAATTAGGGTTTGCACAAGAGTAAAATGGTTCTTTCACTCATCATTTGCACACTTAAATTTGTGAAGAAGATAAGAAGAGCTCTGCAATGAGGTCTCTACAATCTACTCAAAGATCAAATGGGAATTTGAATTCAACCAGTAATTTGTTCGAGCTCCTATTTCAAACGCTAAGGTGTAAAAAGGTACTTCCATTCTAAAAATCTCTCTCTGAATCATTTGCAAGATGGCTACCCCAATGGTTGTAAAGATCACTGATAGGCCGCATCCTAAATTCAAGAAACATCCCTATAAATCTCTAGAAGTTGATCCTTTAGGTGTTTTTTCTAGCATTCTGCATGGGGTATTGCACGTAGAAGATCTTAGGGTCTATATCCATGCCAACATTGAGAAATTTGGAGACTCTAAGTTGATGGACATCTATCATAAACAACTAATAGATGAGATTTTTGAACTCAAACCTCAATACAAGGCCCTCTAGCATAAACACTTTGGACATTGCATACACTTTCCCTATTTTGCAAAAGATGATTGGGTCTAGTATGTCCTAAGTAGGATGCATGATAATTTCAGGTGGTTAATGAGGCCCTTCAAGATAACAAAAGATGCCATTAGGGAAGTAACTGGACTGCGCTCATCCAGTGGGCTACCTACACTCAAATCTATGAAGACCCAGATAGTAACTGAAGCCACTAGATCTAAGTTTGACAAGAGAGCAATGACCATATATGACATCATAGATCCAGATGTCAAATTTGCCTCAATGATAATTGGGTATAAGATCTATCATTCTAGTAGGGAGAATTCTATGTCTGGGACTGCAATATATGTAGCATATCAGATGTTCAGGGAAAATGTAGATTATGACCTATGTGATCTTCTCTTAAATCAACTATTAGAAAACTTGTAGAAGATCAAGAAGGATAAGAACTCCTTTAAGTATGGTTTTTTAATACTGTGTCTATTCTTCTATTACATGAATGAGCTACCCAGATCAAGTGGTTGAGTTTGGCAAAATGACAAACCAGTTGCAATCTAGATTAGAGATTATATGTATGGACTTGGTGATGTTAAAGCTCAAAGCACAGCTGTCTAGGGTTACTTTAAGATCTTCCAAACCATGATGCAAGCTAGAGAGAGAATACCTCAATCCATAGTTGAGAAATACAAAGATACAGTGTGCTTCATGGTAGATATTGATCAATGCCTAATGGAGGTAATTGAGCCTAGAACTGTTTGGATAATGCTAATGGGATACGAGGTCGATGAGAAAATCTTGGAGCTACGTATTCAACACCTATTGAGCCAGCCTAAGGACCCTGAGGTAGAAAGGTTTGGAACCTTTCAAGAACTAAGAGTTAAAATACATGTTGAGCTAAGATAATTAGAGATAAAGAGGAAAGTTAGAAGGGAAGTTGAGGAAATTGCCAAAAGATTTGGCATATCAAAAGAGGTAGTAGATGCAAATAGAGAGAAAATGAAGAAGGTGAAGAAAGAGAAACAAGAAGCAAAGAAAGGAGATGTTATGGTAGAAGCCTCCTCCCAAACTAGATCCTCCAAGAGCTCTGCATCTTCCACTCCTAAGAGCTCAAGAGTCACCAAACCAGAAGTCAAGACATCTAGAAAAGGAGAAAAGAGAATGAAAATAAAAGCCACAAGTTCATACACAAGTCTCCAAGATGATGAAGAAACAGAGTCTGATGGGGAAATAAAGAAAATGAAGAAGAAGAAGAAAACATTCGAGGAATTCTCTGCTAGTAAAAACAAAGAAGAAAAGGTAGAAGAATTTTTTGAAAAGTCCACTCTTTTCATTGATGATATCATCAAGGCAGTTAGTGTGGATGGGAACTTGCAACCAATAACTGAGTTCTATGATGAATATAGTGATACTAACAAGAGGATTTTGGAAGAAGCTACAGTCAGGTACCTAAACATCTACAATAAAGCATTCATTGAAATTATATCATTAATTCCCAAAAGTTTAGAGAAGGTACTTGAACTAAGAAAAGAGAATGCAAAAGAAAAAGACTTAGAGATTCCAAAAAAGATAGCAATTCATCTCTATCCTTCTATTACTCCAAAGCAAATGGGCATGATCTTTAACGACTCTAAGGATGAATTCTGGAGCAAAGCAAGAATGAATAAACTTATGCTTGGAGAAACTAACCAAGTAGTAAGAGAAACAAAAGACATCCTCTGAAATGCCCTCAAAAGATTCAATCTTCCTATGGTACAGGAAATAGATGAAGAACCTTCTACCATGGATGTTGAAGGATTAAATGTAACCAATGAAGAATCTTCTGACAAAGATGTAGAAGGATCAAAAGAGATAGATGAAAAGAAGTCTAAGAACTTGGATTGCTCTGTTTTGGAAGAGGAAGTTCATGAAGTGGTAAACACAGGTAACATCTCTCCTCCGGATCCCATTGCAGGCATTCCAGATTCAGGAGCTGAAGGAGAAGGAAGAAAAGAGGAGAAAGTGAGTCAACAAGAGGAGGTTAAGGGAAAAGAAGAAGAACAAGCAGAGAAGACCTATGATGACATTTATGAGATCCCAAAAGGAAATAAGAGTCAATCACCAGCAAGAGACACTACAGAGGCAGTGAAGAACTTCTTGAACAAAGAAATAATGGAGATAGATGAACTTGAACTATTTCAAGAGCCACTAAATTTTGACTCTCTCTCTCTCCAGTCCAGACAATGAAAATAGCATATTTTGCTCAAGTCAAAGCAAAAGAAAAACTTCTGAAATCTCACATGGAAGACTGTGAGCTATTGGAGATTGCATCCAGGATGCTAGAGAAGATCATGCCATCATTTCAAAAGGATCCTTCAACCTCTCCATCTGGCAACTTGAAATCTCTAGTAAATTGTGTTAGCACTCATTTTGAATCTTTAGAGAAATCAGCAGAAGCAAAGGTCTAGAAGGAGTTTTTAGGAAAAAGATTTACTGAAGTGCAAGGACTGATTACTAATGATAGGAGGACCCTAGACATTGAGATAAAGAGCCCTGAAAATTCTCTTAAAGATGGTGGGGACATGTATAAATTTTGTCTATCTTGGCCCAAAGTGACAGAGGACATTGAAAAGAAGGTGAAAGGACAAGAAGGTAAACTGTTAAGTTTATCTTAGAATTTTGATCCCCTCACTACATCCTTAATGAATCAAGAATGCCAGGCCATTGTCATCATAACTGAAATAAAGAGGCTAAAGAAAGAAAAGAAGGATATAATAAACAAAATGAGTGAACTCAGAGGGATAATTATCCATAAGTTAGAGGCAATGCATGAGGCCTTGACAGATGCTCAGACCACAACTCAGACTAGTGATCTGATAGATTTAAGAAGGGCCGAAGCATATGCATTTTTGTTGAGTGGTCACATCTCCATTTTGGATATGATGAAGCAGAACTAGGCCACAGAATTTGTATAGTTGAAGGCCGCCTTTGTGGATATACTTAAGTATATGTAAGTATAACATACATATATATACTTATGCGGCTATGTATAGGTTAATTTTTGCAAAATTTTGGTGTACAGATACTGCCCTTTGCCATTGATGTCAAAAGGGGATTAAGGAGTAGTGAAAAATGTGAATCCAGCTAAGGGGGAGCTCCAGTAAAATAGTGCATAATGTAGGACCCCTCTTAAGCATCATCATTATGATAGGACTTGGTTGTATTTCTTTTTGTGTCTATAGAATTTTGACGTGGCAAGTTATATGATTGGGTATCTTGGTATCTGACTTTGATATGGACCCATGGATGTCACATTTATATATATATACACACACACTTGGATATTACATGCCTTATTTGATCTTATGTGATGTTGTCAGATCTTGTTCTGTATATGTTATTGGTATGTTGCCTTTGACTTATCATTGTATATATGTGATCTGCAGATCCTATGGCAGAGATTACTTACTCTTTAATGAATGATGTTATTTATGGACTGTACATCTAGTTGTAGCTTATGTGATTTAGCACTACATTGTTTATATGTGTACCTGATAAAGATGAGATTAATTCTATCTTCTGTATTTGTAGTGGTATATGATGTAACTACAATTTATTTTATCTTTTGCTTCGGCTATCTATTACTGATTATACTGACAATGTAACATCAAGTGTGCAGGGAAGCCAGTGGATACGGGGAAAGCATGTGAAGTTCTGTTGTAAGTTCCCAATGAGCCGGCCTAGCCTGCACAAAGGCATGAGCCTATTGTTAATCATGTGTGTGTGCACCTTTGGGAAAGGGGTCTTGTAAAACTATCTTATTAGTGCTTACGAGGGAGTTGTCTTAGAGCATGTGTTGGGTGTGTAATGTTGTTATGTGTTAACGTTAAATTTAAGTGTGTTGTGAGGTGTTAGTGGAGGGGAAGACAAATTTAAACTATCTAATTAACCTACTATCCAGCCCAGATTTTACCTATGGTTGGAAGGAAAAATGAAACATTAATTTAGATCTAGGAGGACCCCTCAAGGAAATATTTAAAAATAATAATAATAATAATAAATAGAAAAAAATATATATATACAAAGCACTTTTTATATGGCCTTAAACTTGGACAAGAAATCTTTTCTTTTTAAAAAAAATTTAACGAAATGGTTCATAGGGCACTTGTCGACCAGCCAACATGACAACATGATGCCCTCATATAAACACATGTTGCCCATTTGGATGCAAAAGAAATTAACTATAGGGACAGATGTAAATTGAGGGGGAGTGGAGGTAAAAAAGAGAAAAAAAAGAGAGTATTAAGGGATGGTCAGATGAAAAAAAAAAAAAGGCAGGAAGGGAATGGGAGGAGCAGCAGATCTGGAGAAACTTGAGTTAATTGTGGAGCTAAATCAAACTGCAGAAAATTCCAGGTTAGTGACCATAACTAAATTACCTTAAAACATATGGGATCTGTGTAACTGAATTTTCCATTAACTTGTATGTCAATTATTGATTGTAAACTTCTTGTTAGCAACCTGTAATTGTATTTTTGTATGGGAATTGAAGTGTAGTCATGGCTGTTATAAATCTATTGAGGGGTAAGGGAAGAGTACCTGAAGGTGTTTTGATGGGTAAGAGTACCCCAACTCTGTTAATGAGAGCAACTAAATGGGTATGAGTACCCCATTCTTATATTATCTTATATCTTCCTACAATGGTAAGAGTACCCCAGACATTAATTGAAAGAGTTCAAAGTGAATGGGTAAGAGTACCCAGAAGCAACATAATGGGTAAGAGTACCCTTGTAAAAGAGTTGCACCATTATATTCCTAGAATGGCAACACAATTATAATTCTGAGAATGGTAAATTGCCCCTTCAGGTTACTAAATTCCCTACCCCCTTGTGAAGGTCTCTCATGAAGCCTTCCTGTGACTGTGTGGTGGATACCCAGTGAATGTGCTGACTTCTATGTGAATTCTGATGTGTAGTCATGTCTGTTGGTCATGGTAAGGGTTGGGAGCTTTGTGTTACGTGTTTCCTGGAACTTCCATGTTTTCCCCAAGCTTGGGGGTGGGCAGTTTCTGCCCTTGGCTGGGAGGTGAGCTTCACTGGCTATTAGAAGACTAGACCCTTGTTCTTTGTCAATACAGGCTTACAGGTTGTGAGACTAATGGAGGAATCTTACTACAGTACTAAAGTACAGCCAAGGAATGTTGAGGGAAGAATCTATAGCTAAGTCTATTTTCATATATCCATATATATAAATTATTTCTGCAATATTATGATGAAAGGCTATGTAAGAAAAAAAAAAGAGAGAAATTGTATTTCTGTAATTTATTTTGAGAAAGACATGCTCAGCTATAGGGCCATATAACTATGGGAAGTGTGATTCTTTTGAAGTTTTGAATGAATTTAAATCTCCTTGTGATAGCGTCCCTCCTGTAAACATAGATTACTTAGCATTGATGAGGTTCTATATATTTGAATAGAGTTAAAGAAAAAAAAGAGAAGAAAGTATTTTCTGTAAGAAATTATTTGTATAAAATAAGAAAAGAGTGTGCTGCTTGAAAGTGCATATATTTTTTTTAGAGAATCTAAATATGTATAATATTCAACTTCAAAGCCAGCACTGTACTATTTCTGCCCTGTAAGAAAACTGCAGTTATGAGGCCAAAATTGTGTCCAACCTCTGCAAAACTGTTACTAAACTTGACAACTGATTTTTTTGATAATGATCTAGTTCCACCTTCGGATCACAAAGCACTAGAAATAGATTCATATTATGCACTCAGTATGTAAAATAAAAATGATGCATCCCTAGTGCCTAAGCTTCAAAACCCAAGATATTCCATGATTTAGATCTATCAAATAGATTATACATATCCTGTTCTCTTATTCATTTTTACCAACATGAGTGTCTTTCACCAATAACCTTATTAGATACCTTTCCTATTCTTAGAGTCTATTGAACTCCCAAGCCATTGGAGTCAATGGTCAATTCATGCATCACATGGACGGTCGGCTCCAGGTTGTCCATAGCTGCCCTGTGTTTGTTAATATAAGAACCTTTGTAAATGTTAGATGCAGATATCCAGCTCTTGCCAACAACGTGCAGGCCATTGTTCAAACAAAAAAAAACCAACCATCTGGAGAGCCCTTCTAAAACTGTTTTATCACCAATAGCAGAGGGGTCTTCGAATGCCTATCAGACAAGCAAATTGAATTTTATTTTTATTCACGCCATAGATATTTATCTATACATATATACACACCGTCTATGTACAGGAAAAATGCAAGAAATTACAATCCCTCTGAATCATCTCAACAATAAGGAGGAAGAGACATGGATATTCAAATGATTCATAGTCTTGAGAGAAGACCCACAAAGGAAGTCATAAGAATATTAGGCAAGAGAGCAGAATATACTTTTAACCTGGCCATTGGTAGAGGCCTCCTATGCTAGCCGTCATCCAATCTGAATCCACTTCTAAGCATTAACCACACTAATAAAAATAAAAATAAATAAAAATAGCAGAAGGGAGGTTTGAGACACAGACTCTTCCTTGTCCTCCACCTTTCCTTTGGAGATCCTGAGGAAATGAACAACAACCCAAGAGAAAATGAGATAAAAGTAATAGTTTTGGGGGACTCTGCTCATATCAAGAGCATCAACCTCTCTGTGGAGGATAGCAATGGCATCCAGTGGGAGGAAAAAAAAAAATCCCTCTGCGGCCGCTATGAGTCTATGGTAGTCTCCAGAAAATGAACTCCTCTCTTAATGATTAGGGTTTCTTGTAAGTGTGAGAGAGCCTTTAGGGTAACCCTTGTTTTTTTTTCCCTTCTCTCCCCTCACAATTAGATAGGCGAGATGTCTTTCTAAAAAAAATATAGTTTCCACTGCCTGTGGTGGTGAGTCAGGCTAAACTAAAGGATTATAGTTTAAGTTTTATTTTTTTATTTTTAAAAAAGAGAGAACTCACACCAAACTTTCAGATTGTGGTTCCTTTATCCTTCTATGAATTAAATCATGGTCCATACAAACATATTTTCCCTAAGTCATGATGGCATACTGGAAACTTCTAGAAAGCCCAATAGATACTCATAAAAAAAAAATCGAAATTCTTGCTAGGGCTAGTTATTCACAAGTTTTCATTTAATTATTATGTCCTTTGATAATGGTGCATCAGAGATATTATATTAGTGAAAGGCGTTTATCATGTTTCGTAGGGTAAAGAAAACTTACCTTTTTTTTAACTTAGATTTTAATAATAGCTTTTAACCACTTATACTTTTCTTTACTAAAATCGAAATCTCCTCCGGCCAAACTTAGAAGTAGATTTTTCTATTTTATTTTCTCTTCAATCTATCAATTTGAATTCCTAAAAGCATGACCATATTAGCCGCCTTATAATGTTTCTTAATTACTTACTGTCCTATCATTATGAATGTTCTCTCTAATCCTAATTAAATATAAAAAAAATACCATGCCCTAGTAATTTCTATTCTTTTAATATACAAGTTTATTTTGCTTGGTGATATCTAACGTGGTTTTGAGATAGAATATAAGAAGTTTTACGGCAGCCTTTCTTTTATCCTTAGTTTGGAAAATTTTAGAATTTTCATTGTAAAAAAAAAAAAGGTGATGGAGAATAATAATGCAATGCCACATTATTCTTATTTTACAAGAGTAAAAATATCTTTGTGTAGCAATTTGTTTTATTTTTATTTCATTTACTAAGAGTTAATTTATTTATTGAGGAGTAATTTCATTTTACTTTACAAATGATATTATTTACTTAAGAACTATTTCATTTACCTTAGAGTTAATTTAATTACTTAAGAGTGATTTTCTTTTACTTACAAATAATTTTATTTATTTAAGAATTATTTCATTTACCTAAGAGTCATTTTTATTTACTTAAGAAGTATTTTGTATGTGTAGTATTTGTAATTAAAATAAAAGTAAATTGTTGTTAATTGTGGGCATGACAGTAAGTCTTGTGTGTGTGAGTGAATGTGCATTATACAATGGGCACTATATTAGATATATAAAATAAACGTGTTAAAAAAAACATAAAGGCTAACTTAGCTAGATAGATATTAGGGATGTACTTTATAGGAGAAAAAAAAAATTTAATTAGGGTTATATTGTATTTTCTTGCAAATGGGTTTTGGGGTATTACATAGGTATCAGAGCCAAGTTCCCAACTCTGGGAGCTCTGGGCACAACTGTTTGAACTTGTGTTTTAACATAAATTCACCTTGCCTTAGGATGTCACATGGAGAGAGGAGAGCTGATTCTCCTGCTCGAGGTTCAGGCGGAGCACGACCACCAGAGGGACCAACAGAATCACATCACTCTGAGAGTATTGATCAGATTCGGGGACAGGACTATGGTCCCCAGATTCTTCAGACCTTACAAGGCCTGATGGGGGTGCTTGAGGCTAGACTCCCACCAGTTCTAGAGAGACCTCAAGGGGATCAACCTGGGGGTAGAGAGCATATACCAGGGCTCCAAGAGCGGAGTAGGAGTCCCCCGCGCATGCCGCACACACAGGAGGGCGAAGGACATCACCCTCCCTCACCTCGACACACTCAGACTCAGACAATACTAGAAACAGTACCAGGGGGTTCCCGAGGCACTAGGGATAGGATACGGGAGTTGCTTCGATTACAGCCTCCCACTTTTTTGGGAGCCACTGACGGGGTGGAGGCAGAGTCTTGGATACTTGGTTTGGAGGGGTGTTTTCGATTGCAACCTGTCACGAGCAACCTAAAGGCCAGATTTGTCATTCATCAGTTGAGGGGACCCGCTTCTACCTAGTGGCGACAGGAGGAGCGGAAGTGGCACTTGTCGATAGACACGTTGACTTGGGAAATATTTTTGGAGCGCTTTAGAGCGCGCTACATTTCTGAGCATTTTAGACAGAGACGCATTGATGAGTTCCATGATTTACAACAGAGGGGCCTCACAGTGGCCCAGTACGAGAACAAATTTTTTGAGCTCCAACAATATGCAGACTATATTCAGGATGAGAAGCTTCTTGTCCACCGTTTCATTAGGGGTCTGAACCCCAGTATTGCAGGATCTGTTCGGATGGCCGATCCAGTGGATTTTGGTGATGCTGTAGAGAAGGCCCTTATAGCCGAGGAGATACAGGGGAGGTCCCGGGAGGCACGAGAGCGGTTTAGAAACCGTAACCAGGGGCAACAAGATTTTTCCACTCCTCGAGCCCCACACCCCTCTAAGGGGAACTTAGGTCTTCTTTAGGACCCCCGAGGGTACCTCAGCGACAGCAGCAGCAACAGCAACAGAGGCATAGGCCTAGGCCACAACAGGGTACCCAGAGCAGTCAGACTAGGCCTTGGTAGTCTCAGGGACCCCCTAGGGATCAGAGGGCACATGGATAGCAGCCAGGGTTACCTCAGGGTCAGCAGACTCACAGGGGAGGTTTTAGTAGTGTATCTAGAGGAGGATCATCTCAGGCTAGCAAAGCCTAATCCACACAGGGATATTCAAGGGGAGCTTGCTTTGTTTGTGGGGAGTTTAGACACCTGGCTAGAGAGTGCCCACAGGGGTTTGGAGTAGGTAGGCCCCACACGACAGGTTCAGAGCAGACAGTGGGTGATGTGGGGAGGACCCACAGGGTTTTTGCTGTGGTCGAGAACCGCCAGGCTGATCATCAGGCCACTATCATTGAGGCTCCAAGTACAATTAGTGATGTATTGATTAGTGTTTTATTTGATTCAGGAGCATCTAATTCTTTTATATCTCCCACTATTGTGGAGCATTGCAGGCTGGTGGCATGTAGGCAAGACGATAGGTGGGAGGTTGAGTTAGCATCAGGGGCCCAAGTGACTGTAGACTCTATGGTTAGAGATTGTCTGATTTCTTTTGGGACCTTTACTACATCAGTGGATCTTCGGGTTACACCATTGGGATCTTACGATATTATTTTGGGCATGGATTGGCTTGATGCACACCAGGCTAAGATAGACTGTAGGCATAAGTTGATTGAGTGTCTTGATGATTGTGGCATGCCAATAGTGTTGTCAGGAGTGCAGAGACCCATATCCCTTCGTATGATATCCACTATGTAGTTGAAGCGGAGCATGTGTAAGGGGTGCCAGATGTTTGCCATTACTATTAGCGACAGATCAGAGGGACTGACAGAGATATCTTTAGATGATCACCCCATTCTCAGGGAGTTTGTAGATGTCTTTCCATCAGAGTTAACAGGGATGCCACCCCATCGCGAGGTAGATTTCCATATTGATTTGGTTCCAGGGGCACAACCAGTTTCACGGGCACCCTACAGGATGACCACTCAGGAGCTTAATGAGCTCAAGATTCAGTTAGAGGAGTTATTAGAGAAGGGCGACATCCGTCCTAGCATCTCACCCTGGGGTGCACCAGTTATTTTTGTCAAGAAAAAATATGGATCCCTTCGCCTATGCATCGACTATAGACAATTGAATAAGTTAACGATCAAGAATCGTTACCCTTTGCCGAGGATTGATGATCTATTTGACCAGATGAGGGGAGCCAGAGTGTTCTCTAAGATTGATCTTAAATCTGGTTACCACCAGCTGAGGATTGTTGAGGCTGACATTCATAAGATTGCATTTAGGACTCGGTATGGGCACTATGAGTTTACAGTAGTACCTTTCAGATTGACAAATGCCCCTACAGTGTTCATGAGTTTGATGAATGGAGTCTTCCACACCTTCTTGGACCATTTTGTATTAATATTTTTGGATGACATCTTGATTTACTCCCGCTCAGAAGAGGAGCATGAGGATCATTTGAGGCAGGTACTGCAGTGTTTGAGGAGGCATCAACTTTATGCCAATTTGGCAAAGTGTGCGTTCTTCCAATCTGAAGTACAGTATCTAGGGCACGTTATATCTGGTGATGGTATCTCAGTAGATCCATCAAAAGTTAGGGCAATTGTAGAGTGGCCAGCACCCACCAGTGCTACAGAGGTCAAGAGCTTCATGGGGTTGGCAGGATATTATCGTAGATTTGTGGAAGGTTTTTCCAAGATAGCGCACCCCATTACTTCCCTTCAACGCAAAGGGAAGAGGTTTGAGTGGTCAAAATAGTGTGAGAGGGCATTTCAGGCCCTTAAGGAGCGTCTTACCAGTGCTCCTATTTTAGCAGTACTAGACCCTACTCGAGATTTTGTGGTGTGTACAGATGCTTCATTGGATGGTATAGGTGTAGTACTTATGCAGGAGGGACGAGTTATCGCGTATGAGTCACGGAAACTCAAGTCTCATGAGCAGAATTATCCTACACATGATTTAGAGCTGGCGGCTGTAGTTCATGCACTCACTAGATGGAGACATTTCCTCCTTGGACATCATTTTGAGCTTCATTCCGACCATTGTAGTCTTCAGTATATATTCACTCAGCCAAATCTAAATGCACGACAGAGACGGTGGATGGAGTTTTTGTGTGAGTATGATTTCGATGTGCACTATATCAAGGGAAAGGAGAATATAGTGGCAGATGCCTTGAGTAGGAGACGTCATGAGATTATGGCCATTATAGTGGGCACTGATTTGAGGTTACGTATTCTTTAGAAGTTGCCAGAGGACCATTGGTATCAAGAGATTCAGGGTTTGACGCAGTCACAGAGGGCCCTCAAGGGCAAATATTCAGATTTCATTCTCGAGGCAGATGGCTTGTTACGATTCAGGGGACGTATCTATGTGCCTCAGAGTGGGGATGTACAGAACTTGATACTAGCAGAGGCTCACAAGACACCTTATACAGCACACCCAGGGGTTAAGAAGATGCATTCTAATCTTCGACAACTATATTATTGGCCTAGCATGCGCAGAGATATTGTAGAGTTTGTGGCTTGATGCCTTGAGTGCCAGAGGGTCAAGGCCGAGCATCAGCACCCTGCAAGATTATTATATCCCCATGAGATTCCAGAGTGGAAGTGGGATACTATTTGTATGGATTTTATAGTTGGTCTACCCATGTCCGCCCGACACCATGACGCCATCATGGTAACGGTTGACAAGTTGACCAAGGTAGCCCACTTTTCTCCCATTCAAACCACTTATACAGCAGCATCAGTAGCATGGGTATTCTTGGATGAGATTGTTAGATTGCATGGGGTACCTTGCAAGATCATATCAGATAGGGATCCAGTGTTTACTTCTAGTTTTTGGATAGCACTTCAGCGAGCCTTGGGCACCCAGCTCAATCTTAGTACAGCTTACCATCTTGAGATAGATGGACAAACAGAGAGGGTTAATCAGGTGCTTGAGGATATGTTGAGGATGTATGTTATGGATCATCAGTCTAGGTGGGAGGAGTACTTGTACCTAGTAGAGTTTGCCTACAATAACAGTTTTCACAGTTCTTTGGGTATGGCACCTTATCAGGCATTGTATGGCAGACCGTGCAGGACCCTGTTGAGTTGGGATCGCTTGGACGACATAATTGCTATTGGGCCCAAGTTGTTACAGGATATGGAGCGATAGGTATCAGTGATACGTCAGAGGTTACAAGAGGCCCAAGATCGACAAAAGAAGTATGCAGACACTAAGAGAACAGATCAGAGTTTTTCAGTGGGAGATAGAGTCTTTTTGAGAGTGCGGCCACACAAGAGTCCAATCCGATATGGGAAAGGCTCTAAGCTAGCACCTTGTTTTGTGGGTCCCTTTGAGATTTTGGAGTAGATAGGGCCTGTAGCCTATCGTTTAGCCTTGCCACCTAGCCTGTCACGCATTCATAATGTATTTCATGTTTCTATTTTGAGACGCTATATTCATGATCCTTCTCATGTTTTGGATTGGGTTGCTCTTCAGGTAGAGGAGGACAGACAGCTGAGATTGGAGCCCATTCGTATCTTGGCTCGTCGGACCCTGGGCCTTCGAGGCTGAGAGCTGGATCAGGTCCAAGTCCAGTGGGACATATATGATTAGACTGGTGCTACTTGGGAGGACACTACTATTATGAGGACTCTCCATCCTAGCCTTTTTGAGGACTTCCAGGAGGAAGCCCTAGCTCAGGGGGGAAGATGTAGGACCCCTCTTAAGCATCATCATTATGATAGGACTTGGTTGTATTTCTTTTTGTGTCTATAGACTTTTGACGTGGCAAGTTATATGATTGGGTATCTTGGTATCTGACTTTGATATGGACCCATGGATGTCATATTTATATATATATATACACTTGGATATTACATGCCTTATTTGATCTTATGTGATGTTGTCAGATCTTGTTCTATATATGTTATTGGTATGTTGCCTTTGACTTATCATTGTATATATGTGATCCGCAGATCCTATGGCAGAGATTACTTACTCTTTAATGAATGATGTTATTTATGGACTGTACATCTAGTTGTAGCTTATGTGATTTAGCACTACATTATTTATATGTGTACCTGATAAAGATGAGATTAATTCTATCTTCTGCATTTGTAGTGGTATATGATGTAACGACAATTTATTTTATCTTTTGCTTCGGCTATCTATTACTGATTATACTGACAATGTAACATCAAGTGTGCAGGGAAGCCAGTGGATACAGGGAAAGCATGTGAAGTTCCATTGTAAGTTCCCAATGAGCCGGCCTAGCCTGCACAAAGGCATGAGCCTATTGTTAATCATGTGTGTGTGTGCCTTTGGGAAAGGGGTCTTGTAAAACTATCTTATTAGTGCTTATGAGGGAGTTGTCTTAGAGCATGTGTTGGGTGTGTAATGTTGTTATGTGTTAACGTTAAATTTAAGTGTGTTGTGAGGTGTTAGTGGAGGGGAAGAAAAATTTAAACTATCTAATTAACCTACTATCCAGCCCAGATTTTACCTATGGTTGGAAGGAAAAATGAAACATTAATTTAGATCTAGGAGGACCCCTCAAGGAAATATTTAAAAATAATAATAATAATAAATAGAAAAAAATATATATATACAAAGCACTTTTTATATGGCCTTAAACTTGGACAGGAAATCTTTTCTTTTTTAAAAAAAATTGAAGGAAATGGTTCAGAGGGCACTTGTCGACCAGCCAACATGACAGCATGATGCCCTCATATAAACACATGTTGCCCATTTGGATGCAAAAGAAATTAACTATAGGGACAGATGTAAATTGAGGGGGAGAGGAGGTAAAAAAGAGAAAAAAAAGAGAGTATTAAGGGATGGTCGGATGAAAAAAAAAAAAAGGCAAGAAGGGAATGGGAGGAGTAGCAGATCTGGAGAACCTTGAGTTAATTGTGGAGCTAAATCAAACTGCAGAAAATTCCAGGTTAGTGACCATAACTAAATTACCTTAAAACATATGGGATCTGTGTAACTGAATTTTCCATTAACTTGTATGTCAATTATTGATTGCAAACTTCTTGTTAGCAACCTGTAATTGTATTTTTGTATGGGAATTGAAGTGTAGTCATGGCTGTTATAAATCTGTTGAGGGGTAAGGGAAGAGTACCTGAAGGTGTTTTGATGGGTAAGAGTACCCCAACTCTATTAATGAGAGCAACTAAATGGGTATGAGTACCCCATTCTTATATTATCTTATATCTTCCTACAAGGGTAAGAGTACCCCAGACATTAATTGAAAGAGCTCAAAGTGAATGGGTAAGAGTACCCAGAAGCAACATAATGGGTTAGAGTACCCTTGTAAAAGAGTTGCACCATCATATTCCTAGAATGGCAACACAATTATAATTCTGAGAATGGTAAATTTCCCCTTCAGGTTACTAAATTCCCTACCCCCTTGTGAAGGTCTCTCATGAAGCCTTCCTGTGATTGTGTGGTGGATACCCAGTGAATGTGCTGACTTCTATGTGAATTCTAATGTGTAGTCATGTCTGTTGTTCATGGTAAGGGTTGGGGGCTTTGTGTTACGTGTTTCCTGGAACTTCCATGTTTTCCCCAAGCTCGGGGGTGGGCAGTTTCTGCCCTTGGCTGGGAGGTGAGCTTCACTGGCTATTAGAAGACTAGACCCTTGTTCTTTGTCAATACAAGCTTATAGGTTGTGAGACTAATGGAGGAATCTTAATACAGTACTAAAGTACAGCCAAGGAATGTTGAGGGGAGAATCTATAGCTAAGTCTATTTTCATATATCCATATATATAAATTATTTCTGCAATATTATGATGAAAGGCTATGTAAGAAAAAAAAAGAGAGAAATTGTATTTCTGTAATTTATTTTGAGAAAGACATGCTCAGCTGTAGGGCCATATAACTATGGGAAGTGTGATTCTTTTGAAGTTTTGAATGAATTTAAATCTCCTTGTGATAGCGTCCCTCCTGTAAACATAGATTACTTAGCATTGATGATGTTCTATACATTTGAATAGAGTTAAAGAAAAAAAAAGAGAAGAAAGTATTTTCTGTAAGAAATTATTTGTATAAAATAAGAAAAGAGTGTGCTACTTGAAAGTGCATATATTTTTTTTAGAGAATCTAAATATGTATAATATTCAACTTCAAAGCTAGCACTGTACTATTTTTGCCCTATAAGAAAACTGCAGTTATGAGGCCAAAATTGTGTCCAACCTCTGCAAAACTGTTACTAAACTTGACAACTAATTTTTTTGATAATGATCTAGTTCCACCTTTTGATCACAAAGCACTAGAAATAGATTCATATTATGCACTCAGTATGTAAAATAAAAATGATGCATCCCTAGTGCCTAAGCTTCAAAACCCAAGATATTCCATGATTTAGATCTATCAAATAGATTATACATATCCTGTTCTCTTATTCATTTTTACCAACATGAGTGTCTTTCACCAATAACCTTATTAGATACCTTTCCTATTCTTAGAGTCTATTGAACTCCCAAGCCATTGGAGTCAATGGTCAATTCATGCATCACATGGACGGTCAGCTCCGGGTTGTCCATAGCTGCCCTGTGTTTGTTAATATAAGAACCTTTGTAAATGTCAGATGCAGATATCCAGCTCTTGCCAACAACATGCAGGCCATTGTTCAAACAAAAAAAAACTAACCATCTGGAGAGCCCTTCTAAAACTGTTTTATCACCAATAGCAGAGGGGTTTTCGAATGCCTATCAGACAAGCAAATTGAATTTTATTTTTATTCACGCCATAGATATTTATCTATACATATATACACACCGTCTATGTACAGGAAGAATACAGGAAATTACAATCCCTCTGAATCATCTCAACAATAAGGAGGAAGAGACATGGATATTCAAATGATTCATAGTCTTGAGAGAAGACCCACAAAGGAAGTCATAAGAATATTAGGCAAGAGAGCACAATATACTTTTAACCTAGCCATTGGCAGAGGCCTCCTATGCTAGCCGTCATCCAATCTGAATCCACTTCTAAGCATTAACCACACTAATAAAAATAAAAATAAATAAAAATAGCAGAAGGGAGGTTTGAGACGCAGACTCTTCCTTGTCCTCCACCTTTCTTTTGGAGATCCTAAGGAAATGAACAACAACCCAAGAGAGAATGAGATAAAAGTAATAGTTTTGGGGGACTCTGCTCATATCAAGAGCATCAACCTCTCTGTGGAGGATAGCAATGGCATCCAGTGGGAGGAAAAAAAAAATCCCTCTGCGGCCGCTATGAGTCTATGGAAGTCTCCAGAAAATGAACTCCTCTCTTAATGATTAGGGTTTCTTGTAAGTGTGAGAGAGCCTTTAGGGCAACCCTTGTTTTTTTTTCCCTTTCCCCCCCTCACGATTAGATAGGCGAGATGTCTTTCTAAAAAAAAATATAGTTTCCACTGCCTGTGGTGGTGAGTTAGGCTAAACTAAAGGATTATAGTTTAAGTTTTATTTTTTTTATTTTTAAAAAAGAGAGAACTCACACCAAACTTTCAGATTGTGGTTCCTTTATCCTTCTATGAATTAAATCATGGTCCATACAAACATATTTTCCTTAATTCATGATGGCATACTGGAAACTTCTAGAAAGCCTAATAGATACTCATAAAAAAAAATCAAAATTCTTGCCAGGGCTAGTTATTCACAAGTTTTCATTTATTTATTATGTCCTTTGATAATGGTGCATCAGAGATATTATATTAGTGAAGGGCGTTTATCATGTTTCGTAGGGTAAAGAAAACTTACCTTTTTTTTTAACTTAGATTTTAATAATAGCTTATAACCACTTATACTTTTCTTTACTAAAATTGAAATCTCCTCTGGCCAAACTTAGAAGTAGATTTTTCTATTTTATTTTCTCTTCAATCTATCAATTTGAATTCCTAAAAGCATGACCATATTAGCCACCTTATAATGTTTCTTAATTACTTACTGTCCTATCATTATGAATGTTCTCTCTAATCCTAATTAAATATAAAAAAAATACCATGCCCTAGTAATTTCTATTCTTTTAATATATAAGTTTATTTTGCTTGGTGATATCTAATATGGTTTTGAGATAGAATATAAGAAGTTTTACGGCAGCCTTTCTTTTATCCTTAGTTTGGAAAATTTTAGAATTTTCATTGTAAAAAAAAAAAAAAAGGTGATGGAGAATAATAATGTAATGCCACATTATTCTTATTTTACAAGAGTAAAAATATCTTTGTGTAGCAATTTGTTTTATTTTTATTTCATTTACTAAGAGTTAATTTATTTATTGAGGAGTAATTTCATTTTACTTTACAAATGATATTATTTACTTAAGAACTATTTCATTTACCTTAGAGTTAATTTAATTACTTAAGAGTGATTTTCTTTTACTTACAAATAATTTTATTTATTTAAGAATTATTTCATTTACCTAAGAGTCATTTTTATTTACTTAAGAAGTATTTTGTATGTGTAGTATTTATAATTAAAATAAAAGTAAATTGTTGTTAATTGTGGGCATGACAGTAAGTCTTGTGTGTGTGAGTGAATGTGCATTATACAATGGGCACTATATTAGATATATAAAATAAACGTGTTCAAAAAAAACATAAAGGCTAACTTAGCTAGATAGATATTAGGGATGTACTTTATAGGAGACAAAAAAAAAATTTAATTAGGGTTATATTGTATTTTCTTGCAAATGGGTTTTGGGGTATTACACATAAGATAGAGCGTCAACCAAGGGGGAGTTGATTGCGACTCTTAGCCATTTTTCACTACATGTTGCCATCACTGCCGAAGGGGGAGATTGTTGGCAAGAGACACTGTGTGGCTTCATGAGTGTTGTCATTGATGGCAACAAAGTCTATCCCACACATCCACAGTACATAGTATGCCTATATTGTAAGTCAGATTGAAGATTCCTTTGGTCCAGTGAACAAGAATAGAGTATGCAACAAGGTCCAACAATCAGGTCTAGATCTCTCAGATGGTGTAACTCAGAAAGTTGCAGATCTGGATAAGTCAAGAGGAGTATCATGACTACTATATTCCAGAGATTTAGTCTTTGGTAGTAAATCATGGAAAACATATGAGCATCTGAGCATCAGGTTCTAGTCAAGTAGAGCAGACAGAGAAAGATTGAAGATTCTTTTGGTCCAGTGAACAAGAATAGAGTATGCAACAAGGTCCAACAATCAAGTCTAGATCTCTCAGATGGTGTAACTCAGAAAGTTGCAGATTTGGATAAGTCAAGAGCTGCAATACATAGTATGCCTATTCTGGAAGTCAGATTGAAGATTCTTTTAGTCTAGTGAACAAGAATACAGTATGCAACAAGATCCAACAATCAGATCTAGATCTCTCAGATGGTGTAACTCAGAAAATTGCAGATTTGGATAAGTCAAGAGGAGTATCATGACTACTATAATCTAGAGATTTAGCCTTTGGTACTAAAGCATGGAAAACATATGAGCATCTGAGCATCAGGTTCTAGTCAAGTAGAGCAGACAGAGAAAGAACTGACTAGCAGAGTATCAAACTTCAATTCAGATGAGTAAACGATGTTGATCAAGCAATTTGTGGGATCATACATTGCTGGCCAACTTGATTAATGACTTCTATGTCTATGTTTTTGATACACATCACAAATCAAGCATGGATTTAGCTGACAGATCAGTAACTTGTAAATCTCTTGAGTATTCTTGTTGCCAACTAGAAAGTTGTTGAAATCCTTGATGCAGATATATATACTAGATGGATTTTAGTATGTAGGGTGTGATGTGAAGTTGTGATGAAGTAAAGTGCAAAGAAAAGCAGGGATAAGTGTGGAAGCAGCAATACCAGTCCGGTATGTGACAGAGCAACAGTACTAAAGCAGAGGAAGAATGAAGTGCATCAGAGCAGCATATTGTGCCTAACTAGAATTGAACTCTAGCATTTGTAGATGCCTCTCATTAGTTCAAACATCTGATTACCTTCTGTAAGTTCTATAGATAGTGAGTCTCTTGTAGGCAGTGTGCCTCTTGTGAGAAGTGTGCTTGGGTAGTGAGCCCTAATTGGCAAGTGCCATTTTGTACCTCTTATTCTTTTAATAGAGAATACATTCTTGGGTTAGTCACCCCATATTTTTTCCCTTAATAGGGTTTTCCACGTAAAAATCCTTGTGTTATGTGTGTTTATTTTATTTCTATTCTTATGACCATATATGCTTATATGTTTTGATTCTGCACTAATTACTAAAGAATAAAAGAAAGTTAAAGATATATGAGATAACTGATTCATCCCCCTCTCAGTTATCTACATTGTTTCCAACATATATAACCCTACTACCATGTATGATCCTCCTTGTATTTGAAGGCCATTTTACAATTCTATGAAAGTTATAATTTATTACAAAGTGGTCCTTCTTCTTGCGTCTATGTACAATGAAATTCATACATTTATACACTATTTACAATGAATATGTAAAGAGTTCTCTTCCTACAACTATGCACATTCTACAGTTGAGATAAGAGTTTGTGCACATTACAATAATGAAAACCATCACTGTTAAATGCTACAACATGCTACAATTCATCTAGGTTACATGCTAGAACATTTATGTTGCTATGGAACACAAATGTACATGCTTACAATACCCAAAACATGTCATCATGCCAGCTCTTACATTATCTATTTTCCTTACATCCTTTCTTGACCTCCAAGTGGCCATACTTCTCATACTCACCCATAGTGAGTGAAACGTACTACTTGCTTTCTCTACAAGTGAAAAACTTGAGCACAACTCAATCCATAGGAAAAACTTGGAGTGCTAATCAAATGCCCCTACAAATGAAAGCAACTCACATGTATCTCCTTTACAAATCAAGTAAATACTCTATCCAAGTACCATCACATACTAACATCATTGAATGTTGATGTAGACTCATGTGAGAGTTACTCTCTCATTGAATGTTGATGTTTTTTTTTCCTTTGTGGTTGCTTACTCTTGTGTTTGTCATTTGGGTTAATCTCTAGATGAAGCTTCCAACACTTGTCATAACAATATCCTCCAACTTTGAAATAAGACCAATAGTTGTTAGCTTTGTACATACTTAAAATATACTCCTTAGTGGTGTTTTCTTTGTGCTCCTTCAATGCATTAAGTCTCCAACACACAACTAGGGTTCACACCTTCATATGAACTAGATGAGGCATCTAACAAGATTATGTTCACCAACTAGAAACAACTAAACCACTCTTCAAGTCACAAGGATCCCCTCTTAGCAACCAATCTACCCAAGCCCTCAAATCCTAGTAGCCCTACTTAAGGGGTTTTTCTGACTTATTTTGACCATAAGGTTTCAAACCCAAACTTCAATGAATGTTTAGAATACCCATTACCAAGTTGCATAACATATCTTGAACTTAGTATAGACTCCTTTGGACAATATGCCTTAAAACTGACCTTATTTTCTGTCCTAAAATGGTTAATTAGGCCTATATTAAAAAGGAACTTGCCTTCAAACTTTTGAAATACCCCTAAACTCAGTAAACAATCCTTATTGAGGTTGCCAAACTCTCAAATCCACACTCACATTCAAGTGGAATGATCATTTATGATGCAGACACAAGAAGGAATTCAAAGCATTGATACCATATTTCACAAATCAACTCAACCATAAACCAAAATCTTGCAATGGCCCAACTAGGTGCTTAAGGGTTTCATAAGGCATAAGGGCTCCAATCTATTCCCCAACCCTAACACAAGCACACACCATGTCAATATAATGTATTCAAGCCAATTTTGTCTCTAGAAATAGGTTGAATTTGGTCCAATTAACAAAGCAAGTACCCTAGTATCATTCAATAACCACTCCAAACCCCAAAATAACAAATATATGTCATGAAAAACTTCAAATTCCACCATTGGTTAGTATAGCCATGCTCATCTAGGGTGCAAACTAGAAAACCCTTCGTTTCTTAAAAAATAAAGGGGGTTTTAATGAAAATCTCATATCCACTCCAACCCAGAACAAACTAACACTTGATTCACCTTTAAATAGGCTGCATAAGCTATAGGAACACTTACTTGACTAGGTTGCATTCAAATTCACAAAGAACCACTATTTAGCCACCCTTTCCACTTGGAAAATGCATGAAAATAGGGTATAACAAGTTACAACAGAAAAATAGGGTATAACTTCTTATTTCTTTCTCTGAGTTTGTACTCCTCTCTTCTATTCAAACTAGATTCAAGTGTATATGTGTGTTCAAATGCATACTTCATGACTTATGTTCAAGTTATCTTGATATGAGGTGTCTTATTCAGAAGTTTGTAAAACCTTGTTATTCATTCTGACTGTGCTATTCATTGTCATTATAAAATTTCTAATGACCATTGTCTTATTCTTCATGCTTGTAGAAATCATCATCATGCTGAGGAAATGAGCAAAGACTCTAACACCAGAAGAATGTGAAGCTAAGAATGAGAGGAAAAGAGAAAGAATGAGGCAAATTTGGTAAAGTAGGAAATTGTCAACCATACAAGAAGATATTCCACCATTGCCAATTGAAGAGGAATGTGACATGTCTAACGAAGCTAAGAAAGAGATGGAATTAGCAGCACAAAGGGAACGAATGCAAAACCTTTGTGCAATGAGCAAAGTGAATCTCCAAGTTGGAGGCACTCCATCGTCCATAGGTCAAGTTTAAGGAACACCATCATTATTGGTGCAGAAGCACCCCTCCAACAGGATAAATATGCACAATAAGGTTTTACTATGTTTTAGACATTTCATGTTACTATGTAGCATTTTTATGTCTAAGTCAAATGTAACATTTTGTGTTGGCATTCCATGTTTGTCAACATCAACTTTGACATTTTAGACATGTTGGATGATGTGAAGGGTTCAACCAATGTGTCTTATCATTAGGAGTTTTGATGTCTTATGAAAAATAGGTATCATGGGATTAATTAGGGATTTTGCTAATAATCTTGGTTAAATCAAAATCCTAAAAATAGAGGAGAGAGGGGTTGGATAACAAAATAGGGAAGGTGGTCAAGGAAAAGAGAGTTCTTCCACCTTCAAAAAAATCTCTGTAATTAATTTGTGTTCGATAAAGTTGAAATGAAGAAATAGAAGTTTTGAAAGTTGTGTTCTACCAATTCTGGATCCTGTGTAAATTTCCCTGTATATCAAATTGTTTTGTATATTATTTGTATAGATTTGCTTTGTATTTAATTTAGTTCTTCTATGGTCGAGATGCATGATTAAATCCATTCCACTGGTGGATTTCCGTGAAATCAGTGGAATGGATTGTGTACATTAGTATTCTGTTGGTTTTCCTTTTTGGTTGATGGGCATGGCAGAATAGAAATTATGGAATCCATTATAGAGGAAGTTATCAGTGGGAAGTTCAAATATACATCAATTGTATGCGGGGGGCAGTCTATTAATATATCACATTTGCATGCGAATTAACCTCTGTGTATATGTGGTGAAGAATGGTTTGTATAAAAGGCTATTTGGGTCAAGTTTGTATTGGTCACTAAATATACAATTCCTATATATATCACAGATATATGAAGGTACATTCGATGTCTATATCACATTTTGTGTGTGTGAATATACATTTCATGGATATCCTGCATCTGCATATCAGGTTTGAAGCATATCAAGGGAACTGATAATAGATGTTCATAGGTGGTTGAGCCAATTCAAAGGTTCAACGGTTCATTGTAGGAAGGGTTGCCGATAGTTAAATTGTCGGTTGAACTAGTTCAACAGTTCAACGGATACAGTGGGTTTAGTTGGTTCATTAGCTCGACAAGGAGTACCAGGTTCAATGGTTCAATGAACTCAAAGGTTCAATTGGCATAGTCTATGTGATGGGAGTACCTTGAACTGATAGTATGTTGAACTGAACAATTGAAGGTTCAATGGTTCAATGGGTTCTTGGGTTCAACGGAGTAAATGGGGCCGATAGTTGAACCAATGGTTGAACCGGCTCAGTGGTTCAACGGGTTCAATGCCAATAGTATTTAAGTGTGGGATGGTTGAATCGGTGATTTGAATCAATTCAAGGGTTCAACGGTTCCACGAGTTCGATGAACAGAGGGGATTTTAAGTGGTTCAAAGGTTCAACCATAGAGACAGTTCAGCAATTCTGATCTACAAAACCAAATGTATCAAGGGTATCCATGTTTCTATTGCCCTTACTCTACATCAATTATCTTCTCTAATTGGAGACACTCCATCTTTCACAGGTGAAGTATAAAGCACATCTACATTTTCTTCTCAAGTTGGTCACACACCATCATTCACACCTCAAGTTGAAGGTACATCATTTTCAACCTTTCCACCTCCAATCGAAGGTATGTCATCTATCCCATCTCAAATAAATATTGAAGAAATTCCTAATGTTCAGTCTACTTTACCAAATAAAACACCTCCTAGAATTTTGCATAGGAGGCCTAAGTTTCTAATTGATATTGATGAGAATGTATTGAAGCCCATGCGCACTTGCCAAAGATTAGCAAATAATATATGGAAATTATTCTTTGAGAATTTAAATGAAATTAGAATATGTCAACTCTTTGTTGAACTGATGAGAAATCCAAAATTTAGGCCCACTATGAAGATTCTTGGCCTAATAACATCGAATGCATCAAGTGAAAAATCAATTGTCAAGAATCTAATGAGTGTGTATGAGAGTGTGGGTTCCACCTCACGTACCAAGGATAGTAATGTCACACAACATGTCATTACATCGACAATTGTAAGCCAAAAAAAAAATCCCACCTCATTAGAAAGATAAGTCAAGCATTGAAAATAAATAGAAAAACTCTAATGAGAGCCGTTGGAAGATATCAAAGAGTTGAGAATCCAAGCACTAATGAATTGTGGGCTTTCTCTGGGAGACTCCCATGAAAAGACAAAGTTGTTGTCGAAGCTTTGAGATCACTAATTGAAGACTTTTGGAAGAATTACACAAGGGTATCTCCAAATCAAAGGGATGTGGTAAGAAGGAGAATCGGTAGTTGAAACCGTGAGCCACATCCAAAGCATTTTTTGGAAATGACTCAAACAGAGTTTTTTGGTAAATTTCTAGAGAAGTATCCTCAAATTAAAATTTCTCAAAGATATTTTGAAATGCTAAAACCTTTCTTTGTCAAAATAAATCATACACACACTACTTGTTATTGTAGATTACATACTAAATTTTCTAACCATTTTGATGTTTATCGGTCTATATGTTTAGATTTGCATACTAACAATGTTTTATAGGATTGTGGCATACGTGGCCCACTAACAACCTCAAGAGATTTCATATAAATAATTTTATGTGATAGAGAGGAAGGTCAATTATTCTATAGGAAATTATGCTTGGATGGCACATGTCAGCTTTGCGGTGGCTTGCAACGTCTGCCAATATGCGAACATATGGAAATAACACATGCGGTTGGAAATGAACAAGTAGAGTTTGGCAAGTATAAAATAGTGGCATACAATACAAGAGATGGTAAAGAAGCAAAGAGGTGTGAATATGTTATTCAAAAGATTCCAGTGTATCAGTTTATGCCTATATTTTGTGACAACATAGTGTATGAGTATGTAAGACATGCCCATAGAGCTTTATGGTTGGACTTGCAATTCAAGTTATGCAAGGACACATTTCTAGTTGGTAGCATTGTTTTAGTCATTGACTTTACAGAGAACTATAGTCTACAGCCACAGTGTGAGGTGCAATCCCAATATTATAACTCGACACAAGTTTCTATATTTGACCACATCGCATTTATTCCTGCAAATGATAGTACAGCGGTTGATAGAAAGATCATAAGGGAGTATCATTTTTATATAAGTGATGATCACACACATTCTATGGAGTTCATGTAAGGTTGTTTTTAGGTATTCTACAATGATCTAGCTAGAAGGGGCATATCATTCAGTCAACATATCATATGGTCAGATAACTATGCATCACAATTCAAGAGCTCACAGAATTTCTATTGGCTAAGAAGGAGGCATAATATTATAGGTGTTCAGCATATGTGGAACTTTTGTGAGGTCAAACATGGAAAAGGGGAGCATGATGGTGCAGGAGCATGTATCAAAAGATCCATAGCACAAGAATAGTTAAAGTATAAAGACAATGCAAAGCTAACAGATGCAAAATCAATCATCGAGTGGTGTAATGCTTCGATGGGTCTAGGTAATCAAGGTAAGTCTTCAGTTCGTAGATTTTTTTGGTTGATATATGATACTAACATTGCACCATATGAGGATTGTTGTACACTGATAGGATCAAGTGAGCTACACTCTATCAGAAGCTCAATTGTAGGTTCATGGAGTATGCATACGCAAAAGATGGCATGCTTTTGTTTTGCATGTACAATATAAGCTTGGAATGAGTATGAGTCAAGGGAGTGGGTTGACGAATGGCAATTCAGTTATCTTTTCCCACTTGACATATATCGACCCTTGAGGGCACTAGTATTGACAAAGATGGAATCGTCAGTTGAATTTGACCACATATCAGATCTAGTTCAACCAGGTAATATATCTACTTGCATAGTTCAATTTGAAATTCCTAATGTTATCTTAAACTTTGTAGTTTTTTTGTAATGTTGTGGAAATTTCATCTAATTTTCTGCACATATCATTGTAGGGCATGTTTATGTAGTTATTGCAGATGAAGATAATGAAGAGGGAACATATTATTACTTGTGTCATTGTGTTGAGACCAAAAAGAAATTGGAGGCCTCAGTTATAGACGGAGAAAACATCGAATACCCTATAGGCTCAATGGTTGTTACTAGAACATGGCTTAGAAGGTACCCACATAAGAGTCTTATTGTTTGGCTGTTTGAGGACATTGACACGCATCAGAAGATTCTTCATTACTCTAACCTTGTCATGGAAACCAATGTTCATTTGATACAATATTGAGGTAGACCTTTGAACAAGACCTTGTGGAAGGTGTGTGAATCTAACCATGAGTCAATACTTGACACAATAAAGAGTAGAGAAGACCTAGATGGTTCATTGTATTAATTTGTAAGTATGCATAAAACTTTCCTAGATGGTTACATGTACTTTGTTTTGTATATAAATAGTAGTATGAATTGCTTCCCTCCAATATATTTATGTTTAGTCAATTTTGTTTTTTGATGCTTCTCACAGGAGGTCACAACTCCAGTCCATCCAACTACGAACAAAGAAGCTCGAGAAAAGATGATGGAGACTGATCATTAGATAGTGGTAAGTGATTGATTACATAAGTGATGTTATATAATTCATGTACATTTCATTTGATTTGTTTAAAGAGGTTAGATCTAAGTAATGGATGAAGTTGATCCTAATTGGTCTTAATCCTATTCACTCATGTTTCACTCATGTCATATCAAGATTCATGTCAAAGGGTTTGGATGTTAGTTCATAACATTCATGTTTATCGTTTTACAATAGTAGTACATAGTAGGATTGTGTTTGTGGTTCTTCCTCATGATAGGATTTAGTTTATGTCTTCATGCTTCTTTTTCCTCCATGTCTTCAATGTTCTTAGTGTCTTCATGCATTTAGGAGTTAGATTTAGTTGTGGTTCTTCCTCATGTTTGGAAAGGTGGTAGGACTGACATTTTGCATTCCATAGCTCGAGAGCCGAACAGACATCGCCAACGCATCGGGGTGGGCAGGTAAATTCAAGGAGAGGTGATGAGTCTAGTTTATGACTCATATTTTGTTAAACTTTATTGTTTATTTGTTGTAGCTATCGTGGACTTTGATACTTCTTTTGATCTTTCTATGTCATTAACCCCAAAACTATAACTTGTTGAGCATAGGTCATTTCTTATATCCTTTGATGGAAAAGACATGCTATTTGAACTATCTATGTTAATGTTGCATATGGTTAATGAATATTACTCCAAGTTGGTTACGAATGTGTAATTATTTGTGTACTAACATTATTTTGTAGATATAGTCGGCATCCATAAAGTGAGGAAGATTTTGCTGGATGGTTGCTTACCATAAAAGTCAAAGGTGGTGGCCATTCAAATATCAAATGGAGGGAAGGAAACCATTTTGTAATTGGTCTTAAATATTTGTTGAGTGAATTTAGGAGTTATAGTTACACTAAATCTGTGTTAAAGTAACTCGCTTGACCAGATTCCCTTGAATGCGTAACATCCTTCCACTTTCTATGTTTTCTATAATGTGGCATCCTCCTATTCTGTTGGAGTTGACCACCATGCTAGTTAATTAGTAGTCTTTCTTCTATAAATAAGATTCTGATATGCCTTTTGAGGGGTTGTTGATTATTCAAATATTGTACTTGCATTATCCAGTTTTTAGTAATATAGTTATCATTTCAGTTGTACTCATACTTTCGAATGAATAAAATAAAGTTGTGAGTTTGCATTTCTGAGTTTACGTTTGTATTAGGGAATACTCATCCAAGGGGGCCCACTTGGTGAGAATTCCACCCTTTGGTTTCATTGCATTTTTTGTTAAGTGTTTAGTAAATCTGGCATTGAATGTTCTCGTGGCCACTAGAATTCTATTCTGTGTCTGTTCCTCTAGCCAAAGCAGACATAGTAGTTTCTTGTTTGTTTTCCCAGATTGTTACTTTGTGTTATGTACTTGATTCTAGAATAACTGTTGGTTAATATTCAGTATTCCTGTTATTTCCTTTTTAGTAGTTTATCTTTAGCATTGTGTCTTTCCTAGCTATAGAATGAACATGGCTACTTTGAAGTTCTTAGTGCACATATTGTGCTGTCCCATTTCAAGTTCACATCCCTAGGTTGACAAGTGAAATGCATCTCCATAGTGATTAAGATAGCTACTCAATTCAGATGTCCAATCTCTGAGTTATAGTTTGAAGAGCTCAATTGCTAAATCATTGTAAAAGACCATTTTTGGCACTATTGCTGGGGATGGTGTCAAACTAAGAAAATCTTTGGAGTCATCTTTTAGTATTATTCCTTGCATTTTTTCCTTAAAATGTGTGTTAGTTAGGAAGAAACCATTTACAACCCATCAATATTTTTTTGTGTGAGAAGTGGCTGATATTGAGTATATTACATGCATAGAGGTAGGAGAAGAGATGCTTTAGGGAGATTCCTTCCTAATGATTTAACTCACCTAGTAGAAGAAGCAAAAGTGAACCCTTTCCTTGATGCATTCCCTGATTTGAATAGCTCTGAAATCTCCTCTAAAGAACAAGATACCCCAAATCTAGTTAAACATCCATTTGCCTTGATAGTAGGTCAAGCAGTCATGGTTGTCCAAAATGTACCTAATCAACCACCATTTCCATTCCCGATTGCTCTTCAAAATGAAGTGGATAATCTCAAGAACATACCTGCTTTATCTCTCCCCAAGTTCTATGGACTTCCAACAGAGGACCAAGACACCTTCTTGTTTGAATTTGATATCCTCTACAGAAGCTATGACTATACTAATGATGCTCATAGACTTAAGTTGTTTCCTACTACCATGAAGGAGGCTGCATTAAGATGGTTTATGAGTCTAGGTAGTGATGTTGTCAATACCTGGGAAGAAATGAAAGATAAATTTCTCGAGAAATATAAAGACTACTGTAGGAGTGGGGATATGAGAGGCAATCATGTTTTTAGAATGCAACAGAAGGAAGATGATAGTTTAGAGGATTACATCTCAAGGTTCTTGTTTTGTTTACAAAAGTCTCCTCATCATGCACTCATTGAGGACTCTCAAAAATTGCTCTTCCTCAGGGGAATAAGTTAGAATTGCACGGATGCTTTAGATTTAATGGGAGGAGGAGATATTACCCAAGTGTCTTGGGATGATATTAAGAAATTATGCCATAATTATTCCAGAGCAGCCATGAAGAAAGGAAGAGGTTAACATTCCCTTGCAGGCAAAACCTCTACCAATGGAATTTCAAGGATGGAGATAAGCCACTTGCTATTTGATTTTAAGCAAGATATTATAAACAATATGGCCACCCAGTTGGACACAGTCCAAGCAAAGAAGAAGCATGAAGACACTGAGGCAATGTTGGTTGAATATTGTCCTCATTGTAGATAAAAGAAGAGGGACTATAGATGCAAGCTAGTAGCTAACATTGATAGCAAGCAAATTCCACCTAAGTTCAAGCCAATACAAGTTGAAGAGAATCAAGTCTTCTATGTTGCACAAAGGAGGTCATGGTCTCCAAGACAAGGTATGTCACCAGATCCATTATCATATGCTGGTCCACATTTTAATACTTATGCATCTGGTAATCAATGGTAACAACCATTTCAATCTAGTTATGGAGGATATCCACCTTAGCCTTAAAACAACCCTCAAAATGCTTGGCTTAATTACCAAAACCCTGCAACCTAGTGGCAGCACCCTCCAGGGAATTGGCAGCAAACATCTCAATGGAGAGGAGGACAACAATGGCCAAACTAGACCACTAATTACATGCAGTCACCTCCTCAACCCCAATAGCCTGCCATAATGCCTCCACCTGCTAGCTCCAATTCAAATACACCTAAACCTACTCAAATACCAGCTCAACCCTCACCTAACCCAAATAATAGACCATAGAAACAACTAGTATATTCTGCTGATCCAAATCAATACCCTACATATGCTATGAATGTCAGTGATATACATCTGCGTTCAAGAACTACCTTGGTAGCTCCTTCAAGACCTGTCATTACTGAGCTTTTTAAGGAATAAATGGAACCTAACAAAACACCCATTCAATTAGATGTGCCTGAAAATTCTAAACCATGATAGTCAAACAGACTCCCCAAGAACCACCATTTCCACAAAGGTTAGAAACTATGAAACAAAAGGTAGTAAAAGAACCCACCTTTGATATTCTAGAGCAGTTGAAACATGTATGTGTCAAGATCCCTCTATTTCAAGCCATAAAAGATGTTCCTATATATGGCAAAGCAATCAAAGAAGCATGCCTTAAGAAGCTAGGTAGAAAAAGGAAAGACCCCACCATGGTCCATGTGGTGGGACAATTGGCTAACATCATGCTTGGAAAAGTGATTGTTCCCAAATATAATGATGTAGGAAGTCCTGTGGTAGGAGTTGTCATAAATGGAATCTAAATCAGAAATGCTTTGATTGATCTTGGAGCAGCCATAAATGTAATGACAAAGGATATCCCGTAGCAATTGAATGTTGCAACTATGTGACCAACCCCTACTGTCCCACAGCTTGTTGATAACTCTACTATTAAACTTGATGGGATAGTTGAGGATCTTGTGGTATCCCTAGACTCATGGGAATATCTAGCTGATTTCATGATACTTTCTCCTAAAGCTACATTGGGAGGATACCCCATCATTTTAGGAAGGCTATGCTTAGCCACATCAGATGCTTATATTGGGTGTTAGTCAGGAGACATGACCATCTCAGATGGGAGAAGCACTAAAACACTTGTTCTTTACCCACCTGCACAACCATCTCATGATATGGAGAATCCTGTTTGGCCTCATGTTGGTGAAGAGGTAGAGGAAGTTAATTCTATGGAATAGCTTATGATGATAGGCAAAACTTCTTTCCTGCAGCTTCAAGGAGAGGAGGAGGTGTTGTCCAATATAATCCAAAATCTTAATGAAGTTGAGGAAGCATCATCATCTCATTTAGTTGATCCATAAAGGATGCTTGTTCCAATTTTTCCTGCAGCATCAGGTATGTTACATACATTACTTCCACAAGAAGTTAAGGTACCTAGCATTAATGAAGTAACTATGGTTGATTTCACAACTCAAGTGGAAATTTCAGAGGATAGATATCTCAATATTAATAACTTGACTCAAGCACAACAACTGTCCTTGGCAAATTTGTTAAAGAAACATAAAAATGCTTTTGCATGGGATTATCATGATATGAAAGGATTAGATCCTACATTATGCACTCATAGGATTTACATAAAGGAAGATTGTACACTAGTAAGAGTACCACAAAGGACAATCAACCCTGCACTAAGAGAAATTGCAAAGAGGAATTACAAAAACTATTAGATGTAGGATTCATTTACCCAATCTCAGATAGCCAATGGTTGTCCCATCTGGTTCTTGTGCCCAAGAAGGGAGGAAAATGGAGATTATGTATTGATTATAGAGAATTAAATTCTGCTACCAAAAAGGATCATTTTCCCCTTCCTTTCATAGACCAAGTTTTGGACTCACTTGCAGGAAAGCAGTACTTTTCCTTTTGGATGGATTTAGTGGTTACAATCAGATTCATATTGCACCTGAAGATCAAGAGAAAACAACATTTACCTATCCTTGGGGAACATATGCCTACTCAGTGCTTCCATTTGGCTTATGCAATGCACCTAAAACTTTCCAAAGAGCAGTCATTAGCATATTTTCTGATATCTCACATGATTGTATGGAAATCTATATGGATGATTTCACTACTTATGGTGCTACTTTGGAAGAGGCATTAGTAAACATAGGCAAAGTTTTGGAAAGATGTGAAGACCATGGCCTATCATTAAATAGTGCAAAGTGTTTCATGATGACGCGGGAAGGTGTAGTACTTGGTCACTTTATTTCTCAAAAAGGAATATAGGTAGACCCAGCTAAGATTGAAGTCATCATCAATCTGCCCATTCCTGTAAAACAAAAAGATGTCAGAAGTTTCTTCAGTCATGCAGGGTATTATAGATACTTTATCAAAGATTTTAGCAAATGGCATCCCCACTATATACCCTTCTAACAAAGGATGCTGAATTTCAGTGGAATACAGACTGTGATAAAGCATTTTATGACTTAAAGGTAGCCTTAGCCCATGCTCCTATACTTAAAGGTCCCAATTGGAAACTTCCTTTTCACATTCATACTGATGCATCAGATTATGCCATAGGAGTAGTTTTAGGCTAGAAATAAGGAGTCATTGAGCATGCTATTTACTTTGTAAGAAAAAACTTACAGGGTGATGAATTCAACTATACAGTCACAGAGAAGGAAATGTTAGCAGTCATCTATGAACTTAATAAGTTTAGGCACTACATAACTGGTTATCAAATTTTTGTGCACACAGATCATGCAGCCATTAGATATCTCATGAACAAACCTCTCATATCAGGCCAGTTAGCAAGATGGGTGTTGTTAATGTAGGAGTTTGACATCACTATTGTGGATAAACTAGGAAAAGCTAATGTGGTTGCAGATTTTCTTTCAAGAATGACTACATTAGAAGATAACTAGGTCATTGATGACTCTTTTCCTGATGAACATTTGTTTTCACTCTCTGTGCAAACACCTTGGTATGCTAACACAGCTAATTACCTAGTCACAGGAAGAGTCCCTCCTCACTTCTCTCCTATGGAAAGAAGGGTACTCATTGAAAAATCCTTTCCTTTTTCATGGATTGTTTGATGTTTGTTCTACACTAGACCAAACAATGTCATGAGGAGATGTATGAAAGAAGATGAAACATATGACATTTTGCATGCCTGTCACAATGAACCTTGTGGAGGACATTTTGCAGCAAAGTGAATTGTAATGAAAATTTTGAATGCAGGTTATTATTAGCCTACACTATACAAAGATGCAGCAAGATATACCAAGAAATGTGATAGTTGTCAAAGGATGGGATGGCCAACAAAGTCTGATGAGATGCCCCTTTAGCCTCATCTTGTGATTACTCCTTTTGATAAATGGGGATTAGATTTTGTAGGACCTATTGATCCTCCATCTAATGGTAAATCTTATATCTTACTATGCACTGACTATGTAACTAAGTGGGTAGAAGTTAAAGCCGTGAACAATGCAAGAGATAGTAAAGTTGCAAAATTTCTTTATGAAGAAATCTTTACAAGGTATGGAGTCCCCAGAGAATTAGTGACTAATCAAGGAGCTCAGTTCACCTCAACTCTAGTTGCAACATTAGTACAGGAATACAACATAAGGTAGAAGAAATCTACTCCTTATCACCCCCAGGCTAATGACCAAGTTGAGGTAACTAACAGAGAAATAGAAGCTATTTTGACCAAAACTGTGGTAGTCCATAGGAAGGATTGGGCAAGTAGGTTGCCAAAAGTTGTCTAGGCCTACAAGACAACTTGGAAAACAACTACTGGTTTTACTCCTTTTGAGTTGCTATATGGAAAAATGACCATGATGCCTATTGAATTTGAACATAGAACTCTTAGAACTACACTTGATTTGGGGATGAATCTATCTTAGGCACAAAAAGAAAGAATCATGCAGCTTAATGATTTGGATGAGATGAGAAAAAGCATCTTTACATCATACAAAAGTAGTGCAGAACCAATGAATCAGGTGGCATGACAAATACATCAAAGATAAGAAGTTACATCCCAGTGATTGGGCTTTTGTTTATGACTCAAGGTATCAGGAGAATGTAGGAAAATTACAAACAAGATGGCTAGACCCATATGAAGTTGCTAAAGTGTTTTCCAATGGTGTTGTTTAGCTTACTACTATTGACCCTGTCAAATTCAAATTGTTAGTCAATGGTCATTGACTTAGGTTATATCATAAGCCAGCCTCCAAAGAAGATTTCTTGCAGCAGTTCAATCAACATGCAACTCTAGAACTTCCTGCAGCCAAAGTTAGTGGACCTAGTGTCCCTCCTTCTGGCTAACCAAGGTACAACAATAATCATAATAAATATTTCCAAATTTGTGGGAGTACATTCTTTCAGTTCTTTGCCCATCCACCCACCCATATCCATTCTTCTCTCTTCCATAACATGTATTGATTACACTTCATCCCATCTCGCTTCAGCCCACTTCACTTACATTCATTGCTCAACAAATTCTTACGCATTACCTGTTAGTTTCTCCATGATTCTTGCAACAGATCTTCCGCACATAAAGGTACGCACACTTCAATAATTCTCTCTTAATTACCTTGAGGTTTGTTTATTTAATTATTGAACATTAATATCGATATTTCTCGTAGCATGTCATTATTCCCTTCCTTGTCTTGTCACACCTCAAATCTGCATGTGTGGACACATGCCTAAATATAGGTTGGGGAGGGAGTGTTAATATGATGACCACATGTCAGTCCGTCCATATGTTTTATGCCTAAATGTTAGCAAAGTTTGAAATTGAATAATTTGAATTTTGACTGAGGTGATGGCTTGCGAGTGTGAGATGACAACATTCATTGATCATTCATTAATGCCTGTACCACGCTTGTCTTGCATTCCCAAGAAAAGAAGCCATAAAGGAAAATGCAGATAACATGAGTTTTTAAAAAACTTACAGGGTTGTAGGAAGGTGAAGCTTGTTTTTAAATTTTGTGCAGAAAAAGCTTTGCAATGTGATTGATTTCAGACAGCTAAGTCATGGGAGAAGGATTAATTTAGAATGAACCCACAGTTCATGATGCATTGTTATAGGATACACTTAGCCAAGCTAAATTCAGAAATTGTGGTTCGATGGACTATTTCTTAAAATTAAATGGTTTTGATGAAAATATTGCATTAGAATTTGCTTAGATGTTGTCTGATGGTAAAGCAGTGGTAAGAGGTTTAGAGGTGTTGGCCATAGAAGAAAGAATTGCAGAGGTTATAGGTCTGCCTATTGTTGGTGAAGAATACCCTATTGCCAAAGATGCCAAGTTAGCTTAGGCTGAGTTTACTGAACCTAGGGATCCACCATTGGCTATAGACAAGCAGGGAGCCAAAAGAACTTCTCTGTCTGAGCCGTGGAAATAGGTAGCTATCCATATGGTGAAATATATTGATTGCGAAGGTCGACAGCTGAACCTTCACTCTGTGCATTTCAAATTGCTAAATCATATGAGACATGGAAGAAGAATGAATGTGCAAAATATGCTTCACCACCTTCTCTCAATTATGGCCATTGAAACTCAAAAAGGTAGGCCTAATTTTGTCTCTCACCATTGTTTAATCAAATTGCTTGTTGAGAAGTCTCTGCATGGTGTATCTGATATGACTTGGGAGGAATTTATGGAAATTGATCAAATAAGACCTAGTTATTTGCAACCTGTGGTTGTGCCACAACATCATAGAACTAGGAGAAGGGTGTGTGGAGTTGAAACTACTCTGAGAACTTCAACTTCTAGTGTAAACCCTCCTGCAACAAAACCAGCTATTGAAATTAGCTCTTCTAAAGTAGAGCATGCAGATAAAGAAAATTCTTCAGATTCTGACAATGAGGATATTCCTCTTGGAAATTTAATTCAAACTAGGGCAAAAAGGAGAAGGGCAAAAATAAGGAAGGGAAAAACCAAAAAGAAAACCGCAGAAAGGAAGGTGTTGCACTCTAGGAAACAAAAAGCTAACTCTGTTCTTCCTGCAGCTGAAGAACAACATGAAAGCCCTTCTAGTAAACCAAGACCTATTGAGATTGCCCTCGGTGCATCTACGCAAACAAGCCCTATGATTGATGAAATGACAACTGAGGAAGTAGAAACCCCAGTGGGGCATGTTAATGATGTAGAAAAAGAAGATAGTTAAAGAAGTAGTAGGTGTAACTCTGGTAGACCTTGCCGCCGCTGCTGAGCATATGGAGAGATAGGAACATGAAAGTAAACATGAGTTCTTGTAGCAAGACACCCTACAGCCAAGTTTGGCTGAGCAATCAGAAACCCTACAACTTATGTTACAGGAAGAACTACCATCTGTGCTAGGAAAACCTTTGGTAGGCATTCACAGACCCACTAATTTTTTAATGCAAATAGTTGCCATGAACTTGTGGAATGAAATGCAGAGGAGAGAAGAGGAATTGAAGAGGGAGAAACGTAGGTTGAAAGTTGAAATTCAAAAGAAGGATGAAGAGATTAAAGAAAAGGATGTAGAAATTGCAGTATTAAAAGAGAGAGTAGATGGTATGGCAACTTTGGTGCCTTAGGTATTAGAATGCATGACTCCTCTGAGAGTCTATGCTCTACATTTAAAAGAAAGGTACCTCTCTTTTAAGTTGGCAAGAATGATTTTTGGTTTGAACCCTTCCATTGAAACTCCTCTTGAATTTTTTAATGATTTTAGGATTGCTCCTCCAGAAATCAAGAATTTGTTGTGTGAATTTTATTTGCATAATTTTGCTATGTCCTAAGACCTTGAGTGGAACCCCTTGTTGTATGTTAGGGATGTTTAGTTGAGGACATTTATGTCCTGGATGCAAAATGTGGTTAGTTGGGGACAACAATTCAGGGCTTATAAGCAATTAGAATTTAACACTCCATTTCCTATTAAAGTAGAATATGGAAATCCAGGAAGCATTTTTAATGATTGGTATAGGATGCTTTATAGGCCAAGTAATGATAACAAAATCCTACATGAAAGAGAAGCATCATACAAAGAATATGAAAAGATGGCACACACTACTGGAGAATCTATGAAAGGATAGCTGACACAAAGGTGGACTAGTTTATCTGATGAGCTAAAACAAGCAGAGCCTCATTTCCTACAAAATTATGTTGCAGCATGTAGAAGAGTGGACAGATATATTCAGATTGGAAGGACAAAGGGACAATTCTAGCTTCCCTTAATTTTTCAACCATTCCTCCTATTGTGGCCAGTGCCAAATTACAGATTTTACCAGTATGATATTGCAGAAGAAAAATAGAGATGGAGCAGGTTGGACAAGCAGCAAGGATTCTATTGGGATCCTACTTCATGCACCAGAGAGACTGATATTGGACAATTGGCAGTTGCTAACTTCAGAGCATTGACTAAGCAAAAGAACAACCCCTCCTCTGTTGGAGGACTAGCAAAGTCTTAGGTTGGGGAGAGTGATGAGTCTAGTTTATGACTCATATTTTGTTAAACTTTATTGTCTATTTGTTGTAGCTATCTTGGACTTTGATACTTCTTTTGATATTTTTGTCATTAACCCCAAAACTATAACTTGTTGAGCATAGGTCATTTCTTATATCCTTTGATGGAAAAGACATGCTATTTGAACTATCTATGTTAATGTTGCATATGGTTAATGAATATTACTCCAAGGTGGTTACGAATGTGTAATTATTTGTGTGTACTAACATTATTTTGTAGATATAGTCGGCCTCCATAAAGTGAGGAAGATTTTGCTGGATGGTCGCTTACCATAAAAGTCAAAGGTGGTGGCCATTCAAATGTCAAATGGAGGGAAGGCAACCATTTTGTAACTGATCTTAAATATCTGTTGAGCAAATTTAGGAGTTATAGTCATGCTAAATCCGTGTTAAAGCAACTCGCTTGACTAGATTCCCTTGTATGTATAACTTCCTTCCACTTTCTATATTTTCCATAATGTGGTGTCCTCCTATTCTGTTGGAGTTGACTGCCCTGCTAGTTAATTAGTAGCCTTTCTTCTATAAATAAGATTCTGATACTCCTTTTGAGGGGTTGTTGATTATTCGAAGATTGTACTTGCATTATCTAGTTTTTAGTAATACAGTTATCATGTTCAATTGTACTCATCCTTTCGAATGAATAAAATAAAGTTGTGAGTTCACATTTTTGAGTTTACATTTGTATTAGGGAATACTCATCCAAGGGGCAACACTTGGTGAGAATTCCACCCTTTAGTTTAATTGCATTTTCTGTTAAGTGTTTAGTAAATCTGGCATTGAATGTTCCTACAGCCACTAGAATTCTATTCTGTGTCTGTTCCTCCAGCCAAAGCAGATAGAGTAGTTTCTATTTGTTTGCCAAGATTGTTACTTTGTGTTGTGTGCTTGATTCTAGAATAGTTGTTGGTTAATATTCAGTATTCTTGTTGTTTCCTTTTTAGCAGTTTATCTTCAGCATTGTGTCTTTCCTAGCTATAGAATGAACATGGCTACTTTGAAGTTCTTAGTGTACATATTGTGCTGACCCATTTCAAGTTCACGTCCCTGGGTTGACAAGTGGAATGCATGTCCATAGTGATTAACACAACTACTTAGTTCAGATGTTGAATCTCTGAGTTACAATTTTAAGAGCTCAATTGTTAAATCATTGTAAGAGACCAACAAGAGGCCTAATTTCATGTGCCAAGTGTCACATTCGTTTAGGGTAGCAAGCTACTGACAAAGTCCCTTAAGATCCTTATGACAAAAAAATTGTAAAACTTTGATAGGATAGTTCTTGGAATTTGTGGTAGCTGGGAACATTCATTTTTGACCTATAGGTACACATGGAGTCCATCCACAATAACCTCTCTCAGTTTTGTTCAAATCCAATTCATTTGATTGTGCCGAAAACAAATGCATTCTTGCAAAATGCTTTAGTTTCATGCAGTGGAAAGGTGCTAGGAGTGAGATTTTTCATTCCATAGCTCGTGGGGCCGAACGGACTTTGCCAATGCGTCGGGATGGGTGGGTAAATGTTAGGGGAGGTCTCATTTCATGTTCCAAGCATCGCATTCATTCTGGGCAACAGGTTACCGACAAAGTCCCTTAAGCTCCCTAAGGCGAAAAAATTGCATAGGAGTTGAATGAAACAAGCAAGGTTATTGTAGATAGACCCCATGTGCATCTATAGGTCCAAACAGAACATTCCCAAGTACCACAAATTCTGAGAACTATATCGTCAAAGTTTGGCAATTTTTTCATCTTAGGGAGCGCTTAAGGAACTTTGTTGGTAGCCTACTACCCCGAATGAATGTGATACTTGGCCGACAAAATGAGACTTCCCCTAGCATTTACCTGCCCACATCGATGCGTTAGTGAAGTTCATTCAGATCCACAATCTATGGAATGCAAAATGTCACTCCTAGCACCTTTCCACTGCATGAAACTGAAGCATTTTGCAAGAATGCATTTGATTTTGGCATGGTCAAATTGACTAGATTGAACAAAACCAAGAGAGATTATTTTGGATCGACTCCACATGCACCTATAGGTCTAAATGGAACATTCCCAACGGCCACAAATTCCAAGAACTATCCCGTCAAAGTTTGGCAATTTTTTCGTCTTAGGGAGCTTAAGGAACTTTGCTAGTAACATGTTGCCCCAAATGAATGCAATGCTTGGCACATGAAATGAGACCTCCCCTATCATTTACCTACCCACCCCAACACATTGATGAAGTCTGTTCAACCCCACGAGCTATGGAATACAAAATGTCACTCCTACCACCTTTCCACTACATGAAACTGAAGCATTTTGCAAGAATACGTTTGATTTCGGTATGGTCAAACGGACTATAGTTGAATGAAACCGAGAGAGGTTATCATGGATGGACTCCACATACACCTATAGGTCCAAATAAAACATTCCCAACTACCACAAATTTTGAGAATTGTCCCATCAAAGTTTGGCAATTTTTTCATCTTGGGGATCTTAAGGGACTTTGCAGGCAGTCTGCTGCCCCGAACGAATGTGATGCTTAGCACATGAAACGAGACCTCTCCTGGCATTTACCCACCCACCTTGACACATTAGCAAAGTCCGTTTGGTCCCATGAGCTATGGAATGCAAAATGTCACTCCTAGAATCTTTCCACAACATGAAACTGAAGCATTTTGCAAGAATGCGTTTGATTTCGGCATGATCAAATGGACTGGAGTTGAACGAAACCGAGAGAGGTTATTATGGATGGACTCCACATGCACCTATAAATCCAAACAGAACATTCTCAACTTCCACAAATTTTAAGAACTATCCCATCAAAGTTTGGTAGTTTTTTCGTGTTGGGGAACTTAAGGGACTTTGCCAGTAGCTTGTTGCCCCGAATGAATGTGACGCTTGGCACACGAAACAAGATCTCAATGTGTGTAAAGGTTTTTATACATGTTTACAATAGTTCAAGTCGATCATAACTAACTTTAAACCTGTTTGATTGTTGGGTACAACCTCCTTATTACATGATTTGTTAAGTTGACAAAGCAACTTCTTACCACTACTTGCATTATTAGACTTTCTGTTTGACAACAACATAAAACATGACTCCGAATAAAAATGACATTGGACATTTGACCTTATTACATGCCAAATGATGACATAAGACCATCAACTTGTCCTATGATGTCCTTGGACCCTGTTATGACATGCTCCTAGCCAAGATTGGCTATGGCTAAGGCGCTTCTCCACCATGAAATATGTTTCCATGGTGTTGAGTTGTCCTCCTTACCTACTACATCACCCTCAAAGACATGTATGCAAAGTGTGGAAGCATAGACAAGGCATGTGAACTATTTGGCATGATGCCCAAAAGAAATGTCACCTCATTGAATCCAATGATCACAAGATATGAACAAAATGGATTTTTTGATAAGGCATTAGCAACTTTCAAGCAAATGTGATTGGCAGGTGTCAAGCAAAATTCCACAACCTTAGCCAGTATACTCCTTGCCTATGCCAAAATGGACATCCATCAAAAGGATAAAACAAATGGGAATTTTGTTAGATGTTGTAGTTACAACTACCCTCAGAGACATGTATGTAAAGTGTGGAAGCATAGACAAGGCACGTGAACTGTTTGGCACGATGCCCCAAAGAAATGTCACCTCATTGAATGCAATGATTGAAAGATATGAACAAAATGGATTTTTTGATAAGGCATTAGCAACTTTCAAGCAAATGCGATTGGCGGGTATAAAGCAAAATTCTACAACCTTAGCCAGCCATCCTCCTTGCCTATGCAAAAATGGACATCCACCAAAAGGATAAAACATATGGGAATTTTGTTAGATGTAGTTACAATTGCCCTTAAAGACATGTATGCAAAGTCTGGAAGCATAGACAAGGCACATGATGCCCCAAAGAAATATCACCTCATTGAATGCCATGATTGCAAGATATGAACAAAATGGATTTTTTGATAAGGCATTAGTAACTTTCAAGCAAATGTCATTGGTGGGTGTAAAGAAAAATACCACAACCTTAGCCAGTATCCTCCTTGCCTATGTGAAAATGGACATCCATCAAAAGGATAAAACATATTGGAATTTTGTTAGATGGTGTAGTCGCAACTGCCCTCAGAGACATGTATACAAAGTGTGGAAGCATAGACAAGGCACGTAAACTGTTTGGCATGATGCCCCAAAGAAATGTCACCTCATTGAATGCAATGATTGCAAGATATGAACAAAATGAATTTTTTGATAAGGCATTATCAACTTTCAAGCAAATGTGATTGGCAGGTATAAAGCAAAATTCCACAATCGTAACCAGTATCTTCCTTGCCTATGCCAAAATGGACATCCATCAAAAGGATAAAACATATGGGAATTTGTTAGATGTTGTAGTTACAACTGCCCTCAGAGACATGTATGCAAAGTGTGGAAGCATAGACAAGGAACTTGAACTGTTTGGCATGATGCCCCAAAGAAATGTCACCTCATTGAATGCAATGATTGCAAGATATGAACAAAATGGATTTTTTGATAAGGCATTAGCAACTTTCAAGCAAATGTGATTGGCAAGTGTAAAGAAAAATTCCACACCCTTAGCCAATATCCTTCTTGCCTATGCCCAAATGGACATCCATCAAAAGGATAAAATATATGGTAATTTTGTTAGATGTTGTAGTTGCAACTGCCCTCAAAGACATGTATGCAAAGTGTGAAAGCATAGACAAGGCACATGAACTATTTGGCATGATGCCCCAAAGAAATGTCACCTCATTGAATGCAATGATTGCAAGATATGAACAAAATGGATTTTTTGATAAGGCATTAGCAACTTTCAAGCAAATGCGATTGGCAGGTGTAAAGCAAAATTCCACAACCTTAGCCAAAATCCTCCTTGCCTATACCAAAATGGACATCCATCAAAATGATAAAACATATGGGAATTTTGTTAGATGTTGTAGTTGCAACTACCCTCAGAGACATGTATGCAAAGTGTGGAAGCATAGACAAGGCACGTGAACTATTTGGCATGATGCCCCAAAGAAATGTCACCTCATTGAATGTAATGATTGCCAGATATGTACAAAATGGATTTTTTGATAAGGCATTAGCAACTTTCAAGCAAATGCGATTGGCGGGTGTAAAGCAAAATTCCACAACCTTAGCCAATATCCTCCTTGCCTATGCCAAAATGGACATCCATCAAAAGGATAAAACATATGGGAATTTTGTTAGATGTTGTAGTTGCAACTGCCCTCAGAGACATGTATGCAAAGTGTGGAAGCATAGATAAGGTACGTGAACTGTTTGGCATGATGCCCCAGAGAAATGTCACCTCATTGAATGCAATGATTGCAAGATATGAACAAAATGGATTTTTTGATAAGGCATTAGAAACTTTCAAGCAAATGCAATTGGTGGGTGTAAAGCAAAATTCCACAACCCTAGCTAGTATCCTCCTTGCCTATGCCAAAATGGACATCCATCAAAAGGATAAAATATATGGGAATTTTGTTAGATGTTGTAGTTGCAACTACTGTCAGAGATATGTATGCAAAGTGTGGAAGAATAGACAAGGCACGTGAACTGTTTGGCATGATGCCCCAAAGAAATGTCACCTCATTGAATGTAATGATTGAAAAATATGGACAAAATGAATTTTTTGATAAGGCATTAGCAACTTTGAAGCAAATGCAATTGGAAGGTGTAAAAAAAAATTCCACAACCTTAGCCAATATCCTCCTTGCCTATGCCAAAATGGACATCAATAAAAATGATAAAACATATGGGAATTTTGCTAGATGTTGTAGTTGTAACTACCCTTAGAGACATGTATGCAATGTGTGGAAGTATAGACAAGGCACGTGAACTATATGACATGATGGCTCGTCGAATACAATGATTACAAGATATGAACAAAATGGATTTACTGATAAGCCTTTAGAAAGTTCCAAGAAAATGCAATTGGCAAGTGTAAAGCCAAATTCAAAAAGCTTAGAAATGGTATGTTTGGAGCATGGTATAGACATCCATCAAAGCATAAGGGATATAGAAACTTTGTCAAATGTCGTAGTTGTAAGTACCCTACAAGACATGTATGCAACTTGTGTGGAAGCATATATAACGAACATGAACTGTTAGACGCAATGCCTCAAAGAAATGTTGTCTCATGGAATGCAATGATTGCAAAATATGTATGAAATGGATTTTTTATAAGGCTTTAAAAACTCCCAAGTAAATGCACAAAAATAAATTTCAACCATTTACAAAAATTTTGGCACATCTAAAACCAAATTACACAACATTAACCAACTTCCTCCTTGCCTATACTATAATGGGATCTAGAGAACATGGTGTGGACAACAATCAAAGCATAAATGATATAGGAAGTTTCTCACATGTGTTGTATTTGCAAAGTTGCCCTTGTGGACATGTATGGAAAGTATGGAAGCATAGACAAGGTACGTGAACTATTTAAAATGATGCCTCAAAGAAATGCATAGTCGGACAAAATTCAATGATTGCAAGATATGCACAAAATGGATTATTTGAAAATGATTCATAAACTTTCAAGAAAATACAATTGGCAAGTTTGTAAAACCAAATTTCTGTAACAATAATTGATTATCATATTAAATATTTAATATAGATTGTCATATATACATAATGTCATGAACATAACATCTAGTTTATATAAAAAGCCATATAGGCGTGTCCAAACAAAGCCATATAGGCAAATATACAAAAATATACATCGGATTAACATACAAAAGTATGTATACAAAGCCATCTAGGCATACAAAAAAAGTTCCCCAAAACTAGTTTCTTATGGAATTTTAAGAAATAATCGACATCCCTTCTTTGACTGTGAAGATGGAGAGCTAGTTAGTGACACATCCTCTCTCTGCCATCGAGTAGACCTCTTGGAATAAAGTTCATCCAACTGCACCTTTTAATACAAACAAACAATATGCACATTAGTATAAAAAATGTATGATTTATATATAACATCACATATGTAATTTATCACTTACTGCCAACTGATGATCGCTCTCCATCATCTTGGCTCTCTCTTTGTCCGTAGTTGGATAGACTAGAGTTGTGACCTCCTGTGAGAAGCATCAAGAAGCAAAATTGACTAAACATAAATATCATTTATGTACATCAAATGACATGAGATAAAAAAGAAATATAAAATTATGACATTTTCATGTTATTGTCTCATACCTCAGTCAAAGGATTTGTAGACATCATGGCTACATCAATGCCTATCTGTGCTGACTCGTGAAGATAAGGAGTCTCCACTGTATTTAGCATTTAAAAATCAAGTCCATGATTATTAAAACAAAATAAATACATAACATTATTTTTAAAATGCATAATGATTGGAAATGGTTAAATTTACCTCAGTGAAAGTGGTGGTTTGGCATCCAGGAGACCAAGGAAACCATGGAGGTGCTGGTGACTATTGAAATCATCAAATCAAGTCACAAAATAATATTACCATTGACATATCTGCAATAATTATGAATATGTGATAAATTACATACTTGTTGACTTGACCTCCGCTCATAATCCACCAATGGATGACTAATAGAGGCAGGATGAAGACTCTAACCCTAGAATTTTATTGTGCAAACAATTACATACATTATTTTTGACTTATAATATAGATAATCATATAAAATTAATTACAAATTTCAAATAACAATATACTAAATCAAGATGAAACTTGTAAAAAATTACTTGAGAGTCAATACCAAATGTATGTTGTAAGAGATCATCACTGAGAACAAGATCATCAAATATGTCCTGCCCCTGTGCCACATCATACTGCATTTGTGTCATAGCATGTTACCCCTGTGTCATAGATTCTTGTCGTGCCTCCTGTGTCCCATAATCACATAGGTTCCCACATGTACTACACAAATGTGGGGACACATGACACCTACTACTCTCACCCTCATCACCCTGGGTAAACTCATCCGCATGCTGTGATAGAGTTTGGGTGAGAGTAGTCAGTGAATGTAAAGTCTCTAGCTCAACACTCTCCTTCAAAGCCAAAGGGAGTGACCTACATTCTGGTCTCTCTTGGGGTATAGGCACATGTTGTTCATCTCATTGAGCCTCGAGTCTATCTTGGGTAGAGCCACCACCTCTACCTTGGAAATCATGAATATCAAAATAATTTGAAATCTTGTTCAGGATGAACTCGCAATAGAGATTCCTCAAAAAATATTGTGGTACCTCATCATTATTGCATAGCCGATCATCGAAGACCATGTACCATATATCCCAAAAGTTTTGAGATATGTCTTCAGTCCTACACCAATGCATAGGAAGTCGTTTGCAAGTTTCCTCTAATATTTGGCTGGTTTTCGGATTAGTAAATTGTGTACATAATTGAGATTTTGTAATTTTTTCTATCTTCACTTGTTCATATGACAATTTGTCTGCTTAATATTGTTGACTCCTCTCTCTAGTCTTGGAAATTAGTGATTTGTTTCGTCACCAAATCCATGTGGGAAACAATCTCTTGTAGTGATTTTGCAAGTGCCCTCCTATGCTCAGTGGTTCCACTTGGATTGTTTAGGGTTTGAATAATAGTTTCAATATGTTTCTTGTTTTCTTCTATTATCCCTAAGTAGTGTTCTTGATTATCCCTTACATGAAAAGGAGGTGAAGGAGGGTTTGGAGGGTTTTGGGGGTTGTTTTCACTCTCTTCAAGTAGATTTAGATTTTTTGCTTCTCCAATAACTGTAAATACAATATAAACATAAATCAAACATTGCAAAACTTAAAAATTGTTCTAAAACTAACAAAATTAGACAAACCCTACTTTCTTTCTATTAGCATAATATATATTACATTGTTATATACGTAACAATATTCAGTTACGTTAGTTCTGCAGTTAAACCAACTGCTGTTACGAACTATATATTATCATACTGTAATGGATTCTGACATCGAATACATCTACTCTTTCTTCTGTTTAACCATTAAATGGTATCAGAGCTTTGGCTGGCGTGGGCATGGAGTCCTGTTGAGAAGCAAGAGAAAGATCATAGGCTGACGAATGTGCAGGAGTAAGGGAAGTGCCTGGTGCAGACTAGAGGCAAGAAGACACCTCAGTTTCTCTGCCAAAGTGATGGTCTGAAATTCTCTGGCAACGACTTGGAGGAAGGACTAACAAACATTGGCAGAAATTGCAATGAGCGAATAGTAGAAGGTTGTAATGTGCTGGGAAATAGCATTGGAAGATTGAAGAGGTTAGTGCTGGCAAATTGAAGAGGTCGTTGCCTAAACTGATACTTCTCCATCAACGCCATTTCAAACTCCCTTCAGAAGACACTTGAAGACTGAGTTGCTCAATCAGAAGTGGATGTCCACCACAGCAGATGCCAGTAGTGTGGCCAGTAATCATGCAAATGAGCCACCATGAGGTGGATGTGCTGTTTCAAAAAGCTTAGGCTTCTATTTTGCCCTTCTAGATGCCCTGCAAAACACCGATAATCTCTAATTCGATGAATTGTTTAGAGAAGGATTGCTAGATTATTTTCTATTTGATGTACAATGTCAAGCAAGGAAGATTAGAGCAAAAATTGATGAGGGTTATGATGTTGATGACGAAGATGAGGTAGAACGCACACCCAAGCATCCTCGTCTCACAGCACCGGCCTATCATGCTCATCTCCGTGCCACAATTTCCTCTTGAAAGTGAATGTACTATCAAATAAAATAATAATAAATTTCTTGTTTGGATTTTTTTAAAAAATGTCTGCCCCAAAATTTCTTCTTTCCGATGCTAAACATTTGAAAGGGCCAAATTATCCCTCATGGAAGACAAAGATGCAGACTATTCTCATTTTTGAGGAGCTATGGGGAATTGTCATTGATGACATAACCAGATCAGAAGACCCAGATGTTAGGAAGAAGTTTGACAAGGTTGATGCCAAAGCATTGATGTTGATAACACTCAGCATCACCCATGAAGTTCAACCTCACATTCAGGATGTAGAAACATCAAAGGCGGCATGGGATTCTCTCTCCACAATCTACCAAATGAACAACTAGACAAAGATCCTCCATCTACAGTCCAAGCTACATACACTCAGTATGCAAGCTGGCGAGAAAGTTGAGGAATTCTTATGGCGGGTATCTGAACTGCGAGCTGAGCTTGTTGCACTTGGAGAAAAGGTGGAGGACAAACTACTTGTCCCAATTACGCTAAGAGCACTGCCATCTCAGTTCAAAATCTTTGTCACCACGCTAAACATCACCAAGAAAGATGTTTCATATGATGAATTGGTGAATCTATTGTAGCAGGAAGAAGCCATTCAATCTGTTCAAGGTGAACTTGAAGATAAGGCCCTGATCTCCAGACAATCCAAAGGTTAGAAGTTTCGTGGAAAGCAGCCATAGAAACAACAAGAACATCAATAGTCAAAGCCTCCAAAGGCAAACCGATGGTGTCATATATGCAACAAGAACAATCATGACACTATCAACTGTTGGTACAATGCCTTAACACAAGGCAATTCAAGTAAAGAAGGCTTTTTTGGTTGCAGTGATACTCAGCCATCCAAATGCTATCATCATCGTAGAAGGCACAAAGGCAATGTAGTAGCGCAACAAGATGATGCATCAGAAGAAGATGAACCAGAAATAGCCAACTATGGCACTCATCACAATCTAGTCCTTGTCTCCCAAACCTCACAGCCCACAAGGGATATTTGGTTGATAGACTCGGGTGCCAGCAAGCATATGACAGGTAATCATGAGCTGTTCGATGCACTGACAGGACAACCTACTGGAGATAGAGTTTGAATTGCTGACAACAAGGAGTATGTTGTAGAATGTATAGGCAAGGTCATTATTCCTCTTGGGACAAGTCGTTGTACCCTCACCAAGGTACTGTATGTTCCTAGTTTGACATCAAATCTACTCTCTGTCAGTCAGCTTCTAAACCACAAACTAAAAGTTGAGTTCCAGGTGAAGGACAGGGTCAAGACCTATCTAATCTCAAGAGAAGGTATGATACTTGCTAGCACATTTATGAAGGATAGACTATTTGCATTAGAAGTTGTCTCCTCCCCTATAGTAGCTCTATCAGCCTCAACAATAGAATCTACGGGACTCTGGCACTATTGCTATGGGCACCTTTCAGTCAGCTCCTTGCATCAACTCAACTCCAAACAAATGGTAAGAGGTCTTCCTCCAATTTCAAATTCAATGCCTATATGTCCTGGATGCCTTGGAGGTAAACAACACCAAGATCCATTCGAGGCTAGTAGCTTCCAAGTTACACATTGCCTTGAGTTGATACATACCGATCTATGCAGACCCATGCCTACTTCATTTTTAGGCCATAAGTACTTCCAGTTGTTCGTGGATGACTTCTCCCAAAAGACCTAGGTGTATTTTCTCAAGAAGAAAAATGAAGCCTTTGCCAACTTTCAGGACTTTCACAAGCAAGTTGTCAAAGAAGCCGGCCAGTCTCTTCTTGTCCTTTGGTCAGATCAAGGGTGGGAATTCACCTCCAAGGAGTTCGTGGCATACCTGAAGCATCATGGCATCAAGCAGCACCTGACTGCTCCCTATACACCCCAATAGAATGGAGTTGCAGAACATCGCAATCAGATTGTCATGGAGATGGCTCAATGCATGCTCTCCACAACCAAGTTAGAGGAAACATTTTGGGTAGAAGCAGTATGGACAACTGTATACCTCATCAATAGGGCACCAACAAAGATCCTGCAACACAAGACACCGGAAGAGGTATGGACAGGACAAAAGCCTCCAATTTCTCATCTAAGGGTGTTTGGTTGCACTGCATACATGCATGTCCCTGCCAATAGGAGAAAGAAGACTGATCCTAAGACACTTCAGTGTATATTGTTGGGATATAGTATTACATCAAAAGCTTATCGTCTCATAGATCCTGAGACAATGAAGATACATGAGAGTCGAGATGTGGTATGTGATGAATCATCATTCGATTCCTTCTCATAGAAAGAAGAGAAACAACCTCCTACTTTTCATAAATTGCTCTCACAATTAGATGATGAGCATATGGAAGACTCTCATAGAGACAGTGAACTACAAGGAGAGTTCTATGTTGATCTGGGCCCTCTAGAAAACATTGCACACCAGCAGCAGCACAGTCAACCTCCAAAGTGGGTCCAAAGTATAATTAGGGACTCTAACCTACACACTGTTCTAGACACTTCATTAGGAATCAGAACCAGGAGTTAGACAAGAAATGAAGTGAATCTTGCGCTCATGAGTACTGTTGTTGACAGCACTGAACCTGACACAGTTCGAGAGGCATTAAGCCAACCTTAGTGGAAGAAGGCTATGGATGCAGAGTATGATTTTCTGATGTAAAATCATACTTGGGAACTTGTTGATCTGCCTAAAGGGAAGAAACCCATTGGTTGCAAATGGATCTTCAGAACAAAGTACAAGGTAGATGGATCTATTGACAAGTACAAAGCACGACTTGTAGCAAAGGGATATGCTCAACAGGAGGGCATTGATTATGAAGAGACCTTTGCACCCACTGCGAAGATCAAAACTATCAGAATGGTCTGTACATTGGTAGCACAGAAGGGATGGAAGCTTCAGTAGATGGATGTCAAGAGTGCTTTCTTAAACAGTGATCTCAAAGAAGAAGTGTACATGACCCAGCCAGAAGGGTTTGTTGATGAACATCATCCACACAAGGTATGTCGTCTTATCAAATCTCTTTATGGCCTTAAGCAAGCTCCTAGGGCATGGTACATCAAGATTGATGGTCACCTATTGTAGCATGGATTCACCCATAGCCCCTCAGATCCTAATTTGTATATTAAGAAGGTAGGCACAGAGATTGTCATTTTGGTTTTGTATGTGGATGATTTTATTCTCACTGGCAGCTCAGATAGTCTCGTTGATGATGTCAAGAATGATCTCAAGAACTCCTTCGACATGACAGATTTAGGGCTACTTCATTATTGTCTTGGCTTGGAGATATGGCAAAAGAAGAACCACATATTCATCTCCCAAATGAAATATGCCAAGACACTCCTAGAATAGTATGGAATGGTCAACTGTAAGCCTATTTCCACTCTAATGGAGAAAGGTTTGCAACTATCTCATTTTCTTGATTCACCTCAAGTAGATGTCACTCTCTACGGGTAGCTGGTTGGGAGCCTTATCTACTTAACCTACACCAGACCAGACTTGTGTTTTGCTATAAGCTATCTTGCCAGATTCATGCAGGAGCCAAAGAAGTGTTATTGGGTTGCAGCAAAGCATGTGTTGAGATATATCCAAGGCACAGTTGATTATGGTCTGGAATATAAGAAGAACACTCAGTTCTTCTTACAAGGATATACATACTCAGATTATGTAGGATCTATAGATGATAGGAAATCCACCTCACGTTATGTTTTTCATCTCAGATCTGGGCCAATTTCGTGGGTTAGTAAGAAGTAAACTGTTGTTGCTCTTTCATCCACTGAGGTTGAATATCGCACCGCACGAGGAGCTATGTGCGAAGTGATTTGGTTATGTCGCATTCTAGCAGATATGGACATTCCTGAAGAGAAGTCACCAGTTCTCTATTGCGACAATCAGGGTGTGTTAAAACTTGTGAAGAATCTAGTTTTCCATGAGCACACTAAGCATATTGAGGTCAAGTGTCATTACATTCGGGACCAAGTTTTGAACCACCACATCCAACTCCAGTACTACCCTACAGGCTCTTAGATCGTAGATATTTTCACCAAATCTCTTGGTAGGATCAAATTTGAACTGTTTAGGGGGTACATTTGTAAAATAATGTAATAAGGGGGGGAATGTTAGCATAATATATATTACATTGTTATATATGTAACAATATTCAGTTACGTTAGTTCTGCAGTTATACCAACTGCTATGTTAGTTCTGCAGTTTTACCAACTGCTATTACAAACTATATATTATCATACTGTAATGCATTCTGACATCGAATACATCTACTCTTTCTTCTATTTAACCATTACTTTCTGTGTTGGAGCCTCCAAATTTGCACAAGGATGCCTTTGGTGGTGAGGTGGCATTGTGAATTTCTTGTTTTCTCATGTGCACTTGATGGAATCTCCTTTTCTTCAACGCAATCACGTTTTGCTTAGGTTTTTTTGTTGCTGTCTAGATAAAAGTTGTGGGTGAAAGTGCAGAAAAATGTTTTTTTCCTTTAAATTTGGAGATGGTGGTGACTTTTTGGTCCCCTATCTCCTTGTATTCACTCATTATAGAGTAACTCTAGCGAGACTTTACTTTTCTCTACAATTAGAAATTAACTAATTTTGATAAAGAGAAAGCACCAAGGTACAATAATGAAACTATAAAATTTAAAAATCTAGATGTTAGATTATAGAAATGAATGTAGAATATAAAATAAGAGTTAAAAAGGAACCTGATAGGGTAAGTGCAAGAAGTTGGGTTCCCTTTTTAGTGGAAGACTCAGGGCAAAAATTTTTAGAAGGGATGTATTTTGGCAATATGGCTAAGAATTTTATTTTAGAATTTTTGGATGAAATTAAAACCCATTTCAAATGACAATATCTAGTTTTAAAACATGTAATTTTTTTTAGTGTTGAACATATTTTTCTATTTAATATTTATTGTTTAAATAAGAAGCTTCAATTTTTTTGGAGGATTTGGACTTTGGCCATAGAGCTGATGACTTTTTTCTAAGAATTTTTAGATGAAATTAAAACCCATTATAAATGATAATGTCTAGTTTTAAAAAATGTAAGTTTTCAGCATTAAATATTTTTTTCTATTTATTAATTATTTTTTAAACAAAAACCATCATAAACTTGAAATAATATATATTTCTATCTTTTTAATAAGTTTTGACTTAGAATTCTTTTTTGAAAAAAAAATTTATGCCTTACCATTCTAGAAATCATTACATACACAATTAAAAAAATCATGTTACAATTAGTTTAGCTCAAATTATTTTGGTTGTACACGAGAGGTTTTAATAAACACAAATTAGGGCTAGTAAAAAATTAATTAAAAAAATTATTTACCATAAAATTACAAAAAAATATCCTGACCAACATGCAACATCATATGCATCTTTCCACAAAAGTAATTAGAAAAATAATTTCATTCAGGTCAATTTATGTTGGTTGTACATGTGCATGTTTTGGCCCAAATTGTATGACTTTTAATAAGACACTTTTTTGACATTTTATACAAAACCAACTTTTATCATCTAGGTATTAGAATAAATTACATATTTGAAAACTAGAAACAAAATCCTACATTTCATATTTTTACATCATATTAATATTATGTGTAAGTGTTTCAAATTTTTACTCTAACTATGACAAACTTTGATTTTTAGGAAAAAGACTTCCACATTTTGGCCAAAAAGTAGACCCAACTTCTTGCACTTACCCGACACCAAAAGGGGAGAGGCTCAACCCAAGCTGCCAATGCATAGCATGGATGTCTATGTGTCATGATTTCATTTGTATGGTAGCAAAACCTAGATATCCTGTACTATGGAGTCTTGTTGATGTAGCCATGACTAGGGGATCTTACCAAACAGCCTAGTCATGTAGCCAAATAACACAACAAAAGCATAAAACAAACAATACACATTCATTCAAATTTTGTTCAAATATTTAAATTACAATTCTATGACACAACAAAGTCTAAAATCACAACAAAATACCAGTTTTATTAATCAATGTAACTTCTATAGGAGTACAGAATCAACCCACTCTCCTTCACAAAACTTCGATTTATTCCTTTATGCCATCTCCTCTAACATGTTCCTTCCATCATTCTTCTTCTATTTTCCTGGACGTCACAAACCCATCAACATCAACCTATTTACATAATCTTCAGCCACATCTCCCTTAGGGAAATCACACCCCCAACAATCTATTTGACTGAACTCCCCTCAAAAGAAGAAGAAGGTAATTATGAATCCTCCACCCAAAATAGTTTAACTACCTTATTTGTTAGGAAACTATCAAAAAATTGCCCCAGTGACCTACTTTGAAGGATTTTTGAGAAACGTACTTTCCTTCATTCAGTTCTAGGTAGAGATCAACAATTGAAGGTGGAGAATTGAAGGGTCATTTAAAATGCACAGACCTATTTTTAACATTGACATCATGGAAAATAAGAAAAATATTGACACAAAAATTGAAGCAGTCCTTAGAGATCATGGTACCCGAAATCTCGGGTATAGAACTTACACTCAGCTTGTGAAACTTCTAATTATTGATGAGATTCATCTTTTACATGACAATAGAGGACCGGTGCTGAAAAGTATTGTGGCTTAGACAGTAAGGCAAATCGAGACTACTCAGGAAATGATCTAGTTGGTGGGACTCTCTTCAATGTTGCTAAACTATGAGGATGTTGCCCTCTTACTAAGGGTTGACAAGGCAAAAGGGTTGTTCTTTTTTTTATAATAGTTACAGACCCGGTCCACTTGCTCAAAAATATATTGGTATCATAGTTAAGAAGCCACTCCAGAGGTTTCAACTAATGAATGACAAGTGGCAGCTTCTAATCTTTGTTCATTCCAGGAAAGAAATGACAAAAACACCCTAAGCCATTCAAGATATAGCTCTTGCAAATGATACCCTTGGAAGGAATCTCAATTGAGTATTAGACTAGCTGAAAAAATAAGTTACGATGAGTTGTCTTGGTTGAATGAATTGAGCCATGATACTAATGAGAATATTAAAGAACACATAACTATTCAGAAAGCTCTATTTGAACTAGAGGACATCAACTTACGTAATCGCATTGAGTTACAACATCTTGATGATATTATTACAAAACAACAGGCCATTGAAAAGGAAGGAAGAATTGTACGTGCCTTAAGGACTAGGAGATAGGTTATTCTTGACAACATCTAGAATAATGATGAAGCAGGAGCTAAATATCATAATGAAATCAAGATAAATGAGGCACACTGCAGCAAGCTTCAAAAGTTGGTTGACAAAGCTATTGATAACAACGGAAACAAAACATACCTACGTATTCTTAGACAGTATAGGATACTGGGCATAGACAATTCTGAACTGCTTCTATGGGAATCCCTAGATTTATTGCTTGCCAGGGCTTATCTCAATGGCAACCAATCTTTTAATACCAAATGACAAAGTTCGAATTCGTCAAAGTCCAAGATCCAATCAAAAAATTGGGGAATCTCTGGTATCCATTGAAGATAATGATCATGCCGAATCAAGCGATAATGCTGGCACATGTATAACATTAATTAGTCGTGATCCATGCAAGGTAGATGTTGAACAATCCAGACCAATGCATGATCTGAAGGACATATTGAGGGGTGAAGAGATTATTCCAATACAAATTGTCAATAAGCTATCTAGTGAGAGTTTTCCCACTTGTTTTTAGTATATACAAGAGTTGTTTATCAAAATACTCTGCCGATTGCTTGGAATCTCCTTTAACATGTGCGTGTGTCAGAGAGTTAAGATGTCCTTATTTATGAAGACTGGCTTATGCAAATTTGATGAATACAAGTTTCATCATCCTAAATATTAGTTGGAAACATCAAAATCATCGAGGGAGCTAGAGATAATAGTTACAAAACAAAAACATCTAAAGAGTGACCAAGAACTTGATAACGTCAATAAATTAATAAACAGTGGATTGGAGGATAAGTTGATTCGTAGTTCTAAAGGAATTGCTTTGAACTGATCAACCATCAAGTTTTGACCTTCAATATGTGAACTTATGGGCCGAGGAAGCCAAGCGGGAAGAAATGAAGCAGGAGAATCGCACACTATGAAGAAACCCTGACCGTAAAGTGTCTAGCTAAAGAAGAATGCCAGACACTAACCCAATCAAGTGAGATGGCTAAATCCTAAGCATACTATCAATAAGCATTAGCAGAAATGCCTCCAATATCATACCAGAGATTTGCCTATGATTGATGGCACGACCACAAAGAGTATTTTGAATCATATTGATAAAGCACAGAACAAATTTGGGCAAGTTAAAAGGGGCACATCACTGGAGAAAACCTGAATGTGAAGAAACCATAATATCAGAATGTCGGTGAGAGCCAATTTTGAGTTCCCCTGGTATAACAAATAACAAGGGTTCTGAAAGCTTTTAAATGCAAAAATTAAAAGGTATGAAATGCACCACATAAAGATAGCTCTACTTAAATATCATCCACTTCAATGGTCAAACAGTTAATAGCAATTTTACACCTCATTCACAACAAAAAGTGGTAAATATTTGTCCTATTTTTATTGGCCAAAATTGACCTTTGACTGTTGAAGTGGATGATATTAAAGATCCTAGAGACTTTATCATATCAGAAGCACATAAAAATATATTCAAGGCATTTATTCAGAAGGTGAAAATATTATATCGATGAAAAATTATTGAAGTAGGCTCCTGAGAACTAATAAATATAATATCGGGTTGACTCATATATATCGGAGTGACACTTTTTACTGTCCCTCTGATACACGGATGATTGTAAAACCTTAGCATCACATAAATAAAGTAGATGAAATGAAGATCGCAAGGAGAGTAATATATTGGATTAAATGTTTTCCTTCAATGAAAAGAAATGGAAGATACATGAAAGTGCGAAACAAAGTTATTTAAAATGACTCCCTAGGCATATTACTACTTTAATGCAATTTGTTTTCCATGATGGGTAAAACATTTTACCCTAGGAATTAAGAGAGAATGTTGTTAACCCACTAAATATTATTTTTCTAAAGAGTAAATTATTTACACCAAGAAAGTTAAAGGGAAAGAAGAAATCTTAGAGGAAGAAATATTATTTCGAGAAGGAAAATAAGTTTTTTCATTAAAAGTGAAAGGAAATAAAATATTTTCACAGACATAATGAATCTACAAAATAGAGATTTCGAATGACAGAGGTGGAATATTTTTAGAGGCATTAACCTAATGGCTAAATATTTTTAAATATGCAAGTGTGAGGTACAGTGAAATATTTTTTCAAGGAGATAAAGAAAGGGTAATTATTTTCACCTAAATGAATACATTTTGATAAATAAAGGTGATAGTACACAAAGGTAAATGAGAAATGGGATAAAACACTAAAATATTGAGAAGTATTTTTATCTGGAAGAAGTTAAATTAATCTATAGAAGATAATTAATTAAATATGAAGAGCTGCACCAGACAAATATGTGAAGGATTACAACCCTAAAAATGTGTAGTATAAGTGGAGATGAAATCAAGCGAAGAAGGATCATCATCAGTAGGAGTAGGTTAAAATATCACCAATAGTAGATAAGTCCATCCATCTCACTTCATCCATTTTCATATCTCAGAAAACTTGTACAATTACTATATATTATCTAAAAAATATAATGGAGGAAAATATTCTCTTGTGGTGATTTATTTTCAGTGTTCAATTGTTGGTTAATTTTCATGATTACATGTTGTTGTATTGTCTCGAAAGTTGTCTTTCTAAGTTATTCAAATTTGCATTATTTGTCAGAACACATTCGTTGTTCCTGTGTCAAGTTTTGATTGGTTTTTGACTGATGAGAATTAAAGACCCTTTGAGATAACTGACTTTAATTGGTTCTTGTCAAAGATTAAAATCCTTTTAGAAAAATTATTGTGATTGGTGTCCATCAATCTAAGAATTAAATCTCCTTTTACAATTTCACAGTAATTTGGGAAGGTATCACTAGGATAAATAAGAAGAGTACTGTAACTTACATACCTACACGTTTGTACAAGGCGCAAACATTTCCAAGTGCCCAACAAGTTAGAGTTAAGATAAGAAGTAAACTCACCTATCTCATGCACCTATCTCCATAGTCATTATCCACCCATTGACCCCATTCACCTAATAGATTAGGCACTAGTCATACCCACTCCATTTTAGAATTTTATAAAATATTATCCATACATTTGCATTTCAAATTTTATTAGGAGTAGTTATTAAGCCTTCATCTATTTCACTTCATGCCATTGTGAATAGATTCCTAAATTCAACTAAGTCATACAACTCTTAATCTGCTTTAGCTATCAAGGTCCACCCACCTAGGTTGAGCAGAACCTGAAGTGCAGGGAGTCATCAACCATATAGGTTAACTCTGTTTGTTGGTTCAAAAATGTTGCAAGTCTGATCATAGAGCCTGGCATCCTCTTGGTATTTGTAATCTATATTTTTGAGACCCAACAATACCAATGTTATTAAAACCTTTTGTGAGCACATAATAGTCACCACTAAGTGCACACAATCGTTGATGCAAATTCAGGCTTTAAAATAGTATTGGCTAAATGCCCTTTCCGTGAACCATGGAGCCTTGTATCATATTTTGTTACCTCTATCAATGAAATCAAACTTTTCAAAACTTAGATGTTATCAGTAAATGTTCAATTTTTTTAACCTCAATTATAAATGCCTATTGGCAAATGTTGCATTTTCTGAAACAATGTCCATTCAGTCGGTAAAAACCAACTTTGTGAAACTTAGACTTTGTCACTTCAATCAGTGAATTAGTCCATTTTTTGACCATCTCTTTGAGTGCTTTATCGGCAAGAATCCACTTTCATGAACTTGAGCATATTTCCTTCGTTATAAAAAAAGTGATGATTTCTCGAACCAATTTCTTATGAGCAGAAACTATTAGTTATTAGCAAATTGTAACTTCCTTGAAACTTGGATGACATATCAACAAATGTTGGAAGTCACGAACTAGTCTGAAAATATGAAAGTTTACCGACTAAGCAACCCACTCATATCGACAAGAATGAATCATTCCCCCCTTTATCAGCTTAGTAGGCATTTTCAAAACCTGCAAACTAATAAAGTCTTCTTCTATCAGCCATGTCACTTCTCTAAAAACCAACCAATGGACTTGACTTAACATTTGGCATGGCTTGTCAGCGAAATGGAATATCGGCTAACTTAGGAGTTTGAAAACCCATGATATTACCGATAAAGTATTTTAAATTGCAAACCTTGCCGATCAAACTATCCTTCATAGCTAGTAGATAAATGCAAACCTTCCTTCAAGGGTAGTTAGTGAAAGTTCCCATCGGCAAACTTAAGAGTTCACGAACTGGGAAATTCTCTGACTGGCTATAACTTAGCCATTTTATGCCCAATCTTCACCAAAAAGAATCTAGAGATATCCAATTGGATCTTCTACAAGATGGTGTCCTTAACTTGGCTGAATCAATAAAAACGTGTCTCCTAAAGCAAAAGACTAATGCCAACACAAAACAAGACAAAGCACAACAAAAACTGATCTAACACTGAAACTGAAACCTGAAATTTTTTTTAGTTGATGTTGATTGTTTGTGGCCCTGGATGCTCCTACATTAGACACACCAGATAAAAATTTTGTGAGCATGGGCTTACAAAATGGAGATGAATAGTAGAACTATACTTCTAGGTTGTAAACAACCTACAGAAAACTTCGTCACTGAAGTAGGTACCTCAAAAAACATTTTCTTTCATCTCTTCCAGCATCTAGCTGGGACAAGTACCGTCCATCTCCACCAAGTATGGTTACATTCCTCTTTCCTCTCATAGACCCGTGTCCACCATAACCTGACCTCCTCCTCCTCCAAGTCTACTCCACTAATCACTCCTCATCTTACCACTCTCCACTTCACTTCCTCTTCTCATGGGATTCCACCCACCATAATCTACCACCTCTACCAAACTTCTACTTTCCATTCCATTTCATTTGTATGCAAGTAGAAATAATAGACTTTATGGAAATTAAAGATTTCCATCCTCACTGTCTTAGTCATACCTTGTTTCTCTGCAATTTTGAATCTCATCATGCATACTTCCTCTACATTTCTATTCTTCTTAAGCTCCATCATACCTGCACACACATCAATTCCACAAGTTTTAAGGAAATTAAAATTTCCAAAAATTAAATCTTATCATCTTTTCTCACCTTTTCACCACTGTGAATTTTTGTCAGTTGTCTCATGTGCTTCCCAGAAGACATGATCTTACTGCAATCTCCCATTCCTCTCTTTCATCTATATCATAATATTCTCTATTCTATTCCTTCTCACATGATTGTATCCATTTCTCTAGCATTATAATGTCCTTCAAAGGACCACCCACTATTGTACTATGTCCTTCTACACTCACCTTCTCTACATAAGCTGCAGTCAAATATGTACTAACAGAATCATCCATTCATCCTTTCATATCTTCTTCCATGTTCAGAATCTCATATCTATACAACTAAACATTATTTGCTTCATCGAATAAATGAAAATTATTAACTTTTACCTCTATCTCCTTCTACTCATTTGTGCTGCAACAATCCTTCTATGCTCATTCTCTATTCTCTTCCTCTTCATGCCTCTACTAAGACATGCTTCTTCTATACTTTCATTCTTTTCCTTTTCATCCCCTTGCATGAGGATTTCTCCTTCAATATCACATACATGACCTTCTAGTACATCTTTCTTCATACCTTCAAACAAAAATAGAGTTAGCACTCATTTGATTCATCTTCTCCCACCTACATCTTCTCCATCACTTTATCATATTCATCTATCATTTGCGTTTCAAATAGGCTATCTATCTTTCTCATCTCCTCTTTCAATAGGCAATCTTCTTCATTTTCATCCATTTGATCAAAAATAGGACCTTTAATGACCTCTCTTTTCACTCTATCTGTTTCATTTATTTCACTATCTACAAACAAATCAACATACAACTGAGCACAAAATTTAAAGTCCTAAACTATTTTCTCTTTCACTTCATCCACTTCCACTATAAGTTTTGCATTCTCCAAATCAGGTCCTTTACTCTTTCCTCTTTATGCAACCTATTGTTTTGTGGCTTGGTTAATCATGTTTATGGCTTATTCCCCTTTTCCTTGTGCTTTCTCATGAAGATTTCTTTCTCTCTTCCTTCAAGTTCACCTACCAACAAATCAATGTCATCCATTTCTCTTATCTCTTCCATCACCAATACAATTTCCCCTTTCTCCTTGCCATTCACCTGGCATTTGACATCACAATCTCTCCTATCTACAATAGATTCATTCTATGCAACCTTTAGTGAATCCAACATAAACATAGTTTTATTGAATGCCTTTAGAGATCTTACATCTTGATCTCCTTCCTCAACTATATCCTTCACAACATTAACAACTGATTTAAAATTAGTTCATCATTTCTTATTTCAGCATCCTCTTCTAGGAGGATTTCCTTTCCACTGAACTCTTATATCTCATCACCTTCTTTAAAATCTTCTCCTTCTTCAGGATAACAATCTATACATTCTGCTTGCCATTCGACATCAATATTTCATGACATTCTTCCTCATGTTATCTCTCATCTACCATGTTTCCTCTCCCTTGCTTCATTTCCAATGTAATCACTCTAGCTTGGATTTTTCTTAACTCTTTAGACACAAAGTTGGGGAAACCTTCTTTCTTCCCACTCTTCCACAAACAAAATTCTCATAGGTCTCTTCATGACCCGTCTAGTCCTCCTTGTCAAAGACATCTTCTCAACTACTTTAGTTACAAGATCCCACTTACAACATGTTCTACAATCTCTAGGGTATTAACCTTTTACAATCATAGGGCTTTACCTACAACAAAATATTTCTCTATCCTCAGTCAGATTTAACAAACATACCTTTTCTAGTTTCTCATACATCCTTCTCTACCCTCTGCAATTACAGGCTCTTTCTTACACCTACAAAAAAATTCTTTAAGACTCAAATTCTCTACAGTTACATGCCTCTTCTCATCTACAACAAATTTCTCAAAGTATCTAGCTCTTTGCAGTTACACAATCTCCTCTTCTACAACAAATCACTTAGGGTTTTCTCAAGACACCTCCCATCTTTCAAGGCTATAACCTCTTCTCAACTTATTTTCAACTACATTTTTCACTGAGCAGCAATATAAACACTTCTCTTATCTTTCTCAGTGAGTGTTTTGTTTTCTACTTCTCTTTTCTTCTCTCTTCAATAAGCCCTTTCTTTGGCTTTTAAATTTCTTCCAGGAAAAATAACATTTTACACAATCTCTACTTCAACACATCCCAACGAGAAAAATTGCTTTGATACCACTTGATGTAGTCACAACCAGGGAGTCTTACCAAACTACCCAGTCATGTAGCCAAATAACACAATGAAAGTATAAAATCATAAACAACACACATTCATTCAAATTTTGTTCAAATCTTTAAATTACTATTCTATGCCATGACAAAGTCTACAATCACAACAAAATACCAATTTTATTCATTCATACAACTTCTACAGGAGTACAAAATCAATCCACTCTCCTTTACAAAACTTTGATTTATTCCTTTCTGCCATCTCCTCTAGCAAGTTCCTTTCATCATTCTTCTTCCTTTTTCCTGGTCCTCACAAGCCCATCAATAGTGTCCTCTTTACATAATCTTCAGCCACATCTCCCTTTACTAGGGAAATCACACCCCCAACAATTTAACTGATTGAACTCCTTAGAAGTAGAAGAAGGTATTTATGAATCCTCCACCAAAAATAGTTTAACTACCTTATTCATTAGGAAATAGTCATAACATAAAATGCATTGTTAGGTTAATGGCATTGTTTCAACACTACCAATGTCATTAAATCCTTTCGTGAGCACATAACAATCACCACTAATTGCACATAGTCGTTGATGCAAATTCAAGCTTTAAAACAATATCAGCTAAATGCCTTGTATCATCTTTCATTGCCTCTATTAGAAAAAAAAAAAAAACTTTTCAAAACATAGATGATATCGGCAAATGTTTGGTTTTCTGAAGCTTAGTTATAAATGCCTATCGACAACTATTGCAATTTCCAAACCAATGTCCATTCGGTCGGCAAAAACCAACTTTGTGAAAGTCAAACTTTGTCACTTCAATTAGTGAATTAGTCCATTTTTCAACCATCTCTTTGAGTGCTTTATCGACAAGAATCTACTTTCATGAACTTGAGCATATTTCCTTCGTTATCAGCAAAGTGGTGATTTCTTGAACCAATTTCTTGTTGATGGAAGTTGTTAGTTATTGGTGAATTGCAACTTCCTTGAACCTTGGATGACATATCAAAAAATGTTGGAAGTCATGAATTAGTTTGAAAATATGAAAGTTTGTCGACTAAGTGACCCACTCATATCAACAAGAATGACTCCTTCCTCCCTTTATCAACATAGTGGCCATTTTCAAAACATGTGAACTAATAAAGTATTCTTCTATTGGCCATGTTACTTCTCCATGAACCAACTAATGGACTTGTCTTAACATTTGGCATGGAATGGAATATCAGCTAACTTACGAGTTTGAAAACCCGTGATATTGCTAATAAAGTATTTTAAACTACAAACCTTACCGATCAAACTATCCTTTGTAGCCAAGAGATAAATGCAAAGCTTCCTTCAAGGGTAGTCAGCAAAAGTTCCCATCGGTGAACTGAACCATCAGAAAACTTAAGAGTTCGTGAACTAGGATATTCTTCGACTAGCTATAACTTAGCCAATTTATGCCCAATCTTCACTAAAATGAAACTAGATATACCCAATTGGGTCTTCTAGAATATGGTGTCCTCAACTTGGCCTAATTAATAAGAATTTGCCTCCTAAAGAAGAAGACCAAAACCAACACAAAGGAAGACAAAGCACAACAAAAAATGAACTGAAACTGAAACTAAAAACCTAAAATGTTTTTGGTTAATGTTGATTGTTCATGGACCTAGATGCTTCTGCATCACTTGGCCAAGCTCGTTAACTCATTCAATCTACACATAGAACCAAAATAATAACCTAATAGTTTAATAAATTACCAAATCAATGAATAAATGCATTGAATCAATCAATAAAGAAAGATTGAATGATAAAATGAAATAAAGAAAGGAAAAGAGAAGAGATTATCAAACCCTTGTATGGTTGAATTGCTTCAATTACCTATAACAAGAGAGACCAAAAAAATTGGTTAGGGCTATTTGGGAGCTTGCCTTCATGTCAAACCCTTATATTGGTCTTTCGACCTCCACGGATAGCCACTATAGAAAATGGTAAAAAATGTGTTCTCCTATTTCCTAAGTGCATCTAGGAAATAATAGTAGTGAAAAATAAATAAAAATTAAGAGTATTTTAACCCTGGTCTATGAGGAAGAATACCAAGTGTATGTAAGAAAATAGGGTGGTGGTCTACACCATAAGTTTGCCAATGAATAGACAAAGTTGTTATAAACTAGGAATAATAAGCAATTGTTGATCACACAAATGGAGTAAATTGATAAACAATGTAAGTGTGTACATATAGGAGTAGAGGTTGAGTCGACTCAGAAGTCGACTTCAACACTCAACTAAAGGTGGGAGAAAGACTGTCGACAATTGTCTTGGAGAGTTGTGTTGAACTGTCCAAGTTGACACACAACCCAGATAAGTAGACTTACGACACATGTATTTTACCCATGTGAGGTAAAACAAGACATAGGTAAAATATACACTAACACCCACCCTAAGCATAGCTTAGGTGGGTACAAGAAGAGATGGGTCCTAGCTACTAGGCCCGGTGAGGTACCTATAATGCCCCAACTTTTCCAATGGAGCATTACACACAATTACACACAAATAACCATTATTGATTAACCAATTCACATCAATTAGTTTTGTTAACCATGTACTTTGATAAGATAATTGAATATAAAATACTTAACATATCTCATAAAATTGGTGTAGCAGAGTAGTTGATTTGATACATTGTAGCTAAATCTTAAAATTAGAAGTGTAGGTTTAGTAACATAGATAATTGACATAATTATAACATGACTATATTGACCAATGCCTATTACCAATCTAATCACTTATCCAATAACATTAAAATGTTTAACATAATCCTAATGTATCACTATAGAGTAATACTTAACTTTAGGAAAGACGTCATTGTTGATTTCAAGATTAGAACTAAACATACTTCTTACATTTACCTTCAAGTTATATCCTTTAGTGACCCAACAAGAAATGTGATTAAATACTCACCTCTTGCGTTAGAAATTAAGTTTTCAAAACATCAATTCTTTTTACAGAACATACTCGAAATTAGATTATCTAGACTACTACCATATGGAAAGAATAAATGTCAATTACCTTAGACCTTTCTCTTCACCTCACATCAATCTTAGATAGCTTGTTCTGCTCTGACACTTGTACTTTTGTGAAGTTGTGATTTCACCAAATTCAATTAATGAGTTAGTCTCTTCAACAATAAGATAATTGTGTTAGGTTTTGATGGATGCAATAAATAACAAAGGAATAAAGCCTAAGGGACCAGATCTATGCCTTAGGGGTTCATCTCAGATGACCTTGCATACGTACGCTTAGAGGCTTCCTAGTTCGATTGGGAATCTTTCAATTTGTTTAAATTAACTAACATTAAACAATTTTCAATTGGAAACAATCATGATTCCAAACATGATTTATAACAGGAAACCAAAATCTCTAATCCAAGCATATCATAAAAAAAAATGCACAACACAAGAACCCTGGACTAGTTCACTATATCAATTTTTATATATATTTTATTTTCTAAGGAATGGGCCGAGTACCCAAGAAAATACTAATAAATGCTATCATAGACATTGAGTCAGTAGTTGCCCATATGATCAAAAAAATAAAAACTTCAGAAGTTTAGTTGACAATGCTACTGGCTTTTGATAATTCCTATACATCCAACCTACACCTGACATATTCTCACTTCAATTAACAGGAGGCTATAACACACTCCAACCTACATCCAAAATAGAAGAGAGATCTTAGTTCTCAAAAATAATGATTACATCCTATTCCTTATCATTCAAATTAAAAACTGTTCAAATCTTGTTCCTAATTTCTAAGACATCCTAAAATATCTGTAATCTCAAACCTCTATAACACACTCCAACCTACATCCAAAATAGAAGAGAGATCTTAATTCTCAAAAATAATGATTACATCCTATTCCTTACCACTCAAATTAAAAACTGTTCAAATCTTGTTCCTAATTTCTAAGACATCCTAAAATATCTGTAATCTCAAACCTCTTAATAGGAAAAAGATATATTAATCCATACATGTAAATGAAATACATTACAGATATTGCTACAGTAAAATTTTCATATGTTTGTCACTATATATAGATTATTCAACAATATTGCTAGTGGATCAAACCGAATCATCAAATTTCCTTTTCTAGAAATAAACTAAACCTCAACTAGATATTTTCAATCTAAAATCTTAGTTCCGATTCAATAATCATTTCAAATACAACTATTTGTCAAATTAAATGTGGATAGCACATTAATGAGGAAAACACATAAAAACACTGAAACAACATCAATCACATGAAAATATTTTAAAAAAAAACACAATAATTGATTTATGAAAGCTCTCGTACAAAAAAAAGAGAAAAAAATAAATCAACAGCTACATTCCAGACACTCTAGAGCATCGACAAAAAATTGGCTGTTGCATACACTATCTGATCATTTGTCGAGACAATTAGAAAAAAAATTTCATATTCGGAAAAATTGTTCAATTAAGGACCTATAGCTACAGATCCTCCTAACATTAGCATGATAAACAAAAATCATTTCACACAGAAATCTGCATTCCATAAACGAGAAACCTATCGATAAAAAACGAAGTAGCATGTAATTCATTCTACACCTACTGTTCATTGCCGTCAGAATCAAACTAAAATTCATCTTTTTCCACCCTTTTCAAAATCAATCCCTATCTCCATCATATGGATTCAGTAAACTCTTCTTCTTTTTCTTCTAGATTTAATCTACTAATTTAATAATCCCTTCTTAAAATAAAAAGACTTCATACTGATCCAAGGTTTTCTTCTTCTACTTCTAAATTTACGCCCTAAGTAACCAATTTAATATGAATTTAAGCTCTTCACTAGATTTAAACCTACAACAACTAAATCAATAGTTCTTCAACCCAAACCCTAAAGCTATCGATTCAAACCCTAAAGTTATTGATTTAAATCCTAATGCTACTGGTTGGAACCCTACTTTAATCACAAGTTTGCCAATTTTCATTCTGGCATACATAAAGAAATAATTCGTAACAGGAAACTTGCGTGGTCAGGCCAAGATTGACGTCGTATCATTGGCCCTATGCATTTTAGTGTACAGTCCACTAAATTCGATGAAACAGAGCTCAAAACTTACCTCTTTGAAACCTGATTTCAAAGAAGAATAAATCGCAGACAAGTGATACAACTGCTAAGAATCTGACGTGCCAAATCTAAGAAGTGGAAGAACCTTGTTAAAACACAAAGCTCAGAGAGAACAAAATGCTCCTAATCAAGAGAACTTAAAACACCATAGACAATATTGTGATATTTTACAAAACCCATTGAGACATTTATGAATTACTTGTCTCAAGGGCAACGGAGCTAACCCTACCGGTTTGATGATAATAAAGGAAAACAGTCCAGACATCGGATGTATGACCTTTGGCATCCAAGAGGAAGAAAAAAGTTGTTACTAGATGAAGAAGTTGCATGCACCTAGGAAGACGTGCGCAGAAGAGTAACAAAGACGAGGCATAAGAACTGTCTTATCAAAAAACCAACAAGAATTACAGCCCACAGGAAATACAATGATCACATATCATGCATGAAAAGGCTATAATTTAGTATAGCGTTAGATTATACAAGAAAATGAAATTGGCAGGTGTAAAGGCTGAATTAAAAAGACCTTTGCCTACATCTACCCTATCTGGCGGAAATAGGAGATTAGGTGATAGAGATTGGACTTCAAAGCTTAACAAGGTGGATCCGAGCAGAAATAAAAGATAAAAGGACTCAAGAGGATATGCCTGCAATAATGGAAGCACAACCAAGGTGTTAGAATGTTGCCAGATTACCTCAAAATACAATGCCATCACCGGATAACAAATTGTAGATTGAAAGTCTCCTAGACGATCCTTCTATACTGTGCCAATGTCTAGAAGGTGATATTTCTCATATGAATGGCATTTAGAATAGTATCTATCATACAACAGTTGATTTGGAGCCACCATCAACAAAGATAAACTAAGATCCCTATAAAACTTTGATTGCATCTCCCTAATCTTCTTAAGGATGGATTCCTATAAGTATTGTGACTATAGCGGAAAATAATGTGTTATATCAGATTCTTCATTCTCGTCGAAAGTCCTATGTGTAAGGATCAAAATCTCAATCTACCAACACTTCGTCAAACACAGATATAGCCTTACTCTGTTGTTTTCCACAGTTGCAGTACTAATATGATTCGAAACAGAGAAAAACAATTAGGGAGAAGAAAGAAAAATGTCATACATACCGGGAGGGATAGCTAACTCTTCTTACTCACTCCACTATCTTTTTGTGCTCCCCTTGCTGCTCACAACCATTCCCTCTTTTTTATCCCCCTGCTAAACTCATTCTTCCTCATTTCCCACGTTTGATTTGCTTTCAAGTATTAAAGCATAAATCTTTTTCTTTACATAAAAACATAAAGAATAAAAAGATTTTTTTTTTTTTTTAATTTAAGTAAAAACTAAATAAAAGATATTGATAATGACTTCTTTTTAGAATTACTTTATGTAAAAACCATCATGACGGTCACAAGAAGAAATTAATACTTTTGGGGGCTGACTCTACTTAAATATTATCCACTTTAATGATTCAATAGTCAATAGTAATTTTACACGTCATTCACAACAAAAAATGATAAATCTTGGGACATGCAACTCCAAAGAAAACTTTTGTAGCCAGGGTGGCACATAGGGGTATGCCAATGGCATTTTTACAAGTTTTAGGTGAATCCTATTTTGATTGTTGGTACTCCCAAGAAAACTTTTGTAACCACGGTGGCACCTAGGGGTATGCCAATGGCATTTTTACAAGTTTTGGGTGAATCCTATTTTGACTTTCGTACTCCCAAAATAACTTTTGTAGCCAGGGTGGCACCTAACAGTATGCCAATGGCATTTTTACAAGTTTTTAGGTGAATCCTATTTTAAATGTTCATACTCCCAAGAAAAGTTTTGTAGCCAGGGTGGCACCTAACTGTATGCCAATGGCATTTTTACAAGTTCTGGGAGAATCCTATTTTGACTGTTCGTACTCCCAAGAAAACTTTTGTAGTCAGGTTGGCACCTAGGGGTATGCCAATGGCATTTTTATAAATTTTGGGTGAATCCTATTTTGACTATTCGTACTTTCAAGAAAACTTTTGTAGCCAGGGTGACATCTAACCATATGCCAATGGCATTTTTACAAGTTTTGGGTGAATCCTATTTTGACTTGTTCGTACTCCTAAAAAAACTTTTGTAACAAGGGTGGCACCTAGCGATATGCCAATAGCATTTTTACAAGTTTTAGGGGAATCCTATTTTCCCTGTTCGTATCAGTATTCATATGTTGACGGTGAAACATGGGGACTCTTCATTAAATAAGGTAAGTGTATCGTACTACGTGAATATGACAAAGGTAAGCTATATTAGCCCACACTCCCCACCTCCTGCCTTCATCTATTCTTTGCTTTTCTGAGAGAGCTCCTGCCAACTCAGGCAAACGGCCATCTGTTTGTATAGAAGCACAAAAACGTATGAATATGATGATGTAGCACGAAAGAAGAGGAGATGGAGGCCGAACGAACGAGCGGCGGCGCTTAAGCTGGCAGAGGAGGATGCGGTGGTGTTGATCAGCAAAAGTGGGTGCTGCATGTAAAGATACTGCTCGCTGCGCGGCGCTCATCGATTTCATGGTCAATTGAAGAAGAGCAAATGCCGGTAAAGATGTCAACCTCTCAAAAGGTTACGAGAGTTGAAATAACAATGCGTATTACTAGATCTCAAACGGGTGCGAATAGTTCTGGGTTGTGTCTGGATTTAATCATTGATCCAGTTTTGTAATTTGCTTGTAAGTTCTTGGCTTCAAGCTGTTGGAGCTTAAGAGGCCGCGTTATATCCAGTTTAAGTATGTTGAGATAGCCATTGAGGTTTCTCACGGGTCTGTTTTAACTGGTGCAAATTTCTTAAGGAGAGAATGTTGGCGCAGATTGAATCTGTCCAGAGCTCGTTTAATTATTCAACTCAATCATAACCTTTGAAGGGGGCAGACATCATTACCTGAACTTGGAAGAGCCGTAGCTCGCCGAATTTGCTCTTCTGTAATCTGCATTCGGCTTTCACCGACTGTCAATTGACCCTCGACCATGAAATCGATTAGCGCCGCGCAGAGAGCAATGTCGCTTCTGTCCAAGTGAAAATTTTCATCAGCGGAAAGCTGCTGGAGGGATGGAGCAGCTTATGATCAGTTGTCACATTAGAGGTTCTTTGCTTCCTCTCCTGAAAGAAACCGAAGCCTTGTGGCTCTGACCGCCTCTAACTCATCCAATCTCAAGGTTGTAAAACTGCTGTGCACCTTTTAGGGTAATTCCTTCTTTTCTAGCCTTTCGCTCTGAATAGTATTTGAGAAACTTGGCCTTCTAAGTGTTGGCTACGTGTGAAGCCAAGTCAGGGATAACCGTTAGGTGATGACTGCAGATTCCTCTTTCTTGAGTAACGGTTGCTTCTTGATTAACATTATTCTCTTTCAGGGTTCAGGTCAGTTATAGGCATCTTCTTGGCAAGAAGAATATACATTAAGTACGGTGAGTAGAACAGAGTGTGAGTTGCTGTATGAAGGTGTAAAAACCAGAGATTAATAAAAAGAGTTTCCCCTGTTCATAGTGATGTAGCTAGATATCCTTGTTGGCATTAATTTCACCCACTAATGTAGAAGCTTCTCACCTGCTCCCACCGACTTCTCACCTGCTCCCACTGACCATAGACCTGCATAAAGACCATGTGCGTTGAATGGAGAAACATGTGTCCTGACTGTATTCCTGGAGTCTAGATTGTTCTAAAGCCCTCTATAAATAGAGGCAAATGTAATGGTTTAATTATCAGGCAATTGTAATTGCCTCAATCACCAAGCATTGGATGTTTGGTTAAGTTGTCTGTTTTAATATTCTGTGCTTGTTGTGCTTGTTGCACCAAGCCTTCATTTGGTATCAGAGCCAGACAGCTCTATTAATTTTCTTCTGTGTTGGATTTGAGTGACCGCAGACTGAGTTTTGTTATTTGCAGCAGAGGTGTCCAAGAAGAACAGAGGAAAGCATTTGAGTAGAGGTGCTTTGCTGTGCGACGAGGTCTGAAGAGCTGTTTAAAAATTGCCGTGTGTAGAGGGAGGCAGCGGAAAGAAATCTGCAAAGTGAAGGAGGTAGACCCGCATGCAGACTGGCCTGCAAGCCGTGAGAAAGGTGGAATTTATTTTCTGAAGAGGCACTTGTTTGAAGGTCAAAAATTGTGGATGGGGAGGCGTTCAAAGTCCATCTAAAAAAAAACGCAATGTAAAGGTTTTTATAAGAAAAGCTTTGACCTTTATGTATTAGTTTTTAAAAGCCACCTAGAAGAAATCATGGGACTGCCTGAAGATTGTGCAAGTTTATCATAGCTGGGTTCGTATGATATCCAGAGTGAAATCTATAGGAGCTGCTGGTCAATTTGAAGATTGGAGGGCCAGATCGCCCTAGGATAAAACTGCTGATCGCTGTATCTATGGGGAAGCTGTTTAAAACATACAGAAGCCCTTGCAGGAATAAGCACAACCACCATCATAGTGGTCGGTTTCATTCAAGGAAGCCATAGAAAACTTTGAAGAAAAAGTGAAGTTGCCGCTGGAGCGCCACTAAGGAAAGTGGAGGAGAATTTGGAGCGATAGGAATGAGTAGCTAATGTTTTCAGTTCAAAGTTTGCTGAATAATGAAGAGCCATAGCTCTTTGCCATCAAAAGAAGAAATCCCTGTGTTAAGATTTCTGCAGATGAAGCTGCTGTTATTGCCAAGAGGAGTCTAGTAGAGGCATCCAAAAAAAATAGAACAGAAGAGTTTGCAGTTCAGCAGAGGCGTGTAGGCAGCTGAGAAAGCATTCAAGAATGCTGTAGAAGAAATATTGCTCTGTCCGTGTGAAGGAGGCGAGCAGAGCGTGGAAAGAGCAGACCCGCATGCAGACCAAGAAGGCATGCAAGTCATGGAAAGAGAAAGGCCTGAGAAAGTGCCTGAGAAATTGGCATGTAAAAAGTTTTTTTATCTATTTCTTGAAAAGCTCGAATTACTTTTTAAAGAGGCGTGTTTAGTGGAGTGCTGTGTGAAAAACAGAGAAGTTAAATTATTTTGCATTAGCTTTAAAGAGCTTAAAGCTTTATACTTTAAAAGGCCACGTGAAAGTCATTCTAAAATAAGAGAGTTTCTTTTTTGTTAAAAAGAAAGAGAGTAAAAGTCTTTTGAAATAGTTTCAATAAAAGAGTAAAAGTCTTTTATTAAGGGAAAAGAAGTAAAAGCAAGGCCACGGAGTTTTTGAAACAATGAGAAGGAGAATTATGTGTGGTTGTTGAAGTCAAAGAGGGATTACTGCTGAAGTGGCTAGAGTTTTTATGCATGCCGTAGTAAAGAAATTGAATCGCCTGATAAGGAAGTTGTCGTCGCCTGAAGCTGCTAAAAGGAGATCAGCCAAGTCAAAAGTTCCCAAAAAAATTCAGAGTAGAGAATAGCCAATGAAGTGAGCCGTCAGCCCAATAAGGAGTCTGCAGAATTCGTCCAAGGTAGATTAAAGTCAAGCTAAAATGTCAAAGTTTGTTGTCTCTATTGTCCATCTTGAAGTTGGTTCTGTAGATCATAAAAAGTTTGAAGAGTTTGTATAAGTCTCTTGGTTCAGTGAGAATGAAATATTATGTAAAATCTGTAGAACAAAGTAAGAAGTGTTGATAAAGGAGATCAGGTCAGAGGAGGATAGAGAAGGATAGGTGTTTGAAGTTGTAAAACAAGTTGAGTGAAATTGTCAATGTATAAGGAAATAAGATGGTTGAATGCCGCAGCATTCTGTATTTGTGTAAGCCATGTATGAAGTTAGAAGAAGCAATTAAAGTTAGGATCCCTGAGCACCAACAATGTGACTCTATGGGAGGTGTTGAGGAAAGCAAGGTAATCATACCTGAACCTACGATGGACTGGTAACATTCGTAAGTGACAAGAAGGCCAGAGCTTGTGGATAGAGCATCCCTACAGCAAAATGGGATTTCCTAAGTTCGATCCATAAAATTTGAAGATTGAAGATGCTGAAGCATCAATGGAAAAGGTCAAGAAAGTAATTGAAATTTGTGGTCGAAATTAAGGGGGAGTATGTTGGCATTAATTTCACCCACTAATGTAGAAGCTTCTCACTTGCTCCCACCGACTTCTCACCTGCTCCCACTGACCATAGACCTGCAGAAAGACCATGTGCGTTGAATGGAGAAACATGTGCTCTGACTATATTCCTGGAGTCTAGATTGTTCTAAAGCCCTCTATAAATAGAAGCAAATGTAATGGTTTAATTATCAGGCAATTGCAATTGCCTCGATCACCAAGCATTAGATGTTTGGTTAAGTTGTGTGTTTTAATATTCTGTGCTTGTTGTGCTTGTTGCACCAAACCTTCAATCCTGGTGAACCACATTAAAATTTTATGTGTTTTTGTCTCTGTGTTATGTTCTTATTTTTCTGTTCTATTTTTCAGCAAATTACTTTCATTTTATTCTGTGTTTTTCATCAACAATTGGTATTTGATGGTTCTTTCCAACTAGACTCCCAAATATGGATACAATGCTGCTACAGGCAATTATAAAGATTTGATGGCTGCAGGAATAATTGATCGGACTAAGCTGGTGAGATTGATTTTTCTCTTCTATTTTTCAGCAAATTACTTTCATTTTGTTCTGTGTTTTTCATCAACACTAAGAGCGGGATTTTCAGTACTTCTTTCTCTAACAAGTGCAATTGCAGAACCCGGAGTAAGTTATAGAATGTAATGTTTGAATTATGTGCCTTTTAACAGCATGGAGTATCGTTTGATATGACAATCTGAAGAAAGCATGTAAGGAAATTCTTGCATTACATATGCCATTTATGTTAACTGCTTTTCAAAGATGGTAGTCTGTTCATAATTGGCTATCGCAACTGGAAGTCTTATGCAAATCTGAAGTCTTAACATGTGTTTTAGGGTGGCTGTACTTAAATATCATCCACTTTAATAGTCAAAGGTCAATTTTGGCCAATAAAAATAGGACAAATATTTACCACTTTTTGTTATGAATGAAGTGTTAAATTGCTATTGGTTGTTTGACAATTGAAGTGGATGATATTTAAGTAGAGTGTTCTAGGATTGTGTAAGGCAAAGTCAAACTCAAAAAGCATAATTAATGGAAGTGGTTTATGTGATCAGCTTTATGTTTTTGTTCAATATTAATAATTTATTTAAAAAGTAGAATTAAAAAAAAAACTTAAAGTTATATTATTTAATAGTATGCATGGGTTTATATTAAGTTGTTGAAAGATACAGATGGTGATTATAGATACAAATCCCCATTTCAATGGATGTATAAATAAGAGCAATTTATGTTAAACCTATATTATTTAATAATAAATAGGGGTCTATATTAAGTTGTTGAAAGACATTGATGGTGGTTGTAGGTACAAATCCCTAGTTTCAACCGAAAGCCGAGTAGATGCAAATCCCCACTTTCAAGGGTTGTATAATTAAGAACAATTTATGTTAAACTTATATTATTTAATAATATACATGTGTCTCTATTAAGTTGTTGAAAGACACAGATGGTGGTTGTAGGTACAAATCCCTAGTTTCAACACCTATATAATTAAGAACAATTTATGTGGTATAAGTCATAAACACCAAATAATTAGCCCCTAAACAATGCTTTGGCTAGTGTTGATTCATCCATATGGAAAAAATAAAATAAAAGAGACATTGGTCTATTAAAGTAGTCAAATAGATAACTATTAGATGGTATAGGCACTAATTATTAGTATAAAATTAAAAAAGTTTAAAGGGAAAAGATTAAGTAAATTAAAATAAGATGATTCCAAGTGTTAAACCATTCAAGGTGTCAATTTGATATAGGATTATCTATTTCATTGCATTATATCTTAGATTTTGTTTTTTGTAATTTAAAAATATACGTGGGTCTATATTAAGTTTTTGAAAGACACCGGTTGGTGGTTGTAGGTACAAATCCCTAGTTTCAACTATTGTATAATTAAGAGCAATTTATGTGGTGGAAGTCATAAATGTGAAGTAATTAGCCCCTAACAAAGAGTGCTTTGGCTAGTGCTGATTCATCCATACTAAAAAAATAAAATAAAAGAGACATCGGTCTATTAAATTAGTCAAATAGATAACTATTAGATGGTATAGTCACTAATTATTAGTATAAAATTAAAAAAGTATAAAGGGAAAAGATTAAGTAAATGAAAATAAGATGATTCCAAGTGTAAAACCATTTAGGGTGTGAATTTGATATAGGATTATCTATTTGATTGCGTTATATCTTAGATTTGTTTTTTTGTAATTTAATAATTAATTTAAATATTGTGATGGATTTAAATTATTTTTTCTATCTCATTTTGATGATGATTTATAGAGTGAGAAATATTGATATAAAAAATGTATATAGTTAAATCTAAAAAACACTTAAAAACATCTCATAGATTGTGGAAAAATTATGTGTTCTATTATTGACATTTATATATACTTTTATACATTTAAAACAAAAAAAGAATAAAATATAGAATGATACAAACATAATATGTTTTTGATATAATAAGGTGGCAAACAAGGGGCCGAACCCTTACAAAACAACCCAAAAAAGGGGAAGAAGGCTCATGAAAAAGGAGCCTCAAACAACAACAACAACACTGACAGCGGCACAACAATAGAAAAGACCAAAAGTAGCCAAGCTGCTAGGACCAGAACCCAAAAAAGACCAAAAGTAGCCAAGCTGCTAGGACCAGAACCCAAAAAAGACCAGGAACAATAGAACGACAGCACAATCGTAGTAGCCAAACTGGAGAACAAACACCAAGGATCTACACAACACCAGATCCCAACCTAGAACACCTAACACCTTTGCCACTAGGGAGCAAAGGACCTTTCTTCCTATGTTGAACCACCATCTAGGAGGGGTCAGAAGGAACAATAGAAAGAGAAGAGGGCTCATAGAGAACCCCAATAGCCGTCGAAGAATCTAGACTCGGGGGAAGCTGAGCCTGAAGAGGGAAAACTCAAAGAAGAAGAAGTCAGACCAGAAGAGGCAGGCCAGCCCAAAGCTAGAGGAGTGGTCAAATGAGTAGATAGATGATCAGAAGGGTCTGAAGTGAGTGAGGGAACCAAAGAAGCAACCCTCTCCAACCCCTCAACAACATCCTCTGCAGGGAGCTCAACCTCCTGAGACGAATAGTCCTCCAGGGAAGCACTTATAGTCAGGTGGTCCACGAGAGTATCCTTCCACCAAGTAGCAGCCCCCTTGCATTGTGAGAGAGGGTAGCCAGAGGCTAAATGCCTAGTAGTAAAACACCGCCTGCATCTAAAAGGAATACCCTCATAATCCAATTGTTGTTTCCAGGGTGTATCCCCAACCATCAAGACCACATCCCCATGAAGAGGTCTAGATAAGTCAATATCCACCAGGATTCAAGCCATTGAAGAGTGTCCCATGAAAGATGTTGTAGAATTAACCTTGAGGAAATGACCAATAGCATTACCAATGCTCTCATAGCAAGTATCCTCCCAAAATTAGAGAGGGAGATTTGGGAGACAGACCCAAATAGGTCTAATGTTGAGCGGCTCAGTTAGGGGATTGAAGGAGAGAGTCTAGCACTTGATGGAGAGGGAATACTCCCCCCACAACTAGACCCTACCATCGAGCACTAAGTCTCGCTGCTTCGAAGAAGAAAATGTCACAATAAAAAATCCTTGTGCACAAGGAAACAACTCGATCTTACCTTCAACAAGAGGCTTCCAAGACTCCATGACCTAGAGGTGAAGATTGGGCAAAGAGGGCCATAGTCCATTAAATCTGTAGATCACACCAGTGTTGTGATAAAATTCTTCATTTTTCAGTGATCTCAGGTCCACACACCCCAACAGGAGACTCTTGAGCATAAGGGATAGGCTAGGAACCAAGATGGGGTGAGCTTGACTGAGCACCAGCACCTATCATAACAGCAACAAAAGATTTTTTTGGGCCCTCAGGAGCCCGAAGCCCCTCACCAAGCCCTCCAATAGCATCAACCCCAGAAGAAGGCACGCCAACACCCACACTAGAACCATTAATCTGTTCCGTGAGAGGAGAAGCCCCAAGAATAGTACTCCAGGAATGAACCCCTGCCCACCTACAGTAGTCCTGAGCAAATCACCAGTCCCTTGGGTGACCACTGCCAGTGAAATAGGAAGCACCTAAAAGATCGAGCCTTGACACCTCTAGCATCGAGCGCCCAGTAATCTATCAATCACAATTTGAAAATGTTTCCTTCTCAGTGCTCCATGCCATCAGTTCAGGTAGTGATTATATAAACATAATATGTTAAAAATGACAAGGCTTTCAATTTTTACATAAAAGTAATTATCAAGTAGGTAAAGAGTTGATTAGTTTTTATTGGAAAATTAATTAATAGCCTTCCTCATGATGGATCACTTGAGTGTGATCCCAAATGTCTTTAAAACTCATGCCTACAAGTAATAGTCTTTTTTAATTTCCCATATGAATTGCTTTTTTTTTTATAATTTCATGTGTTGATTATTCTGAAAGCATGTTTGACTTTGAAGATTACTTGATGTCCAGCTGCAGAATCAGAACTTTAACTGGTCTAACAGAAGAAGAGGAGATCAAATGATCCAAGTTAAATTAGATAGGTTTCTTATTTCTAGCAATTGGGATAATCATCATAATATGGATCTGCAGGCTTTTCCTAGAACCATGTCTTATTACTGCCCTATTGTCCTCAATTGGAAAGACCAGAGCCAACATGGTCCTTTCCCTTTTCGTTTTGAAGCTATGTGGATTAAGCATAGAGACTTTAGACAACTTGTGGCTCAATGGTGGCAAATTCCCATTTAGGGTACTCCTATGTTCAGGTTGGTAAAAAAGCTCTTGCACATTAAACAGGAAGTTCGTGGGTGGAACATATATAGTTTTGGTAATGTATTCCTTCAGAAGAAAAATATAGCTAGGAAACTAGCAAATATCCAATAGCAGATTGATCAAGGAGATGCTTCAGAAGATACTACTAAGGACGAGTGTGATCTGATTTTTGACTGGAAGAATCTTATGAGCAGAGAAGAGGTTTTTTGGAAACAAAAGTCCAAGATTCAGTGGCTTAAAGAGGGAGATAGGAATACAGCTTTTTTCCATCTCTCAGCCATGAAACATAGGAAGGCTAATTCCATTACAAAATTATGCTTGGAAAATAGCAATATTATCACTGAGGATAGTGAGATTGGAGATCAAGCTGTGTTATTCTGTCAGAATTTGCTGACTAAACAAGCTCACAATGATGAGAATAACAGGATTATGAATCAGTTCATTGACAAAATTCCCTATCTGATAACTGAGGAATGACAACCTGGAAATGTTAAAACCTATTTCTGAGGAGGAGGTTTGTACTGTCTTATTCTCTATGGGCCCCTTCAAAGCTCCTGGCCCTGATGGCTTCCCTCCCATTTTTTTCAGGAATATTGGGATATTATGGGGGCTGATCTCACTGCTACTGTTAGAGACTTCCTTAGAACTGGTAAACTTTTAAAACAAATCAATAATACTTTTATTGCCCTAGTCCCTAAAAAGTTGAAGCCTACTCATCTTTATGAGTTCAGACCCATTAGCTTGTGTAATACCATCTATAAGCTTTGCACTAAAGTTCTTGTCATGAGACTCCAACTTTTTTTAGATAAAATTATTTCCTCTTCTCAGAAAGGCTTTGTCCTAGGTCATCAAATTCTTGATGTTGTGCTCTCCACTCATGAAACTATTCATTCCATGGACAAGAGTAGAATCCTTGGTATGGCTCTTAAGTTAGATATCTCTAAAGCCTATGATAGGGTCTCATGGACTTTTCTATTTGAAGTCATTAGAAAGTTTGGGTTCAATGATAAAATCTCTCTTCTCATTCGGGAGGCTATTTCCACTGCTAAATTCTCAGTCCTAGTTAATGGGGTCCCTAGGGGTTTTTTCTCTTCCTCGAGGGGGCCTCCGACAGGGGGATCCTCTTTCTCCTTACTTGTTTATCATGATGGTAGAGGCCCTTGGGAGACATATTCAAACTAAGATCTCTTCTAAAGTAATCATGGGTATCAAACTAGCTTCCTCCCTTTCCCCTATGTCTATGCAGCAGGTTATTGATGATACCATTCTTTTTGGCATCTCTTCTATGATTGAAGCTCAGAGTTGGAAGAATATTTTAAATGACTAGGCCAAAGCTTCTGGTCAAGGCATAAATTTTCAAAAGAGTAATGTGTATTTTTTTAATACTCCTAATGATCTCTGGCAGAAAATCATTAATATCCTAGACTGTGCTAAAGCTGATCTTCCTGCTATTTACCTTGGCCTCCCTCTTACGGTCAAAGAGGTGTCTCCAGGTTTTTGGAATGAAATTTTGGAAAGAAATCAAAAGAAATTGATTGGCTGGAAAGGGAAATTACTCAGTAGTGTAGGCAAATTACAGCTTCTTTGTGCCTCCTTGCAACGTATACCTACTTACTTCCTATCTCTTTTTAAGATACCTAGTTCTTTTTCTAACAAATTGGAACATATTCAAAGAAAATTCTTATGGATGGGGGTGGAAGATAAATAGAGAATGTCTTTGGTCAGCTGGGAGAAAGTGTGTCTTCCTAAATCCCATGGTGGTCTCAATATCAGATCTATCCGAAATATAAATAAAGCCATCCTTTCCAAAATCAGTTGGAACCTGATCCATAACCATAAAGATTGGGGGGAAATTATGCATGCGAAATATCTTCTTGGAATGGATAGTTCCAGCTTTCTCCAATAGGAAGGGTTACCTCAGGGATCTGTTATATGGAATAAAATGCTGAAGTCCAGAAGCCTCTTTAAGCAAGGGCTTAGATGGAAATTGGGGAATGGTATGTCCATTAACTTTGGGAATGATATTTGGATAAAAGATAAGGCTCTTATTACTCAGGGGGATTATGGAGCTATTGCTGGCATTGCTACTCAGTTTTTTGGGGATAAAGTCTGCAATTACATGTTCAACAATAATGGTATTAGGAGCTGGAAAAACTTATTAGATTGTTGTGCCCATCACCCTGATCTCACTCCTAGGTTGCGAGCTATTCAACATTTGATCCAGGGGGTCAGAATCCCTCTTTTCCCTCGCGAAGATGAGCGGTATTGGTGGCCGGATAAGAATGGAGGTTTCTCTGTCAAGTCTGCTTACCATCTGTTGGTTCCTGAGGTGCATAGAAAGGAGATATGGAGGAGAGTTTGGAATCATAAACTTTTACCAAAAATCAATATGTTTTGGTGGGCTACTGTTCATAACAAAATTTTAACCCAAGACAACTTATAGAAGAGAGGGTTTACTTTGGTCAACAGATGCTATTTGTGCTATGAAAAGGAGGAAACTGTTTCTCATCTTTTCATACAATGTGATTTTTCCAAAGAAATCTGGAACATAATCTTAAGGAATTTTGGCATTCAATGGGTGTGTAATTCTGATATTAATGAAGTCATTACCAGTTAGTATCCTACATTTTCTCATCCCTGGCTTATTAAGCTATGGAACCAAACTCTGTCCTGTCTTGGTTGGACTCTATGGAAAGAACGTAATCACAAAATTTTTAGGGATACTGCTAGGGATGCCTCTCAGGTTCTCCATTCTTTTGTCAAGAACCTAATGGAAAGTGTCACTAATGCCCACATCCGTATTGTAGAGAAACCTCTGTCTTATGAAGAGGAACAAATTGCGGCTAATTGGAAGATCCTTCAACAAATTCTTGTTCACAATAATTCCAAAAAGTTGCAGAGGCTTAACACTAGATGGACTCCCCCGAGGCCTAACTAGCTCAAACTAAATTTTGATGGGGCTTCTAAGGTAGATGGCAAGGCTAGTGGTGGAGGGATTATAAGGGATGACAAAGGGTGGATGGTTGCTGTCTATGCTGGCGAGTTAGGCTGTCAAAGCAATAATTATGCTGAAGCCACTGCTCTTCTATGGGGGATTAAATTGGCTATCTCCCTTGGTATTAGAAATTTGAATATTCAGGGGGACTCCAAAATAGTTCTTGATGCAGTTAACAATGTGTTGACTGTTGGTATTAAGCTGAAAGATATTATTATGGATATCCAGATTCTTTTGTAGAAGATTCACAGAGTGGACATCTCTCATATTTATTGAGAGGGTAATGGGGTTGCAGATGCCAGTGTTGAACTTGGCCAACAATATTCAAATTGGCGTTGTTGGCACCAAGTCAATCACATCCCTTTAAACATTAGGGATCTTATTCAAAAAGAGGTGACGTGTTAAGGATGAGTCAGAATTATTGGAAAGACAGCTCACTCCGTCAGCTCTATTGGAGGATACTGATGTGCATCTTGGAGTACGAGATTTTTTGTATGAGAGTAGGCGTCATCTTTGTAAGGCGACTCTAATTAATGATAATGTGTGCTGTTTTATTACCATTATCATTATCCTTGGCCAAGAAGTTAATATTACCCTATCTATGAACTCTGTGAAACTTTGGGCTTTCTGTGCTTTGCTCTGTAAGTCTAACATGGGTGGCGATAGAATCCGAATGGAACCCATTTCATGTTGTGAGTTTAAAGATAACCCTATGGTCTAGCATTATTGTAAAGAGGGTGGGATCAATCCTTATTTGGAGCGGCTCAATGGGTATGATGAAAACTTATCTGAACAGTTCGCTAGGTCTTGGCAAAACTGATGTGTCATGGTGGGGGGAATTGGTTTCAAGATTTCTGAAAGTGTTATTGCTATGGCAACTGGCATGTCAACTTAGGGGATCAAACTGCAAATAAAAACCAAAGTAGCGAACCATTCAAGCTAGAAGCTCTTTCTTGGAGACGGTGAAGAACTTGTTCCCTATTAGGGAGGATTCGAACGAGCTAAGCTGCCTGAGCCTTGGGATGGTGTGTGTTTTCTCCTTATGAAGTATTTCACTTTGGAGGGGCGCTTCACCAGGTTCTATAATTATCATCTTCCCCTTCTGAATAACTTTAGGCACAATGCACATATTAGCTTCCTTTTTTATTTATTGTCTTCCCTTGAGCATTCTGTTCTTAGGGTTAGAGCTAAATTGACCAAGAAACCTGCAAAGAAACCCATCCCCCTACATCAGGGCCTCATCCTCTGCCTTTACAACTTCCACCTTGCCCTAGAGCCTTCTAAGATAATTCAGACTAATAGTGGAAATGTCTTCAAACCCTAATGATTCTTCTGTTGCTGAAGAACCATGCCCTTCCCCTGTTTCTCCTAAGACGAAAGGGGTTTCTTTTTCTACTTCTGAGGAGATTCCCATAGTTACCACTACCAACACTCTGGGCTCTACTATTAGTACGAAGTGCAAGAAGAGGAAGACACAAGCTGTTGAAACTAATACTGTGGGGACTGTTGTGGGGACCCCTAAAAATCTTTGTAGGACCCCCATGGGACAGGGTAGCAAATCTCACCCGTCTGTGAAGAATATTAAGGAGGGCTTCTCTTTAGGAGTTAGGCGGTTTGGGAGAATTGCTAGAAAACCTGCTCCTAAGGCCAAACTTATTGATTATTCTGAGAGTGCATCTGACAAATCCACCAAGGGTGATCAGGCTAAGGATATGGAAGTTCAAGAGATTTCTGAGGATGCTTATGGTAAGCAGGAGAATAAAGAGATGGAGGCTACTGATGGGGATGCTGGTGATTTTGTGGGTAATGCTGGCAAAGCAGGAATGATGTTCGTGGAGGAAGCCGATGATGAAACGGAGACCGATGCTGGCTTTGGGACTGAAATTGCTTTTCTGAGGGGTTGCATTAAAAAGATGGAACATAACCTTTCCACTGTGCTCAGGAGTACTATCTTACTTAATATTTCTGTGTTGCAGGACCTAGGGGCTACTGTTACATTTGACACTGGTGAGAACTCTAAGAAGTTGGATGACTTCATTAAATCCATGGTTAAATAAGGAGAGAATCTTACTCCTTAGTTCTTGTTTTTATACTGGTGATACTCTATTACTTCATATTTACTGTCTTAGTCTGGGGTTATGGTCTATGTTGTTTATACTAGGTAAGCATATTATGTTGTATTTGTTTTGAGGCGCTTTTGTGTTGATGCCTCTGGGGCTTCTTTTTGCTTTTTTGTAAGGGTTCAGCCCAAAGTTTATCTGCCCTATATAATAAAAAACAACATTTATAAGTGGAAATTAGATAGACGGAAGGTAGGGATAATCACTAAAGGTAGATTAAGAATAATTACTAACAATATGGTATATTCAATGTTACTAGTACTATCTTATATTTAATAGGAAGTTGTTCCAAATTATATAGATAGAATGATAAGGCTAATTATTAGTGGTATCTTATACTTAATAAATATATATTAAATGTTTAATGTTAATGTTTTCTCATAAAAATTACGTATATGTGGATTTAGAAACTTAAATATTGAAATTTTATATAATTTAATAATAACTAATATATTTTAAAATTTAAATTGTAATGATTAAATAATTAATTAATGTATAATTTTTATTTCTATTTTATTATAACAAAATTCTTAAAAAATGTATATTTGATCATTTATTATATTTTTAATGAAAAGTGAACATTAAAAAATATATTATTTATAAAATTATTGTATTTATATTATTATTATTTTAAAAATGTTAACATTATTGTATTTATAGTATTATTATTTCAAAAATGTTAAATATTTAATTTTAAAAATAAAATATTGAAGTGCTACTAAAACAACTAATTATATATTTCTTATTTAATGATTATAGATTATTTTAATTTAATTATATCTAAGAATATCTTTTTACAAATTTTTTTATACAAATAAAAACCTTTGTAAATTCTTCCATTTATTATTATTTCCTTTAAAAACATATTATTTAACTAATCATTTTATTATTTAGCTGTAATAATTTTCTTCTATCTTTAATATTGATTTTTTTAATGAATATTCCCTATTAAATATTATATTCATAAAATAAAAATAGTACAATATTCACACAAAAAAGGTAGGGTGGTAAAAAGGAACACCCACAAAGTCTTAAACAAAGACAAATAAATAAAAGGACCTAGCCCATAGAGTACTAAGAATCTAATGTAATGCTAGAAGAGAGTTCATCCTAATCATCATGTTTTCCCCACACATCTCTAGGGATAGCATCATTAACAAGCTCCCAACCAATCAAAGTGTCTTCTTCTTCTTCAAGAGTCTCTTCTATAGGTTTCTAAGCATGAATTGGAGAAATGACAAGCTGAAGATGAGGAAACTTGCTAGTGTCCAGGTAGCCAACCCCTCCACACCCAGGAGAAGAAGCAGAGGGTGGCTTGGAAGGCCGGGACCATCCTCCATGGGTAGCAAGTCCCTAGAATTATGAGGCTAGGGACCACGAGAGTGAGATGCATGGTCACCATGGTCATGTTTAGCAGAAAGGATGTGCCCACACTGATGACCTCTTGGAGAGGTAGAGTTAGGTGGAACCTGCCAACAGTGTAGGGGGCATTTCCATAGTAGTCTAGCAGCTCTAGGAGATGAGAAACCTTCAATAAAACTTTACTAGATTGTACCTAGATCTACATAAGAACATTAGAACATATGATAGCTTTAGTGTAGAGAGAAAAATGAACATTGGAAACACATTGAGAAAATAACATTATATTTCTATCCTTCCATATGCTAAAATAATGTCCATCCTAAAGCATGTGAGATCTAGATATATTTGAGGGGGAGACAAGGTCAGTCTCCAAGCAAAACTATGTGCCAAGAAAAGGGAATATGCCGAAAAGGTCTAAAGAAATCATGGATCCAATTCCAAGCTTCTTGAGGCCATGGGAAGAATTAGAAGAGATGCTTGAGTGTCTCAATTTGTCCACAAAAAGGATAGTGAGGGATGGGAATACCCATGTGAGCAAGATGAGCTCCCATCAAAAGGCCTTATACTACAAAATGCAACAAGAGAAATGAGCCAACTTGTTTTCCAACACTACTGACCATATGCATTGGAACCATCTGCACACCAAGTTCCATGAGAGGATTGTAGCTGCCAGTGGTGATTAAGTTGATCTACTATATGAAGATATGGAGATAGCCAAAGGTAGCCTTTACAGGGTTTGTACTTCTCAAAGGGGGTATCTAGATACCATTTCCAATTTTTCCACCAAGGCTTAAGAGACCGCACCCCTATCTTATGAAGTATATAGGGAGGAATTTAGCATCAATAATCACCTAAAAAGTCCCTTGGTCTTGATTAGAAAGCTTAAACTTAAGCTTAAAGTTAGGCCAAGATAGAAAATTCTAGGTGGCTAGATAGATGAGGTCAGGTAAAACTTGCAATCCCCATGTAAAAAACATCAAAGCATGAATCCGAGGCAATTCAGCTAGAGACCTATCTTGAGAGCCTAGAATATTATCTACCACCAAATAGATTGATGATTAATGGCTAGACCATTATGAAAATCATCTCCTACCCACCGGAGCCAAGGCTTAATGGCTTCCCAAGCTTTCCAAATACTTTTACTAACAAACGTACCTTGAATGGTAACATGCTCCCTACCTAAATCCAATCCTTTCCATCTTGGATGCCTTGAAGGTGTACCAGTACCAATACAATGATGAACAATAATTTTCCAAGTTTTGTTGTCTCATAGAGCCCTGATGATATATTTAGCACACAAGACAATGCCTTGTCTATGGATAGAGATCAAACCAAATCCTTTAGCTTCATGAGGGAGGGTGGCAATAAAACTCTTAGGCAACATGATGGAAGCCTTGATGTCCATCACTAGATTCCCAAAGAAAATCACTGAGGAGCTTATTGATCTTCAAATAGGAGGCTTTAGAGGGGACCCAACAAGAAGAGTAATAGACATGCATGGTGGCTCAAATTTTGTATTAGATCTAAAATTTACTAGCTAATGAAAGGGGTGTAGAAAGAAAAAGGGGTTCCCATAAATATAAAGAATTCTCCATGATCAATCCATTTCCACCCAAAAGAGTCAAGCCAGTCTAGTTTGGGAAGGAAAGGTTACCTATAACACAAGTTCTTATCCCATTGGATGCTCAAACCAGAGGCTTGGTAAAAAATGTCTAGGCAATGAAGCACTTGCTTGCCATTATTTCCCTCTTTAATGAGATTGGGGAAGGAGCCATTTGAAAAATGTCCAGTGATCAACTATTGGGAAGAGTTTGGAAGAGAAATCTCCTTAACATGGGGCTGGGAAACTACATATGCCAACAAATAGCTGAAACCTTCAGGTACTAAGATATATAGAATGGAGGCAAGGGGGCAACCTTGTCGAATGAACCTTAAGAGTCCAAAAGAATTGGAGTGCTAGATGGTAATGGTAAAGTATGTAGAGGCATCTACAAACAACATCTAGACCATATGAATGAATTAGGGGCCAAAGCCAAGTGCCTCCAACATGGCTAAGATTAACAACCATTAAATATGATCATAAGCCTTAACAAAGTCAATCTTGATGAAAATAACTAATTGTTGAGAATGACAAGCCCATCCCTTCCAAAATGACTATTATGTTATCCAAAATAAATCTAGATTTGATAAAAACCAGTTTGTTCTAACTGAACAATCAAAGGAAGCATGGAGTGGAGCTTGAGAGATAGAGCCTTAGCAATCATTTGTAGGAGACATTCAATAGTGTGATTAGTTGCAACTAATTGATATCTTCGAAGTTACCAACCTTAAGCATAATCTTTATGTTACCTTTGTTGATAATATTACCCAATGAACTAGACTACATGGTTTCAAGATATGTATTGAACAAGTCATTTCCCATGGTATCCCAAAAGGTTTTATAAAAATCACATGGAAAGCCATCTTGAGTGAGAAGCTAGTCACAAAGAATGTATTGAGCATTAGAAACCAAGTAGAGGACGACAACAAGACGTTACTACAAGGTAAGCCGCCTAGCAGAAGTGTAATCTTGAGCTGAAAAGACATACATAATGTCAAACAAATGCTTAAAAAATGTCAGGTAACTCCTATAGTAGTTTCTAGCCTTCCTAAATCTTCTTAATAGATTGGGAAGTGTAGAGGTGGGGCAATCATGGCCAAAGGGTTCACATAATGAATTGTTCAAAACATGCAGTTAGAGTAAATACAATGGATACAACACAATCATAGAATGCGATGGATGATTGATATATTTAGAATATCAAAGAATTACAATGCTTATATGTCAGTAACATGCGGGCTACAATCAAAGGGTTCACAATCTTGCTTTTTGGGTTACAATAGATATGAAAGATATGGCGTTGAGGCTTCCTTCCATCATGAATTCTACTATCTATCTTATGAAAACTACTCAATGACATCCTAATGCATCTAAGAGATCTATATATACCATCTTCAATCTCACAGAATCCTCTGTGTTAGCCACAAAAGGTTACAAACTCTAATGAAAGATGTAGCGTGTAGAAACAAGGTAGGTTAGCCTAAAACATATGGTATTGCTCCGCAAATGAGTGAAACATGGTATGGACCTCAAGGAAGGTCTATCTAATCCATATGTGCCATGTATGATGTTCCATTAGGATCCACAAGTCATGGAAGTGGCCCACAAACTTTCTCCTTCAACTGACTATCTGGATGCTCTATTCTAAGAAAACTGATGATCTTCTAATAGCGATAACTTTTAGGAAACAAATCCAAATGTCTTGAAGTATGAATATTACATAGATGAAACTTTGTAGATTCTAAGTCCTTCATGAGCTCTGATATGAAGATGTCGTACAAAATGCTAAAACTGCAAATGACTAAACTGGACTGAAAATGAAAGAAAACAAAAGGATGCAAATATTTTTGGTTGATGCAAGATTGCTCTGTAACCTGGGATGCTCCTGTAACAAACACCCATGTTTGTTGAAAAAGTGAGTTCCTCACTTTGTTGGGGCTAGAGGAAAACCAAGGTGGTCTACCTCAACCTAAGAAATCCATGATGAATCTTCTTTCAGTCTTCCTTTCCACTTGACTAGGTACTCCTAGTATTGCTTTACTGTAGTGTTGCATCCAACTTTGCTATCCAAGATGTTCTCTATCTACTTTGGTTGTTGCTATGGTAACTAATTCTTCAAGCTATCTTTAATGTTGTCACTTGATTCTCCCTCATGATACTGGTATAAGTCAACAATGTTGAATTTAGGAGATATACCAAATGTCTCTAGTAGCTCCACTTCATATGCATTTCCTAAATCAAATTTCTTAAGTATCCTACATGGTCCAAAGTTCTTCATCTTCAGCTTGTTGTATATGCCCACTAAAAATCTCTCCTTTCTGTATTATATATCATTACTTCATCCCCCACTGTAAATTCCTTATGTCTCCTCTTCTCATCTAATTGTTCCTTATACTTACTATTCATCTCCTCCAAATGCTTCTTGATATGATTATGTATTGTCTCCTTGTATCATGCAACATCTTCTACCTCTGCACTTCTCATGTTCTCCATACTGATGTCTCTCAAATCTGTAACTCCTCTAGGTTTCATTCCATTCACAACTTCAAATGGTGTCTTCCTTGTACTCATATTCACTGAATTATTTTATGCTTCCGCAAAAACCAAAAATCCCAAATATACCAATTCTTCCTTCATGAAACTACACTTCTTATTGTTTATCAACATTTTTTCTCTTAGGGCTCTGTAGTTCTTAGGAATCAAAGTAAAACACATAATTCCATGTCTCAATCAATCAAAAATTTCCTTCCATCAACCAAACAGATTATAGCAATTCCACATACTTCACTCTTAGGTTCATCTTCCAAAGGTATCAAGGTAAGTTTCTTCCCATTTGATGTTATCATATAAATATTATTTCTCCCATCATGTATGGCATTTCTATCATACTACCATGGTCTCCCCAACAATATATGACATACATCCATTGGTATAATATCACATAATACCTCATCATTATAAGATCCTATATGAAATTTCACCAAACATTATTCACTCACCAGTACCTTGTGTTCATCTTGAATCCATGTTATCTTGTAAGGCTTAGGGTACTTCAATCTCTCCAAGTTTAGCTTAGTCAACATCTCCTCTAAAACCAAATTATCAATACTACCACTATCAATGATAACCTTACAACATTTACATCATGATTTGTATCTGGTCCATAACTAACTTTTTCTTTTTGGTGGTTGTTCAGTTGTCTCTACTTGAAATAGTGCTCTCCTCATGACTAATGATTCTCCTTTCTCTATCTTTCAAACTAAAATAGGTGATCCAATAGGTTCTTCCTCTGCATAAGATGCTCTTGCACTTTTCTCTATCTATTTGCTTGTACTTCCCTGATGACATTCAAATTCTCTATGTCCTTCACCTCCACACTTAAAACACGTTCCTCTAAATGATCTCTTATAAAACCCTCTTTCATATTTCCTATATCCTTCATTGCAGAAAGAATTATGATTCCCTCTATTGTTGTGGTAGAAACTCCTATCATCTCTCCCTTTGTAGTATGAATTGTTGTCCTTTTCTTCCTTTTGGTATGGGAAACTTTCTTTGTTTTTCTTCACATAGGGTCTTTCTCCTCTGGAATATATTATACCTCTTTGAAATTTACCTCCTCTACCTCTCTATCTTTGCTCATGCTTCTTATTCAACTTGTCTTCAACTTTTAGGGAAAACTGATAAGCTTCTTCTATTGTTGTCATTCTCACCAAACTTAGTTCTTCTTGAATTTTCATCCTTAATTTATTTATGTATCTTGCCACTTTCTCTTTTCTTGCTTCACTATGTTCATTCCTTATGATCATCTTATGAAATTCCTCAGTGTACTCCATCACAGATTTCTTCTTTTGCCTTAGGTTTTGTATTCTCTTCAATAGTTCCAACTCATAGTCAATAGGTATGAACCGATTCTTCAACTTTGTCACAATCCTATCCCATTTTATGATCTTTTCTTTTCCTCTCCTATTCCTATCTAATTGAACTTCTTTCTATCAAATGGCACCATGTCCTTTGAACTTAGTTTTTGAAAATCTCACTCTTTCCGGATCTTTAATTTCTTCATATTCAAAGTTTTCTTCCAAGTCATTTATCCAATCAATCAATTCCTCTGGATTGAAATTTCTAGTATAGTTCAGTACATCTAGTCTAGGTCTCATACCAATCTTAGAAATAGCTTTCAACATCTTCACCTGATCTAATTCTTCTTCTTCTAGGGCTTCTTCAATTTATTCAACTAACCAAAATCTACATCATCACTTTCATCTTCATGTCTATGGTTTAGTCCTCTTCTTCTATCTTCTTTTACAACATCCAATCTAACCTTCATTGTCGTCATCATCTCAATCATTTCTTCCATTCTTCCAGTAGCATTTTCCATAACAGGAATCTTCCTTGGTGGCATCTCTTCCTAGGATCTCGTGCAACTGCCTTAATTCAGCCATCTAACTACAAGGTAGCAACTACCTCATGATTGGTGTTCTGTTGACAAATGCAAGTAGACTACCTCAGGTCGGTGCTCCATTCACCACAAGATCTTTCAAAATGCCTTCACTTCCCAAAGGATTCAAAACTTGGCTCTGATACCACTTGGTACAGTTATGGCTAGAGAGTTCATAGAATGAACTATCCAAACCATGTAGGAGTAAACACAACAGAAACAACACAATCATACAATGCAATGGAAGATTCATATATTCAGAATATCAAAGAATTACAATGCTCATATGCTGGCAACATGGAGGCTACAATCAAAGGGCTAACAGGTTGCTTTCTGGGTTACAACATATATGAAAGATATGGCATTTAAGGTTCTTTCTGAAAATAATTCCACTATCTATCTTATGAAAACTACTAACTAACTTCCTAATGCATCTAAGAGATCTATATATACCATCTTCAAGATCATAGAATCCTTCGCCTCAGCCACAAGAGGTTGCAAACTCCAATGAAATATGTAGCATGTAGAAATAAGGTAGGTTGGCCTACAACATATGGTATTGCTCCACAAATGAATGAAACATGGTTTAGACCTTAAGGAAGGTCTATTTGATCCTTATGTACCATGTATTATGTTCCATTAGGCTCCACAAGTCATGAAAGTGCTCCGCAAACCTTCTTTTTCAATAAACTGTCTGTATGCTTTGTTATGAGAAAACTAATGATCTTCTAATAGCGATAACTTTCAGGAAACAAATCCAAATCACTTGAAATATGAATATGACGTAGATGATCCCATGTCAATGCTAAGTCCTTCTCCACAAGCTCTGATATTAAGATGCAGTAAAACATGGTACAAAATGCTAAAATTGCAAATGACTGAATTGAATTGAAAATATATGAAAACAAAAGGATGCAAATATTTTTGGTTGATGCAAGATTTCTCTACAACCTGGTATGCTCCTACATCAGGCAGACATGTAAGGCTTAGAAAAACTCCTTCATCACTTTATCTCTAATCTTAATTTGGTGGATCCAATCTTTGATTTGGGCTCCATGAGATATATGATCATCAACAATTTGTTTCTAGTGCTGCAACTAAGCCATCTAAAGCTAGGAAGTTGAATCAGACAATTGAGCCTCCAAAGTAGTAGTGGCATGAAAGAGGTCATGAGTGGTGGCTTCGTAGGAGTGGTGGAAAAAATGGGCAACCTACCACCCATAAATGTAAAGGATCCATGAAGTAGGAGTTATGGCATCATTCCACTAGGCTATTCACCTAACCCCATGTAAAGGATGTGGCTCCAAAATCAAAACACATTGAATATGAGCTAACATGGCTTTGTGATTGAGGAGGTACATGTTTAAAAAAATTTACTATTCATTGCTTTGGGCTTGGAATCCTACCAATTGATATGAAATCATATCAGGAAAAGGTTAGATAGGACAAGGTTTTCCAATGGCTCAAATGGAAAAGAAAAATAGTTAGCAAGGGTAAAGAAAGGCTATGTTGACATCATAGCTTGATCAAGCTACTTTAAGACCTTGTCAAGGCTAGCTCTCAAATTGCTTCATGTGTACTAGGTTGTATGATCTTGGTGACAACAAACATTGGGGTCAAAAAGACCTAATTTATTATCATAAGAAACCAATCCTCTCTTTTGTCAGTTCTACAGTACATAGGCAAGGCTCCACATTTATCATAAGCCATCTTGATTATATTAAAATCCCTGCACAATACCCAAGTGGCAGTAGGCATTGAATTTGCAATCCATCTCCAAAGGGAAGATCACTCCATGGCATCATTAGGAGCATTAACAGTAATAATCATAAAGTAATTATTATTAACATGGAAAAGATCCCATAGTGCACAGTTGGTGGGGTCACATCCATGATCAAGAAAAAGCTGATGCTATGTGGGATAGAGAAATGTGACAACTCCCCACAACCAACCTCATGGCTATTGTAGATAAAATAGTTGGAAGGCCAAAGAACACGACAAGCTACAGAAAGAAAAAACCCAAACACTTTGATGTCCTGGAGATAGAGAATGTCTAAACCTACAAATTTAAGATAAGCATCATAGATGTAGTATTTCTTTGGGAGGTCTATAAGAACCTAAACATTCAAGAAATATTGTTCATTTTGTAAGTGCCAAGAGGCATTTCCTTGTTATCCAGCTCTTCAAGAGTAGAATAATTGTTCTTGAACATTGCATCATGTGCCTCAAAGATTTTGATCTAGAAGTTGAGTTATATAGGCTACTATTTCCTTGGCACATTTTCACCATCTTCTAATCACCCAAGTGGATTTTGGAACCTCCTTTGCCTAACACGAGGAGGGGAAGAATGTTGGGTAGTGATTGTTAGCTCCTAAGAAATAACTGATGTTGGTAATAGAGAATTTAAAATTATCACCACATTTGAGATTCCATTATTGAAGGGTTTTGAAATAATCCTTGAAGTTGAAGCCCCAAGACCTAGAGGTTTGGAGTGGGCTTGGAGGTGCTAGTGTTCTTGGATTTGTGAGAAACCACTATAAGCCAACCTTCTTCTTCTTTTATAGGAGGTGGCAGCCCAAACAAGGGTTGAGAAAAGGGTTTGGTTTATGGAGATGTGAAAGATAAATCCTAAATCTTGTGTTTAGATGACTAACACCGATATCAGGTTTTGGGAAGGTTGATATACTGGAAATTTTGAGTATTGTAGGTTTGACCAACTTAAATTTCCACCAAATATTTGAGGTATTTGGAGAGGTCCACCTCCACACAAACCCACTATTAAGGACAAGCTAAGTAAAATTTCTCAAGTTCTATGCAAACCACATAGTCTAAGGAAGAGGTTATCTAGCTTATAAAATTATAGCAAGAAAAGGGTAAACTAGGAAATTCAACCCAAACAGGGACTCCAAAGGACTTTTCGTTAGAGACAACAAAGTCTCAAGTCTAGGGTTTAAAGACAAGTAAGGAAGAGTACACTAGTCATGGGCCTTAGTTGAGGACAACCTCAACATGGTTGGCCTTAGAGAAACAAAAAAGGAAAAACCCCTTGGTGAGGTTTCGCAAGGCGTCAAGTAAGATCCCATGTGGGGTTAGTGCCCTACCAACCCAATCTCAAAGCATGCTTTCAGTGGGAACTCTACCCTTAAAATATCTAATTAAAGTGAAATTTTCTAGCCATTTGTAGATATTATCCAACTCTAGAATGCGAAGAACAACATCTGGAGGTGTTTCAAGGGATGTATCTTGTGGAACACCTTGGGAACACATTTTTTAGGTCATTTAAGAGAGGATGCTATTAGAAGTCATCATAAACCTTTAGCTCCAACAGTAGCAGCTACAAAGGAATGAAAGGTTGAGGCCATATAAAGCAGTCAAAAAATTCATCTAGGCCTACCGACATAAAGTACACTGCAATAAATGAAGGCTAGCACTAGAAAATCCTATAGAAAGTTGTATTTTGACATAAATGCAACAAAGACAAGAAACCCTAGCAGAGCTCAAAACCCTTGAGTTCTTTTTCAAATTTAGATTTTAACTAAATTTCATATTGATTTTTGTTTATAGTTGTAACAAGTTCCATTTATCTACTTTTAATTTTTTTAAAGATAATTATTAGTGACTAGGTTGTGCTATTTTTATTTGTTTTGTAATATTTATTTTTATTTAAGAAATTTAATGTTATAAATTGTGTTTGGGAAATGTGTTATAAATCTTTTATCTTGATGTTTGTATTTATTTATTATTTGTTAATTAATTGTGACTGTTTATCGAAAAAGACATTCAATAATGACTTGGCAATGATTTTTATGTGTATATTTTATTATGGCATGTGTAGATGTGTGTAAGAGAATATCTTGTCATATAAGATGTATAAGAACATCTATGACAATGTAAGTGGTGTAAGAGAATCTATGACACATGTAAGAACATGTAAGAGGAAAGTTATATTTTTGACTTGGCTTCTTGACCCAGTTATGATGCATGTTTTGATACATCATAAAACATATTTGAATGAAGATAATGGAACCAAAATGGAGCACCCAACTTAGGAAGTTACATATTACAAGATTTGACACAATATAGAAAGTGTAAGAGCATATTCCATTTTTATTCTGTAAGATGAAGACCAATGTGAGCGTTGAAATTTAGGCTAATGATTTGGGTAATATTTTTGGGTCATGGTATTAGCTATTGGTTTGGGGTTTACCACTTGTGGTTCAATGGATTACTTTCTTTGATTATTAGATTCTAGAGATGGAGGTTTCATAGTGAGTTCAAAGGTATAGATATGTTGTTGAAATTACTCAAGTAATGATGTTGGTGATTTCTCTTGTGAAGGCTTCTTGTCTAAGTTTTATTGTAACTAATATTATTGCTAATTAATGCATTGCTTTAAATTTTTGAGGTTTAAAGGGTTTTCCTAGAGTATATCACTATATTTATGGTTATTTTGTGTATCATTTTCTTTCTTGTAATATTTTAGATCATATTTTCTATCTACATTTCTCTCCTTATAGGTTAGCATAGGAAGTGTTGCATCTTAGCTTCCCTTCACTTGATATAAAAGCCTAATAGACTCAAGTCATAGGTGGTAGGAACAAGGTTTTTTGACTAATCTTGGTTGGAGTGGGAGAATGCATAGAGGAGATCTTTGTTTCTAGGATGATGGAAAACACTTTAAGATTAAAGATAAGAAAAATCAACAGCACTAATTTGAGTTGTCAAAGCTCAATATGGAGGATTTATTTATAGACTATGATCTATGGGTTGCAATATAAAGAAACAAACATGTTGAAATGTCATCAAAAGATTGGCTAGTGTTGGATACAAATATAAAATGCCTTATCACATATTTCTTGGTTGATTCAATGTTGCTAAGTGTCTATAAAAAATCCACCATAGAAGACCTCTAAAAAAGTTAAGAAACCTATACCAAGCTAAATCCTTGTTTAGCAAGATTTTTCTATGGAATAAGTTGTATAGTTTGAGGATGGGTGATAGTGATTCTATTGATAAGCATTTCAATGCTTTCAACATGATCATGATCTATCTATACTCAGTGGGTATCAATATGGAAGAGAAAGATTGATGCATGATCCTTCCAAGGTCTTTATTAGATTTGTGGGACAAAATGGTAATGGCTATTGGAAGAACTAATACAAAATTTATGCTTGACGAGATTGTGGATAGTCTCCTCTCAAAGAAAATGAAGTAGAAGGTCACTAAATCCATCAATGAATCTTTGGTTGGTCATCGATCGTCAAAATAAAAAAGTAAAAAGAAGGATAAAAGTATATCTAAATCCTATATGATATCTAAGGCTCTTGATAAGTCCAAGGAAAAATTTTAAAACTATGAAAAGATGAGACTAGAAGGAGGAAAAGAAGAAAATAGATAAATTTGATTATGCTTCCAATTCTAAATCTTCTTAGGAGGATTCAAGAGATGCCTTTGTTACACAATTTACAATAGATGCATGGATATAGGACTCTAGTGCTTCCTTCCACATGACTCGTCATTGAGAGTAGTTTTTGGATTATGAAGAGTATGATGATAGGAAGGAATAATGGTGAAAATTTATATCTTATCATTATTGGGCATGGGAGAGTCAAGATATAATTAGTTTTATGGGATGATCAAATAGACTATTTGAGTCCTTCACATCCCTAGCCTAGCACAAAACCCATTATCTATAAGTAAAATGAATGATGTGGGTATGAAAGTCATCCTTAGTAATGGAGGTTGTAAGATGGTTTGAGAATCTATAGTGCTCATAAGAGGGTTTGATTTGGTACTTTCTTTTAGCTTGATAATAGCACTTACATATAGTACAATAGTTCTTCTGTACATGTAATGAAGAGATTTATCAAGTCTACAACTCTATCATTAGAATATGTAGTTAATAGATCTATTGTATCCAATTATGATGGTCATGAATTTTGGGTACCTAATCATTCTCTTACTTCAAAGAGAAAGTTACCTGCTAAGAAGACAATGTTATGGCACCAACACATGGGTGATATTCGTGAGAAAGGTCTACAAACCTTGAATAATAAAAATATTGTAGAGGGGCTTGTTGATTGTTATCTTGAGTTTAATTTTTTGTGGACATTGTATTTATAGAAAACAAAATTGTGTTTAGTTTTACTCAATTTCTCATAAGTCTTCTAAGATTTTGGATCTTATTCATTTTAATGTATTTGGTTCTATACATGCCCCTTATTTGTCCAAATCTTTGTATTATCTATCATTTATTGATGATTATTCTATAAGGATGTGGGTTTATTTTCTTAGGAGAAAATTTAATGTCTTTGGTCAGTTTAGGGAGTTTAAAGTTTTCATGGAGACTCAGAATAGTTAAAAGATAAGGTGTTGAGGATTGATAATGGTGGAGAATTATGTTTAGCAAATTTTATTAGGTTTTGTAAGGAGAATGACATTGAAAGACATAATAAAAGTATATACACCCCTTAGTAGAATGGAGTTATAGGATGTATAAATAATACATTGATGTAGATGGCTATGAATACGTTTAGTGGGTTTGGATTAGAACATAATTTCTATGTAGAGTTGGTTGTTAATTCATGTTACTTGATTAACAAGTCTCCTACATTAGCACTTGTTAAGCATCATATGCCTAAGGAGAAGCAAAAATAAGTTGGATAACAAGGCTATAAATGTATATTCATTAGTTATGGTGTTAGTCTGAAAGGTTACAAGATTTGGGATCCTATAGCTAAGAAAGTTCCATATAGTCAATATGTGATTTTTAGAGAGATCAAACCTTCTTATATAGTTGAGAAACCAAAGGAGGATGGGAAGTTAGTTATGTAGCTATAGCTAAATACTAAGAGGGTTACACAAGATAATAAGATAGAGTTTCATGAAGGACTTGATGAGGAGGAGATGTTAGAGTGTTTTGAAGTAGCATTATACCTTGCACACACACCACATTTTACTTGAGGACAAATATGGACCCCTCATTTTTTGGTTTCCTTAGGTTTAGTTTCCTTTCTCATTTCATTCTTCCTTCCCTTGCTAGCAAACTCAAGTGTATTTTAAGTTTTGAATGGCTGTGGATTAATTCATCAAATGTTTAGGCCATTTGTTAAAGGTGGAGTGCATTCTCCTTTGTAAAATTTTGATTTTCTTTTCTTTTTGTAAAATTGAAAACTTTTGACCTACTACTAGATGTCATGTTTCTTGGTTACTTGTCTTGTTGACTTATTTTTTTCTTAAAAAGTTTGTTTCATTGTTCTAAGTGTTAAAATTACTTGTATAAATTTTTGTAGGATCGTGACTTGGTATTAGACATGTATCTTTTAGCTTATTTTTTGAATGTCCCATCCTCTTCAATTTTCTAACAAAGTTTTTTAACATTCAAAGACTTTTAGGAATTAGTTTGTTGGATTCCATTTTGGTACAAGATATGTTAGGATTGTCTATGTATCCTAATCCCATTGTATTTTTTGCAAGTTTCATTTTTATGACTAAAAGTTACAATTCTTAGGTTTTGCAAGTTTGTAGAGGTTTTAAGTCTTGCTTCCATTTTACAATAAAGTTATAATATCCACATCCTATGACTCTTTTTGCAAAAATAAACTTTATTTGCATTGGAATTTTACCTATTTTCGTCCTACATTAATGTGTTGGGAATTAAGGTGTCTCAACCTTGCAATTCCTAGAATTAGTTATTTGATTATTTATTTATTTATTTTCTCAATTTTGTATTTATTTGCACATTCAGTTTTGGCATTTTGTTTGAGGTGGCATTATGACATGTCATCCTACTTGGAATATGGTTTGAATGGTCAAGTCAAACACATGTGGATCTGGGTGTCCCATTTGAGGTGGCAATAATATGCCATGTGTTGGCATCTTGGAATATGATGAAGGAGTTATCTTGTATGACAGAATCTATGACGCATAAGAGACAAGTATAGAGATTCTTGGGGAAAGTGAAGACAAGTGTTGTAAAGTAGCTTTGCATGTAGAGAAGGCATCTTTGGGCGCCCAAGCTGGGATATGACATGTTGTAAGAGGAATATGCTATATTTAGCCCTATATAATAGATTCTCTTACAACATTTAAGGTTGTTATGTTGGGCACATTTTATGATAGCTGTGAGATGTGTAAGAGTATCTATCATAGCTATTTTTAGCCTGGAGCACTCCAACTTTGGGAAGTCAAATCTTCCATGTATGATAGATGTAAGAGAGGTATTTGTACCTTGGACAAGTGTCCTTTGATACAAGAAAATGGCCATGTGGCCAAGATGGATGTCCATCTCTAGAAGCTTCTTGTTTATGCCTTGTAACACCATAAAATACATTGTTTCAGAGTTGTAGTTGCATAGTGTTTGTATATGTACTATTATACTGTCGAAACCACTCCACAAATGACATTTGAAGACTCTTGGAAGAACTTGAATTGCAAGTGTATTGTAAACACACCATTGTTTTGATAATACATTATACAAGTTTTAGAGTGTGGGGTTTTTTACTTGAAAAAGTTTTCCCCACGATATATCTTGTGTCAATCTCTCTTTATGTGTTGTGTTGCTTCTGTAATATTAATGTTATGTATTTAACATTTCTGCAATTGTAAGGATTAAAATAAATTTGCATACTCTTCCCCTCATTAGATTAGTGTAGGAAGTGTGTTCCATATACCTTGCTTCCTTTCAATTGGTATAAGAGCTTGAACACCTTTGATCCTAGTTGTTGGGTAGGATTTTTTTGAGCTAATTTTTGATTGAGTGGGAGTCTGTTCAGAGTATTCTACAATATTTTTGAAGGAAAATGATGGCAGCCACATCCAAAAGAAATGATTTGGAAAAGCTTAATGGTAGCAATTTCTAGTTGTGGAAACTTAAAATGGAAGACATGCTTGTTGACAGAGATCTACAGGAAACAATTTTTGGAACAAAACCAATGGTAATGGCACAAATAGATTGGGATCTCAAAGATTGTAAAGATAAGGGTCTTGTGAGACTCTATTTAGATGATTCCATCCTATTGAATGTTCATGAAGAGAAGACCATGAAGGAGTTATGGAAGAAACTTGGTGATGTTTATCAGGCTAAATCACTAGTAAACAAGTTATTCCTATGGAAGAAGCTATATGCTCTGAGGATGGAATATGGAGGATCGGTTGTAGACCATTTGAATGCCTTTAACATGCTAGTTGCATAGTTGACATCTGTTGGTGTGAAAATGGAGGAGTAGGATCATTGCATGACCTTGCTTTGTTCTTTACCAGACTTGTGGGACCACCTTGTTATGGCCATTGGTAGCACTACTATCACCTTCAAGATGGATGAAGTGGTATCTTTTCTATTGTATAAAGAGATGTGGAGAGAATTGACAAAGGAGGCTCTTGTGCTTCATGCTAGGCCCAAAGAGAAAGTGAAAAAGAAAGACAAGAAAACTGAAAAGGAAAAATCCAAATCCCATGGGAGATCAAAATCTCTTGGAAAGTCCAAGGTAGTATGTTGGAATTGTGGTAAAATTGGGTATTTCTGAAAGGAGTACAAGGGGGAGAAGACAAAAAAGAAGAAGAACACTTCTGATTCAGATTCTGACAAATCTCATGATGATGGTGATGCTTTTATTGCTACCTTGGCCACCCATGCATTAGATGATGTGTGGCTGATTGACTCCGGTGCTTCCTTCCACATGACCTCACATCAAGGTTTGTTCACAAAGTATGAAGAGTTCGACAGTGGGAAGGTGTACTTGGGTGATGAGTCTCACCTAAAAATAGTTGGCTGTGGAAGAGTCTTGATCTGATTCCCTGATGGACGAGTGAAGGGGATCAATGGGGTTATGCACATCCCTAGTTTAGCACAGAACATGCTCTCTATAAGTAAATTGAATGATGTAGGTGTGCAAATTGTCTTCTTGAATGAAGTATGCAAGATGACAAGAGGATCTATGCTACTTGCTCAGGGTACTTAGAGAGGTACTTTGTTTTAGTTGAAAGCATGCACTACTTAGTGTAATAGTTCTTCTAATTTGAACAAAGGAGCTTTAGTCACTTCATCCTCTCCATCGGAACCAGTAGTGAAGAAATGTGTTGCTTCAACTTCTGATGGTAGTGCATTTTGGGCAACTAAGGGTGGTCATGCTTTGGAAATGAAACTCCCTGCTAAGAAGACAATGTTGTAGCATGAGAGACTTGGTCACATTGGTGAGAAGGGTTATAGAGCCCTTAAAAATAAAAAACATTGTTGAGGGGTTAAATGATTGTAATCTCAAGTTTGACTTTTGTGAACATTGTATATATGGAAGGCAAAACAATGTTTAGTTTTACTCTAGTTCTCACAAGTCTTTTGGTGTTTTGGATATTATTCATTTTGATGTGTTTGGTCCTATGAATGTTCCTTCAATTTCTAAATCATTATATTTTTGTATAATTCATTGATGATTATAGTAGAAGGACATGGGTTTATTTTCTCAGAAGCAAATCTGAAGTCTTTAGTTGGTTCAAAGAGTTTAAATCTTTTGTTGATAATTAGACTAGTAAAAAGATTAAGTGTTTGAGAACTGATAATGGTGGTGAGTTTTGTTCCATAGAGTTTGATAAGTTCTAGAAAGAACATGGGATTGAAAGACATAAGACAACTCCTTATACCCTGCAACAAAATGGAGTTGCAAAAAGGATGAACATAATGTTGATGGAGAGGGCTAGGAGTATTCTTAGTGGTGCTAGCCTCAAACATAATTTTTGGGCTCAAGTTGTAACAACTGCTTGCTACCTGGTTAATAGGTCTCCTAGCTCAGCGCTTGTTGATAAGACACCCATGGAGGTGTGGTCTAGTAAGAATCCCTCGTTGAGACATCTTTGTGTTTTTGGTTGTGAGGCATATCCACATGTGCCTAAGGAGAAGACATCAAAATTAGAGAACAAGGTAGTTAAGTGTATCTTCATTGGCTATCATGTCAGTGTGATGGAACCCTGGCAACAATATTTTTGTTTGTCCATGGAACCCTGGCAACAATGTCATTGTCTATCATGGTCATGTCTAGCAAAATGGATGTGCCCACACCAATGACCTCTTGGAGAGGCAAAGTTAGATGGAACCCTGGCAACAATGTACGGGGCATCGCCCTAATGGTCTAGCAGCTCCTAGAGATGAGAAACCTTCAATGAAACTTTACTAGCTTATACCTAGATCTCCATAAGAACATTAGAACATATGATAGCTTTAGTGTAGAGAGAAAAATCAACATCATAAACACATTGAGATAATAACATTATATTTATATCCTTCCATATGCTGAAAAATAATTTCCATCCTAAAAGTATGTGAGATCTAGATATATTTGAGGGAGAGACAAGGCCAGTCTCCAAGTAAAACTATGTGCCAAGAAAAGGGAGTAGGCCCAAAAGGTCTAAAGAAATCATGGATCCAATTCCAAGCTTCCTGAGGCCATGGGAAGAATTAGAAGAGATGCTTGAGTGTCTCAATTTGTCCACAAAAAGGATAATGAGGGATGGGAATGCCCATGTGAGCAAGATGAGCCCCCATCAAATGGCCTTATAGTACAAAATGCACCAAGAGAAATGAGCCAACTTGGGTTCTAGCACTACTGACCATATGCATTGGAACCATCTGCACACCAAGTTCCATGAGAGGATTAGAGCTGCTAGTGCTGATTAAGTTGACCTACTATATGAAGATATGGAGATAGCCAAAGGTAGCCTTTACAGGGTTTGTACTTCTCAAAGGGGGTATCTAGATACCATTTCCAATATTTCCTCCAAGCCTTAAGAGACCACACCCCTATCTTATAAAGCATATAGGGAGGAATAGCATCAATAATCACCTAAAAAGTCTCTTTGTCCTAATTAGAAAGATTAAACTTAAGCTTAAAGTTAGGCCAAGATAGAAAATTCTTGGTGGCTCGATAGATGAGGTCAGGTAAAACCTGCACTCCTCATTTAAAAAAATTCAAAGCATGAATCCAAGGCAATTTAGCTAGAGACCTATTTTGAGAGATTAGAATACAAGACCACCAAATAGATTTATGATTAATGGATAGATCATTATGAAAATCATCTCCTAACCACTGGAGACAAGGCTTAATGGCTTCCCAAGCTTTCCAAATACTTTAACTAACAAACGTACCCTGAATGGTGACATGGTCCCTCATAGTTAGAATGGTACCTAAATCCAAGTCTTTCCATCTTGGATGCCTTGAAGGTGTACCAGTACCAATACAATGATGAACATGAATTTTCCAAGCTTTGTTGTCTCGTAGAGCCCTGATGATATATTTAGCACACAAGACAATGCCTTTTCTATGGATAGAGATCAAACCAAATCCTTTAGCTTCACGAGGGAGGGTGGCAACAAAAATCCTAGGCAACATGATGGAATCCTTGATGTCCATCACTAGATGCCCAAAGAAAAACTCTAAGGAGCTTCTCAATCTTCAAATAGGAGGATTTAGAGGGGACCCAACAAGAAGAATAATAGACATGCATGGTGGCCCAAATTTTAGATTAGACCTAAAATTTAATAGCTAATGAAAGGGGTGTAGAAAGAAAAAGGCATTCCCATAAACATAAAGACTTCTCCATGATCAATCCATTTCCACCCAAAAGAGTCAAGCCAATCTAGTTTGGGAAGGAAAGGTTACCTATAACACAAGTTCTTATGCCATTGGATGCTCAAACCAGAGGCTTGGTAAAAAATGTCTAGGCAATGAAGTATTTGTTTGATATTATTCTCCTCTTCAATGAGAGTGAGGAAGGAGTCATTTGAAAAATGCCCAGTGATCAACTATTGGCAAGAGTTGGGAAGAGAAATCCCCTTAACATGGGACTGGGAAACTACATATGCCAACGAATAGCTAAAACCTTCAGCTACCAAGATATATAGAGCCAAGGCAAGGGGGAAGCCTTGTCGAATGAACCTTAAGAATCCAAAAGAACTGGATCGCTAGATGGTAATGGTAAAGCATGTAAAGGCATCTACAAACAACATCTAGACCTTATGAATGAATTAGGGGCCAAATCCAAGTGCCTCCAACATGGCTAAGATTAACAACCATTAAATATGCTCATAAGCCTTAGGAAAGTCAATCTTGATGAAAATAACTGATTGTTGAGAATGACGAGCCCATCCCTTCCAAAATGACTATTATGTTTTCTAAAATAAATCTAGATTTAATATAACCAGTCTGTTCTAACTAAACAATCAAAGAAATCATGGAGTGGAGCTTGAGATAGAGCCTTAGCAATGATTTGTACGAGGCATTCAATAGTGTGATTAGTTGCCAATTATTAATATCTTTGGGGTTACAAACCTTAAGCATAAATTTTATGTTACCTTTGTTGATAATATTACCCAATGAACTAGATTGCATGGTTTCAAGATATATATTGTACAAGTCATTTTCCATGGTTTCCCAAAAGGTTTTATAAAAATCACATGGAAAGCTATTTAAGCTAACAGATTTATCATTGTCCATAGAAAAACTGTCTACTTAAGATTAACTTGGGTGAGAAGTGAGTCACGAAGAATATGTTGAGCATTAGAAACCTAGTAGGGAACAACAACAAGATGTTACAACAAGGTAAGCCACCTAGCATGAGTGTAATCTTGAGCTAAAAAGACTTACTCATAATGTCGAACAAAGGCTTGAAAAATGTTAGGTAACTCCTATAGGTGTTGCAAGCCTTCCTAAATCTTCTTAATATATTGGGAAGTGTGGAAGTGCGGCAATCATAGCTGGAGGGTTCACATAATGAATTGTTCAAACCTTGCAGTTAGAGTAAACACAATGAAAACAACACAATCATAAAATGCAATGGAAGATTCATATATTCAAAATATCAAAGAATTACAATGCTTATATGCTGGTAACATGTGGGCTACAATCAAAGGGCTCACATGCCTACTTTCTGGGTTACAATAGATATGAAAGATATGGAATTAAAGGTGCCTTCCATAATGAATTCCACTATCTATCTTATGAAAACTACTCAGTGACATCCTAATGCATCTAAGAGATCTATATATACCATCTTCAATCTCATAGAATCTTCTGCATCAGCCACAAGAGGTTACAAACTGCAATGAAAGATGTAGCGTGTAGAAACAAGGTAGGTCAACCTAAAACATATGGTATTGCTCCGCAAATGAATGAAACATGGTGTAGACCTCAAGAAAGGTCTATCTAATCCTTATGTGTCATGTATGATGTTGCATTAAGCTCCACAAGTCATGGAAGTTCCCCGCAAACCTTCTCCTTCAACTGACTATCTGGATGCTCTATTCTGATAAAACTGATGATCTTCTAATAGCGATAACTTTCAGGAAACAAATCCAAATGACTTGAAATATGAATATGACATAGATGACACTTTGTAGATGCTAGGTCATGCTCTGTGAGCTCTAATATGAAGATGTGGTAAAATATGATACAAAATGCTAAAACTACAAATGACTAAACTAGGCTAAAAATGAAAGAAAACAAAAGGATGCAAATATTTTTGGTTGATGTAACATTGCTCTGAAACCTAGGATGCTCCTATAATAAACACACAGGTTTTTTGAAAAATTGAGTCCCTCACTTTGCTAGGGATAGAGGAAAACCAAGGTAGTCTACCTCAACCTGAGAAATCCATGATGAATCTTCTTTCGATCTTCTTTCCACTTGACTAGGTACTCCTTATATTGCTTGCCTCTAGTGTTGCATCCAAGTCTTCTATCCAAGATGTTCTCTATCTACTTTGGTTGTTGCTATGGTAATTGATTCTTCAAACCATCTTCAATGTTGTCACTTGATTCTCCATCATGATACTGGTACAAGTCTGCAATGTTGAATTTAGGTCATATACCAAATGTCTTCGGTAGCTCCACTTCATATGCATTTCCTAAATCAAATTTCTTAAGTATCCTACATGGTCCATAGTTCTTCATCTTTAGCTTGTTGTATGTCCCCATAGGAAATCACTTGTTTCTCAAATATATCACTACTTCATTGCCCACTGCAAATTCCTTATGTCTCATCTTCTCATTTACATGTTCCTTATACTTACTATTAATCTCCTCCAAATGCTTCCTAATCTGATTATGTATTGTCTCCATGTATCATGCAACATCTTCTACCTCTACACTTCTTTTGTTCTCCATACTGATGTCTCTCAACTCTATAACTCCTCTAGGTTTCATTCCGGTCACAACTTCAAATGGTGTCTTCCCTGTACTCATATTCATTGAATTATTTTATGCAAACTCTGCTTGCGGAAGACTAAGATCCTAGTTTCCTACCTTATCTCCTACTAAACATCTCAACAAGTTACCCAAAGTCCTCTTTACCATTTTTGTTTGTCCATTTGTCTAAGGGTGAAATGTTGGATTGAACTTTAGGTCTATCTTCATCTTCTTCCACAATGTCCTCCAAAAATATCAAATGAATCTTGTATCCCTGTCTAAAACTATACTCTTAGGTAATCCATGCAATCTCACCATCTCCCTAAAAAATAAGTCGGTAACATGCACTACATCATTTGTCTTCTTACAGGTAATGAAATGTGAAATCTTTGAAAATTTGTCCACTACTACAAATATAGAATCATGTCTCCTCTGTGTCTTTGAATCCTAATAAGAAATCCATGCTTATATCTTATGAAGGTCTCTTCGATACTGTTAAGGATTTGTACAAATCAGTATTCTGACTAGTCTTCTTTGCAACTTGACAAACTCTATAGTTTTGCACAAAATTCCTTACATCCTTGTATATTTGAGGCCAAAAGTAATGTTTACTCACCAAAGATACTGTCTTATAAATTCCAAAATGTCCTGCTAATCCACCACTATGTTTCTCCTTGATTAAATTATCTCTCATTGAACTCCTATGTATACACAATTGATTTCCCTTGAAAAACATATCCTCCTGAATGAAATAATCCAACCACTTCTATCTATCACAAGAGATTCCTTACATGCTTTCCATGGTTCTAAAAATCATGATCCTCTTCATACATGTTCTTTAGTTCTTCAAATCTTAATATTTCTACCCTCATCTGTGTCAGTAAATGCCTTCTCCTACTCAATGCATCTGCAAATTTGTTTGACTTCCCACTCCTATGCTTCAATACAAATGTGTAACTTTGCATGAACTCTGCCCATCTGACATGTCTTTGATTCAACTTTCCCTTACTATTTAGATACTGCAAATCTTGATGATCGGTGTACAATACAAATTCCTTGGGCAACAAGTAATGTCTCCACTTCTTCAAAGCTTGAATTATGGCATAGAACTCCTGATCATAAACTGGATATCTTCTCCTTGCATCATTCAACTTCTCACTAAAATATGCTACTCATCTCCCTTCTTGAGTTAACACTACTCCTATTGCACTTGGACTGGCATCACAATCTACTTGAAATACTTTGTTGAAATCCGGTAATGCTAACACTGGTTGTTGTGCCACTTTTTTCTTTAATAATTAAAAACTCTTATTTTCTTCTAATGTCTACTTAAAATCCTTTATGTCACCTCTCATTGTTTCTATCATTGGTGTGCATACTGAACTAAAATTTCAGATGATCTTCCACTAGAAACTTGCTAATCCATGAAATGATCTTACCTCTCTAATGTTCATAGGTGTTGGCCACTCAAAAATTACTATGACTTTCTCAGGATCCATCTTCAATCCTTCCATAGAAATCACAAATCCCAAATATACCAATTCTTCCTTCATGAAACTACATTTCTTGATGTTTATCAACAATTTCTCTTCTCTCAACCTCTGCAATACTTGTGTAATATGCCACAAATGTTCTTCTTTTGTCTTATTGAAAATCAAAATATCATCCAAGTTTACAATAACAAACTTACCCAATAATTTCTTCAAAACCGCATTCATCAACCTCATGAAAGCACTTAGTGCATTAGTCAACCCAAAAGGCATCACTAACCAATCATACAATACCTCATTTGTCTTGAATGTAGTCTTCCACTCATGTCCTTCTTTGATCCCGATCTAATGGTATCCACTCTTCAAGTCTATCTTTGTGAAATACTTTGCTCCATTCGAATAGTCCATGATGTCATCCATCCTTTAAAATGGAAATTTATACTTAACTATGATCTTATTGATTGCTCTAGAGTCTATAAACATCCTCCATTCCCCATCTTTCTTAGGTGCTAGTACTGCAGGTACTACACATGGGCTTAAAATTTCTCTAATCAATCCTCTCCTTAACACTTCCTATAACTATCTATTCAGCTCCAAATTTTCTACTGGTGTCATCTTGTGTTCTTCTTTGCTAGGCAAACTAGCTCTAGGTATAAGGTTCATATGATGACTGATACTCCGGATTGGTGGCAATCCTTTAGGCACATATCTGATATGATGTCTTGGTACTCTATCAACAATTTAGTTATCTCCTCCGGCAATGGTTCTTCTTCTTTTCCAGTAACATTTTTTGCACTTAGGGCTCCATAGTTCTTAGGAATCAAAGAAAAACACATATTCCTATGTCTCAATCAATCCAAAAACTTCCTTCCATCAACCAAACAAATTCTAGCAATTCCACATACTTCACTCTTAGGTTCAACTTCCAAAGGTATCAAGATATGTTTCTTCCCATTTGATGTTATCATATAAGTATTCTTTCTCCCATCATGTATGGCCTTTCTATCATACTGCCATCATCTTCCCAACAATATATGACATACATCCATCCTCATAATATCACATAATACCTCATCATTATAAGATCCTATATGAAATTTGACCAAACATTGTTCACTCACCAACACATTGTGTTCATCTTGAATCCATGCTATCTTGAAGGCTTAGGGTGCTTTAATCTCTCCAAGTTCATCTTAGTCACCATCTCCTCTGAAACCAAATTATCACTACTACCACTATCAATGATAACCTTACAACATTTACCTTCTGATTTGCATCTGGTCTGAAACAAACTTTTCCTTTGTGGTGGTTGTTTAATTATCTCTACTTGAAATAGTGCTCTCCTCATGACTAATGATTCTCCTTTCTCTATCTTTCCAACTAACCTAGGTGATCCAATAGGTTCTTCTTCTGCATAAGATGCTCTTGTACTATTCTCTATCTGTTTTCTTGTACTTCCCTGATGACATTCAAATTCTCTATGTCCTTCACCTCCACACTTAAAACAAGTTCCCTTGAATTATCTCCTATCAAACCCTCTTTCATCTCTCCTATATCCTTCATTGTAGAAAGAATTATGATTCTCTCTATTTTGCGGTAGAAACTCCTATCATCTCTTCCTCTGTAGTATGAATTATTGTCCTTTTCTTCCTTCTGGTATGGGCTACTTTCTTTGTTTTCTCTACATAAGGTTTTTCTCCTCTAGAATATATTCTACCTCTTTAAAATTTACCTCCTCTACCTCTCTATCTTTGATCATGCTTCTTATTCAACTGGTCTTCAACTTTTAGGGAAAACTGATAAGCTTCTTCTATTGTTGTCATTCTCACCAAACTTGGTTCTTCTTGAATGTTTATCCTCAATTCATTTATGTCTCTTGCCACATTCTATTTGCTTGATTCACTATGTTTAGTCCTTATGATCATCGTATGAAATTTCTGAGTGTTCTCCTTCATAGATTTCTCCTTTTGCCTTAGGTTTTGTATTCTCTTCAATAGTTCCAACTCATAGTCGATAGGTATGAACTGATTCTTCAACTTTGTCACCATCCTATCCCATTTTATGATCTTTTCTTTTCCTCTCCTATTCCTATCCAATTGAACTTCTTTCCCCTAAATGGCACTATGTCCTTTCAACTTAGCTTTTGCAAATCTTACTCTCTTCGTATCTTCAATTTCTTTATATTCAAAGTATTCTTCCAAGTCATTTATCCAATCAATCAATTCCTCTAGATTCAAATTTCCAGTATAGTTTACTACATCCATTCTAGGTCTCTTACCAATCTTAGAAATAGCTTTCAACATCTTCACCCAATCTAATTCTTCTTCTTCTAGGGCTTCTTCATTTTATTTAGCTGACCAAAAATCTTCATCATCACTTTCATCTTAATGTCTAGGTTTTAGTCCTCTTCTTCTATCTTCTTCTACAACATCCAATCTAACCTTCATTGTCCTCATCATCTCAATCATTTCTTCCATTCTTCTAGTATCATTTGCCATAGTAGACATCTTCCTTGGCAGCATCTCTTCCTATGATCCAGGGCAAGTATCTCAAATCAGTGATCTGACTACAAGGTAGTAACTACCTCACAATTGGTGCTCTGTTGACAAGTGCAAGTAGATTACCTCAAGTCAGTGCTCCACTCACCACAAGATCTTTCAAAATGCCTTCACTTCACAAAGGATTCAAAACGATTGGTGCTCTATTGACAAATGCAAGTAGATTGCCTCAAGTTAGTTCTCCATTCACCACAAGATCTTTCAAAATGCCTTCACTTCATAAAGGATTCAAAAGATGGCTCTGATACCACTTGGTGCAGTTATGGCTGGAGAGTTCACAGAATGAACTGTCCAAACCATGTAGCTAGAGTAAACACAATGGAAACAACACATTCATAGAATGCAATGGAAGATTCATATATTTAGAATATCAAAGAATCACAATGCTCATATGTTGGCAACATCTGGGGTACAATCAAAGGGCTCACAGGCTGCTTTCTGGGTTACAACAAATATGAAAGATATGGCATTGAAGGTGCCTTCTGAAAAGAATTCCACTATCTATCTTATGAAAACTATAACTAACTTCCTAATGCATCTAAGAGATCTATATATACCATCTTTAAGATCATGGAATCCTTCACATAGGCCACAAGAGTTTACAAACTCCAATGAAAGATGTAGTGTGTAGAAATAAGGTAGGTTGGCTGACAACATATGGTATTGCTCCGCAAATGAATGAAACATGGTGCAGACCTCAAGGAAGGTCTATCTGATCCTTATGTACTGTGTATGATGTTCCATTAGGCTCCACAAGTCATGAAAGTGCTCCGCAAACCTTCTTTAACAAACTGTCTCGATGCTCTATTCTGAGAAAACTAATGATCTTCTGATAGTGATAACTTTCAGGAAACAAATCCAAACCACTTGAAATCTGAATATGACATAGATGACACCATGTAGATGCTAAGTCCTTCTCCATGAGCTCTAATATGAATATGTGGTAAAATGTGGTACAAAATGCTGAAATTGCAAATGACTGAATTGAATTGAAAATGAATGAAAACAAAAGGATGCAAATATTTTTGGTTGATGCAAGATTTCTCTGCAACCTAGTATGCTCCTACAATAGGTAGACATGTAAGGCTTGGAAAAACTCCTTCATCACTTTATCTCTAATCTTAATCTAGTGGAGCCAATCTTTGATTTGGGGTCCGTGAGATATATGAGCATCAACAATTTGTTTCTAGTGCTGCTGTAGACATAAAAAAATGAACCAAATTGATCATTTTCCTAAGTCATGATTTAATTAATTTTAATTAATTAATTAAATGCTCCTTAATTCATAATCCACCCCTAATCCTAAGGTTTAATTAATTTTAATTAATTAATTAAAACTCTTCATCTTTTAACCCTTCAGTAAATAATAAATTAAAATTAATATATTTATTTTATTATTTACAAAAACTGAAAACCCTTTTCCTAAAACCTTTTCATAAAATCAAAAACTCATTATTTACCAACCTCTCATCGTTCAACCAATTTACGATTCAATTGCCTAAACCACTTCTACCCAAAATTTATAAAATGAACCCTTATCTTTCATTCAACCCCCCTGGACAAAATTCATATTGGAGTTGTGCAAAATTTATGAGCAACCACATTTTTACCTACATTCGGTAACATTTGCATTTATTTGTTTTATGGTTATATCTTCATATCTTTTCATTGCAATCTTTGATGTGGCATTGATGGTTTTAGGGTTGTTGCTAAAAATTAAATATTTGATGCTACAGCTACAACTAAGCCATCTGAAGCTAGGAGGTAGAATCAAACAATTGACCCTCCAAAGTAGTAGTGGCATAGAAGAGCTCATGAGTGGTGGCTTCGTAGGAGTGGTGGAAAAAATAGGCAAGCTACCACCCATAAATGTAAATGATCCATGAAGTAGGAGTTATGACATCATTCCACTAGGCTATCCACCTAAGCCGATGTAAAGGATGTGGCTCCAAACTCAAAACACATTGAATATGAGCTGACATGGCTTTGTGATTGAGGAGAGAGATGTTTTAAAAACTTTACTATTCATTACTTTAGGCTTGGAATTCTTCCACTAGATATGAAATAATATAAGGAAAAGGTTAGATAGGACAAGGTTTTCCAATGGCTCAACTAGAAAAGAAAAATAGTTAGAAAAGGTAAAGAAAGACTATGTTGACATCATAGCCTGATCAAGCTAATTTAAGACCTTGTCAAGGCTGGCTCTCAAATTGCTTCATGTGTACTAGGTTGTATGATCTTGGTGACAACAAACATTGGGGTCAAAAAGACCTAATTTATTATGCATAACAAACCAATCCTCTCTTTAGTTAGTTGTATTGTACATAGGCAAGGCTCCACATTTATCATAAGCCATCTTGATTATATTAAAATCCATGCACAATACCCAAGTGGTAGTAGGCATTGAATTTGCAATCCATCTCCAAAGGGAAGGTCACTCCATGGCATCATTGGGAGCATTAACATTAATAATTACAAATGAATTATTATTAACATGGAAAAGAGCCCATAGTGGACAGTTAGTGGGTTCACATCCATGATCAACCAAAAGATGATGCTATGTGGGATAGAGAAATGTGACAACTCCCCCCAACCAACCTCAGGGCTATTGTAGAGTAAATGGTTGGAAGACCAAATAACATGAGAATGTCTAAACCTAGAAATTTAAGATAAGCATCACAGATGTAGTATTCCCGTGGGAGGTCTATAAGAACCTAAACATTCAAGAAATATAGTTCATTTAAGAAGTGTCTATTGAAAACAAGGTAGATAACTGAGAGGGGGGTGAATCAGTTATCTCAAAATTTCCTTTTCTTTTTGTTATCTTAATAATCAGAGTTGCATCAAAATTTGAAAGCATATGTAATCATAAGAGTAGAAATAAAATCAACACATATGACACAAGGATTTTTACATGGAAACCCTATTAAGGGAAAACCCATGTGGTGACTAACCCAAGATTGTAATATCTGTTAAAAGAATAAAGGAGTACAAAATGGCACTTGCCAATTAGGGCTCACTACCTAAGCACACTGCTCACAAGAGGCACACTACCTACAAGAGACTCACTATCTACAAAACTTACAGAAGGTAATCAGGTGTTTGAACTGATGAGAAGAATCTACAAATGCATGAGTCTAGTACCAGTTAGGCACAATACACTGATTTGATGCACTTCATTCTTCCTCTATTTTAATATTGTTGCTATGTCACATACCAGACTTGATTTGTTGCTTTCACACTTATCCCTACTTTTCTTCACATGTTATTCCATTTATTGTATATACACACACTCTACATACTGGAATCCATCTCGTATATATATCTGCATCAAGGATTTCATCAACTTTCTAGTCAGCAACAGGAACAATAAAGATATTTACAAGTTATTGATTTGTTGGCTGAATCCATGCTTGATTTGAGATGCGTATCAAAAGCATAGGCATAGAAGTCATTAATCATGTCAGCCAACAATCTATAATCCCACATATTGCTTGATCAACACCTTTTACTCATCTAGATCAAAGTCTGATACTCTGTCGGTCAGTTCTTCCTACCTGATTGGAACCCAGCACTCAGATGCTCATATCTTTTTCATGCCTTATCACCAGAGGCTAAATCTCTGGAATACAGTAGTCATTATACCCTTCTTGACTTGTCCAGGTACACAACTTACTGATTTACACCATTTGAGAGATTCGGACCTGATTGTCATGAAAGGAAGCTAGGTGTGCAGAAACACTTCCTACACTAATCTATTGAGGAGAGGGCTATGCAAATTCAAATTTATCCTAACTATTATAGTGATGTTAAACCATTAACATGAGATATAGAAGAAAAACACAAGAGCCAGAAAGAAGACAGAAGAAGAGAGACAGAGATTTACGGTGGGGAAAACCCTTATCGGGTGAAAAACCCCACACTAAGAAACCTGTACAATGTATTAACAAATCTGAAAGAATGTTTACAACACACTTACAATGAAAGATTCAATGGTCTTCGACACTCATGTTTGGAGTCAATCCGGTAGCATAACAGTACCTGCACACCTATGATACAAATTCCATCTCCAAGCACCTGTTTAAATAGAACATACAAGGCAATTTTGGACCTTTCTTGGAATGGGCGTCCAATATGGCATCTTGGACCAAAACCCACACCTAGGGACACTTGGTCAACATTATAGAATGTATCTAACACTTGTCCATATCTCCCATCCCAAAGAGGTCACCACTTTCCAAAATGGGCTATGACAGATGCTCTTGCAACACTTACGACCGTCATAAAATCTGTCATAGTGGTTACAACTTACAGCTATAAGAGAATCTATCATACACATGCTATTAATAGCATATTCTCTTACAACACATCATATTCCACCTTGGGGCACCCAAATATGCCTCATTTAAAGATGCTTCATGACACATGTCATTACCTGTCTTACAACCGTCTATTCTCGACTCTTACATGCAATAGATTCGTCATAGGAATCTGTCATAACCGTTTCGGTCAAACATTCCTTACACAACATAGAAGATGTTGACACATGGAAGAATATTCCTACCACTAAGTGGGATGCCTATCTCCTCATGTGAGGACAAAATACCAAGTTGTCGTAATCCATGTAGGATTGACACATCACCGTGCCACATCCCACAATATGACAAAGTGGAATTTCCAATTATTTACAGCATAGACAATTGAATAATAAATAAAAACATTATAAATGCAGAGAATTACCAAGGTTGAGACACCTTAATTCCCAACATTCTCCCACTTGTCAAACACCTTGTAAGAGCCAATAGAAAAACATGATTTAACTGCTATAGACTGAGAGGCCCATAGACTCCGAACACCATCTAAACTTCTCTGAGCCCACAGGTTTTGTCAATGCATCTATAGCATTCTTCAAAGTATCTACCTTCTCCAAATTTACCTTTCCATCCTCAACCATGTCCCTCACGAAGTGAAACTGAACATCAATGTGCTTGGTTCTAGCATGGAAAGTTAGATTCTTTGCAAGGCAAATTGTACTCTGACTGTCACAACTAATTGTGATCTGACCTACATCAAAACCAATATCAGAACACAATCTCTTAAGCCAAATGGCTTCCTTACAAGCATGAGTTGCTTCCATATACTCAGCTTCTATCGTGGACAAAACAACAACAGGTTGTCGCTTACTCATCCAACTAATAGCACCACCAAACAGTGTAAAAACATAAGCACTGGTGGATCTCCTGCTGTCAATGTCACCTGCCCAATTTGAATCCACAAATCCATGAATATCAACAGAATGAGGAGGTCCTGAAACATTACCATGATAGCAAATGGAATACTTGGAAGTACCTGTCAAATATCTGAACACTCACTTAACTGTATCCCAATGAACTTGTCCAGGATTAGCCATAAATCGACTAAGGACTCCCACTGCTTGGGCAATGTCTAGTCTTGTATAGACCATAGCATACATCAAACTGCTAACAACACTAGCATAAGGTACTCTACTCATGTCTTCCACCTCACTAGGAGATTTTGGACAATCCTCAACAGACAACTTTGTCCCCAAGGAAACGCGAACACACAATGGTCTACAATCTCCCATGCTGAATCTGTCCAACATGGTCTTAACATACTTACTCTGACTTAACCAAAGTTTTTTGTTGGTTCTGTCTCTTCTGATTTCCATTCCTAGAATGTAGCTGGCTGCCCCTAAATCTTTCATTTCAAACTAAGCTGAGAATTGATATTTAAAATCAGAAATCATATTCTTACCCTTCCCAACGAGCAACATATCATCAACATACAGTGCAACAATAAGAATACGATCACCATAAAACTTATAATAAACACAGTGTTCCGATTTCGATCTCACAAATCTAATTAACAACACAAAGGCATCAAACTTCAAGTACCATCTCCTAGGGGATTGCTTCAAACCATACAAAGACTTCTTAAGTTTGCAAACCAAATTTTCTTTACCTTTTTCCATGTAATGCTCTGGCTGTGACATGTAGATTTTCTCTTCCAAGTCACCGTGAAGGAAAGTTGTCTTCACATCCATTTGTTCTACCTCTAAGTCATAAGCTGCTGCAAGAGACAACAGGAATCGAATGGATGTCAACTTTGCAATGGGAAAGAAGATCTCACCATAATCTATACCCTCCACTTGTGAATACCCCTTCGCAACCAATCTAGCCTTATACTTCTCAATACTACCATTTGCACCAATCTTCTTCTTAAACACCCATTTGCATCCAACGGGTTTCTATCCAGGAGGCAAAGGCACCAAGTCCCAAGTTTGATGCTTTTCGAAAGAAGCCATTTCTTGGTCCATGGCCTCCTTCCAGGAACCTGCATCCTTCATATCCAAAGCCTCTAATATAGTTCTAGGTTCATCACTGTTAGTGAGTAAAGCATAAGCATTACTAGAATCAAGCAATGTAAAACCAAACCTTTCAGGTTGCTTCAATATCCATGTAGACCTCCTTAAGAGCTGAGGTTGAGGTTCAGCTTCTTCTTATGAGCTTTCAAACCTGCTAGAGCTCTCCTCATCATCAGGTCCAACATTGTCTTTCTATTTAGTCTTCTCAGGGGTGAGAGGAAACTGAACAACATCCTCTTTCTTTTCTTTTTCTTCTAGCTGCAAAATAGTGGAAGAAGGTGTAAGCTCTCTAAAGATGTCATTTCTGCTATACAACACTTTTTTAGCCACAGGGTCCCAAAGCTTGTATCCTTTCACACCAACAGAATAGCCGATGAAGATACACTTAACAGCTTTGTTCTCCAACTTTGACTGCTTCTCCTTAGGCACATGTGCATATGCCTCACAACCAAAAACATGAAGATGCCTTACTGAAGGCTTTCTACTAGACCACACCTCCATAGGTGTCTTTCCAACAAGAGCTGGTGTAGATCTATTTACCAGATAGCAAGCAGTGGCAATAACTTCAGCCCAAAACTTTTGTTCTAGACCAGCTCCACTAAACATACTCCTAGCCTTCTCCATCAGTGTCATGTTCATCCTCTCTGCAACTCCATTTTGTTGCGGTGTGTATGGAGTTGTCTTATGTCTTTCAATCCCAAGTTCCTTGCAATACTTATCGAATTTTGTAGAACAAAACTCACCACCGTTGTCAGTTCTCAAACATTTAATCTTTTTATCAGTCTGATTTTCAGCAAAGACTTTAAACTCCTTAAACTTGCTATAGACTTCAGATTTGCTTCTGAGAAAATAAATCCATGTCCTTCTACTATAATCATCTATAAAAGTTACAAAGTACACATATTTTGATAATGAAGGAACATTAACATGACCAAACACATCAGAATGAATGAGGTCCAACACACCAGAAGACTTATGAGAACTCGAGTAAAACTAAACACGGTTTTGTTTTCCATAAATGTAATGTTCACAAAAGTCAAACTCAAGATTACAATCATCTAACCCCTCAATGAGGTTCTTATTTTTTAGGGTACGTAGACCCTTCTCACCAATGTGGCCAAATCTCTTATGCCATATCATTGTCTTTTCTGTAGGAAGTTTAACTTCCAATGCATGATTACAACCGTCAAGATTAGAAACAATAGATTTCTTCACTACTCGTTCAGATGGTGGGGATGAAGTGACTACTGCCCTCTTCCTTGAGTCAGAGGAACTATTGCATTGTGCAATGCATGCTTCTAGCTGAAACAAAGTACCTCTCCGAGTACCCTTAGCAAGCACCATAGATCCTCTAGTCATCTTGCATCATTCTTTCGAAAAGACAACCTACACACTTGCATCATTCAAACTACTTATAGAAAGCAGGTTCTATGCTAAGCTTGGGATGTGCATAATCCCAGAGATCCCCTTCACTCGACCATCAGGGAATTGGATAGAGACTCTTCCATGACCAATGATCTTTAGATGAGAGTCATCACCCAGATACACCTTTCCACCATCAAACTCCTCATACTTAGTGAACCGGTCTCAATGTGAGGTCATGTGGAATGATGCACCAGAGTTGATTAGCCACACATCATCAGATGCATGGGTTGTTAGGGCTACGATGAAGGCATCACCATCATCTTGTGATTTGTCAGAATCTGAATTAGGAGCTTTCTTCTTTTTCTTCTTCTCCTCTTTGCATTCCTTTCAGAGATGCCCGATCTTTCCACAATTCCAACAAAAAGCCTTGGACTTTCTAGGAGATTTGGATCTCCCATGGGATTTGGATCTACCCTTCTCAGCTTTCTTGTCCTTCTTCTTCCCTTTCTCCTTGGGTCTTCCACGAATTGCAAGGGCTTCTTTAGCTACCTCAAAAGACTTTCTCTACATCTCTTCAGATAACAGCGAAGAAACCACCTCTTCCATTTTGAATGTGGATGTGGTGCTTCTGATTGCCATGACAAGATGATCCCATGAGTCCGGCAGAGAACAAAGTAGGGTCATACACTAATCCTCCTCCTCCATCTTTACACCAATAGATGTCAATTGTGCAACCAGCATGTTAAAGGCATTCATATGCTCAGCCACAGATCCTTTGTTCTCCATTCGAAGAGAATACAACTTATTTCTTAGGAAAATTTTATTAACAAGGGATTTGTCTTGATACACATCCCCCAACTTCTTACAAAGGAGTTTTGCAGTAGCCTCCTCATGGATATTTAACAACACAGAATCAGCAAGACTAAGTCTTATGAGACCCTTAGCTTTCTGATCCTTGAGATCCCACTCATCTTGAATCATTGTAGCTGGTTAGTTCTGTTCACACTTTCCCAAAGGTCTCTGTCAACTAACATGTCTTCCATCTTGATCTTCCATAGTTGGAAATTACTGCCATTGAACTTCTCTACTTCAAACCTTCCTGATGTGCTTTCCGTCTCCTTGCTATAATAAGATATAGAATGCTCTACACAAACTCCCACTCAACCTAAGATTAGCTCAAAAAAACCCTACCTTACAACTAGGACCAAAGGTGATCAAGCTCTAATACCAACTGAAAGGAAGCTAGGTGTGCGGAAACGCTTCCTACACTAATCTATTGAGGAGAGGGCTATGCAAATTCAAATTTATCCTAACTATTACAGCAATGTTAAACCATTAACATGAGATATAGCAGCAAAACAAAAGAGCCAGAAAGAAGATAGAAGAAGGGAGACAGAGATTTACGGTGGGGAAAACCCTTATCGAGTGAAAAACCCCACACTCAGAAACCTACACAATGTATTAACAAATCTGAAAGAATGTTTACAACACACTTGCAATGCAAGCTTCAATGGTCTTCGACACTCGAGTTTGGAGTCAATCCGGCAGCAAAATAGTACCTGTAAACCTATGATACAAACTCCATCTCCAAGCACCTGTTTAAATAGAACATACAAGGCAATTTTGGACCTTTCTTGGAATGGGTGTCCAATATGGCATCTTGGACCAAAACCCATGCCTAGGGACACTTGGTCAACATTGTAGAATGTATCTGACACTTGTCCATACCTCCCATCCCAAAGAGGTCACCACTTTTCAAAATGGGCTATGACAGATGCTCTTACGACACTTACGACCGTCATAGAATCTGTCATAGTGGTTACAACTTACAGTTGTAAGAGAATCTATCATACACATGCTATTAATAGCATATTCTCTTACAACACATCATATTCCACCTTGGGGCACCCAAATATGCCTCATTCAAAGATGCTTCATGACACATGTCATTACCTGTCTTACAACCTTCTATTCTCGACTCTTAAATGCAATAGATTTGTCATAGGAATTCATCATAACCATTTCGGTCAAACATTCCTTACACAACATAGAAGATGCCGACACATGGCAGAATATTCCTACCACTAAGTGGGACGCCTATCTCCTCATGTGAGGACAAAAGACCAAGTTGTCATAATCCATGTAGGATTGACACATCATCATGCCACATCCCACAATATGACAAAGTGGATTTTTCAATTATTTACAACATAGGCAATTGAATAATAAATACACACATTACAAATGTAGAGAATTACCAAGGTTGAGACACCTTAATTCCCAACATGTTAGACCTTGTTACATATTCTCTTCTTGTTCACCAGACCAAAACAATCTTCAAACTGACTTCCGATATAGACATACTATGTACTACGGATGTGTGGGATAGAATTTGTTTCCATCAATGACAAGACTCATGAAGCCACACAATGTCTCTTGCCAACAATCTTCCCCTTTGGCATTGATGGCAACACTTAGTGAAAAATGAATAAGTGTTGCAATAACTCCCCCTTGGATGATGCTCTATCTTTTGCACTATTTTTCTGGAGCTCCCCCTTAGCTGGATTCCACATTTTTCAATACTCCTCAGTCCCCCTTTGACATCAATGGCAAAGGGCAGAATCTGCATTCCAAAATTTTGCAAAAATTAACCTATACATGGCCACATAAGTATATATATATGTTATACTTACATATACTTAAGTATATCCGTAAAAGTGGCCTTCAACTATACAAATTATGTGGCCCAGCTCTGCTTCATCCTGTCCAAAATGGAGATGTGACCACTCAACAAAAATGCATATGCTTCTGCCCTTCTTAAATCTGCCGAATGATTAGTCTGGGCTGTGGTCTGAGCATATGTCAAGGCCTCATGTATTGCCTCTAGCTTAGCGATAATTATCCCTTTTAGTTCACTCATTCTGTTTATTACGTTCTTCTTTTCTTTGTCAAGCCTCTTTATTTCATTTATGATGATAACAGCATGTCATTCTTGATTCATTAAAGAGGTAGTAAGGGGATCAAAATTCTAAGATAATCTTGACAATTTACCTTCTTGTTCTTTCACCTTCTTTTCAATGTCCTCTGTCACTTTGGGCCATGATAGACAAAATTTGTATATGTCCCCACCATCTTTAAGAGCATTTTCAAGGCTCTTTATTCCAATGTCTAGGGTCCTCCTATCATTAGCAATGAGTCCCTGTACTTTAGTGAATATTTTTCCCAAAAAATCCTTTTGGACCTTTGCTTTTGCTGATTTTTCTAGAGATTCAAAGTGAGTGCTAACAAAATTTACCAAAAATTTCAGGTTGCCAGATGGTGAGGCCGAAGGATCCTTTTGGAATGATGGCATGTTCTTCTCTAGCATCGTGGATGCAATCTCCAATAGTTCACAGTCTTCCATGTGAGATTTCAGGAGTTTTTCTTTTACTTTGGCTTGAGAAAAAGATGCTATTTTCATTGTTTGAACTGGAGAGAGAGAGTCAAAATTTAGTGGCCCTTGAAATAGCTCAGGTTTATCTATCTCCATCATTTCTTTGTTTAAGATGTTCTTCACTACCTCTGTAGTGTCTCTTGCTGGTGATTGAGTCTTCTTTTCTTTTGGGATATCAGAACAATCATCATTCATCTTTTCTGCTTGTTCTTCTTATTTTCCCTTAACCTCTTCTTCTTGAATCACCTTCTCTTCTCCTCTATCTTCTCCTTTAGCTTTAGAGTGTGGAATGTCTACAGTGGGATCTGGAGGAGAGATGTCACCAGAGTTTGTTGCTTCATGAACTTCCTCTTCTAGAATAGAGGAATTCAAGTCCTTAGACTTCTCTTTATCTATCTCTTTTGATCCTTCTACATCAGAAGATTCTTCATTGGTTACATTTAATCCTTCAACATCCATGGTAGAAGGTTCTTCAACTAATTCCTCTATAATAGGAAGATTGAATCTTTTCAAAGCATTCCGGAGGATATCTTTTGTCTCACTTGCTACTTGGTCAGTTTCTCCAAGCATAAGTTTATTCATTCTTGCCTTACTCCAGAACTCATCCTTACAATCCTTAAAAATCATGTCCATTTGTTTTGGAGTGATCAAAGGATAAAGATGAATCATTATTTGTTCCTGAATCTCTAGGTCTTTTGCCTTTGCATTCTCTTTTCTCAGTTCAAGTACCTTTTCTAGACTCTTGGGAATTAATGATATAATTTCAATAAAAGCTTTATTGTAAATATTCAGGTACCTGATAGTAGCTTCTTCCAAAATCCTCTTGTCATTATCACTATATTCATCATAGAACTTTGTTACTGGATATAGGTTCCCATCCACAGTAACTACCTTGATGATGTCATCAATGGAAAGAGTGGGCTTTTCAACAAATTCTTTTGCCTTTTCTTCCTTATTTTTACTAGCAGAGAATTCCCCGGATGTTTTCTTCTTCTTCATTTTCTTGATTTCCTCATCAAATTCTGTTTCCTCATCATCTTTAAGACTTGTGTATGACCTTATGTTTTTGGTCTTCATATTCTTTTCTCCTTTTCTGGATGTCTTGACTTCCAGTTTGGTGGCCCTTGAGCTTTTAGGAGTGACAGGTGCAGAGCTCTTGGAAGATCTAGTCTGGGAGGAGGCTTTTACCAGAACATCTCCTTTCTTGGCTTCTTGTTTCTCTTTCTCAGCCTTCTCCATTTTCTCTTTGTTTGCATCTACTACCTCTTTTGATAGGCTAAATCTTTTGGCAATTTCCTCAACTTCCCTTCTTACTTTCCTCTTTATCTCTGGTTGTCTTAACTCAACATGTATTTTTACACTTAGCTCTTGAAAGGTGCCAAACCTTTCTACCTCAGGGCCTTTAGGCTGGATCAATAGGTATTGAATATGTAGCTTCAAGATTTTTCATCGACCTCGTATCCCATAGGCATTGTCCACACAATTTTGGGCTCAACTGCCTTCATTAGGCATTGATCAGTGTCAACCATGAAGCACATTGTGTCCTTGTATTTCTCAACTATGGATTGAGTTATCCTCTCTCTAGCTTACATCATGCTTTGGAAGTTTTTAAAGTAACCCCAGAGAGCTGTGTTTTGAGCTTTAGCATCACCAAGTCCATACATATAATTTCTAATCTGGATTGCAACCGGTTTATCATTTTGCCAAACCCAACCACTAGATCTGGGTAGCTCATTCATATAGTAGAAGAATAGACATAGTATTAGACAACCATATTTAAAGGAATTATTCTTATCCTTTTTGATCTTTTGTAGGTTTTCTAACAGTTGATTTAGGAGAAGTTCACATAGGTCATAATTTGCATCTTCCCTCAACATCTGATATGCTGCATAGATTGTTGTCCCAGACACATAATTCTCCCTACTAGAATGATAGATCTTGTACCTGATTATCATTGAAGCAAACTTGACATTTGGGTCTGTAATGTCATCTATGGTCATTGCTCTTTTATCAAATTTAGATCTGGTGGCTTCAGTTACTATCTGGTTCTTGATAGATTTAAGTATAGGTAACCCATCGGATGAGTGTAGTCTAGTCACTACCCTGATCGCATCTTTAGTTATTTTGAAGGGCCTCATTAACCACATGAAATTATCATGCATCCTACTTAGGACATACTAGACCCAAACATCTTCTACAAAACATGGAAAGTGTATGCAATGTCTTAAGTGTTTATCCCAGATGGCCTTGAATTTAGGTTTAAGTTCAAAACTCTCATCTATTAGCGATTTGTGATAGATGTCCATCAATTTTGAGTCTCCAAATTCCTCAATGTTGGCATGGATATAGACCCTAACATCTTCTACATGCAATACCCCATGCAGAATGATAGAAAATGTGCCTAAAGGATCAACTTCTAGACATTTATACGGGTGTTTCTTAAATTTAGGACATGGCCTATCAGTGATCTTGACAACCATTAGAGCAGCCATTTTGTAAGAGATTCAGAGAGAGATTTTCAAAATGGAAGTACCTTTTCACGCTTTAGGGTTTGAAAATAGGAACTGGAACAAGTCCCTGGTTGAATTCAATTTTCCAGTTGATCTTTGAGTGAATTGTAGAAACTTTGTTGTAGAGCTCTTCTTTTATTCTTCACAAATGCAAGTGTACAAATGATGAGTGAAAGAACCCTTTTATTCTTGCACAAACCCTAATTTCCTTTTGTAATAAATCCACAACTTAAGTTATCTGGTTACCCTATTTTAAGACAGATCTTCTCGAATCATTGTGCTAAACTTAATTTCATTGTCAGTGAGGATTGACAATGTATCTTCTTTTCTTCAATCATGCCATCAGTTTGCAGACCAAAAGTATTTCAATTCTGAATCATACTGGATCTATCTGTGAAAATCCTGCTTTATCAAATAGCTGTCAGAACCAGGTTAACTTGAGTAGTTATAAGTCTTACAAAACTCCATGTGGATCTTTCACATTTTGACTAAAGATTATTTGAAGGTTTTTCTGAGGACCTTTTAATCCGTAGCATTTCATGTGCCGAATCTAGGCACTAGTTGACTGGCTGGGGGAGTTTGTTTTTCTCTGTGACTCCCTCTGAGCCAGACCTCACCTGTTTAGTTTTCAGAAGGAATATCAGCATTGGATTCTGGTGCGGATCCATCCCCAATATTTTATGTACTCTTCTTCACCCAAATCTTCCTCATCTCCTTTTGAACTTCATCTGCATTCACTTTACCTTTACCCTTATCTTGTTTTTTATTATGTTCCACTAGACCTGTTTTATCCTAATTTTTACTTTTGTAGAATTTAGCAATATGACCAGATCTATTGCAATTGTAATAGGCAACATTTCTTTGGTTATTTGATTGATATCCTCTTGATCTGCATTGATTAGCCATATGTCCCATTTTTTTTCATGCAAAGCATCTACCATTGAATGAATTGTTTATTTGCATATTTCTACATTCATGAGATTTGTGACCATACCTTTTGTAGTTGAAACATTTTCTAGAGAAGGATGAATTAGTCTGATTCATTCTCCTCCTGCACTAAGTTGCTTTATGACCAAAATTGTTGCAATTGAAGCAATATCCATTGAAAGATAGATATCTTTGAGCATTTGGTTGCCTTACCGGAGGTCTTCTAGGCCTATTTCTTTGATTTCCTAATCCAAAGTTCTCCTGACTGAATCTAGATTTTTCACCTTTCTCATATCCCATGCCACACTTATCATCTACCCTCTTTTGGCTTTCAAGAAGAAATTCAAGTTGAGCTAAGCTTATCTTGAATTTCTCTTTGTATTCATTTTCTATTTGAAGATCTTGTTTAAGAGTGTCTATTTGATTCTTAAGTTGTTCTTCATTGTCTCTAGCTTCTTCAAGGTCTGATTCAAGATACCTAATTATTTTGTCCATTTTGTGGCAGTCCTTTATTTTCTCCTTGAGGGATTGTTTTAGATTATCTTCAATTTTCTTTTTTTCTTCAATTTCTTGGGTGAATCTCATAACCCCTGATTCCATTTCATGCCTTACCATAATGACTTCTATTGACAACTTCTCACATAGCCTATTTTTCTCATCCAGATCTTCATTAGTATCATTGACTTCACTTTGATTGGCTAATTTTTGAAGTAGTTCCTTTCTCTTTTTCACAGAGATACTCAGTTTTTCTTTTAGCTCATTTATGAAATCATCAGCTTGTTTGAGTCTTTCTCTCAAGTTATTGACTTTAGAGTGGGATTGTTCAAGATCATCTAGGGCAGACTGTAATTGTTCTTTCATACCATATATATCCATTGAGATTCCAAGATCTTCCTCAAGCTATTAGGCTTTGTTTAGAGGAACTTAGCTCTAATACCGATTGTTGGAAACAAGGCAGATAACTAAGAGGAAGGGTGAATCAGTTATCTCAAAATTTCCTTTGCTTTTTGTTATCTTAATAATTAGAGTTGCATCAAAACTTGAAAGCACATGTATTCATAGGAACAAAAATAAAATTAACACATATGACACAAGGATTTTTATGAGGAAACCTTGTTAAGGGAAAAACCATGGGGTGACTAACCCAAGATTGTATTCTCTGTTAAAAGAATAAAGGAGTACAAAATGGCACTTGCCAATTAGGGCTCACTGCCCGAGAACACTGATCACAAGAGACACGCTGCCTATAATAAACTCACTGTCTACAGAACTTATAGAAGGTAATCATGTGTTTGAACTGATGAGAAGCACCTACAAATGCATGAGTTCAGTTCTGATTAGGCACAATACATTGATTTGATGCACTTCATTCTTCCTTTATTTTAATACTATTGCTCTGTCACATACCAGACTTGATTTGCTCCTTTCACACTTATCCCTACTTTTCTTCTCACTTTATTCCATTACTTGTATATTCACACACTCTACATACTGGAATCCATCTGGTATATATATCCGCATCAAGGATTTCATCAACTTTCTAGTTGGCAATAGGAACACTCAAGATATTTATAAGTTACTGATCTGTCTGTTGAATCAATGCTTGATTTGTGATGCGTATCAAAAGAATAGGTATAGAAGTCATTAATCATATCAACAAACAATGTATAATCCTACTTATTGCTTGATCAACATCTTTTACTCATTTGGATCAAAGTTTGATATTCTGTCAGTTAGTTCTTCATCTGTCTACTCTACCTGACTGGAACCCAACACTCAGATGCTCATATCTTTTTCATGCCTTATCACCAGAGGCTAAATCTCTAGAATACAGTAGTCATGATACCCTTCTTGACTTGTCCAAGTCCACAACTTGCTGAGTTACACCATCTGAGAGATCCAGACCTGATTGTCAGACCTTGTTACATATTGTGTTCTTGTTCACCAGACCAAAACAATCTTCAAACTAACTTCTGGTATAGACATACTATGTACTGCAGATGTGTGGGATAGACTTTGTTGCCATCACCGACAACACTCATGAAGCCACATAGTGTCTCTTGTCAACAGTGTCAAGAGGCACCTCCTTGTTATCCAACTCTTCAAGAGTAGAATAATTATTCTTCAACATCACAACATATGCCTCAAAGATTTTGATCTAGAAGTTGAGTTGAATAGGCTACTATTTCCTTGCCACATATTTGCCATCCTGCAATCGCCCAAGTCAGTTTTGGGACCTCCTTTACCTAACAGGAGGAGGGGAAGAATGTTGGGTTGTGATAGCTAGAGGCTAATAAATAACTGATGCTGTTAGTAGAGAATTTAAAATTATCACCACATTTGATATTCTAGCATTGAAGGGTTTTGAAACAATTCTTGAAGTTGAAGCCCCTAGACTTAGAGGTTTGGGGTGGGCTTGGAGGTGCTAGTGTTCTTGGATTTGTGAGAAACCACTATAGGCCAACCTTCTTCTTTTATAGGAGGTGGCAGCCCAAACAATTGTTGAGCAAAGGGTTTGGCTTGTGGAAATGTGAAAGGGAAATCCTAAATCTTATGTTCAGATGACTGGCACCAATATCAAGTTTTGGGAAGGTTAATATACTAGAAATTTTGAGTATAGTAGGTTTGACCAAATTAAATTTCCACCAAATCTTTTAGATATTTGGAAAGGTCCATCTACACACAAACGCACTATTAAGGACAAGCTAAGTAAAATTTCTCAAGTTCTATACAAACCATAGAGCCTAAGGAAGAGGTTATCTAGCTTAGAAAATTATAGAATGGAAAGGGTAAACCAAGAAATTCAACCCAAATAGGGACTCCAAAGGACTTTTCATTAGAGACAAGAAAGTCTCAAGTCTATGGTTTAAAGACAAGTAAGGAAGAGTAGACTAGTCATGGGCCTTAGTTGAGGACAACCTCAACATGGTTGGCCTTAGAGAAACAAAAAGGAAAAACCCTTGGTGAGGTTTTGCAAGGTGTCAAGTAAGATCCCATGTGGGGTCAGTGCCCTGCTAACCCAATCTCGCAGCATGCTTTCAGTGGGAACTCTACCCATAAAATATGCAATTAAAGTAAAATTTTCTAACCATTTGTAGACATTATCAAACTCTAGAATGGGAAGAACAACATCCAGAGGTGTTTCAAGGGATGTATCTTGTGGAGCACCTTGGGAAAACTTTTTTTAGGGCATTTGAGAGAGGGTGCCATTGGAAGTCATCATCAAACCTTTATGTCCAATAGTAGAAGCTACAAAGGAATGAAAGGTTGAGACTATATAAAAGAGTCAAAAAATTCATGCAGGCCTACCGACATAAAGCACACTACAATAAATGCAGGCTAGCACTAGAAAATCCTATAGAAAGTTGTAGTTTGACATAAATGCAATAAAGCCAAGAAACCCTAGTAGAGCTCAAAACCCTTGAGTTCTTTTTCAAATTTAGATTTTATCTAAATGTCATATTGATTTTCTTTTATAGTTTTCACAAGTTTCTTTTATCTAGTTTTATTTTTTTTAAAGATAATTATTATTGACTAGGTTGTGTTGTTTTTATTTGTTTTGTAATATTTATTTTTAATTAAGAAATTTAATGTTATAAATTGTGTTTGGGAAATGTGTTATAAATCTTATATCTTGGTGTATTTATTTATTATTTGTTAATTAATTGTAAGTGCTTATGGAAAAAGACATTCAATAATGACTTGGCCATGATTTTTATGTGTATATTTTATTATGGCATGTGTATATGTGTGTAAGAGAAAATCTTGTTATGTAAGATGTATAAGAATAGTTAAAGCACCAAAGGTGCTATCAAATGGCCAATAGACAATAATATTTATAATCCTATCTCTAAATGGTATATATTTATTACTGAAAAGTGATTACATGTCGTAGTTGGTGGACAAGGATATAAAACTATAAGAAATTCAATAATTTTTTTTACAAATAAAAATAATGGAATAGTATTGAATAAATCATGAACAAACCATTAGAGAACTAAATCATAAACAAACCATCAGAGAACTATGGCCTCCCATTTAGCGAAAAAGAAGTGGAATATTTACTAGTGCCCTAAAGTTATCCACTAAATAAATTCTAAGCAATCAAGACATTAGGTGAACCAAAAGTACCTAAATCATGTAGGATAATAGAAAATCCATGTTACTAATTTCCCTCTTGATAGACACACATTTATAGCCATATTGTTAAATAGTGTGTTTTTTTGTCAAAATTATTATATTTAGAGCCATATTGTTAAATAGGCCTATCAGCAAAGTATTGCAAAAAATAACTTTTAAAAAACATATATGTATGAAGCATGTGTTTGAATAAACTATGTGTGATGTGATTAAAGAAACTTTGTGTAAAGAGTGTGCTTTAACTTTCACATTCACTTTGTGTGTGTTTGTATTGTGGCATTCACTATGTGTGTGTTTGTACTTTGGCATATCTGAACTCAAGTGTTTACTTAGTGAAATTTCATTTTGGCATTCACTTTGTCTAGTGTGTGTGTTTGCAATTTACCATGTTTTATAAGTTTAAGACAACATTATAAGAAGGGGTCCCATATTGAGGCTACACAAATAAGAAATTATAGAACCTTCACCTGACTTACCCATTCAATTTTTCAATCAAATAGATAGTCATAATAGTTAGTTTTACTAGTACAACACAATACGATCTGTAGATGAGGAAAAAGAGATGCAACAAGATTTGAAATAGTGAAATTTTAAAAGGATGAAATTGATCATTTGAGTATTCCACAACTTGAGTATCTTGATCCAAATATTATTAGAAGTTCATATATCCTCCATCTCTCATGATTTACTAGTAATAACTAATCATAGAAGACAACACCGCCAAAGTAGTTTGTATTGCATCTCACAAGCATAACAAAAATTGATAACCATCAATCCAAATAGAACTTATATTTGTTAACTTTGAATACAAAAGTTTATGGCACATCACAAAGAAAACAAAATAAAGATATCAATCCATGTAGAAGTTCCATGTAATTGCACCAAGCTATAAAACCTTGCCATCAAGTTTTATCAATGAGATAGATAGTGCATGAAAAAAGTGATCTGCCTTTCTACTATACAAGACCTTACAAAATACATCCCAATAAAATGAAACAATTATATCAATCCACATATAAGTTACATAGGATGACACTAGTGTAAAAGACCTTACATGCCATGGCATTTTACCAATGAGACTCATATAGAACAATGAAAGTACCAGATTGTATAACTATGCTTAATGGGATTTCCCCTCCTATGATGGTGATTCCATGTGTACAAGTGCCAAGTTTGTGTGAATCTTTTGTGCCTTGAGATTGTTTAAACTATAATGGATTCTTCAATATGCTAGCATCTACCTCTATTTCTAATCCACTAGCTTCTATGTCTATTTCCAATCATATTCTTCAAAGATCCCAAAAATAATCCCACTATCTATGCCTTCTTGAATGAGGCAAATGCTGCACTTTTTTGAAAAGGTGGTCTCTTCTCAGTCACTGGGGTCTCTTCTTTTCTCTCAAATGTTTCTTGAGCCACCTTGTCCTGAAGTGGAGCATAACCCCAATGATAAATCTATCTTAACCAAACTATATGTGTCAAAGAAAGTTTGTGCATTTTATGGTTTTAGTAGAGGCAGCTCCCTAAGGCCAATAATTAAATTTGACATAAGGTATTTCATAGTATTAAAATGTTGCATAGAAATGATAAAGGATAAAATTTACAAAGTTCCTTTTAATCTTTTGAAGGTGCTTAAAGAAATTGTAGGAGATTGTAAAACGTGTTGTTTTATGAAATTAACATTTAAATGTAAGTGGAAGAATATGCAAAATTAATTAATTTGAGTTGTTCATAACATGTTCAAGACAAATTGTTAGAAACATTAACTTTAATGGTAATTGTCATAGATTGCAATGCCATGTCATTATAATTTAAATCTTAACTATCTGTATGAAACTACTATAAATTATCAAGTTCTGAGAAGAGGTTGTTCTTCAAAGCAAGGAATTAATTTTGATAAAATTTTTTCATAATTGCATAAAACATCATGGAAATGGTTGAGATTCAATGATAATTATCATAAAGTTTTGTAACTTGGTAATGAATCCATGGGTGCATAAATAAATATTAAACCAATCTTTATGAAAAGTTAGCTTTAACTGAGAAACTAATAGAATGTTGTGCCATGTTGTTTATAATCTATCATCAATAAATTGTTTATGTGGAATGGCTTTGATTTCTTTCTTTTTCAGTGGAGGTAGTTACCCGAGGCAAGTAAGTAGTCTCTTAGCTATTGTTTTTGCTAAGTTTGCATGGAAATAGATCATGGTTCAAGAATAAAATTCATGAAGTTCAACATGTTTTTAATGATAATAAAGGCAATTGAATTTTTTTATTAGATACCAAAACATAATTCACAAGAAAATAACACATTTTAAAACACTTGAGGTCCTAGTAGTGAGACTGTGTTTAAATGTAGGCTAGGCAAGGCTCAACAGAAGACACAACAACTTGAAAATCACAGTATGACAAAATATAGGCAATTTTGACCTATTGGGATATAATGAATGGGGAAAATCTACGTATTTTCCTTTTTCCATCAGTTTAAATTCAAATCATATTACCTAAATCTGTATGAATCAAGTATGCTGAGTCTCACCATGTCTGGGTTTCCAAGTCTGCTAAATTTGTTTATCACATGCAAAAAAAATGGTCTTAACAACCTATGCAAACTAAGCCTCTTGTTTGGTTGCTTGTTTTTAATAACTATGTTAGTGTTAGTAAAATGGAATGACCTAAAGTGGCAAAATCATTGAGGCTTTAATGGTGGAGCCTTCAAATCCCCATGAGACATACTACAAGCTCATACATGTACAAATATTAATTATTCAATTGGGGAAACTATCACGTCCTATTCTGGTTGTGGCACACGCTGTTGGATGAGGCTAGGTGCTAGTCCTACATGAATTTGATAGAATATATACCCATTTCATGATATTCAAGCCAAAGGATATTTCTCACGGCAAATTTACTAGTTAATTTTATTTTTTAAATTCCTATTAGCATTGTGTAGATGGGCCGGTAGAGCACTTATATGGAATTTTTGTCAATCGGCCTAGGAGGGAACGCCCACTTGAAATACTCGAAAGTATCAAAGGGTATGCTTTTGATCTTCTTCCTTTTCTAGTGACTTGGGCTTGGCCATATCTAACAAGCACACATTCTATGCCTAGCAGTGTCAGTGGAAAGCTCCAAATTTCCAGCTGAATATGGAGGTAGCTAGCTAAAAGCAAAGCCATGATGAATACCTTAATCCCTAAAGTTGGCCCCAAGTGTCGCTATCTTCCCCAATATTTAAAGAAAAAATAATGAACTTCTTCCCTTATGCTAGCCCCAATTAGCCCTGACATTAGGTGAAAGAAGAAGCAATGCAACAATAACAAACTCCTTTTGTGTTAGCCCCAATTTCGCCCCACCCCCCAATATTTAACCAAAAGTTAGCTTAAAAAAAGAAACAATGATGGAAGGTCTTCTGCTTGTCACAAATTGGCCCTAATTGTAGCCCCAATGTTTAATTAGGCACAAGATGAAAGTAATGTAGCAATGAGGTTAGTTCCAGCTACTTATCGCTACTATTCTTGGGTTTCAATAGTAGTGGTGAGATACAAACATGGATCACGATCATTCAAGATCCACGTCATGGTGCCTCCTCCTCCTCCTGCTTCCACTTGTAGATGCTCAACCAACTAAAATGCTAATATCCTTAATATCTAGATCAAACAAGTAAATGGCCTTCAAAAGCACGACCGCATGGAAAAGGAAGCAAAAAATGTGTTGGCCCTTCAGACAATGGTACATAAAACCCCAAAGCCTTGGTTTGCACAGGATTCTCCATGGCTTCTCATCATCATGGGCTCAAAACCAATAGCCGAAGAAAAGAGTACCCTCAAACCTAGACTAAATGTACACAAACAAACCACTGCTACTTATTTGCAACCAAATCTGAGTCTCCAAACCCTTTTGTACCAAATTATTGTTCTTCTTCCTTGTTTGTATTTCATTGATGCAAATACATCAGAAAAAAAAATCCTCCATGACCTTCCATCAATTCCTCAGAAGGCAATTCTTTTGTCTTCTGTTTTCCAACCGTTCTTCCTTTCCTTCAAAAAAAAAAAAATAGAAATCCAGAGTAAATGGCGGGGTACATTTAAACAACATAAGACTTTTTCTAAAACACTTTTTTTTTAAGTTAGAAAACGGATGCCTAAGTAGAACACATTTGAGAAAAACAAAAAGAAATTGAATAACTATTAATTTTTGGATGACCGAAAATTGGGACTACCAAATTTTTGGCAGTTACAAGATGTGTGCACATGTAGAATAGCCTATTAGCCAAAACATCTATGACAATGTAACTAGCGTAAGAGAATCTATGACACATGTAAGAAGATATAAGAGGAAATTATATTTTTGAGTTGGCTTCTTGACCAACTTATGATGCATGTTTTGATACATCATAAAACATATTTAAATGAAGATAACGGAACCAAATGGAGCACCCAACTTAGGGAGTTACATATTACAAGATTTGACACAATATAGAAAGTGTAAGAACATATTCTATTTTTATTCTGTAAGATGAAGACCAAGGTGAGCATTGAAATTTAGGCTAATGATTTGGGTAATATTTTTGGGTCATGGTATTGGCTATTGGTATGGGGTTTACCACTTGTGGTTTCATGGATTACTTTTTTTTATTATTAGATTCTAGAGATGGAGGTTTCATAGTGAGTTCAAAGGTATAGATATGTTGTTGAAATTACTCAAGTAATGATGTTGGTGATTTCTCTTGTAAAGGCTCCTTGTCTAAATTTTAGTGTAACCGATATTATTGTTAATTAATACATTGCTTTAAAGTTTGGAGGTTGAAAGGGTTTTCCTAGAGTATATCACTATATTTATGGTTATTTTGTGTATCCTTTTCTTTCTTGTAATATTTTAGATCATATTTTCTAGACATTTCTCTCCTTATAGGTTAGCATAGGAAGTGTCGAATCTTAGCTTCCCTTCACTTGGTATCAAAGCTTAATAGACTCAAGTCATAGGTGGTAGGAACAAGGTTTTTTGACTAATCTTGGTTGGAGTGGGAGCATGCATAGAGGAGATCTTTGTTTCTAGGATGATGGAAAACACTTTAAGATTAAAGATAAAAAGTCAATGACACTAATTTTAGTTGTCAAAGCTCAATATGGAGGATTTATTTATAGACTATGATCTATGGGTTACAATATAAAGAAACAAACATGTTGAAATGCCACCAAAACATTGGCTAGTGTTGGATAGAAAGATAAAATGCCTTATCACATATTGCTTGGTTGATTCAATGTTGCTAAGTGTCTATAAAAAAATCCACCATAGAAAACCTCTAAAAAAGTTAGGAAACCTATACCAAGGTAAATCCTTGTTAGCAAGATTTTTCTATGGAAGAAGTTGTATAGTTTGAGGATGGGTGATAGTGATTCTATTGATAAGCATTTCAATGCTTTCAACATGATCATGAGCTATCTATACTTAGTGGGTATCAATATGGAAGAGAAAGATTGATGCATGACCCTTCCAAGTTCTTTATTAGATTTGTGGGACAAAATGGTAATGGCTATTAGAAGAACTAATACAAAATTTATGCTTGATGAGATTGTGGCTACTCTTCTCTCAAAGAAAGTGAGGTAGAAGGTCACTAAATCCATCAAGGAATCTTTGGTTGGGCATCGATGGTAAAAATAAAAAAGAAAGAAGGATAAAAGTATATATAAATCTCATATGATATCTAAGACTCTTGATAAGTCCAAGGAAAAATTTTGAAACTATGAAAAGATGAAACATTTCAAAAGAGACTAGAAGGAGGAAAAGAAGAAAATAGATAAATTTGATTACGCTTCCAATTCTAAATCTTCTTAGGAGGATGCAAGAGATGTCTTTGTCACAAAATTGACAATAGATGCATGGATATAGGACTCTAGTGCTTCCTTACACATGACTCCTCATTGAGAGTAGTTTTTGGATTATGAAGAGTATGATGATAGGAAGGAATAATGGTGAAAATTTATATCTCATCATTAATGGGCATGGGAGAGTCAAGATATAATTATTTTATGGGATGATCAAATAGATTATTTGAGTCCTTCACATTCCTAGCCTAGCACAAAACCCATTATCTATAAGTAAAATAAATGATGTGGGTATGAAAGTTGTCTTTAGTATTGGAGGTTGTAAGATGGTTTGAAAAGCTATAGTGCTCATAAGAGGGTTTGATTTGGTACTCTCTTTTAGCTTGATAATAGCACTTACATATAGTGCAATAGTTCTCTATACATGTAATGAAGAGATTTATCGAGTCTACAACTCTATCATTAGAATATGTAGTTAATAGATCTATTGTATCCAATTATGATGGTCATGAATTTTGGGTACCTAATCATTCTCTTACTTCAAAGAAAAAGTTTCCCACTAAGAAGACAATGTTATGGCACCAACACATGGGTGATATTGGTGAGAAAGGTCTACAGACCTTGAATAATAAAAATATTGTAGAGAGTCTTGTTGAATGTTATCTTGAGTTTAATTTTTTGTGGACATTGTATTTATAGAAAACAAAATTGTGTTTAGTTTTACTCAATTTCTCATAAATCTTCTAAGATTTTGGATCTTATTCATTTTAATGTATTTGGTTCTATACATGTCCCTTCTTTGTCCAAATCTTTCTATTATATATCATTTATTGATTATTATTCTATTTAAGGATGTGGGTTTATTTTCTTAGGAGAAAATTTGATGTCTTTGGTTAGTTTAGGGAGTTTAAAGTTTTCATGTAGATTTAGACTAGTTAAAAGATAAGGTGTTGAGGATTGATAATGGCAGAGAATTATGTGTAGCAAATTTTAATAGATTTTGTAAGGAGAATGACATTGAAAGACATAAGACAAATATATACACCCCTTAGTAGAATGGAGCTATAGAATGTATGAATAATACATTGATGTAGATGGCTATGAGTATGTTTAGTGGGTTTGGATTAGAACATAAATTATAGGTAGAGTTGGTTGTTACTTCATGTTACTTGATTAACAAGTCTCCTACATTAGCACTTGTTAAGAATCATATGCCTAAGGAGAAGCAAAAAAAGTTGGATAACAAGGCTATAAATGTATATTCATTAGTTATAGTGTTAATGTGAAAGGTTGCAAGATTTGGGATCTTATAGCTGAGAAAGTTCTGTATAGTCAATATTTGATTTTTAGAGAGATCAAACCTTCTTATATAGTTGAGAAACCAAAGGAGGATGGGAAGTTAGTTATGTAGATATAGCTGATACTAAGAGGGTTGAACTAGATAATGAAATAGAGTTTCATTGTGGACCTAATGAGGAGGAGATCTTAGAGTGTTTTGACGTAGTGGTGTACCTTGCACACACACCTCATTTTACTTTATGACAAATATGAACCCCTCATTTTTTGGTTTCCTTAGGTTTAGTTTCCTATCTCATTTCATTCTTCCTTCCCTGGCTAGCAAATTCAAGTGTTTTTTAAGCTTTGAATGGCTATGGATTAATTCATGAAATATTTAGGCCACTTGTAAAAGGTGGAGTGCATTCTCCTTTATAAAATTTTGATTTTCTTGTGTTTTTGTAAAATTGCAGACTTTTGACCTACTACTAGATGTCATGTTTCTTGGTCACTAGTCTTGTTGACTTAATTTTTTCTTAAAAAGTTTGTTTCATTGTTCTAAATGTTAAAATTACTTGTATAAATATTTGTAGGATTGTGACTTGGTATTAGACATGTATCTTTTAGCTTATTTTTTGAATGTCCCGTCCTCTTCAATTTTCTAACAAAGTTTTTTAACATTCAAAGACTTTTAGGAATTAGTTTGTCAGATTCCATTTTGGTACAAGATATGTTAGGATTGTCTATGTATCCTAATCCCCTAGTCTTTTCTACAAGTTTCCTTGTTATGACTTTAAGTTGTAATTCTTAGGTTTTGCAAGTTTGTAGAGGTTTTAAGTCTTGCTTCCATTTTACAATAAAGCTGTAATATCCACATCCTATGACTATTTTTGCAAAAATAAACTTTATTGCATTGTAATTTTACCTATTTTTTTCCTACATTAATGTGTTGGGAATTAAGGTGTCTCAACCTTGCAATTCCTAGCATTGGTTATTTGATTATTTATATATTTATTTGCTCAATTTTGTATTTACTTACACATTTAGTTTTGGCATTTAGTTTAAGGTGGCATTGTGACATGTCATCCTACTTGGAATATGCTTTGAATGGTCAAGTCAAACACATGTGGATTTGGGTGTCCCATTTGAGGTGGCAATAATATGCCATGTGTCGGCATCTTAGAATATGACAGAGGAGTTCTCTTGTATGACAGAATCTATGACACATCAGAGCCAAGTAGAGAGATTCTCGGGACAAGTGAAGACAAGTGTCATAAAGTATCTTTGCATGTAGAGAAGGCATCTTTACACGCCCAAGTTGAGCTATGACATGTTGTAAGAGGAATATGCTTTATGTAGCCTTGTACGACAGATTCTCATACAACATTTAAGGTTGTTATGTTGGGCAGATTTTATGACAGCTGTAAGATACGTAAGAGAATCTGTCATAGCTATTTTTAGCTTGGAGCACTCCAACTTGAGGAAGTCAGATCTACCATGTATGATAGATGTAAGAGAGGTATTTGGATCTTGGACAAGTTTCCTTTGATGCAGGAAAATGGCCATGTGGCCAAGATGGATGCCCATCTCTAGAAGCTTCTTGTTTGTGCCTTGTAACTCTATAAAATGTATTGTTTCGGAGTTGTAGTTGCATAGTGTTTGTAAAGGTACTATTATGCTACCAGAATCACTGCAGAAATGACATTTGAAGACTCTTGCAAGAACTTGCATTGCAAGAGTATTGTAAACACACCATTGTTTTCGTTGGGAAATGAGGTGTCTCAACCTTGTTGCACATTTCCCGTTATAGTTATTTTTATTTAATATTTTCCTACAACTGTTACACATTGTTGATGCTTTGAAAATTGTTTTTTTAGGTAATAAAAGATGCCCACATGATAGTATATTTTGGAAGGCCTATTTTTAGGCATATTATGACATATTCTATGACATCTGTAAGGGTAAAAAATATGGGGTTTCATTTTGGACGTGAGAGCTTATTTTGGGACTAGAATCTTTGCTGAGAAGCCTTGCACATGGTTTTGTAAAACCACAAGTGGTTTCTTGTATAACTAGAAGTCTATAAATTAGAGGCTTGAGGAGTTGTTTGCATATTGTGAGTTTGCAGGTATTGTTATGCTACTGGAATGCTGTGGGAATTCTTCCAGAATTGTTTAACTGGTGATACTCTTGTAATAAACTTGCTCTATAAGTGTATGTAGTCTTGGTATTGGATTTGAAATACATTGAACATGCTTTCAGAGTATGGGGTTTTTCACTTGAAAGGGTTTTCCCCACATATATCTGGTGTTTTGTGTTTTATTGTTTTATTTCATGCTTTGATTGTGTTGTTTGAATTTTCATAAATGTTAGATCAGATTTTAAAAGTTTTGCATAATATCTCTCCTTAAGATTGGCGTAGGAAGTTGTTTTCGCTACTTTAACTTCCTTACAAGTGGTATAAGAGTTTGAACACCTTTGGTTTCAGTTGTGGGTTGTTGGGCTTTTTGTACTAATCAACGTTTGACTGGGAGCTTGTGTAGAGGATACTTTGTGATCTTGTTGCAGGCTTTTTCAGATGGCGAGCACATCTAGGAGGATTGAGGTAGAGAAGTTTTATGGCATGAACTTTAAAATGTGGAAGCTGAAGATAGAAGATTTGTTGATTGACCAAGATCTATGGGATGTAGTGGATGAAAATGTCCATAGGCCTATGGATCCAGATTTGGTTGCAAAGTATAATGTAATGGATAGAAAAGCTAAAGGTCTCATACGATGGTGCCTTGCAGATTTGATTATGATAAATGTCCATGAAGAACCCACTTCGAAGAAGCTTTGGAAGAAGTTGGGTGAGATATATCAAGCTAAATCTCTAGTGAATAAGATTTTCTTGAGGAAGAAGTTGTATTCCTTGAGAATGGAAGGTGGATGAATTTCTTAGCATCTGGAAACATTCAATATGTTGGTGACTCAGTTGACCTCGGTTGGGGTTAAAATAGATGAGGAAGAAAGGTGCCAAATTTTGGTGTGTTTGCTACTAGACTTATGGGATAGCCTAGTTATGGCTATTGGGAGCACTGCAGTCATCTTGACGATGGAGGGTGTTGTTGGTTCTCTACTTTCCAAAGAGATGAGAAAGAAGGTCTCTCTAAATGCCAAAGAGGCTTTGAGTGTTCAAGGAAGACAAAAAGAACAAGGCAAAGATGAGAAGCAGCGTGGCCATTCTAAGTCCAACAATAAGGGGAGATCAAAATCTCCTAGTAAGTCTAAGGCAATATGCTGGAACTATGGCAAATCTAGACACTTTCGAAAGGAATGTAAAGTAGAGAAGAAAGAGAAGAAGAAGAAGCAAGATTTTGACTCTGAGTCAGAAAAGGAAGATGGAGATGCCTTTATTGCAGCCTTGGCCACTTGTGCAGGTGATAATGCATGGTTGATAGACTCAGGTGCATCTTTCCACATGACTTCGAATAGAAACCGGTTTAGTAAGTATGAAAACTATAATGGTGGTAAGGTGTATTTGGGTGATAATTCTTTCCTTGAAATTGTTGGCCATAGTAGTATTCATGTGAAATTTTTTTATGGTAGATTTAGAAGATTTGATGGTGTCTTGCATATCCCAAGACTAGCAAAAAATTTATCATCTGTTAGAAAGCTAATAGATGCGGGTGTGCATGTACAGTTTTCTGAACGAGGTGTCAAAATGGTGAGAGGTGCTATGGTGATGGCAAGAGGAAGAAGATTGGGTACATTGTACTAGCTTGATGCATGCATAGTTGAGTGCAATAGCACTTCTAATAAAATTAAGACAAAAACTACTTTGCTGAAAAAATAGATGGTTTCCTCTTCTGTGGATGGTCATGGCTTCTGGGTACCCAAGGGTGATTTGTCTACCAAATCAAAGTTACCTACAAAGAAGATAATGTTATGGCACCAGAGACATGGCCACATTAGAGAGAAGGGTTTGAAAGCCCTGAAAAATAAGAACCTTGTTGAAGGTTTGAATGATTGCAATCTAGAGTTTGATTTCTGTGAACGTTGTATTTATGGCAAATAAAACCACATTCAGTTTTACTTGTCTTCTCATAAGTCTTCATGTATTTTGGATCTAATCCATTCAGATGTATTTGGTCCTGTTGATGTTGCTTCTATTGGTAAATCAGTTTATTATGTTACTTTCATTGATGATTTCAGTAGGAGAACATGGGTATATTTTTTGTTTGAGGATTGACAATGGCAGTGAGTACTATTCTACAGATTTTGATAGATTCTGTACAGATTGTGGGATTAAAAGATAAAAGACAACTCTGTATTCTCCTTAGTAGAATGGAGTTACTGAAAGGATGAATAGAACATTGATGGAGAAGGCTAAGAGCATATTGAGTGGAGCTGGTCTAGAACAAAAGTTTTGGGTTGAAGTTGTTCGCACTGCTTATTATTTGATAAATATATCTCCTACATCAACGCTTGTTGATAAAACACCAATGGAGGTGTGGTCAGGGAAAAAGCCTTCACTTAGAGATCTGAGATTTTTTGGTTGTGAGGCATATGCACATGTGCCTAACGAGAAGAGAATAAAGTTGGATTCTAAGGATGTCAAATGTATCTTCATCAGCTATAGCTATGGTGTGAAAGGATACAAGATTTGGGACCCTATTGCACATAAGGTAATTCATTCCAAAAGTGTTATTTATAGAGAAACTAAATCTTCTCCTATTATTTTTCAGCTAGAATAGCATAAAGAAATTAAACAGAAAAAAGATGTGATTCACTTCCTTTTATGCCTGAGGAAGATGAATCGAGGCCCCAAGATAGATAAGAAGTTGAGGAGAGCTCATCAAGCTTTAAATCTTCAGAAGAAGGAGAAGAGGAGGAAGAAGTAGAAGAACCTCCAACTCAGCTTGTTTGAAGGTCTACAAGGCATAGGAAACCACTTGAAAGGTATGGGTATTCACCTGATGATTAGAAGTGTATATTTGCTTTGAATACTAACATTGATGAATCGAGATCTGTGCAAGAAGATTTGGGTATGAATGATGCAGAGTCCTGGAAAGTTGCCATGGATGAAGAGATGGCAGCCCTTGAAAGAAATGATACATGGGACCTTGTACCTTTGCCTGAAGGATGTAAATGGGTCTTTAAAAAAAAGATTGGTTCAGATGGAAATGTTGAAAAGTATAAGGCACAGTTGGTTGCGAAGGGATACTATCAGGTTGAGGGTATTGATTACGGTGAGTTTTTCTCTCTTGTTGCTAAAATGACATCCATTCATTTTTTATTATCTATTACAGCAGCTTATGACCTAGAGGTTGAACAAATGGATGTGAAAACTACTTTCCTTCATGGTAATTTGGAGGAAGAAATCTATATGACACAACCAGAGCACTACATGGTAAAAGGTAAAAGCAAGTTGGTTTGTAAGTTAAAGAAATCTTTGTATGGCCTTAAACAAAGTCCTAGGATGTGGTACCAAAAATTTGATACTTATGTGTTGAGTTTAGGATTTGTACGGTCTAAATCTAATCACTGTGTATATTTTAAATCTGATGGTGATCATTTCCTGGTAATTGCTTTATATGTTGATGACATGTTGTTTATTGGGAAAGATAAAGGTTTGATTGCAGAATTGAAATCTCAACTCTCTACGAAATTTGAAATGAAAGATCTTGGTGTAGCAAAATAGATACTTGGGATGGAGATCAGAAGAGATCGTGAGAACATAAAGCTATGGCCTAGCCAAAGTAAGTATGTTTGTTCAGTTTTGCAAAGGTTTAACATGCAGGATTGTAAACCACTTTGTGTTCCTGTTACATTGGGAACGAAGCTCTCTATTTCACAATGTCCTACATCCCCATCGAAGATGGAAGACATGAGCAGAGTGCCTTACCAGAGTGCAGTTGGAAGCTTAATGTATGCTATGGTCTATATAAGACCAGACATTGCCCAAGCAGTGGGAGTTCTTTCTCATTATATGTCTAATCCTAGAAGAGTGCATTGGGATGTAGTTAAGAGGGTTTTTAAATATTTGTGGGGTACAAAAGAGTACTCTATTTATTTTCATGGTATAGGAGATCAACATTCCTTGAGTATTCATAGTTTTGTGGATTCAGACTGGGCTGGTGATGCCCATCACTATATGCCCAAACAAAATCTCTAAGGAGCTTCTCAATCTTCAAATAGGAGGCTTTAGAGGGGACCCAAAAAGAAGAGTAATAGACATGTGTGGTGGCCCAAATTTTAGAGTAGATCTAGAATTTACCAGCTAATGAAAGGGGCATGAAAAGCAAAAGGGGTTCCTAGGAATCTAAAAAATTCTCCATGATCAATCCATTTCCACCTAAAAGAGTGAAGCCAACCTAGTTTGGGAAGGAAAGATTACCTATAACATAGGGTCTTATTCCATTGGATGCTCAAACCAGAGGCTTGGCAAATCTAGGCAATGAAGCGCTTGTTTGACATTATTCTCCTATTCAATGAAAGTGAGGAAGGAGTCATCATAAAAATGGCCAGTGATCAACTATTGGGAAGAGTTGGTAAAGAAATCCCTTTAACATGGGACTACAAAACTACATGTGCCAACAAATAGCTGAAACCTTTGGCTACCAAGATATATAGAGCCAAGGCAAGGGGAAACCTTGTCGAATGAACCTTAAGATTTCAAAAGAATTGGATTGCTAGATGATAATGGTAAAAATGTAGAGACATATACAAACAACATCTAGACCATTTGAATGAATTAGGGGCTAAAACCAAGTGCATGCAGCATGGCTAAGGTGAACAACCATTAAATATGATCATTGGCCTTAACAAACTCAATCCTAATGAAAATAATTGATTGTTGAGAATGACGAGCCCATCTCTTCCCAAATGACTATTATGTTATCCAAAATAAATCTAGATTTGATAAAACTAGTTTGTTCTAACTAAACAGTCAAAGGAAGCATGGAGTGGAGCTTGAGAGCCAGACCCTTAGTAATGATTTTGTAGGATACATTCGATAGTGTGATCAGCTACTAGTTATTGATATCTTCAGGGTTAACAACCTTAGGTATGAATTTAATGATACCTTTGTTGATAAGTGTAGACACCTAAAAATGTCCAACACCTTGTCATTAGCATGTTTTGCCCTAGGTACTTGTATCATTTACCTAATTAGTTAAATAAATCTTATTTATTTAACTAATTTTTATTTTTCCCTTTTTTTATCCATTTATCCTATCTTCTATAATTAAATAAATTTTAATTATTTATTTAATTATTCATGACCATTAATCCTCTCTAGTTAAATAATTATTTTTAATTATTTAATTAGCCACTTAGCTATTTCTTCTTTAATTAAATAAATTAAATATTTATTTAATTAATAAAAAAACTAATAAAAATCCTCTTGCTTTCTTTCTAAAAATACAACTCATGCATATCTAATTAATCTATTTAATTAGATAATTTATTGATTTATTCCTCTCATCGTTTTAGGATTTATTTCTTTTAAAGAAAAAAATCAAATTGCTTTCTATCTTGCTAAATCTTATCTCATCTTGTTCTATTTCCTCTTTTGTCTAATAAAGCAAAAATCAAATCAAATCCAATCTTTATCGAATCTTATCAAATCTTCTTCCCTCCACAAACCCTAGTCAGCCTTGCCTATAAATATGACTTCTCACTCTTGAGTTTTGAGCATCCTTACTCTTAGAACCATTTTCACAATAGCTTTCTATCATCTCTAATCAAAGTTATACTGCAATTGTGTGCAATCAACATCTGAGCATCTACATAGAATCAATCCTGCATGAATCATTTGAGGTATTCGATGAATTTAAATATAGGTAATTGCATTTAATTTGTTTCATCTTCATTTGTTCAATTTTTTTGAATAGATTCTAGCATGCCCAGTGGGACCCACTTCGTTTCATAGTTTTTGTAGGTTTTTGTTATAAAAAAATTTGAATTGGTTCTAACTCTTGTTTTGTCAAGTTTTGCAAGTTGACTGTCATAGGATGCCTCGTAGGTCAAATTTGACTACGCCATCGTATCCGAGAGACTTGAGAAATGAAAAATGACATAAAATTTGACCCATTTTGCTCACTGCAAATTTTTTTTTTTGAAATTTTTTTTTATTACCAGTCCAGTACGGCCTAGTTGGGTTAACTGCATTGTGTTTATGTGGTGGCTATTGCATGTGCAAACTTAAATTTTGCCTCTGTGTGAAAGTTTGAAATTTGGTATTTACATTGGTTTTTGCCACGAAACCCTAGTCGCCATTTAATAGTCACCATTTACTAGTTGCCAACACCGTTTGTACTTTGTTCATTGCTCCCTATATGTGGTCACCTTCTCTCGAGGATCGAATCACGGCCACTTGATAATTTCATAAGAAGCATGTGATAAGAAGCATTAAAGAAAAGGGCATTCGATCTTTATTAGGAATCTTTTCAATAGATTTTTAAAACAAAAAACATAAAAAATTTAAAACAAAAGCTTTTAGTTTATCTTTAATATTTATGTATCTTTTATTAGCTTTTTAGTCTAACTTTTATCACGTAGTTTTTTGTTCCTTTTTTAAATTTTAATTTAGATTTTAATTAAAATTAGTATAGATTTAGATTTGGTTTTAAAATTTATTTTTTAAACTTTAATATAATTAAATTTGCAAAACCATCCAAAAATACAAAAGGGTAAACTAGTCAAACCTATTTTGTTCCACATGTCATAAGGAGGGATTATTTTTCTTTTTGTCATAGAGTATATGGAGGTGAAATCATGCGAATTTGGACTCATTGGAAAGGTAATTTGATGAACTTCATAGTTGCAAAGGTTTGGATAGGTAATATCATCATTTTATCAGTTATTTTCTCAATCAAACATCAGATATTCTTAAAACTTCAATTGAGCATAACTTTCGCAAAACATGTCCAATTTCGATGATTTTTTTTTAAATTGCATAGAATCATCTAAAAATTTTGTTTTTGCTGTCTATTTGGCTATATTAGATCATAATTTGCAGGTTTTTATCTAATCATATCTTTGGCAGCTACCATTTTATCTGTACAACTTGTCCTAATCACTTGTCAAAGAATAGAGCAAACAAACTACTAACATATCTTCTACAGGTTTGAGCAGTCTAAGGATCCTATTCATCACTAGAGTAGGTACATTTTGTTTTGGGTGTGAAAATAAACCTTTGTGTGTTTAGTTAGGTAAACATTTCATTTGGGCTTAAAAAGAACCATTATTTGATCTTAGGAACATTTGGATTTGGAGTTAAAAAGAACATTAGTACTTCTTTGTTGTGTTTGGTAAACTTGCACACTTTGTGTTACCCAAGGGTTAAAATCAAAGTATCCTCTCCCCTCACCTTCAAAAGGATCTTGGGTGTAAGAGAAACAGTTCTATTCTCTTCTTTTTTAGGACATGGGCCTGCCCTTGAGACACATCCATACAGAGAACTCATTGGTGACCCCAAGTGGTACTTTCATCCATTCTGCTATATGTGAATTAGGATAAGGAGAAAGCCAAGTCTAAATCGGTATGCACACTTACCATTCGTTGCTAGATTGAAAGGAAGTAGTACATTCAGGTATATGAAACTCCTAGTAGAGTTAGTTAAAACCTTAAGTGGTTTATCAGATGCTTGTAAGGTGCCGATCCCCTAGATGTTCCCCCACTACAAACCATTATTTTAGTAGCCCAAATCCCTCTATTTGTTAGCATAAAAGGTGAGAGCTTTGAATCCGCCCAATTCACATGGTTCAAAGCAGAGATAGCAGGGATAATCCTAAGGTTTGGTGGAGGGACGAGCCTTGGGAAACCTAGAACTTGGTATGCGTGAGAAGTGAGTGTTGTGGAGGGGAGACGGTGCTACCAAGATCCTAGAGCTATCCACTTTTAATAGGCATGGCTAGGGAAACCAACAAATATTGTCTTTACCTTCACCTTAGGTTGTGCTTATTTTCAAAAATTTCAAAAACATAAAAACATTGCATTGAAACAAACTTTCTGTTGTGTGAATTGTTTGATTTGTGTTTGTTTGCCAAGAGACATTTTCATTCCCAAAACCTTAGAAAAATCCCCAAAAAAAATCAAAAACCTTAGAAAATCCAAAAAAATCCAAATACTTAGAAAATCCTAAAAATATTTTTGAGACCTTGTCGCATCCATCCTTTCACCTCATTTATCCATTTGATCCATTCTCATCTTGATCTTAGAGAAATATATTTTGATTTTTGGGATCCTCCATCCTTTAACCATTTCATTCCAAAATCATTTTCCACTTATGCCTATCCAAATTACCTATTAGCTATTCCACATTTTATCCCACTAATCCATCAACTTTGGACCAAAGTTGTGTGCAAAAGATTTAATCTTGATCTCATCCTATCCATCATAATCCTTATTTTATTTAGAAGTTATTAGTCTATCTTCAAGTAAAATATTTTCCTATCCTTTTGGTTTAAGGTCATTAGTCTACCTTGAGTAGAAGGAATCATCCTTGAAACAAAACCTAAAAGATCTAGATTTTATCCAAGCTCTCATTTTTAGTTGTAAGTCATTTTCCAAAATTCAACACCATATCTTTAGCCAACCCCATCACAAATATCACCCTTTAACCTTGAAACATTCCACCCACTTCACTCCTAAACATTATTCTCTCCTTTTGGGTCCCACTAATCACAAATTGATCTCTAAGGTCTTTCTTCCCAAAACATCAAATCCAAACTCATCCCAACATCATTGCATGCCTTGACAAGGTTACAAGCTAAGAAACTTCAAGAAATGGGATCTTTCGATAGTGGAATGCCTCATATCAACCAAAATAATATTAGAATCAAAATTGGAATGCAACCAATAAGTGACAACAATATACCTCATGAAAATGTACTTCAATCTCCACATTCACCCCACACAATGCCTACACCCGATCAAGAAGTTGAGGATTTTTTACAAGACATTGCGACTATGAATTTCTTGGATAGAGTCCTTAAGTCGGATCCCACTAGGTTTATGGATCACCTTATTTGACTTGGGGCCACTCCTACAAAGTAGCATGCTACTCCATCCGTACCACAAATCACCCTCACTATTCCTAGCAACACACAAATGCAAGTACTTCAATAAGCCTGCCATCCAATGATCCTAACTCCATTGCCATCATATCACAATTACCTTCCCAACAAAATATCAACACTTCTAATGACGCGACTATTTCCATATCACAAGATAATTGAAACTCAAACTTGCAATGAAAAAATGCCAACACAAACCAACAACAGGACCAAGATGCGCGATTACCAACATATCTTCAACGACCAGTTCAAAACAATTCCACACCTCAACAATCTTTGATAATCAAAATGGTCCAAAAAATAGTAGAGATGGCAAAAGAATCAAAAAAGAAATATTGTCTTGAGAAAATATGTCCTTATCCTTTTGACAAGAGTCTATACATGCCACCTTTCCCTAAACACTTTGAAACGCTAAAATTTGACAAATATAAGGGAAAGGGAGACCCTCAGGATCACTTGCAGGAATTCTACTTCACTTGCCTTGAAGTCACTCAAGAAGACACTTACTTAATGAGACTTTTCCCTAAAAGCCATAGTGGACAAGCCATTGAATGGTTTACACATCTTCCCCCTGGCATCAAATCATTTGAAGAACTTGTGGACAAATTCATAACTCATTTCTCTTACAATTGTGAACATGAAATCTCTATGACGGATCTTTGTAACACTAAACAAAAGAATGGGGAACCATTTGCAACTTTTTAGAAAGGTAGAGAGCTTTAGCAAGCAAGCTACCATGGTAGATTCCTAAAAAGCAACTTGTGACCATGTTTGTCACTAATTTGAATCCTGAATTAGCATTTCACTTGCAAGTATTTTGTGCTTCAACTTTTCAAGAAGTCATTGAAAGGGGAATAACCATAGAAAGAGCTCTTGTCACTAAAGAATTGATAAATTTGTATGACAACAACAAGAACAATCAAAACAATGATAACAATACCATACACAACAACAATAATGCTCAAACAAGTGACAAGCTACGCTTTTGGAATAAAAATAAGAATTCCCTTAACGATGGAGTAACAAATACAAAAGATGTCCAAAACATTCAAAATAATGCACCACCTACTACTTGGAGCAACAATGTAAACATACCAAGAGGGCCACCTAGACTAAATGATAACCCTAGAAGGATATTTACGCCTTTAGGAGAACCTATTGAAGATGTCTTGGATAGATGTGTGAAAGGGAACTTGATAAATCTTTCCCTTGTTTGACCATATGATGAGAATCAATTCAAACATTCATGTTTCGATGAGAATACATTCTGTGAGTACCATCGTGTTAAAGGACACATAACATCAAACTACATGAGATTAAAACATCGCATACAAGATCTCACAGAATCAGGGAAAGTCACCCTCCAAGACTCTTCTCATTCATCCCCAAACGCAAGCTTGGGAGCATACAAGGATCTCCTCCCTGATCATAACAAAGGCAAGGCCTCTTCATCATCCAACCAAATATATCACATTGTCCTCCCACCAAACTGTTTCAATTCTTTTGTGGGTCAAATAGAGAAATCTTTCAACCATGTTAATACCATTACTATTTGAGTTAAAGCCCTGGATTGTGTTGTCACAACTTGACATAGTCGTGTTACCATTCATGGTGCCACTCCTACTAATCAACCATCCACATCCAACCAATCTCCATCATCTATACCCCCTAAACCACCCAGACATAAATATAACCTCCTAGATCATCTAGGAAAGACACCTACCCAAATATCCTTTCTCGAGCTTCTTTGTACATCTCCACTCCACAAATAAATTCTTGATAAAGCCTTGATAGAGATGCAAGTCCCCACTAATCTAAATGTGGAGCAATTCCAAGCTATGGTATCCCATATTGCTACACCCCATTGCCTCACTTTCTTTGAAAAATATCTTCTCATAGTTAATGCCTCCCATAATGAAGCACTTCACATCAAAATTATCATCCATAAACATATCATAAAAAGGGTTTTAATAGATTGTGGTTCTGATGTGGTTGTAGATGCTAGTGAATCCCTTACCACCAAAGGATATGATGACACAGATAGATTGTCTGAAGGAACTATCAAGCTCCCTATTCAGGTAGGACAAAAGATTTTGGAAATAGAATACCAAGTCATTGACCTTGATCTTCTCTGCAACATTCTTCTTGGTAGACCATGGATTCATGCCATGCAAGCCATCCCTCCACCTTCCAGCAATGCCTAAAGTTTCCACATAACGGTATAGAAGTTACAATCTACGCTGATCCTCATCACTTTCAATATTGCAACTTTTTGGAGAGACATGACCACACCTTCTATCCATATAATCATCCCATCATGACCCCTTCTAAACCTAAACAAAGTGGCCTATCATCCTCTGCCTACATTGATCCTACTAATTTTCCATCCATGTCATCCTCGTCTCCTTACCTCAAAATCAAGATCAAGGCAAGTGACAAGGGATGTGGTAAGTATGATTTACATGGTGCTTTCTTTTGTGTCAGCCACTTACCACCATCCCCCAAAACATATGGCATTCCTAGAGAGAATGAAGTTTCCTCCGTAGTAATAAAATGCAAACTGACATATACTTTTGAAAAGAAACATCTTTTGGAGCAGGATAATCTCAAAGAGGATGACGAAGACCAAGAAGTCCCAACTTTGCCAACAAAATTTTTTGGTATAGGACTCCATATCATTAAGAACATGGGATATAAAGGACAAGGGGGCATGGTCTTGCATGAACAAGGGATCATGGAACCAATACAATAAACAAGAAACCACTACTACCATGGGTTAGGGTACGGAAAACTAGAACCAAACCCTACAAAACATGAGTGTACTTTTGTTGAGGATGCTGAGGCCTTCCTGATAATCAATGACATCAATGAAGAGTATCATCATGACTCCTTTGCTGTCCTTACCAAGCTATTTCAATCATCCATTTGTACCATCTTCACATTATCATCCATGCCATCTACCTCTGATGACCTATCTCTCATATATCCTCAACTAATCAATTGGGACCAACAAGGACCACCAGTCCTTGATGTTGTACAAAATTATGAGGCTCTGGCTGAATTCATGGGAGTGAGAAATCATTTCCCCTTGGGAGATCATAAAGCATGGTACATCATGGAGCTTAACACTTCTACTTACTTCGGGGAGACCACCCAATCTCTTCGTTGAAAAATGATTGGACCTCCTTGAAGTGCCCGAGTTTTATCAAGAAAGATCACCCATATTGGTGGAAGAGTCACATGAAATGAATCTTGGAATAGAGGACGAACCTAAAATTACATAATAAGATGAATCATTGACATCAATAGAATAAGAAGCCTTTCTAAATTTCTTCAAACAAAGAAGCATCAACTTTGCGTGGATCTACGGTGACATGCCTAGGCTAGATCCTGCCCTCATAGTTCACCACCTTGTAGTACATCTAGATGCAAAACCAGTAAGGCAGAAATTGAGAAAGATGAATCCCCAGGGAGCATTACTTGTTAAAGAAGAATTGAAGAAACTGTTAGATGTGGGGTTCATTCCACCGATAGATTACCCTCAATGGTTGTCGAATCTGGTACCAGCTAAGAAAGTGACTGGGGGCATCTGTTGCTATACAAACTTTTGAGACCTCAACAAAGCTTGCCCTAAGGATGATTTCCCTCTTCCTAACATTGACATCATTGTGGATCTTACTACTAGACATCAAATGCTATCACTCATGGATGGATTTTCTTGATATAACCAAATTAGAAGAGTAGAGGAGGATTAGCATAATACATCATTCATAACACCGTGGGGAACCTATTGTTGGGTCATGATGCCATTTGGTTTAATAAATACAGGAGTGACATACCAAAGAGCCATGACAGCTATCTTCCATGACTTCTTTCACAAAATAATGGAAGACTATGTAGATGACTTATTGGGAAAATCAAAGACAAGAGAAGAACATTTAGATGTGTTAGCAAAGATTTTTGACCGATTGGAACAATACAATGTCAAACTGAACCCGAAGAAGTGTATCTTTGGAGTAACCTTTGGGAAACTCCTGGGATACATAGTGTCAAGGAGGGGAATAGAAGTAGATCCTAATAAAGTGAAAGCTATAATGGAAATGCCTTCTCCTACTACACTTAAGCAGCTTAGAAGCCTTCAAGGGAAGTTATCATCTATCTGTCGATTCATAGCACAACTTGCCGATAAGTGTCATCCATTTCAGTAGATTCTCAAGAAAAATACAACTTTTCAGTGGGATAACAACTGTCAACTGGATTTTGAGCAATTGAAGAAGTACCTTGCCAACCCACCAGTCCTCATGCCATTGAGATCAGGACAACCTCTTCTCCTTTATATATCAGCAATAAAAACAATAGTTAGGGCTTTATTGGCACAACATGACAAACAAGGAAAGGAGAGGGCTATTTATTATATCAATCATACATTGGTAGCTTATGAGCTTAACTACACACCTATAGAGTGAGCATGTCTAGCAGTGGTCTTTACTTCTCAAAAGTTAAGACACTACATGCTTAACCACAAAATGAAGCTCATCGCAAAAATAGATCCATTGAAATATATGTTAAGTAAAGTAACTCTTACATGAAGGACATCAAAGTGTGTAATGATCTTGAGTGAGTTCAATATCAAGTATATGGAAAGAAAAGCCATCAAAGGATAGATTATTGTAGATTAGTTAGAATATACTCCCATCCCAGTGGAGCATCCATTATTATCTGAGTTTCCAGATGAGTCCATATTGAAGTTGCACCAGCAGAAAACACATGGAAAATGTACTTTGATGGGTCTTATACTCACTGCAGCTCAGGAGCGGGTCTTTTATTTGTAATCCCTCAAGGAGACACAATCCCCATGTCATACAAGATCACATTTCCATGTACTAATAAAATAGGTGAATACGAGGCCCTCATCACAGGACTCCACATGGTAATCAAATAGAAAATCAAGAAGTTGATAGTATATGGTGATTCCCAATTGGTCATCCAATAGCTAAATAATGAGTATAAAACAAAAGATGACAATATTCTTCCTTATAAGAGGATGATAGATGACTTCAAGGATTATTTTCATGACATCCACTTTGAACAAGTTCCAAGGATCAACAATAAAGTAGCTGATGTAATGACCACCATAGGGTCATTAGTTGACATGAAAAAAGATAGCAAGAAGTGTGAATTCCTAACAGAAGAACTTCCTATACCTACTTATGATGTTCCACAATCTGAGCTTGTATGTGACATCATTGGTCCTTTATCCCCATTGTATCAAAAAACCTACACGTACCTTCATGACAACATCCTTCCACCTAACCTGACATCCGTACAACGAAAAACCTTCATCCACCAAGCATCCTGTTACACCATAATTAGTGACACCTTATATTGAATGGGTCTCGATGGTACTCTTTTGAGATGTCTTGATTTTAGAAGGGCCAAGGTTTCCTTGCAAGAAGTACACAAGGGTATCTATGGGGCACATTCTAGTGGACCAACCTTAGCTAAAAAGATTCTTCACATAGGATATTACTGGTTGACTATGGAGAAAGATGCACATGAATTTATAAAGAAGTGCCTACATTGTCAGCAGCATGGAGATCTTATACATGCGCCATCACAAGAATTGCAACAGATTACAACTCCATGGCCTTTTTCACACTAGTGGCTTGACCTTGTAGGTAAGATTCACCCACCATCTTCTAACGGCCATAAATTCATCATCACCGCCACTAAATATTTCACTAAGTGGGTAGAGGCTCTTCCACTTACCTTTACCACCGATATAGAAATTTCCAAATTCATCCTACATTATATAATCTGTTGATACGGCATCCCTCATTCCATCATTACGAATAATGGAAAGCCTTTCAAAAACCAATAGGGTTGTACTCTATGCAATAAATTCTATATCTAGCATCACTTATCCATGCCATATTACCCACAAGGTAATGGTCAGGCTGAAGCCTCAAACAAAACTATTTTGTGCATCTTGAAGAAAATAGTCAATGCAGCTGGCCACAACTGGCATTTACAGCTCAATCCTGCCCTATGGGCATATCGCACTAGCATTCGTACACCCACATGAGCCACACCTTATTCATTAGTGTTTGGTTCCAAAGCCATATTACCTATCAAGGTCGAGCTCCCTTCTCTTCGCATTTCACTAAAGAATATCATCACTGAGGAGGAATACCAGGTTGCACGGTTGAATGAACTAGAGTTGTTAGATGAAAAGAGCCTAAATGCTTGGAATCATCTTCAGGCTTATCAAAATCACCTATGGAGAAGTTATAACAAGAAGATCAAAAGTTGGAGATTTGAGGTAGGCGACCTTGTCCTTTTGGAGAATTAGAAAAACATGCAAGACCGTCCTAAGAAGGGGAAATTTGAGCCTAATTGGTTGGGCCCCTTTATCATCCAAGCTACCTATAGATCAAGAGCTTATCAGCATTCAACAACAGAGGGGCAACCTCTAGAAGAACCAATGAACATCATGCACTTGAAGAAATTTTATGCATGACCCATCAATTATCCCAAGTCAAAAAAAAAAGAAGAAGAAGAAAAATTGAGTGCAATAAAGCCTTACAATGGTGAAAATCACTTTGGTGATGCCTTGGATCAGTACCATGGTGAAAACCTATTTTAGGCACCATGTGTAGTGGTCAGTTCTACCATCTCATAAATCCTTGCATCCATTCACAATCATTTGCATTATTCACCTTTCATAGATTGGAGTTTTTTGTATTTAACCTTTGACATCCGCATTTAGCCTTGTTATCACATCCTTCATAGCATCACCCAAAAATAAAATCCCAGAGATAGGATCCTTGTATGCTCTTTTGTATAGCAAATCCTGAAAAAATCCAAAAACATCATTAAATGTCTTGAAAAAATTGAAAAACATCATAAAACATCCTAAAAAAATCCAAAAACATCATAAAACATCTTGAAAAAATCCAGAAACATCATAAAAAGTCCTGAAAAAATTCCAAAAACATCATAAAAAGTCTTGAGAAAATTACAAAAACATCATAAATGTCCTGAAAAAATTACAAAAAAATCAAAATATTCCCCAAATACAAAAAAATTCAAATATCCATAAAAAAATCCAATCAAATCATCAAATCACGTCAATCTATAAGTTAAAATCCCATCACTCGAATACCATCAATCCAATCAATTCATCAACCTTCACCATCATTATCATCAAAACACAAATCAAAACTACATCTCATCTCTATCGTTAAGCACATTGATATGTGGATATGGGTATGTAGGTAGTCTGGAGTATGAAGAAGGTGCCCAGATTCATGCACAAGATGATCTCCCCCCTCATAATCCTCATCATTCATCTCATCCTTATCCTCATCATCCATCTCACCTTCTTCTATTCATCCATCTCCCACATCATCAATAAACACCCAAAACTACATATTCATCATGTCTCATCATCATCGTGTGGTTCTTTGATTCCATGGATACGGGTATGTAGGCAGTCTGGAATATGAAGGAAGTATCTAGTATGCAAGTACCAGCAATTCATTCTTCCATCCCCCTACCATCTTCTCTTTCTTCCATCATCTATCCTCATCAATCCATCACTTCTTCAAGTCAATCTCAATCCAAGCAATAAACTCAAATGTAAATCAATCCTTTATCCATACCAATCAAGTCAATCAATCTTGTCAAATTATCCAATCACATCCTTGGTCTTGATCCTAATCTTGTCATAAACCAAATCAATCAATCAATCATCATCATCAATGGGATATATCATTCCCCGCCATGAAAACACTATCATCATCAATCAATCAATCAACAATTAATCATTGGCTTATAGCTTCATAGGGGCAATACCTTATTTGTTTTTGAATCTTTTGTGCATGCATGCTTGCTTTCTTATGTGTGTTATCTTTTTATCTTGCATTTGTATCACATCTATATCATCCCAGCTAATATTCATATCTTGTGTATGTTGGAATAGCTTTTTGCATTATCCTTTGCATCTAAGGTCACATCATACCTTTTGTGTGTTAGGAATTTAATGCTCTAAGTTTTCTTCCTCATATGTCTAGATAATGTTGTATTACGCTGGGGCAAGAGACACATCATCACCTTGGTCCTCATACCCTAGTGCATAACATCTAGTGCTATATCAAACATCATGATTTCTCACTTTCATTGTAGCATAATACATCATTCCTCTCTTCTATCCATTCCCTTATCTTTTTTCTTTGACCAATCCATTTCATGTCTAGAGCCTACTCGTGTTTGTCCAACCCACCTATCCTCTCGAGGGGGTATCCTCATCGTATCTTTCCTTCATCATATTTTTCTTCTATATATACCTTAACTTCTTTGAAATGATGTTACTCGACACAAATTTCATCATCTCGAACATCATCTCAAAGAGGGGCAAAATGTAGACACCTAAAAATGTCCAACACCTTGTCATTAGCATGTTTTACCCTAGCCACCTATATCATTCACCTAATTAGTTAAATAAATATTATTTATTTAACTAATTTTTATTTTTCCCTTTTTTTATCCATTTATCCTATCTTCTTTAATTAAATAAATTTTAATTATTTATTTAATTATTCATTTAATTATTCATTACCATTAATCCTCTCTAGTTAAATAATTATTTTAAATTAGTTAATTAGTCACTTATCTATTTCTCCTATAATTAAATAAATTTTATTTATTTAATTACCTTTCCACATCATCTCCCATCACAATCCAAATTAATTAAATAAATTAAATATTTATTTAATTAATAAAATCCTAATAAAAATCATCTTGCTTTCTTTCTAAAAATACAACCCATGCATATCTAATTAATTTATTTAATAAGATAATTTATTGATTTATTCCTCTCATCTTTTATGATTTATTTCCTTTAAAGCAAAAAATCAAATCACTTTCTATCTTTCTAAATCTTATCTCATCTTGTTTTATTTCCTCTTTTGTCTAATAAAGTAAAAATCAAATTAAATCCAATCCTTATCGAATCTTATCAAATCTTCTTACCTCCACAAACCCTAGTCAGCCTTGCCTATAAATATGGCTTCTCACAAGCCATTTGAGATATCATCATCATTTGATTTTTGAGCATCCTTACTCTATTGAACCATTTTCACAATAGCTTTCTATCATCTCTCATCAAAGTTATGCTGTGATTGTGTGCAATCGACATCTGATCATCTACATCGAATCAATCTTTTATGAATCAATTGAGGTATTTGGAAAGTTGGACATAAAGGTAAATTTGCATTTAATGTGTTTATCTTCATTTGTTCAAATTTCTTGTATACAATAAGATTACCCAATGAACTAGATTTCATGGTTTCAAGGTATACATTATACAATTAGTCGCCCATAGTATCCCAAAAGGTTTTATAAAAATCACATGGAAGGCCGTCTAAGCTAGGGGATTTGTCACTGGCCATAGAAAAAACTACCTCCTTAAGATCATCTTGAGTGAGAATTTGGTCACAAAGAATGCATTGAGCATTACAAACCTAGTAGGGGATGATAGAAAGATGCTACTGCAAGGTAAGCTGCCTAGTAGGAGTGTAATCTTGAGATGAAAAGACCTATTCATAATGTCGAATAAAGGCTTGAAGAATGTTAGGTAACTCCTATAGGAGTTGATAGCCTTCCTAAATCTTCTTAACAAATTGGGAAGTGTGGCAGGCATGTATGGCTTGGAAAAACTCCTTTGTCACTTTATCTCCAATCTTAATCTAGTGGATCCAAGCTTTGATTTAGGCTCCGTGAGCTATATGAGCATAAAAAGTTTGTTTCTAGTGTTGTAACTAAGCCACCTAAAGCTAGGCAACAGAATCAAGTATTTGAGCTTCCAAAGTGGCAATGAGATGGAAGAGCTCACGAGTTGTGGCTTTGTACATGTGGTGGTAAAAATGGGCAAGCTACCACCCATAAATGGAAAGGAGCCATGAAGTACAAGTTATGGCATCATTCTACTTGGCTATCCACCTAAACCCATGTAAAGGATGTGGATCCAAATTCAAAACACATTGAATATAAGATGACATGGCTTTGTGATTAAGGAGAGACAAGTTTAGAAAAATTGACTATGCATTTCTTTGGGCTTGAATCCTGCGGCTCAATACGAAATCATATTAGGAAATGGTTAGATAGGACAAGGTTTTCCAATAGATCGATTAGCAAAGAAAAATACTTGGAAAAGGTAAAGAAAGATTGTGTTGACATCATAGCCTAGTCAAGCTACTTTAAGACCTTGTTAAGGTTGGCTCTCAAATTGTTCCATGTGTACTAGGTTGTATGATCTTGGCGACGATAAACATTGGGGTAAAAAAAACCTAAATAATTATGCATAACAAACCAATCCTCTCTTTCATTAGCTATCTAGCACATAGGCAAGCCTCCAAATTTATCATAAGCCATATTGATCATATTAAAATCCTTGTAGAATACCCAAGTGGCAGTAGGAATTAAATTTGCAATCCATCTCCAAAGTGAAGATTACTCCATGGCATCATTGGGAGCATTAATAGTAATAATCACAAAGGAATGATTATTAACATGGAAAAGAGCCCATAGTGCATATTTGATGGGGCCACATCCATGATCAACCAAAAGCTAATGCTATGTGGGAGAGAGAAATGTGACAACTCCCCCCAAACAACCTCATCACTATTGCAGTTAAAATGGTTGGAAGGCCAAAGAACATGTGCAAGCTGTGGAAATCAAAAGCCATAAACACTTTGATGTCTTGGAGGTAGAGAATGTCTAAACCTATAAATTGAAGATGAGCATCACAGAGAAAGTATTTCTGCATGAGAGATCTATAAGACCCTAAACATTCAAGAAATATAGTTCATTTAACAAGTTTCAAGAGGCATCTCCTTGTCATCCAGCTCTTCAAGGGTAGAATAATTGTTCTTTCACATTGTATCATGTGACTCAAAAATTCTAATCTACAACTTGAGTTGCATAGCCTTCTATTTCTTTGACACATATTCGTCATCCTCCAATCGCACAGGTGGGTTTTGGGACCTCCTTTTCCTAGTAGGAGGACAAGAAGCATGTTGGGTAGTTATAGCTAGTGGCTTAGAAATAACTAAGGCTGCTAGGAGAGAATTTGAAATTGTCACCACATTTGACATTCCATCATTGAAGGGTTTTGAAACAATCCTCAAAGTTAAAGCCCCTAGACCTAGAGGTTTGGGGTGGGCTTGGAGGTGCTCATGTTATTGGCTTTGCAAGAAACCATTATAGACTAACCTTCTTCTTTTATAGGAGATGGCAGCATAGACAAGGGTTGAGTAGAGGGTTTGGTTTGCAGACATGCCAAAGGGAAATCTTGAATCTTGTGGTCAAATGACTTGCACCAATAATAAGTTTTGGGAAGGTTGATATACTGGAAATGCTGAGTATAGTAGCCCTTTGGCCAACTTAAATGTCCACCAAATCTTTGAGATATTTGGAGAGGTCCACCTCCACAAAAATCCACTGCTAAGGATCAGTCGAGTAAAATTTCTCAGGTTCTATGCAAATGACATAGCCTAAGGAAGAGGCTATCTGGCTTAAAAAATTTTAGCAAGGAAAGGGTAAACTATATAATAAAACCCAAATGGGGACTGCAAAGGACTTTTCATTAGAGACAACAAAGTCTCTAGTCTAGGGTTTGAAGACAAGTTAGGAAGAGTAGACTAGTCATAGGTCCTAGTTGAGGATAGCCTCAACATGGTTGGCCTCAGTGAAATGAAAAAGTAAAAACCCCTTGGTGAGGTTTTCCAAGGCGTCAAGGTAGATCGCATGTGGGGTCAAATCCCTGCCAACCCAGTCTCAAAGTATTCTTTTAGGGGAACTCTACCCACAAAATATCTAATTAAAGTGAAATTTTCAAGTTATTTGTAGGCATTATCAAACTTTGGAATGGGAAGAACATCTATAGGTGTTTCAAGGGATGTATTATTATCCCATAGAATTGCACCCTACTTGGAGAGAGTCCAAGCATTCTAATGACACAATGGGAATGATCTTGAAGTGTTGGACCTTACAAACTAAGATCAGACCTTCGGAGAAGCACACTTCCTCATTCTAAGCCTAATGCTTAGAGGAATATATCCAAACCTAGTGCTAATGCTGTAGGGGAAAAGGGGGAGAAGGAAAAATAAATAGAAATTAGGTGATACACCAAGTTGAATAAAAGAACCCTCACAGAACTGAGAAAATGCACGAAATGACTAGATTCAACCAATAAACATACACAGATCAAGCTGATTTTAATAGAGGCAAGAAGCAAGAGATGATTAGAAGGAATTAAACATTCACAAAGACATCATTCTTAGATCACACAGAGTCAAAATAGTATGAAGAGGTAAAATAACCAGTATGTATTTAATCAGAAGGCAAGGTTATAGTAGAGGAATGCTCTGTTTGGAATCAGAAGCATAAATTACTAAATCTTCCAACCTTTTTTACATCTCATGTTTATGCATATATAGCATTTTGCATTTGACCTAAGTCGGGTACAATGAATTCTCCCCGTGGGCTCTGTCAGAAAATATCATCATCAGAAGGGATGTCCACCTGCAAAAGTTATGGAATAAAATAACTGGAACCGGGAAAGGTGGAAGATATTTTGGGCCTTGAATGTGAGTAGCTCAATTATCTATCTTCAACAATGAATACATAAAATATCTAAAGCATGGCAGTTGAGAGATCAGATCTGCATTGATGGTGGATGGGACATATCGCCCCTTGACAAAACTTTTACAACACTTTAAGTCTCTAACCTATTGAATTCTTGCATCCTCACTCACTGAGATCATCTGCACAATCAGGCTCTGTATCTGTATAATCGGCCTTTGAATTTTCCCTATTTGAATGAACTTGCATTTTTGGCTTCTGAGTCAGTGACTGTCAATTTTATCCTACTTGCCAAGAGAACCGTTCTTTGTATGCATACAGACATACAAAAATGGATACACTATAAAAAACCATGATGATGTCAGCATCATATAGAACTTGGGCAAAGAACAAGCCTCGATGACGTCATCATGCTATCAGGTCCTTCAAATCCTTCGATTTTGCACTTATGCGATTTCTTCACTTTTTATATTTCGCATATCAAATCACTTTGCATATATCTTTGTATCTCCCTTTGTATATGCTTTTGTATGTGCAATTGTATATACAATACAATGGCCAACATACAAAAGTGGACCTTAACTTTTGCATCACCTTTTGTATATATGCCCTTGCCATGTGTCATCACTCCATTGGTCGCTGAGCTGAACCTGGGACCCATCACTAAACATTTGCATCTTTATCAGCCATCGAAGAGACCTCAAACTAAGCCACTGATAAGGCCTGTCTTGCCAAAAACCCTTGTATGTGACTTTGTATATGCTTGTATATGAGATACAATCACATGTACATACAAAGGTGGACCCCAACATTTTTATGAAGCAAATTGAAATTAACATCAGGTCTAGCTTTGTATCTTAACTTCTTGTATGTTGCACTTTTTATGACCTTGTACATGCGATATACAACTGCGGACCCCAACACTGAATTTGCCAAATTTAATTTCCCAGTCGGGTCCGCATTGTATATCCCTATTGTATCTAAATTTTGTATATGGTTTTGTATATAGGATTGTATATGGGATGATACAATCGCATATACATACAATAGGCAGACCCCAACTCAAAATCTGCCACATTTGATTCTTCATTCACATCCAGATTGTATGTATCCCGTTCTGCATCACCTTTTGTATATCGCATATACAATGCGAATATACAAACAAAATTGCATGCAATTGCTTGTACATACAATCATTACATCCAACCTTTGCTTGTACATACAAAGATGCATACAACCGCATCTACCTTTCTTAACCAAAATACAGCCTCTTTTGGGTCCATGAGTGTATATGCCATTGTATATGCTCTTGTATCTACAAATGTATATGCTAATATACATACAAAAATGCATACAAAGAGACTAAGCATGAAAGTAAGAAATCCCTACGGTAGAAGACACTTGAAGCTTAAGGATTTCTGGGTTTTTTTTTGGGTTTTCTGCAAGGATTTTCAAGGTGTGATTTTGGGATTTTTTTCCAAGGTATAGCATGGGGAAATGTAGGATTTAAGATTTTCCTCTTTCTATTTAGACTTTCTTTGATTAGATTTTTTTGATAGAAAGAGGGGTACATGAATATTTTGCGGCTAGGCAAAATATGACAACATTTTGGTGACTTCTCAGGGATGTTTGCCTGCTAAACAAATTGATTAGTGGCCTTATACATTCATTGGGCATGGAGTCAAAAGAGACTACAACAAGAAAAGAGGAGCTGGAACACTAATCAAGCTACTAAGCTAAAACAAAAAATAACAAGCAAGCATGTATCTCCTAATGAGAATACAAAAAAGTACAAGGGCATTTATTGAAAGGAAACCTAAAAGTGAAATAAAACCTAATCTAATCTTAAACTAACCAGTCAGAGGTGACCTTAAATAAAGCCATTAACTGGTTCTTGAAAGTAACTGCCCTTCCTTAACAACTTACAATATTTCTTATGCATGTGGCCAGTTAAAAAATGGTGAGGGGAGAATGGGCATATGACAAATTAATAAAACATCCCCCACAAAATGGAGATAAACCCACCTATCCACCTGGACTGATTACTGATGCTGATAACTTCTGGTGAATAAATAAGTTGATCCCACCCATTTTGATGCTTAACTTCATTCTTAGAGGTAACCATGACAAGTGGTGACTCTTCTTGATGTGTCTCCAGCTGAGCTAGATGCCTTATTAGGCATCCCCTTGAAGTGACATGCAAATCATCATGGTTGATCTCATGTCTCTATTTTGATTCTTTCTCTTCTTGCTGGTCTGTAAACTCTAGCTCTTGTATCTCAATTAGAGATATGGTTGTCTCCACCTCATGAACAAGATGCTCATGATTTTCTAAATTAGGCTCATAAAATGAGCCATGCACATGCTCAAAAGAGAAGACTTCCCCACCAAGAAGCTGATATCCCTGCTGGATAATAAAGGACAAATCATCAATTTGCTCTTGCCCATGTTCAGTCTCCTCATTATTTTCAAAAAAACATGGAAGCTCTTCAAGAATATCAAAATCATCAACCTCTACATCATCTAGCATAGGGTAATATGCTTGCCCTTCTTTATGGTTTGGAACCTCACTGTCATTCTCAATGTCAACCTGCAACAATCTGCTATCATTTTCACAGTCCCCATGTTGTTGCATAACCATGACGAGCTGCCCGTCCTCTTCATATTTAACATAATCAGGTAGCTCATGAAGTAGGGAAGCATCATCCAATTCTGAAGTGACCTTAAAAATGTTTTCCCCTATGCCTCCATCCTTTGACTGCAGCTCCACTGGATTGTGTTTAATTTGCCTCTGCAATTGAAGGTTTTCCCCCATGCACTCTTTGCATTTCAATCTTGTTTGCTTGATCAGATGCATGAGAAAAGGCTTCAAAAGAACTAAATTCTAGAGGGCTCAATCCCTTATTTGGGTTAACAGTACTCATAGGTGCAATAGGTTCAAACAATTCTATCTCTGTGAGTGTAGGAACAAACTACTCCTCATTAGTTTTATCTTTTTCCACCTCCTCTTTTGGCTCATCTTTTCGATTATCTTGGTAGACAATAGGTCCTCCCTTGGAGATTGTCATATCATTAGGGAAAAAGGCCTAAATATCCTCTTAAATTTTTTGGAAGGGAGAGGGTTCTGGACAAATTTGTTCTTGGGGAGTGTTAATTTGAGTTTGCACAGGAACAGGGGCTTGTGGAGGGATACAGGTTTTGAAACCTAGAAACTTGTGGAGTCTAGGTTGCTCTTCTATAGGCTGAACATGTGCAGAAGAAAGGGGCTACTTGAATTTTTGGATTGTAAACACATGCTCTTTCAACTTAGTAATTTCATCATAATTGTCCATGCTAGGGCCTCTAAAACTTGGGATTTTAAAATTGGGAACTGGTTTTGGAGGCGCAGATGGATTATCTTGCCTGAAGCTTGGAATCTTAAATTTTTGGGCTTCTTCCGCAACAGGCTGAGCAGGTGTGAAAGGGAGAGGATGTTTGAAATTGGGAATGGAGGGGATTGCTTGGATTTCACACCCTTTTTGGCATTGATAATCTGAGTAAGCTCGACTAGTTTGCACCTAAGCAGACAAAAGCTTCATTTGCTCCTTTTTAACAGCTATCTCTCCTTCAAGATTTCTTTCAAACTATATTCTTTTTGTCACCCTCTCTTGATTATAAATAGTAGATTGCTTAGCCAACTCTTGCTGCTGCAAGATAATCTCTTTTTGCTTCTTAATTTCAACCAACATCCAATACATGTGTCAGAACTCCTTACTAATATCACTGATCTTCATATGTTCAAGCTTTTGGCTCAAATCCCACAAAAAATAGTCAAACTTTGGGATTAGATCCAATACATTCTGATAAGGGTGCTCTTGAGGCCGACTGTGTGAATAGTCATATTGATTGGTATCAAAAACCTCTTCTTGTGGTTGAACTTGATCATATATCAGTCGATATTGAGGTTGTGCAGGGATGGGAGGGAGGTAAGCATCATGAGGATGCTAATATTCTGTAGTGGCAGGGCTGTATGGTATAAATTTAGAGGCATTTTGGGCCTAGTATTGCTAATATGGGGGCGAATAGCCTATATTTGGATTAGGGGTAGGGGAATAGCCATGATTCCCATAAATTTTTTACATTTTATAGCATCTAAATGCTAGACAATCATAAAAATGTCAGAATAAGAGCAAAATAGGTTTGCAACCAAAGAGAAATTGAATACATACCAGAGGGAGTCACCAGGTGATTGAGATGCTTCTAGAAGTTGAATAAACCAGGAAAACCACTAAAATCCTGATCTGTGATGAAATTTTAGGTGCTTGGGCTTCTTTCACTAGTAGGTTTGTTCAGTAGAGTCGCCATGGTGTTGAAGAGATTGCCCTGAATGGCAAGATATACTAAAGAGCACAGCAAAACTCTTCAATGGATGATAAGGATCATCAAATTGTCCCACCAGGCGTGCCAAAAATTGTTATCAGATAGAATTACACCCTGCTTGGAGAGAGTCCAAGCATTCTAATGACACAATGGGAATGATCTCAAAGTGTGGGACCTTACGAACTGAGATCAGACCTCTGAAGAAGGCTGACTTCCTCATTCTAAGCCTAATGCTTAGAGGAATATATCTAAATGTAGTGCTAATGCTGCAAGGGAAAAGGTGGAGAAGGAAAAATAAATAGAAATTAGGTGATAAACTAGGTTGAATAAAAGAACCCTCACAGAACTGAGAAAATGCATGAAATGACTAGATACAACCAATAAACATACATAGATCAAGCTGATTTTAACAGAGGCAAGGAGCAAGAGATGATTAGAATGAATTAAACATTCACAAACACATCATTCTTAGATCACACAAAGTCAAAATAACATGAAGAGGTAAAATAACCAGCATGTATTTAATCAGAAGGCAAGGTTAAAGAAGAGGAATGCTCTGTTTGGAATCGGAAGCATAGATTACTAAATCTTCCAGCCCTTTTTTACATCTCATGTTTATGAATATATAGCATTTTGCATTTGACCTAAGTCGGTTATAATGAATTCTCCCCATGGGCTGTATCAAAAAATATCATCATCAGAAGGGATGTCCACCTGCAAGAAGTTATGGAATAAAATATCTGGAACCAGGGCAGGTTGAAGATATTTTGGGCCTTCAATGCGAGCAGCTCAATTATCTATCTTCAACAATGAATACATAAAATATCTAAAGCATGGCAGTTGAGAGATCAGATCTGCATTGATGGTAGATGGCACATATCTTATGGGAAGTGCACAAAAGAAACCACAAACCATGCCCTAATTCCTCACAGTCGGCAAGATTTGACAAAATAGCTATCGATACATTTCGATTAACCAAACAACCATCGATATCACCTTTGATCTTTGTTCATCAGCAAGATAATTACCATTGGCCATCTCAGGGTTTGCTGCACCGATATCCCAATGCACAGTTTGCCTTCTTTGAACCCTAGCACATGGAGATGCTAGGTCAACCTACTGTGCAACTTGCACTGTTTGGATCCTCTGCACTATCCACACAAAACAAAACAAAAATCAAAACAAATAATGGTACAATGAAGCCATTCCACTAATTTGATAGAAATATTACTAGTGGAATGTTTCATGACAACATACAACAACAAAATGGAAAGCATAGAAAGAATGGAAATCTACAGTTACATGATTTGCAGTTATAAGAAATGAAAATCAAATGGACAGAATAGAATTGCTTTATTTCTCCTTAGGACAATACTCTATCACATTCAATCGCACTTCTCTTTGATCTGATTACAATGATCATTTGGTTCATTCCTCTAGGTTTATAAACTCACCCTGAGGAGTACCAAGCCAACTCCAAGTGACTGGGAGAACAATCCAACTGGCTGGGAGACAACTGACTAAAACAACCTCCAACTGCCCTACTGCCCTATTTTGGCATTAAGTGGTTACAATTTGACAAGTGTCCTAAAGTCACTTGGGACTTACAAAATGAACCTAGACACAAACTAAAATGACATGCATTGGTCAATAGACCTTATTACAAAAAGAAAAAATGATTTTCTAGGTGCTCCTGCACCATAATCCCTGGGTGAAAGTTGTCTCAAGTCCTCTTAGAGACTAACTGTTGCAAATCACCACCCTACTTTTTGATGTCTTCTTCTAGCATCCATGTGGCCTCAGAGTCTAGAAGTCCTTGCCATTTGACTAAGTTCTCAAAATAGGTCTGATTTCTTGTCTTCTTGGTTGTCCTGCTATCCAAGATGCACTCCATCTTCAGTGCTTCCTTAGGTGGTAAATACTGCACCCACTTTGCATTGTCTTGGATAGAATCTACTATCCCTTTGCCTATATCAGGACTCCTATATAATGTCAGATCAACAATATTGAATATAGGTGAAATAGAAATATCATTAGGGAGTTCAATCTTGTAAGCATTAGAACCATATTTCTCCAAAATTTGAAAAGGTCCAATTTTTCTCATCATCAACTTGTTGTGTTTTCTTGTGGGTAGTTTGTTCTTGTTGATATGCACCATGACCATATCTCCTATTTGGTACTACACATCCCTTCTTCTTTGATCCACTCTAGCCTTGATCTTCTGAATATTCTTGTGTAGAGTATCTCTGACTTGTTGATGGATCTCTTTCATAGCCTCTGCAAATGTATCAGCATGTCCACTCCTTTTGTCCAACCCTTGAACATCTCTTAATTCAAACATTCCTCTAGGATGACTACCATAGACAACTTCAAAAGGACTTAGACCTATACTTCTATTTGTAGAATCATTATAGGCATATTCTTCTTGTGGAAGTACCACATCCCAACTACTGCCATGTTCTCTTGTCAAACATCTTAGCAGATTGCCTGATGACCTATATGACAACCTCAGTTTGGCCATCAGTCTAAGGATGATAGGCTGAACTAAAAGACAAGTTTGTACCCAATCATTTCCATAAGGTTCTCTAGAAATGTCCCACAAATTTGTTGTCTCTGTCAGATACAATACTCAAGGGTAACCCATGAATCCTGACAATTTCTTTAAAGAACAAACCTACAATGTAACTAGCATCATTGGTGGTTTTACAAGGAATAAAGTGCACCATTTTTCTAAATCTATCTACCACAACAAACACACTGCCATAATCTATCATTGTATTAGGCAATCCCATCACAAAATCCATACTCAAACTTTCCCAAGGTCTGTTTGGTATGGGCAAAGGTTAGTACAATCCTGCATTGGTTGAGACCCCTTTTGCTTTCTGGCAAATCATACAACTCTCAACAAACCTTCTGATATTAGATTGCATCCTTGGCCAAAAGTAAAACCTTCTTCAAGATCTAAGGTCTTATTAAGCTCAAAATGTCCTCCTAAACCACCACTATGTTTTTCCTTCACAATATTATCCCTCATTGAACACTTAGGGATACATAGTTGACTACCTTTAAACAAAAGTCCATCCTACAATGTATACTATGAAAATTCACTGTGGAAAGCATTGGCAAACTCATTGCATACCTTGTAAATCTCCTTGAAATCTTGGTCCTCTTCATACAATCCTTTCAGTGACTCAACACCCATACTTTGTAGGTGCACTTCTTGCACTGTCAACACCCTTATGCTTAGAGCATCATCAACCTTATTGGTTATTCCTTTCTTATGCTTGATGATGATGGTGTATGCTTGAAGACTTTCCACCCATTTCATGTGTCTATGGCTGAGCTTTTCCTGTCCATTCAAAAAACTGAGAGCATGATTGTCAGTGTATACAATAAATTCTTTAGGAAGCAAGTAGTGCTCCATTTTTTTAGAGCTTGTACCATAACATACAACTCTAAATCATAAGAGGAGTACTTCCTCTTGGCTTCATTTAACTTTTCACTGAAGAAGGCTACTGGTCTGCCTTCTTGGCTCAACACTGCTCCTATGGCCAGTCCACTTGCATCACATTCAATTGTGAAAACCTTATTGAAATCAGGTAACACTAAAACAAGGAATTTAGCAACTTTTTGTTTCAGACTCTTAAAGCTCCTATCTGCTTCTCGCGTCCACACAAACTTCATCTTACCTCCACCCTTGACGGTCTCCAACATAGGTGCACAGATGTCACTGTAGTTCTTAATGGATTTCCTGTAAAATGTGGCCAAACCATGGAAACTTATAACCTCTCCTATTGTCCTGGGTGTAGGCCAATTCAAAATAGCTTCTACCTTGGAAGGATCCATTTTTAAATCACCCTTAGAAATGACAAAACCTAGGTACACCAATTCTTGTTTCATGAAGTCACACTTTTCCAAGTTTATCAGTAACTTCTGATCTTGCAACCTCTTCAAGACTATCTCCAAATGTTCCAAGTGCTCTTCCTTGCTCTTACTGAACACCAAGATATCATCAAAGTAGACTACCACAAATTTTCCTATGAATTCCTGCAACACCTCATTCATCAATCTCATAAAGGTGCTAGGGGCGTTTGAAAGACCAAATGGCATCACAAGCCACTCATACAACCCTTCATTAGTTTTGAAAGTTGTCTTCCACTCATCCCCCTCTCTTATCCTTATCTAGTGATACCTACTCTTTAAGTCTATTTTTGAGAAACAAGTAGCCCCTCCCAAACAATCCATTAGATCTTCTATTCTAGGAATAGGAAACCTATACCTGATGGTTATCCTATTTATGGCCCTAGAATTAGTACAAAGCCTCCATTTCCCATCCTTCTTTGGGGATAAAATAGTAGGTACTGCACATGGGCTAAGGTTCTTCCTTATCAGCCCTTTGTTTAGGAGTTCTTGAATCTGATTTGCTATCCCTTCATTCTGTTGTGGGGTCATTTTATATGCTACCTTTTTAGGAAGTACTACTCCTGGTATGAGATCTATCTGATGGCTAATGTCTCTGATTGGTGGTAGGGAATCAGGTATATCCTTTGCAATCACTCCTTTGTAACTCTCAAGAAAATCTCTGACCTCCTTAGGTCCTACTTCTCTCACACTTTTCTTCTTTTCCCCCTTAGGCTTCACAGTCAAAGAAAAACCTACTCCATCACCTTCCTTTAGTGTATCCATGAATTCTTTTTCTCCTACCAGCATTACACTAGACTCTACATGTTGTGGATCCTCTTCTACCAATGACTATATCCTATAAGTCATACCATCCTTTTGGAATGAGTAAGCATTATTTTCTCCATCATGATGAGCCTTTCTATCATACTGCCATGGTCTACCTAGCAGAAGATGGAAAGCATCCATTCGAAGGATGTCACACAAAATCTTGTCTCTATACCCCCCAATACTAAATTCAACCCATGCTTGTTCATTGATGAGTACGTGTTGCCCCTTATTCAACCAACTGACTTTATATGGACTGCTATGGGGTATCTTTTCTAACTTCAACTTATTCACTACTTCCAAAGATATAATGTTATAAGTAGAACCAGAGTCAATAATAACTTTACAAACCTTACCTTGGATCTTGCAATTGATTCTAAACAAAGCCCTTCTTTGCAATGGTTCAGTCTGTACTGGTTCCTTGAGCAGCATCCTCTTGATCATCAGGTTTTCTCCTATTTCTGATGCTAGATTAACTTTAAGAGATGTCACACTCCTTGCATCTTCTTGAATCAAAGTGGTTCTCTTCTCACCACCATGAGAAGTTGAGTCCTTCTCTGGACACTTGTATGCCAAGTGCCCTATCAGATTGCAGTTATAACATCTCATATTGGAGAATTTGGATCCTCTACCTGATCCACTTGTCCCACCTCTTCCATTAGGCCTTCTTCCTTGGTAGCCTCCTCTGCTACTAGAGTCCCCAACTTGCTCTTCTTGGCTAAACTCACCACTAGGCCTCTGGTTAGGACTTCTTCCTCCAAAACTGCCACTGCCTTTGAAATTCCTTCCACCTCTACCTCTATTATTCTGCTCACTCTTTCTCTTTATCTTCTCTTTAGCCCTTAAAGCCATTTGGAAACACTTGTTCACTATTTTTGGTGCTAAGACGCTGATCTCATCTTGGATGTTCATCCTTAGGCCATTCAAATACCTGGCCACCTTCTCTGACTCTTCTTCTTGTCTCTTTGATCTGAGACTGAGTTTATGAAACTCTTGTGTGTATGCATTCACATCAAGGTCTCTCTGTCTGAGGTTCTACAATTTCTTATACATCTACACATTATAATCCAGGGGTAAGAATTGTACCTTGATTTTGGTCTTCATCCTTTCCCAGGAGGTTATCATATTCTTCCCCTCCTTTGACTCTCTCTCCTTGCTCATAATTCCACCATGCAAGAGAAGTTCCCTTCAATCTTGCCTTTGCCAACTTAACCCTCTTATCATCAAGCACTTTTTTGAATTCAAAATGATTGTTCAATGCCTCAATCCAGTCAATCACCTCTTCAGTTTCCATACTTCCACTATATATAGGTAATCCATCTATGGTGTCCCTATTGACTGACTTTAATGCATTTTAAAATACCCTCTGGTCTGTTGGTATCTCCTCTATCTTTTTACTAGTTTTAGCAATTTCCACATCGCCTTCATCGCTGTCACTTTCATCTTCCCTATCTTTGCTTTTCGACTGCTTGAACTCTCCCAACTTGGAGTCAAGCATCTCCTCAATTAGCTTCTTAATGGCGTCTCGCGACATACTTTTGGGAGGCATCCTCTCCGCCTCTATCTCACTTTCTTTACCTGACATAAACATTCATAGACAACAACCAAATGCCGACACTCCTGCAAATCCTCAATTCAACTTGTCACCCAAATCCTTTTTCTGTTCTGATACAAATATGATGGGGAGTGCACAACAGAAACCACAGACCGTGCCCTAATTCCTCACAGTCAGTAAGACTTGACAAAACAACTGCTGATACATTTTGATTGACCAGACAACCATCGATATCACCTTCAATCTTCATTCGTTGGCAGGAAAATTACCATCAGCTACCTGAGAGTTTGCTACGCCGATACCCCAATGCACAGTTTTCCTTCTTCGAACCCTAGCACATGGTGATGCTAGGTCAACCAACTGTGTAACTCACACTATCAACATCCTCTACACTGTCGACACAAAACAAAACAAAAAGCAAAATGAATATTGGTACAACGAAGCCATTCCACTAATTTGACATAAATCTTACCTGTGGAATGCTTCATGACGACATACAACAACAAAATGGAAAGCACAGAAAGAATGGAAATCTATAGTTACACGATTTGCAATTATAAGAAACAGAAATCAAACGGACAAAATAGAATTGCTTTATTTCTCCTTAGGACAATACTCTATCACATTCAATCGCACTTCTCTTCGATCTGATTACAATGATCATTTGGTTCATTCCTCTGGGTTTATAAACTTGCCCTGAGGAGTACCAAACCAACTCCAAGTGGCTGGGGGACAACCAACTAAAATAGTCTCCAACTACCCTAATGCCCTATTTTGGCATTAAGTGGTTACAATTTGACAAGTGTCCTAAAGTCACTTGGGACTTACAAAATGAACCTAGACACAAACTGAAATGACATGCATTGGTCAATAGACCTTATTACAAAAAGAAAACATGATTTTCTAGGTGCTCCTGCACCAATATCACCCCTTGACAAAGCTTTTACAACAGTTTCAATCTTTGACCCTTTGAATTCTTGCTTCTTCACTCACTAAGATCATCTACACAATTGGGCTCTATATCCATATAATCGGCCTTTGAATTTTCCCTGTTTGATCGAACTTGCATTTTTGGCTTCTGAGTCAGTGACTGTCAATTTTATCCTGGCTCCCAAGAGAACCATTGTTTGTATGCATATAGACATACAAAAATGGACACATTGTAAAAAACCATGATGACATTAGCATCATATAGAACTTGGGCATAGAACAGGCCTGGATGACGTCATCACGCTATCGGGTCCTTCAAATCCTTTGATTTTGTACTTATGCGATTTCTTCACTTTTTGCATTTTGCACATCAAATCACTTTGCATATGTATTTCTATCTCCCTTTGTATATGATTTTGTATGTGCAATTGTATATACAATACAATGGCCAACATACAAAAGTGGACCTTACCTTTTCCATCACCTTTTGTATATATGCCCTTGCCACGCGTCTTCACTCCATTGGTTACTGAGCTGAACCTGGGACCCATCGCTGAACATTTACATCTTTATCAGCCATCAGAGAGACCTCGAACTGAGCCACCATTAAGGCCTATCTCACCGAAAACCCTTGTATCTGACTTTGTATATGCTTGTATATGAGATACGATCATATGTACATACAAAGGCGGACCCCAACATTTTTGTGAAGCAAATTAAAATTAACATTGGCTCCAGCTTTGTATCTTACCTTTTTGTATGTTGCACTTTTTTTGACCTTGTACATGCAATATTCAGTTGAGGACCCCAACACTGAATTTGCTAAATTTAATTTCCCAGTCAGGTCCGCATTGTATATCCCTATTGTATCTAACTTTTGTATATGCTTTTGTATATAGGATTGTATATGGGATGATACAATCACATATACATACAATAGGCGGACCCCAACTCGAAATCTGCCACATTTGATTCTTCATTCGCATCCAGATTGTATGTATTCCCTTCTGCATCACCTTTTGTATATCGTATATACAATGTGAATATACAATAAAAACTACATACAATCGCTCGTACATACAATCATTACATCCAACCTTTGCTTGTACATACAAAGATGCATGCAACTGCATCTACCTTTCTTAACCAAAATGCAGCCTCTTTCGGGTTCGAAATTGTATCTCAGGATTGTATATACCATTGTATGTGCACTTGTATATGAGAATATACATACCAAAATGCATACAAAGAGACTAACCACGAAATTGAGAAATCCCTGCGATGGAAGAGACTTGGAGCTTAAGGATTTCTAGGTTTTTGTGGGTTTTCTACAAGGATTCTCAATGTAAGATTTTGGGATTTTTTGCAAGGTACAACATGCAGAAATTTAGGATTTAAGACTTTCATCTTTCTATTTCAGCTTTCTCTGATCAGATTTCTTTGATAGAATGAGGGGGACAGGAATATTTTGGGGCTAGGCAAAATATGACAACATTTTGGCAACCTCTCAGGAATGTTCACTTGGTAAACAAATTGATTAGTGTGCTTATACATTATTTGGGTATGGAGTCAAAAGAGACTGCAACAAGAAAAGAGGAGCTGGAACACTGCGCAAGCTACCAAGCCAAAACAAAAAACAACAAGCAAGCATGTATCTCCTAATGAGAATACAACAAAGTGCAAGGGCACTTATTGAAAGGAAACCTAAAACTAAAATAAAACCTACTCTAATCCTAAACTAACTAGTCAGAGGTGACCTTAAACAAAGCCATTAACTAGTTCTTGAAAGTAATTACCCTTCCTTAACAATTTACAATGTTTCTCATGCATGTGGGCACTTAAAAAATGGCGAGGGAGGGATGGGCGTATGACAAATTGATAAAACATCCCCAACAAAATGGAGATAAACTCACCTATCCACCTGGACTGATTATTGATGCTACTAACTTGTGGTGAATAAATGGGTTGATCCCGCCCATTTTGATGCTCAACTTCATGCTTAGACGTAAGCATGACAAGTGGTGACTCTTCTTGATGTGTCTCTAGCTGGGCTACATGCCTGATTGGGCATCCCCTTGAAGTGACATGCAAATCATCATGGTTGATCTCATGTCTCTATTCTGATTCTTTCTCTTCTTGCTTGTCAGTAAACTCTAGCTCTTGTATCTCAATTAGAGATATGGTTTTCTCCACCTCATGAACAAGATGCTCATGATTTTCTAACTTAGGCTTAGAAAATGAGCCATGCACATGCTCAAGAGAGAAGACTTCCCCACCAAGAAGCTGATATCCCTGCTGGATAATAAAAAAACAAATCATCAATTTGCTCTTGCCCATGTTTAGTCTCCTCATTATTTTCAAAAAAACATGAAAGCTCCTCAAGCATATCAGCATCATCAGCCCCTACATTATCTAGCACAAGGAAACATGCTTTCCCTTCTTTATGGTTTGGAACCTCACTATCATGCTCGGCCTCAACCTACAACAATCCACCATCATTTTCATAGTCCCCATGTTGTTGCATATCCACAACTAGCTGCCTGTCCTCTTCATCTTCAACATAATCAGGTAGCTCATGAAGTAGGGCAACATCATCCACTTCTAAAGTGACTTAAAAACTTTTTCCCCTATGCCTCCATCCTTTGACTGTAGTTCCACTAGATTGCATTTAAGTTGCCTCTGCAGATGAAGGTTTTCCCCATGCACTCTTTCCATTTCAACCTTGTTTGCTTGATCGGATGCATGAGAAAAGGCTTCAAAAGAACTAAAGTCTAGAGGACTCAATCCCTTATTTGGGTTAATAGTACTCACAGGTGCAATAGATTCAAACAATTCTATCTTTGTGAGTGTAGGAACAAACTACTCCTCATTAGTTTTATCTTCTTCCACCTCCTCTTTTCGCTCATCTTTCCAATTATCTTGGTAGACAACAGGTCCTCCCTTGGAGATTCTCATATCATCAGGGAAAAAGGCTTGAATATCCTCTTGAATTTTTGGGAGGGGGGAGGGTTTTGGACAAATTTGTTCCTGGGGAGTGATAATTTAAGTTTGCATAGGAACAGGGGCTTGTGGAGGGATATAAGTTTTTGAGCCTAGAAACTTGTGGAATCTTGGTTGCTCTTCTATAGGCTGAACATGTGCAGAAGAAAGGGACTGCTTGAATTTTGGGATTGTAAACACATGCTCTTTCAACTTAGCAATTTCATCATAACTATCCATGCTAGGGCCTCTAAAACTTGGGATTTTAAAATTGGGAATTGGTTTTGGAGGTACAGATGGATTATCCTGCTTGAAGCTTGAAATCTTAAATTTTGGGGCTTCTTCCACAGCAGGTTGAGCAGGTGTGAAAGGGAGAGGATGTCTGAAACTAGGAATGGAAGGGATTGCTTGGATTTCACACCCTTTTTGCAATTGATAATTTGAGTAAGCTTGACTACTTTGCACTTGAGTAGACAAAAGCTTCATTTGCTCCTTTATAGCAGCTATCTCTCCTTCAAGATTTTTTCAAACTGTATTCTTTTTGTCACCCGCTCTTGATTATAAACAACAGATTGCTCAACCAACTCTTGGTACTGCAAGATAATCTCTTTTTGCTTCTCAATTTCAACCAACATCCAATACATGTGTTAGAACTCCTTACTAATATCACTAATCTTCATCTGTTCAAGCTTTTGGCTCAAATCCCATAAAAAAGAGTGAAACTTTGGGATCAGATCTAATACATTCTGATAAGGGTGCTCCTGAGGCCGACTATGTGAATAGTCATATTGTTTGGCATCAAAAAGCTCTTCTTGGGGTTGAACATGATCATATATCAATTGATATTGAGGTTGAGCAAGGATGGGAGGGAGGTAAGCATCATGAGGATGCTGATATTCTGCAGTGGCAGACCTGTATGGTATAAATTTAGAGGCATTTGGGGCTTGGTATTGCTGATATGGGGGCTAATAGCCTATATTTAGATTAGGGGTAGGGGAATATCCATGAGTCCCAGAAAAGTTTGACATCTTATAGCATTTAAATGCTGGACAATCATAAAAATGTCAGAACTAGAGCAAAATAGGTCTACAACCAAAGAGAAATTGGATACATACTAGAGGAGTCTCCAGGTGATTAAGATGCTTCTGGAAGATGAATAGACCAAGAAAACCACCAAAACCCTGATTTGTGATGAAATTTTAGGTGCTTGGGTTACTTTCATAAGTAGGTTTGTTCAGTAGAGTCAACATGGTGTTGAAGAGATTGCCCTGAATGGCAAGATACACTAAAGAAAACACCAAAACTCTTCAGTGGATGATAAGAATCATTGAATTGTCCCACCGGGCATGCTAAAAACTATTATCACTTAGAATTGCACCCTGCTTGGAGAAAGTTCAAGCATTCTAATGACACAATGGGAATGATCTCGAAGTGTGGGACCTTGCGAACTAAGATCAGACCTTCGGAGAAGGTCGACTTCCTTATTCTAAGACTAATGCTTAGAGAAATATATCTAAACCTAGTGTTAATGCTCCAGGGGAAAAGGGGGAGAAGGAAAAATAAATAGAAATTAGGTGATAAACCAGGTTGAATAAAAGAACCCTCACAGAACTGAGAAAATGCACGAAATGACTAGATACAACCAATAAACATACATAGATGAAGATGATTTTAACAGAGGCAAGGAGCAAGAGATGATTAGAAGAAATTAAACATTCACAAGCACATCATTCTTAGATCACACAAAGTCAAAATAGCATGAAGAGGTAAAATAACCAGTATGTATTTAATCAGAAGGCAAGGTTACAGTACAGGAATGCTTTGTTTGGAATCAGAAGCATAGATTACTAAATCTTCCAACCCTTTTTTACATCTCATGTTTATGCATATATAGCATTTTGCATTTGACCTAAGTTGGTTACAATGAATTCTCCTCATGGGCTCTGTCAGAAAATATCATCATCAGAAGGGACGCCCACCTGCAAGAAGTTATGGAATAAAATATCTAGAACCGAGGTAGGTGGAAGATATTTTGGGCCTTGAATGTGAGTAACTCAATTATCTATCTTCAACAATGAATACATAAAATATATGAAGCATGGCAGTTGAGAGATCGGATCTGCATTGATGACGAATGGGACATATCGCCCCTTGATAAAGCTTTTACAACACTTGAAATCTTTGACCCTTTGAATTCTTGCATCCTCACTCACTGAGATCATCTGCACAATCAACCTCTATATCCGTATAATTGGCATTTTGAATTTTTTGTGTTTGACCGAACTTACATTTTTGGCTTCAGAGTCGGTGATGGTCAATTTTATCCTGGCTGCCAAGAGAACCGTTGTGTGTATGCATACAGACATACAAAAATGGATACACTGTAAACAACCATGATGACATCAGCATCATATAGAACTTGGGCAAAGAATAGGCCTGCATGACATCATCATGCTATCGGGTCCTTCAAATCCTTCGATTTTGCACTTTTTGCATTTTGCATATCAAATCGCTTTGCATATGTCTTTGTATCTCCCTTTGTATATGTTTTTGTATGTGCAATTGTATATACAATATAATGTCCAACATACAAAAGTGGACCTTAACTTTTGCATCACCTTTTGTATATATGCCATTGCCACATGTCATCACTCCATTGGTCACTGACTTGAACCTAGGACTCATCGTTGAACATTTGCATCTTTATCGGCCATCAAAGAGACCTTGAACTAAGTCACTGATAAGGCCTATCTCATTGAAAACCCTTCTATGCAACTTTGTATTTTCTTGTATATGAGATACAATCGCATATACATACAATGATGGACCCCAACATTTTTATGAAGCAAATTGAAATTAACATCGGGTCTGGCTTTGTATCTTACCTTCTTGTATGTTGCACTTTTTTTGACCTTGTTCATGTGATATACAACTGCGGACCCCAACACTAAATTTGCCAAATTTAATTTCCTAGTCGGGTCTGCATTGTATATCCCTATTGTATCTAACTTTTGTATATGCTTTTGTATATAGGATTATATATGAGATGATACAATCGCATATACATACAATAGGCAGACCCCAACTCAAAATCTGCCACATTTGATTCTTCATTCATGTCCAGATTGTATGTATTCCCTTCTGCATCACCTTTTGTATATCGCATATACAATGCGAATATACAAACAAAACTGCATACAATCGCTTGTACATACAATCATTACATCCGACCTTTGATTGTACATACAAAGATGCATACAACTACATCTGCCTTTCTTAACCAAAATGCAGCCTCTTTCGAGTCTAGGATTGTATCTTAGGATTGTATATGCCATTGTATATGCACTTGTATCTGTGAATGTATATGAGAATATACATACAAAAATGCATACAAAGAGACTAAGCATGAAACTGAGAAATCCCCACGATGGAGGACACTTGAAGCTTAAGGATTTATGGGTTTTTCTGGGTTTTCTACAAGTGTTCTCAGGGTGAGATTTTGGAATTTTTTACAAGGCATAGCATGGGGAAATGTAGTATTTAAGACTTTCCTCTTTGTACTTAGGCTTTCTCTGATCGAATTTCTTTGATAGAAAGAGGGGGACAGGAATATTTTGGGGCTAGGCAAAATATGAAAACATTTTGGTGACATCTCAGGGATGTTTGCCTGCTAAATAAATTGATTAGTGGCCTTATACATTCATTGGGCATGGAGTCAAAAGAGATTGCAACAAGAAAAAAGGAGCTAGAACACTGAGTAAGCTACCAAGCCAAAAGAAAAAGTAACAAGCAAGCATGTATCTCCTAATGAGAATACATCAAAGTGTAAGGGCACTTATTGAAAGGAAATCTAAAACTGAAATAAAACCTACTCTAATCCTAAACTAACTAGTCAAAGGTGACCTTAAACAAAGCCATTAATTGGTTCTTGAAAGTAACTTCCCTTCCTTAATAATTTACAATGTTTCTCATGCATGTGGGTAGTTAAAAAATGGTGAGGGAGGGATGGGCATTTGACAAATTGATAAAACATCCCCCACAAAATGGAGATAAACTCACCTATCCACCTAGACTAATTACTGAAGCTTCTAATTTTTGGTGAATAAATAGGCTGATCCCACCCATTTTGATGCTCAACTTCATGCTTAGAGGTAAGCATGACAAGTGGTGACTCTTCTTGATGTGTCTCTAGAAGGGCTAGATGCCTGATTGGGAATCCCCTTGAAGTGACATGCAAATCATCATGGTTGATCTCATGTATCTGTTTTGATTCTTTCCCTTCTTGTTGGTCGATAAACTCTAGCTCTTGTATCTCAATTAGAGATATGGTTGTCTCCACCTCATGAACAAGATGCTCATGATTTTCTAACTTAGGCTCAGAAAATGAGCCATGCACATGCTCAAAGGAGAAGACTTCCTCACCAAGAAGTTGATATCCCTACTAGATAATAAAGAACAAATCATCAATTAGCTCTTGCCCATGTTCAGTCTCCTCATTATTTTCAAAAAAATATGGAAGCTCCTTAAGCATATCAGCATCATCAGCCTCTGCATCATCTAGCATAGGGCAACATGCTTTTCGTTCTTTATGGTTTGGAACCTCACTATCATGCTCAGCCTCAACCTACAACAATCCGCCATCATTTTCATAGTCCCCATGTTGTTGCATATCCATGACTAGCTATCCGTCCTCTTCATCTTCAACATAATCAGGTAGCTCATGAAGTAGGGCAGCATCATCCACTTCTGAAGTGACCTTAAAAACCTTTTCCCCTATGCCTCCATCCTTTGCTGCAACTCCACTGGATTGTGTTTAAGTTGCCTCTACAGTTAAAGGTATTCCCCATGCACTCTTTGCATTTCAACCTTGTTTGCTTGATCGGATGCATGAGAAAAGGCTTCAAAAGAACTAAAGTCTAGAGGACTCAATCCCTTATTTGGGTTAATAGTACTCACAGGTGCAATAGGTTCAAATAATTCTATCTCTGTGAGTGTAGGAACAAACTGCTCCTCATTAGTTTTATCTTCTTCCACCTCCTCTTTTGGCTCATCTTTCCAATTATCTTGGTAGACAATAGGTCCTCCCTTGGAGATTGTCATATCATCAGAGAAAAAGGCCTGAATATCCTCCTGAATTTTTTTGAGGAGAGAGGGTTCTGGACAAATTTGTTCCTAGGGAGTGATAATTTGAGTTTGCATAGGAACAAGGGCTTGTGGAGGGATATAGGTTTTGAAGCTTGGAAACTTGTGGAGTCTAGGTTACTCTTCTATAGGCCGAACATGTGCAGAAGAGAGGGACTGCTTGAATTTTGGGATTGTAAACACATGCTCTTTCAACTTAGTAATTTAATCATAATTGTCCATGCTAGGGCCTCTAAAACTTGGGATTTTAAAATTGGGAAGTGGTTTTGGAGGTACAGATGGATTATCCTACCTAAAGCTTGAAATCTTAAATTTTGGGGCTTCTTCCACAGTAGGTTGAGCAAGTGTGAAAGGGAGATGATGTTTGAAACTAGGAATGGAGGGGATTGCTTAGATTTAACACCCTTTTTGGAATTGATAATCTAAGTAAGCTCGACTACTTTGCACCTAAGCAGACAAAAGCTTCATTTGCTCCTTTTTAGCAGCTATCTCTCCTTCATGATTTCTTTCAAACTGTTTTCTTTTTGTCACCCACTCGTGATTATAAACAACGAATTTCTTAGCCAACTCTTGCTGCTACAAGATAATCTCTTTTTTCTTCTCAGTTTCAACCAACATCCAATACATGTGTCAAAACTCCTTACTAATATCACTGATCTTCATCTGTTCAAGATTTTGACTCAAATCCCACAAAAAAGAGTGAAACTTTGGGATCAGATCCAATACATTCTGATAAGGGCGCTCTTGAGGCTGACTATGTGAATAGTCATATTGTTTGGCATCAAAAACCTCTTCTTGGGCTTGAACTTGATCATATATCAGTTGATATTGAGGTTGAGTAGGGATAGGAGGGAGGTAAGCATCATGAGGATGCTGATATTCTACAGCAGTAGGGCTGTATGGCATAAATTTCAAGGCATTTGGGGCCTAGTATTGTTGATATGGGGGCCAATAGCCTGTATTTGGATTAGGGGTAGGGGAATAGCCATTATTCCCATAAAATTTTGATATTTTATAGCATCTAAATGCTGGACAATCATAAAAATGTTAGAATTAGAGCAAAATAGGTCTGCAACCAAAGAGAAACTGGATACATACCAGAGGGTGTCACCAAGTGATTGAGATGCTTCTGGAAGCTGAATAGACTAGGAAAACCACCAAAATCTTAATCTGTGATGAAATTTTAGGTGCTTGCACTACTTTCAATAATAGGTTTGTTCAGTAGAGTCTCCATGGTGTTGAAGAGATTGCCTTGAGTGGCAAGATACACTAAAGAGCACACCAAAACTCTTCAATGGATGATAAGGATCATCGAATTGTCCCACCGGGTGTGCCAGAAACTGTTATCACGTAGAATTGCACACTGTTTGGAGAGAGTCCAAGCATTCTAATGACACAATCAGAATGATCTCAAAGTGTGGGACCTTGCAAAGTGAGATCAGACCTCCGAAGAAGGCCGGTTTCCTCATTTTAAGCCTAATGCTTGGAGGAATATATCTAAACCTAGTGCTAATGCTGCAGGGGAAAAGGGGGAGAAGGAAAAATAAATAGAAATTAGGTGATACAATAGGTTGAATAAAAGAACCCTCACAGAACTGAGAAAATGCACGAAATGACTAGATGCAACCAGTAAACATACATAGATCAAACTAATTTTAATAGAGGCAAGGAGAAAGAGATGATTAGAAGGAATTAAACATTCACAAACACATCATTCTTAGATCACACAAAGTCAAAATAGCATGAAGAGGTAAAATAACCAGTATGTATTTAATCAGAAGGCAAGGTTACAGTAGAGGAATGCTCTGTTTGGAATCAGAAGCATAGATTACTAAATCTTCCAACCCTTTTTTACATCTCATGTTTATGCATATATAGCATTTTGTATTTGACCTAAGTTGATTACAATGAATTCTCCCCATGGGCTCTATTAGAAAATATCATCGTTAGAAGGGACGTCCACCTGTAAGAAGTTATGGAATAAAATATCTAGAACTAGGGCAGGTGGAAGATATTTTGGGCATTGAATGCGAGTAGCTCAATTATCTATCTTCAACAATGAATACATAAAATATCTAAAGCATGGCAGTTGAGAGATCAGATCTGCATTGATGGCAGATGGGACATATTGCCCCTTGACAAAGCTTTTACAACACTTTAAATCTCTGACCCTTTGAATTCTTGCATTGTCACTCGCTAAGATCATCTACACAATCATGCTCTATATCTGTATAATTAGCCTTTGAATTTCCCTATTTGACTAAACTTGCATTTTTGGCTTCTAAGTCAGCGACCGTCAATTTTATCCTACTGCCAAGAGAACTATTGTTTGTATGCATACAGACATACAAAAATAGATACACTGTAAAAAACCATGATGATGTCAGCATCATATAGAACTTGGGCAAAGAACAGGCTTGGATGACGTCATCATGCTATCAGGTCCTTCAAATCCTTTGATTTTGCACTTATGTGTTTTCTTCACTTTTTAGATTTTGCATATCAAATCGCTTTGCATATGTCTTTGTATCTCCCTTTGTATATGTTTTTGTATGTGCAATTGCATATACAATACAGTGGCCACCATACAAAAGTGGACCTTAACTTTTGCATCACCTTTTGTATATATGCCCTTACCACGTGTCATCACTCCATTGGTCACTGAGCTGAACCTGGGACCCATCCCTAAACATTTACATCTTTATCGGCCATTGGAGAGACCTCGAACTAAGCCACTGATAAGGCTTGTCATGCTGAAAACCCTTGTATGTGACTTTGTATATGCTTGTTTATGAGATACGATCGCATGTACATACAAAGGCAGACCCCAACATTTTTATGAAGGAAATTGAAATTAACATCAGGTCTGGCTTCGTATCTTACCTTCTTGTATGTTGCACTTTTTTTACCTTGTACATGTGATATACAACTATGGACACCAACACTGATTTTGCGAAATTTAATTTCCCAATTGGGTCCACATTGTATATCCCTATTGTATCTAACTTTTGTATATGGTTTTGTATATAGGATTTTATATGGGATGATACAATCACATATACATACAGTAGACGGACCCCAACTCGAAATCCACCACATTTGATTCTTCATTCGCGTCCAAATTGTATGTATTTCCTTCTGCATCACCTTTTGTATATCGTATATACAATGTGAATATACAAACAAAACTGCATACAATCGCTTGTACATACAATCATTACATCTAACCTTTGCTTGTACATACAAAGATGCATACAAGTGCATCTACCTTTCTTAACCAAAATGTAGCCTCTTTCCGGTCTAGGATTGTATCTCAGGGTTGTATATGCCATTGTATATGCACTTGTATCTGCGAATGTATATGCGAATATACATACAAAAATGCATATAAAGAGATGAAGAATGAAACTGAGAAATCCTTGCGATGGAATACACTTGAAGCTTAAGGACTTCTAGGTTTTTCTGGGTTTTCTACAAGGATTCTTGGAGTGAGATTTTGGGATTTTTTGCAAGGCACAGCATGGGGAAATGTAGGATTTAAGACTTTCCTCTTTCTATTAATCTTTCTTTGATCAGATTTCTTTGATAGAAAGAGGGGGACATGAATATTTTAGGGCTAGGCAAAATATGACATGTATCTTGTGGAACATGATGGGAACAAATTTTGGAGGGCATTTGAGTAGGGGTGTCATTGGAAGTCATCATGAAACCTTCATCTCCAGTAGTAGCAGCTACAAAGGAACGAAAGGTCGAGGCTATATAAAGGGGTCAAAAAATGCTTGTAGTCCTACTAACATAGAGCACGCTGTAATAAATGTAGGATAGCACTACAAAAATCCTACAGAAAGATGTAGTTTGACATAAACGCAATAAAGCCAAGAAACCCTAGCAGAGCTCAAAACCCTTGAGGTATTTTTCAAATTGAAATTTCAGTTAAATACCATAATTATTTTCTTTTATAGTTGTAACAATTTTATTTTATCTACTTTTAATTTTTTTTAAGATAATTGTTAGTGACTAGGTTGTGTTGTTATTATTTATTTTTAATTAAGAAATTTAATCTTGTAAATTAGGTTTTGGGAAATGTGTTATAAATCTTATATCTTGATGTCTGTATTTATTTATTATTTATTAATTAATTGTGAGTGTTTATGGAAAAGATGTTCAATAATGACTTGGACATGATTATTATGTGTATATTTTATTATGGCATGTGTAGATGTGTGTAAGAGAATATCTTGTCATTTAAGATGTATAAGAACATCTATGACAACGTAAGTGGTGTAAGAGAATCTATGACATGTAAGAACCTATAAGAGGAAAGCTATATTTTGACTTGGCTTCTTGACCAACCTGTTATGCATGTTTTGACACATCATAAAGCACCCAACATATGGAGTTACATATGACAAGCTTTGACATAGCATGGAAAGTGTAAGAGCATATTCTTTATTTATGCTATAAGATGAAGACCAAGGAGAGCGTTGAAATTTAGGCTAATGATTTGAGTAATATTTTTGGGTCATGGTATTGGCTATTGGTATGTGGTTTACCACTTGTTGTTTCATAGATTACTTTCTCTAATTACTAGGTGCTAGAGATAGAGGTTTCATAGTGAGTTTGAAGGAATACTTATGTTGTTGAAATTACTCAAGTAATGATGTTGGTGATTTATCTTGTGAAGGCTCCTTGTCTAAATTGTATTGTAATTGATGTTATTGCACTAATTAATAGATTGGTTTAAAGTATGGAGGTTGAAAGGCTTTTCCTAGAGTATATCACTAAATGGGTAAGCGCAGGAAGATGGAGGGCCAAAAAGGGGTCTTAAGTGAACACTTTTTTTTTTTCTGAAATCAGGAAATACTGACCTTGGATGAGAAATTGAGCATAGTTACACTCAAAATTTTAAGATGCAACAAAAACAATGTTCGTAGTGCTCTGAGTCTACTTTCTAAACTACTATTTGTTTTTGAAAATGGTATAGATTAAGGGGTTCAAAAAAGGGAGCCACAGAAATTTGTGTTGTTTATGTCAAAAAAATAACATAGCGTGTTTTGTGGCTCCCTCAAAATGTTAATTTTTTTTGGTATTTTTAAAATCACTTTGATGAGAAATTAGCTAACAACATGTAGTTTATGCCTGATTTTTCTGATAATTTTTTAACGAATATTTGATTTTTACTTAATTTTCAAAGTGGACACATCCTAAAAAATAGAATTTTGGCTATGCTACCCTTGTAAATTTTGAAAACTAATGAAAATTATTATTTTTTTAATATATGTAGAATGGAGTCTAATTTATAAAAATAATTTATTTGAAATTTCAATGAGTGGTTAATTTATAATGAAAAAAAGACCAAACACTGGTTTTTGTCCAAAAATGGACACACAAACAAAAGAAATTAAAGATGAAAGGCTTAACTTTATCAAAATGTTAAAAAAATTACATCATTATATAGCTAAGAAAAAGCCCAACATTACCCATGTGTTCAATTTGTTCAACCTTGAAACATGTACAAATCTGAGGGTTAGTAGGAACGAAATAATGTGAAATCCTATAGAATATGCAAAAACACATCTTTAGACGTTTGGAAGGCACTCCAAGCCTTTGGGTTGGAAATCCAAAGCAAATCCCAAGCCTAAGGCTTGGGATTCCCAAAGAAAAATATAATGCGAGCATGTTATAATGTGCTCACGATATGTTTTGTATTTTTGTTCATTTTACAAGTTTGCTTGATGCTTTCCCAATTCGACATAACGCGAGCGTGTTATAATGCACTCACGTTATGTGTCCATTTGAATGATTTTGTTCAAGTTTCTTAAGTATGTTTGATGTATGTATATATGTATGCTTGTATGTATGTCTGTATGGTTGTATGTATGTATGTACATGTATGCATGCTTATATGTATGCATGTTTGTATGGTGTATGCTTGTATGTATGTATGCAAGGGTTTTGGTTTTAGGGTATATAAGGACCTAAGCCCGTATAGTTTTTAGGGTTGAGGTTTACAATTGAGGGATAATATTCATCTTGTTGAGTGTATGAGATTAAGTGTGTAAGGCATGGGGATTGGGGTTTAGGATATTTTGTTTATGGTTTACGATATGGATTGAGGGTATATAAGGCATAGGGTGACTTGGGTTGAGAGTGTATGGCTTAGGTTTTAAGTATAGGGTTGATGCACAATATTCAGGGTATAGGGTATAAGGGTGAGGTTATAGGGTATAGGGGTGAGGGTTTGTGGGTGTAGGCTTCATGGTTTAAGGTGTATGGTTGAGGATTGAGGGATTCGGGCTTAAGTATATGGTTGATAGTGTAGAGGGTTGAGTGTCTAAGATATAGGGTTTAGGGTTTAAGGTTGAGGGTATAAGGCATATAGATGAGGGTTGAGGGTTTAGGGCATAAGTATAGGGTCAAGGGTATAGGGTATAGGGTAGAGGTTTGAAGGTTGAGGGATAATGTTTAAGGTTGAGTGTCCAAGGTTAAGTGTATAGAGTATATGGTTTAAGGGTTTAAGGGTATCTAGGGGTTGAGAGTTTAGGGTTTAAGGGTTTAAGGTTTGAGGGATTAAGGGTTTAAGGTTCGAGGGATTAATCATTTAAGGGTTGAGGGATTAGAGTTTAAGGCATAGTGTCAAGGGTAGAGGGATTAGGGATAGGGTTTAGGGTTGAAGGTTTAAGGATTGATGATTGAGGCTTTAAGGTTGAGGGTTAAGGGATTATGGTTTAGGGTATAGTGTCAAGTGTAGAGGGTTTAGGGATAGGGTTTAGGGTTTAAGGATTAAGAATTGAGGGTTGAGGCTTTAGGGATAGGGTTTAGGGTTAAGGGTGAACGTATTAGGGTTTAAGGTATAGCTTAGAGTGTTGAGGGTTTAGGGATAGGGTTTAGGATTTAAGGTTTAAGGGTTGATGGTTGAGGCTTTAGGGGTAAGTGAGAGACCTAGATGGCTAAGGGTTGAGAGATAGGGGAGAGATGGGGTGAGGCAGATAGGGGAGGAGAGGGGTGGATAAGGGTTGATGATTTAAATCTTTAGGGTTGAGGGATTAGGGTTTAAGGTATAGGATTGAGGGTTGATGATTTAGGGATAGGGTTTAGGATTTAAGGTTTAAGGGTTGAGGGTTGAAGCTTTAGGGATAGAGTTTAGGGATTAGGGATAAGGGATTGGGGCTTAAGGTATAGTGTTTAGGGTTGAGGGTTTAGGAATAGGGTTTAGGATTTAAGGTCTAAGGGTTGAGGGTTGAGGCTTTAGGGATAGGGTTTAGGGTTTAGGGATAAGTGATTATGGTTTAAGTTATATTGTTGAGGGTTGAGGGTTTAGGGATATGGTTTAGGATTTAAGGTTTAATGGTTGAGGGTTGAGACTTTAGATAAGGGTTCAAAGATCAGGCATAAGGGATTATGGTTTAAGCTATAGTGTTGAGGGTTGAGGGTTTAAGAATAGGGTTTAAGATTTAGGGTTTAAGGGTTGAGGGTTGAGGGTTAAGGCTTTATAGATAGGATTTAGGGTTTAGGAATAAGGGATTAGAGTTTAGGGTTGAGGGATTAGGGTTTAGGGTATAGTGGTGAGGGTTGAGAGTTTAGGGATAGGGTTTATTATTTAAGGTTTAAGGGTTGAGGGTTGAGGCTTTAGGGATAGGGTTTAGGGTTTAGGGATAAGGGATTAGGGTTGAGGGTTGAGGGATTAGGGTTTAGTGTTGAGGGACTAGGGTTTGAGGTATAGTGTTGAGGGTTGAGGGATAGAGTTTAGGATTTGAGGTTTAAGGACCTTGAGTGATGTAGAGACCAATGGAGATCAACACAACTTTAATAGGTGACAAGGTATCCAATAAGGTAGGACTATTTTTATGAGAGGCAATGCTTTTAAGTTCATATCAAAGGGCTCATATGGAACATGGTGCTAAACACCTAATCCTCTAAAGGAAGACATCTAGAGGATCCTTTGACACCTAGAAGGATACCCCCAATCCATCCAACAAGTATTGTCTAGTCACAAGACACTACTTCCCTCACAATCCTGTCCTAACCCTTGTAGCCTTATTTCAGGGTCTGTCAGAAGATTACTTACAGTTTAGGCACTTTCAAGATAGGAACATCCTTGTTTGAGATACCCTCTAGTATGCCTTACAACATGTCAAAGACTCACTATGGGTTGTCTTGCAACATGTGCCACTTTCAATAAGGATGTCCTACTACAAAGAGCCCCAATTAGCCCAAAAATACAAAGCAAGTACCATGTAATGGAGTCACATAACTTTCTAGCCCACTTGAACACGTCAATGACATGGAAAAACTAAGCATTTCATAGGTTTTAAGGCCTCATAGTTGATTGTGTATGAATTGCACTATGATATTTTTCTTGGCAACACCTAACACATGGTTTTGTTAGGTGTTCTTCAAGCAAATTCCTCCATACTCAGTTCTCTAGCTAGAAGAATCTCACAACACACAAAAATAAACAACAACAAATCCATTCCATTGATTAGGAGGGGAACTAGTCAGTAGAATGGAGTGAAAGAAGCATAATTCCTTTCAAAACCCTAAGGTAGGGTTTAACAACCGGTTTCAAAAAATCACCTTAAACTCTGCTATAGAATAGTTTTAAAGACTCAAACAAGATGCAAGGGAGTCTCAACACATTCCTCCACCATACTAACATCATCAGAGTCCACAACTATCCTGTACAGGAATAGGGTACGAGCAGAAATAGGAATTTAACACAGAAAATAATAGAAAAATGAGAATTTTGTATTGGTTTCTTCTTCAAAATTCACCCACATGACCACCAATCATGATTATGCCTCTTTAAACATGTGAACCACTATTAAAAGTAGTTAGTAGGTAGTTGGGGTCACTGAGGAGGCAGGAAAACTATCTTTACACTTGTCCAACTACCCCCGTTATCATTTAACTACACTGCACTTTGTAGATATTATGCATTACACTATGCATAATCACTCAAACTTAATATGACCTCCTCTAACAATGTTTTCATGCCATAAATGGCCTTTAGACATGAAAGTGGGATGTGCTCCACCAATGCAACCATATGAAACCATATGACTACCATGGACTGGGACCACATAGACCTTACTACAAGACCTTATTACATCAAGATGACATATGAAGGGGACTACATTTGACTGCAACATGAAATGGTCAAAAGGACCTTATTACATCATGATCTCAAGGACCTTATTACAACATGAGCATGAAACAAGACAAAATTCACATAAATCTCCTTGAATCTCTTAGTACTCTTGCACCATACTCCCGAGGGTGGAAGAGAACTCAAGTCCCTTGAGAAATCAGATTAGTAATAGTAGTACCATGTTTTATAATGTCCTTGTCACTCATCCAAGTGGAATCTTCAGCAGGTAGGCCACTCCATTTGACAAGTTACTCCTTGTAAGTCCTCCTTCTAGTCTTCTTCAAGACCTTGGTGTCCAAGATGCATTCCAATTTCAAGGGTTGATTGGGTGGGAGACCCTGAACCCATTCTACATTTCCTGCTGCTATCATATCTGCCTCTGAGTCTACATCATTACCATCCCTGTAAGGAAACACATATGAGACATTAAAGATAGGAGATATGGCCAATCCTTGAGGAAGCTCAATCTCATAGGCATTAGGCTCAAATTTGTACACAATCCGGCAAGGTCCTATCTTTTTCATGAGGAGTTTGGTTGGCTGCCCCTTTGGAAGTCTTTCCTTCTTCAAATGTGCCATGACCAAATCCCTAACCTTGTATTGCACATCTCTTCTTCTCTCATTGGCTTTCTCCTTGTACTTCTCATTATTCCTTTGAAGAGTCTCTCTTACATTATCATGGATGTCCTTCACGGCCAATGCAAAGTCTTCACCTTGAACACTTCCTCTCCAATCCATGTAGATCCCTCAATTCAAGAATGCCTCTTGGGTGAATCCCATAGACAATCTGAAATGGACTTCTTCCTGTGCTTCTATTGGTGGAGTCATTGTAAGCAAATTCAGCTTGAGGGATGATCATATCCCATGCTTCTCCATGCTACCTTGTAAGACATCTAAGAAGATTTCCCAAGGACCTATTCACTACCTCAGTTTGGCCATCAGTCTGAGGGTTATAAGATGAAGTGAATGGCAATTGAGTACCCAACTTCTTCCACAAAGTACGCCAAAAGTGGCCCACAAACTTAGAATCCATATCAGTCACAATGTTAAGAGGCAAACCATGGATTCTAACAATTTCTTTGAAGAACAAACAAGAAATATGAGAAGCATCATTAGTGCATTTACATGGAAAAAAATGAGCCATCTTACTGAATCTATCCACCACAACAAATATGCTATCAAAACCTCTTTGAGTCCTAGGAAGACCCAAGACAAAATCCATACTGATACTCTCCCATTGCCTATTAGGAATAGGAAGTGGTTGATATAGACCAACATTATATGAAGTACCCTTTGCTCGTTGACAAATACTATAACCCTCAACAAATTTTCTGATGTTTGATTGCATTTTTAGCCAAAAATAAAATCTTTTCACCTGATCCAATATTTTATCTAGCCCAAAGTGACCTCCTAGTCCACCACAATGCTTTTCCTTTATGATGTTCTCCCTCATGGAACACCTAGGAACACATAATTGGCTGCCTTTGAACAACAACCCCTACTGCAACAAAAACTCAGAAAAATCAGAATGATATGCATCCAAAAAGTGAGAAAACTTCATATACCTCCTTGAAATCTTCATCATCTTTGTACATATGTTTGAGAGCATCAATCCCCACACTTTGTAACTGAATTTCTCGTACCATACACACCCTTCTACTCAATGCATCTGCCACTTTATTGGCCTGCCCCTTCTTGTGTTTGATTGAAAATTTGTATGCTTGGAGTTGTTCAATCCATTTCATATGCCTATGACTAAGTTTCTCCTATGAATTTATAAAATTAAGTGCATGGTTGTCAGTATAAACAATAAACTCCTTAGGCAATAGATAGTGCCTCCATTTTTTCAAAGCTTTGACCATGGTGTACAACTCCAAGTCATAAGTAGAATACTTCCTTTTGGCATCATTCAATTTTTCACTAAAGAAGGCAACTAGTATGCCCTCCTGACTCAAGACAACCCCTATAGAAAGGTTACTAGCATCACATTCCACCACATAACTTATTAAAATTAGGCAAAACAAGAATGGGTTGTTGTGCTACCTTTTGTTTCAGAATTTCAAAAGAATCATTGGTTACCTTTGTCCAAGAAAATTTACATTTCTTCCCCACTTTAATGGTATCCAAAATAGGTGCACAAATATGGCTAAAACCCCTTATAAACTTCCTATAGAATGTTGCCAAACCATGAAAACTTTTTACATCACCTTCTATTTTAGGAGTTGGCCATGATAAAATAGCCTCTACCTTTGTTGGATCCATCTTCAAATTGCCTTGGGAGATGACAAAACTAAGATAGGTGAGTTCTTCATTAATAAAGACACTCTTCTCCATGTTAATCATCAATTTCTCATCATGCAACTTCTTCAAAACCTGATCCAAGTGCTGCAAATGTTCTTCCTTGGTTCTGCTAAACATAAGAATGTCATTAATATACACCACAACAAATTTTCCAATGAAATCTTGCAATACCTCATTCATAAGGTGCATAAAAGTACTTGGAGCATTGGATAGACCAAATGGCATCACCAACCACTCATAAAGACCCTCATTTGTTTTGAAGGTTGTCTTCCATTCATCACCTTGCTTTATCTTAATTTGATGATACCCACTCTTAAGATCAATCTTGGAAAAGTATCTAGCCCCTCCCAAACAGTCCATTAAATCCTCAATCCTTAGCATAGGGAATCTATATCTTATGGTGATCTTGTTAATAGCCCTAGAATCCATACATAGTCTCCATTTACCTTCTTTTTTGGGGGTAGGACTGTTGGGATAGCACATGGGCTAAGACTCTTTCTCACCAAACCCTTAACCAATTATTCTTGCACTTGCTTGGCAATCTCTTCATTTTGAGAAGGTGTCATCTTGTAGGCTGCTTTGTTTGCAAAAGTAGACCTTGGTATGAAGTCAATCTGATGGCTTATGTCCCTAATAGGTGGAAATTCATTAGGCATCTCCTCTTCCATGATACCCTTGTATTTCTCTAACAATTGCTGCACCTCCTTGGAAACCTCTTCCTCACTAGGACCATGCAAATTAGGATTGTTTTTAGGCTTCAAAATTAGAGCATACCCTTGGGTTCCTTCCTCCTTAAGGGTGTTAAGACACTCTTTACCACTCACGAACATGACACTTGACCCTACATTCTTCTCCACATTCTCATTTGGCAAAGGATCCATTTTATACTTCCTACCATTCTTGGTTATGACAGAAGAGTTTGACTTCCCATTATGTTGGGCTTGAACATCATATTGCTATGGACGTCTTAATAGAAAATGACAAGCATCCATGGGGATTATATCACAAAATCTTGTCCTTATATTCCCCTATCTCAAACTCTACCCAAGTTTGTTCATCTACCAAGACTTGTTGCCCCTTATTCAACCATGACACTTTATAAGGACTAACATGAGGAAGTCTTTTCAATTTCAACTTGTCTACCATTTCAATAGAAACCAAATTTTCAGTTGAACTTGAATCAACAATTACCTTGCATATCTTTCCATAGGCCTTGCATGTTGTCCTAAACAATGTCTTCCTCTGAGGGGGTTCTTGTGTTTGAGGGACCTTCAACATGGTTCTCCTCATCATCAAGTTTTCTCCATCATGGATTGGGGCTGCACTTCCAATTGGAGAGTTAACACTTTGGTAATATTCCTCTTGGATCAATTGGTTCCTTCTCTCTCCTCGATGAGAGCTTGAAGCTTGTTTCTCAGGGCATTTGATGGTTGGATGTCCCACTTGGTTGCAATTGTAGCACCTCTCTGTGAAGACATTAGGACCTCTCCCTGGTCCACCAAATCTACCCCTTCCATTAGGTCTCCTTCCTCTAAAGCCTCCTCTAGAACCTGATTCTCCACTTTGTTCTTGGGAACTAGATTCCCCTTGACTTCTTTGGGACTGATTTCTACCTCTAAAACTACCCCTACCTTTGAAATTTCTGCCTCCTCTTCCTCTATTTTGCTGATCTCCTTTCCTCTTCAACTTTTCTTCTACCCTTAGTGCCATTTGAAAGCATTTATCCATTGTTTTAGGGGTTAGTATAATGATTTCATCTTGTATACTAAACTTCAAACCATTTAGGTACCTTGCCACTTGTTGGCCTCATGATTCCATTGGTCCTCACTTAAACTTTTGAAAGTCATCTATCTTACCGGAGAATAAAAGCAGTTTCAAAAGTAGCTCTTGTTGCTAATGAAGTTACGAATTACCTCCAAAACCTGATGAAGTTTAAAGATTCCATGATGATGGTGTACCGAAAATGATGCCAATACCAACGTAAAGGAAGGAGTTGGTTATAACGAACCAAGAAGTTGGCACAAAAACTGATTTTTCTTCACATCCATCGAAACCTCCATCAAAGCATGATTCAAAATGCTCTAGCAGATATGTATTTCTACAAAATGTGAAGCATAGACAATGCACAGGAAAGGTTTGACGGTGCAATATTAGAGAAACGTTGTCTCATGGCATGCAAAGATCATAGGATATGAACAAAGTGGATGCGTTGAAAAGACTTTAAAATCTTTCAAAGAAATGTAACTACGGCTCTAAAACCAGATTCTACTAATGCTGCCAGCCGGCATCGTCCTAGCAGAATGAGAGCTTTCAAACAACGTATGGAATTCCAAAACCCCAAGAACTCCACCACCATCTCACCTTAGTGTGCAATGGTTGAAATGCTCTAACATATATATGCATGTATGATGTGGAGGCACAGATGAAATAGTGAACTATTTGCCAGAATACCTCAAATTTGCATATAATGGTTGTGTTGAATAAGATTTTTGAAATCTTCAAGAAAAAGCAATTGGCAAGTGTAAATTCAAAATGCTCAACCTTTGCCAACATCCTTGCACAGCCTAGACAAAGCAAATGAATTGTTTGGTAAAATGCCTCAAGGAAATTTGGTCTCATGGACTGCCATGACTGTAGAATGTACACTAAATAGATTCCTTGAAAAGGCTATGGGAACTTACAAGAAAGAGCAATCGGCTGGTATAAATCCATTACTCATGACCTTCATCAACACCCTCCTGAATTGTGAATGTGGAATGATATACACAACACATAGGCATTATTTTCAAGAAAATCTAAAAAAAATTTAGCTCTTCAATAGAATCCTCTTGATCTGTGCCCAAACAAATGCAAGATTGCAAATTCCATGGTGTTTATCAGTATCTCTTATGGGTGATGAAATAGAGAATTTTGTTAGATATTATAGTTCGAAGTTCCCTGATAGACATTGATGCAAAATATGGAAGCATAGATGAGAAACGTGAACTATCTAGAAGAATGCCTCAATGAAATATGGTCTCAAGGATTACAAATATTACAACATATGTTCAAGCATACTTTATATTTGTGCCAAATGGGAGTTTTGGGTCAAGGTATGGATGTCTCACAAAGCATTATTGAAAATGTTTTTCTGTCAGCTAATGTAGTTGCAGCTTCCCTACCACATATACGAGCAAAATTTGGAAGCAAAGCTAAGGCACATGAATTGTTTGACAAATTGCCTCGAAAAAATGTCATCTCATGGACAACATTGACTTCATATATATGCATTCAGCTATTGAAAATTCATTCCACAACCTTTGCAAGTATCTTCCAAGACCTACGTCGACATCATCTCCAATAACACCAAAATTGGGAGCTTTGGAATTGGCATTCGAAAGATTGGTAGTAAGGATCTAGACCTCTATTTATTATACACGGAAGTAACTGCTCGTGGAGGACTGCAAATGGTCATAAATGATAGAAAATGGAAGGAGATCATAGTTGTGCTTAACATTCCTTGCACTACCACAAGTACTTCATTTGTTCTTCGCAAGTACTACATTAATTTGCTCCACCATTTTGAGTATGTTCACTTCTTTCAAGTTCAAGGGCCCTTGGTTCATCCTAACTCTTTCTTACAAAGTAGTTATTTCAAGTGCCTAAGCAAGGTAGTTACTCTAAGCAACTAGCTTTGTGAAAGAAAGTTAGTTATTCAAAATTAGGGCACTTATGAAGGTAGTTAAGTCAAGTAGTTATTAAAAAGTGGTTGAGGTAGTTACCCTAAGTGGTTACTAACCTCACCTATAAATATATCATTGTATTTCAATCAAAAAGGGGGTTCCACATTTTCACATGATAGTGTATGAAAGACTCGAATAGTGTTATTCAGGTTTGAAAGCAATAAAGAAACGTTTTGAATGTGTGTTCAACTCAATTTCATGTGTTGTTATTGGTATTCATATGTTTCATCAATAATGATCATGTGCTTTCCTTTCAAAGTTGCATTGTGAGAAAGATATTTTGCATCAAGTTTTGGTATCTCTACTTGGATGCATGGAACTTAAATTCATAAGTTTAACTCTTATTTCATCATTAGTGTTTGTTGTTTCTTTGTTTTTATTCTTTTAATTCTAAAAATCTAAATGCCCCTATCATACGAGGGAGCTGCCCCTCTTAAACGCAGAGAGAAATCGACATAGACCTGTGATTGTTCAACTATTGTGAGCAGGTTGTTGCTAATCCAAGGGTGAACAGAGTTACTCAAGAAGATTATTTTAAAGCAACAAATTTGTTTACCAACACCACTTTACCTTTTTCATCCTCCACATGTCCACAATAAAGAGATAACTTGTGAAACTCCTCAGTGTAAGTGGCCACATCCAAATCTCTTTGTTTGAGACTTTGCATCTTCTTGTAAATCTGTACCCCATAGTCTAATGGAAGGAATTGGGACTTGATCCTCTCCAACATTCTGCTCCATGAAGAGATCATACTCTTCCCACTCTTCACCCTCTCACCTTGGGTGTAATTCCACCATGTAAGGGCAGCACCCTTGAGTTTAGTTTTTGTAAACTTCAGCCTACTGTTCTTAGGAACTTCTTTGTACTCAAAATAATTATTCAAGGCCTCAATCCACTCCATAATCTCCTCATCATCCATCTTCCCACTAAATATTGGGATCTCCATCTGAGCCTCTGATGAATCCTTACGAAGTGTCTTTATGGCTTCAAGAAAAAATCTTTGGTCAACATGTATTTCTGCCTGCCCTTGGGGTTCTTCTTCTTCCTCCCCTTCTTCTTCTTCTCCATCAGACTCCTCATCTAACCTTTTTCCAAACCTCAAGGCATTAAATTTTTCCTTGAGTGGATCCTTGACTCCCACTTTAATCATCTCTTCCATTTGTTGAAACTTCTTCGCCACCTCAGTCGTCATCCCCTTTAGAGGCATGATGCTAGCCTCTCCTTCACTCTCCTCTACTGACATACACAAGAAATCTTGTTACAACCAATGATAGAACCTCGTATGGCTCTAATACCACTATGATGTAGAGACCAATGGAGATCAACACAAATTTGATAGGTGACAAGGTATCCAATAAGGTAGGGCTATTTTTATGAGAGGCAATGTTCATAAGTTCATATCAAAGGGCTCATATGGAACATGGCACTAAACATGTACTCCTCTGAAGGAAGACATCTAGAGGATCCTTTGACACCTAGAAGGATACCCCCAATCCATCCAACAAGTATTGTCTACTCACAAGACACTACTTCCCTCACAATGTTGTCCTAACTCTTGTAGCCCTGTTTTAGGGTTTGTCAGAAGATTACTTGCATTTTAGGCACTTTCAAGATAGGAACATCCTTGTTTGAGATACCCTTTAGGATGCCTTACAACATGTCAAAGACTCACTCTGGGTTGTTTTGCAACATGTGCCACTTTCAATAAGGTTGTCCTACTACAAAGAGCCCCAATTAGCCCAAAAATACAAAGAAAGTACCATCTAATTGAGTCATAGTACTTTATGGACCACTTGACCACATCAATGACATGGCAAAACTAAGGATTTCATGGGTTTTAAGGCCTCATAGTTGACTATGTATGAATTACACTATGCTATTTTTCTTGGCAGCACCTAACACATGGTTTTGTTAGGTGTTCTTCAAGCAAATTCCTTCATACTCGGTTCTCTGGCTAGAAGACTCTCACAACACACAAAAACAAACAAAAACAAATCCATTTCAATGATTAGGAGGGGAACTAGTCAGTGGAATGGAGTGAAAGAAGCATAATTCCTTTCAAAACCCTAAGGTAGGGTTTAACAATTGGTTTCAGAAAATCACCTTAAACTCTGCTGTAGAATAGTTTTAAAGACTCAGACAAGATGCAAGGGAGTCTCAACGCATTCCTCTACCATACCAACATCATTAGAGTCCACGACTATCTTGTACAGGAACAAGGTATGGGCAAAAATAGGAATTTAACATAGAAAATAATAGAAAACTGAGAATTTTGTATTGGTTTCTTCTTCAAACTTCACCCACACGACCACCAATCATGATCATGCCTCTTTAAACATGTGTACCAATATTACAAGTAGTTAGTAGGTAGGTGGGGTCACTGAGGAGGTAGAAAAACTATCTTTACACCTGTCGAATTGCCCCTGTTATCATTTAACTACACCACACTTTGTAGATATTATTCATAACACTATGCATAATCACTCAAACTTAATATGACCTCCTCTAACAATGTTGTCATGCCATAAATGGCCTTCAGACATGAAAGTGGGATGTGCTCCACCATTACAACCATATGAAACCATATGACTACCATGGACTTGGACCACATCAACCTCATGACAAGACCGTATTACATTGGGATGACATATGAAGGGGACTACATTTGACTGCAACATGAAATGGTCCAACAGACCTTATTACATCATGATATCAAGGACCTTATTTTACCATGAACAACATGAAACAATACAAAATTCACATAAATCTCCTTGAATCTCTTGGTCCTCTTGTATCATTAAGGGTTGAGGCTTTAGGGATAGGGTTTAGGGTTTAGGGATAAGGTAGTAGGGTTTAAGGTATAGTGTCAAGGGTTGAGGGTTTAGGCATAGGGTTTATGATTTAAGGTTTAAGGGTTGAGGCTTGAGGCTTTAGGGATAGGGTTTAGGGAATAGGGTTTAAGGTATAGTGTGGAGGGTTGAGGGTTTAGGGATAGGGTTTAGGATTAAGGTTTATGGGTTGAGGGTTGAGGCTTTAGGGATAGGGATTAGGGTTTAGGGATAAGCGATTAGGGTTTAGGGTTGAGGGATTAGGGTTTAGGGTTGAGGGATTAGGGTTTAAGGTATAGTGTTGAGGGTTGAGGGTTTAGGGTTGAGGGATTAGGGTTTGAGGTATATTGTTCAGGGTTGAGGGTTTAGGGATAGGGTTTAGGATTTAAGTTTTCAGTGTTATGGGTTAAGGCTTTAGGGATAGGGTTTAGGGTTTAGGGTTCATGGATTAGTGTTTGAGGTATAGTTTTGAGGGTTGAGGTTTTAGGGATAGGGTTTAGGATTTAAGGTTTAATTGTTGAGGTTTGAGGCTTTAGGGATAGGGTTTAGGGTTTAGGGATAAGGTATTAGGGTTTAGGCTTGATGGATTAGGGTCTAGGGTTAAGGAATTAGGGTTTGAGGTATAGTTTTGAGGGTTGAGGATTTAGGGATAGTCTTTAGGGTTGAGGGATTAGGGTTTGATGTATGGTGTTGAGGGTTGAGGGTTTAGGGATAAGGTTTAGGATTTGAGGTTTAAGGGTTGAGGGTTGAGGCTTTAGGGATAGGGTTTAAGGTTTATGGATAAGGGAATAGGGCTTACAGTTTAGGGATTAGGGTTTAGGGTTGAGGAATTAGGTTTCAAGGTTGAGGGATTATGGTTTGAGGTATAATGTTGAGGGTTTAGGGATAGGGTTTAGGATTTAAGGTTTAAGGGTTGAAGGTTGAGGCTTTAGGGATAGGGTTTAGGGTTTATGGATAAGGGATTAGGGTTTAGTGTTGAGGGATTAGGGTTTAGGGTTGAGGGATTAGAGTTTGAGGTATAGTGTTGAGGGTTGAGGGTTTAGGAATAGGGTTTAGGATTTAAGGTTTAAAGGTTGAGGGTTGAGGCTTTAGGGATAGGGTTTAGTGTTTAGATTTGTGGGATTAGGGTTTAGGGTTTGAGTTATAGTGTTAATGGTTCAGGATTTAGGGATAGGGTTTAGGATTTAAGGTTTAAGGGTTGAGGATTGAGGCTTTAGGGATAAGGTTTAGGGTTTAGCATTAAGGGATTAAGGTTTAGGATCGATGGATTAGGGTTTAGGGTTGAGTGAATAGGGTTTGAGGTATAGTGTTGACTATTTAGGGTTTAGGGATAGGGTTTAGGAATTAAGGTTTAAGGGTTGAGGGTTGAGGCTTTAGGGATAGGGTTTAGGGTTTATGGTTGAGAGATTAGGGTTTAATGTATAGTGTGGAGGGTTGAGGGTTTGGTGATAGGGTTTAAGATTTAAGGTTTAAGGGTTGAGGCTTGAGGCTTTAGGGATAGGGTTTAGGGTTTAGGGATAAGGGATTAAGGTTTAGGGTTAATGGATTGGGGTTTAGGGATGAGGGATTAGGGTTTGAGGTATAGTGTTGAGGGTTGAGGGTTTAGGGATAGTGTTTAGGGTTTTAGGTATATTGTTGAGGGTTGAGGGTTTACGGATAGGATTTATGATTTAAGGTTTAAGTGCTCAAATCCCATACCATCCTGAAGTGCTAAATCTGACTAAAGATCAAGGACTGACATAATGTAACTAAGACATAAAGAATTGTTTGAGACGAATGAACATGAGATGGATGATACCACCCAAGACAACTATCTCTAGGTTTCCTTAGACACTCTTTAAGAGTGACTTTAATACTAAAATTAGTGATATGGTGACCTTATTGAGTGGAATAATGGTTGTACTTACTACTTCTACCTTTATTCCATGGATGTTCAAGTTTATCCTTGAAGTGTTGAAAATGAATGAGTTGATTAACTGGGCCCAACTTATAAGTGGTAATGTACATAAGAGATTAGAAAAAAAATTGAATCTGTAGAAAAAAAAAATGCATAAGAGATTAGAAAAAAAAAATTACAACAGAATTATTAAATACAAAATAATAGAAAATAATGGAAAAATAAAATTAAAAAAATATCTGTTGTACAGCCATTTCCATGTCTATGCAACTTGCTTCCTCTAGAAAAACTATAACTTAATTCTTATGGTTGTTTTGCAATAGATTTAAGAAAAATATATTATCTTTTGGTAAAATAAATATATAGAATCCCTATAAGGAAAGGTAAGATTAAACTTTCCTTTTTGCTTTTTCTGTCTAGTTCATGTTTTAGAAATATTTTAGTGAATTTGAGTTATTTTAGCAAAAATCAAATGGAAGGGAGAAAATATGGGAAATGAAATTAATTTTTAGGAAATTTATAATTATTTCTTTAATTTTGTTATTTTTATAGTTCATATTAATTTCATATTAGTAAGATGATTCAGTTATTTTGCATAATGATAGGATTCTATTTCTTTTATTGATTTTTTTTTAATTCGTAAAGATAGAGGTTTATATTGATTAGTAGTAAAATATTACAAGCAGGTGTCTGTAAGCAGTTTTCCTGCATATCCTTCCAAAAACTAACTTCCAGAGAAACTATATGAAGGTCTCACAGAGCCACTGACTATCAAAATTTACCTTTATGGCTATCTGAAACAACAGGAGGAGAATCAATTGAAACTAAAAACATATTTGCTGTATTATATTGACATATTAGCTAATAGACTTACTAATAGAGGGCAGAGAGAGACTACAATTATATGAAGTGGAGCTCCCAAGCCAAGGTTTGAAGCTTAGTTACCTAGTCACAATCCTTGTCGACCACCTCCATGAGCAGTATTTTCTAAAGACAACTGAATGCCCTCGCCACATGCTCACAATGCTCAACTAAAGCCATTCCCTTCAAATCCATGCTGAGGGGAAAAACTTTTACAATCTCCAGAGGGTCCTTTGGAGCAAAGGTGTCCTTGGGTGAGGGATGCCTGCCTCTGGTAAGACAGCATCCAAAATGGTGTTGAGACCACCGAGAAACTCAGGTTTAAACAATTTAACCATCATCCCCTTTGCCATTCCTATCACCACCTCTACATCCAAGATTGAAGCTAGAAAATGAGAGGAGACATGGGTGCCTACTCAATAGAATTCCCCAACAAGAAGGAAGTTTCTTCCTAGAATGATCTTCACAGTTGGAAGAAGGAGACCCTCATGCCGCCGTAAAACCCATTTCAACCTTTGGTCTGAAATAGCTCCCTTGAAGGCCATCTAATAGATGGAGCTTTCCAACTATAACAGAGTCTCCAACCCTAAGTTGATTAAGCCAGCGAAAAAGATTTTCACAATAAAACCAGAACCCTCTGCCATTTTCACTAGAACGCTACCTTCTACTAAGGGAATACAATCCAATCAGGGGGGCATTATGAGGATATTAAAGACAATGAAGATCATCTAGAGGTTTCCCTAACATAAACCTTGAGCATCCATCATTCCTTCGATAGTTGGAGAATGAGAGATAAACCATCAGGCAGGACGGAGCATGTGGGAGCTCATTAAAGAGGGAGAAGGGAGAAATCACATAACTCCCAATTATTAACTGAAGCCTTAGGAAAAGACCAAGGTTGCCAGAAGGCCAATCTGTAAGTTTGACCCTTCCATGATTGCATGGGAAGGGTGCCCACCCAACCACCCAAGTTTATTAAGTGGTTTTTTAATATATATATTGATTGTCATATTTCTTTTATAATATGTGTTATAATAAATAGTTGTTTTGAATGATAATCTTTTTTCCTGTGATTTATTATTATTTTTCATTTAATCTTTTAAAAAGAAAATCTTCCTTCAAAATTGTAAATCAAACAAAAATATAGTATATATATTATTTAATAACATATACTTGCTTTGTGGGTTGGATAAAAGCAATTACTTGATTTATTTGATGAAACTATTTTTTTGGATAAATCTTTTTATTTGGGGATAAGGGTAATATGAACCAATTTAGTTGACATATAGTTAACATATTTTCAAGTATTATTAGAAATTAAATCAATATTAGGGATGTGATATATTTTATTTCCCTATTATTGAGGGATTGTGATATATATTTAAGTTTTTATTTTATTTAATTATTAGGTATGTGACATTTTAAAGTTTTATATATGTTAAACATTTATTTTATTTTATTTATGAGAAATTAAATCCTATTATTTAGGGATGTACTATAATTTAATTATTTCATTAATGCGGAAGGAAATCCTTAATAAATGGCATGTTGTTTTAAATTGTTAAAATTAGATGTGATTTAATTATTAGGTGTGGATATTAATATTTTAATTGTAAAATTTAGATACTAGAGTATTAAATAATATTCAATTGGGAGTTATCTAATATATTTAATTACCAAGTTAGTTAAGTAATTAGTATAATGTGACTTCAAAATTATAGTGTTTATATTTTTAGTAATTGGTTTATGAATTCTGCTCATACATTTGAAGGATGGTAGAAATAATGACATATGGATTGCTTCATGGCTATAGTAGAGTGTGGATTGTGATCTTGTTATGAGGTAATTGGTTTGTAACTAGTATGTACTACTATTATTATCAATTTAGTGAATTGAGAAATTATATTTGGTACCTGGCATACTATTATCTAACCCCTTAGGGTATTTGGCATATTAAATGCTTAGAACCATAATTGAAAAGTGCAATATTGATAATGGTTATAGAACTAAGAGTATAGGATGAATTATGAATATGAATCTAAGATTAAGAGATTTTTAGGATACCTTCATGTGGTTGCATGTTCAAGTTCTCGAACTACGAAGTCTTTGCACTATGTATACATAGGCAAGGCCATCAAGGATGAGCCCCCGAGACATTAGGTCAGCCCCTTAGGGCCTTAGGGTTGTCATTTTATGTAATTGATATTTGTTTTGTGCAATTAGTAACTATGCAGAACTAATGTTTCATTAGATGTGCAGTTGAGATCTCTAAGCCATGCAGGATTCTAAAGCTAAGAAGGACCTCTCTGCTTGGCAAATAGATGATTATCTGGCATGTTGATAAATATGTATAAATGGGTATAAATTTATTTGAAATGTATGTATCTTACATTTCATTTATGATGAATGTTGATATATTCTGATATTTAACTTGAACTTTACTAAGTTAAAATTTGTAAATTATTTTCTATCATCTTGTTAATTTCATTAATTCTTATTAATTTTAATTATTGTTATCTACTAATATTTTCTTGGGTAGGCATTACAAAATGTGGGTGTGTATTCATTTGATGTATTTGGATTTAGAGAAAATCATGGTTGTTAGTTAGATCATGCTAATAATTAGTAATGTAGTCATGTAATCCCTAGAGGTTAAAACTTAACTTAGATGTTGTAATTAAACATGATTTGCATCTTTGTTGATAATTATGTTGTTTTTAAAATAAAATAAAAAATTGCCCCTTCTCAATTTTAGGGGGTCACATAGACCTCTTATTTTATTTATTGCATATCGTTTACAAATATTCTGCTCATACAAGCACCAACATGAGAAAAATACAAGCTCCTTATGAGAAAACACATTAGAAATCACCTATGGAAGACCAAGAGTCACTACTTAGAAATCCATTTTTTTATTAAGAAACCACATCCACATTAGAAGCCAACTATGGAAGACCAAGAGTCACAACTTAGAATTCCACATTAGATGTCCCTATGAGGATTTGAACTTGGGTCTCCACAATGAGAACCCAATACTTTAACCAATTAAGCTCAACCTCTTGGACCTCTCATTTTTTCTCTTATTGGGAGAACATTTATTTCATTTCATCTTTTCACTCTTTTGAAGAGGAGTTTTGTCCCACTAGGTTTTCTCGTTTTCTCCAATTATGAGAGATTATGTTTGTAAATGGGTACCTAATCAGGCCTTGTTGCTAGAACCCATCTTCATCTTTCCTATTTAGCTTGTGCGTAACTTCCCTAAGTTGTACTTATGGGGGGTCTTGGTGTAAAATTATATTTAAACATTAGCATAAGTTTATTAGGGAGTCATTATATAGGATTTATTTTCCTATTTCCCTTTATTATGTTTTAATCTTATCATATCGGATAAGATTTCCTTATCTACTTAAGTTTATTTTTTGTATATTCTTGACAAATGTAAATATATTTAATATTTGTAATTACTCTTTGTAAGTAATGCACATGAATGTATTAATTGCAATTTTATCCTATGGTTTTTTCTTTTTGCAGTAGCTCTCTTTGTAGAAGAAATATTGTAGATGATATTGGAATATAACAAGTTTCTAGATTTTTGGATGAAATTAAAACCCATTTTAGATGACAATATCTAGTTTTAAAACATGTAAATTTTTTTAGTGTTGAACATATATTTGTATTTAATATTTATTGTTTAAACAAAAAACTTCAATTTTTTTGGAGGATTTGGATTTTGACAGGTACTAGGACTTTTTTCTAAGAGTTTTTAAATGAAATTAAACCCCATTATAAATGACAATGTCTAGTTTTTAAATATGTAAATTTTTTAGTGTTAACATATTTTTCTATTTATTAATTATTTTTAAACAAAAACCATCATAAACTTGAAATAATATATATTACTATCTTTTTAATAACTTTTTGACTTTGATTTTTTTTTGAAAAAATAATTATGACTAACCAATCTAGACATCATTCTATACTTAATAGAAAAAATCATGTTACTATTAATTTAGCTCAAATTATTTTGGTTGTACACGAGGTGTTTTAAAAAACACAAATTAGGGCTAGTAAAAAATTAATTAAAAAAAATTATCTACCAAAAAATTACAAAAATATCCTAACCAATCTTTGGCATCATATCCATCTTTCCACAAAAGTAATTAGAAAAATAATTTTATTTAGGTCAAATTATGTTGCCGTGCACGTGCATGTTTTGGCCAAAATCGTACGACTTTTAAAAAGCCACGTTCTTGACATCTTATACAAAACCAAAATTTATCATCTAGGCATTAGAATAAATAACATATTTGAAAACTACAAACAAAATCTTACATTTCATATTTTTACATCATATTAATATTCTATGTAAGTGCTTCAAATTTTTACAACTATGACAAACTTTGGTTTTTCAGGAAAACAACTTCCGCTTTTTGGCCAAAAAGTGGACCCAACTTCTTGCACTTACTTGACACCAAAAGGGGAGAGGCTTGGCCTAGGACACTAACACATATCATGGATGTCTATGTGTCACGATGTTGTCTATATGATAGAAAAACATAGAAATCCTGTACTATGGAGTCTTGCCCAAGATTCTTCACTCATTCAGTTTGCACATAGAACCAAAATGAGAGCCTAACAATTTAATAAATTACCAATTAAATGAATAAATGCATTGAAACAATTAATAAAGAAAGATTGAATGATAAAATGCAATAAAGAAAGGGAAAGAGAGGAGAATATCAAACCCTTGTATGGTTGAATCTCTTCAAATACCTACAACAACAGAGACCAAGAAAATTGGCTACGGCTATTTGGGAGCTTGCCTTTAGGTCAAACCCTTATATTAGTCAATCAAGCTCCATGGATAGCCACTATAGAAAAAGGTAAACGTGTGCTCCTATTTGGTAAGTGTATCTAGGACATAATAGTAGTGAAAAATAAATAAAAATTAAGAGTATTAACCCTGGTCTACAAGGAAGAATACCTAGTGTACATAGGAAAATAGGTGGTGGTCTACACCACAAGTTTGCCAATGAATATAAAAAGTTGTTAGAAACCAGAAATAATAAGCAATTGTTGATCACACAAATGGAGTAAATTGATAAACAAGGTAAGTGTGTACATATAGGAGTAGAGGTTGAGTCAACTTCAACACTCAACTAGAGGTAGAAGAAAGAGTGTTGACAAGTGTCTTGGAGAGTTGTGTCGAACTCTCCAAGTCAACACACAACCCACACAAGTAGACTTATGACACGTGTATTTTACCCATGTAAGGTAAAATAAGACATAGGTAAAATATACACTAACACCCCCCTTAAGCATAGCTTAGGTGGGTGCAAAAAAAGATGGGTACTAGAGCATTAGACACAAATACACACAAATGACCATTATTGATCAACCAATTAGCATCAACTAGTTTTATTAACCATGTACTTTGATAAGATAGCTAAATATAAAATACTTAACGTATCTCATAAAATTAGTTTAGTAGGGTAGTTGATTTGATACATTGTAGCTAAATCTTAAAATTAGAAGTGTAGGTGTAACATAGATAATCGACATAATCATAACATGACTATATTCACCAATGCCTGTTACCAATCTGATCACTTATCTAATAACATTAAAATGTCTAACATAATCTTGAAATGAACAATGATTTATTTCTTAAAGTTAAGTGTTACTATGTAATGTACCTCATAATATTAGATTAGTAGGGTAGTTGATTTGATACATTGTAGCTAAATCTTAAAATTAGAAGTGTAGGTGTAACATAGATAATCGACATAATCATAACATGACTATATTCACCAATGCCTGTTACCAATCTAATCACTTATCTAATAACATTAAAATGTTTAACATAATCCTAATGTATCACTACATAGTAACACTTAACTTTAAGAAATAAATCATTGTTCATTTCAAGATTAGAATTAAACAAACTTCTTATATTTACCTTCAACTTATATCCTTCAGTAACCCAACAAGAAATATGATTAAATACTCACCTCTTGCCTTAGAAATTAAGTTTTCAAAACATCAATTCTTTTTATAGAAGATACTCAAAATTAGATTTTCTAGACTAATATCATATGGAAAGAATAAATGTCAATTACCTTGGACCTTTCTCTTCACCTCACATCAATCTTAGATAGTTTGTCCTGCTCTGAAACTTGTACTTTTGTGAAGTTGTGATTTCACCAAATTCAATTATTGAGGTAGTCTCTTCAACAATAAGATAATAATGTTAGGTTTGGATGGATGCAAGAAATAGCAAAGGAAAAAAGCCTAAGGGGGCCAGACCTATGCCTTGGGGGCTTATCTTAGATGACCTTGCCTACATATGTGCAAAGGCTTCATTGTTTGATTGGGAATCTTTGAATTTGTTTATGTTGACTAACATTAAACAGTTTTCAATTGGAAATAATCATTATTCCAAACCTGATTTATAACAGGAAAAAAAAGCCTCTAATCGGAACGTATCATAAAAAAATGCACAACACAAAAAGTCTGCACTAGTTCACTTCATCAATTTATATATATTTTACTTTTCTAAGTCTAATAGGTTGAGTACCCAAGAAAATACTTAATAAATGCTATCATAGACATTGAGTCAATAATTGGCCATACTATCAAGAAAAGTAAAACTTCACAAGTTTAGTTGACAATGCTACTAGGTTTGATAATTCCTGTACATCCAACCTACGTCCAACATATTCTCACTTCAATTGACAGGAGGGTATAACACACTCCAACCTACATCCAAGATAGAAGAGACCTTAGTTCTCAAAAGTAATGATTACATCCTTTTCCTTACCACACATATTACGATGACAGGCTAACAACTCAAATTAAAAACTGTTCGAGTCTTGTTCCTAATTTCTAAGACATCCTAGTATATCTGTAATCTCAAACCTCTTAACAAGGAAAACGACGTATTTATCCATACATGTAAATGAAGTACATTAGAGATATTGCTACAGTAAAATTTTCAGATGCTTGTCACTATATATAGAGTATTCAACAATATTGCTAGTGGACCAAACCGAATCATCAAATTTCCTTTTCTAGAAATAAACTAAACCTCAACCAGATATTTTCAATCTAAAATTTTAGTTCCTGATTCAATAATCATTTCAAATACAGCTATTTGTCAAAATAAATGTGGATAGCACATCATGAGGAAGGAAAACACATAAAAGCACCGAAACAACATCAATCACATGAAAATATGTTAAAACCACAATAATTGGTTTATGAAAGCTCTCGTGCAAAAAATAAAAAATAAAAAATAAATCCACAGCTACATTCTAGACACTTTAGAGCATTGACAAAAATTTGGCTGTTGCATACACTATCTGATTATTTCTCTAGAAAATTAAAAACTCTTTTTCATATTCAGACGAAAAAATTGTTCAATTAAGGACCTATAGCTACGGATCCTCCTAATATTAGCATGAAAAACAAAAATCATTTCACACAGAAATCTGCATTCCATATACGGGAATCCTATCGATCAAAAATGAAGTAGCATGTAATTCATTCTACACATACAGTTCATTGCCGTTTGGATCAAACTAAAATTCTTTTTTTTTCACCCTTTTCAAATCAATCCCTATCTCCATCATATGGATTCAGTAAGCTCTTCTTCTTTTTCTTCTAGATTTAATCTACTAATTTAATAATCCCTTCTTAAAATAATTATACTTCATACTGATCCAAGGTTTTCTTCTTCTACTTCTAAATTTAAGCCCTAAGTAATCAATTTAATATGAATTTAATCTTTTCACTAGATTTAAACCTGCAACAATTAAATCAACAATTCTTCCACCCAAACCCTAAAGATATTGATTCAAATCCTAATGCTACTGGTTGGAACCCTACTTTAATGACAAGTCTGCCAATTTACAATCTGGCATACATAAAGCAATAATTCATAACAGGAAACTTGTGTGATCAGGCCAAGATTGACGTTGTGTCTTTGGCCATATGCATTTTCGTGTACAGTCCACTAAATTCGATGAAACAGAGCTCAAAACTTACCTCTTTGAAACCTGATTTCAAAGAAGAATAAATTGCAGACGAGTGATACAACTTCTAAGAATATGACGCGCCAAATCTAATAAGTGGAAGAACCTTGTTAAAACACAGAGGTCAGAGAGAACTTAAAACACCATACACAATATTCTGATATTTTACAAAACCCATTAAGACATTTATGAATTACTTGTCTCAAGGGCAACGGAGGTAACCCTACAGGTTTGATGATAATAAAGGAAAACAGTATAACCTTTGGCATCCAAGAAGAGAAAAAAAATCGTTAGAGGAAGAATTTGCAAGCGTCTTGGAAGTGTAGAATTTCTATTCTAGGATATTCCTCTAGATAAGTTTGCTAGTTGTTAGGTTGCATTAAAGCTGATTGTTTAGTTGTGCAATCTTGCATGAAGTTGAATGCATGTTTTTCTAGTTGGTAGTTGTTTTTCTAGATGACTCATCTTCTGCTATATATATTGTACTAATTTCTAAGCTATTTGTAATGCAAATACAATGAAAGCAATGTAATCAATGAAATTATTCATAGTTTATTATTCATTCGAATTTGTACAAGTTTAATTTGCTGCTCAACTAATTCACAAATTATACATGGTATGAGAGCTAGATTAGTTTGAGTGCAAATTTGTTTTATATTGTGTGAATTTATTACCATGGATGCAGATGTAAACCTTTGTTTCTAGGTGCATGCAGATTTATGTGAAGATTTTCACCACCATGGAGGCTGATGTAAACCTTTGTTTCTAGATGCATGCATGTTACTTCCCCTATTTTTTTTTTGTATGCTCCTACCTTTTTTTTTTCCTAGTTTGATTCTTTAAAAATTGTGCATACTTTGGGAGCATCACATGATAAAGATATGGGAAAATTTTGGGCATTGTAAAAACCTTTGTTTCTTTAAAATTGTACGTACTTTGTGAGCACCACATGATAAAGATCTGAGAAAATTTGGGGATTTCTACTTCAAGTATCTGGTATAGGTTTCTTTCATTATGCTTCTAAATAAACAAAGGATAAAAGTTGCTAATTAACCGCCGGAGCTTCATACCGTTAGGAGCACATCTCTGTAAACATCAAATCTTCAATGATCAGCTTTTGTATTCAGAGACCAGGTGTCAAGTGTCTGTCTATTCAATCCCATCCGATTGAAAAGTGTAAACTAAAATACCTAATTGCAATTTCAAAATATCTAGAGGTGCTCGTGCAGTTGTTTCTATGATTCCGATCTATATCATGTCACTAGATTTATCTACAGTTCTTCACCGGTAGCTGCAGCTTTCATCTTTCTAAGTTTAAATAAATTGTTAGGAGTTTTTCCACTTGGGTTTCTCCTTTCCTCTTTGTAATTGTATACCTCATCAGGCTTAGTTGCCAGGACCCATATCTCTCTTTTCACCTAGCTACACTTAAGGGAGGGTATTAATGTAGAATTTTTATTCTAGGATATTCCTCTAGATAAGTTTTCTAGTTGTTAGGTTGCATTAAAGATGATTGCTTAGTTGTGCAATCTTGCATGAAGTTGAGTGCCTATTTTTCTAGTTGGCAGTTGATTTTCTAGATGGCTCCTCTTTTGCTATATATATTGTACTAATTCCTAAGCTATTTGTAATGTAAATACAATGAAAGTAATGCAATCAATGAAATTGTTCATAGTTTATTCTTCATTCTAATTTGTGCAGGTGTAATTTGCTCCTCGACTGATTCACAAATTATATAATGAGTGCAAAATAGGAACAAAGACAAGACATGAGAATTGTCTTATTAAAAAACCAACAAGAATTGCTGCCCATGGGAAATACAATGATCACATATCATGCATGAAAAGGCTATAATTTAGTATGGCATTTGATTATACAAGAAAATGAAATTGGTAGGTGTAAAGCCTGAATTAAAAAGACCTTTGCCTACATCTACCCTATCTAGCCAAAATATAAAAGATATTGGACTTCAAAGCTTAACAAGGTGGATCTGAGTAGAAATAAAAGATAAAAGGAGTCAAGAGGATATGCCTGCAATATTGGAAGCACAACCAAGGTGATAGAATGTTGCCAGATTACCTCAAAATACAATGCCATCACCAGATAACAAATTGTAGATTAAAATTCTCCTAGACGATCCTTCTATACTGTGCCAATGTTTGGAAGGTGATATTTCTCATATGAATGGCATTTAGAATAGTATCTATTATACACCAGTTGATTTGGAACCACCATCAACAATGATAAACTAAGATCTCTATAAAATGATGATTGCATCTCCTTAATCTTCTTAAGGATGGATACCTATAAGTAGTGTGACTATAGTGGAAAATAATGTGTTATATCATATTCTTCATTCTCCTCGAAAGTCCGCCAAACACAGATATGGCCTTACTCTCTTGTTTCCATGTTATAGACTAGTTGCAGTACTAATATGATTTGAAACAGAGAAAAACAATTAGGGAGAGGAAAGAAAAATGTCATACATACCAAGAGGGATGGTCATCTAACTCTTCTAACTTACTCCACTCATGTCTTAAATTTGACAATTGTATAGCTATATTTAAAGATTTTAGCTATAAAATACAATAAAAATAAATATTTGACTGTATTGATATACTTGTAATTTATTTTAAGAACTGTAAAAAGAACAATTAATATGAAAATTTGATTATATATATATAGTCATTTTTTAATAGGAACTAACTACTATTATTTAAGAAAAAATTTCCAAATTTTTAAATTTTTTTTTAATGGATATAATTATATATTCATTCTAAATTATATAATATATATATTTTTCCTTTTATTTTTAAACTTTTTAATAGCAACTTCTATTATAAGAAAAAAATTTCCCAAATTTTTAGATTTATTTTTTTGAGAACATATTCATTCTAAATTTTTATTTTTCGTTTTATTTTTTAATTTTTTAATAAGAACTTTTATTATTTAAGAAAAAAATTCTCAAAAAATTTTAGATTTGTTTTTTTAGAATATACTCATTCTAAATTTTTAAGCTTTTTTTAGCACAACTCTCCAAACTTTATATATATATATATATATATATATATATATATATATATATATATATATATATATATATATATATATATATATATATATATTCTTTTATTTTTTAATTTTTTAATAGAAATTTCTATTAATTTAAAAAAAATCCTTAGTTTTGTTTTTTTTAATAAATATTTTATTTATCTTAGGCTTTTTCAACATAGTTTTCTAAGCATGCACATCAAAAATAGTGAAATAGAAAGAATTGCAATTTGACTTGCATTTAAAAAACTGATTGTTATATGAAAGACAATAATTCCTACTAAATTTTAGGAAAAAAAATCCTTGACAGGCAAGGTGGACTATCAAATTTAAGCCCCGACTCCACTATCCTCTTGGGCGCCCCTTCCTGCTCACAACCATACCCCTTTTTTTAATCCCTGCTAAACTCATTCTTCCTTCTTTTCCACATTTGCTTTGCTTTCAAGTATTCAAGTATTCAAGTATAAATCTTTTTCTTTACATAAAAATGTAAAGCATAAAAAGAATTTTTTTTTTACTATTTAAGTAAAAACTAAATAAAAGATATTGATAATGGCTTCTTTTTAGAATTACTTTATTTATTTATTTTTCTTTTAAATTAAAGCATAATGTATTTATATGTATATTTACTTTCTAATTAAGTCATAAAGCAAAGATTATATATTTTTCTATATTTTAATAAAAGCATAAATATATTTATACATATATTCTAATTAATTCATATGTATAATATTCTTTATGTAAATTATGAATTAAGCATAAGATTAAAATATAATTAAGAAGAATAAATAAATTTGATAAATGAATATCAATTAAACAATATAATTGTGTAGAAGCCTAAAACAAAACATTTCAATAGTTATAACCTTATTCACCAAATATTAAATATAATAGCTTCACAAAAAAATTACATTATTTCATGTTAATAACTATGTGCATCTATCAACCATTTAATAACGCCTTTAGGTACTATTACTAGTATTAATTTCTTTTTTATAAAATTAAAACCTTACACAATATATAACTACACCATACACCTTTTACTCATTTTTTTAATATTTATTAAACGAAGAAGATCACAATGAAAACCATCACGATGGTAACAAAAAGAAATTAATAATTTTGGGGGACCACTCCATTTAAATATCATCCACTTTAATGATTCAATAGTCAATAGTAATTTTACACAACATTCACAACAAAAAATGATAAATCTTGGGACAAAGAAAAACTTTTATAGCCAGGGTGGGACCTAGCCGTATACCAATGGCATTTTTATAAGTTTTGGCTGAATCCTATTTTGACCTAGAGAAAACTTTTGTAGCCAGGGTGGCACCTAGCGGTATGCCAATGGCATTTTTACAAGTTTTGGGTGAATCCTCTTTTAAATGTTCATATTCCCAAGAAAACTTTTGTAGCTAGGGTGGCACCTAGCCGTATGCCAATGGCATTTTTACAAGTTTTGGGTGAATCCTATTTAAACTGTTCGTACTCCCAAGAAAAATTTTGTAGTCAGGGTGGCACCTAGCGGTATGCCAATGGCATTTTTACAAGTTTTGGGTGAATCCTCATTTAAATGTTCATATTCCCAAGAAAACTTTTGTAGCTAGGGTGGCACCTAGCCGTATGCCAATGGCATTTTTACAAGTTTTAGGTGAATCCTATTTTGACTGTTCGTACTCCCAAGAAGACTTTTGTAGCCAGGGTGGCACCTAGGGGCATGCCAATGACATTTTTACAAGTTTTGGGTGAATCCTATTTTGACTATTTGTACTTCCAAGAAAACTTTTGTAGCCAGGGTGGCACCTAGAGGAATGCCAATGGCATTTTTACAAGTTTTGGGTGAATCCTATTTTGACTTGTTCATACTCCCAAAAAAAAATTTTGTACCAGGGTGGCACCTAGACGAATGCCAATGGCATTTTTACAAGTTTTGGGTGAATCCTATTTTGACTTGTTCATACTCCCAAAAAAATTTTGTAGTCAGGATGGCACCTTGCGATATGCCAATGGCATTTTTACAAGTTTTGGGTGAATCCATGGTGACTCTTCATTAAATAAGGTAAGTGTATCGTACTACATGAATATGACAAAGGTAAGCTATATTAGCCCACACTCCCCACCTCCTCCCTTCATCTATTCTTTGCTTCTCTGAGAGAGTTCCTGCCAACGCAGGCAAACGGCAATCTGTTTGTATAGAAGCAGAAAAACGTATGAATATGATGATGCAGAACGAAAGAAGAGGAGATGGAGGCCGAACGAACGAACGAGCGGCAGCGATTAAGCTGGCAGAGGAGGATGCGGTGGTGTTGTTCAGCAAAAGTGGGTTCGGCGCTCATCGATTTCATGGTCGAGGGTTAATTGACAGTCGGTGAAGGCCGAATTCAGATTACAGAAGAGAAAAATAAGGTAAGGATGTCAACCTCTCAAGAGGTTACGAGAGTTGAAATAACAATGCGTATTACTAAATCTGAAACAGGTGCAAATAGTTCTGGGTTGTTTCTGGATTTAATCATTGACCCAGTTTTGTAATTTGCTTGTAAGTTCTTGGCTTACAAGCTGTTGGAGCTTAAGAGGCCGGGTTATATCGAGTTTAAGTATGTTGAGACAGTCATTGAGGTTTCTCAGGGGTCTGTTTTAACTGGTGCATATTTCTTAAGGAGAGAATGTTGGCTCTTCTGTAATCTGCATTCGCGTTTCACCGACTGTCAATTGATCCTCGACGATGAAATCGATGAGAGCCGCGCATAGAGCAATGTCGCTTCCGTCCACGTGAAAGTTTTAATCGGCGGAAAGCTGCTGGGAGGAATGGAGCAGCTTATCACTTGTCACACTAGAGGTTCTTTGCTGCCTCTCCTAAAAGAAGCCGTAGCCTTGTGGCTCTGACCGCCTCTAACTCCTCCAATCTCAAGGATGTAAAACTGCTGTGCACCTTTTAGGGTAATTCCTTCTTTTCTAGCCTTTCGCTCTGAATAGTATTTGAGAAACTTGCCCTTCTAAGAGCGGAAGTTTCAGTAGTTCCTTTTGTAACAAGTGCAATTGCAGCACCTGGAGTAAGTTATAAAATGTAATGTATGCATTAGGGTTTGATATGCCTTACCAGCATGGAGTATTGTTTGATATGCTAATCTGAAGAAAGCATGTAAGGAAATTATCGCATTACATATGCCATTTTTGTTTAAGGTTTTTCAAGGATGGTAGTCTGTTCCTAATTGGCTATTGCAAATGGAAGTCTGATGCAAATCTGAAGTCTTAACATGTGTTCTAGGGTTGTGTAAGGCAAAGTCAAACTCAGAAAGCATAATTAATAGAAGTGGTTTATGCCATCAGCTTTATGTTTTTTTCAATATTAATAATTTATTTAAAAAGTAGAATTAAAAAAAAAACTTAACGTTATATTATTTAATAATATGCACAGGTCTATATCGATGATGGTTATAGATATAAATCCTCAGTTTCAACAGCTGTATGATTAAGAGCAAGTGGATGGTGGTTGTAGATACAAATCCCCAGTTTCAATAGCTGTATGATTAAGAGCAATTTAGGGTCTATATTAAAGTTAAACGGATGGTGGTTGTAGGTACAAATCCCTAGTTCAACCATTTTATAGTTAAGAACAATTTATGTGATGGAAGTTATAAACAGTAATTAACCCTCACAAACAGGGCTTTGGCTAGTGCTAATTTATCGATACAAAAAAATAAAGTAAAAGAGACATTGGTCTATTAAAGTAGTCAAATAGATAACTATTAGATGGTATAGTCACTAATTATTAGTATAAAATTTAAAAAGTTTAAAGGGAAAAGATTAAGTAAATTAAAATAAGACGATTCTAAGCGTAAAACCATTCAGGGTGTGAATTTGATATAGGATTATCTATTTGATTGCATTATATCTTAGATTTGTTTGTTTGTAATTTAATAATTAATTTAAATATTGTGATGGATTTAAATCATTTTTTTCTACCTCATTTTGATGATGGTTTATAGAGCACGAGAAATATTGATATAAAAAATGTATATAGTTAAATCTAAAAAACACTTAAAAACATCTTCATGTTCTATTATTGACATTTATATATATTTTTATACATTTTTTTTTAAATAGAATAAAATATAAAATGATACAAACATAATACCTTAAAAATGACAAGGCTTTCAATTTTAGCATAAAAGTAGATATCAAGTAGGTAAAGAGTTGATTCAGTTTTATTGGAAAATTAATTAATAGCCTTCCTAATGATGGATCCCTAACATCTTTAAAACTCATGCCTACAATTAATAGCCTTTATAAATTCTAATAAGAATTGTTTTTTTTAGTGTAATTGCTGTGTTCAATATCAACATTTACAAGTGGACATTAGATAGAGGGAAGGTAGGGATAATTACTAAAGGTAGATTAAGAATATTTATTAAACAATATCTTATATTCAATGTTACTAGCACTATCTTATATTTAATAGGAAGTTGTTCCAAATTAGATAGATATAACGAGAAGGCTAATTATTAGTGGTATCTTATATTTATTATAATGGGATGTTGTTTCCTATATATTAAATATTTAATGTTAATGTTTTTTCATAAAAATTAAAACTATGGATTTAGAAATTTAATTATTAAAATTTTAAATAATTTCATAATAATTAATATATTTTTTAAAATTAAAATTTTAATGATTAAATAATTAATTAATGTATAATTTATTTTTTTTACTTTATTAAAATAAAATTCTTAAAAAGATGTGTTTTTGATCATTTATTATATTTTTAATGAAAAGTGAACATCAAAAAATATATTATTTCTAAAATTATTGTATTTACAATATTATTATTTTAAAATGTTAAAATTATTGTAGTTATAGTATTATTATTTAAAAAATGTTAAATATTTAATTTTTTAAAATAAAAAATTGAAGTGCTACTTAAAAAAACAAATTATATATTTCTTATTTTATGATTATTTTCTTTATTTAATTATATCTAAGAAATATCTTTTTACAAATAATTTTTATACAAATAAAAACCTTTGTAAATTCTTCCATTTATTATTATTTCCTTTAAAAATGTACTATTTAACTAATAATTTTATTATTTATTTGTAATAATTTTCTTCTATCTAACATTGATTTTTTTAATGAATATTCCTTATTAAACATTATATTAAGAAAATAAAAATAGTACAATATTCATACCAAAAGGGTTAGGTTGGTAAAAAGGAATACCCACAAAGTCTAATAGGACAAAGCCCTAAACAAAGACAAACAAATAAAAGGGCCAAGCCCATAGAGTATTAAGTAGCTAATGCAATGCCAATGAAGGGTGGATCCTAATCATCAGGTTCTCCCAACCCATCTCTAGGTGTAGAATCATCAATCAGCTCCCAACCAAAGAGAGTGCCTTGTTCTTCTTTAGAAGTCTCCTCTATAGGCTGCTAAGTGCAAACTAGAGAAATGACAAGCTAGAGATGAGGAAACTTGCTAGTGTTTAGCCAGCCAATCCCTCCACACCCAAGAGGGGAAGTAGAGGGTGGCTTGGAAAGCTGGGACCATCCTCCATGGGTAGTAAGTCCCTAGAACTCTAAGGCTAGGAACAATAAGAGTGAGATCCATGGTCACCATGGTGATATCTAGAAGAATGGATGTGCCCACACCGATGACCTCTTGGAGAGGTAGAGTTAGGTGGAACCCTGGCAACAATGCAAGGGGCATTGTCCTAATTGTCTAGTAGCTTCTAGGAGATGAGAAACCTTCAATGAAACTTTACTAGCTTGCACCTGGATCTGCATAAGAACATTAGAACATATGATAGCTTTAGTGTAGAGAGAAAAATGTGTTAGAGCCAGGATCAACTGCAAGCATTCATCTACAGGAGAGTTACAAAAAAAGCCAAGAGAATATTGATGCAAAATATTAGAGAAATGCATTGAATAACCCATGAAAAATACATGCAAAGGAGTGAGTATTTATAGGCAAGGTGAGTGGGGTGAGGTGTAAATATTGACCAATACGAAATGTAACTCCAACATCTCCAAAAATAAGGGGAGGTGGACTAACTTCCATGAATGGTTTGACACCACACACACATGCACCCACTAACATAAAAGGCCTATTAAATGGCTCACAATTATTTACTACCTAAGCAAACTTAAAATAGATGTGTAGGAGAAACCTTATAATAAGGAATATAAAACCTACACTAACACCCCCCTTAAGCGGAACTTAGGAGGATATGAAGATGGGTCCCGGCATAATAAACAAAGTTCTGTGCATCTTTCTATCATCTGAATTTGTTAGGTTTTCTCTGTGCAATCGATTTACTATTTTGTGGTTGACATGGACTCTTAGTCCATTCTACCAGTTAGATTTCTTTGAAATCAGTGGAATGGCTGTATAGGTCATTTTTGTGTTTTTTATTTTGTTCATTTGTGTTTGCAGGATCATGCACAAGATACATTGATAGATCCTAGCATCCTCATGTGCTAGGTTGGTGAAGTCTAAGATCTGTGTGGTTGTTAGAGAAAAGGATCTGCGAAGTTACAGGGTTTGTAGAGGTTTAGATCAGTGAAGATTTGTGTCATTTCATCAAGTATACATTCTGTGTGTATATCGCTAATGTATGTCAGGCTCATTTCATGTGTATCTCATAGTTGAATGTTCATGTGTATGTCGGGATCATTTCATGTGTATTTCACATGGACTCAGGCGCGTGAAGACACGGTGGTTTTGGAGGACTCCCTCCTCCATGTGGTTTGCATACAATTCTTCCTTATGCTTTTCATTTAATGTTCTTTACTCTGCGTCGTCCATTTTAATTGTTTCCTTTGGCTGAGCAGACAAATTTTTGTTTGTCTTAATGGAGGTGGAAATGGATTGGGACCCTCAATCTCATCCTTCGCCTACCTCTTCCCAACCCCCTCTACAACCCAAAAAAACCTTTAGTGAAGCTGTGGGTAGGGTTTCGTCATTAATTGCCTAGGATGCCAGATTCATTACCATCGGTGGAGATGGTGGAGCGAGTTCAGATGGTATGGACCTTGGCATCAACTCCAACTCTATCTCCATTTTGCCTAATGATTCTATGGCCAATGAAATTTCTATTGAAAAAAATAGGTTGAAAGACTCTACAATTTTTTTTGCTTGTGTGGATGTTGATAAATGCCCTCCTCAAAAATTTATGGATGATTGGTTTCATAACTACTAGAATTTAAAATTAGGGTTTCAAATCTCCTTCTATAGGAAAATTCAAAAAGGATTGTTCATTTTTTTTAATACTCATGAAATGCAGTTAGAAGTTCTTAAAAAATTGTATTGGAATGTTGGTAAAACTTCATTCCGTGCCCTAGGTTGGTCTCCTGAGGTGATTTCTAAAGAAATCTTGGCTTTGCCGTGTCCTAGGTGGGTAATTATCAAGAACATTCCTCCATTTGTGTGGAAATTTATCCCTCAAATTATGGAACCCATCGGTAAATTCGTCCGTATGGATGACTCTCCACGGCTCGTGCCCCATCTCGATGGAAGAGTGCTCATTTCCATTAAACCTAGGATTGATCTTCCTAATACTCTCAATCTCAATATTAAGGGAGTTATTTTCTCTTACCCTCTGGAAATTTTAGGGGGTTTAAATGTGTGTTTCCTCTATAAAAAAGATGGTCATGTTCGTAAAAAATGACCTATTCTTAATAAGAAATCCTCAAGTTTGAACTCGCGGAGAACCCATACAGATAATATGGATCCCCCCTAACCCTATGGCTCCATCCTCCCTTGTGGTCCAACCTGTCATGGGTAGCACACTTGGTATTATTCCTAACTTGCCCATATCGGATACGTGCCCTAAAAACTCTCAAACCAATACGGCTTCCTCCCCTGCTCCCCTATTACAGATAACATAGAACAGCCGGGTGGGGAATAATAAGATAGTTTTCAAATGGTTACAAACAAGTCTAAGAAGCGTAGAAGAAAGAATGCGCAACAATTAGCCATTGATAAGATTAGGTCTAATAATTTTGGTATTAAGCCTTCTTAGAATAATGCCAATCTCACCCCACCCGCAATTGATGCTAATTTCTCAAAAGTTAAGAGTATTATTAATAATTTTGAAACCCCCGGTAGATGCACTAGTGATTTCGATATGGGTGATGGCTCTGTGACTTCCCCGAGGGCTAATCGTATCTCTAATAACCTCAGCTTCATCGATCCCACCCCCTTGTATTGGTATCATTAGTGAATCTAGTGGGAGTTTGCCTCCAAAACTCTTCAAAGAACTTGATGATGATGACGTAATTCAAGTCATCACTGCTAATACTAGTGTTGATAGAAATTTTTTTTTTTTCCCTCTAACCTATCCTCCACACAAATGCCTTGGATGGCAGTGAATGATACCCCTCTCCAGGCTACTACCTATGCGAAACCTCCTTCTAGAAATGTCCTCAAGGAGATGACGATTCTGGTGAAGACCATGATGATCAAATTGAGGGTTGTTCCAAACCCAATAGAAGAGGATGCCCATTGGGCTCAAAGAATAAGGCCCCCTCTGGCAAGAAAAAGAATAGGAAGGGTCTTCCTGCCTATGATAGCAGCCTTCATGCTACTAAGAGCTCGTAATTTCCCCCCTTTTTACCATGAAGTACATTTCATGGAATGTGAGAGGTCTGGAAGCTCCAAACAAAAAGAAGATTGTTAAACGTTTCTTGGACTCTCATAAAGACTTGGATTTTCTGATGCTTCAAGAGCTTAAAACTATTAATTTTACCTTGGATATTAACCTTAATTTCATTTGGAAAGACTCTATTAAAATTTGCTCCAATCACCTCAGGGCTAAAGGTGGTGTTGGACTGCTCATTAATCCCAAATGGTCAAACCATATTACTGACAAGGGTTGCTCCCCCTGTAATAGGGCTATATGGGCTTCTATTAATGTTGACAACACCCTCATTGGGGTGTGCTCTATCTATGTGTCCAATGACTATAAGGAAAGAATTGCCGTTTGGGATTGGATTGCATCCTTACCTGATATTCACTAGATCCTTGGAGGAGACTTTAATATGATTGAGAATTGTGATGATAAAATGGGGGGTAATGCCTTTGAATGGAAAGGCTCTAAAAAATCCCATTCAGATAGAATGAAATTTATGAAAAACCTGTTTGATTATCTTCATGGTAATAAGGCGGATACCAGGGGTCTCTGGAACACTTGGTGTAGTTTCCAAAAAGGTTGTAATAGAATTTATTGCAGACTTGACCGTTTTTATGCCAATAAAGATGTTTTTTTCATTTATCCCTAGTAACCATGGCAATTCTATTGTTGTTTGGCCTTTTACTCTCTCGGATCACCACCCTATTACTGCTCACATCAAACTTGCTAACTCCTTACCTGCTAATGTGGTGAGGCCTAAGAAGTTCATTATTAACACTAATTTACTGAAAGATCTTGATGTTCTTGCCGCCATTAACCTCATCAGACTCCTAAATAAGGATAATAAGAAAATAGCTTCACATAATGATAGGTGGAATTATAATGTTGTTTCCTGGCAAAAACTCTTGCAAACTATTGGTCAAAAAGGGCCAAAGACTTTAGATTTGTGGAAAAGATTCTTAATATTAATCTGCTTCACCTTGAAAATGAAATTCACTTGACTCCTTCCTTCGCTGACCTTGCCAACCAAGTGGCGAAAGCTATGGATGCCCTTAGATTGCATTAGCAAGTTAAGATCAAGGGGGACATGATTAGAGCCCGTAGCCATTGGCTCCAATTTGGTGATAAAGGCTCCAAGTTTTTCTTTAATCTGCTTAAACAAGGGGGACATGATTAGAGCCCGTAGCCATTGGCTCCAATTTGGTGATAAAGGCTTCAAGTTTTTGTTTAATCTACTTAAGCATAAACAAAATTGGGAAAAGATTGATAGACTAATTGTTGATAATCAAGAAATTGTTGATTTGGACAACATTAAAGAGGCCTTTGCCCTCTTCTACCAAAAATATTTCACCTCTAAAGACTCTGAGTCTGCCAAGGCCCTTAGACTTAAATGCAAATCCATCATTCCCTGTAGGATCTCCGAGGGGGAATCTTGCCTCCTTAAGCAGAATTTCACAATTGATGAAATTCAGAAAGCCCTCAACTCCCTCCACAATGGCAAAGATCTGGGGCTTGATGGGCTCCCAGTTGAGTTCTACAAAGCCAACCTTAACTAGATTTTCTCTAATCTTCTTGATATCTACAATGAGGCTTTGGGTAAGGGTTCCCTTAGCGATGTTATCAATAAGGGAATTATTAAACTCATACCCAAGGATGGTGACAAGGCCCTTGTTAAGAAATGTAGACCCATTACCCTTCTTAACGTGTCATATAATATCCTGGCTAAAATGTTGGCCATCCGACTGGAAAAGATCCTGCCCAAGTTCATCTGCCCCACCCAAACCGGCTTCATTAAAGGTAGGTATATTCTAGAAAACCTCATCACAAGTTGGCAAGCCATGGAATTGTCTAAAGTTTCTGGTCAAGACATAGCTATGTTTCTCCTTGACTTTGAGAAAGCTTATGATAGGGTGGAATGGGACTTTATTATTACGATGCTTGAAGCCTTTGGCTTTCCTAGTGAATTCTGTACTTATGTCAAGGTCCTCCTTCAAGATGCCTCTACTCAGATTGATGTTAATGGCTCCCTCTCCTCTTCCATTATGCTCTCTCGGTCCATTAGGCAGGGCTGCCCCTTAGCCCCTACTCTCTTTGTTATTGCCTCTGACGCTTTATTCTACCTCCTTAGGGATAACTCCCTCTCCCCAAAGGTTAATGGGATTAGGCTCCCTAATGATAATGAATTGATGAATATTCAATTTGCCGATGACACAGCTCTTTTTCTTGAGCTCACCAAGCAAAACATGGATAACCTTAGCCTTAAAATCTAATGCTTTGGGTCAATGTCTGGAGCTCATATCTCCTAGACCAAGTCTACCTTCCTTAGCTGGAAGGATCACCCCCCTGACTGGTTTGGACACATTGGCTACCAATGGGGTGGTCCTAACAAAATCGTTAGATACCTTGGAGTTCCCTTCTCAGTGTCCCCTTCCCTCAATGATATGTGGCTCTAGGTTAAGGAGAAAATTGATAAGAAACTTAGTAAATGTAACTATAGATTCCTCTCCTTGGCTGGTAGGGTTCAAGTGTGCAAAAAAATCCTCTCCTCCTATAATATCTACTACTCCTCTACTTGGGTGTTTAGCAACTATCAGATTTTTGAAATTCAAAAGGTTGTTAGACAATTCCTTTGGTTTGATGGCAAAGGTAATAATAAATTACACGTTGTTAACTGGAAGCGGTGCCATATTGAGAAATCTCTTGGCAGCCTTGGATTAAAAGATCTTAGGATCCAAGGTATTTCCCTTGCGGCTAAATGGATCTTCCATTCTCTCGAAGGTCAGGAACCTTGGAAGGTTTTAATTAGACACAATATTGAGAGGGCTGTCCCTAAGAATGCTATGTCTTGGAAGGGTTTACCACTCACCGACCTTGTGGCTGGTGGTTTTCCTATTTCTGTCTAGGGCACTTGTGTGTTCAAGTCTATTTGGAAAGCCTAGGAACATGTTAGGGGGTTTTTGGTCAACACTAGTGTCAACAATGGTGACATGATTCATGGTGAGAGATCCTTATGGTGGAACCTCTTCCACGTTGGCAAACCCCTGGCCCTTACTTAGGGATGCTTGGCTAGAGCCTGGGCCATGAAAGGGATCAAATATCTTATTGACATTTTGGAACATGATACTCTTATCACGTGGGAGGATCTCAGCTCAAAATTTAACCTCCTCCCAACTCAAAAAAGAACCTACAACATGATTAAGTAGGCTTGTATTGATTTTGGTCTTCCTAAAGACTGTGATGCTAATTCTCATAGATTTCTATCTTTTAAATGGGCTGATAGTACTCTTTTGGCTAAAATTAAGGCTCGTAACATTTACTCTATCTTGACTTATGAGGCTTCCATTATTAATCATGTTAACATATTATGGTATTCTGATCTGTCTATTATGCAGTGGCAGAAGACCTTTAGCAGGCTCTGGAAAAGTCTGATCGAGCCAAAAATCAAGTGCTTTAAATGGCTTATGATACTTAATAGACTTCCTCTTAGGAGGAATTATGACAATAATGATTTTTACTCTATTTGTAAACTTCCTGAGACTGGCAGGCATATTTTCTTTGATTGCTCCATTGATAAGGAGATCTGGTTAATGTTTGGCTTTTCTATCCCTGATCTTGTGAATATTATGGAAATTATTTCTAGGCACATTCAAGGATTGAAAAAGGATGCTAATATCTTTTGGTTTACTTTATCTACTAATATTCTTTGGTATATATGGAAAATTAGGAAAGTTGATAGGTTTGAAGGCCAAGCCAAGGCCCTTACTGAGTCTTTTTGAAGACTCACATTCTTCAAAATTGCTGTGCAGGTTGCCTCTACTATGAACATTGAGAGGAACAAGCTCCTAAGGTTCCTCAAGGATGGACATGCCACCATGTTCATCTATGAGATGAAGGATGGTTATGAGTGGAGGCACAACGTGGACAACCTATCCTCCTTTGAGGAGGCTCTCAAGAAGATGAACAATGAAATTAAAGACAACAGGGAGCCCTCCTACGCCCAAGTTGAGATGCTAACTCAGATTCAGAGCCAAAAAACCATTATTTGGGTGGAAGGACCTCAGGGATGGGTGGCATGGGTTGAAGCCCATGACGACATCCTCTCTTAATGTTTTTGTTGATGTTTTGTATATACTTTCTTCTCATGATGCAGTTAGTTTGTTAGTACTCTTTTGTGCAGATTACGCAACATGTTGTAACTTTAGTTTTTGCTATCCTGTGGTGGTGACAACTATGTTTTGCTGAGGCCTGGCCTCCTTGTACTGGATTCTCTCAATTTTTAATATAAAAAAATTATTTTATTTTATTTATGAGAAATTAAATCCTATTATTTAGGGATGTACTATAATTTAATTATTTCATTAATGAGGAAGGAAATCCTTAATAAATGGCATGTTGTTTTAAATTGTTGAAATTAGATGTGATTTAATTATTAGGTGTGGATATTAATATTTTAATTGTAAAATTTATATACTAGAGTATTAAATAATATTCAATTGGGAGTTATCTAATATATTTAATTACCAAGTTAGTTAAATAAATAGTATAATGTGACTTCAAAATTATAGTGTTTATATTTTTAGTAATTGGTTTAAGAATTATGCTTATACATTTAAAGGATGGTAGAAATAATGACATATGGATTGCTTCATGGCTATAGTTTAGTGTGGATTGTGATCTTGTTATGAGGTAATTGGTTTGTAACTAGTATGTACTAATATTATTATCAATTTAGTGAATTGAGAAATTTATTTTGGTACTTGGCATACTATTATCTAACCCCTTAGGGTATTTGGCATATTAAATGCTTCGAACCATAATTGAAAAGTGCAATATTGAGAATGGTTATAGAACTAAGAGTATGGGATGAATTATGAATATGAATCTAAGATTAAGAGATTTGTAGGATATCTTCATGTGGTTGCATGTTCAAGTTCTCGAACTACGAAGTCTTTGCACTATGCATACGTAGGCAAGGCCATCAAGGATGAGCCGCAGAGACATTAGGTCGACCCCTTAAGGCCTTAGGCTTGTCATTTTATGTAATTGATATTTGTTATGTGTAATTAGTAACTATGCAGAACTAATGTTTCATTAGATGTGCAGTAGAGATCTGTAAGCCATCCAGGATTCTAAAGCTAAGAAGGTACCTCTCCACTTGGTGAATAGATGATTATCTGGCATGTTGATAAATGTGTATAAATGGATATAAATTTATTTGAAATGTATGTATCTTACATTTCATTTATGATGAATGTTGATATCTTCCGATATTTAACTTGAAGTTTACTAAGTTAAAATTTGTAAATTATTTTCTATCATCTTGTTAAATTCATTAATTCTTATTAATTTTAATTATTTTTATCTACTAATATTTTCTTGGGTAGGCATTACAAAATGTGGGTGTGTATTCATTTGATGCATTTGGATTTAGAGCAAATCATGGTTGTTAGTTAGATCATGTTAATAATTAGTAATGTAGTCATGTAATCCCTAGAGGTTAAAACTTAACTTAGATGTTGTAATTAAACATGATTTGCATTTTTGTTGATAATTACACTATTTTTAAAACAAAATAAAAAATTGCCCTTTTGCATTGCTTAGTTCAGCTTTTCTCTAGGGTTTTGTGGCGGGGCATTACACTTCTCATCTCAATTTTGGGATGTAGTGTTTCCTCACACATGGTTCTTTCCTTCTCACTTTTAGGGGGTCACATAGACCTCTTATTTTATTTATTGCACATAGTTTACAAATATTCTGCTCATACGAGCACCAACACAAGACCAATACAAGCTCCTTATGAGAAAACACATTAGAAATCACTTGTGGAAGACCAATAGTCACTACTTAGAAATCCAGTTTTTTATTAAGAAACCACATCCACATTAGAAGCCAACTATGGAAGACCAAGAGTCACAACTTAGAATTCCACATTAGATGTCCCTATGAGGATTTGAACTTGGGTCTCCACAATGAGAACCCAACACTTTAACCAATTAAGCTCAACCTCTTGGACCTCTCATTTTTTCTCTTATTAGGAGAACATTTATTTCATTTCATCTTTTCACTCTTTTGAAGAGGAGTTTTGTCCGACTGGGTTTTCTCCTTTTCTCCAATTATGAGAGATTATGTTTGTAAATGGGTACCTAATCAGGTTTTGTTGCTAGAACCCATCTTCATATTTCCTATTTAGCTTGTGCGTAACTTCCCTAATTTGTACTTATGGGGGGTCTTGGTGTAAAATTATATTTAAACATTAGCATAAGTTTATTAGGGAGTCATTATATAGGATTTATTTTCCTATTTCCCTTTATTATGTTTTAATCTTATCACATAGGATAAGAATTCCTTATCTACTTAAGTTTATTTTTTGTATATTCTTGACAAATGTAAATATATTTAATATTTGTAATTACTCTTTGTAAGTAATGCACATGAATGTATTAATTGAAATTGCAATTTTATCCTATTGTTTTTTGCTCTCTTTGTAGAAGAAATATTGTAGATGATCTTGGAATATAACAAGTTTCTAGATTTTTGATGAAATTAAAACCCATTTTAGATGACAATGTCTAGTTTTAAAACATGTAATTTTTTTTAGTGTTGAACATATAGTTGTATTTAATATTTATTGTTTAAACAAAAAACTTCAATTTTTTTGGAGGATTTGGATTTTGGCAGGTACTAGGACTTTTTTCTAAGAGTTTTTAAATGAAATTAAATCCCATTATAAATGACAATGTCTAGTTTTTAAATATATACTTTTTTAGTGTTAACATATTTTTCTATTTATTAATTATTTTTTAAAAAAAACCATCATAAACTTGAAATAATATATATTACTATCTTTTTAATAACTTTTTGACTTTGATTTTTTTTTGAAAAAATAATTATGCCTAACCAATCTAGAAATCATTCTATACTTAATAGAAAAAATCATGTTACTATTAATTTAGCTCAAATTATTTTGGTTGTACACGAGGTGTTTTAAAAAATAGAAATTAGGGCTAGTAAAAAATTAATTAAAAAAAATTACCTACCAAAAAATTACAAAAATATCCTAACCAATCTTTGGCATCATATCCATCTTCCCACAAAAGTAATTAGAAAAATAATTTCATTTAGGTCAAATTATGTTGCCGCACACATGCATGTTTTGGCCAAAATCGTATGAATTTTAAAAAGCCACTTTCTTGACATCTTATACAAAACCAAAATTTATCATCTAGGCATTAGAATAAATAACATATTTGAAAACTACAAACAAAATCTTACATTTCATATTTTTACATCATATTAATATTCTATGTAAGTGCTTCAAATTTTTACTATGACTATGACAAACTTTAGTTTTTAAGGAAAACAACTTCCATTTTTTGGCCAAAAAGTAGACCCAACTTCTTGCACTTACTTGACACCAAAAGGGGAGAGGCTCAGCCTAGGACACTAACGCATATCATGGATGTCTATGTGTCACAATGTTGTCTATATGATAGAAAAACATAGAAATCCTATACTATGGAGTCTTGCCCAAGGTTCTTCACTCATTCAGTTTGCACATAGAACCAAAATTAGAGCCTAATAGTTTAATAAATTACCAATTCAATGAATAAATGCATTGAATCAATTAATAAAGAAAGATTGAATGATAAAATGAAATAAAGAAAGGGAAAGAGAGGAGAATATCAAACCCTTGTATGGTTAAATCTCTTCAAACACCTACAACAACAGAGACCAAGAAAATTGGCTACGACTATTTGGGAGCTTGCCTTTAGGTCAAACCCTTATATCAGTCAATCAACCTCCATGGATAGCCACTATAGAAAAAGGTAAACATGTGCTCCTATTTGGTAAGTGCATCTAGGACATAATAGTAGTGAAAAATAAATAAAAATTAAGAGTATTAACCTTGTTCTACAAGGAAGAATACCTAGTGTACATAGGAAAATAGGTGGTGGTCTACACCACAAGTTTGCCAATAAATATACAAAGTTGTTAGAAACCAAAAATAATAAGCAATTGTTGATCACACAAATGGAGTGAATTGATAAACAAGGTAAGTGTGTCCATATAGGAGTAGAGGTTGAATCAACTCAGAAGTCAACTTCAACACTCAACTAGAGGTGGAAGAAAGAGTGTCGACAAGTGTCCTGGAGAGTTGTGTCGAACTTTCCAATTTGACACATAACCCACATAAGTAGACTTATGACACATGTATTTTACCCATGTAAGGTAAAATAAGACATAGGTAAAATATACATTAACACCCCCCTTAAGCATAGCTTAGGTGGGTACAAAAAGATATGGGAACTGGAGCATTAGACACAAATACACACAAATGACAATTATTGATCAACCAATTAGCATCAACTAGTTTTGTTAACCATGTACTTTGATAAGATAGCTAAATATAAAATACTTAATGTATCTCACAAAATTAGTTTAGTAGGGTAGTTGATTTGATACATTGTAGCTAAATCTGAAAATTAGAAGTGTAGGTGTAACATAGATAATCGACATAATCATAACATGACTATATTCACCAACGCCTGTTACCAATCTGATCACTTATCTAATAACATTAAAATGTTTAACATAATCCTAATGTATCACTACATAGTAACACTTGACTTTAAGAAATAAATCATTGTTCATTTCAAGATTAGAATTAAACATAATTCTTACATTTACCTTCAATTTATATCCTTTAGTAACCCAACAAGAAATATGATTAAATACTCACCTCTTGCCTTAGAAATTAAGTTTTCAAAACATCAATTCTTTTTATAGAAGATACTCAAAACTAGATTTTCTAGACTAATACCATGTGGAAAGAATAAATGTCAATTACCTTAGACCTTTCTCTTCACCTCACATCAATCTTAGATAGCTTGTCCTACTCCGAAACCTGTACTTTTGTGAAGTTGTGATTTCACCAAATTCAATTATTGAGGTAGTCTCTTCAACAATAAGATAATAATGTTAGGTTTGGATGGAAGCAAGAAATAGCAAAGGAAAAAAGCCTAAGGGGGCCATACCTATGCCTTGGGGGCTTATCTTAGATGGCCTTGCCTACATATGTGCAAAGGCTTCATTGTTTGACTGGGAATCTTTGAATTTGTTTAAGTTGACTGACATTAAACAGTTTTCAATTGGAAATAATCATTATTCCAAACCTGATTTATAACAGGAAAAAAAAATCTCTAATCGGAATGTATCATAAAAAAATGCACAACACAAAAAGTCTGCACCAGTTCACTTCATCAATTTATATATTTTTTATTTTTGTAAGTCCAATAGGTTGAGTACCCAAGAAAATACTTAATAAATGCTATCATAGACATTCAGTCAATAATTGACCATACTATCAAGAAAAGTAAAACTTCACAAGTTTAGTTGACAATGCTACTCGGTTTGATAATTCCTATACATCCAACCTACGTCCAACTTATTCTCACTTCAATTGACAGGAGGCTATAACACACTCCAACCTACATCCAAGATAGAAGAGACCTTAGTTCTCAAAAGTAATGATTACATCCTATTCCTTACCACACATATTACGATGACAGGCTAACAACTCAAATTAAAAACTGTTCTAGTCTTGTTCCTAATTTCTAAAACATCCTAATATATCTGTAATATCAAACCTCTTAGCAAGGAAAACGACATATTAATCCATACATGTAAATGAAATACATTAGAGATATTGCTACAGTAAAATTTTCAGATGCTTGTCACTATATATAGAGTATTCAACAATATTGCTAGGGGACCAAGCCGAATCATCAAATTTCCTTTTCTAGAAATAAACTAAACCTCAACCAGATATTTTCAATCTAAAATCTTAGTTCCTGATTCAATAATCATTTCAAATACAGCTATTTGTCAAAATAAATGTGGATAGCACATCATGAGGAAGGAAAACACATAAAAGCACCGAAACGACATCAATCACGTGAAAATATGTTAAAAAAACAATAATTGGTTTATGAAAGCTCTCGTGCAAAAAATAAAAAATAAAAAATAAATCCACAGCTACATTCTAGACACTTTAGAGCATTGACAAAAATTTGGCTGTTGCATACACTATCTGATCATTTCTCTAGACAATTCAAAAATCTTTTTCATATTCAGACGAAAAAATTGTTCAATTAAGGACCTATAGCTACGGATCCTCCTAATGGTAGCATGAAAAACAAAAATCATTTCACACAGAAATCTGCATTCCATATACGGGAATCCTATCGATCAAAAATGAAGTAGCATGTAATTCATTCTACACATACAGTTCATTGCCGTCAGGATCAAACTAAAATTCTTTTTTTTTTCACCCTTTTCAAATCAATACCTATCTCCGTCATATGGATTCAGTAAGCTCTTCTTCTTTTTCTTCTAGATTTAATCTACTAATTTAATAATCCCTTCTTAAAATAAATATACTTCATACGGATCCAAGGTTTTCTTCTTCTACTTCTAAATTTAGGCCCTAAGTAATCAATTTAATATGAATTTAAGCTTTTCACTAGATTTAAACCTGCAACAATTAAATCAACAATTCTTCCACCCAAACCCTAAAGATATTGATTCAAATCCTACTGCTACTGGTTGGAACACTACTTGAATGACAAGTCTGCCAATTTTCAATCTGGCATACATAAAGCAATAATTCATAACAGGAAACTTGTGTGATCAGGCCAAGATTGACGTTGTATCATTGGCCATATGCATTTTCGTGTACAGTCCACTAAATTCGATGAAACAGAGCTCAAAACTTACCTCTTTGAAACCTGATCTCAAAGAAGAATAAATCGCAGATGAGTGATACAACTTCTAAGAATATGACGCGCCGAATCTAATAGGTGGAAGAACCTTGTTAAAACACAGAGGTCAGAGAGAACAAAATGCTCCTAATCAAGAGAACTTAAAACACCATACACAATATTCTGATATTTTACAAAACCCATTAACACATTTATGAATTACTTGTCTCAAGGGCAACGGAGGTAACCCTACAGGTTTGATGATAATAAAGGAAAACAGTATGACTTTTGGCATCCAAGAAGAGAAAAAAAATCGTTAGATGAAGAATTTGCAAGCATCTCCGAAGACATGAGTGTTAGTGTAGAATTTCTATTCTAGGATATTCCTCTAGATAAGTTTGCTAGTTGTTAGGTTGTATTAAAGCTAATTGCTTAGTTGTGCAATCTTGCATGAAGTTGAATGCATGTTTTTCTAGTTGGCAGTTGTTTTTCTAGATGGCTCATCTTCTACTATATATATTGTACTAATTCCTAAGCTATTTGTAATGCAAATAGAATGAAAGCAATGCAATCAATGAAATTATTCATAGTTTATTCTTCATTCTAATTTGTGCAAGTGTAATTTGTTGCTCAACAAATTCACAAATTATACATGGTATCAGAGCTAGATTAGTTTGAGTGCAAATTTGTTTTATATTGTGTGAATTTATTACCATGGATGCAGATGTAAACCTTTGTTTCTAGGTGCATGCAGATTTCTGTGAAGATTTTCACCACCATGGAGGCTGATGTAAACCTTTGTTTCTAGATGCATGCATGTTACTTCCCCTATTTTTTTTGCATGCTCCTAGCTTTTTTTTGTTTCCTTGTTTGATTCTTTAAAAATTGTGCATGCTTTGCAAGCACCACATGATAAACATCTGGAAAAATTTTGGGCTTTGTAAAAACCTTTGTTTCTTTAAAATTGTACGTGCTTTGTGAGCACCACATGATAAAGATCTGGGAAAATTTGGGGGTTTCTACTTCAAGTATCTAGTATAGGTTTCTTTCATTATGCTTCTAAATAAACAAAGGATAAAAGTTGCTAATTAACCACTGGAGCTTCATACCGTTCAGAGCACATCTCTGCAAACATCAAATCTTCAACGATTAGCTTTTGTATTCATAGACCAGGTGTCTCTTCAATGATCAGCTTTTGTATACAGAGACCAGGTGTCAGGTGTCTATCTATTCAACCCCATCCGATTGAAAAGTGTAAACGAAAATACCTAATTGCAATTTCAAAATATCTGGAGGTGCTTCTGCAGTTCTTCATCGGTAGGTGTAGCTTTCATCTTTCTAAGTTTAAATAAATTGTTAGGAGTTTTTCCACTTAGGTTTCTCCTTTCCTCTTTGTAATTGTATACCTCATCAGGCTTAGTTACCAGGACCCATATCTCTCTTTTCACCTAGCTACAGTTAAGGGAGGGTGTTAATGTAGAATTTCTATTCTAGGATATTCCTCTAGATAAGTGTGCTAGTCATTAGGTTGCATTAAAGATGATTGCTTAGTTGTGCAATCTTGCATGAAGTTGAGTGCCTGTTTTTCTAGTTGGCAGTTGATTTTCTAGATGTCTCATCTTCTGCTATATATATTGTACTAATTCCTAAGCTATTTGTAATGCAAATACAATGAAAGTAATACATTCAATGAAATTGTTCACAATTTATTCTTCATTCTAATTTGTGCAAGTGTAATTTGCTCCTCGACTGATTCACAAATTATATAATGAGTGCAAAATAGGAACAAAAACAAGACATGAGAATTGTCTTATTAAAAAACCAACAAGAATTGCAGCCCATGGGAAATACAATGATCACATATCATGCATGAAAAGGCTATAATTTAGTATAGCATTTGACTATACAAGAAAATGAAATTGGTAGGTGTAAAGCTTGAATTAAAAAGACCTTTGCCTACATCTACCCTATCTAGCCAAAATAGGAGATTAGGTGATAGATATTGAACTTCAAAGCTTAACAAGGTGGATCTGAGTAGAAATAAAAGATAAAAGGAGTCAAGAGGATATGCTTGCAATAATGGAAGCACAACCAAGGTGCTAACAAATTGTAGATTGAAATTCTCCTAGACGATCCTTCTAAAGTGTGCGAATGTTTGGAAGGTGATATTTCTCATATGAATGGCATTTAGAATAGTATCTATCATACACCAGTTGATTTGGAACCACCATCAACAATGATAAACTAAGATCTCTATAAAATGATGATTGCATCTCCGTAATCTTCTTAAGGATGGATACCTATAAGTATTGTGACTATAGTGGAAAATAATGTGTTATATCATATTCTTCATTCTCCTCGAAAGTCCTATGTGTAAGGATCAAAATCTCAATCTACCAACTCTTTGTCAAACACAGATATGGCCTTACTCTCTTGTTTCCATGTTATAGACTAGTTGTTTGAAACAGAGAAAAACAATTAGGAGACGAAAGAAAAATGTCATACATACCAAGAGGGATGGTCATCTAACTCTTCTAACTTACTCCACTCATGTCTTAAATCTTATTATAAATGTATATATATATATATATAGTCATTTTTTTATAGGAACAATCAAGAACACATCAAACCCGTGCCCCTAACAAGGCCCATCGGGGGTTTGAACTCTGGGGGCTGCCACTACAACCAAATGACTTAACCATTGAACCATGCCCTTATCTAGAGGTGCTTCTGCAGTTCTTCATCGGTAGGTGTAGCTTTCATCTTTCTAAGTTTAAATAAATTGTTAGGAGTTTTTCCACTTAGGTTTCTCCTTTCCTCTTTGTAATTGTATACCTCATCATGCTTAGTTACTAGGGCCCATATCTCTCTTTTCACCTAGCTACACTTAAGGGAGGGTGTTAATGTAGAATTTCTATTCTAGGATATTCCTCTAGATAAGTGTGCTAGTTGTTAGGTTGTATTAAAGATGATTGCTTAGTTGTGCAATCTTGCATGAAGTTGAGTGCCTATTTTTCTAGTTGGCAGTTGATTTTCTAGATGTCTCATCTTCTGCTATATATATTGTACTAATTCCTAAGCTATTTGTAATGCAAACACAATGAAAGTAATACAATCAATGAAATTGTTCACAATTTATTCTTCATTCTAATTTGTGCAAGTGTAATTTGCTCCTCGACTGATTCACAAATTATATAATGAGTGCAAAATAGGAACAAAAACAAGACATGAGAATTGTCTTATTAAAAAACCAACAAGAATTGCAGCCCATGGGAAATACAATTTCAAAATATCTAATTGCAATTTCAAAATATCTGGGTGCTTCTACGGTTCTTCATCGGTAGGTGTAGCTTTCATCTTTCTAAGTTTAAATAAATTGTTAGGAGTTTTTCCACTTAGGTTTCTCCTTTCCTCTTTGTAATTGTATACCTCATCAGGCTTAGTTACCAGGACCCATATCTCTCTTTTCACCTAGCTACAGTTAAGGGAGGGTGTTAATGTAGAATTTCTATTCTAGGATATTCCTCTAGATAAGTGTGCTAGTTGTTAGGTTGCATTAAAGATGATTGCTTAGTTGTGCAATCTTGCATGAAGTTGAGTGCCTATTTTTCTAGTTGGCAGTTGATTTTCTAGATGTCTCATCTTCTGCTATATATATTGTACTAATTCCTAAGCTATTTGTAATGCAAATACAATGAAAGTAATACAATCAATGAAATTGTTCACAATTTATTCTTCATTCTAATTTGTGCAAGTGTAATTTGCTCCTCGACTGATTCACAAATTATATAATGAGTGCAAAATAGGAACAAAAACAAGACATGAGAATTGTCTTATTAAAAAACCAACAAGAATTGCAGCCCATGGGAAATACAATTTCAAAATACCTAATTGCGATTTCAAAATAGCTGGAGGTGCTTCTGCAGTTCTTCATCGGTAGGTGTAGCTTTCATCTTTCTAAGTTTAAATAAATTGTTAGGAGTTTTTCCACTTAGGTTTCTCGTTTCCTCTTTGTAATTGTATACCTCATCAGGCTTAGTTACCAGGACCCATATCTCTTTTTTCACCTAGCTACACTTAAGGGAGGGTGTTAATGTAGAATTTCTATTCTAGGATATTCCTCTAGATAAGTGTGCTAGTTGTTAGGTTGCATTAAAGATGATTGCTTAGTTGTACAATCTTGCATGAAGTTGAGTGCCTATTTTTCTAGTTCGCAGTTGATTTTCTAGATGTCTCATCTTTTGCTATATATATTGTACTAATTCCTAAGCTATTTGTAATGCAAATACAATGAAAGTAATACAATCAATGAAATTGTTCACAATTTATTCTTCATTCTAATTTGTGCAAGTGTAATTTGCTCCTCGACTGATTCACAAATTATATAATGAGTGCAAAATAGGAACAAAAACAAGACATGAGAATTGTCTTATTAAAAAACCAACAAGAATTGCAGCCCATGGGAAATACAATGATCACATATCATGCATGAAAAGGCTATAATTTAGTATAGCATTTGACTATACAAGAAAATGAAATTGGTAGGTGTAAAGCTTGAATTAAAAAGACCTTTGCCTACATCTACCCTATCTAGCCAAAATAGGAGATTAGGTGATAGATATTGAACTTCAAAGCTTAACAAGGTGGATCTGAGTAGAAATAAAAGATAAAAGGAGTCAAGAGGATATGCCTACAATAATGGAAGCACAACCAAGGTGCTAACAAATTGTAGATTGAAATTCTCCTAGACGATTCTTCTAAAATGTGCCAGTGTTTGGAAGGTGATATTTCTCGTATGAATGGTATTTAGAATAGTATCTATCATACACCAGTTGATTTTGAACCACCATCAACAATGATAAACTAAGATCTCTATAAAATGATGATTGCATCTCCGTAATCTTCTTAAGGATGGATACCTATAAGTATTGTGACTATAGTGGAAAATAATGTGTTATATCATATTCTTCATTCTCCTCGAAAGTCCTATGTGTAAGGATCAAAATCTCAATCTACCAACTCTTTGTCAAACATAGATATGGCCTTACTCTCTTCTTTCCATGTTATAGACTAGTTGTTTGAAACAGAGAAAAACAATTAGGAGAGGAAAGAAAAATGTCATACATACCAAGAGGGATGGTCATCTAACTCTTCTAACTTACTCCACTCATGTCTTAAATCTTATTATATATGTATACATATATAGTCATTTTTTAAAGTCCTATGTGTAAGGATCAAAATCTCAATCTACCAACACTTCGTCAAACACAGATATGGCCTTACTCTCTTGTTTCCATGTTATAGACTAGTTGTTTGAAACAGAGAAAAACAATTAGGAGAGGAAAGAAAAATGTCATACATACCAAGAGGGATGGTCATCTAACTCTTCTAACTTACTCCACTCATGTCTTAAATCTTATTATATATGTATATATATATAGTCATTTTTAAATAGGAACTATCAAGAACACATCAAACCCGTGCCCCTAACAAGGCCCAGCGGTGGTTTGAACTCTAGGGGCTGCCACTACAACCGAATGACTTAACCATTGAACCATGCCCTTATCGGCCATCATATTCATTCTAAATTATATAATATATATCTTTTTTCCTTTTATTTTTAAACTTTTTAATAGCAACTTCTATTATAAGAAAAAAAATTTCCTAAATTTTTAGATTTGTTTTTTAAGAACATATTCATTCTAAATTTTTATTTTTCCTTTTATTTCTAATTTTTTTAATAGGAACTTTTATTATTTAAGAAAAAAATTCTCAAAAAAATTTAGATTTGTTTTTTTAGAATATATTTATTCTAACCTTTTAGGCTTTTTTTAGCACAACTCTCTAAGCTTTATATATATATAGATATAGATATAGATATAGATATAGATATAGATATAGATATAGATATAGATATAGATATAGATATAGATATAGATATAGATATAGATATAGATATAGATATAGATATAGATATAGATATAGATATAGATATAGATATAGATATAGATATAGATATAGATATAGATATAGATATAGATATAGATATAGATATATATATATATATATATATATATATATATATATATATATATTCTTTTTTAAAAAAAAAATTTAATAGGAATTTCTATTATTTAAAAAAAAATCCTTAGGTTTGTTGTTTTTTAATAAATATTTTATTTATCTTAGGCTTTTTCAACATAGCTTTCTACACATCAAAAATAGTGAAATAGAAAGAATTGGCAATAGTGAAATAGAAAGAATTGCAATTTGACTTGCATTTTAAAAAAATGATTGTCATATGAAAGACAATAATTCCTACTCAATTGTAGGAAAAAAATCCTTGACAGGCAAGGTGGACTGTCAAATTTAAGCCCCGACTCCACTATCTTCTTGGCGCCCCTTCTTGCTCACAAGCATGCCCCTTTTTTTAATCCCCTGCTAAACTCATTCTTCCTTCTTTTCCACGTTTGCTTTGCTTTCAAGTATTCAAGTATTCATGTATAAATCTTTTTCTTTACATAAAGACATAAATCATTAAAAAGAATTTTTTTTTTACTATTTAAGTAAAAACTAAATAAAAGATATTGATAATGGCTTCTTTTTAGAATTACTTTATTTAATTTTTTTTCTTTTAAATTAAAGCATAATATATTTATATGTATATTTACTTTCTAATTAAATCATAAAGCAAAGATTATATATTTTTCTATATTTTAATAAAAACAGAAATATATTTATACATATATTCTAATTAATTCATATATATATATATAATATTCTCTATGTAAATTATGAATTAAGCATAAGATTAAAATATAATTAAGAAGAATAAATAAATTTGATAAATGAATACAATTAAACAATATAATTGTGTAGAAGCCTAAAACAAAACATTTCAATAGTTATAACCTTATTCACCAAATATTAAATATAATAGCTTCACAAAAAAATTACATTATTTCATATTAATAACTATGTGTATCTATCAACCATTTAATAACACCTTTAGGTACTATTACTAGTATTAGTTTCTTTTTTATAAAATTAAAACCTTACACACTATATAACTACACCATACACCTTTTACTCATTTTTTTAATATTTATTAAATGAAGATCACAATGAATACCATCATGACAGTTACAAGAAGAAATTAATAATTTTGGGGGACCACTCTACTTAAATATCATCCACTTTAATGATTCAATAGTCAATAGTAATTTTACACAACATTCACAACAAAAAATGATAAATCTTGGGACAAAGAAAAACTTTTGTAGCCAGGGTGGGACCTAGCCGTATGCCAATGGCATTTTTATAAGTTTTGGCTGAATCCTATTTTGACCTAGAGAAAACTTTTGTAGCCAGGGTGGCACCTAACGGTATGCCAATGGCATTTTTACAAGTTTTGGGTGAATCCTCTTTTAAATGTTCATATTCCCAAGAAAACTTTTGTAGCTAGGGTGGCACCTAGCCGTATGCCAATGGCATTTTTACAAGTTTTGGGTGAATCCTATTTAAACTGTTTGTACTCCCAAGAAAAAATTTGTAGCCAGGGTGGCACCTAGCTGTATGCCAATGACATTTTTACAAGTTTTGGGTGAATCCTCTTTTATATGTTCATATTCCCAAGAAAACTTTTGTAGCCAAGCTGGCACCTAGCCGTATGCCAATGGCATTTTTACAAGTTTTAGGTGAATCCTATTTTGATTGTTCATACTCCCAAGAAGACTTTTGTAGCCAGGGTGGCACCTAGGGTCATGCCAATGGCATTTTTACAAGTTTTGGGTGAATCGTATTTTGACAATTCGTACTTCCAAGAAAACTTTTGTAGCCAGGTTGGCACCTAGAGGAATGCCAATGGCATTTTTACAAGTTTTGGGTGAATCCTATTTTGACTTGTTCATACTCCCAAAAAAAAATTTGTACCAAGGTGGCACCTAGAGGAATGCCAATGGCATTTTTACAAGTTTTGGTTGAATCCTATTTTAACTTGTTCATACTCCCCCCAAAAAAATTGTTGTCAGGGTGGCACCTTGCGATATGCCAATGGCATTTTTACAAGTTTTGGGTGAATCCATTGTGACTCTTCATTAAATAAGGTAAGTGTATCGTACTACATGAATATGACAAAGGTAAGCTATATTAGCCCACACTCCCCACCTCCTCCCTTCATCTATTCTTTGCTTCTCTGAGAGAGTTCCTGCCAACGCAGGCAAACGGCAATCTGTTTGTATAGAAGCAGAAAAACGTATGAATATGATGATGCAGAACGAAAGAAGAGGAGATGGAGGCCGAACGAACGAACGAGCGGCAGCGCTTAAGCTGGCAGAGGAGGATGCGGTGGTGTTGTTCAGCAAAAGTGGGTGCGGCGCTCAGCGATTTCATGGTCGAGGGTTAATTGACAGTCGGAGAAAGCCGAATGCAGATTACAGAAGAGCAAAATCAGGTAAGGATGTCAACCTCTCAAGAGGTTACGAGAGTTGAAATAACAATGCGTATTACTAAATCTGAAACAGGTGCGAATAGTTCTGGGTTGTTTCTGGATTTAATCAGTGACCCAGTTTTGTAATTTGCTTATAAGTTCTTGGGTTACAAGCTGTTGGACCTTAAGAGGCCGGGTTATTTCGTGTTTAAGTATGTTGAGACAGCCATTGAGGTTTCTCAGGGGTCTGTTTTAACTGGTACAAATTTCTTAAGGAGAGAATGTTGGCGTTTCTGTAATCTGCATTCGCGTTTCACCGACTGTCAATTGACCCTCGACGATGAAATCGATGAGAGCCACGCATAGAGCAATGTCGCTTCCGTCCACGTGAAAGTTTTAATCGGCGGAAAGCTGCTGGGAGGAATGGAGCAGCTTATCAATTGTCACACTAGAGGTTCTTTGCTGCCTCTCCTAAAAGAAGCCGTAGCCTTGTGGCTCTGACCGCCTCTAACTCCTCCAATCTCAAGGCTGTAAAACTGCTGTGCACCTTTTAAGGTAATTCCTTCTTTTCTAGCCTTTCGCTCTGAATAGTATTTGAGAAACTTGCCCTTCTAAGAGCGGAAGTTTCAGTAGTTCCTTTTGTAACAAGTGCAATTGCAGCACCTGGAGTAAGTTATAAAATGTAATGTTTGAATTAGGGTTTGATATGCCTTACCAGCATGGAGTATTGTTTGATATGCTAATCTGAAGAAAGCATGTAAGGAAATTATTGCATTACATATGCCATTTTTGTTTACCATTTTTCAAGGATGGTAGTCTGTTCTTAATTGGCTATTAAAAATGGAAGTCTGATGCAAATCTGAAGTCTTAACATGTGTTCTAGGGTTGTGTAAGGCAAAGTCAAACTCAGAAAGCATAATTAATAGAAGTGGTTTATGCCATCAGCTTTATGTTTTTTTCAATATTAATAATTTATTTAAAAAGTAGAAAAAAAAAAAACCTTAACGTTATATTATTTAATAATATGCACAGGTCTATATCAAGTTGTAAAAAAATACGGGTGGTGGTTATAGATATAAATCCTCAGTTTCAACAGCTGTATGATTAAGAGCAAGCAGATGGTGGTTGTAGATACAAATCCCCAGTTTCAACAACTGTATGATTAAGAGCAATTTAGGGTCTATATTAAAGTTGAACGGATGGTGGTTGTAGGTACAAATCCCTAGTTTCAACCATTTTATAGTTGAGAGCAATTTATGTGATGGAAGTTATAAACAGTAATTAACCCTCACAAACAGGGCTTTGGCTAGTGCTAATTCATCGATACAAAAAAATAAAGTAAAAGAGACATTGGTCTATTAAAGTAGTCAAATAGATAACTACTAGATGGTATAGTCACTAATTATTAGAATAAAATTTAAAAAGTTTAAAGGGAAAAGATTAAGTAAATTAAAATAAGACGATTCTAAGCGTAAAACCATTCAAGGTGTGAATTTGATATAGGATTGTCTATTTGATTGCATTATATCTTAGATTTGTTTGTTTGTAATTTAATAATTAATTTAAATATTGTGATGGATTTAAATCATTTTTTTCTATCTCATTTTGATGATGGTTTATAGAGCACGAGAAATATTGATATAAAAAACGTATATAGTTAAATCTAGAAAACACTTAAAAACATCTTCGTCTTCTATTATTAACATTTAGATATATTTTTATAATTTTTTTTTAAAAATAGAATAAAATATAAAATGATACAAACATAATACCTTAAAAACGATAAGGCTTTCAATTTTAGCGTAAAAGTAGCTATCAAGTAGGTAAAGAGTTGATTCAGTTTTATTGGAAAATTAATTAATAGCCTTCCTAATTATGGATCCCCAACATCTTTAAAAGTCATGTCTACAAGGCTTTCAATTTTAGTGTAAAAGTAGATATCAAGTAGGTAAAGAGTTGATTCAGTTTTATTGGAAAATTAATTAATAGCCTTCCTAATTATGGATCCCCAACATCTTTAAAACTCATGCCTACAATTAATAGCCTTTATAAATTCTAATAAGAATTGTTTTTTTAGTGTAACTGTTGTGTTCAATATCAACATTTATAAGTGGACATTAGATAGAGGGAAGGTAGGGATATTACTAAAAGTAGATTAAGAATAGTTATTAAACAATATTTTATATTCAATCTTACTAGCACTATCTTATATTTAATAGGAAGTTGTTCCAAATTAGATAGATATAATGAGAAGATTAATTATTAGTGGTATCTTATATTTAATATAATGGGATGTTGGTTCCTATATATTAAATATTCAATGTTAATGTTTTCTCATAAAAATTAAAACTATAGATTTAGAAATTTAAATATTAAAATTTTAAATAATTTAATAATAATTAATATATTTTTTAAAATTAAAATTATAATGATTAAATAATTAATTAATGTATAATTTTGTTTTTACTTTATTAAAATAAAATTCTTAAAAAGATGTGTGTTTGATCATTTATTATATTTTTAATGAAAAGTGAACATCAAAAAAATATATTATTTCTAAAATTATTGTATTTATGATATTATTATTTAAAAATGTTAAAATTATTGAAGTTATAGTATTATTATTTAAAAAATGTTAAATATTTAATTTTTTAAAATAAAAAATTGAAGTGCTACTTAAAAAAACAAATTATATATTTATTATTTTATGATTATTTTCTTTATTTAATTATATCTAAGAAATATCTTTTTACAAATAATTTTTATACAAATAAAAACCTTGTAAATTTTTCCATTTATTATTATTTCCTTTAAAAATGTACTATTTAACTAATAATTTTATTATTTATTTGTAATAATTTTCTTCTATCTAACATTGATTTTTTTAATGAATATTCCTTATTAAACATTATATTAAGAAAATAAAAACAGTACAATATTCATACCAAAAAAGTTAGGTTGGTAAAAAGGAACACCCACAAAGTCTAATAGGACAAAGTCCCAAACAAAGACAAACAAATAAAAGGGCCAAGCCCACAGAGTATTAAGAAGCTAATGCAATGCCAATGAAGTGTGGATCCTAATCGTCAGGTTCTCCCCACACATCTCTAGGTGTAGAATCATCAATCAGCTCCCAACCAAAGAGAGTACCTTGTTCTTCTTTAGGAGTCTCCTCTATAGGCTGCTAAGTGCAAATTGGAGAAATGACAAGCTAGAGATGAGGAAACTTGCTAGTGTTTAGCCAACCAATCCTTCCACACCTAGGAGGGGAAGTAGAGGGTGGCTTGGAAAGCTGGGACCATCCTCCATGGGTAGCAAGTCCCTAGAACTCTGAGGCTAGGAACCATAAGAGTGAGATCCATGGTCACCATGGTCATGTCTAGAAGAATGGATGTGCCTACACCGATGACCTCTTGGAGAGGTAGAGTTAAGTGGAACCCTAGAAACAATGCAAGGGGTATTGTCCTAATTGTCTAGTAGCTTCTAGGAGATGAGAAACCTTCAATGAAACTTTACTAGCTTGCACCTAGATCTGTATAAGAACATTAGAACATATGATAGCTTTAGTGTAGAGAGAAAAATATGTCAGAGCCAGGATCAGTTGCAAGCATTCATCTATGGGAGAGTTATAGAAAAAGCCAAGAGAATATTGATGCAAAATATTAGAGAAATGCATTGAATAACCCATGAAAAATACATGCAAAGGAGCTAGTATTTATAGGCAAGGTGAGTGGGGTGAGGTGTTAATATTGACCAATAGGAAATGTAACTCCAACATCTCCAAAAATAGAGGGAGGTGGAGTAACTTCCATGAATGGATTGACACCACACACACATGCACCCACTAACATAAACGGCCTATTAAATAACTCACAATTATTTACTACCTAAGCAAACTTAAAATAGATGTGTAGGAAAAACCTTATAATAAGGAATATAAAACCTACACTAACACCCCCCTTAAGCGCAACTTAGAAAGATGTGAAGGTGGGTCCCCGAAAATGAAGCCATGTTAGGTACCCATATACAATGATGGTGGAGAATGTCATAAGACTCCCCAAAGATGCAACCATTATACAAACATGATCCCTCAAGAAGAGGATGGAGAGGATCAAGTGTCCATCATAGGTAAAAGTAACATCAAATCCACTAAAATATGCAAGAAAGAAGAAGATAGTGCATTGTTTGCATACAAAATTTCTTCCATTGGGTAGAAACAAGTCCAATGGAGGATGAAGAAGCCACTCCCACAAATTTGATGAAGAGGGAAACTAGATCCAAGTGTGAGCCTCTGAAGGCATGATAGTTGTGTTGTGACTATCATCAAAGGTGTCCTCAAAATCTGCAATATGAGATTCATAAAACAACTTTGAAATACCTGTTAAATAATCATCCCACATAACAAAACCAGAAGAACAAACATTGTCATGCTTAATCATGGCAAAAGGAATATCTGAAGAAGTAGGAGGAGGAGAAGAAATGTCAACACAAGTCTCAAGAACTGTATTAGTTGTAAGAACAACAAGGTTCAAGTGACCACAATTCTCCACAAAAATATGGTTCACACAATGGTGTAGGAGCACCTAACACAAGGTGGCCTCCATGAGGCATTCAACTCTTTGATGTTCATTTTGTTGTTTCTAATAAGGTCCTATAAGACCATTTATGTAATAAGGTCTATTTGACTAATGCATGTTATTTTAGTTTGTATCTAGGTTTATGTTGTAAGTCCCAAGGACACTTGTTGATATGTAATTACAAAGGTTGTTAGGCAGTTGGAGGTTGTTAGATCTCCCAGCCGCTTGGAGGTTGTCTCCCAACCACTTAGAGTCAGGTTGGTACTACTCAAGGCGAGTAGATAAATACCCTAGAGTAGATCGAATGTAATCAGTTGAGTTGAGTTCAGTTCAATAGTTGTAGTTGAGATAAGAGATTAGTGTGATTGTAATTAAGAAATAGAGCATCTGTATGCACATTTTCTGAAAGGAATAATAAACAAAGTTCTATGCATCTTTCTGTCATCTAAATTTGTTCAATTTTCTATGTGCAAACGATTTACTATTTTGTGGTCGACATGGACTCTTAGTCCATTCTACCAGTTAGATTTCTTTGAAATCAATGCAATGGCTGTACAGGTCATTTTTGTGTTTTTCATTTTGTTCATTTGTGTTTACAGGATCATGCACCAAATGCATTGATAGATCCTAGCATCCTCGTGTGCTAGGTTGGTGAAGCCTAAGATCTGTGTGGTTGTTAGAGAAAAGGATCTGCGAAGTTACAGGGTTTGCAGAAGTTTAGATTGGTAAAGATTTGTGTCATTTCGTTGAGTATACATTATGTGTGTATATTGCTAATGTATGTCAGGGTCATTTCATGTGTATCTCATAGTTGAATGTTCGTGTGTATCTCGCAAGTGCATGTTGCGGCTGCATGTGGTGAAAGTGCATTTCATATGATACAAGGAAAGTCAACGGTCAGCTTCACCGAATGCATATTCAGGTTTTATGTTTTGAATGTATATTGCGCATATACATTGTGTTAGATACAATAGACGACCAGTAGAGAAGGTGAAGGAAACCAGTGATCGCAAGTTGGCGAATGTATTTGCAAGCTATGCCATCAGTGTATCCAAAGCATATACAAAGTGCTCACCGACGAAGAAGGTCACACCGACAATGCATATCATGAATGTACATTGAAGAATGTATCCCTCGACAGATACAAAGGTGAAGGCATACATCGGGAAGAGTTAGTGATCAGTGGAAGGGTTTTGAGTTATGCCGATAGAAGAAGTCATAGTGATAGTGGTGTCGGAGACACATCAATATGAGGAAGGATTTCGGTGCGAAAGGTGTTTGGCTGATAGGAGTAATTCATAAAGACATGGACCACCCTCTTGCCAATCAATTTGTGTGACAGAGTTGTGGCTCTGCATCATATTGGTATCAGAGCTAGCAAAAGCTCTGGGCGGAGGTGTTTATGTATTTAATTTTTTGAAGGAAGATGAATCCTATTCCTGTAGTGTGTGGACAAACGATGATGAGGTCTATCAAGACCATTCACCAATAGAGATTTGACTGGAAGAGGGTGCAGAGTAAGGCCACTACGAGAGAGAGTGGTAGTGCACCTCTAGAATCTACTGTTGGATGAGAGGAATGGGTCTATAGCAGTGACATCTGATTGAGCATTGTGTTGTAGTCAAATTGAGGAGTTGCAAAAGTGTTGGCATTGTCTATGAATGTTTATGTCAGATAGAGAAAGCGAAGGAGAGGCTAGCCATATGCCTCCAAAGGGGATGACTACCAAAGTGGTCAAGAAATTTAAGGAGATGGAGGAGCTGATCAAAACTAGGGTCAAGGAAGTACTCCAGGTTGAGTTGAAGGCAATGAAAATAGGAAAGAAATCAAATGATGAATCTGATGGAGAAGAAGAGAAAGAGGAAGAAGAAGCAGAGGAACAAGAAGGGACAAAGATGTCAGCTGAACAAAAGCAATTCCTGGAAGCCATTAAGGCAATTGGCAAGGACTCTTTGGAGGCTCGGATAGATGTTCCCATGTTCAGTGGAAAGATGAATGTTGAGGAAGTCATGGAGTGGATTGACACTCTGAACAACTACTTTGAGTACAAAGAAGTTCCTAAAAGTAAGAGGGTTAAGTTTGCAAAAACTAAACTCAAAGGTGCTGCCCTTACATGGTGGAATTACACCCAAGGATAGAGGGTATAGAATGGGAAAAGTATGATACCTTTGTGGAGCAGAATGTTGGAGAAGATCAAATCCCAGTTCCTTCCAACTGACTATGAGGTGCAGATTTATAGGAAAATGTAGAACCTTAAACAAAAGGATATGGATGTGGCTACTTACACCGAGGAGTTTCACAAGTACACTCTTCATTGTGTGTACATGGAGGATGAAAAAGCTAAGGTAGCAAGGTATTTAAATGGTCTGAGGATCAATATTCAAGATGAGATAAGTTTATTTACACCTAAAACTATGGAAAAATGCTTAGCATTAAGGGCTGAAGACAAGCTGAAGCGGAAAGGTGAGCATTAGAGTAGAGGAAGAGGTGACAAAAGTTTTAGAGATAGTTTTGGAGGAAGAAGTCCTAACCAGAGGCCTAGTGGTGAGTCTAGCCAAGAAGAGAGAGTTGGGGACTCAAGTAGCAGAGGAAGCTACAGAGGCAGAAGGCCAAATGAAAGAGGTGGGACAAATGGATCAGGTAGAGAATCCAAGTTCTCCACTATGAGATGTTATAACTGTAATCAGATAGGGCACCCAGCTTATAAGTGTCCAGAGAAGGCCTTAACTTCTCATGGTAATGAGAGAAGAACCACATTGACTCAGGAGGATACAGTGAGTGTGCCAACTCCTGAAGTGAATCTAGAATCAGAAACATGAGAAAGCCTGATGATCAAGAGGACGTTGCTCAAAGAACCAGTGAATGCTGAACCATCACATAGGAGAGCTCTTTTTAGGATCAATTGCAGAAGCAAAGGTAAAATATGCAAGGTAGTCATAGATTCTGGTTCAACAGATAATATGGTGTCCAGGGAAATGGTGGATAAATTGAACATAGAAAGAATTCCTCATCAAACTCCTTACAAGGCATCTTGGGTAAGTGATAGTCAATCACTTTTGGTAAGTGAACAAGCATATGTTGATTTTTAGATTGGAGAATATAAGGAGAGAATTTTATGTGACATTTTGCCCATGGAGTGTTGTCACCTACATTTAGGTAGACCATGGCAATTTGATAGGCAAGCATTGTATGATGGATATGCTAACACATACACCATTAATAACAATGGGAAGACTTTTGTGATGACACCATTGTAGGAGGATACTGAAGCAAAGTAGGCAGCCAAGATCATTTTGATGGGTAAGAAAGAGTTTGTGAAGATCAATGAAGAAAAGACAAGGACGGTTGAGGATGTCTCAAGGAGTGGCGTTGTCAAAGATCACAGTTTGAAGGTGACTTCAGTTTTGAATGATGGAGATCAGATGGTAATGTCTGCAATGGATTAGCAGAAGGTCAAAGACCAGATGTGTAAGCAACCAAAAGTTGATTGGAATGAAGAGGATGCTATCCTCGTAAGAAAGCAAGGTGTGAGTAGAGCCTACAATGCTAGGCATGAGTCTTTAGTTCCATGGAAGCAGGTTGCAATCCAGAAATCATGGGGAAGACATGAGACAACAAAAGATATAGGTAGAGCAAAACAAAGCCTTAACTCATGTGGCATGAGTTCTCTTCAAGGTTGGGTGTATGGTGCAGGAGCACCTAACACAAGGTGGCCTCCATGAGGCATTCAACTCTTTGATGTTCATTTTTTTGTTTCTAATAAGGTCCTATAAGACCATTTATGTAATAAGGTCTATTTGACCAATGCATGTTATTTTAGTTTGTATCTAGGTTTATGTTGTAAGTCCCAAGGACACTTGTCGATCTGTAATTACAAAGGTTGTTAGGCAGTTGGAGGTTGTTTCCCAGCCACTTAGAGTTAGGTTGGTACTACTCAGGGTGAGTAGATAAATACTCCAGAGCATATTGAATGTAATCAGTTGAGTTTAGTTCAGTTCAATAGTTGTAGTTGAGATCAGAGATCAGTGTGATTGTAATTGAGAAACAGAGCATCTGTATGCACATTTTCTAAAAGGCATAATAAACAAAGCTTTGTGCATCTTTCTATCATCTGAATTCCTTAGGTTTTCTCTGTGCAATCGATTTACTATTTTTTGGTCGACATGGACTCTTAGTCCATTCCATCGGTTAGATTTCTTCAAAATCGGTGGAATGGCTGTATAGTTCATTTTTGTGTTTTTCATTTTGTTCATTTGTGTTTGCAAGATCATGCACAAGATATATTGATAGATCCTAGCATCCTCATGTGCTAGGTTGGTGAAGTCTAAGATCTGTGTAGTTGTCAGAGAAAAGGATCTACAAAGTTACAGGGTTTACAGAGGTTTAGATCAGCGAAGATTTGTGTCATTTTGTTAGGTATACATTCTATGTGTATATCGCTAATGTATGTTGGGGTCATTTCATGTGTATCTCACAAGTGCATGTGGTGAAAGTCAATGGTCGACTTCACCGAATGCATATTCAGGTTGTATGTTTTGAATGTATATTATGCATATACATTGTGTTAGATGCAAGAGGTGACTGGTAGAGACGGTGAAGGAAACCGGTGATCGCAAGTCAGCGAAAGTATTTGTAAGCTGTACCATCGGTGTGTTGGGAGCATATAGAAAGTGCTCACCGACGAAGGTCACACTGACAATGCGTATCCTGAATGTACATTGAAGAATGTATCTCTCAGCAGATACAAAGGTGAAGGCATACATCGGGAAGAGTTGGTGATCAGTGGAAGGGTTTTGAGTTATGCTAATGAAAGAAGTCATAGCGATAGTGGTGTTGGAGACACATCGGTATGAGGAAGGATTTTGGTGCGAAAGGTGTTTGGCCAATAGGAGTAATTCACCAAGACATGGACCACCCTCTTACTGATCAATTTGTGTGACAGAGTTGTGGCTCCACATCACACAAGGAGTGTGAACATCAGCCAAATTATTTGAACCATCATCAAGAGAAAAACTAGAAAAAGTGTATAACCAAGTTTCATGATCAATAACCCTAGTAGTAATGATCTCTATACTCTCCAAGTCTCTGATGATAACTAAATCAGGTGTGAATTCCACAGTTTTCCCCACACCATTGTGAGTAATCTGATATATGGAAAGTAGATTATTTTCCAAAGAAGGTACACAAAGTACATCATTAAAATTACCATCACCAATCTCAATTGATCCCTTGCTAATTACATTCACATATGTATTGTTACCCATTAAAATTGGTGGCATAATGCAAGGCTCAAAAGTAGAAAATATGGACTGAGATGAAGCCATATGATGAGAGGCTCCAGAATAAGGAATCCATTTACTTGAATTGGAACTTGTAGATGCACAAAGTGCTTTACCTTTCTATTTTTTAGCTTGCCCTTTTTTAAAAGATTCTCGTTGTTTTGATGATGAAGGAGTAGGTGTAGATGAACTAGGAGGTGAGGCTGAAGGAGAACTTACATTCATTTTCTGAATAAGAGTCTTCAACTCATTCACTTCCTTTTTGTAACAATCTTGTTCACTATGCCCACGCTTCTTGCAGAATGCACAAGTTGGTCTCTCCTTTTTCTTCTTTTTGTTGAATGACTCAAGGGTAGCTTGAGGTGTTGAATCTTTGTCTTTCTCACTATTCTTATTTTTTTGCTTCTTTTCTTTGCCACTTGAAGCCTTCTCATCTTTTGTGTTTTGAGTTGCAACAAGAGCTTATGATTTGGAAGACTTCAGAGTACCCATCTGCACTAACTTTACCTGTTCTCTTGTGAGTGATGCAGAAAATTCATCAAGAGAAGACATATGATACCTAGCATGAAGAGAATCTCTTGTATCATAAAAAGTAGATAGAAAAATAGAATAATAAGAACCTAGTTTAGCAAGAATAGACAAGATCAATTGGCTGTCTTCTTTTTCTATACCACATTGTTTCAACTATAACCTGAGAGACTTAAGCTTGGTAAAGAAATCCTGAATGTTGTCAAAGTTAGATGGACTCAGTGATATAAGTTCATTTTCTAACTAAAAACTTCTTAAGGTATCTTTCTTACCAAATAAACCTTCTAATGTAGTCCATTTATCATTTGGAGTTTTACAAGACTCGACATGGAAAAGAAGATCAGGAGAAAGAGAAAGACACAAAGTCCCATAAGCTTCATCAGATCTATCAAGCCATTTTCTCTTTTCTACAGCACCAGTGGGTTCAGGATCCGTACCCATAGTTATCCTGTGCAACCTCAATTTAAGCAACAAAAGTTCCATTTGCCTATTCCACTCAAAATAGTTAAATGGAGTGAGAAGAGGAATTTGAAGTTTATCCATTGTGTATATAGTAGAAATGATAGAGAAAGAGTAGAATAATGCTCTCAAGCAAAAAGAACAACCCCTTTGTTCAAATAAAACTCACTGAAATGTCCTTTTTCCAACCACAGGACAGAAAATAGAAATAATAGAAAACCAGATACCTGATTATATTTTCTAGAAAAATAACCCTAATGGTTGTGTGGAGGACACAATTACCTTTCCAACGCTTTTTTGTTTGCCAATTTTTAAGTCCGTATGCTCAAGTTATGGCCTCTAGAAGAAAATTGTCTTTTAGGCCTACACATGAGTGTGACACGGAGATCGAGATAGATTCAATTATTGATGCGGCACGAAAATCAAGGCTGACTAAAATCAAGCAGCACGGAAATCCAGGCAGTCATACAAACAATCTGACATAGAAATTGAGGCCAATTCAAAAAAAATTGGCACACAAATCGAGGTAGTCATGGATTTTTCCTTCACAAAAAACAACCAAACCCCCAAAAATGCCCAAAACTTCTTTTCAGCAAAATATAGAGTGCCTTATATGAAAATAGGGGTTTTCACACTTTCTAAGCATAATGGCAGGGTTAGTTTTTCTCCAAGATGCACCTTTTAGACTCTCAAGGCTAAAACCCTCATAGATTTGAGAAGAAACTTTCAATCTTGGAACTCTGATACCATGTTAGAGCCAGGATCAGCTGCAAGCATTCATCTATGGAAGAGTTATGAAAAAAGCCAAGAGAATATTGATGCAAAATATTGGATAAATGCATTGAATAACCCATGAAAAATACATGCAAAGGAGTGAGTATTTATAGGCAAGGTGAGTGGGGTGAGCTGTTAATATTGACCAATAGGAAATGTAACTCCAGCATCTCCAAACATAGGGAGAGGTGGAGTAACTTCAATGAATGGATTGACACCACACACACATGCACCCGCTAACATAAAAGGCCTATTAAATAGGTCACAATTATTTACTACCTAAGCAAGCTTAAAATAGATGTGTAGGAAAAACCTTATAATAAGGAATAAAAAACCTACACTAACAAAATGAACATCAACAACACATTGAGAAAATAACATTATATTTCTATCCTTCCATATGCTAAAAATAATTTCCACCATAAAAGCATGCTAGATCTAGGTCTATTTGAGTTGGAGACAAGGCCGGTCTCCAAGCAAACCTATGTGCAAAGAAAAGGATGTAGGTAAAAAAGGTGTAAAGAAATTATGGATCCAATTCCAAGCTTCATGAGCCCATAGGAAGAACCAAAAGAGATGCTTAAGTGTCTTAATTTATCCACAAAAAGGATAATGAGGGATGGGAATGCCCATGTGAGAAAGGCAGGGCCTCATCAAAAGGCCTTAGTATAGAATGCACTAGGAGAAATGAGCCAACTCGGGTTCCAACATAGTTGAGCATATGCATTGAAACCATCTATGCCAATTTCCATGAGAGGATTGGAGCTGCCAGTGGGGATTAAGCTGATCTACCATATGAAGTTGTCGAGATAGCCAAAGTTAGCCTTTACAGGGTCTACTTCTAAAAGGGTGTATCTAGATACCATTTCCAATCTTTCCACCAAGGCTTAAGAGACAGCGCCCCTATTTTATGAAGCATATAGTGAGGAATAATATCAATAACATCCTGAAAAGTCTCTTGGTCCTAATTAGAAAGCTTAAACTTAAGCTTAAAGTCGAGCCAAGATAGAAAATTCTCGGTTGGTCAATAGATGAGGTCAAGTAAAACTTGCACTCCCCATTTAAAAAACTTCAAAGCATGAATTCATGGCAATTTAGCCAGGGGCCTATCTCAAGAGCTTAGAATATGAGACCACCAAATAGATGAATGATTAATGGATAGACCATTATGAAAATCATCTCCTGCCCACCAAAGCCAAGCCTTAATGGCTTCCCAAGCTTTCCAAATACTTTTAATGACAAACATACCCCTAATGATGGGTGAAAGTTCAGAACTGTGTCACACTTTTATAAAGGGAATGACCAACACAAACATATTTTTCCAACTTAAACGTCAAAAAAGTCATATGTATGTTTTAAATTTTAAAATGACATAAACTAATGACTTGTAGAATTTTTAATGTTGTCAAGAAAAATATAGCAAATTTTCTTTTTCTTTAAATTTTTTCCTAATTAGCCAACTCAAATATCTAGTGCATGGAAAAAAAAATAATTTTTGATAATATTTTTTAAAAATGTTTTAAAGTCAATTTTAATCAGAACATAGTAGTTTCCATGGGATGTCAACTTGTTTACATTATATAATTAAAAAGAAACCCTTTTAGAGAGGATTCCATTCTATAGTAAACCATTTTTATCAGATTTTTTAAATATGTTTTGCCTTTTTTTTTTAAATTTCTAATCAACTTCATGTTTGATGGGAAAAACTTACTTACAATAAATATAAAAAATAATATTTCTACAATCTACGTTCTGAGCACTACAAAAGGGTATTCGTCAATTTTTTTAAAAGTGTATTTGAATGGTAGAAATTTGTAGTAAAAGATGATTTTTTTTTAAATTGTGGGAAAGGGGGGGTGGACTGCCACATAGATAGTTCCTCCTGGAACCTTACTGGGTGGTATGGTTCTGCTCGGTAAGGTTCCGGGTGGAACTATCTGGGGCAGATTTGATAGGGATGAAACCTTATCGACCGGTAAGGTTTTGCCCGAAACTAATTTATATAATTAATTTTTTAAAAGTAATTATTTTTTCTTTAGGAATTATTTTTTCATATGGGTCTCGTACAAACAGCAACGGGATTAAAAAAATTAACAGAGGCACATAGTAAAAACTTAAAAATTAAAATGTATATGTTTTTTTGTTTTTTAGAGTTTAATTGAATTTTTTGATTAGGTTTTAATTGATTTAATTTAGGGTTTAATATTTTAAAGTAGGGTTTAATTTTAAAAAATGATATTTTTGTGTTTAATTGATTTTTTTGATTAGGGTTTAATTTTTTAATTTTTAAAGTAGGGTTTGATTATTTTTTTAGCTTAGGGTTTGTAATTATTAATTTTTTATTTAGGTTTAGATTGACATTTTTTAATTAGGGTTTGATTGATTTTTGTTAATTAGGGTTTATAAAAATTGATAAATACTATTAAAAAGACTCCTATATTAGTAATAAAAAATATGCAATACAACTTAACAAAAAATAAACTTAAAAGTACAATTAACAATCTTATATCTATATCATCCATGTGTGTTTATGTGAACTTCCCCAGTCTGTATCCTCATATGCTCTTTCCTCACGTTGTAAGACAATCTTGGAAATCAGAAATGGTGTGGATATTTATTTTTTATTTTTTATGGGTTTAAGCAACTTGGATTTCTATTAGACTTAGGGCACACAACTGAGAGGGGGGGTGAATCAGTTGTGCAAAACTTTCTCAAATTTACACATTTAAATCCTCTTAGTGATTAGCAGTATATTAAACATAAAACATAATGCATTCAAATCAAAAGCAAAAACTCATCAACACATAAGACACCAAGATTTTGATGTGGAAAACCTGATTAAGGGAAAAACCATGGGGTGATTAACACAAGAATGTATTCTCTGTTAGAAGAATAGAAAGAACAAAATGACACTTGCCAATTAGGGCTCACTACCCGAGCACACTGCTCACAAGAGGCTCACTGCCTACAAGAGACATACTGTCTACAAAGAGATAAGTATCACCTTCATGAACTGGAGAATAGCATCTTCACCATGCTTGAATCAGTTCCATTCAAGCCCAATACTTCTGCTCTGCCTTTTGCAGTCCTACTCGCTACCACACACTCATCACCGCAAGACACCCTTTGAAATGACTTCACAATCCCTTACTTATACAAGGCATTGACTTAGGAACAATCATCTAAGTCAGCAAACACCTACAAGAACATCCGCAAGATGTATAATACATCTGGTCGGCCAGTCTTAGGAAGAACACCAACATCTGGTGGTTATTCTTCAAATGCGAGCTTTAACTTCAATGCAGACCATCAATATGAACTGGACACAGTCCATAGATCACCACGAGATTTTTTGAATCACCAAGAACATCCGCACTTCGTCTGCTTACTGGAATCCTTCTCTCCTTCATCTGAAACCTCAAGAACATAGTCTGTCATCACTGTCACAAAGGAATAGGTTCTTCTGGACCTTCAAACCATGAACCAATTCACTTGACACTTCACAAGGATATTCTCAACACTTCCTCAAATCCAAAAAATGGGATAATGCATTTCTGGATCTCACCGGACCTATCTGTGTCACTTTGTCACCTCTGAACAGCTACCGGAACCGGTTCTACTTGAGTGACCATAACTTCTTCTGATCTTCATATGGACCTCTAAAAACTTGACTAGAGCATCTCAAGACTTATATCTACAAACCCTTTAAACCACATCCTCTGATTCTCAACCTATCTTGGACTTTTACCTTGTTGTCATCACTATTCTTCACTGTTCCTGATTGAGACTAATTTTCTCAATATCCTCAGCACACAGCTCATCCAATCCTTCTCATTAATGCAACATGAGTATGTTGACATCAATGACAACACTGGTTAGGCCCATACTTGCAACAATTTCATCACCAAGCACTTGGTCAAAGCTCATGTTCTGACGAGCTATATAAATTCTGAGGAAGTATCATTTTTTGGCTAAGCAGTTGTTTGTTTTAAGCACACCTTGAAGTGAGGTGGTTTCATCCTACCAATAGCTAGGCCTTAAACAACACCCTTGTATCATGAATTTAGGCCTCATGTACTGCGAGGTATATCGAGGATTCCATTAGTTGAGCCTTGTTTAAACCTAGATTAGGAAGCCATTTGTCATTTGTAACCTGTGATGCACTGGTAAGTGGTTAGCCTTGAGAAGTTACTCACCAAGTGTATTCTTGGAGATGGTATAATGGGCTATGGGTACAGTCCCAATCCTTTGTAGTTAGTACTCTAAAACACTGGGCTGACATTATATACAAATAGGATTAGCATATTGGTGAGCTCGTAGACCAAACACTCCCACCTGAGTAGGATAGGTTATTTTTCTTGTCTCTCCCTTTGTGTAAAAGAGTTATATTTACAAAATTAAAAAACCAAAACCTAAATATAATATATATTCCTCATCCAATCCTATCATTCATCCTTATCCTAAAAATCTTTCATTTATTTGTCACCCATAATCCACATCAAAATTCACTATGCTAATACAATCCTATTCATCTCTCATCCATTTGTTAGATCCATTCAATCCACATCATAATCCATCCTCTATCCATTTTCCATCCATATTCAAGATTTTAGTCCACTATTCCAATCCAATTTCATTGACATCATCCTAGATATATAAATCAAACTCCGTCCACTTCCAATGAAAATCCCCATCCAAGGCATCACATAATCCTAGATCCAACACCCACATACAAACACCAAAGCTGATTTAATAAATTCATTATGGAACCTACAACATCTATGTCCCATCCTTTGTTTGAAGTTCATCCCAAACCTAAATTTATACTGAAAGGAGCTCTTCAAATTGACAATCCCAATCTCAATATTAGACACCTCTCATAAGTTTAATTTGTCATTACATGCACAAGTGCAACATTCAAGAAGTTTATTAAAACTTAGGTAAAGACCATTCATTAAATACTTAAATCCATATGTTAAATCAAGCAAAGTGTCAACCAAAAATGACTAATTATTCATCTAATTTAGACCTTCCTTGCATGAAGTAGTCAAGTACAACCATTCCACCTAACAACAAGAATCATGTACGAATATTAGAACTCTCCTAAGTTTAAATTGTCCATACACATGATTGTGTAACATTCAAATAGTTTATTCAAACTCTTAGATAAAGACCATTCATTGTATTAGTTAAACCATAATATACAAGCTATAAGTTTACCACTTGGACACTAGTTGACCTTGCCCTTACATATACATGTATTTGTGCAAGCACAAATTAAAAGGTAATTTGTGATGTGGAACAAAAGGAATAGGTTGAACAAGGTCTGACGAAGATACAAATCTAAGAAGAAGAATTGAGAGAAATTCAACTTTAGAAGGATTGGTTGAACATAGTCAAGAAACACAAGATCAAATTACTAATGAACAAGAGGAAGAACATCTTGGGTTTGAACAAATTGAAGAAAAAATTGAACAAGATGCACAAAACATTGTGACTGAGGAGAAAATTGACAACACAAATTATTTTAGCCTGGATATGGAAAATCTAGTGGATTTAGATGAAGATGTTCTTTTCAAAAAGATTTCACCCGAGGACATGTTACCTGATAGTACAATAAAATTGCATCCCAAAAGAATTTGGTATGAATTTTTTGAAGACAAATCTCTAATTAGAAGAGCACAATTATGTGCTAAGTTATTTAGGCGAAAAGAAATGACTTGTGTTTTGGAGTTGCTAGGGGTTGATAATATGGAGAAAAAAATAAATCTAGAAAAATAGATAATAGTTGAAAACATGCAACAAGATTTGAACTCTATTCAAAGTACAAGTAAAACAAGTGATTTAAGTGTAGCACACAGGGCATTGATGACTGTGATTTCAAGTAAAAAACTATCACATATGAGATAGGTGAAAGCAATTGGAAAGTCACTGCATGTATCTAGGAGAACTATTCAGAGATATATTTCAAAGAGAAATAAGCTTGATGAAAACATAGAAAAAAATTGGGTAAATATTGTTAGGGTTCCCAGAAAAGATAGAATCTGAGAAGATGTGAAGAAATAAGTCATTGAATATTGGATCAGCCACTATCATGTTTCCTCTAATAGAAGGGATACTGTACAACTAATAGGTGAAGATGGTAAAAATTATCCTAATCCAAAACATTTTGCAGATACAACATAGAGTGAATGTTTTGAAGTATTCAAACAAGAATTTCCACAAGTAAAGATATCTCAAAGGGTGTTTGAAAAGTTGCATCCATGTTTTGTATGCATAAATAAAGTGCGTGAAACTTGTTGTTGTCGGAATCATGTTGAATTTCATCTACACCTTCAATCATATAAAAATTTATGGCAACGACTCATCCAAATGTTATCATCCATGCAAGTACAACACAATTTATGAAGTCCATCTTATGTGGAAAAATAGAAGGTTCTAATGAATCCAATGTGCAATGTATCAAAACTAATTGTGTAAATTGTGGAGATTTGAAGAAGATTTCTCTGATCAAAAATATTGATCAATCAATGGAAATTATGTGGAAGAGATTTGAATATGAGAAATACACAACTAGGTCAGGAGTTGAATTGAATTAAATTGTTCTGAAAGAAAGTGAATTGCACTGTAATGAATTTTTGAACAAATTTTATAGTCTCATATATCCACATATCCAACATTGTCATGGTGCAAGATGGAAGGCAAATCAATTTCACAAGTCAAAGAATTGTTTTCCACAAGGTTGTATTCTTTCAGTTGTGGATTTTTCTGAGAACTATACATTTATCCTCAAACAGAGATTTAGTGTCAATATTATCATTCAAAGAAGGTTGCAATCTTTGTACATGTTTGTTATAGACATGTTGAGTTGCAAGTTGATGGTGTACAAAGTAGCCCACATAAATGAAATATCATCAAAGAGGTTCATTTTTATATAAGTGATGATACTGGTCATGACAAAAGCTATGTAGCCCATTGTCATGGAATGTTTTTGATGATTTGAGACAACATGGCATACATCCTTCAAGTCACTGGATTTGGTCAGATGGATGTGTTGGTTAGTGTTGAATTTATTTTCTTTCAAATTTTTAAATTATTTCTAATTTTTAAACAACTTTTAATGCTCATTTGTTTACTTTATAGGACAATTAAAATCCTCTAAAGATTTTAAATTGTTAATCCAATAACATGCGAGACGTACCATAAAATTTGTGTGGAGTTTTTTTCGAAAGTGGACATGGAAAAGGTGAGCATGACAGAGCTGGTGCATGTGTCAAGCGTGCACTTTGCCAACATGAGCTTGCCGGTAACACCATACATAGTGCAAATGAAACTGTTGAATGGTGTACAACTCATTTTGGGCCTCATGAAGGGAAAAATGGCTCAATAAGTACCAAATGCTATTTTTGGGAAGTCAGAGGTATTTCTTGTAATTCTTGCATCTACATTTATTTATGTTTACTACATGTACATTTTTCAATACAAATTTAAATATCCATGACTGTAGATATTGATCTCTTAAATCCTTATTCTTGTCAAAAAATTGTCGATATTAGAATACTTCATCAAGTGATGACTACTGGACATAACAAACCACTTGCAATCCAAATTAGAGAAAAATCATGTTTTTATGTTGACTGCATTGAGAACAATGCAAATGCTCTACAATGTCAATATATTATTGATGGATATGTTTCAGAATGGGAAATGAAACAATTAGTTTCAATGTCTTCTTATGAATATAATGCTAATATAGATCTCCATGATACTTTATATTCAGCTGATTTTAAATGTGTATCCGATCTAGTTGTTGCAGGTAATGTTATTTACATGTATATTGATTATTTTACTGAAATTGTCTTTGTCTAAGTAACTACTTGTATTTGAATTGACTTTTGAATATCTTTATTTGTTGTAGGAGATATCTTTTCTATGATTGTAGATATTGACAATACCGAAGGTGTAGATTACTAACTACTCATATGCATGCAACCAAAATGCAAGTTGATAGAATCTGTGATAGATGGTGATGGACAAGAGTATCCCATTGGGTTTTTTGTGGTTGAAGGTACTTATTATCAACAAATGAAGATAGATAAAAGTGGTATTATATTTGTTGATTATTTTTTGGGACAAAAGGTTCTACATTATAGTCACTTTATAGCAACATGGTTAAATTTAGAAACTTTACAAAAAATAGGATGTAGCCAACAAAAATGGAAGTTGAGTATTGAAGACCATGAAAAGATTTTAGATACAATAAAGGATAGAGAGGATCCAGATTTTATGTACCAAGAACTAAGTTAAATGTATGTAAATTATATTTTGTGCATCAATGTATTAAATATATTCAGAATAGTGAAAAAGTTACAATTTCTAGAGATTCCTACATGCCCTTTTCATTTATGTTGTGCATCAATGTGTTAAATATATTGGTTCCATTAATTATTTTTTCTAAGTTGGCCAAATCTTTTCTTAATCATTTCTATGTGAATATGGGTTTGAAGACTATAATTTATGATTCATGTGTAAGTGTACTTAAGGGCCTGATGAAAGGATTAATGATTCATTAACAAGATTTTGGTCTTTTATGTGCTAAAATTAAATATGAACTCTATAATGATAAGTTATAAAGTATCTAAATGTTTAGGGATTTTTATTGCTAATTGTAAGGACAATGTATATTTGTTCATATAATTATGTTGCATTCAATGTATTAAATATGTTCACAATATAGTGAAAGTATTACAATTTCTAGAGGTTCCTACATGCTTTCATTGAATCTATTTCATCATTGTATACTTGTCAAGTATTAATTAGCATATCCTTGTCACAAGGATTTACATGTCAAGCAAGACTTCATTTATGTTGTGCATCAATGTATTTAAAAATATGTTTGATGTATTAAAATTTGCAACAATTTATAATTCCTAAAGGGCTTAACATGTATTAAAATTTGTAACAATTTATAATTCCTAAAGAGCTTAACATGTAATTAAAATTTCCATGTACTTTGAGGGACTATGGTATACAATAGTTTCATTCTTTACTATATTGGTTCCATTAATTATTTTTTCTAAGTCGGCCAAATATTTTCTTAATCATTTCTATGTAAATATGGGTTTGAAGACTATAATTTATCATTCATGTGTTTAAGTGTGCTAAAGGGCCTCATGAAAGGATTAATAAATCATTAACTATAGATTTTAGTATTTTATGTGCTAAAATTAAATATCAAATATACAATGATAAGTTATAAAGTATCTAAATGTTGAATTAAAATTGTTGTCATATAAGGTATAATTAGAATGCATTTTGTAATTAATGAAGACATATTTAATTTTCAATTAAGTAAATAAAGAGATATTATGAAAGATATATTAAAAGATATTGATTACAAGAACAATGCATATATACGTGTTAAATAGATAATATTGAAATAAATTGATCAATATTTAACTTTTATTTATGGCATAAATGATAAATTAAAATTTAAAATATCTTTATTTTACTTTCTTAAATTGAACATGTCAAATTAGTTTAAATCAACAATTTTTATATTGTGACATCATAAATTATATTGGAACATACATATAAGTTTAGTTCATATATATATCAAATATAAATGTAAAACATATATATTAAAATTATTAATTAAAAATTCAATTGCATATAACTCTATAACTAAACATCTAAATGTGCATATGTATCATATATAAAGAAATGCTAGAGATGCTAGATATACTGTATAGATCACATGTGACAAATAACAAATAAAGTTCATAACTTAGCTATATAATTAAACATATAAATGCAAGTATGTACGTGATATAAAGATAGGCCATGTATGCTACATAATATAAATAAGTCTGGAAGTCAAACATAAGCATGATCAGAAATAGTAAACAACATCAAGTCTAGCCACAACATCATCAATGCCTCCTATGGGCGGAATGGGCCTCACTCAACCTAGGAATAAAATGATGAACTGAGCCTTATCTTGAGCCCTATCCTAAACCTTGTGTATCTAATCCCATCCATCTATGAATATCTGAGTCATGTGTAGATCCCTGAACATAAAAATTATCTCTATTCAATTAAATATATATTAGAAAATATGGAATCTCAAGTACTTGTTTAAATTTTATACAATTAAATACTTTACCTTGCATCTAGGCTCAACAACATCTGGTGTCTGCTGCACAATGTCATGTCCCACCACTCTAGTCAGTCCCTGATGTGAGATTGATATTAAGAGTCAATACACATTATGCACAAAACTAAATTTTATAATTTAAATATATAATTTATAACAAATAAATTACACTAGATTAAACACAAAATTTAATATATACATCGTCATCAACAACCTGTGTAGCTTCATGGATGACCCTTCCAATCCCACAAAATTTCATCTTGGTGGAAAAGGTGGAGTAACAATATTAGGAAGTGGTGGAATCTGATGTGAAGGTGCTGTAGACTAACCTCCTAGATCAAACTGATCTCCCCCTACATAGCCCTATGTGGCAGTGTGATTCATATGTGTAGCTTAGTGATGACTGTGTTAGCTGACATGTGTGGCCACAGAGTCAAGAGGCATCCCATACTCTGAACTGATAAAGTCATACACAGCTAATAGATCCTATGCTAGACATGTACTCAATCTACATATTACACCCTCTCCAGTAGTCTTTACCACATCATGTGGTGAAAGTATGTCAATGTGGATGTAAGGATCATAACTAGTGGAAGTCAAATAAACTAAAGGAATGTTGATGTGTGGATGCAAGATATATCTACCAACACGGTCAGATGCCAAGTGGTCAATCTCACTGGCAATAGAACCTAAACTCTAAAAAATGCATTATCTCGATGATGCAATTGTCAGCTTAGCTGATCATCCTAGATTCAACCTTTTGCGAAGTACCAAAAGGTTGAGACCCACTATTGCCCTCTTATCAATGGGTGGTTCCTGATCAAGACATCTGAATTGAGGTTTATCAGAAAACCTCCCAAGACCCTATCTAGCATAAGTAAGGATAAATGTGTAATCAACATCAAGTCATAAATAAACTACGGCATATAATTGTTTGCAAAAATATAATGGAAATTCACCATTATGTGGCCATCAATGATGTGTTACCAACCACTTAGGGTATATAAGTGGTCCAACAATAGCATCTGTGCACTTGGTGATGGGATAGCCTCAAACTCTATCCTGTCAAACATAGTGTAGAAACATAGTATAGACCATATCTAATGAAATGAACCTATTAACTACTGGCCATTTCACTATCCTAGTAATAGTACTGTAGACACCCAAATTTGTCCCAACTTTGTCCATGTCCTACAACACCTTGTTAAAATATTATCCTAAACATCATAAGCCATTTTTGTCATAAATCCCACTCTTAATCCCATTTATCCATTAGCCAATTAATTAAATAAATTTTATTTATTTAATTAAAATCCCATTCAATCCCATCCTCATCCTACTTAGCCAATTAATTAAATAAATTTTATTTATTTAATTAATTTCACATGCATAATCCCATTTATCTTATCCCCATCCCAATTAATTAAATAAATTTTATTTATTTAATTAATTTCCACATCATATATTATCTCATCCTATTCAACTTCTCAATTAATTAAATAAATTTTATTTATTTAATTAATATCCAACTCATATCCCAACTAATTCAAATATTTTATTTGAATTAAACACTCATCTTTCATCACATTCCAACACTTGTCCAATCAATCATGTGTTACAACTTTTATCTTTCACATGCACAACTAATGGGACCTAATTTTAGTATTTATCTACACAAGCACACCTAAGCCTCATCCTCCTTTGCCACATGTCATATGACTACAATTTCTTGATGTGCAAGGAAACCTAACTTAATCCTATCCATCCATTTTACCTAAAGCCCTAATTGATCCTAGCCATCCATTGGAACCAAGCCTTTCCTATAAATCAACCCCCTCACAAGCCATTAGTATGCATGGAGCCTTAAGCACCCTTATTCTGTCAAATTTTCTAAAAGGGCATTGATCCTCAAGTATCCACATGCTGTTGAAATATCATTAGAGCCTTTGCATCCATCATCTATCTCTTTGTCAACGTTATGCTGCGGAATCGAGCAATCAACACAACAAAGCGATCAATCAATCAAGCTCATTTTGCATCTTCGAGGTATTGAATTATTTGGATTTAGGTTATGCATTTCAATTGTTTGATCATTTCCATTTATAAATCCAAATTTTTTGATATACATTTTGGCACGCCCGGTGGGACTCACGTCCTTGATTAACCTCTCTTGTTTGAGTTGTTTTTATGAAGTTTAGATCTCTTGGAGCGCCAATCTTTCATTTTTGTAAGCTTTTGTACCAAAAATTTACATTTTTCTAACCCTAGTTTGCAAAGATTTGGCTAAAAATATATGTAGATGATCTCTTATCCCAAATCTAACCTCACCATTGCATCCGGGAGGCCGTTTCCATAAACTTTGAGTACAAATTTGCCTAAATTTGATGAAAAATGGAGCATTTGGTGAAGAAAACAACAACCGGACTGCAACAATGTGCTTCTGGTAATTCAGGTCGCTTATGATCAAACAGCAGTCGCCTGGGCTAAATCAGCTCACCTTTGGGCAAACAGCAGTCGCTTATGGTCAAATTTGGTCCGCTTTTGAACAAACAGTGCTCGCTTTTGAACAAAAACTGATAGCATCTGGTAAACTTGGTCGCATATGGTTATTATCTGTAATCTCTCACCCGAAACTTTCCAGATCGCTTTTGGGCTATTATTAGTCACTTTTTGTCTTTTCTTAGTCGCATATGAGCTATCATCTATCGCCTCCATCCTTTTTTGCATCACTTATGAATTGAAATCGGCCGCCTATGGTGTTTTCTAGATCGCCTTTGCACCGACAGTAATCGCCTAGGGTATGAAATGCATCGCTTTTGTCCCAATAGAATTTGCCTATGTGCTTTTCATCTTTCACACTGTTAGTTGTCACTTTCAAATTGTTTTGCTCGCTTATGACCTAACAATGATCGCTTATGGTTGCATCGGATCGCTTTTGAATTAACAATAGTCGCTTATAACTTGATCTGTGTCGCTTTTGATTGAACAGTGGTCGCTTTCAAATTGATTTGCATCGCTTATGATCCTACAGAAGCCGCGTTGAAACTAATAGGTGTCGCTTATGAACTGACAGTGATCGCCTGTGCAGGGAAGGGTTTTGACTGTGTTTTTGCAGATACAGGTCGCTTTTAGCCCGCAATCGGTCGCTTCTGGGTATATCCGCATCGCTTACAAGCTAACAGGAACCGCATCTAGTATTTTTTGTGTCACATTTGATCTGTAGTATCCTGCCCGTCGCAAAATACAGATTGCCTCTGATCAACAGTATGTCGCATCTGGCAACTGTAACTTGCTTCTGGTAGCTGTCATTGTGCATCTTGGTATTTCTATCATAACTTTCACATACGGAGGCAAAATCACACAAACAAGGACTTGTTGGAAAGCTGGGAGGACAAGCTTCACAATTGTACCACTTTTATCAGGTGACTGTACTATTTTTCAGGCTTTTTATCAGTCAAAGTTTAGGTTCATTTCAAACTTCATTTGAGCATAACTTGAGCAATTTTGATCGTTTTTCAACGAAACTTTTTTTCAAATTACTTAGAATCTCCTAAACTTTCTGTTTATGCAATCTATTTTCCTGTATTAGATCATTTTCATCAGAATTTTCAGATTTCATCTTTTTCATGTAATCATCTTCTTTGCAAGTTTACTTGTTTCTTTTTGGAATTGGTGACTTGTAAGGGCATCTAAGGAGCTGGAGCAGCATTGGCATCAACATCTACAGCAAATTGGAAAGTGATTGTATCAGGTGCACTCATTCTAATCTTTCATCTCTTTCATCTTCTAATCATTGTTTGCAAACACATTTGGATTTTGGGCATAAAATGAACAATTGTTTGCAAATTCACATCAAAAAATTGGGCTAAAACAAACCATTGTCTTTCATCACATTTGGATTTGGGCTTTAAAACAAACAAGTGCTTGCATTGTCTTCCACACATGGAATTTCTAAGGTTAATGAACCCCATGCGAGTGTGACCAAGTAAATGTGTATGCTCTCTCCTCGTGTCCCAACACGAACTTGGAGATCAAAAACATTTACTTGTGTTGCTTTTGTTTAGCCTTACAGAGGCCTGCCTTGGTATCCACCCCAAGGGAACGACCTCAAGCGGTACTTTCATCTGGTCCGCTATAAAAATTAGAGGATAAGGCGAAAGCCAAGTCTAACCGGTATTAGCGCTCACCATACAGTGCTAACTCGAAAGAAGGTGTACCTTTGTGTATATTAAAACTCCTAGTAGGATTAGTTAAAGTCTTAAGTGGCTTGCTGGATGCTCGTGGGGTGCCGGTCCCCTGGATTTTCACTAGAACCTCCTTGTGATAGTGGCCTTGCCTTAACTAGGACTTGTTGAATTGTCTTCACGTGCTTGCTTAACCATCATCACATTCTTCCAAACTAAAACTTGCTTATGTGTCTTGCGTGAGTGATTCATGTGTGTATATGCATAATCATTTGTTTGAATATTGCCACATCAAGCTCTAAATACTCAAACACATAAAGACAAGTCATCCTACACATTCTTCCAATAACATTCAAACCCAATCACTTTTATCTCAAACATAGCCAAGTCATCCAAATAAGCCACATCATCATCCAAATCCTTAAACAAGTACTTGTTAAAAGGACTTAAGACAAACACTTGGTGACAACATGTCTACACTAGAGGACCTAGAAATCAAATTCCAAAGATTCCTCCAAAATCTTTATCAAGGATCACAACCCCTAAACCAAGATGCCATTGAAACATTACAATTCTTCATCCAAAGAGCTCAACCCCATGCAAGCCAATCACCTCAACTACAACACTTCATAGCCCAAGTCCAACACCTTTTAGCCACTAGTCAAGCTCGACAAGTACAACAATCCTTAGCCACTTCCTATCAACCTAATCCACCTTATAGCCACATGTCATATCCATCCACTTCCTATCAACTTAATCCACCTATCCACCAAGTCAATGCCACATCAACCTATCAACCTCCACCTCAAGCTTATCCAATCCCTCATACCACGATTCCAATGCACTACCAAGTCCATCCACAAGGCAATCAAGTGATATCACAAGAACAACATGCAAGTCTAAATAGCCCTTTGTACATAAATCAATCAGGTCCAAGTACACCTTTTCAACAAGACCACCAAGCACCATTGATAGACCTAAGTCCACCTTTGCAACAAGAAGCACATCCAAGTCCAAGTAATCCCTTGTACATAAATCAAACAAGCCCAAGTTATCCTATGCAAGACTTAATTACCTTTGACAAGGGAGATACCAATCTAGCAAATGCATCTTATGAGTGGCCTTCATCATCTAATCACCCGCCAACACATGAGCCAACTAATCCTATCCCAACACCACCATGTGATCCCAATCATAGTCCATTAATCCCTTTACCTTCCAAACCACCAAGCCCCTCATTACCTTCCTCACCATATCATTATAATCGTTCACCAAAGGATGCGGCTGAGAGAGTTTTACAAAGATGCTTGAAGCAAAACTCATTAAACTTCCTAAAGTCAAACCATGTGAAGAAAGTCCATATGATGAACATGATTATTGTGCATACCATAGGACCAAAGGCCATAATACAAACCAATGTCCAATATTTGTCTCAATTGTTTACAAGGTGTACCCACCTATAATGGGAAATCGTGCCACATCATCACCCCCATCTAGTCCAAATCCTAATCCATCCAATCCAATTAGGTCTCAACCTAATCCTAGTCCTAATCCTAATCCAACACCAACTACCATTATCATACATCCATTATATTTTCCATCCACCCATACACTTGCAAAGGATGTGATCCATTGGCTACTAGATAGGAATAAACTACCCCCATGTCAAACAACTATTCATGAGCCTACCAAAGAACTTCCAAAGGTCATGTCCAATCCTATAATCCCATCATGTGGTCCACCTATCCTTGAGACTATCCAAGAGCCTTCCATTAACATACTTAGCCCTTCAAGCCCATCATGTGACCTACAATCCATCAAGCCTATTCAGGAGCCTCCTATCATGAATCCAAGTCAAGAGCCATCATGTTCTCATTTTGTTGACCAAGAGTCATCTACTTCCATTCAAGCAACCCAAGAGGTATGTCAAAGGTTTAATCTTAAGCATGTGGAAACATTAAGCCCTAGTCCAACTCAAGATCAAAACACTTTCATTCAACCTATCCATAACATGTACCTTCTCTATGATCAAGATGATACCTATGAAGAAGCTATCCATGAGCACCTTGATCTTATCCATAATCCTATATCCATCTATGAGCAAGATATCCAAATTGCTCCTAGTCATCCTCCATCTAGCCCTATCCATAATGAGCAAACATCCACTTGTCATGATGAGACACTTGTCCCCCAAATAAGCATAGAAGATCAAACAAATAACTTGGATCTTAGTGAACACAATGCTAATGATCCTCCCTCCATATCTACCATCGATCCCATTTCAAGTCCACCATCATGTCCTAGTGGTCTTACGACCTTCCTCCATGAATGTTCTTCCTTAGGACAACAACAACCATTGTCCTCCATTTCATCTTCTCCATCCAATAAAGAACTCAAGTCTAGTTCCCAAAACACATCTAGTCCCATAGTCAATCGTATCCTCCAAAACATGAACTACCAAGGTAAAGGTCTAGGCCTTTATGAACAAGGTATTTTGGAGTCAAACCATGTCAAAATCCCTCCATGCTCATATGGCCTTGGATACACACCCCAAAGTAAACAAGGCCAAGATGTTGGTAATCCTTTCATGCATCCTAAACCTACCACTTTCCATCACACCCCCCATCATATACCCAAAACATATGTTACCATTCCATCTCCATCATCCTATAAATGTCAAAAGCATGTGACCATACACCTTCCGCCATCCACCTTGCCTCCACTTTTACCAACTCCAAATATCCCTCCATCCACCTTGCCACCATTGCTTCCAACACCTAACATACATATCATTCATAAGTATCCTTACATCCCTAATCATGGCCAACAAAAGTACACATCACCTAAGCATAAAGCTTCCAATCATTTCATCCACTCCACCCACGCCATGGGATTCAAAAGCAAAATTTTTGATGCCTCTACCTATAAAGCTAAAAGTCCTACCAAAAATCTAAAGAACTATCATGCCTTAGGGCACAAACATGAAAAATCAATGCAAAGAACCAAATCAAAGCAATCCAAAAAGCTATCCAAGCCCATACCTCCAAAAGCAAAGCCCAAAAGCAAAATGGTTTGGGTTCCTAAGTAAACAGCTAGCAAAGCGAATGAGGCATCCTCATCCACATCTAAGCAACCATCCAAACCCTTACCTCCAAATGCAAAGCCCAAAAGCAAAATAGTTTGGGTTCCTAAGCAAACAACTAGCAAATCAAATGAGGCATCTTCATCCACATCTCAAGAATCCCAACCACATATATCCATCCAAGAGCCTATTTCCATCCAAAACTTCCATTCCCTTCAAAAATCCCACAAGCAAAACAAAAGCACTAAACATACTAAATCTATGTGGGTTCCTAAATCACTTCATCGACCATCCCCTAAGCAAACATCTCCATTGCTTCCTACACCACCATCCAATCAAAAGCTTCAATGTTTATCACGGTGTGTGCAACCGTTGGTCATGGTTCCCTTCCACTCCGCAGCACCTCCACACAACTACATCTCCCCATCTTCCATCCATTATCCTACATATCTCTCCCATGCTATCCCTATGGTCCATGCTTTTGCATAAACTTTTCATCCTTTTCCATAAGCACATCATAATCTACTATCCTTCCATCCATCCATCCTTGCATGAGCCTTCAATAATCCACATCCTAATCCACTATCTACCTAATCCATCTCCCATCCATGCAATCCCTTATCAACATCTATGAGCATAATGACATGGTCCATGCGATGACATCCATCTCTAATGGGACACTGCCAACATCCATCACACTAGCCACTTGAGTCCCTCCTATCCATTACCATGGTGAAAACCTGGCAAACAGGGGCCATGTGTAATTGTCAACCCATCTAAAAGCAAAAAAAGAAAAAAAGGAAAAAAAGAAAAAAAATCAAAAAATCAAAATAGTAAAGAGAAATCCCTTCGTCCAACGGTGAAAACCTGGTAAACAGGCGCCTTGGATAAGTACCATGATGAAAACCTGGCAAACAGGCGTCATGTGTAGGTTGATCTTCTATGTCACTTACACTTGGGGGCACATTGTCTCATCCAACCTATCCATTTCCCAACTATCTATCCAATTATATCATACCAACCTATCTTATCCTATCTTGCCATCATTAGCCATTACATAAACATGCCTATCCTATTGAACCCATTTATCTATTCTTCTGCCTTTTGATCTTGACGAAGACATAGGGGCAAAATGTTGAAACATGTTTGGATATTTCTTGACATACCTTCTTTCCAAACCAAGTCCTATCCATTGACCATTTATCCATCTCATTTAAACCAACCCATCATGTCATCCCTTGGTCATGAATTTTGTCATGTAAAAATCCTAAGCATTACCACCTAGAATGGGACAAGTTCTTCCTATGCAACATAGCCTCTGTAGATCACATCCTAGCTCCCTTACGATCCATCCACTATGGCATATCCTTATCATGAGATTTCCATCTTATAGCTTATCCCCATCTGTTTATCATGAGCTTTCCACTATAGCCTACCTATCCGTTTATCATGGGGCATGCATCCATCCCTTATATGGCCTATCCCATCTATCCACCTATTTATCATGAGCTTTTCATCCCATTTACTATGAGCCCATCCTTTTATCCATCCAATCCCATTCATCCATCCTTACACCTAGACTTGGTTTTCCCTTGTCATTGGTATCAAGCAAAAAGGCTACCCAAATTGTAAATCCATTGATGTTCCAAAACATTTAAAAATCTAAAAAAATCAAAATATGTCAAAAAAAACACAAAAAAATTAATATCCAATGAAAAATCTGAGAAATAATACGAATCACATCATCCAAAACAATCCACTCCATCAACATTCAATCAAAATCAAATCAGCATCATCATCATGAATTCTTCCTATCAATAACATTCATTCATCCATTTCGATCAATCACTTCTTCCAATCATATCAATCAAATCAATCTAAGTAATGATCTTAAATCCAAGCCACACTAATCCATATCAAGCAAGCCAATCAATCAAGGAACATTATCCAACCAAATCAACAAGTTTTGATCCTCAAGTTGTCATAAGCCCAATCAATCATCATCAATCATCATTAATGGGATATAGCTTTCCCACATCCTTGTGTTGATCTAGGGATATAGCTTTCCCCGCAATGACAACACTATCATCATCAAACAATCAATTATTGGTTTATGACTTGACAAGGGCAACACCTTGTTTGTTTTACATCCTTTGAGCATACTAAGAATGCTTGCTTATGCTTAGATTGAGTCGACACTCTAATCATCATAGCATCACTATCATCATTCAACACAATCCAATCATCAAAACAATCAACCCAACAATAGCAAACATCAAAACCAAAGCACATCAAGCTAGCCATCAAAACAAATCCAATCAACAACAAATCATTCCAACACATATCATCCCATCATCAGCATTTCATCAATCCATAACTTGATCAATTCAATCCATTTTTCATCGTCTCATCAATAAAACAATCAGAACTACATCTCATTTCCATCGTTAAGTGCCTTGATCCCATGGATATAGGGTATGTAGGCAGTCTGGAGTACGAAGGAAGTGCCCAGATTCAGGCACAAGCGATTTTCCTCTTCCTTCTCTCATCATTTCTTCTATCATCTATCTTATACATCATCAATAAACAACTTCTTCCAATCAATCTATCATAGCACATCAATCCAATCATCACTTCATCTAATCATCCTTCAATCATATTCCAATCATTCCAAGCAATGATCCAAATGCAAGTCAATCCTTAAGCCATACCAATCAAGTTAATCAATCTAGCCAAGTTATCCAAATGCAATCCATGGTCTTGATCCTAGCCTTGTTGTAAGCCACATTAATCAGTCAATCAACTAGCCAACCAACTCAGCAAACAACCTTGTGTTGATCTAGGGATATAGCTTTCCCCGCAATGACAACACTCTCAACTATCATCATTATCAGCAAAACAATCAAACAATCAATCATTGGTTTACAGCTTGACAGGGGCAATACTTTGTTTGTTTTTGTATCATTTGTGCATGCTTGCTTTCTTGCTTGTGTGTGTTATCATTTTATCTTGCATTTGTATCACATCGATTTCATTCCAGCTAATATTCATATCTTGTGTATGTTGGAATAGCTTTTTGCACTATCCTTTGCATCTAAGGTCATATCATACCTTTTGTGCATTAGGACTTCAATTCTCTAAGTTTACTTCCTCATACGTTAGACAAGGTTGTATTACGCTGGGGCACGAGACACATTGTCACCTTGGTCCTTATACCTTGGTGCATAACGTCTAGTGCTATATCAAACATCATGGTTGCTCACCTTCATTGCAGCATAACGCATCCTTCATTTCTTCTATCTATCGCCTTATCTTTCTTTTGTAGCCAAGCCATTTCTTTTCGAGAGCCTACCCGTGTTTGTCCAACCCGCCTAACCTCTCGAGGGGGCATCATCATCCCATTTCATCCTATCTTTCCACCATCATCATCCTCATCATATCTTTCCATCATCACTATCATTTTCCTCTATCCATACCTTGGCTTCTTTGAAATGATGTTACTCGACACAAATCTTATCATCTCTAACATCATCTCAAAGAGGGCAAAATGTAGACACCCAAATTTGTCCCAACTTTGTCCATGTCCTACAACACCTTGTTAAAACATTATCCTAAACATCATAAGCCATTTTTGTCATAAATCCCACTCTTAATCCCATTTATCCATTAGCCAATTAATTAAATAAATTTTATTTATTTAATTAAAATCCCATTCAATCCCATCCTCATCCTACTTAGCCAATTAATTAAATAAATTTTATTTATTTAATTAATTTCACATGCATAATCCCATTTATCTTATCCCCATCCCAATTAATTAAATAAATTTTATTTATTTAATTAATTTCCACATCATATATTATCTCATCCTATTCAACTTCTCAATTAATTAAATAAATTTTATTTATTTAATTAATATCCAACTCATATCCCAACTAATTCAAATATTTTATTTGAATTAAACACTCATCTTTCATCACATTCCAACACTTGTCCAATCAATCATGTGTTACAACTTTTATCTTTCACATGCACAACTAATGGGACCTAATTTTAGTATTTATCTACACAAGCACACCTAAGCCTCATCCTCCTTTGCCACATGTCATATGACTACAATTTCTTGATGTGCAAGGAAACCTAACTTAATCCTATCCATCCATTTTACCTAAAGCCCTAATTGATCCTAGCCATCCATTGGAACCAAGCCTTTCCTATAAATCAACCCCCTCACAAGCCATTAGTATGCATGGAGCCTTAAGCACCCTTATTCTGTCAAATTTTCTAAAAGGGCATTGATCCTCAAGTATCCACATGCTGTTGAAATATCATTAGAGCCTTTGCATCCATCATCTATCTCTTTGTCAACGTTATGCTGCGGAATCGAGCAATCAACACAACAAAGCGATCAATCAATCAAGCTCATTTTGCATCTTCGAGGTATTGAATTATTTGGATTTAGGTTATGCATTTCAATTGTTTGATCATTTCCATTTATAAATCCAAATTTTTTGATATACAAGTACTATCAAGTGACACATAGAAATCCTCAAAACTGACATCGTCATATGGGTTATATGATTTGACAATGTCAACCATATAGGTAAATTGTGCTTGGATTTCCACCAACCTATCTCTATTAGATAGGTTTGGTGTTCTATGGATCATCTGATCCAAATGTCTCAAATCATTATTTAGTCTATAGAGAGTGCCCCCATACAAGTCACTACTAGCACTATGTGCATTAGTAGAATCAGCACTATGTGTATGATCGACACTGTGATGAGAACCTTGATCATCCCTAATCTATGATAAAAATATGTGTACACATGTATGCAAATCTGCATTTAAAAATAAAAATGTACATACATTTAATTTATAAAATGAAAATTTAAAAACATAAGTAAAATTTAAAAGTTAAAAACATTCAATTTACACATTTAAATTAATAAAACTAAAAACATTTAAAATTTAAAAATTAAATACATTCAATTTACACATTTAAATTAAGAAAACTAAAAACATTTAAAATTTAAAAATTAAATACATTCAATCTACACATTTAAATTCTAGTTACAAAACTAAAAACATCTATTTTGATTTTCCTCTATGGAAATGCCTTCATTATGAAGAAAACTACATTTTGATTAAAAACACTAATTCTAGGACCTTGTATCCATACCATGACATGTGTGAATGGGTATGCATGTGATTATAGGTATTAGAATTAGAAATTGTAGGTGTAAATGAAGTCATGAGAGCTATTTTAAAAGGAAAAGGCCACTTTAAGGTTAAATGAAATAAAATTTTACACAATTGGAGACCTCCTAGATCAACCTACCTAGATCTCTTTGTGTAGTCTCTTTATATCTTACCATGTATATTACTAAGTGTCTCATCTTAACAAGAAAAAAATGGATAAACTATTAGAAGATCATGAAAGTGTGGTTTCCCTCTTTCATATGTGTATGAAAGTCATGTGTTTTCATTCTAAGAGATATGTATATTGTTGTCATATTTTGTACATATAGAAGAATATATTATTAACTAAATTAGAGATTTTATTAGTAGCTAGTATGTCCTAAAATCAGTGATAGAATTTTGGGTTTATCAGGCATTTGGGTATAAAAACTCATTGGTTGTAGTCTTTATGATTAGTGTAGATACATGTTTGAGAGCCAACATGACACCTATAAATTAATGTTGCATTATAAGATATGTAATACCTAGAAAAATTATGAAGCATAAAGGAACTAGTTAGCTCAATGGAATTTGTTTGGACAAGATACCATTGATGATATTGCTAGTGATGTAGACTCTACCATATAAAAAGTAGATTTTGGATTTAAGGTTCAAGAAAATACCCAATCTATAACTATAAATTTTTTGAATAGGCAACATCTTGATACATTTTCTAAAGTATTGCAAATATCTTATGATTAGAAGAATATCAAGAAATTTGTAAATAGCTTGAGAAACCATTAGATTTAGGTTTCAAAGAGATGTTGATGAATGTTAATCAAAATTCAATAATTTATAAGATAAATGATCATAAAGCAATGATTTCTCATGTTCCTTCAAAGTTAGGAAAAAATATACAATATATAAGAAAGTTTAAAATTAGACAAGCTAGACACAATAGTTTAGATGAAAAATCCTATATCATAACCTTATCTTCTAATATAAAAGTGGCACCACCAAAATAATAACATGGTATAATATCTCATAAAGAACCCCACAATAAAAATCATGGCGATATAGTTGAGCAATTCCAAATTTAGTCTATCAAAGAAAAAAGATTGGTTAAAATGTATTCAAATTGATGAATAAACTAATAATCCTTTATGTGCAGAAATAGATTAAATAATATAAGATGTAAAAGATTTAATTCTTAATGAACACATATAATCTAAATCTAAAGAAGAAAAACTAAAGAAAACATTATGAAATTTCTATTCCATAAACTATTTCAAAAAAATAAACTAAGAGAATCTCTTGATATAAATAGAGAAGATGTTGATGATGTACTAGGATGTGGGAAAATAAGATTAAAAAAAAAAATGCTAATTCATACATCCTAAAAGTTGATAAATAATAGATCCCTGTGATTCTTTTATGTATATTCCTTTATGTATATGGTTGGACATGACTACATATTTTATGAGGTTTACTTTGTGCTTTCATGACCTATATTTTTTGTGTTTCTCTCTCTTGTTTTCTCATCATTCGGGGAAACTTAAAGGGTATCCTATTCCCCTCGCTCTATATGAGCTTATATGATTACATCCTCATTTTTTTATTAATTGTCACTTGATGTTGTTGATGAAACCTATTACATGTGATTATTGGGGTTTACATGATCATATCTTTATTACCCTTTCTATCTTTTCTAATGTGGGGAAGTATTTTACATAGATATTATACAAAAATCCAAGATACTTTGAGCTCTTAGATTATGAATGCCAAGAATATTTTAGATTTCATTCACCAACTTTGTGTGGAATATGAATAGTCATTTAAAGATCTTAATTTTAATCTTTCATCTAGGGATTAGTTTTCTTTTCTTTTTATCACTATAAGTAGTAACCCCCAACACCATGAATTTTGTAGGGCATATTCACCCACCATTATATTAGTTTTGTAAGCCACTTCAACTATTCTTCTTACTATGCAATTTGATTGATCTTTGATCAAAAATTTTTAGAGAGGTCATGATCTTTTTGTAGGTGCATGCCTAGTTATCTTGAGCGAAGTATGTTGAACAACTATGCATGATATTGAAGATATTTGTAGAAATGCTTACTAGGTAAGGCAATGTTAGTAGTCATCTCATGGTATACAATGATTACAACATACACACAAAATGCATTTTTGAAAAGGATTTAGAAAATTTTAACCAGTTTGACAGTCACAACTAGTTTGATGGGTCACTTAAACCATGGTGCATTATGGCTATTCAAAATGCATGGCTTAAAATAATTTTTTACCCATAGAAAATCGACTGCTACAACTAGAGTAGTTGACTCTAAAGATAATCCATTGGTCTCTTTGTCAAATTGCATGATAGAATGTAAATATTGGTGACCAAAATAATTCTTGAGCCAAGTTTGAATGTCATGTCTAGATGATTTAGGTCATTGGCTTGTTCTAACAATCAACTTGAATTAACCTCTTAGCTACCATTCAGTTTCTTTTCATATTTAACAAGCTCAATGGTAATAGATTTTTTTATTCTTTAGCATGTGTGCTATGTAGATGACATTTTCTTCTCTTTTTATGTAATGATAAGGGAGTTGGGATTTTAAATTGTAGTAAAAATTACATTTTTGTATTTGAAATTGAAGGTATATTGATTTAATGCATGTCTATGAAAGATTTGATTGAAATTTTAATATCATGTCAGATTCATGCTTGAGGAGGGTTATTTATCTACATGAAAAATTCACAAAGTATGTATTGAAACTAAACATAGACAAGTTGCTTTTCAAGAACTAGTAAGCTATATAAATATTTTCCATTTTAGAGTTTTCCATGATGGCTTATAATAACCATATGAGTTTGCTTGTTGACCTATTTAGTATGTTGATCTTTCTAGCCATGTAGGCTTAGGGTAACAAGGTTTGTTGTAATTGTTTTGAATTTGAACAATTGCATTTTTTGACAAGAGTTTTAGTCCCTTTGTCCATTGAACATATCTTGCAATTATTCCAATTCATGGCATCCCATTTATTCTAGGAAATTTGTCATTCTTTGTGAAATAAAGCATGTTATACATGATAAACACAAACTTCAAATGGTCAAGGCATTTGTCTTGACCATTTGAAGTTTGTGTTTATCATTTTAACATGCTTTATTTCACAAAGCATGAAACATTTCCTTGAATAAATGGGATGCCATGAATTTGAATAATTGCAAGATATGTTCAATGGACAAAAGGCCTAAAACTTTTTTCAATCAATGCAATTGGTAAGTGCAAACTAAGGATCATTAACCTTTAGCAACTTCATATCAAGTTATACTCAATTTTTGGTAAAGTCTAGTAGTTATAGAATATGAGATGTAGGTTGATGTGATTTGGCTTAAGACTACACGCATCTTTGTAATGCTATCATTGGTATAAGTAGAAATTCATAAAAAACATAGTTGCATCATTGATAATTGATCTAGTTTGATTTCATGATCCATTATTAGTTCATTGTAGAATAATTTAAGTAATGTAGATAGGTCTTTACGAGGTTCTGTGGAATAACTAGAATGTAGAGCACTTTATTCAATTGTCCCTTTATACATAATGTTGAGAGATCAAGATAAATAGAAGATCATAGTGGCATTTTATCATCATAATTGAAGTGTGGAAAATGTAAAAGCAATATCTAGTATAAGTAAATTATATAAAAACCAAATATATTTATCATCATAATCCTATATAAATTTTGACAGCTTGTCCAAAATCTCTCCTTTCATATGAAATCATTTTTCTAGAATTTTGATTGTATTTTTATAGTAAAAATTCCTAAATTCCCTATTCCTAAATTTCTATGATAGTAATTGTAATCATCCATCAAAGCATGATTGAAATCAATTTTCTGTTAGACATTGTAGATGTAAGTGTGCTGGTAGCCATGATTGAAATTTGAGAGTTGTGGCTTTGGGAAAAAAGGTGTCGGGCTACTCCCTACCACCTAAAAACCTTCCGCTCATAATTATTTGATTAGCTAAAAGTGGGACACAACTCTCAACTTTCACCTTGATAATAGGTTCCATCATAGTGAGAAGGGTGCCTAAATCCAAGACCTTCCACCTTGGATGCCCTGAATGTGTACTAGTACCAATGTAATGATGAACAAGAATTTTCCAAGCTTCATTGTCTCAGAGAGCTATGATGATCTATTTAGCACACAAGACAATGCCTTGTCTGTGGATAGAGATCAAACCAAGTCCTCTAGCTTCATGAGGGAGGCAACAAAACTCCTAGCCATCATGATGGAAGCCTTGATGCCCAAAGAAAATCTCTGAGGATCTTCTTAATCTTCAAATAGGAGGCTTTAGAGGGAACCCAAAAAGAAGAGTAATAGACATGCATGGTGGCCCAAATTTTAGAGTAGATCTTAAATTTACCAGCTAATGAATGGGGCATGGAAAGATAAAGGGGTTCCTATGAATCTAAAAAATTCTCAATGATCAATCCATTTCCACCCAAAAGAGTCAAGCCAACCTAGTTTGGGAAGGAAAGATTACCTATAACATAGGGTCTTATGCCATTAGATGCTCAAACCAGAGGCTTGAAAAGAAATGTCCAGGCAATGAAGTGCTTGTTTGACATTATTCTCCTCTTCAATGAGAGTGAGGAAGGAGTCATTATAAAAAAGGCCAATGATCAACTATTGGGAAGAGTTGGGAAGAGAAATCCCCTTAACATGGGACTAGGAAACTACATGTGCCAACAAATAGTTGAAACCATTGCCTACCAAGATATATAGAGCTAAGGCAAGGGTGCAGCCTTGTCAAATGAACCTTAAGAGTCCAAAAGAATTGGTTTGCTATATGGTATTGGTAAAGCACATAGAGGCATCTACAAACAACATCTAGACCATGTGAATGAATCAGGAGCCAAAACCAAGTGCCTGCCACATGGCTAAGATGAACAACCATTAAATATGATCGTAATCCTTATCAAAGTTAATCTTGATGAAAACAACTGATTGTTGAGAATGTTGAGCCCATGTCCCTTCTCAAACAACTATTATGTTATCCAAGATGAATTTATATTTGATAAAACTAGTTTGTTCTAACTAAACAATTAAAGGAAGCATGGAGTGGAGCTTGAGAGACAAAGCCTTAGCAATGATTTTGTAGGAGACATTCAATAGTGTGATCAGCTGCCAATTATTGATGTCTTCGGCGTTAACAGCCTTAGGTATTAATTTAATGTTACATTTGTTGATAAAATTACCCAATGAATTATATTGCATGGTTTCAAGCTATATATTATACAAGTTGGTGCCCATGGTATCCCAAAATATTTTATAAAAATCACATAGAAATCCATCTAAGCTAGGGGCTTTGTCATTGTCCATAGAAAAAACTACATCCTTATATCATCTTAAGTGAGAAGCTAGTCACAAAGAATGCATTGAGCATTAGAAACCTAGTAGGGGATGACAACAAGACGCCATTGCAAGGTAAGATGCCTAGTAGAAGTGTAATCTTGAGCTAAAAAGAGATATTCATAATGTCAAACAAAGGCTTGAAGAATGATAGGTATAGGAGTTGTTAGCCTTCCTAAATCTTTTTAACAAATTGGGAAGTGTGGCAGGCATGTAAGGCTTGGAAAGACTCCTTCATCACTTTATACTCAATATTAATCTAGTGGAGCCAAGCTTTAATTTGTGCTCCATGAGCTATATGAGCATCAACAATTTGTTTCTAGTGTCGCAACTAAGCCACCTAAAGCTAGGCGGCAGAATCAAACAGTTGAGCCTCCAAAGTGTCAGTGGCATGGAAGAGCTCATGAGTTGTGGCTTTGTAGGTGTGGTGGAAAAAATGGGCAAGCTACTACCCATAAATGCAAAGGAGCCATGAAGTACAAGTGATGGCATCATTTCACTAGGCTATCCACCTAACCCCATGTAAAGGATGTGGCTACAAATTCAAAACACATTGAATATGAGATGAAATTGCTTTTTGATTGAGGAGAGACATGTTTAGAAAAATTGATGATTCATTGCTTTGGGCTTGAATCCTGCCACTCAATACGAAATCATATTAGGAAATGGTTAGATAGGACAAGGTCTGCTAATGGCTCAACTAGAAAAGTAAAACATTTTGAAAAGGTAAAGAAATATTATGTTGACATCATAGCCTGATCAAGCTACTTTAAGACCTTGTTAAGGCTGGCTCTCAAATTGCTTTATGTGTACCAAGTTGTATGATCTTGGTGATGACCAACATTGGGGTAAAAAAAACCTAATTTAATATGCATAACAAACCAATCCTCTCTTTCATTAGCTATCCAACGTATAGGAAAGCTTCCAAATTTATCTTAAGCCATCTTTATCATATTAAAATCAATATACAATACCCAAGTGGCAGTATGCATTGAATTTGCAATCCATCTCCAAAGGGAAGATCAGTCCATGGCATCATTTGGATTATTAATAGTAATAATCACAAAGGAATGATTATTAATGTGGAAAAGAGCCCATATTGCACAATTAGTGGGGTCAAATCCATGATCAACCAAAATCTAATTCTATGTGGGAGAGAGAAATGTGACAACTCCCCCCGACCAACCTCATGGATATTGTAGATAAAATGGTTGGAAGGCCAAAGAACATGACAAGCTGCAGAAATAAAAAACCCAAACACTTTGATGTCCTAGAGGCATACAATGTCTAAACCAAGAAATTGAAGAGAAACATCACAAATAGAGTATTTCTATGGGAGGTCTATAAGACCCTGAACATTCAAGAAATATAGTTCATTAAAAACTATTGAGAGGAATGTCCTCATTAAATCCAACTCTTCATGGGTAGAATAATTGGTCTTCAACATCCATCATGTGCCTTAAAGATTCCAATCTATAAGTTGAGTTGTAGGTCTATCCCAACTATTTCATCTATTTAAAGTGGTTCTATTTTTTTTGGCACGTGTGAGTGAATATTTGCAAAAAACCTCAATTTTGAAGACTTGGACAACTAACTACGACTATATTTTGTATTTTTGAGGGGTTTTAGTTTCAAATTGGAAGTTTCCATTGCATGGGGAATCATAAGCCCATAAAGGGTGTTAGAATATGTATTTAGATTCCAAAGATACATTATAAAATTGTTGTTCCCTCAAATTTGTCCTAAAACAGGGCTACTAGAAAGAGACAATTTGTTAAACAAGTCACCTACAATTGTATTTCTTTAATATTTTGGCTTTCAAAGCCCAAATTCTTCCACCCTCTGCATCAAATACTTGTTAAAGTGACTTTACATGTTTTTTGGGTTGGTATGTGCATGGGTACTCTGCATCAGGTACCAAGAGACATATTTTGTGTTCTTCACCCCATGGGACCTAACTAATGGTGATAATAGATCTCAGTGGGTGAGTTTATGCTAGTGGAGGCCCTGTTTCATTCCCCAAGTGTCCCAACTGAATCAGGCTACAGTGTACTAGCAAAGTCTCTTAAGAGACCTAAGAGCCAAAAATTGCCAGACTTTGATGAAATAGTTCTTACACTTCATGGCACCTAAGAATGATTCATTCAGACCTATATCTAGATGTCAAGCCCCTCCACAATAACCTATCTCAGGTTTGACCAACTCAACATCGTTTGACCATGCCAACGATGGTTGCATTCTTGCAAAATGCCTTTGTGACATGTAGTGTAAAGGTGCTAAGAGTCATATTTTGCAATATTCACCACATGGGACCTATCCAATGGCACCGACAAGTTGGGGTGGGTTGTTTTATGCTATTGAAGGCCCTATTTTTTTCTCTAGGTGTTCCAATTGAATCAGGCTACAATATACCAACAAAGTCTCTTAAGAGACCTAAGAGCCAAAACTTGCCAAACTTTGACAAAGTAGTTCTCGCATTCTGTGGTACCTAAGAATGATATGTTTGGACCTATAATTGGATATTAGACCCCTCCATAATAACCTCTCTCAGTTTTGACCAACTCAAAATCATTTGACCGTGCCAACGACGCATGCATTCTTGCAAAATGCCTTAGTGACATGTAGTGTAAAGGTGCCAAGAGTAATATTTTACGTTCTTTAACCTGTGGGACCTAATATATGGTGAAGATAGGTCAGGGTGGGTGGGTTTATGCTATTGGAGGCCCTATTTTGTTCCCCAGGTGTTCCAAATGAATCGAGCTATAGTCTACCGGCAAAGTCTCTTAAGAGACCTAAGAGCAAAAAATTGCCAGACTTTGATGGATTAGTTCTCGCACTTCGTGGCACCTATGAATGATTAGTTCAGACCTATAGCTATATGTCAAGCCCCTCCACAATAATTTCTCTCTATTTTGACCAACTAAACATCATTTGACCATGCCAACGGCGGATGCATTCTTGCAAAATGCTTCGGTGACATGTAGTGTAAAGGTGCCAAGAGCCATATTTTGCGTTCTTCACCCCATGGGACCTAACCGATGGCATTGATAGGTCAGGGTGGGTGTATTTTTTCTATTCAAGGTCCTGTTTCATTCCCCCAATGTCCCAATCAAATCTGGCTACAGTGTACTGGCAAAGTCTCCTAAGAGACCTAAGAGCCAAAAATTGCCAAACTTTGATAGAGTAGCTCTCACACTTCATGGCACCTAAGAATGATTTATTTAGAACAACAACTAGATGTTAGGATCCTCCATAGTAACCTCTCTCAGTTTTGACCAACTCAACATCATTTGACTGTGCAAACGATAGATGCATTCTTACAAAATGCCTCAGTGACATGTAGTGTAAAGCTGTCAAGAGCCATATTTTGCATTATTCACCCCATGGGACCCAACCAGAAGCACTGACAGGTTGAGGTAAGTGGTTTTATGCTAACGAAGGCCTTATTTCATTCCCCAGGTGTCCCAATCGAATCAGGCTATAGTGTACCGGCAAAGTTTCTTAAGAGACATAAGAGCAAAAAATTTCCAAACTTTGATGGAGTAGTTCTCACACTTCATGGCACCTATGAATGATCTATTTAGACCTATAGCTGGATGTTAGGCCCCTCCATAGTAACCTCTATTAGTTTTGACCAACTCAACATCATTTGATCATGCCAACGGGGGATGCATTCTTGCAAAAATGCCTCATTGACATGTAGTGTAAAGGTGGGGAAAATGAGAGGTGTGTGTGAAGGTAAGAGAGCCTCAAGGGCTCAAGAAACCCTATATAAAATCTCAAAGAAGTTTTTTTTTCAGGTTCATTTGTAAAAATGGTTGGAATTTATAGGTATATGCAATGAAAACTGAAGGTATGTGTTGGAAGCCTTGTAGAAGGGGTTTAAACCTCAAAATTTGATTAATGGAGGAATTTTTTATTATCACTTAGAATTGTACCCTTCTTGGAGACCTCTAAGCATTCTAATGACACAATGGGAATGATCTCAAGGTGTGGGATGTTACAGATTAGATCAGACCTCCAGATAAGGTTGGTTCCTCTTTTTGAGCTTAAGGCTCAGAGAAATAGACTAAAATTACACTAATGATCACCAGGGTAAAGGGAGAGAGGGAAACTAAAATTAAGAAGGGAGGTGATACACCAAGAATTAGGGTGTTTAGCTGTAACTGACATAACACAACAATGACCTCAACTACTAAAAGAGACTCAAAAAGACTTACAACTTTAACAGAGGTTTGAATTAGAAAACTATAACCAATGGAGGGACCATTTTATCCACAGAATGAGTTAGAGATTTCAAGTAAACACATAGTGAAAGCATAAGAGAAGAAAAATATTAGTGATTATATTGATCATAAAGGCTAAATGGCCATTAAAAAAGAAAAGTAGTTTGTTATAGAGAGATAGACACAAAATAACCATCTACATTCATTGGTGAACTTCTATTAGAGACATCAAAGGCTAAGCTTTGAGCACAATGTATCAGATCTGACAGGATCTTGTAAATGCATTACAAGGCTTGTGATAATAAACTTCTTGCAAGTATGTGCCTGATCAGTGTTGTCATTGATGTCAACATATATGTGTTGTTATTGGTGTCAACTATGCTCTTATTTTGTTGCTTTCTTGTCATGAGTAAGAAGATTTATATTAACCTATGTAAGTAATTCTGATGTTGAGGATATTGAGAAAATTAGCCCCTCTGGTGGAAAAAATGTGTTGCAGTTGAAACAATGTATTAGACTCAGAAAAATAGTCTAGAAGAATGCTCTGCATTTTTTATATAATGAATATATTTGCCTATGGATTGGAAGTGATTTAGAAGTCCATCTAAAGATGCTATGTTCTGAGTTTGAGCCTCTGGTATGAAGAATTGAGTGAGTTATGTTCACCAGAGTGAAAATAGCTTTTTCTATATGTTTGGTGGTGACAGGGAGAAGGTGTTATGCTTCGCATTCCTCCACATTGAAGTATTTTGGATTGTGGCTCCGGAATCATGTCTAGAAGGATATTAAGTTCCTTCAACTACAATGGTTTGTGATTTGGTGGTCTGCAAGCTATCCTTTACTTATGATAATGGTTTACAATGTTGTTCTTATGCTCCAGTTTGAAGAATCTTCTTCATAGAGTGGTTAGAGATCATGTGGTTGTTCCTGATGATTACAATGTGCTTATGGATGTCTCTTGACCATGTTCCTACCTTCAGATTGGTCCATGGAGAGAAATTTGGATCATGGTTAAACAATGTTCTTAGAAGACCTAATATTATCATCAGTCTTGTCTGACTTTATTGATTTCATTAATTGCAGAGAAGCATTGAAGATTGTAGAGGCATGGCGTGACATGGAAGATTACATGTGAGTCCTAGCTAAGGAGCAATGTGATCCACATACATCTTTACATATTCTCCTTAGTTGATTTTGTATTAGGTCTAGACCTATTCTATGTATGTTTGTAATGCTGATCTTGGAGATTGTTCCAATGGTTGATGAATGTATTACTAACTTTGATGTACATTCCAAGGTTGATGACTTGTATAAAAGCATGTAATGAAGTTGCAAAAAATTGTGTCTGTTGTGAAGATGAAAAGATAAGTGCGAAGGTGTGAAAGAGCAGAGCAGAGGAGTAATATTATGCTTTAATGGAACTGAACACTGGCATGGAATAGATGTTGTTGAATCAGTTCATCTTTTTGGTAGTGATCCACCCTTTGGCAGTAAGCCACCCATAGGTAGTGAGTCATTCTTTGCAGTGAGCCCTGTAGCAAGTGAGCCTCTATTTTTTGGTATTGATATAACTTATATATTTTTTTGGGCTAACACCCACCATGGTTTTTCCCTTTTACGGTTTTCCACATTAAAATCTAGTGTCTCTAGTGCTGATTATGTTATTGTGTTGAACTTATCATTTCATGCTTTCATGGTTATATCAGAATATAAGTAATTGATAAGTTATTGTTCATAATTAGTTAAAAGTTTTAGGACAACTGATTGACCCCCCCTCTCAGTTGTTTGGTGTAGTTCAACAATTGGTATTAGAGCAAGGTTCCTCAGAAGAAAGCCTAACATCTTGAGGAAGATCTAGGATGTCTTATAGGAAGGAAGCTCCACAGTTTGATGGGACAAATTATGCTCTTTGGAAGGTATGAATGAAAATCCATATGTTCTTTCTTTGTTATAAAGTATGGTTAGGTACACAGTCACAATTTGTCATGCCTGAAGATGGTCTGACAACTGAAGATGATATTAAAGAATATGAATTGGATGTCAAAGAAAAGGATGGCCTATTAAGTTCCTTAAGTCACTCAGTGTTGACAAAAGTTGTGGACCTTGAATCTTCAAATGAGGTATGGGAGAAGCTAAAAAATCTATATGAAGTAGATGATTATGTAAGAGAAGCCAAGGTATAGAATGTTAAGAAAAGTGTCTCAACTTTGCAACTTCAAAAGATTACTATTCTTCCCAGTTTTGGTCTTTTTGAATACTCTTTATCTTGGAGAATGGTCTGGAACCTTCAAAGTTTCCAAAAGTTTCCAAACGAGCTAAAAATTGTCAGACTTACTATTTTTAGTAAGTCCTTTGATTAAGCTTAGATTGACCTAAAATTTTTCCTATAAGGTGCAAAACAACTACGTGAACATCTCAGGTGAGTTTTGTCTCAAGATCATATCAGGATTGCGAGATATTAAAGTTTCTATTTTTTGAAACTGCAAGAAAAAGTCTTTGAACTCAATTACTGGAATTGAAACTTCTCTCAATGTCTCAAAAATGGTGATAACCAGTGTAGAAGGTTATAGGGTGATAGATCTCTTCACGAGCTTTCTGCCACATTAAATGGTTCATCAATCAGACACCCAGATAAAAAATTATGACCTCCGGAAGTTGGACCTTCTATTTTGGGAAATGTAAAAACATGTTGGACACATAAAAGAGTTGTAAAGGGGAGAGTTACAAGTGTTGATGTGTGTAAATTGTCACATCACAAGGCATATTTGATTGGAGATAATTTGGGTCCCACTTTTTGGTGGTTTTGGTTTATTGTTTTGTAATTACCATTAGCGGTGTACTATATTGTATCTCCCATATATCAGGAACTTGAGATGGAGGTTGTATACATAAGAATCTTATAGATGTCAAATTACCTCCTGGATCTCTGGTTGGATATACTCTTGTAAAAGCTTGCATTGCAAGTATATTGTAAACTTTGTGATTCCTCAATAATATATTGGGAGGCTTTGGAGTGTGGGTTTTTTACCTGAAAGGGTTTTCCCCATATATATCTTGTGTTGTGAGTTTTGTGTTTGCATTTGGAAGTTCTTATTATCTTTCTATTAATGTGCATCTTAATCTATAACTGTAAAAGTTAAAAATTGCATAAGCCTTTCCTCATTAGATCAGTGTAGGAAGTGTTTTCTGCGTACCTTGCTTCCTTTCAGTTGGTATGAGAGCCTAATCACCTTTGGTTCTAGTTGTTGGGTAGAGGATTTTTTGAGCTGATCTTCATTTGAGTGGGACCTTGTGCAGAGGATTTTGAAATCTTTGTTGCAGGTAAGAGATGGCGAGCACATCTGGGAGGTTTGAGATAGAGAAGTTTAATGGTAGTAATTTTGATTTGTGGAAACTCAAAATGGAGGACATGCATGTAGATCAGGATTTATGGGAAGTCGTATCTAGTACAAAACCAATGTCAATGTCTCAAGAAGACTGGGATCTCAAAGATCAAAAAGCTAAGGGTTTGATAAGACTATTTAGCTAACTCAGTGCTCCTGAATATCCATGAAGAGAAGACTGCAAAGGAAATTTGGAAGAAGCTTGGAGATGTTTATCAGTCTAAATCCCTGGTGAACAAGTTATTCCTATGAAAGAAATTGTATTCTCTAAGGATGGAAGATGGAGGATTTGTCACTGATCACTTGAATACATTCAATATGCTTTTTGCCTAGTTGACTTCTGTTGGTGTGAAGATGAGGAGGATCGATGTATGAAATTACTATGTTCCTTACCAAATTCATGGGACCACCTTGTTATGGCCATTGGGAGTACCACTACCACCTTCAAGATGGATGAAGTGGTTTCTTCGTTGTTGTCTAAAGAGATGCGGAGAAAGTCTTCCGAATCATCTAAGGAGGTTCTTGTGGTTCATGGTAGATCTAAAGAGAAGGGAAAGAAAAAAGATAAGAAGGAAGAAAAAAGAAGATCCAAATCCTGTGGGAGATCTAAGTCTCCCAGAAAGGCCAAGGCCCTGTGCTAGAACTGTGGCAAACCTGGTCACTTCTACAAGGAGTGCAAGGAGGAGAAAAAGAAAAAGAAGAATTATGATTCAGATTCTAACAAGTCCTCTCAGGATGAAGGAGAAGCATTTGTTGCTACCTTGGCAATGCATGCATCTAAGGATGTGTGGCTTATTAACTCTGGGGCATCTTTTCACATGACCTCGCATCAGGGCTTGTTTTTGAAGTATGAAGAATACGATGGTGGAAAGGTGTACTTGGGTGATGATTCTCACTTGGATATTGATGGCCGTGGAAGAGTCTTAATTTGATTCCCTAATGGATGAGTAAAGGGAATCAATGGTGTTCTACATATCCCTAGTTTGACACAGAACCTTCTTTTTGTAAGTAAATTGAATGATGTAGGTGTGCAAGTTATTTTCTTGAATGGAGGATGTAAGATGACTAGAGGATCTATGGTGTTGGCTAAGGGTGTTGGGATTGGCACTCTATTTCAGTTTGATGTATGTGCAACTTAGTGCAATATTGCCTCTATTTTGAAGAAGAGAGCTTCAGAGTCTTTATCCTCACCATCAGAACCAATAGCGAAGAAGACTGTTGCATCTACTTCTGATGGTCATGCTTTCTAGGTACCTAAGGGTGCTCATTCTATGGAGATGGAACTTTCAGCTGAGAAGACAATGTTATGGTACCAAAGGCTTGGTCACATTGGTGAAAAGGGTTTGAGGACCCTGAAGAATAAAAATCTTGTTGAGGGTATGAATGATTGTAACCTTGAGTTTGATTTCTGTGAACATTGCATTTATGGAAAATAAAACCATGTTTAGTTTTATTCCAGTTCTCACAAATCTTCTAAGGTGTTGGACTTGATTCATTCTGATGCGTTTGGTCCTATTAATGTTCCTTCGATTTCAAAAACTATTTACTTTGTTTCATTCTTTGATGACTATAGTAGAAGGACATGGGTGTATTTCCTTAAAAGTAAATATGAAGTCTTTAATAGATTCAAATATTTCAAAGCTCTTGTAGAGAATCAGAAGGATAGAAAGATTAAGTGTTTAAGGACTGACAATGGTGGTGAGTTTTGTTCAGCAGATTTTGACAAGTTCTATAAAGAATAGAGGATTGAGAGGCACAAGAGAACTCTGTATACCCCTCAGCAGAATGGATTTGTAGAGAGGAGGAATAGAATGTTGATGGAGAGGGCAAGGAGTATGCTAAGTGGAGCTGGTCTTGAACAAATGTTTTGGGCTGAAGTTGTTGCTACCACTTGTTACTTGGTTAACAGGTCTCCTACATCAGCGCTTGTTGATAAGACACCTATGGAGGTATGGTCTAGTAAAAATCCTTCATTAAGACACATTCAAGTATTTGGTTGTGAGGCATATGCACATGTGCCTAAGGAGAAGAGGACTAAGTTGGAGAACAAGGCTATAAAGTGTATCTTCATTGGTTATGGAATTAGTGTGAAAGGGTACAAGCTTTGGGATCCAGTAGCTAAGAGAGTTAGGTATAGCAAAAGTGTGATCTTCAAAAAACTCAATCCTTCTTCTATTGTCTTACAGCTAGAGAAAGAAGAGAAGTAAGATGATGTGGTTCAGCTTCCTTCCACCCCTGAGAAAGTTGAACCAAAAGCATCTGTTGGACCTGATAATGAGGAGACGTCTAGTAGCTTAGAAATTTTAGAAGAAGATGAAGAACCTCAACTTCAACCTTTGAGGAGGTCCACATGAATAAGGCAGCAACCTGATAGGTTTGGTTATTCATTGCATGATTCTGGTTGCATTGTTTCTTTGATTTCTAACACTGATGAGCCTAGAACTGTGAAAGAGACTATGGCTATGAAAGATGCAGGTTCCTAGAAGGATCCACGAAAGAGGAGATGGCTTCTTTAGAAAATAATAATACTTGGGACTTGGTGTCTTTGCTTGAAGGATGAAAACCTATTGCATACAAATGGGTACATTCAAAAAGAAATTCGGTGTAGATGGCAGTGTTAAAAAATATAAGGCTAGATTGGTTGTGAAGGGGTATTCTCAGGTGTAGGGAATTGACTATGGTGAGATTTTCTCTCCCATTGCAAAGTTGACATCTATTCGGTTCGTATTATCTCTTGTAGCAGCGTATGATCTAGAAGTGGAATAGATGGATGTGAAGACAACATTCCTTAATGGTGACTTGGAGGATGAAATCTATATGTCACAGCTAGAGCACTATGTAGTGAAAGGTAAAGAAAATCTGGTTTGCAAGTTGAAAAAGTCTTTGTATGGTTTGAAACAGTCTCCTAGGATGTGGTACCAGAAGTTTGATGCCTTTGTGTTGAGTATTGGATTTAAGAGATCAAAATCAGATCATTGTGTTTACTACAAGTTTAACAATGATCACATTCTCATTATTGCAATGAATGTCGATGATATGTTACTCATTGGGAATGGTAAAAGTTTGATTTCTAATTTGAAGTCTTAGTTGTTAGCATAGTTTGAGATGAAAAATCTAGGGGTAGCTCGGTATATTTTGGGAATGGAAATAAGAAGAAATAGAGCAAACAAAAAACTTTGGTTAGGCCAGAGTAAGTATGTTAACATTGTGTTGCAAAGATTCAGCATGATGGATTGCAGACCTTTGACTATTCCTGTTACAATGGGGACAAAGTTATCTATTGAAGATTGTCCAAAGTCTCCTTCTGAGACAGAGGATATGAGTAGAGTTCCTTATACTAGTGTGGTTGACAGTTTGATGTATGTAATGGTCTGTACAAGACCAGACATTGCCCAAGCAGTGGGAGTCCTTAGTCGATTTATGGCTAATCTAGGATGGGTACATTGGGATGCAGTGAAGAGAGTGTTCAGATATTTGTAGGGTACTTCTGATTATTCCTTATGTTATCATGGTTATCCTATAGGACCTCTGCATTCACTTTGTATTCATGGATTTGTGGATTCAGATTGGGCAGGTGACATTGACAGTAGGAAATCCACCAGTGCTTATGTGTTCACTATCTTTGGTGGTGCTATTAGTTGGATGAATAAGAAACAACCTGTGGTCACTTTGTCTACTACTGAAGCTGAGTACATGGAAAAAACTCATTCTTGTAAAGAAGCCATTTGGATTGAGAGATTGTGTTCTGATGTTGGGTTTGATGGAGGGAAGATTACTATTTGTTGTGACAGTTAGAGTACCATATGTTTAGTGAAGAATCCTACTTTCCATGCAAGGACTAAGCATATTGATGTCCAGTACCATTTTGATCGTGACATGGTAGAGGATGGGAAGGTAAACATGGAAAAAGTTGAAACTTTGATGAATGTTGCAGATTCCTTGACAAAACCTATGAGCGCAGTGAAGTTTAGATGGTGTTTAGAGTCTATGGGCCACATGGCCCCTAGAAATTAAATCATGGTGTTGACACTCCCTTTGCTCTTGCAAGGTGTTTGACAAGTGGGAGAATATTAAGAAAAGTGTCTCAACCTTGTAACTTTGAAAGATTACTCTTCTTCCTAGTTTTGGTCTTTTTGAATACCCCTTATCTTGGAGAATGATCTAGAACCTTCAAAGTTTCCATAAGTTTCCAAATGAGCTAAAAATAGTGAGACTTACTATTTTTAGTAAGTCCTTCAATTGAACTCAGATTGACCTAAATTTTTTCCTAGAAGGTGTGAAACATCTAAGTGAACATCTTAGGTGAGTTTCATCTCAAGATCATATCAGGATTGCGAGATATTAAAGTTTATGTTTTATGAAACTGCTGGAAAAAGTCATTGAACTCAATTACCAATATCAAAATTTCTCTAAATGTCCCAAAAATGGTGATAATTGGCAAGCAAGTTATAGGGTGATAGATCTCTTCATGAGCTTTCTGACGCATTAAACGGTTCATCAATCGAACACTTGGATCAAAAGTTATGACCTCTGAAAGTTAGACCTTCTATTTTGGGAAATGTAAAAATGTGTTGGACACATAAAAGAGCTATAAAAGGGAGATTTACACATGTTGGTGTGTGTTTTGGCACATCACAAAGAATCTTTGATTGGAGATAATTTGGGTGCCACTTTTTGGTGGTTTTGGCTCATGGTTTTGTAATTACCGTTAGTGGTGTACTTTATTGTATCTCCTATATATCAGGAACTTAAGATAGAGGTTGTATGTAAGAGTCCTATAGATGTCAAATTATCACCTGGATCTCTAGTTGGATATACTCCTGTAAAAGTTTACTTTGCAAGTATATTGTAAACTTTGTGATTCCTGAATAATATATTGGGCGGCTTTGGAGTGTGGGGTTTTTTACCTGAAAGGGTTTTCCCCATGTATATCTTGTGTTGTGAGTTTTGTGTTTGCATTTGGAAGCTGTTATTATCTTTATGTTAATGTGTATTTTAATTTGTAATTGTAAAAGTTGAAATTTGCATAAACCTTTCCTCAATAGATCAGTGTAGGAAGCATTTTCCATGTACCTTAATTCCTTTCATAGATATTGAAAGTGAAATATGAAGGTTTGAAGATGAACGAAGATGAAAATATAATAGCCTTTATGCAAAGAGTTGATGAACTTGTCACTGGAATAAAAGGTATCAGAGGAACTGTCAGTGATAAGGAAATTGTAATAAAAATTCTCAGATCACTGCCAAAGTTCTATAGTCACAAGGTAGCTGCTATTGAAGAATAAATGACTGTGAAAACTATTGACAGAGATTAGTTACTTGGAAAGCTTGCAGCCTTTGAGATGAGAGAATTTGGGGATGCCCTACGAAAAGTTGAATCATCTTTTAAAGCCAGTACTTTAGAAAATATTTCTAGGACTAAGAAATATAAAGTGTGTTGGGTGAATATTTTGTCGTTAACTCGCTAACGGAAAAATGGGTATATCAGCTATAGCTATGATGAGACAAAGTCTCTCCTCTCAGCAAGGGGAGGTTCCCTCTAATTACTTAACTTTTGCAAATCAAACAACTTATAAAATTTATGTACACTAAAAACTATGTTTGTGGTGGTTCCATCTCATCTCATTCTCTTTTTTCAGAATAGACGTTTATATTTCAAACTCTTGATATAAGACTTGTAAATTATCACAAAATCACAGAAACTCAAAGTTTTCTGTTACCTCACTTACTACTTGTAAATGGAACTATTTGAAGTAGAATGCAGCCCAAAGTCTTCACTCCTCTTCAAGATGATAAAAGTAAATCGAATATAACAACTTGCAGTGCAAAGTCTCCAAACTATTGTATTCTCACAAACATGAACATATAACCCACAACCGATTTGATAACACAAAGTTTATCAGAATCAAATTAAGAGTGCTCTTCAATCACTTGAAACAAACTCCACACTTCAATTATTATCAAATAAGATTATGATAGAAAGACATAAGAACAATACTATCACAACACAAATAATCCCAAGACAAAGATTGGAATTGAACTTGCTTTCTTGTATTGACAAATATTTGAATATTCATTTTCACAAAAAGCACAAAGTCTTGATTTGCTTCTCAATTCGCCAGAGTTTTCTTGCAATAGACAAAAGATAGCTATTTACAAAAGATGTCCCCTTTATTTATAGGGAAAGACCTTGAGAAAATCTAGGAAATCTACAACTACTTTGACTTATTCAATAACAGAGTCCTATTTGATTTATGACTTCTCTTGTTTCACATGTAATTACATTTTGGAAAATTACATGTGTAGATGTCCAAAACAAAATTCCATTTACATAAAATCTAAGAAAAAGAAGCTAAGGCACTAGCTCCCTCCATCCTTTTTCCTCAGAAAATTCTGATACATGGTTTGAACGACTGACATCTCACATACATCTAGTTTTGCTGTGTTTTCAGAGATGGTGCGAGCTCAGAGAATTGAATCTTTCATTGCCTTTACTGCCTTTTCATGCTTGTCTAGATTATCTTTCAAATTCTCCAGAGTCGAATGTTGATCATAGAGGTTGTCCATTGAGAGCATTGAGGGAGCTTCCTCTTCAAATTTCTTTTGTACCATTTCTTCAAAAGAACTTATCATTTCCTGTGCTGTGAGGAAACTGTGATCATCCCTTGTCAAGGTGCAAGGGAGTTCTTCTAGCCGATGTAGGAGTGTGACATCACTGTCTTCACTGGCTTCTTGAGCTTGACACAGATCTTCAAGTAACCTCTTTATTATGAAAATTTGGTGAGCTAGAGTCTCCTTGGTCTTGAGATATGATTCCTTGTTGGTGATGACCCCAATGGTGATCAGATTCTTTATCTTGATCTTCTTCATATCTATCCACTCTTCTAGGCTCTCTTCTTGATCTTGCAGCTCTTGTAAAAGTAGATCTACCAAATTGTCTAGCTCCGCTTTAGCTTTGTCCATTTTCTCCTTTCTTTCCACAGCGGTTTTCAACAAAACTCATCCTTGTGCCAACAACTGCTCCACTACATCCCCCACTATTTTGCCTCTAGCTTGGGCTTTTTCAACCTTCTATATCAGGGGATCTTCCACTGTCACTACCATTAGTTTTACTATTTCTGATGACTTCACTATCTTCTGAAAGACAGCGGCTAGTTGTTCTGATTTTGCTTTGTATTGCTCTTTTTCCCTCTTAGCTTCATCATACTTCTCAAGTAGGGTACTGGCAGTGGTCTAGAAATCTGCTTTGACTCCCTCATGAGTCACTTTACCAAGCTCAACCCTTGAGATGACATAACTGCTCATGTCAAAAGTATCAACCGTGGCATCTTCAAGAGGTTTGGCTATTTCAGCATATCTGATCCCCTTTTCAGTGACCAGCCTAGAAATAGTCTTAGGCTTCTTCTTTTGGTTCTTTACTTTCACGGGCAACAGCTTTTCAATGTCAATCTCATCAGGTGAAATGGCTTGCTTCTTCCTCTTTGGTGTATAGGTAGATAGCCATGGAGGAAGTATAGATGCATCAACAGCTGGAGGGGGATCCACTACTTGCTTGGTTGGCTCTGCATTTATACCCGTGATGGTGACAATTGGACTCGTGTTGGTAAACACAACACCTATATCAATAACCTTTTGTGAAGCATCAAGAAGGTTCTCCAAAACAGTTTGTTCACTGATATCAAAAGAAGGGGAAGATAAGCTTGGAATGGAACCAGAAGAATCAAAAATAGTTCCAAGACTAGCCCTCATGGATTGAGGAGTATTGTCAGAAGAAACAACAAAAATGGGAGAAAGAGGAACATTTGAAATTACCGGCAAACCATTAGAAAACTGAACATGAGGAGGAGGTGTAAGAACTTGTGTCTTGGAAGGAAGGTCTTTCACAGGAGTCTACAGGGAACCATCAAGGCGCTCTACCTCGGTATCTTCATCTTCACCTTGTTCAGCTTCTGTAGATACCTTTGTCTTAGACCTTTGAACATTTTGTTCTTCAGTCTCAACATCTTCAATTTCCATATGATCATCATTGATGTCTTCAACATCTGACTTAGTGGCATCAGAAGCCTCTGTGGTTTCTTTCTTCTTTCCTCCCTTGGATACAAATTTGATTTTTGGTTTGTGTACCTTGGAGGAAGAAGAGGTGTCACTCTTGTTCTTGGTTTAGTTTTCTATGTTTTTCCTTGTTTGCTCTTGTGTCCCCTCTTCGGACCCTGTAAAGAACTCTTTCAACTTGATCCCTTTACTTTCCAACCACAAGTTGGTGTTTACCAATATAGGTTGGAATCTTTTCCTGATGGATGTCTCCTCCTTGACTGACCATTTCACCTCTGGGAGAGGTGAAGCCTCAACATTCTTTGCCTCATATTTATGATCTAGGACATCTCCATCATCCTCCATTCCATCTGGAATATCAGCTAGTCCTAGTTCTTCAATTTGGCTTAGATGAAGCCTGTAGAAATCCAATTTTCTGATCTCATTTTGGGTCCTGAGATCTACCCATATGTCTTCGACCATTGGCTCATGAAAATCTGACTTCCTCTTGATTTTATCTTGAACCCTTCTGAAGTCGAAATGATTTCTTTTCTTGTAGGTCTTCATAGTGACCAACTGCAACTCAGAGTCAATTATCTTTGCTTTGTTGGCTGACTGAACTGAGTACCTCCCAATCTCAATAGGAAACTTTATCCCTGATTTCTTAAGCTCCATCTGTTTATTGTGTACCACGATCAGTTGTCTGCAAAGCTCCATAAGAACAATACGATCACTGGGATACCGTGGCAGCATGTAAGGGTAACCAGGATAGTATCCTACCCAGAGATAAGTGAAGGTGGGAAATTGTAAGAACAAACAACCAAAAGAATTTACAACCTGCCATGCTTCATCAGATACTCTTTTTTGAACCAGTTCGCCATCCCATAAGCACATGAAAACTGAGAAGAACGCATCATTGACTCTTCTAAAATGATGAATTGACACCTTCAGTGTGATTTGGGGGTAGTATTCATACACTGGGACCAACCTCCTGTCCCCTACTTGGGTCAAACCTGGAAAGTTCCTCATACTTGCAGCAACATAGACAAGGTAAGAGGTCATGTAAAATTTGAAGGTAGTATTGACCCTTACCAGTTGCTCGTGCAAAGCATTGCTGATCTGTTCACCCTAGAATATCTTCTGGTTATCCCATAGAATCACCTTGATGTAAGTGTACATCTAGTCCTGGAATTTGGAAGCAGAAGGGAGCCCTCTGATGCAACTCAAGAGAGTGATCAAATCACACAATTCCTCCACAAAATCACTCCTGTGAAGGTCCTTTGGCCATCTAGTCAAAGTTGCCCTAGGAATCTTCAACCATTTGCTGTTTATGTGCCTTCTAGCAGATTCCAAGTCATTGTCATAGTCTTGTTGACCTTGAGCAAAATCAATCTGCTCGACATTTTCAATTGGCAGACACGAAGATTTTGTCCATGAATTTTGCATCCAATCTCATGATAACATTTCCCTGTGAATCTGTCACAGCTCTAGTGTCTCTATTGTAGTGATTGGCCACTTGTAGAACAAATTCAGGATTATGTGCACTGACAGGAAATGATGCAACCAAATGGATACTGTTGTCAATGATTTTCTGCATATGCCGGGAGGGATTTGCTTGTTTGGTTCTATCTATGAATTCAGCCATATCTACGTGCCCAATTTCAGTGTCTCTGATTTCATCAACATTTGACCGAACTGATGTTACCAGAAAGACACCCTGGTTCTTGTACTTCATGGCTCTGGACTTTGACGGAGATGATTCTGACATGAGCTCTTGAGAGAACTACGAATTTGAACACCACGAACGCTGATTGAAAACTACAAAAGGCCATGATCTCACAGTTAGGGGAAAAATTGGATAAACTGGGTCAACTGCGTTTTGGCGATCATGGACAGGAAAGCATGCGTTTAAGGGGCTTAAGTGTGCAAATCAAGGTGAAGGTGAAAGTGGGCTTTTGGTTTTGAAAAGTGAATTTTCCAATGTTAGGGAAAAATCAGGAAAATGTGCTAGGGCAGGTGTTTCAGCCGCTCTTGCAAGTTGGGAGAGATTTCATGTGTAAAGGTGGTTAAAAACACCACTTCTACATGTGTTTTGGAAGTTTTTTGGTTTGACATGCTCGAGCGGTGAAAACGACTGCTACTGCATATAACTTGGTGAAAATCTCAAGTGCTCGGGTGGGGAATTTGGCCGCTCAGGCAAGGGAAGTGATTTTGAGTTTTGGTGTAGGGGCAGTTGAAAACACTGCTTCTACATTTGGGAGATCTATCGGTTAACATGTTTGAGCGGCGAAAATAACCGCTCATGCAGGTAAGCATAATTTTAAGGGTTTTGATGTTCAGGCGGGTGTATCGATCGCCACTGCAGGGGAATGAACATGCCGCTTTCAGTGTAAGGGCAGAAAAACTTGCCGTCTTTGCACATAATGGGAGTTGGTAGTTTTGGGAAGATCTAGCGGTGAATGTGGCCGTTGTTGCACACAATGGGAGGGTTGGTAGTCAGTGAAGGTTTAACTGATGAAAGACACATCATTTTCAAAATGATAAACCCTAATGGCAATCTAAAACACTCTGGATATGAATCACAAAACAATAGAAGAATAAAAACCTAACAAAACTTTATAAACTAACAACACAAAAATTCAATGAGTAAAAACGGAGAAGAGAAACAAAAGAAACTTACCTGTAAAAACTTGAAACCCTAGGTTCAATCTGCAACATGAGATCCGTTACCACTTGGGAGCATGCAATCAAATGGTCAAAGAGAATGTTGGTGGATCAATTAAAAGGCTTTAGTAAAAGAAAATGACAAGCAACAATGGGTTTGATAACATATTTAAAAGGGTGAAATTGAAGTTTAAATGCCTAGCACGAGTGGCCATTAATGGCACTCGACACCAAAATCCTGAGGATCTCGCTCGAGCGGCGGTTTCGGCCGCTACGACAATACAATTGACAAATGTGTAATGTCGGCGAAAAAAGCCATCATTGCATATCTGACGGAAAACACATGCGATGGCGGTGAATTTAGCCGCTCCTACACATGAAATTTAAAAATGATGTAATAGTGGCGAAAAATGCCGTCATTACATCAAACAAGAACAAGCCTAAAAATAATAATATGTATGAGCGGCATTTTTAGCCGCTCTTGCATATCAAGAGTCGAAAAAATTTACTAACTCCTAAAGATAACCAAAATGACATTTTTACTAGTTTACGACTTGAAATGATCCTCGTGAAAATTGAGAGATCAATTCAAGGGAATGTCACAGACGAGTTTTAAAATGTCAAATGACCTCACACGAGAACAAGGAAATCTTTTCTCGATTTGTGATCTTAGAGTGTAGATTCACAAAATGGACAAGTTTCGTGGGGTTGTCTACAAAAACGAGCGTAGCTGATTTTGAGAACAACAGCTGGCTCTAACTGGGGAACTTCCTTCAATCAAACTTTGAAATGATTGAGGGGGGTAGAATCCAGTCTCTAAGTGCCTTCATCCATGCCATTGGGCTATAGAGTCAAGCTAAAAATAAAAAGACACAAAAGACTAAATGAAAACACAAATAAAAACATAAAACTATACAAATGTACAATTTTTTTAACTTATCTAAAACTTCAAAGATTGAAGTGCTTCAGATGTTGTCCACTATGAGGCAACAAGAATGGTGTCCCATCCTGATACTCCAGCAAGAAACTATTTTCACCACAGAACTGATGAATGGTGAATGGACCTCTCCACAAGGAATCAAATTTTCCATGCATTCCTTTTGGTTCTCTCCTCTTGTCCCACAACAAGACTTGATCTCTAACCTGAAAATCACGAGCCTTTATCTTCTTGTCGAAGAGTTTCTTTACTTGATTTTGGTGCTCAGCAATACGGTCCACCACAATAGTGCGCTGCTCCTCGAGTTCAGTCAAATACATGATCCTTTTATCAATAGAACTATCAAAAGTTCTATCTTCCAATGCCTTTACCAACTTCAATGCTGGCAATTCCAAGGTAATCGGTATCTCTGCATTCAGACCGTATAGAAGCTGAAATGGTGACATGCCTATCGCCCTTTTGGGTGTAATTCTATCTGCCCATAAAGCATCAAACAATGCCTTATGCCAAGTTATCTAATTCTCATCTACCAATTTCCTGATGATAGTGACCAGATTCTTATTGCTTGATTCTACTTGACCATTCCCTTGCGGATAATAGTTTGAAGAATGGGAAAGAATGATCCCATGCTCGTAGCAAAATTTAGTGATCTCATGAGAGGAAAAACAAGTAGCATTGTCTGCTACGATCTTGTTTGGAACTCTAAACCTGGAAATAATGTTCTCTTTAAGAAAACTGCACACCACCTCTGAAGTAGCATGCTTGACTAGAATAGCTTCCACCCATTTGGTAAAATAGTCTATAGCAGTGAGAACATAGTTATGTCCTGCACTTGATGATGGATTCACTGCACCAATGAAGTCAATACCCCATTGCTGAAAAGGCTCCTCAATCAACACTGGTTTTAGAGGTAAGGCTGCCAATTTTGGTTTCCCAACAAACTGTTGGCATAACTCACACCTGCGTACCCAATTGTATGCATCTTGGAATAGTGTGGGCCAATAGTATCGAGCTCGTAGAATCTTGTGAGCCGTTACAGGTGCTAAAAAATGTCCTTCACAAGCCAAATTGTGAAAAGACTCCAAAAGTCTACCTTGTTGCGCTTTATCCATGCAACAGAGAAATATGCCATCAAGACTTCTCTTGTACAAACCATTGTCCCAAAGGACGTAGTTAGCTGCTTTTAACTTGATAGTTCTTTTTTCCTTATAAGACAAGTGAGAAGGACACTCACCATAGGTAAGGAAATGAGCGATATTAGAATACCACTCGTCAGTTGCAGTAACAAAAAGAACAGTTGGCGTGTCCACAACTTCCTCTTCTTCGTCCCCTGTCTCTTTTGGAACGTTGTCTGCGATCAATTGACACAAACCTTTACCACGCACAAGCTTGGTAGGCTTGATATCCAGATCAAATTCTTGGATCTTAGCGATCCAATTACCTCTCTTTGTTCCAAACTCCTGTTGAGTTAGGATAGATTTAACTGTTGTATCAGGCACCATGACAACAGTGTGTGAGTTTAGAATATAGAACTTGAAATGCTTGACCGCTTTGACTACGGCATAGGCATGCTTCTCCATATTTGAATACTTCAATTCATGAGCTTTGAGAGGACAACTCATAAATGATATGGGGGATTCAACGTCTTCTTCATTCTGTTGAACCAGAATAGCTGAAAGTGTGTGTTCTGAAGCGTAGCTATAGACTACGAAATCCTTAGTGTAGTCGGGACAAACAAGAACTGGAGAATGAGCAATAGCTCTCTTGATATCCTCGAATGCTTCCTTACCTTCCACAATCCAACAGAAAGTAGTCTTACCCTTCATCATATTAACAATGTGACAGGTTTTTTCTACAAACTCAGGAATGAACCTTCGCAGAAAATTCACCTTTCCAAAGAAAGAGTGAACAGCAGTTTTACTTTCTGGCAGAGTGAGACTTTGAATAGATTTAACTCTCTCTAGGTCAATCTTAGTACCTTCCCAGGATACAATGTGCCCGAGAAGCTTGCCTTCCATCACCCCAAAAACTAACTTCTTGGGATTGAGGGAAATACCATTTTGCCGACAGCGTTCTAGCACCTGTCGCAAATGATGCGCATGATCATGACAGTTTTTGGAGAAAACAGTCAAGTCATCGAGATATACCACGATGAACTTACCCATCTCATCTCTAAAAGCAAGATCCATCGCTCTCTGAAATGTTGCGCCAGCATTGATCAGACCAAAAGGCATTCTGCGATATGCAAATGTGCCCCGTGGTGTGGTGAAGGCAGTTTTGAACTGATCAGCTTCATTTACCTCCACTTGGTTATACCCCTAAAAACCATCTAACATAGATAGCATTTCTAAACCTGTCACGGTTTGCAATACTTGGTCCATGATGGGCAAAGGGTAGTTATCTTTCAAGGAAGACTGGTTGAGATTTCTGAAATCAACACAGATATAGATTTCTCTGTTCTTCTTCCTTACAGGTACTATGTTTGAAATCCATGTGGAATGATGAATTGGAAAAATTATCCTTGCATTCAGCATCTTCTAAATTTTAGAAAGAATTGTACCTGATATCTTTGGATTGTATTGCCTCTACTTCTGTTTGTGAGGCAATGATCCATCCTTGAGGGGAATTTTGTGTCGAACCTCCTTAGGCCTGAAAGACTTCAGGTCATCATAGGAGTAAGCCAAAACATCAATGTAATGGTGGAGGAGGGTAATGAATTTGAATCTTTCATCAGCAGTGCAACATTTTCCAATGTTGACCATCTTAGGATCCGCTTCCGAACCCAAATTGACCTGCTCAAATTCCATAGAGGAACCTGAATCTTGTTGTTGTTGCCACTGCTTGATATACCTGTCATGTTTATCAAAGAGTTTCTCAAGGGAAACCAAACCTTTTGGGATTTTATTTCCTTTCAACTGTATAAATTCTTCGCCGGTTTATGAATCTACCTCAGAAACATATTCATGAGGTGGTGATTCACTTCCTTCAAAGTATAGCTCATCAAAACTATCCATCTTCTCTAGGAAAGCAATGATCTGATTATCACCATTGAATACCTACCAATGGTCGGTGTTATCAGGTACACTCAGTCGGAAGACCAGCTCAATAGTGTACTTGTTTCCTTTGAAATCCTTGTGAGGCACCATGAGAGTGGCAGAAACAGCCAATGAATCTGCACGGTCATTAAACTCTCTTGGCACTGCTAAAATATTGAAAGCATCAAAATATTCAATGTAATCCCATACGCAATTGCGATAGTGTCTCAGTCTTTCATTTTTTGTTTGGTACAAATTTCTTACTTGACAAACCACCAATTCGGCATCCCCTTGAGCATGAAGGATTTTAACACCTCTGGCATGCGCCGCTTCCAATCCGAGCAACAAGGACTCATATTCGGCGGTGTTATTGGTATTATCAAATTGTAGCTTGTATGAAAAAGGTAAAATATCACCTTGTGGCAATATCAAGACCACTCCGGCTCCAAAACCGGTAGAGGAACAGCTACCATCAAATTCTAAAATCTAGACTCCATCAGAATTTGATTTCTTGGACTTTCTTTGGTCAGAAGATTCCTCTTCATCGGTGAGGGAAGAATTTGGAATTGCTATATCTTTACCTGAACTTTCATTTGAAAACTCTTCTGAGTCTCCATCTGACATATCGGAGCTATCACCCGATGTACCCTCATCTAATGAATAGAAACAATCTTTAGTAGATAGAAAATAGTTACCCATTCCCGAGGACTCAAACAAAATTTGAGCTTTGGGGTTTGATGTTTGAGTAACAATGTATTTTGCCTCCTTCTCAGGAAGCAGCTTCTGCATGACACCTTTAACAGGTATCCTAGCTTTAGACAAATCCATGTTCAACTCTCCACCCACATCCTTGTAGAAATTATGTCCAAGAAGAATGCCGTATGAAGCTGGAACATCAGCTACCAAGACTGTCATCTTGATTCTCTTATCTGGGAAAGCTACAAATGCAAATTGGGCGTCTTTGATTTGACCCAAAAGTGGAAATTGCTTATTCTCCATAGAAAAGCACCTCCCAAAAGTTTTGGTTAAGGTGAGGCCAAGGGCATCTACTACCTTAGTAGGCATAACATTGTCTGAGGCTCCAGAATCTATTACGCAATTGCTCAATTTATGACCATTTACTAACAAGGAAACATAGAAAGGTTTGATTTTTCTAGAGACTTCAAGGGGAATAGTAACAAGATTGTTTTGGGTAGGTTTACTTTTGGAGGAGTCATGAGTAGCTTTGGGAAACTCTTGTCCTGTAGGGACGGCTTTATTTTTGACATATTTGGCTAATCTATCAAATTGTTCAGGATTAGCTTGTAAATATTCAACTTCAGACATTTGTATCTTAGTTCTCCTAGCATGGTCTATTATATCAAACTGCTGAAAAGAATTAGATACAGAGGAAGAAAAACCATCATTTTGATTTTTGGTAGAGACAACACTAGTCTGAGGAGTAGAGGTGGAAGGTACAAATTCATTAGAGGCACTTACTTGTTTATTGACCACTGGGTCTTTTGATTGGAAAGGTAGCAGAGTCCCCTGTTTAGCGATTGAAATCGCTGGTTGAGATTCTTCTCTCACCTTCCCTTTATCAGCTTGAAGAGCTGACTAATTTTGAGACCTAGTGAAAACAGCATATGCTCCTTCACTCACTTCTCCTTTTTCAGCTTCATCCTGGTAGTTCAGAAAGCTGATAGTAGAGTCGCCAGCTAACTCTTCTTCTCCTTCTGTGAAGAGATTAGCACCATTTTCATATTCCAACTCGGGTTGGAAAGAAAGTTCATTTTTAGCTTCATAGTAGCCAACAGCAGAGTTGACCGGCGCTGCTTCAATAGCAAGCTTCCCCTGTGTAGGCAGAAGACAGTTTTGTTGTCCTTGATTCCTAGTAGCATTGCCTTGATATGAATTATTTGGAAATGTCCTCTTTGGGATATCTTGGTAAGAAGGAGGCGCAGATATACCTTGGGACATTTGTCTCTTGAGAGCTAGCAATTCATTTGCTAGCTTTTGCACCATGGGATCTGTGGTGCTTGTGGAAGTGTTCTCAGTAGAAGAGGAGCTTTTATTTCTATTAGTGTCCCTTCTTATCTTACCCGTAAGGATAAGATCATCTTCTACTTTAGTTGCCAGAATCTAAGCCACAGCAAGATCAGTAGGAGTAGCTTGCCTCAATAGGAAACTCACCTCAGGAAGCTGTGTATTGATAAAGAAACATTTGAGGTTCTCCGCTGTGGGCTCAGCAGTGGCGGGAATCCTGTTTCTCAATTTGTTGAACTTAGCAATGAAATCTCGCATTGGTTCATGAGGTTCCTTTTCATCTGTGTCAGCTGTGCCAACAATGCATGAGCATCTTCCGCAGGTTTAAACTTGGCTTCGAACTTGGTTTTGAGAGTAGCCTAGCTCGTTATGGTCTGAGCTTGGAGGTGGTAAAACCAGTTTGCAGCAGCGCCTTGTAGTGTTTCTACAAAGAGTCGCACAGCCACGTCTTCATGCTCGACACCTATCACACCACAGGCTATACAGAAAGCTGTGATGTGCTCATCAAGATGAACTTTTCTGTCACCATAGAATTTGGGGAAATTCTTTCTTGAACTACAAGGTAGTTCATGCAATGGTGGGGTCAAATTTAGAGGACCAAAGGTATTGCCCCAAGGGCCTTGGGCTGCCATGACGCACTGATTGAAAGGTGGTATAACAAACCTTGGTGGTGTATGAATAGCCAAAACTCTGTTAGCACTGGCAATAGAAACTTCACCTGGTATTGGAGACCTGGTGTTTGTAGGGGGAAAACTCCTGGTGCACTGAAGACAAGGTTGTGGAGTTAAGAATCCAAAATTATTTTGCTACATCAATTCAAATGCAGGATCAATAATACCCTAAGCCCTCTTACTTCTGGTGTACCGGGAATTTGCCAGACTGTATTATGCTCAACACAATTTTGCAAGAAAATGGAAAAGAACTGAAAATGCTTCAACTCGAAGCGTGAGGCTTCAAGTTGCGCGTTCCATCCCCAGTAGAGTTGCCAAAAAACTGTTGGGTGAATATTTTGTCGTTAACTCACTAATGGCAAAATGGGTATATCAGCCACAACTATGATGAGACAAAGTCTCTCCTCTCAGCAAGGGGAGGTTCCCTCTAATTACTTAACTTTTGCAAATCAAACAACTTATAAAATTTATGTACACTAAAAACTATGTTTGTGGTGGTTCCATCTCATCTCATTCTCTTTTTTTAGAATAGATGTTTATATTTCAAACTCTTGATATAAGACTTGTAAATTATCACAAAATCACAGAAACTCAAAGTTTTTTGTTACCTCACTTACTACTTGTAAATGGAACTATTTGAAGTAGAATGCAGCCCAAAGTCTTCACTCCTCTTCAAGATGATAAAAGTAAATTGAATATAACAACTTGCAGCGCAAAGTCTCCAAACTATTGTATTCTCACAAACATGAACATATAACCCACAACCGATTTGATAACACAAAGTTTATTAGAATCAAATTAAGAGCGCTCTTCAATCACTTGAAACAAACTCCACACTTCAATTATTATCAAATAAGATTATGATAGCAAGACATAAGAACAATACTATCACAACACAAATAATCCCAAGACAAAGATTAGAATTGAACTTGCTTTCTTGTATTGACAAATATTTGAATATTCATTTTCACAAAAAGCACAAAGTCTTGATTTGCTTCTCAATTCACCAGAGTTTTCTTGCAATAGACAAAAGATAGCTATTTACAAAAGAGGTCCCCTTTATTTATACGGAAAGACCTTGAGAAAATCTAGGAAATCTACAACTACTTTGACTTATTCAACAAGAGAGTCCTATTTGACTATGACTTCTCTTGTTTCACATGTAATTACATTTTGGAAAATTACATGTGTAGATGTCCAAAACAAAATTCTATTTACATAACATCTAAGAAAAACAAGCTAAGGCACTAGCTCCCTCCATCCCTTTTCCTCAGGAAATTCTGATACATGGTTTGAACAACTGACATCTCACATGCATCTGGTTTTGCTGTGTTTTCAGAGATGGTGCGAGCTCAGAGAATTGAATCTTTCACCGCCTTTACTACCTTTTCATGTTTGCCTAGATTATCTTTCAAATTCTCCAGAGTCAAATGTTGATCATACAGGTTGTCCATTGAGAGCATTGAGGGAGCTTCCTCTTCAAATTTCTTTTGTACCATTTCTTCAAAAGAACTTATCATTTCCTGTGCTGTGAGGAAACTGTGATCTTCCCTTGTCAAGGTGCAAGGGAGTTCTTCAGGCCGATGTAGGAGTGTGATATCACTGTCTTCGCTGGCTTATCAAGCTTGGTCTTGAGATATGATTCCCTATTGGTGATGGCCCCAATGGTGATCAGATTCTTTATCTTGATCTTCTTCATATCTATCCACTCTTCTAGGCTCTCTTCTTGATCTTGCAGCTCTTGTGAAAGTAGATCTACCAAATTGTCCAGCTCCGCTTTAGCTTTGTCCATTTTCTCCTTTCTTTCCACAGCGGTTTTCAACAGAACTCGTCCTTGTGCCAACAACCGCTCCACTACATCCCCCACTATTTTGCCTCTAGCTTGGGCTTTTTCAACCTTCTGTATCAGAGGATCTTCCACTGTCACTGCCATTGGTTCTACTATTTCTGATGACTTCACTATCTTCTAAAGGACAGTGGCTAGTTGTTCTGCTTTTGCTTTGTATTGCTCTTTTTCCCTCTTGGCTTCATCATACTTCTCAAGTAGGGTACTGGCAGTGGTCTGGAAATCTGCTTTGACTCCCTCATGAGTCACTTTACCAAGCTCAACCCTTGAGATGACATAACTTCTCATGTCAAAAGTATCAACCGTGGCATCTTCAGGAGGTTTGGCTCTTTCGGCATATCTGATCCCCTTTTCAGTGACCAGCCTAGAAACAGTCTTAGGCTTCTTCTTTTGGTTCTTTACTTTCACGGGCAACAGCTTTTCAATGTCAATCTCATCAGGTGAAATGGCTTGCTTCTTCCTCTTTGGCATATAGGTAGATAGCCATGGAGGAAGTATAGATGCATCAACAGCTGGAGGGGGATCCACTACTTGCTTGGTTGGCTCCGCATTTATACCCATGATGGTGACAATTGGACTCATGTTGGTAAACACAACACTTGTATCAATAACCTTTTGTGAAGCATCAAAAAGGTTCTCCAAAATAGTTTGTTCACCGATATCAAAAGAAGGGGAAGATAAGCTTGGAATGGAACCAGAAGAATCAAAAACAGTTCCAAGACTAGCCCTCATGGATTGAGGAGTATTGTCAGAAGAAACAACAAAAATGGGAGAAAGAGGAACATTTGAAATTACTGGCAAACCATCAGAAAACTGAACATGAGGAGGAGGTGTAAGAACTTGTGTCTTGGAAGGAAGGTCTTTCACAGGAGTCTGCGGGGAACCATCAAGTCACTCTACCTCTGTATCTTCATCTTCACCTTGTTCAGCTTCTGTAGATACCTTTGTCTTAGACCTTTAAACATTTTTTCTTCAGTCTCAACATCTTCAATTTCCATATGATCATCATTGATGTCTTCAACATCTGACTTAGTGGCATCAAAAGCCTCTGTGGTTTCTTTCTTCTTTCCTCCCTTGGATACAAATTTGATTTTTGGTTTGTGTACCTTGGAGGAAGAAGGGGTGTCACTCTTGTTCTTGGTTTGGTTTTCTACCTTTTTCCTTGTTTGCTCCTGTGTCCCCTCTTCAGACCCTCTAAGGAACTCTTTCAACTTGATCCCTTTACTTTCCAACCACAAGTTGGTGTTTGCCAATATAGGTTGGAATCTTTTCCTGATGGATGTCTCCTCCTTGACTGACCATTTCACCTCTGGGAGAGGTGAAGCCTCAACATTCTCTACCTCATATTTATGATCTAGGACATCTCCATCATCCTCCATTCCATCTGGTATATTAGCAAGTCCTAGTTCTTCAATTTGGCTTAGATGAAGCCTGCAGAAATCCAATTTTCTGATCTCATTTTGGGTCCTGAGATCTGCCCATATGTCTTCGACCATTGGCTCATGAAAATTTGACTTCCTCTTGATTTTATCTTGAACCCTTATGAAGTTGAAATGATTTCTTTTCTTGTAGGTCTTCATAGTGACCAACTGCAACTCGGAGTCAATTATCTTTGCTTTGTTGGCTGACTGAACTGAGTACCTCCCAATCTCAATAGGAAACTTTATCCCTAATTTCTTAAGCTCCATCTGTTTATTGTGTACCATGATCAGTTGTCTGCAAAGCTCCATAAGAACAATGCAATCACTGGGATACCATGGCAGCATGTAAGGGTAACTAGGATAGTATCCTACCCAGAGATAAGTGAAGGTGGGAAATTGCAAGAACAAACAACCAAAAGAATTTACAACCTGCCATGCTTCATCAGATACTCTTTTTTGAACTAGTTCGCCATCCCATAAGCACATGAAAACTGAGAAGAACGCATCATTGACTCTTCTGAAATGATGAATTGACCCCTTCAGTGTGATTTGGGGGTAGTATTTATACACTGGGACCAACCTCCTGTCCCCTACTTGGGTCAAACCTGGAAAGTTCCTCATACTTGCAGCAGCATAGACAAGGTAAGAGGTCATGTAAAATTTGAAGGTAGTATTGACCCTTACTAGTTGCTCGTGCAAAGCATTGCTGATTTGTTCACCCCAGAATATCTTCTGGTTACCCCGTAGAATCACCTTGATGTAAGTGTACATCCAGTCCTAGAATTTGGAAGCAGAAGGGAGTCCTCTGATGCGACTCAAGAGAGTGATCAAATCACACACTTCCTCCACAAAATCACTCCTGTGAAGGTCCTTTGGCCATCTGGTCAAAGTTGCCCTAGGAATCTTCAACCATTTGCTGTTTATGTGCCTTCTAGCAGATTCCAAGTCATTGTCATAGTTTTGTTGACCCTGAGCAAAATCAATCTGCCTAACATTTTCAATTAGCGGACACATGAAGATTTTGTCCATGAATTCTGCATCCAATCTCATGATAACATTTCCTTGTGAGTCTGTCACAGCTCTAGTGTCTCTATTGTAGTGATTGGCCACTTGTAGAACAAATTCAAGATTATGTGCACTGATAGGAAATGATGCAACCAAATGGATACTGCTGTCAATGATTTTCTGCATATGCCGAGAGGGATTTGCTTGTTTGGTTCTATCTATGAATTCGGCCATATCTACGTGCCCAATTTCAGTGTCTCTGATTTCATCAACATTTGACTAAACTGCTATTACCGGAAAGACACCCTAGTACTTGTACTTCATGGCTCTGGACTTTGACGGAGATGATTCTGACATGAGCTCTTGAGAGAACTATGAATTTGAACACCACGAATGCTGATTGAAAACTGCAAAAGGCCATGATCTCGCAGCTAGGGGAAAAATTGGATAAACTAGGTCAACTGCATTTTGGCGATCGTGGACAGGAAAGCATGCATTTAAAGGGCTTGAGTGCGCAAATCAAGGCAAAGGTGAAAGTGGGCTTTTGGTTTTGAAAAGTGAATTTTCTAGTGTTAGGGAAAAATCAAGAAAATGTGCTAGGGCGGGTGTTTCAGCCGCTCTTGCAAGTTGGGAGAGATTTCATGTGTAAAGGTGATTAAAAATGCCACTTCTACATGTGTTTTGGAAGTTTTTTGGTTTGACATGCTCGAGCGGTGAAAACAACCGCTACTGCATATAACTTGGTGAAAATCTCAAGTGCTCGGGTGGGGAATTTGGCCGCTCAGGCAGGGGAAGTGATTTTGAGTTTCGGTGTAGGGGCGGTTGAAAACGCCGCTTCTACATTTGGGAGATCTATTGGTTAACATGTTCGAGTAGTGAAAATAACCGCTCATGCAGGTAAGCATAATTTCAAGGGTTTTGATGTTCAGGCGGGTGTATCGACTGCCACTGCAGGGGAATGAACATGCCGCTTTTAGTGTAAGGGCAGAAAAACTCGCCGTCTTTGCACATAATGGGAGTTGGTAGTTTTGGGAAGATCTAGTGGCGAATGTGGCTATTGTTGCACACAATGGGAGGGTTGGTAGTTGGTGAAGGTTTAACTAATGAAAGACACATCGTTTTCAAAATGATAAACCCTAATGGCAATCTAAAACACTCTGGATACAAATCACAAAACAATAGAAGAATAAAAACCTAAGAAAACTTTATAAACTAACAACACAAACAATCAATGAGTAAAAATAGAGAAGAGAAACAAAAGAAACTTACCCATAAAAACTTGAAACCCTAGGTTCAATCTGCAACACGAGATCTGTTACCACTCGGGAGCATGCAATCAAACAGTCAAAGAGAATGTTGGCGGATCAATTAAAAGGCTTTAGTAAAAGAAAATGACAAGCAACAATGGGTTTGATAACATATTTAAAAGGTTGAAATTGAAGTTTAAATGCCTGGCACGAGTGGCCATTAATGGCACCTGACACAAAAATCTTGAGGATCTCACTCGAGCGGCAGTTTCGGCTGCTACGACACTACAATCGACAAATGTGTAATGTCGGCAAAAAATGCCGTCATTGCATATCTGACGGAAAACACATGTGATGGCAGTGAATTTAGCCGCTCCTGCACATGAAATTTAAAAATGATGTAATAGCGGCGAAAAATGCCGTCATTACATCAAACAAGAACAAGCCTAAAAATAATAATATGTATGAGCGGCATTTTTAGCTGCTCTTGCATATCAAGAGTCAAAAAAATTTACTAACTCCTAAAGATAACCAAAATGACATTTTTACTAGTTTACGACTTGAAATGATCCTCGCAAAAATCAAGAGATCAATTCAAGGGAATGTCGCAGACAAGTTTTAAAATGTCAAATGACCTCGCACGAGAACAAGGAAATCTTTTCTCGATTTGCGATCTTAGAGTGTAGATTCATGAAACAGACAAGTTTCATGGGGTTGTCTACAAAAACGAGCGTAGCTGATTTTGAGAACAACAAAGTGGATGATGACTTTAATGAAATTGAAACTAACTTTGTTGATAGGTTGCAAAGAGGTTCCAATAAGTTCAATGATAAATTATCTTTCAAGTGTTTATCTTGTGGAAAAGTAGGACATTATGCTTCCAGATGTCCTAAAAGAATTGAAAGAAATAAGAAAAGATATAAGAGTAGGCCTAGAGTTCCAAAGAAATGTTACTATGTTAGAGATTTTGATGATGAAGGAGTGACTGATGATGAATCTGATGATACTAGTACTAGTGCAAATGAATTAAATTCTACTAGCTGTGTGAAGGAAGAAAAACTAGTGGAAGAAAGTGCTTTGGTTGTTCAGGTTGAGAAGGATAAGGATGAATAGATTATTGATATTGGATGCTCACATCACATGATTGGTGACAAAAGTAAGTTTGTAAGTTTGGAAAAGTATGATGGAGGACTCGTTAGGATTGGAGATAATGTAACTAGTAAGATTTATGGAAAAGGGTATATTTCATTTGATGGAAAGCATAATACTGATAATGTCCTATATGTGAAGTATTTGAAGTATAATCTTTTTAGTGTTGGTCAGATGTGTGACAAAGGATATGATTTGAGATTCAAAGATAATGGGTGCAAGATCATGGAAAGCTCCAAAACTGTGATTGCTACCACTAAGAAGACAAAAGGTAAACATCTATCAATTAAGAGGAACTAATGATTATTGTTTATTGGCCCAGTTAGATGAAAGTTGGTTGTGGCATAGAAGGATGTGTCATATAAACTTTGATAATCTAGTAAAGATAAGTTTAGGTCAGATTGTGAGAGATTTACCAAAACTTGTGAAACTATCCAATACAATCTACAAGGAATGTCAATTAGGGAAGAAGACAAGAACAAGTTTCAAGAACAAAGAGCAATTCTCTGCCAGTCTAGTAGATCTAGTGCATATAGATCTTTGTGGTCCTACAAGGGTGAGAAGTCTACAAGGTGACAGGTACTTCATGTTGCTTATTGATGATTACTCTAGAATGACTTGGGTTACTTTTCTAAGTGACAAATCAGAAGCCCTAGAGAAGTTTAAATCTTTCAAGGCAATGGTTGAGAATGAAATAGAATTAAAAATCAAATGCTTGAGGTCTGATAGAGGAGGTGAATTCACATTGAATGAATTCAACATTTTCTATGAAGAGCATGGGATAAAAAGACAGCTATCTGCACCTGGGACTCCTCAATAAATACGAGTTGTGGAAAGGAAAAATAAGATAGTTCAAGAGGCTTCTAGGACAATGATGAAGGAAGCATATATGTTAGAAGTTTTTGGGAAAGAGGCTATTCATACTACTGTTTATAGCCAAAACAAAGTTCAAGTGAAAGGTAATGGTACTCAAACTTGATGCAGAGGCATCCACACTATAACCTTAACATACAGCATGGATGTCCGCAACCCCTCATCATCATCATCATGTTTTCCTTAACACTGTCAGCATCATCACATTTACTTTGCCGACCGATATCCTCCTGCAGACAAGCCTTCGCCCTTTCGCATGTCAGCAGCATCATCTTATTCGACTATCGGCAGCATCATCATATTCAGCAAGCGCGAACATCCTCCTGACGTCCACTGTTCATCTCACCGACAACCTCTTTCTTCACTATCTTCAGCATCATGATGTTCAACATCATGTTCGTCAGCAGGATATGGAACATCCGGTTCCCTCCATATATCCTGATGATGATACTCAACTTCACGCACCTTTCCTCCGATGCTTACGTCACCCCGATATCCTGATGACGATTATCCTGATGACGATGACGTCACATGCAGCTCCTCAATATCCTGCTGCCCCGCAATATCCTAATGACATATATCCTGATGATGATGACGTCATATCCTGCTGTTGGCCAAACTTAACTTTTTTCGGCCCGCGATCAACCTGATCTTCTACCTTACACCGATATGCTCCTCCTCGGCAACACATGATGATGATCACCCCGACGTTCATTCACTTCATACAATCGATAGCATCATGCTCATCTCCATCTACTCGAATGATGATGCCCGAAGTGACTACAGGATTTACGCAGAAATATCCTGATGATGCCGTTTTGACGAACTTCCAACCTTAGCGAATTTTCACCGTTCTGATCCGTCGAACCTCCGAGATGACCCGATCCACTTCCAGGGTGATCTTCCAAACTTTAATCTATCAGCTCGGCCTAGCACATGCCCATGCTAGGGTTCTCAACACCTTTCGACCGCGATCCTGCACACCTGCATGCAAACAGAAAGCAAACTAAAACCTAACCTACTGTACATAACCATTCCACCGATCCGACGAATCAATCGGTGGAATGGGTCAGTGAATCCATGAAACCACCCAAAACAGCAAATCGATCACACAGTGGAGACCAAACAGAAAATGAACACAACAGGATCTCTTATTCGATTTCAAAAGATGCTATTACAATACTCTGTCTCTCTCTCGCAAAGTCTGATCGATGATATACAATACCAACCGATCCTCATGCATAAATAGGTTTTCCTGCGAGTACTACTGACCTGACTCCAAGCGGCTAGGAAATCTCTCCAGGCGGCTGGGAGATCCAACCGGACCTACAGCATAACAGCTGTCCTAACAAACTATCTAAAAATAGTAAACATGGTCAGCATGACCTTATTACATGCATTTGGTCTTATCAGACCTTCTTGGAAACATTAACAAGACTCATAACAAACTAACTGCCTCATGAAGGCCAGTTGTCAGGTAGGTGCTCCTGCACCATACTCCCCAACAGAAAAGAACTCGTGTCCCATGAGTTTGGGTTGTGGAAGTCCTCCACCTGTACACTTTATCATGTCAGTGTCCTGACCTGTTCCAGCTGTATCCTCTGCTATCTTTGGGCTGCTCCAAGACTTCTGAACTGTAACTTGCTTTCTGGCAAGTAAATCCTCATGCCTGTCAATGTAGGCTTTTCTCTCATATACCTTGTGTTTGTCAGGTTGTCTGACTAGAACCTCTGTCTGAACTGCCTCTTGAACTTCTGTAATGTTCAACTCTATCTTTCTTTTAACCTTAATAGGACAAACAATAGTCCCAACTATGACAACATCCTTGTCATTCCTCTCAACTGGTTGCTGTGTGCAAACCTGTTTCTGCACCTGCTACTGACCTCTGTCAGTCAAAACTAAAACTTTCTTCAACCTGTTGTCCTTAACAACTCCTTTCCCTGCAGTGTCCTCAACTGCCTTTATGCCTACTCCTATAGGCATCTGCACAAATTCCTTCTTTCCCACTAAAATGATTTTGGCTACCTCCTGTGCTGCAGCATCTGCCTGCAATGGCATCAACTTAATAGTCTTCCCATCTTTCTTGATGGTGTAGGTATTAGCATACCCATCATACAGTACCCTCCTATCAAATTGCCATGGTCTACCCAACAGTAGGTGACAACATTCCATGGGCAAAATGTCACACAAAACTCTATCATGATATGCCCCAATCTGAAAATCCACATATGCCTGTTCATAGACAAAAAGTGATTGACTATCACTCACCCAAGATGCCTTGTAAGGGTGTTGGTGTGGAATCCTTTCCAAATTCAGTTTATCCACCATTTCCTGAGATACCATGTTGTCTGTTGAACCAGTATCAATGACAACCTTACACACTTTACCTTTGCTCTTGCATGTAGTCTTGAAAAGAGCTCTTCTTTGCATCATATCCTTTGATGCCTGCAAACTAATTCTCCTTAGCATCAATGCTTCTCCCTCCTCAGGATATGCATAATTGTCAGGCTCCCTATCTCTTTGATAAGTGTTTGAACTCTGCACACTTTGCTGTACTTTCTCTTCTAGCACAAGTTGTACTCTCTTGTCATTGGTTCTATCATTTCTGGATGATGAACCCTTGTTTTCTGGACATTTGAAAGATGGATGACCAAACTCACCACAGGTGTAACATTTTCCTGAAAATGTAGTAGAACCTCTACCACCTCCAAATCTACCTCTATTACCTTTCCATCCACCTCTGAAATCAGACTGTCCCTGTCCTTTACCAGTGTCTTCTTGACCCTCATTGGTTTGCCTTTGTGTAGGGGCTGATCCTCTTCCCCTCATATTGCTGCCTCTTCCTCTCATGGACTTATCTTGTCCTCTATGCAGCTTTTCTTCAATCCTGATTGCCATTTGGTAACAATCCTCCACATTCTTAGGGTTAGCTAAAACTAACTCATCCTGTATGTTCAACCTCAGACCAGCCAAGTACCTAGCCACCTTTTCTACCTCATTCTCATGATGACCAGATCTCATACTCAACTTATAAAACTCCTCAGTATATGCCTTCACATCCATTTCCTTCTGCCTCAAAAATTGCAGCTTCTTAAACATCTAAATTTCATAATCCCTAGGCAAGAATTTACCTTTGATCCTTGCTACCATCTTATCCCATGAAGTAATCTTTGACTTCCCTTGTTTCCTTCTCTCGGATTGTACATAATCCCACCATACCAAAGCATGACCTCCTAACTTGGTCTTTGCAATCTTTACCTTCTGATCCTCAGCAACATCTTCACATTCAAAGTGATTATCCAGTGCAGCAATCCAATCTAGCAACTCATCTTCATTCAAACTTCCATTATACTTGGAAACATCAACCTTTACCTTAGGTTTATCACTCTGCACTGCCTTTAACAATTTTGCCAATCTCTGGTCTTCAGCATCCAGATCTTCAGCTACCTCTTCATACTCTTCAATAGTATCTTCATCTTCTTCAGACTCACTGTCTTCCACTTCCCTCTTTTTGTTCTTTCCAGGGCTACTAGCCTGGCTTGAAGTGCTTTAGCAAGCTCCTTCATCTTCCTCATCTCTCTGGCATGTTTTTCCTTCATCTCCTGCAATTCCCTTGCAGTCCCACTACCTTTTGGAGGCATTTTGTCAACCTCTCAATCAACACACAACACACAATCAACTCTACCCCTGCCCTTTCGGTGACAGAATCAACACATAACAGCCCAGACCTTTTGCTGAGCTCTGATACCACTATGATGCAGAGGCATCCACACTATAACCTTAACATATAGCATGGATGTCCGCAACCCCTCATCATCATCATCATGTTTTCCTTAACACTGTCAGCATCATCACATTTACTCTGCCAACCGATATCCTCCTGCAGACAAGCCTTCGCCCTTTCGCATGTCAGCAGCATCATCTTATTCGACTATCGGCAGCATCATCATATTCGGCAAGCGCGAACATCCTCCTGACGTCCACTATTCATCTCACCGACAACCTCTTTCTTCACTATCTTCAGCATCATGATGTTCAACATCATGTTCATCAGCAGGATATGGAACATCCAGTTCCCTCCATATATCCTGATGATGATACTCAACTTCACGCACCTTTCCTCCGATGCTTACGTCACCCCGATATCCTGATGACGATTATCCTGATGACGATGATGTCACATGCAGCTCCTCAATATCCTGCTGCCCTGCAATATCCTGATGACGTATATCCTGATGATGATGACATCATATCCTGCTGTTGGCCAAACTTAACTTTTTTCGGCCCGCGATCAACCTGATCTTCTACCTTACGCCGATATGCTCCTCCTCGGCAACACCTGATGATGATCACCCCGACGTTCATTCACTTCATACAATCGATAGCATCATGCTCATCTCCATCTACCCGGATGACGATGCCCGAAGCGACTGCAGGATATACGCAGAAATATCCTGATGATGCCGTTTTGACGAACTTCCAACCTTAGCGGATTTTCACCGTTCTGATCCGCCGAACCTCTGGGATGACCCGATCCACTTCCAGGGTGATCTTCCAAACTTTAATCTATCATCTCAGCCTAGCACATGCCCATGCTAGGGTTCTCAACACCTTTCGACCGCGATCCTACACACCTGCATGCAAACAGAAAGCAAACTAAAACCTAACCTACTGTACATAACCATTCCACCGATCCGACGAATCAACTGGTGGAATGGGTCAGCGAATCCATGAAACCACCCAAAACAACAAATCGATCACACAGTGGAGACCAAACAGAAAATGAACACAACAGGATCTCTTATTCAATTTCAAAAGATGCTATTACAATACTCTGTCTCTCTCTCGCAAAGTCTGATCGATGATATACAATACCAACCGATCCTCATGCATAAATAGGTTTTCCTGCAAGTACTACTGACCCGACTCCAAGCGGCTGGGAAATCTCTCCAGGCGGCTGGGAGATCCAACCGGACCTACAGCATAACAGCTGTCCTAACAAACTATCTAAAAATAGTAAAACATGGTCAGCATGACCTTATTACATGCATTTGGTCTTATCAGACCTTCTTGGAAACATTAACAAGACTCATAACAAACTAACTGCCTCATGAAGGCCAGTTGTCAGGTAGGTGCTCCTGCACCAAAACTCCTTATGAATTGTGGTATGGAAGAATTCCTATAGTAAAATATTTTGAAATTTTTGGAAGAAAATGCTATGTCATGAGAGATGAACATCTAGGAAAGTTTGATGCAAGGTGTGATGAAGGAATCTTCCTTGGATACTCTACGAAGAGTAAGGCCTACCGGTACTACAACAAGAGGCTCAAAAAGATTGTTGAAAGTGCAAATGTGAAGGTAGATGAAGGCATGGAAAAGATATCAGACCTGAATTACTATGAACCTGTGACTATAATGAATTAAGAAAAATATGAGCAAGAAGACAATCAAGATGAAGAAGAGGCTCCAGAAAGTGTTGTCAAGACTCCCAGGTATGTAAAGATCAATCATTCTGAAGATCGGATTATAGGTGACAAAAACAAAGGTGTGCTGACAAGGAGAAGACCTGTAGAGGAACAAGTCAATTACTGTTTGCTTTCAACTTGGTTAAACCAAAGACTATGAATGAAGCATGCAACGATGAAAGCTAGGTAAAAGCCATGGAGGAAGAGCTGATGGAAATAGAAAAGAATGATACTTGGGAATTAGTTCCCAGACCTACTAACAAAAATGTTATTGGAACCAAATGGTTTTTTAGGAATAAGCTGAATGAGAATAGAGAAGTTGTAAGGAATAAGGTAAGGATTGTATGCAAAGGATACGCTCAAATTGAAGGAATAGATTTTGAAGAAACATTTTCTCCTGTAGCTCAGATTGAGGCAATCAAAATATTTTTGGCATTTGCAGCCCACAAAGATTTCAAAGTGTATCAGATGGATGTGAAGGCTACATTTCTGAATGGTGAGTTGGAAGAGGAAGATTACATTGAGCAACTGGAAGGATTTAGGTTATCAAACCAAAGTGATTTTGCGTGCAGATTGAAGAAAGCTTTGTATGGACTCAAGCAAGCTCCTAGAGCCTGGTATGCAAGGTTGGATAAGTACTTATTGTAGTTAGGGTTCAATAAAGGTACTGTTGACAGTAATCTTTATTTCAAAATTAATGGTGATCAAATTTTGATTGTTGAAGTCATTGTTGATGATATCATCTTTGGAGGAAATGAAAGTATGTGTATGAAATTTGTTGGTGAAATGAAAAAAGAGTTTGAGATGTCCATGTTTGGTGAGATGAATTTCTTTCTAGGTCTAGAAATAAACCAATCAGACAAATAAATCTTCATGTCTTAGTCTAAGTTTGTGAAAGAGTTGTTGAAGAAGTTTGGGATGGAAAACTCTAAACCAGTATGTACTTTGATGCAGAGCAGAGGTTGAACTTAATATGGTTTTGACTAAAATTCTATACTTGAGCAACATGATCTTGACTATCTTCTTGCTCTCTTTCCCATTTCAAGGCTTGGAAAGTAATCCAACATGGGATAAGTGCCTAGAATATTGACCAACACCTTCAAGACAATAGAAATATTCTCAAGGTGATTGACTACACCTATCAAAGGTAGATAAGTAGGACACAAAGGGCCAACTAGTAGACTATCCTAATATGATTGTTTTGTATTCTCAAGTAACATGACTGCCAAGAGTGAAATATGCCAAAATGAAGAGAAGATGGTTTAGCCAGTAGTCTAACCCTCAAATACACCTAAGGCCAACTCAATATGATGAATAGACACCTTTGGAACTCACCAAAGAACTTGATAACATAATATTTCTATTGTTCTTCACAATTGGCATTTTTGGCTTGTAGCCCTTATGATGAGGGTTTCGGTAGATAACTTATAGAAAACATAACATTCCCATGAAGAAAATAGATTTCTAGATACCCATTAAGGAGATACATGACATATCTAACATGCAATAGGGAACACTTTGTAATATATGCCTTAAAATAGGATTGTTCTTGTTGTCCTAGGCCTAATTAGGTCTCCTTCTACACAGCAAGTACATGAAAATGATAACCCACTCTACAAATTCTTGTTACAAGGTGTTGGTGATGGTACATACTGATGGAATATGCCATTTTTGAATACCTAGGTGCATCACAAGCTACTCCTCCTTCAAAAGATCACTCCAACTATGCTTTGGACAGTCTAATACATAGAGATATTAGACTTCTTGCACCCAAAACTATCTTTTCCTTCAATCCCCTACTTCTACACAAAAAACTAATTAAGAGGCATACAAGACAGAGACCTTCCATCCATTTTTGTCTATGGTGGAGGTGGATAAGGTTGTCAATCCATCGATCTCCACAAAACCCTTAAACCACTCTAAAACCCTAGCTAAATGAGCAGTTTTAGAAAAAAGGCTATAAAATCCTTCAACTCCAATGAAATACCCTCTAATTGGATTGAAATCAAAGCTAACACATTATATTACTTCCCTTTATGCATTTGGAGTCTTGACAACATTGTACAGACAAGTACAGAGAGAGGAAATTGCAGAAAATAGAAGAAAATGCATAAAAGACTGGTAAAAACATTAATTACTTCACTAAACTTCTACAAAAATCCTTCAAAATGCATTTAGATCTAAGTTAAGACAAATCCCTTCATCATTTGTACTAATAAGCTCATGACAGTATGATCAAGTATGATTTCTTGGATAGCAAAAGATAGAAAGATAGTAAAAGCAGAAAATAATTGTTTTTCCTTATATTTTTTCAAAAAAACTTCTTCAAACTTCAATGATAATCTCTTTCCATCTAAGGAAGGCATAATATATTAGTTTCCCAAGAAATACATGACTCCACTACTCTCGAATCATGGAAAAGATAGAAAAATAAGGCATTAAAGTCTTTCTTCTAAAAAGAGCAAAAAGACTGTACTAGTTTTTAGGAAAGACTGCAAACTTACTAAACAAGATTACTATTCTAAACCTCTAGTACTTGTTCATTCCATGAAATAGATTTATTACATTATTTAGAAAACAAAATACTCTATGTCTCTTATTAATGAAACCATTACACCAAAATTTGACTCTAGAACATACTAACATAACTTAGGAAAATATGTAAATTTGACTAGATTGACTAGACACCATGAACCTTGCTAGGTGCCCTGTACCACACATGAAATTAAATAATTATTTATTTAATTTCCCATTTATTCTCACCCATGATAAATTCCTCCAATCAAAATTAGTTAACAGATTAATCAAAAGTGTTGACTCGTCAATCAATTTATTCATCTATTCAATCAAATGAGTTAACAAATCAATCTAATTTGTTAACAAGCCAATCAACCTAGTCATCTGATCAATCAGATCAGTCAACTCTCCAATCAATTCTGTTAACTCCCTTGATCCATGAAGGAGCCTGGACACTTGTACTTCTCTAATTCTCCCACATTCTCTCAACCATCCTCAACTATTAATCTGATATTTCACAAGTCTATAAATTGAGATTCATTCTCCATTTCTCAGCATCTCTCGCATTAGTAAACTTATGTTGTCACAATCATTCATGGGAGATCATATTCATGCTTGACAATATATAGCAATCCACATCACCGTCCATACGATTTTCACAATTTTATACATGCAAATCTGAAAGAAGAATATTTATAGATGACATATTAACCATAGAATGGTAAAATGAATTACTCAAATAGAGCTTTATTTCAACCACTTATTTATATTTTAGATGCATACAAAAATTATATATATTCTTGTTGAAAGAATAACATATAGATGACATACTATTGTCATACAAACTTAAATATTACAACTAAAATATACTAGCAACTTTTCTCATAACTTCCAACCACTGTACTTTACAAAGACCTCTCATCATGAGATATTAAAACAAGTACTTTTTTTTATTGAACACATAGAAGCATTCTTTGATCTTCAATCCACCAAATACTTCCATAAACCTGTAAACAAAACAACCAAAAAGAGCAGCCACAACCTTCTCTCCTCCCTACCATAGGGATTGTTTCATAATCCAACCCCCCCGAGAAGGAGACTCCAACAACCAGGTATACACACATGCAACACATAAAATGCATAAAACAAACAAAGACTGATATCAGTTAAATATAAAATCCCACGAGGTTTGACTCACAAACAAAGGATCCTAACTAGATCCAAAATAGGGGGAGAGAGGGGATAATCCTCCCTCTTGGGGTAACAAAATAAAACCCTTCCATACAAATGCAACATCACAAAGTCACAAACTTCATCTCCACAAAACACTTATACCTCTGATCCCATGCCTCCCATACAAAATCAACAACAGTAGCTTCCAATCCATTATTTCATCAACACAACTTCATAATATATCAACAAAAAGATCCATCAAACTCTTCAGTTTATGACATAATTCCAAAAATCACTTTCCCCAAGAGAGGCTCCACGCCTCTCTCTACCCCATTTCTTGGGAGGCTCTCATCAGATACAGAGAGCCACTCCCATTACAATCCAATCTCCATAATTTAAACACAACAAAAAGAAGACATAATCCAACATGCAACTAGATTTATGCAATCACAACAAATTCACAAATTTCATAAATACAAGGGAGTTAACAACCTACCTCAGCTCTCTCCAAGTAAGGGAGAGCCCAAAACCAAAATCAAAACCTTGAATCCAAATTTGCAACCCTTTCTCTTCCAAATTTTTCTAGCAAAACTCTTCTCAGAACTTCTCATACAATTATCTTCTAATCCCCAAAAATTCATGTACAATTAAAAAGTATACGCCAAATCCAACTTTCCTCAATCAATAACAAAAAAAACAAAACAAACTAAAAAGGCAAAAATCTTTCCTTCTTTTTCGCTCAAAAATCCCTCCTTCAATAAAACAAAGAGAAATTCTTTATATTCAAAAATCCATTCTTAAAATGGAATAATTAAAACAAATCCTTTTAACCTCATCTTAAAAATAAAACAATAAATTAATAAAAATAAATTTAAGCTCTCACAAAATAATTTAATCTCAATTTAATAAAATTGTAAAAATTAAAACAACCATAGCCATCACAAAATTAAATAATTAATTTGACAAGACACTTCAGCCTTCACCCCTTCTATAGGTTAGGCTTAGATTAATGGGGTAACATATAATGGATTCTTGGAGTCTCCAAAAACTTTAATGATCTTGGCCACCCACCTACAAAATTCATTTTTGAATATAAATTTATTAAGGAACATATAGCTGAAGCAACTTGACGCTGCATAGCCAAAATAACTTAATAATCTAACTAATTCACAATCACATAATTCAGATAATTTTATAAATGGTTACCATACAAGCATCTAGCTCATCCAATGATCTTCTTTTTATCACATAAATGATAATCCAACAATCATCTAGTCATGAGTAAAATTATAAATTCTAAACAATATAATTCCCATAAGGTTCAATTATAACAAAAATGTCCATAGAGTTCAAGTATAACATAATGTCCATATAGCAAAGTAGCATAAGAACTTACATACATAAAGCATATCATCAAATCAACACCGTCAAATAGTTTGAACTGTAATAACTAAAGTAACTAAAAAAGATGGGCCACACATGAGTATTGGTATAGGAAACAACAATCTAGGGCCCCATTGTCAAATGCCTGGACTCTTGACTTGGCAAAGCTCATGGTGCCAAATGTTTTTGTGAATGTCGATTTCATTAGAACTATTGCTAGGAGATATGATGCATAGAGTAGAAAGGTTCTGGTAGGTAATGGATTGGAGATGATTATTTTGATGAAGGACTATGTTTCTAAGGTATTTGGATTAAGTCCAGCTACCACTAAAGTCATTAATTTTGAAGCTTTTAGTGATTAGTATCAGTGAAATAGGAGTAGTTACATAATAGTGCTTCTCCCTAGACACAGGCTAAGAGGATTGGATAATAGGCTGATTAAGATATCAAAGACTGAAAGGGAGCCTTTAGCCATTGACCTCTTACGTGACTACTTTATAAATACTTATCACACTCTATGTCAAGTCTTAAGAGAAGATGCAAGAGAAAAAATGTATGTTCCTATCATGTTTATGACAGTAGACATCCCAGACCTAATGGTAAATAGTGAGTACGATTATGCTATTTTTATTGCAGGGAAGATGCATGACCAACTGGTGGCCATTAAGACAAATGAGGAGAAGTTTGATTTTAGATGGTATTCCCTATTGTGTCACATGTTTTTGTATGCAGGAAGGGCATTATGGCATAGGTCTCTAGAAGTAAGAGTTGTTGATGATACAAGTTCCCCTCTCCCTGTTTAGTGTTGGACTCATATCTGGGACAAGCATTGTGAGAATACTAATTATGTGATTTTGAAGAATGTTCTGTTAAAAGAATCATGAATTTATTTGGAATAGAACAAAGTTGATTTCCAAAAGATAACATGGATTTCTTGAGACCTAGGGATAGAAATCCTGATTTGGGGATTCAACACAATTGATGAGATTGGTTTTTGCATACCAATACTACTACCATAAGGGTATATGGATGCAAGGTGGCCCCTCATGTATTGCCAAAATATGTTCCAAGAATATTGGCCTATTTTAGAGGGAAAAAGAAGGTTTCTTTCTTCACTACATCTACAAAATTTCTTGATTTTTGTGATATAAATCATAAAGATGGATTGGATCAAATTTATCCAATTCTGAAATCATATTGAATGGGCTTGGAATCTACAAGGATATTCAATCTTGAAGGATTCATAAATTAGGTCAGGCTAAGCATAAAAGGCTTGCATTTATACATGAATTATTATATGAGGACATAATAAGAAATTGCTTCACCATTGAGGAGGTGAATGAAAAAAGATCTAAGTGGGATGGAATCATGAAAGGGGAAGAAAAAAGGAGAAAGATGCATGCTGATTAGCTTGGTACCTTTGCAAAAGAAAGGGATCCCATACTCAAGATGCATAAGATGTTGGTAAATGTAGAGACATTGATTGGAAAAGCACTTGCAATAGAGGAGAGGCCAACTTACCAAAGAGATCCTAATGTTCTTATTCCATCTTATGTTTCTGCAACAAGTTAATCTATGGTTCATGACTAGTCACAAGCCACTGTTGCCCCTTCACAGTCGGTTGTAAAGAAAAGTAAAATTACAGACTTAGATGGAGGAGAAATAGAGATTGAGGTATTTGAGGTGGAAGACACTGCAGAGAATGTGCCTGGGGAAGAGCCTGAGGTAAATCAGCCAATGTCCTCACCTCGAAGGATTGTGGTCACTACTACACCCAGGAGTAGGAAGGAGATAAGTCTCAAGTATGGTGATGATGATACCAATGAGATAAGAGCCCTGGCTTGTGCAAAATTCATGATTGATGATCAATTCATAAAGATCTAGGAGTTCAAAGGTTTTGTACTAAGATTGAAAATTAAAGAATTTCAAAAGAAAGTTGATGAAGAAAAAAATAAAGTAGACCTTGAGGAATACAATGAAGTAACTCAGAAGGTACTGTAGGAGGTTAATCTTGATATCAACAAGATTACCCTAGAAGAAGGAAGGCATTTAGTGTAGAATAGCAGCTTGTTATTACTCCCTGATTGGGATATATGCACCACACTCACTTTGGACACAATAAGGAGACAATATGAAGAAGTGTTTGCAATAGAACAGTAAGCTGAGCAAGCTTTCTTTGGAATGGGTTTTAGCTCCAAATATGAGACCTTGGAAATATGGGCAATGACCCAACATACAGATAAGACAAAGGTGGTAGATAGTGTTCATGAGTTGACTGGAAATGTGATTATCAATAGATTATCTGATACACCTATCCCACAAGCTACATCTCTAAATGTAAACACAACTCTTTTCACTAACACAGCAATTACAAAGTTGTAGGAATATTTTGATAGGTTGAATGAGCACTATATGAAGGGCAAGGTTTAGTTGAATCATCTTAGATCTCTTCAACTCTCAGCTCTGTGCACATCTATACCAGTCATTCCACACCTTCCAATTCTGCAGGGCCATTTTCATCAAATAGGGAAGCTCTGTTGACAGAAATCAGGGAAGTGAAAGAAGAGGTAAAGGGAGCCAAGGAGGATAAGATGAAGATAATTGGTAAATTGATTATTGATTTGATAAATTATAGAATAACCAAAGTAGTAAATAAGGTTGTTGATACCTGGAAGGCCTATTCAGACTTTAGAACAACTTTTGTCAAGTACATTTAGGATAGAGATAATTTAAAAGAAATACTTGACAGATGGATACCAAAGACTGCAATAATAATGCAAGTATACAAATGTACCAGGTTTGATCCAGAAGCCTCTACAGATATTGTACTGACTTATGAGATGATTATGATGCTAGAAGAAGTTGATGCATACATGATGAAACTAGATGGGAATGTAAAAGATAAAATGAGTTTATTATAGATAGTTGATGAAAGGATTATGCCATGTATTTTGGATAATGATAAATAGATCAAGCCTTTGGAGCAATGGAAGGATCAATTTACTTCATTGGCATCAAATATTTTTTCTTTTGTTTTTGCAAATGGTGACCTTGATATGGGTCTATTAAATAATACATTAGGTGAATTGTTTACCCTAGAGGTGAATTTTGATAGTTTTAGCAAAGAAACTAGGGTAATTTTGGATGTAAAATATGTTATAAATAATTACAAAGTAGCTAAGATATTGCCATTTCAATGGCCTTCAGAGAAGATGTGTACATCATGGATAGAGAAGTATATTTATTGAAGATATGCTTGCTTTTTAATTGGCCTCTATGCCTTGATAATTGGAATCTAGCTTAGCAGGTATTTTAATTTTGGTAGCAAAAGTTTTAAGGAGCATCATCCACATTAGGATTTACTTTTTTCAATAGTTACAAGTACTATGACAGGCTATTTTTTGTTGTAATAGGTGTACGTCCCTTTTCCATGAGCATTAAATGAGATATCATAAATGTAACTAAATGTTGTAACTAGGTCCTAGGTTGACATGTTCCTATTTTTATAATATAAGGAACTTGTACAATTGTAAGTCTCTAGATTCTAGATCAAATTTCTAGGCATATGTACTATTGAAAGATAAATATACTAGGGTTTTCAAAAGTAATCCAATATGTAAATGAAATCTCTGTATGACATGTTTTTAGTTCATATAGAGTTATATAAAAAACACATGTGGTGTGTGTTTTCTACAATTCTCTCCTTGAATGCAGTTTCCCCTCTTATAAATAAGCAAATCAAGGGTTTTTGAGTTTATTTGTGCACTACTTGTTGTATTATGTATCTTGTTTACTACTTCTATTCCATTAATGGATTAAAATGCTTAGAATAAGATATGGAGTGTTATGAACTACATTAAGGATTTTTACGGAGAATTGTGGTCTATACTTTTTCTTGGATTTGTTTTTGTAACAAAATAATATAGTTTATCCTCTAAGAAGTTTTAATGTCAAAAAGAGTCATTTGCAAGGAAGATTTGACTTTGTACCCTAGATAGGCATCGATAAGAAGTTCATTTTGTCCAAAGGCCAGAACCATAACTTTAAAAGGAAAAATCATTTGAATCATTTTATTTTGTTTTTGTATGTTGTTTTAATTGTTTTGATATATATATTATCAAAGCCAACAGTGAGTTAGCATCCAAGAAGAAATTGGTTGATCATATAGTCTTGGTGCATATTTAGGAGGACATTTCTGCTTTATTGTATAATATCTTGTTGTGATAAGGGTTAGCTCAATTGATATTGTTTATAGGGAATATCCCCCTTGGTCTAGTAGAGCCTAAAGTGTAGAGGAGAACATGGTTATTGTCTCCTATTCATTGGCCACTGATCTGAGAGTCTTGAGTATTAAAGTTGGCTACTTTTTAGAGATAATCAAGTAATTAGTTGGAAACACAAACATGTTCTTCATCAATAATTTTGAACTTCCAGCATGGAGAGATAACTCAACTACTAGATGTGATGGGGCATTAAATGATAAAACTTTCTTAAAGCCATCATCATCATGAAAATCTTTGAAATCTTCAATGATAAGAGGTTAAAATTGTTGCAAGTATGGGCCTAACTAGTGTTGTCATTGATGTTAACATACTCCTGTTGTATTGATGTCAAGGATTGGATGAGTTGTATGCTGAGGATATTGAGAAAATTAGTCCTATCAGGAATAGAGAAGAATATTGAAGATAGTGAAGTAAAGATCCCAGCTAAGATGAAGATCAAAGGATGCACATCAAAGGGTTTGTAGATATGTGTCTAAAGGTGATCCAATAAAGATTTGAGAGGTCCACATGAAGATTTGAAGAAGTTATGGCCATATGAGTAAAACCAGTTCTGGTAGATGTTCAGAGGTGACAGATTGACACAAATAGGTCTGGTGAGATCCAGAAATGCTATATCTTGTTCTACATATTTGGTGGAGTGTTTGGGAAGTCAATGTGAATTGACAACTCAATTAGTTCGTGGTCTAGAGGTCCGTAAGCATCTATTCCAATATGACAGTAATGAAAGACTATGTTCTTGAGGTTCTAGATGAAGGAGAGAATGATTTCAGTAAGTAGAAATAGTGTGGATGTTCTTGGTGATTCAAGAATGCTTGTGGGGGTCTCTGGATTGTGTCCAGTTTGTGTTAGTGGTCCGCATTGAAGATTGAGCTTGAAATTAAAGAACTACTTACGAATGATGATGTTCTTCCTAAACTTGGCCGATCGAATGAGTTACACATCCTACAGATGATCTTGAAGATGTTCTGCGAAGCATGGCATGTTCCTCAAAGAAGATTGAAGTCTCAGATCTGTGTATCTAATAGTGTGGTGATCCGTAAGAAGTCTTTTGTAATTAGTCAAGTTGTATTTGTCTATTCTCTCTATAAAGTATGCTAACTTGGATGATTATCCCAAAGTCAATGTCTTGTGTAAATAAGAAGTTGTGAAGTCATTTCAAATGTATCTTGGTGGAGATGAGAGTGTGGTAGAGAGGGGAAGAGCAAAAGGTTGAGCAAAAGTGTTGGGCTTAAATGGAACTAACTCAAGCATGGTGAAGATGCTATTCTTTAGTTCAAGTATGTAATATTTATCATTTTGTAGACAATGTGTCTCTTGTAGGTAGTGGGCCTCTTGTGAGCAGTGTGCTCGAGTAGTGAGCCCTAATTGGCATGTGCCATTTTGTTCTTCTTATTCTTTTAATAGAGAATACAATCTTCAGTTAGTCATCCTATGGTTTTTCCCTTAACTAGGTTTTCCACATTAAAATCTTGGTGTCATATTTTTTAATGTGTTTCTACTCTTGAATTGTTGCATTGTGTTTCCATGATTGATTTATTATTATGATGCTGAATTACAAGAAAGATTTAAGTGGTTAATAAAAGAAAGTTTTGAGACAACTGATTCACCCCCCCTCTGAGTTGTCCATCTTGAAACTAACAATTGGTATTAGAGCTAAGTTCCTCCAAAAGAGCTTAACTACTTGAGGAGATCCAGGATGTCTTCCTAGAAAAAGGATAGCCTGAGGTTTGATAGAACCAATTACTCTCTTTGGAAAAGCCGCATGGAAGATCACTTGCATTGTATGGGAATGCAATATTGGATCATGGCTTCAAAGAAGTATGTTCCTCCACATAATGGTCTGAGAACCGTAGATGAAATCAAAGATGCTGAAAACAATCTTTGGGCTAAAGAAGCTCTACTAAGTGCCTTATCTAATTTAGAGTTGACAAATGTTATAGATCTAAAAACTACATATGAGATTTGGGAAAAACTAGAACTTCTGCATGAAGGAGACAAGTATGTTAAATGTGCCAAGCTACAGAGTCTAAAAGGAAAATTCAAAAACCTAAAGATGAGTGAAGATGAAAATATCACTACATTTATGCCAAAAGTAAATGAGCTTATTTGTGGCATTACGTGTGCTGGTGGAATCTTGGATGAAGACAAGATTGTTGCCAAAGTTCTTAGATCCCTACCTCCTTCTTACAAATACAAGGTTGTTACGATTGAAGAGTTCAAATCTATTTTAAATATCACAAGAGCTCAATTAGTTGGAAAATTAGCTGCATTTGAATTGGCCGAGTTTGGAGATGCACCCCCCAAGACTGAATCTACATTCAAATCTAGTGCCTCTATAAGAGGCAAACAAAAGTTTGATCTGGGAGAGAACTCCTCAAAGAAAATATCATGGTATGAAAAAGAAAGAAAAGATTTGGAAGAAGATGAAGCACAAGCTGCTCAACTTGAAGCCCTTATTGCAAAAAGACTGCCAAGAGGATCCGATAAGTATGAAAGAAAATTGCCCATCAAATGTTTCAACTGCAATAAGATTGGTCATTTTGCCTCAAGGTGTCCTAACAGATCAAGATTCCAAAAGAAATGTTACTATGTTCATGAAGATGATGATGATGGAGTAACAGATGATGAATCAGAGACAGGAAACAAATCCGGAAGTGACTAGGTGTTTATTACCATCAAGGAAGAAGATCCAATGCCCTCTAAATCTGTCAATCATAAAATGGTAGAAAAATCTTTGGCTGCCCAAGTTGAAGAAAAGGATGACTGGGTCATTGACAGTGGATGCTCCCACCATATGACAAGTGACAAAAATAATTTTATAGATTTTTAAAGATCTGAAGGTGGAGTTGTAACATTTGGTGATAATTCTACTAGCAGAATGAGAGGTGGAGGAACTATTTCTTTTGATGGAAAGAACAAAACCAATAATGTACTATATGTTGAAGGTCTAAAGTACAATCTTCTCAGTGTTGGATAGTTGGTGGATAAAGGATATGATCTCTGATTCAAAAATGGAAAATGTAAGATCTTTGAAAGTTCTAGAATATAAATTACATCCAGTACTCAAACAAAAGGTAATATCTTCCACTTGGTTGGTACTAGAAAAAGTTTCTTATTTGTTTAAATTGGTCAAAGTTGGTTGTGGCATAGGAGAACGTGTCATGTGAATTTTGATAATATCATCAAGATAAGCAACACTCAGGCTGTAAGAGATCTTCCAAGATTGTTGAAACCTACTAATAGTTTATGCAAAGAATGTTAGTTGGGTAAGCAGAGCAGAGTCACATTCAAAAGTAAGGAACAGTCTTCTACCAGATTGTTGGATTTAGTACATACTGATCTATGTGGTCCAGCAAGAATCAGGAGTTTGCAAGGTGATAGATACTTCATTTTATTAATTAATGACCACTCTCTTGAGAAATTCAAAATATTCAAGGCTATGGTAGAGAATGAAACTAAATTAAACATAAAATGTCTCAGGTCTGACAGAGGTAGAGAATTCACATCCAGAGAGTTCATAGAATTCTATGCAAAACATGGGATAAAAAGACAGTTGTCTACTCCAAGGACTCCACAACAGAATGGAGTAGTGGAGAGAAAGAGCTGGACCATGATGATGGAAGCAAATGTTCCTCAGATCTACTAGAGAGAAGTAGTAAGCACTAATGTCTATACTCTTAATCAAGTACAAATCAGAAGCAATACTCGTAAGACCCCTTATGAGCTCTAGTTTGGCATCACTCCCACTGTGAAGTATTTCAGAGTCTCTGGTATAAAATGTTATATTAAAAGAGATGAAGACCTTGGTAAATTTGATGCTAGAAGTGATGAAGAAATATTCTTGAGTTATTCTACTCAAAGCAAAGCAGACCGGTGTTATAACAAGAGATTGAGAAAGATTATAGAAAGTACAAATGTGAAGGTTGATGAATGAATTGAAAACCCTCAAGGTTTTATGACAATGATGAAGATGATTAGAATGATGTTTTGGTCCAAGAAGTCCAATCCCCTTCTAAAATTCAAATCCAAACTGATCCGGAGAATCAGGAAGAGATAAGTTTGAATGAACCTACTCAAGAAATGATGCAGAGGCATCCACACTAAAACCTTGACATACAGCATGTATGTCTACAATCCATCATCATCATCATATTTTCTGTTAACATTGTCAGCATCATCATATTTTCTCTTGCCGACCGATATCCTCCTGCAGACAAACCCTCGACCCTTCGCCTGTCAGCAGCATCATCATATTCGGCTATCGGCAGCATCATCACATTCGGCAAGCGCAAACATCCTCCTGATGTTCACTGTTCATCTTACCGCCAAACGCTTTCTGCAGCATCATGATGTTCAACATCATGTTCATCAACAGGATATAAAATATCCGATTCCCTCCATATATCCTGATGACGACACTTCACGCACCTTTCCTTCGATGCTTACGTCACCCTGATATCTGACCTACTTAAACAAGCAGCATCATGATATGACTTATCGGGTCTTATTTCAGAATGTCTTGATGATGATTATCCTGATGACGATGATGTCATATGCAGCTCCTCCAATATACTGCTATTGGCCAAACATAACATTATCAGCCCGCGATGGTTTTATCAACCTGATCTTCTACCTTATGCCGATACGCTCCTCCTTGGCAGCACCTTGCGATGATCACCCCAATGCACATTCACCTTATGCAAACAATTGCATCATGCTCACCTCCATCTACTTAGATGACGCTCGAAGTAACTGCAGGATATACCCAGAAATATCCTGATGATGCCGTTGTGACAAATTTCCAACCTTAGCAAATTTTGATCCGCCGAACCTCCTGAGGTGACCCGATCTGCTTCCTGGACAACTTTCCAGACTCGAACTACCAGCACGACCTAGCACATGCCCATGGTAGGGTTCTCAGCACATCTCGACTGCGATCCTACAAACATACATGTGAACAAACAGAAAAAGCAAACTAAATCCTAAACTATTGTACATAGCCATTCCACCGATTCGACAAATCAACCGGTGGAATGGATCAGCGAATCCATGAAACCACTAGAACAGCAACTCGATTACACAATGGAATCCAAACAGAGAATTGACACAACAGGATCTCTTTATTGATTTCAAAAGATGCAAATACAATATTCTGTCTCTCTCTCTGTCTCACTCTCTGCAACCTAGCTCCTCAATATGTATCTATATCTCTAAAACCAACCGATCCTAATACATAAATAGGATCTGCTTGCGAGTACTACCACTCGATTCCCAGTGGCTGGGAGCTTCCAAGCGGCTGGGAGGATCCAACTGAACTAACAAACTATACAGCTGTCATCAGCTGTCATAACAAACTACCTAAAAATAGAAAAGCACGATCAACTTGGACCTTATTACATGCATTGGTCTTATAAGACCTTCTTAGAAACATTAACAAGACTTAAACTAACTAACTGCCTCATGGAGGCCAGCTGTCAGGTAGGTGCTCCTGCACCATACTCCCCAACAGAAAAGAACTCATGTCCCATGAGTTAGGTTGTGGAAGTCCTCCACCTTTACACTTTGCCTTTGCAATGTCTTGACCTGTTCCAGCTTTGTCCTCTGCTGGCTCTCGGTTGCTCCAAGACTTCTAAACTGTAACTTGTTTTCTTGCAAGTAAATCCTCATGCCTGTCAATGTAGGCCCTTCTCTCACATACCTTGTGTTTGTCAGGTTGTCTGACCAGAACCTCTGTCTGAACTGCCTCTTGAACTTCTGTAATGTTCAACTCTGTCTTTCTTTCAACCTTTATAGGACAAACAATAGTCCCAACTATGACAACATCCTTGTCATTCCTCTCAACTGGTTGCTGTTTGCAAACCTGTTACTGAACCTGCTGCTGACCTCTGTCAGTCAAAACTGAAACTATCTTCAAACTGTTGTCCTTAACAACTTCTTTCCCTACAATGTCCTCAACTGCCTTTATGCCTGCTCCTATAGGCTTCTGCACAAATTCCTTCTTTCCCACTAAAATGATTTTTGCTGCCTTCTGTACTACAGCTGCTTCCTGTAATGGCATCAACATAATAGTTTTCCCATCTTTCTTGATGGTGTAGGTATTAGCATACCCATCATACGTACCCTCCTATCAAATTGCCATGGCCTACCCAACAGTAGGTGACAACATTCCATGGGTAAAATGTCACACAAAACTCTATCATGATATGCTCCAATCTGAAAATCAACATATGCCTATTCATAGACAAAAACTGATTGACTATCACTCACCCAAGATGCCTTGTAAGGGTGTTGGTGTGGAATCCTTTCCAAATTTAGTTTATCCACCATTTCCTGAGATACCATGTTATCTGTTGAACCAGTATCAATGACAACCTTACATACTTTACCTTTGCTCTTGCATGTGGTCTTGAAAAGAGCTCTTCTTTGCATCATATCCTTTGATGTCTGCAAACTAGTTCTCTTTAGCATCAATGCTTCTCCCTCCTCAGGATATCCATAATTGTCAGGAACTCTATCTCCTTGATAAGTGTTTGAACTTTGCACACTTTGCTCTACTTTCTCTTCTTGCACAAGTTGTACTCTCTTGTCATTCGTTCTATCATCTCTGGATGATGAACCTTTGCTTTCTGGACATTTGAAAAATGGATGACCAAACTCACCACAGGTGTAACACTTTCCTGAAAATGTAGTAGAACCTCTACCACCTCCAAATTTGCCTCTATTACCTTTCCATCCACCTCTAAAATCAAACTGTCCCTGTCCTTTACCAGTGTCTTCTTGACCCTCATTGGTTTGCCTTGTTGTAGGGGCTAATCCTCTTCCCCTCATATTGTTTCCTCTTCCTCTCATGGACTTATCTTGTCTCCTTTTCAGCTTTTCTTCAATCCTGATTGCCATTTGGTAACAATCTTCCACATTCTTAGGGTTAGCTAAAACTAACTCATCCTGTATGTTCAATCTCAAACCAGCCAAGTACCTAGCCACCTTTTCTACCTCATTCTCATGATGACTAGATCTCATACTCAACTTATAAAACTCCTCAGTATATGCCTTCACATCCATTTCCTTCTACCTTAAAAATTGCAGCTTCTTAAACATCTGAATTTCATAATCCTTGGGCAAGAATTTACCTTTGATCCTTGCTACCATTTTATCCCATGAAGTGATCTTTGACCTTCCTTGTTTCCTTCTCTCGGATTGTACATAATCCCACCATACCAAAGCATGACCTCCTAACTTGGTCTTTGCAATCTTTACCTTCTGATCCTCAGCAATATCTTCACATTCAAAGTGATTATCAAGTGCAGCAATCCAATCCAGTAACTCATCTTCATTCAAACTTCCATTATACTTGGAAACATCAACCTTTACCTTAGGTTTATCACTCTGCACTGCCTTTAACAGTTTTGCAAATCTCTGGTCTTTAGCATCCAGATCTTCAACTACCTCTTCATACTCTTCAACAGCATCTTCATCTTCTTCTGATTCACTATCGTCCACTTCCCTCTTTTTGTTCTTTTCCAGGGCTACAAGCCTAGCTTGAAGTGCTTCAGCAAGCTCCTTCATCTTCCTCATCTCCCTGGCATGTTTTTCCTTCATCTCTTGTAATTCCCTTGCAGTACCATTACCTTTCGGAGGCATTTTGTCAACCTCTCACTCCTCTACCTCTGTCTTTTCAGTGACAGAATCAACACACAATAGCCCAGACCTTTTGCTGAGCTCTGATACCACTATGATGCAGAGGCATCCACACTAAAACCTTAACATACAGCATGTATGTCTACAATCCATCATCATCATCATATTTTCTGTTAACATTGTCAGCATCATCATATTTTCTCTTGCCGACCGATATCCTCCTGCAGACAAACCTTCGACCCTTCACCTGTCAGCAGCATCATCATATTCGGCTATCGGCAGCATCATCACATTCGGCAAGCGCAAACATCCTCCTGATGTTCACTGTTCATCTTACCGCCAAACGCTTTCTGCAGCATCATGATGTTCAACATCATGTTCATCAGTAGGATATAAAATATCCGGTTCCCTCCATATATCCTGATGACGACACTTCACGCACCTTTCCTTCGATGCTTACATCACCTCGATATCTGACCTACTTAAACAAGCAGCATCAGGATATGACTTATCGGGTCTTATTTCAGAATGTCCTGATGATGATTATCCTGATGACGATGACGTCATATGCAGCTCCTCCAATATCCTGCTGTTGGCCAAACATAACATTATCGGCCCGCGATGGTTTTATCAACCCGATCTTCTACCTTATGCCGATACGCTCCTCCTCGGCAGCACCTTGTGATGATCACCCCAATGCACATTCACCTTATGCAAACAATTGCATCATGCTCACCTCCATCTACTTGGATGACGCCTGAAGTAACTACAGGATATACCCAGAAATATCCTGATGATACCGTTGTGACGAATTTCCAACCTTAGCGAATTTCGATCCACCGAACCTCCTGAGGTGACCCGATCTGCTTCCTGGACAACTTTCCAGACTCGAACTACCAGCACGACCTAGCACATGCCCATGCTAGGGTTCTCAGCACATCTCGACTGCGATCCTGCAAACATACATGTGAACAAACAGAAAAAGCAAACTAAATCCTAAACTATTGTACATAGCCATTCCACCGATTCGACAAATCAACCGGTGGAATGGATCAGCGAATCCATGAAACCACCAGAACAGCAACTCGATTACACAATGGAATCCAAATAGAGAATTGACACAACAGGATCTCTTTATTGATTTCAAAAGATGCAAATACAATATTTTGTCTCTCTCTCTGTCTCACTCTCTGCAACCTAGCTCCTCAATATGTATCTATATCTCTAAAACCAACCGATCCTAATACATAAATAGGATCTACTTGCGAGTACTACCACTCGATTCCCAGCGGCTGGGAGCTTCCAAGCGGCTGGGAGGATCCAACTGAACTAACAAACTATACAGCTGTCATCAGCTGTCATAACAAACTACCTAAAAATAGAAAAGCACGGTCAACTTGGACCTTATTACATGCATTGGTCTTATAAGACCTTCTTGGAAATATTAACAAGACATAAACTAACTAACTGCCTCATGGAGGCCAGCTGTCAGGTAGGTGCTCCTGCACCAAGAAATAGAAGTGCAAGAAATTCCCAAAACTCCAAGGTATGTAAGATTGAATCACTTTGAAGATCAGATCATAGGTGATGAAAGCAAAGGTGTTCAAACAAGAAGAAAGATTGCTCAAGACTCAAAAAACTATTGTCCAATTTCAAAGTTTGAACCAAAAATAATAAGTGAAGAATGCAGTGATGAAAGTTGGACTAAAGCAATGGAGAAAGAGCTAATGAAAATTGAGAAAAATCACACTTGGGATCTTGTTCCAAGGCCTAGAAACAAAAATGTGATTGGAACCAAATGGGTCTTTTGGAATAAACTGAATGAAGATCATGAAGTAGTCGGAAACAAAGCTAGATTGGTCTGTAAGGGTTATTCTCAAGTAGGAGTTGATTTTGAAGAAACTTTTGCTCCAGTGGCAAGAATTGAAGTAGTCAGATTATTTCTTGCCTTTGCTGCCTTCAAGGACTTCAAAGTATATCAGATGGATGTCAAGTCTACCTTCCTAAATGGTGACTTGGAAGAAGTTTACATTGAGCAACCAGATGGATTCTAGTTTTCTGATCATGGTGATATTGTCTACAAATTGAAGAAAGCACTGTATGGACTCAAACAAGCCCCAAGAGCCTAGTATGAAAGACTGGATAAGCATCTCTTGAAGATTGGTTTCAACAAAGGTACTACTGACAGTAACTTGTACTTCAAAATTGATCATGAAAATATCTTGATTCTTGAAGTATTTGTTGATAATATCATTTTTAGAGGAAGAGATAGTTTGTGCAAAACTTTTGCAAATCAAATGAAAAGTGAATTTGAGATGTCCATGTTTGGGGAAATGAATTTCTTCTTAGGTCTGCAAATCATTCAAACAAAGAAAGGAATCTTTATTTCACATACCAAATATGTGAAAGAATTATTGAAGAAATTTGGGATGGAAGTCTCAAAACCAATGAATACTCCCATGGCAACTAGATGTAAATTTAGCAAAGATGATGACTCTCCTAAGGCTGATTAGAAAATGTACAGGTCAATGATTGGAGGAATATTGTATCTCACTCAAACTAGACCTGACATCATGAAAGTTGTTGGTCTTGTTGCTAGATTCCAAGCTAATCCTAGAGAATCTCATGTCATGGCAATCAAGAGGATTCTTAGATATCTAAAAGGGATAGTTGAGAATGGTTTATGGTATCCTAGAGATCATGATTTCTCTCTTCATGCATATACAGATGTGGATTGGACAGGAGATGTGGATGACCAGAAGAGTACCAGTGGTAGAGCATTCTTTTTAGGGAAAATATTGGTTACTTGGTTGAGCAACAAACAAGAGGCAATATCTCTGTCCACTGCAGAAGCAGAATATATTGCAACAATAGGTAGTTGCACTCAAGTATTGTGGATGAAGCAAATGCTAAGAGACATCAAAGTGGAGTATGAGGAACCAATCACAATCTTCTGTGATAACTCAAGCGCAATAAATATATCAAAAAATCCAGTGTTGCATTAAAGACAAAACATATATCCATCAAGTTTCACTTTTTGAGAGAGAAAATGAACAAGAATGAAGTCAGATTGGAGTTTGTACCCTCCAAGGATTATATTGAAGACATTTTTACTAAACCTCTACCTAAGGACTCTTTTGAGTATCTCAGGGAGAAGTTATGGGTTATTACCCCTCCAGTTCTAAATTAAGATGCACTGATGTACATCAGTCCGATGGATCTCACAGTCATATCTTATGGTCCAGATTGATGATGGGAAGCTACTACTCAGGGGGAGCAGTTGGTATGATTCTGAGTGATGCAAGTATGTGCCCTTTGCCATTGATGTCAAAGGGGGAGAGAAGACATGCGAAAAACAAAAAGTGGTTACTAATCAAAGGGGTAGCAATAAAGGAAGAGAAGACATGTGAATGGTTGTTGTTGATAGGGGGAGTTATGTCAGTCTATAAGGAGAAGTTCTTGTCTTGATGGTTAAAATAGTTTTTCACATCATATGTTGCCATGAATGACAAGGGGGGAGATTGTTGCAAGTATGTGCCTAATCGGTGTTTTCATTGATGTCAACATACTCTTATTGCACTGATGTCAAGGATTAGATGAGTTGTATGTTGAGGATATTGAGAAAATTAGTCCTATCAGGAACAAAGACGAACAGTGAAGACAATGAAGTAAAGATCCCAGCTAAGATGAAGATTAGAGGATACGCATCAAAGGGTTTGTAGATATGTGTGTAAAGGTGATCCAGTAAATATTTGAGAGGTCCACATGAATATTTGAAGAAGTTATGGCCATATGAGTAATACTAGTTCTAGCAGATGTTTAGAGGTGATAGAGTCACACAAATAGGTCCAGTGAGATCCAGAAATGCTATATCTTATTCTGCGGATTTGGTGCAGTGTTTGGGAAGTCAATGTGAATTGACAACTCAATTGGTTCATGGTCTAGAGGTCCACAAGCATCTATTCCAATATGATAGTGATGACAGACTGTGATCTTGAGGTTTTGGATGAAGGAGAGAATGATTTTAGTAAGCAGAAGTAGTGTGGATGTTCTTGGTGATTTAGGAATGCTTGTGGGGGTCTCTAGATTGTGTCTAGTTCATGTTGGTGGTTCACATTGAAGATTGAGCTCAAAATTGAAGAACTACTTCTAGATGATGATGTTATTCCTAAACTTGGCCAACCAGATGAGTTACACATCCTGTGGATGATCTTGAAGATGTTCTGTGAAGCATGGCATTTTACTCAAAGAAGATTGAAGTCCCAAATCTACGTAGCCAACAGTGTGGTGATCTGCATGAAGTCTTTTGTAATTAGTCAAGTTGTATTTGTGTATTTGCTCTGTAAAGTATACCGACTTGGATGATTATCCCAAAGTCAATGTCTTGTATAAATAAGAAGTTGTGAAGTCATTTCAAAAGTATCTTGGTGGAGATGAGAGTGTGGTAGAGAGAAGAAGAGAGAAAAGTAGAGCAGAAGTGTTGGGCTTAAATGGAACTGACTCAAGCATGGTGAAGATGCTATTCTTCAGTTCAAGTATGTAATATTTATCATTTTGTAGATAGTGTGTCTCCTGTAGGTAGTGGGCCTCTTGTAAGAAGTGTGCTCGAGTAGTGAGACCTAATTGGCATGCGCCATTTTGTTCTTCTTATTCTTCTAATAGAGAATACAATCTTGGGTTAGTCACCCTATGGTTTTTCCCTTAACTAAGTTTTCCACATTAAAATCTTGGTGTCATGCATTGATGTGTTTCTTCTCTTGAATTGTTGCATTGTGTTTCCATGATTGATTTATTATTATGCTGCTGAATTACAGGAAAGATTTAAGTGGTTAATAAAATAAAGTTTTGAGACAACTGATTCACCCCCCTCTCAATTGTCCATCTTGAAACTAACAATAATGTGTGAATTTAGGTCAATTGTGAGAAGGCACCAATGTCAAATTTAGAGTCATAAATTCACATGAATGGAACAACCATATAAATGTCATTTCAGTGTTGAACAATCATTAGAAGAAGTGAAGGAGAGCATTTTGTGATTTGTGTCTCAATTGTTTCAAATTTTCTTGAGAGATATTGTTGATTTAGGATAGAGAATGCTTTCAAGAAATGGAATCACTAGAATCAACTTCTGGAAGTGAGAATCTGAGGAAATCAAGGACTTTAGTAGTAAGGAAATTACAAGATCTTCCTATAGAGTTGATAAACATCAAGTCATATGCCTCAGCTCCTACACAGCCAAAGTCCAAATTTCCAAATTTTAGACAGCTTAAAAAAGGTAAGTGCCATGATTCAACCTTAGTTTTTGATCCTACAAATCACATATATGAGCCTGTACTCGCAAAAGAATCCAACAAACTTGAAAGAAGGAGTGCATGCATGCATCCTTGAGAAGGTTAAGGAAGGAGAATCAGAGACCTTTGGGATAATAATATAGAGCTCTAGGTTGGTTTTATTTATGGTCCCTCTGGTTCATCCATGTCTTGAATTGGTAGATGTTTGCGTACGGTACTATGATCAAAGCACCAGGACAGTCACTAGAAGAAACATTAAAATAGTGATTGATGCACATCATGTAAGGGATATGCTAAGGATTGAATATGACCCAACAACTGATTTTGGTAATCTTGCTGAGTTGCAAAAGATTTGGGAAACAAGGGAAAATCAACATAGCTTCCTGAATACAGAGCTTCGTTTGGAACCAAATAACATAGTGTTTCTAGTCCTCCTTATTTCAATATCTAACTTTTCACTCATGATGTCCAAGATGCATTCTCCATGTTGACCTTCATATTCAGCCTTGACGATGATATTAATGTGCACAACTTCCAATTGGCTCTTATTTTTCATCTCAAGATGCTCACAAAGAAGCAAGTCTACAAAATGGACTTCTCAGAAGTCATAACTCATAGGCTATCTTATCAATTAGATCATTTTGGTCACCAACAATTATTTAGATATTCCTCCTTTTTGCTACATTTAATGTTGTTTCAAAAGTCACAATTTTTTCAAATCCGCATGCACTTCGTTATGACCAATGATTTAGTAGATGCAAAAAGGATGATTCATGTTTGAGCATGGACTCCTATACTATTGGCCACCACTAATTATGATGATTTTTCTAAATGTTTCATGGTTGCAACTCTCATTTACCTTAGCCAAGATCATATAAACTTTAGGGTGACTAATAAGTAAAGGAGTATATTATCCAACACTCGTGTACCCTGTGACTAATTCTTTGGGGCTCATTACACTATGCTCAAAGTCCACAGTTTCAAAGAAGAGCCTTTCAAGCTACCTGACTTCTTGACTAATAGAATTGTTGCAATTGAACTAGCTCACTAGTTAGATGTGGTAGACTCCGAGTTTAGAGATGGGAGGAATAAGAAAGCTATATATGACATTCCCTTTTCCAAGGGTAGTATCACAGTGATTAAAATGTTGGCATGAGACACTGCTCTAGTATAGACCTATGTGTTGTCATTGATGGCAACAAGGCTCAGAGATCTCTTCAGCATGACAAGAAGACATAACTCCAGAAGGTCATATTGGAATTCATGTCCGGTTGACAGAAATGAATAAGTATGGGCAATATATAGAGTAAGGGATAGTAAGTGGATCAGTGTGTTTCCGCAGATGATGACCTAGAAATGCGACTCAAGTATAATGTTCATAGTTGTTTAGTGTTACTATATTCCAGTGATCAAGTCCTAAATTCTTTCGGAAGTCATTGGGAGAAAATGTCTAAGTCTGGAAGAATAGAGGTATGATAGGAATAGTGTATAGTGTAGAGTAAAATGGTCTACATTCCTCCGCATGTGCATTTTTGTTCTGTAGTTCTAAAGGTATGTCAATTGGTCAGTAATGAACATTGGATATGAATTGTGAGGTCCCATTTGGTCCGCAGTGCAAGTTATGATGTGACAAAGGAACCTATCATATATGTTATTAAGAGACAAGCTGACAGGCTAGTTGAATCCTTATGTAGAGAAGAATTATGATTTAGATGTTAAAGGTAAGTGGTTGTATAATTAGAGCCAACACCTATGAAGACATGTGCATGATGATTTGGATCCACATTGACGATTCAGCACAAGAACAAGCAGACAAAATATAACACTTGGTATACACGTTTCACAGTTTGCTTGCCGACCTAATCATGAGAAAGATTTAGTTGTCGTTATAAATAGAGGATGGATTTTGGTGTTTGGTATGGATGATGTACGATGTGATGTATGGAAATGCAAAATATGTGAAGATAGAATAGCCACAACAAATAAAGAGAGATCTTGAGCATATGTAAAAGCAGATCATAGAAACAGGGGCAAACTGAAATGAAGAGTTATGAGTCAATATTTAGAAGCTTAATTGGAATTGTAATCATGCATAAGTAGATACAATCACAATAGTTTATCTTTGGCAGTGAGCCACCCTTATTCTTCTTCTTCTTTCTTTCCTTCAAGCAATGAGCCTTTTTGAGCAGTGAGCTCTGGGCAGTGAGCCATAAGGAAGTGAGCCTCTTGTAATTTGGTGTTGCTATAACAAACGTATTTGCGCTAACACTCTTCATGGTTTTTCCCCACCTTGGGGTTTTCCACATAAAAATCCTGGTGTCTATGTATTATGTTCTTATGGTTGCTCTTCATTTGTATATTGTGCTATTGTTTAATTAAGTTTGGAAAATGGTTAAAAGTGAAAGTGCATAAATGGTTTTATAGAACACTAGTTCACCCCCTCTTAGTGTTCCTAACATTCAACAATTGGTATCAGAGCAAGGTTCCTTGGAAGAAGCCTACTAGCTTGAGGAAGATCTAGGAAGGTTCACCAATGGAAACTCAAAGGTATCTCACTTATCCTCAAGCAAATCCTCTTGGCAGTATTACAATTGGTAATCAAGTATATGTCAATAATGATGAATTTCAAGTAGCTCTAGAAGATCTTCACAACTCCAAGGCTGATATTAAAGAAGCTAATGAGTGCATTCTAAAATTAAAAGAACAAATCCATAAATATCAGGAAAGAAGGAAAGAATTATGTGAGCAACTAAGACAAGCAAATGAATCCACAGAGAGTCTTCTCAGGATGATTGAAGAAAAGACTAAGAGTGAGGAATGTTTGAATCAAATTGTGAAGGACAAGTTAGAAGAATGTGAAAAACTTGGGAAAGAAGTTCTGCTCTTAAAGTTTGATCTAGAAGTAGCTAAGAGCTACAAAGAAAAATTCAAAATAAGATCTGCAAAACTTGATGAGTTGTTAGCCAGTAAAAAGTATCCAGATGACAAACAAGGTTTGGGTTTTGAAAAAGGAGAAAGTTCAAGTTCAAGGCAAGACATTTCTAGAGAAGGAAGAGGCAGAAACCATTCAATAAGAAATCAAAGAAGAACACCTAAAAGAACTCCGATCAGGAAACCAAATGCACAAAGGTACCCATCTTTCAATGGTCATTGTTTCAAATGCAATAAGTATGGTCATAGGGTCACTTAGTGTAGAAGTAGAATAAATCAAAATGCTCCATCTTTTTCTGGTCAATGTTTCAATTGCAGGAGGATTGATCTCATAAAGAAAATGAATGTAGAAGTGTGTCAATAAATGTGCCAAACTATCCAAGGGTAAAAGTACAAAGTTGTGTCACACTTTGGGCCAACAAAACAGTTTAGAGTGAGCTATTTTCAGGTGAGTCTATTTGGGGGCGAGATAGTTCCCTGAATACACATAGCCACTATGTGGGGCATAGGTGGCAAGCTATTTTTGGGTGAGTCTATTTGGGGGTGAGATGGTTTCACCCGAAATAATCTAGTTAAAAACAAAAAAGAAATGAAATCATGCAGTTAAAACCAAAAAAAAAAATGATTTCGCCCTCAAATACTTTCACCTGAAACTTTCTATGTGGCATCTTACTTGGTAGCCACCTCCTCATTATCTAGGGTTTTCTGAAATTCTCAACTTAAATTGAACATTTCTTCAATCAGAATGGATTATTTCAAAAATAAAAAAATACCCTTTTGTAGAGCTCTGAGTCTAGAATCCAAATATATTTTCTTTTAATATTTTGATTAGTTTTAATATGTTTTTTTTTAAATTATTGCAAGTAGGTTGTTAAAATCAAAGATGACACTAATTAGAAATTAAAAAAAAAATCAAAACACATCCATTTTTTTTTCAAAATTATATGGTGCACTAGAGGAAAGAGTCCTCTCCAAAAGGGTATAATTGGTTTTGTGAAAATGGTAAAAAAATTATACAAAAGTTGACGTGGAATGAAAACTATCAGATTCTGTAAAGTTTGACATTAAAACGATATTACAAAGAAAATATGCATTGAAAAATGTTTTTTTTCTCCATGCACTAGATATTGAAATCCTCTATTTGGGAAAAAAAATTAGTGAAAAATAAGATTGTTTGCTCTTTTTTTTGGGACGTGGACTCAAAGTCACTTTTTCTAAAATTTTCAACAATTCAAAATTGGCTCTTAAATTTATAAAAAAATTGTCAAAATATTTTTTTTAATTTTTTGAAAAATTACAAGCATAAAATTCATCAAGAGATCTACATTTCATTAGTTTACATCATTTTGAAATTCAAAACATAAATGCCACTTTTATGAGGTCAAAGTTCAAAAAAATTTTTGCTGTTGGTCGATTCCTTTATAAAGTGTGACATAGGTTTGTGCTTTTACCCCATTGAGTAATGGTCAATCCTTCAATGGCAAATATTTTTCATGTAATAGATTTGGGCATATGGCTAATCAATGCAGATCAAGACCAATTCCCAATTACAGAAGAAATCAACGTCAAAGAAATGTTGTTTGTTTCAATTGTAACAAACTCAGACATTTTTCCAAATTCTATAGAAGAAAAAATGTAACAAGAGACTATCCTATAGAGAAGGGGAAAATTAAATATAGAGATGACAAGGGCAAGAACAGGGTTGATCCAGCAGAAACCAAGAATGAGATGACCAAGATCTGGATTAGGAAAGATGTTAATAAAAACAAGAAAGAATCTATACTAGCTTCTAGTGCAGATATTTCCTCCGGGAAGTGAATTAGGAGCTCTGGCTCAAGGGAAGTAGTGTTGAAAATCCAAAACCCCTAGCCAGAAAGTGGATGCCAAAATCAGGCATGAAGGTGTATGATGGAATGTGATGTGACAAATCTCCTGAAAGAAAAATTAGAAGAAAATAAGTCAATGTAGTACATTGTGGAGCAATCTTGATCGACTGTATCTATCAAACAAGACATGCATCTTTTTGGGAATAAACATTTATGACAATTTAGGTGAAGTCATGTGAAGGATAAAAAGAGACTTGTTTGATTTCAAAATTACTTTACACTCGAGATATCAAACATCCAAGTGAGATTAAGGCAAAGCTTGTGCGATGAGAACTAAGACTAGGAGAATTCAGCGTGATTCAAAGCAATGAAAACCCTAATCTGACATTAAGAGGTATTTACAATTTGAAACCCTTTCTAAAATTTGCTTGATTATCTGTGGAAATGGCAACACCTCAAGTAGTGGATATCACTAAAAGGCCTAGACCAAAATTCAAGAAACATCCCTACAAAGCAATAGAAGTGCATCCGTTGGGAGCATTCTCACACATTCCACATTGAATTCTATATATAGAGGATGTTAGGGCATATATTCATGTTGCCCTAGAAGAACAAGAGAATAGAAAACTCACCGACTTATTTTTAAATCACTTGTGCGATGGAGATTATGATCTAAAGAATGAATACAAGGCATTGGAGATAGAAATTTATTTAGTACATTGACTGAGGATGAATGGGTCTAGTCTATATTGAGCAGGATTCATGATGAATTCATGTGGCTCGAGAGACCATTTAAGATCACAAAAGATGCTATAGGGGCTATAACTGGGCAATGCTCCACCAGATCTGTACCAGTTCTGAAGCCATGAAGAATGATAAAGTAATGGCAGTAATCAGAACAAAGTTTGACAAAAGAGTACTAACAATCAATGATATTGAAGATTATGCAGTAAGATTTGCATCCATGATTATTGGCTACAATGTTTACTTCTCTAACCGTGAAAATTTTGTATCCAGTACAACAATCTATACAACTTTTGAAATGTAAAGGAAGATGCAGAGTATGACCTCTGTGAACTGCTTCGACAGTAACTAATAGAAAATCTGAGAAAAACTAAAGAGGAGAAATATCCATTCAAATATGGTACACTGATTCTATGTCTATTCTTATACTACATGCAAGAATTTCTAGGTATGAAAAATATGTTCTAGATAAGCGATAAACCTACTTCAGTCCAAATTAGAAATCATCTAAATAGCATAGGAAGTATTGATGCTCAAATATCTACCCTGTGGGGCTATTTCAAAAAATTTCAAAACATGATGCAGTCAAGGGAAAGAATCCCTAAGGCAATTGTTGAGAAATACAAAGATACCATTTGTTTCATGGTTACCTAGGATCAGTGTTTAATGGAGGTTGTTGAGCCCATAACTGTTTGTGTTATGCCCATGAGATATGAGGTAGATGGTGGAATATTAGAAAATTATGCTCAACATGTATTAAGTAAACCTAGAGATCCCAAGGAAGAAATATTTGGGACTTATGAGGAGTTGCGTGCTAAAATACATGTTGAAGTAAGGAAACCAGAGATGTCTAGGAAAATACAGAAACTAGTAGAAGAAATTATCAGAAAACATCAATTCACTAAGGAACAAGTCAAAGAAGCAAGGGAAAAGAAAGGAAGTGAAAAGGTTAGGGTTCCAGATGAACCTAAAGAAAGAGAAAAACGTTAAGAAACAAAGAGGTCTACTAGAAGCTCTGCCTGCTCCTCCAGTCCTACATCTACTGACATAAAAGAATCTATAAAGAAGCCAATTGATAGAGGAGCAAAAAGACAGAAAACAAAAGGTAGAAGAATGTATGTAAGTATAAGTGAAAAAGATGAAGAAGAGACTGAGTCAAATGAAAATGTCAAGAAAATGAAAGATAAGACTACTAAATCCTCTAGAAGTAGCAAATAAAAGCACTCTAGAAGGAAGAAACCCAACAAAAGATAGAAGGTAGATGAGCCTCAAGCCACATTAACACTTGAAGATGTATTAAAGTCTGTCACTGTTGATGGAAATCTAAAACCTGTGGCTGAATTTTATGATGATTACAATGATGCTGATAAAAGGATTATGGAAGAAGCTACCATAAAGTATTTGAACATATACAATAGAGCTCTCATTGAGATCATTGGTGATCTTCCAAATACCTTGGGTAGTATTTTGACAATTAGAAAGGAAGCTGTTGTGGCTAAGGACATTAAACTCAGAGAACATACATTGATAAAATTATGTCCGGATATTACCCTAGAAGAGAAGGCCAAAATCTCCAAAGCACTTAACAGTGAGTTTAGATTAAAAAAAGAATGAATGTACTGATGATAGGAGAAATCGATAAAGTGGTCAAGGAAACAGAGGAGACCATTTTGGAAATAATAAAGAAGTACAATATCCCTATCATGGCACTTCTTTCGTATTTATATATTCACTCTATTTCCTTGACCACTTTATCCCACTCTGATGTATATAAATTTTTTTATCATGGCCGGAAGTTACAAAGAAGACATAAGAAAAGATCAAGGAATTGGAAGAAAAACTGATGAATATCTCAAAGAATTTTGATCTAGTACATGAATCAACCAGTAACAAAGAAGCTCAAGTCATCAACATCCACAATGACTTGAATGTTTTAATAAATTAGAAATATCAAAAAAAAGAGTAGAATGGGACAATTGAGAAGACTGATCAATCCTAAACTAGATTCAATGACTAAGCTTGTAGCTGAAGCACCGCTTACTGGACAAATGGCCATACCATCAGATTTACAAAAGGTAGAAACTCTAGTCCTTTTACTCAATGGACATATAAATATTTTGGATGGTGCTAAGAAGAGTTGGGATGTTGAGATAGCTCAACTAAAGAACACCTTTAGTGACATTCTTCAGCATATGTAAAATGAAGTAGAAGACTGTACTTGTAAATATGCAGTGGAGTACATAAGAATTTTGAAGACTTGACAAAATTTTGGTTCTGGAACACACCCTTTTTCCATTGATGTCAAAGGGGGAGAGAAAATTAGTGAAAAAATGAGAAAAAATATCAGGGAGAGAAGGAATATAGAAGTGTATATAGTAAGGGAGAGCAACCAAGCATTTTTTACTAAGTGTTGCCATCAATGCCAAAGGGGGAGATTGTTGGCATGAGATACTACTCTGGTATGGACCTATGTGTTGTGATTGATGGAAGCAAGGCTCAGAGATCTCTTCAGCACAACAAGAATACATAACTCTGGAAGGTCATATTGGAATTTTGGTCCGGTTGGCAGAAGTGACTAAGTATGGGCAATATACAGAGTAAGGGATAGTAAGTGGATTAGTGTGCTTCCATAGATGATGACCTAGAAATGTAGCTCAGGTATAATGTTCATAGTTGTTTAGTGTTACTATATTCCATTGATCAAGTCCTCAATTCTTCTAGAAGTCATTTGGAGAAAATATCTGTCTAGAAGAATAGAGGTATGATAGGAACAGTGTATAGTGTAGACTAAAATGATTTGCATTCCTCTACATGTGCATTTTTTGTTCTGTAGTTCTGAAGGTATGTCAAGTGGTCAGTAATGAACATTGGATAAGAATTGTAAGGTCCCATTTGGTCCGCAGTGTGAGTTATGATGTGACAAAGGAACCTATCATATATGTTATTAAGAGACAAGCCAACAGGCTAGTTGAATCCTTATGCAAAGAAGAAATATGAGTTGGATGTTAAAGGTAAGTGGTTGTATAATTAGAGCCGACACCTATGAAGACATGTGCATGATGATTTGGATCCACATTGACAATTCAACACATGAACAAGCTGACAAAATATAACACTTCGTATACACATTTCACACTTTGCTTGCCGACCTAATCATGAGAAAGATTTAGCTATGGATATAAATAGAGGATAAATTTTAGTGTTTGGTATGGATGATGTATGATGTGATGTATGGAAATGTGAAATATGTGAAGATAGAATAGCTACAGCAAATAAAGAGAGATCTTGAGCATATGTAAAAGCAGAGCATAGAAATAGGGGCAGACTGAAATGAAGAGTTTTGAGTCAGTATTTAGAAGATTAATTGGAACTGTAATCATGCATAAGTAGATGCAATCACAATAGTTCATCTTTCACAGTGAGCCACCCTTATTCTTCTTCTTCTTTCTTTCCTTCAGGTAGTGAGCCTCTTTGAGCAGTGAGCCCTGGGTAGTGAGCCCTAAGGAAGTGAGCCTCTTGTAATTCAATGTTGCTATAATAAAAGTATTTCTTGAGAGCTAACACTCTCCATGGTTTTCCCCACCTTGGGATTTTCCACGTAAAATTCCTAGTGTCTATGTATTATGTTCTTATGGTTGCTCTTCATTTGTCTATTGTGCTATTGTTTAATTAAGTTTAGAAAATGGTTAAAAGTGAAAGTGCATAAATGGTTTTATAGAACACTGATTCACCCCCCTCTCAATGTTCCTGACAATCAACATAAAAGGTAAGAATAACATCTGTTGATGTTGAAACTTGTGGACTTGGGTCTTGATCAGGTCAAGGATAAATGGGTATATCACCCAGATGGCTTCATGTAGAGGTGGTTATCCCAATAAAAGTCCCCAATCCCTTCCAAATATTAGGTTCACCCATTCTTTGTGGCTAGACAATCACCTTTGATTGATTCTGATGATGTCTATATTGAATTGAATTAGATTCCATCTGAATCTTGACATCCATGGGAAGCATTTTATCATCCTATAAGGGCTTATGATCCTGCTAGGTTGATGAATCATGGTCTTAGAGAATCTCTCATGAAAGTGGAGTGGAGTGTAGAAAAGTTCAATGCCCATTGGAAATATAAGCCAGAAATGTTTGAAATAGAAAGAAACTTTGGTGATGTTAGCATTGATGAAACTTGGGAACAATTGTGGGATGATGATCCTAAGCACCTGCTTCCCCATATGATGCGAGTAAAGTTTTTGGAGGGGAAGAATAAGAAGAAGAAGAAACATAATCTAAGGAGAAGGAGAAAGAACTTGAAAAGAAGATGAGGAAGCTCAAATTGCAGGAAGAATCTGAGGAAGAAGAAGTGACCATTATATCAGTCCCCTCAATGGGGCCAAGAGTCAACACTATATCTATAGGAGTCACTCAGGTAAGTATTTCTATGCCCTCTTCTTCTTCTTCTCAATCTTCTCTTAATCCACTTCTAACACCCCCTGTTAGTATAATTCCTCCATTACTTACCACATCACTCATGACACCATCACTTTCTTTCTCTTCACCCATTGATTCATAGTTTTCATCCCCTCCTCTTTTAAACCTAACACCATTTTCCCCTTTTGTCTTGATGATGCAATTTCCAATACCAATTGGTCTTTGTTCTACCTCAATGCAATAGCAAGTGAATATTCCATATGGTTTACCAGAATGTTTTACCTTTGCTAGTGGAGTGACTCAATCCCTTGTAGAGTTCCATCAACAAATTGAAACCACCCAGAAGACACGAGAAGCTCACTTGGAGAATTGATGTAGAGCGCACAATGGAAATAGGCAAAACCTAACAATAAACTACCAAACTATGGTATATGCATAACATGACTTGCTATAGCTGGCTACTATACCCCGATTCACCATTACACCTAGTCATTGCTCGTATCTGCCGAAAGATACATATGCATTTGTGATATACATTTGAACCACACTCGTTGGCAGGACTTGGATTATCGGTTGGGCTTACCACGGAGTCGCTATTTCTCTAATCACACTGATATCACATTCAAACATATTCATCGACCAGATTTCAATCATCAGTGAACACTAGGGTTTCCTACGCCACTACTCCTATACACCGTTGCACAGTCTACCTTCACCGAACCCTAGCACATGGAGATGCTAGGCAAACTACTATGCACAATCCACGATTTGAAACATCTGTGCCACCAAAAAAATGAAACAAACAGGAAACAAAAACAAATATATATACAATGAAGCCATTCCACTAATTTCGATAGAAATCATATCAGTGTAATGCTTCACATCGACATTCTGCAACAATGGGAAAATAGGAAGGAAAGGAAATCTACAGCTATGCAATTCGTCTTTACAGAGAATGGGAAACAAAATAGACAACACACAAAAGATCAATTTCTCCTTAACAAAGCTTGATTACATTCGCACAGTTACATTCAATCACAATATCATTTGACCAATCACAATCTCAATCCCTAATCTATATGCATTTGATTCCTTTCTCTAGGTTTTATAAATTTGCCTAGAGTAGTACCAACTAACTCCAAGCGGCTGGGAGATCGATTCCAAGTGGCTGGGAAATACTACTGCCTATTTTTGGCATTATTGTTATTTTTAGCATTATGCGATTACAATTGACAAATGTCCCCTAAGTCACTTGGGACTTACAAAATGAACCTAGACATAAACTAAAATGAAAATGCATTCGTCAATAGACCTTATTACAACATAAAACAAAACATGAACTTAAATGACTTGTGTTAGGTGCCCCTGCACCATACTCTCGAGGTTTAAAAGAACTCATCTCCCTTGAGGAACCAAGTTTGAAATATGAACCCCATGCTTGATGATGTCTTCCTTGCTCATCCAGGTTGCATCCTCATCAGATAAACCATGCCACTTGACCAGATATTGCTTGTAGGTTTTGTGTCTAGTCTTCTTCTGAACCTTTGTGTCCAAAATACAGTCCAACTGAACTAGCAAACTCGGTGGAAGATCAAAAATCCATTCTGCATCTTCTACTCCCGTCTCTGCTGCATTGGCTCCGCTGAATGGAAACAAATTTGCCACATTGAAAATGGGTGATATTGCTAAACCTAGAGGAAGTTCAATTTCGTATGCATTAGGCACAAATTTGTGTACAATCTTACATGGACCTATTTTCTTCATAAGAAGCTTCGTTGGATGCCCCTTAGGAAGTCTTTCCTTCTTTAGATAAGCCATCACCAAATCCCCAACTTTGTATTGGACATCCCTTTTCTTCTGATCAGCTCTCTCTTTGTATTTCCCTGTGTTCTTCTAGATAGTGTCCCTTATAGCATCATGGATATCCTTCATGCTGACTGCAAAATCTTCTCCTTGTGCACTCCTTTTCTCCATGTTCTGGAGATCCTTGAGCTCCAAAATTCCCCTGGGATGAATCCCATATACAACTTCAAAAGGGCTCTTTCCTGTGCTCCGATTAACAAAATTATTATATCAAAAATTTGCTTGTGGGATGATCATATCCCATGCTTCTCCATGCTATTTAGTCAAACACCTCAAAAGATTACCCAGTGATCTATTCACCACCTCAGTTTGTCCATCTGTCTGAGGGTGATAGGCTTACATGAAAGATAATTGAGTGCCCAATTTCTTCCACAATGTGTGCCAAAAATGTCCCACAAACTTGGGATCTCTTTCAGTAACTATGTTCAATGGTAAACCATGAATTTTTACTATCTCCTTGAAGAAAAGACCAGAAATGTGTGAAGCATCATTAGTACATTTACATGGCACAAAATGAGCCATTTTACTAAACCTGTCAACAACCACAAACACACTGTCAAATCCTCTTTGAGTCTAGGGTAGACCCAAAACAAAACCCATACTGATGCACTCCCATGGCCTTTGAGGAATTGGAAGTGGTTGGTAGAGACCTGCATTTGATGAAGTCCCTTTGGATCTCTAGCAAATGCTACAAGTTTCCACAAATTTCCTAACATTAGTTTGCATCTTAGGCCAGAAGTAAATCCTTCTTACTTGTTCTAACGTCTTGTCCAATCCAAAATGACCTCTAAGACTACCACAATGTTTCTCTATTATGATGTTCTCCCTCATGGAAAACCTAGGAACACACAGTTAGCTACCTTTGAATAGTAGCCCTTGCTGTAACAAATATTTAAAAAAATTAGAATGATAGGAATCTAAAAATTGTGAACAAACTGCATATATCTCCTTGAAGTCCTCATCATCTTGGTACATATCATTGAGAGAATCCACTCCCACACTTTGCAACTGGATTTCCTATATAGTGCACACTCTTATGCTCAAAGCATCTACCACCTTGTTGGCTTGTACCTTCTTATGTTTGATGGAAAAAGTATATGCCTAGAGTTGTTCGACCCATTTCATATGCCTGTGATTTAGCTTCTCCTGCGAATTCAAAAAACTCAAAGCATGGTTGTCAGTATAAACAATTAATTCCTTGGGCAAGAGATAATGTCTCCATTTTTTCAATGCTTGAACCATTGTATACAATTCTAGATCATATGTGGAATACTTTCATTTAGCATCATTTAGCTTTTCACTGAAGAAAGCAACAAGTCTGTCTTCCTGACTCAAGACAGCACTGATGGCAAGGTTACTGGCATCACATTCCACAATAAACAACTTATTAAAATCAGGCAAAACCAAAATGGGTTTCTCTACTATTTTCCATTTGAGAATCTCAAAAGACTCATCAGCTGCTCTATTCAAAACAGACTTACATTTCTGTCCTCCTTTTATGGTATCCAGAATGGGTGCACAAACATGACTGAATCCTCTTATGAATTTCCTATAAAATGTTGCTAACCCATGAAAACTTCGTACATCACTTACTGTTTTAGGTGCTGGCCAAGACAAAATAGCATTTACCTTCTCTGGATCCATTTTCAAATTGCCCTGGGATATCACAAATCCAAGGTATGTGAGTTCTTCCTTCATGAAGACAACATTCTCCATATTAATCATCAGTTTCTCCTCATGCAGCTTCTTCAACACCTGTTCCAAATGTTGCAAATGTTCTTCCTTTGTTCTACTAAAAACCAGAATATCGTCAAGATAGACAACAACAAATTTACCAATAAAATCTTTCAATACCTCATTCATTAGACACATGAAAGTGCTTGGAGCATTGGACAGTCCAAATGGCATCACCAGCCACTCATAAAGACCTTCATTAGTCTTAAAGGTTGTATTCCATTCATCCCCTTCTCTAATCTTGATATGATGGTATCCACTCTTGAGATCAATTTTAGAAAAATACCGAGCTCCACCCAAACAATCCATAAGGTCCTCTATTCTAGGCATAGGAAACCTATATCTGATGGTGATCTTATTTATGGCTCTTGAATCAATACATAACCTCCATTTGTCATCCTTCTTGGGAGCTAAAATTGTGGGTACAGCACATGGACTAAGACTTCCTCACCAAACCCTTATCCAACAGTTCTTGTACTTGTTTAGCAATCTCCTCATTCTGATTAGGTGTCATTTTATAAGTTGGTTTATTTGGCAATGTGGATCCTGGGATGAAGTCAATCTGATGACCTATGTCTCTCACAGGGGGTAGTACATCAAGCAATATCCTCCACCATGATACCCTTATATTTGTCTAACAATTCCTGCACTTCCTTAGGGACTTTTTCCTTGCTGTTTTCAGACAAATCAGAATTGTCTTTAGGTTTCAAAATCAGAGCATACCCCTAGGTTCCCTCTTCTTTTAGAGTATGGAGAAACTCTTTTCCACTCATTAACATGATACTTGAGCCTACATTCTTGTCTACACCTTCTTCTGGTAAAGGATCCATCTTATACTATCTACCATTCTTAGTAATCACAAAGGAATTGGATTTACCATCATGTTGGGCTTGTACATCATACTGCCAAGGTCTACCTAATAGTAAATGGCATGCATCCATGGGAATTATATCACACAAAAGTTTATCTCCATATTCCCCTATCTGAAATTCTACCCAAGCTTGTTCATCAACCAAGACTTGCTGCCCTTTAATCAACCATGACTCTTTGTATGAACTCACATGTTGTAATCTTCTCAAATTTAGTTTCTCAACCATTTCTACTGAAACTAAATTTTTAGTGGAGCCAAAATCAATAATTACCTTACACCTTTTGCCGGAAACTTTACACAGAGTTCTGAATAGTGTTTTCCTCTACAGTGGTTCTTTGTTTTGTGGTACCTTCAACATCATTCTTCTCATCATGAGACTTTCTCCATCTTGTGCTGGAGCTACGCTTCCCATAGGTGAGTTCACACTCTGATAATCTTCTTCTTGAATCAGCTATCTCCTTCTCTCTCCTCCATGAGAGCTTGAGGCTTTCTCCAAACACCTACCTGTTGTGTGCCCAATTTGGTTACAATTATAACATCTTCCTGTGAAGACATTAGGACCTCTGCCTGGTCCACCAAATCTGCCTCTCCCATTGGGTCTCCTTCCTCTAAAACCCTCTCTGGAACTAGATTCTCCACTGTGTTCTTGCTGACTGGACTCCCCTTGATTCTTCTGGAACTGATTTCTGCCACCAAAGCTATTTCTGCCCCTAAAATTCTTTCCACCTCTGCCTCTATTTTGTTGTTCTCCTTTTCTTTTCAATTTCTCTTCTACTCTTAGCGCCACCTGGAAACATTTGTCCATTGTTTCTGGTGTCAAGATGGTAATCTCATCTTGTATACTATACTTTAGGCCATTAATATACCTGGCAACTCTTCATTTCTCATCCTCAGCATGTCCACACCTTAGAGATAATTTATGAAATTCCTCTGTATAAGTGGATACATCCATATCCTTTTGCTTGAGGTTTTGCATTTTCCTATATATCTATACTTCATAATCTGTTGGTAAGAACTTTTCCTTGATCCTCTCTACCATCCGATTCCAAGATGAGATCATGCTCTTGCCACTCTTCACCCTTTCTCCCTGGGTGTAGTTCCACCATGTGAGTGCAGCGTCCTTCAATTTTGTCTTTGCAAACTTGACTCTTCTATTCTCTGGTACTTCTTTGTACTCGAAGTAATTGTTCAAAGCCTCAACCCATTCGATGACTTCTTTTGCGTCCATCTTTCTGCTGAACATCGAAATCTCCATTCTTGATTTAGATGACTCCTTACCAAGTGATTTTATCGCCTCCAAAAATTGTTTCTGATCTGCAGATATATCCTGGGGTTGTTTCCTCTTCCCCATCTTCATCTTCTCCATCAGACTCCTTGTCTGATTTCCTACCTTTTCCCAAGGTCTTCAACTCATCTTGGAGTGCTTCCTTGACCCCAGTATTGATCAACTCCTCCATTTCCTTAAATTTCTTGACCACTTCAGTGGTCATTCCCTTTGGAGGCATCTTGGTAGCCCCTCGTTCACTTTCTCTGTCTGACATGAACATTCATAGACAATGCCAACACTTTTACGGACCTTTAACCTAGCTCTGATACCAAAATGATGCAGAGTGCACAATGGAAACGGGTAAAACTTAACAATAAACTACCAAACTGTGGTATATGCATAACATGACTTGCTATAGCTGGCTACTATACCCTGATTCACCATTACACCTGGTCACTACTCGTATCTGGCAAAAGATACATATACATTTGCGACATACATTCGTAATATACATTCAAACCACACTTGTTGGTGAGACTTGGATTATCGGTCATGCTTACCATGGAGTTGCTATTTCTTCAATCACGCCAATATCACATTCAAACACATTTGTCGACCAAATTTCAATCATCGACGAGCACTAGGGTTTCCTACGCCGCTACTCCTATACACTATTGCACAGTCTACCTTCACTGAACCCTAGCACATGGAGATGCTAGGCAAACTACTGAGCACAATCCGTGATCTAGAACATATGTGTTGCTGAAAAAAATAAAACAAATAGGAAACGAAAACAAATATATATGCAATGAAGCCATTCCATTGATTTCGATAGAAATCTTATCAGTGGAATTCTTCACATCGACATTCTACAACAATGGGAAAACAGAAAGGAAAGGAAATCTATAGTTATGCAATTCGTATTTACAAAGAATGGGAAACAAAATAGACAACACAAAAAAGATTGATTTCTCCTTAACAAAGCTTGATTACATTCGCACTATTACATTCAATCACAATATCTTCTGACCAATCACAATCTCAATCCCTAATCTGTATGCATTTGATTCCTTTCTCTGGGTTTTATAAATTCACCCAGAGTAGTACCAACTAACTCCAAGCAGCTGGGAGATTGATTCCAAGTGGCTGGGAGATCGATTCCAAGTGGGTGGGAAACACTACTACCTATTTTTGGCATTATTGCTATTTTTAGCATTATGCGATTACAATTGACAAATGTCCCCTAAGTCACTTGGGACTTACAAAATGAACCTAGACATAAATTGAAATGAAAATGCATTGGTCAATAGACCTTATTACAACATAAAACAAAACATGAACTTAAATGACTTGTGTTAGGTGCCCCTGCACCAAGAATCAAACAAGAAAGGAAGGGAGAATCCATGCATTTCCACACATGCGGTCATTATATGACTATTCATAGTAGTCATTGATGATCGCACATATGACCCGTATTGTGATTAAACCATAGGAGCATATGAGACCAGAGGATTACTCTATGCATGCAATTGGTTTGAATCTAGCATAGGTTGGACTGCAAGACAATGTTAAGCTCATGGAAGAGTCAAAAAATTATGTGACTATAGACTTCATCAAAATGAGCAAGAAAGTTGAGAAACATGGGTTGGAGCTGTCACAAGTAAAATGCACTATAGATTGACTAAAAGTAGAGGCAAAGGTGAACGATATGGAGATTTCTAGATTGACTCTTGACTTGCAAGGAAGAGTGCCAAAAGAAGTGATCCAAGAAGAACGTGCCAAGCAAGTAAGCCTGCAGTCAGAACTGGACGCTCCCAAAGCTTTAGTTGAATCATTGAGGCAAGAGAAGAGTACAACAAAGAACATCTTGCAAGATAGTCAAGATGAGCTGAATCGGTTGCACAAGAGCCTATCAGACTGAAGGGATTTGAATAAGAAACTCTATGATGAGCTTCAGGCAAAGGATCAACAGATTTTGTAATTGAAGCAGAAGGTTACATTGAGACCACCAACTTTTGGGGTATTACCTATGATCCAAGAACTATATGTTTCATATTGGGGGTGCATATCTAAAGAAAATTCATAGCTCAAGCCTACATTAAAATTCATATCTAATTCCCAACACCTTAGTTCCAAAGTAGGCACAATAATAGAGAAGACACTTTCATCTGTTACTCCCAAGGTTGTCAAATCCCAGTTACTAGTGCAGAAGTTTTATAGTTCTTCCAAGGAAATTATTCAAGCATTAGGGGTAGATAGCAGGAGAATTCCTGTAGTAAAAAGTTAATGAATTTATGAGTTAGAATAAAGATGCTCTGAAATGCAAGGCTCACCTGAATTCTTTGGAGCAAGTGGTAAAAGAAATGAAGGGACACATTGAACAACTGGTCTAGTTAGGACTCACCTCTCCATTTCTTGATGACACAATAGTTCTGACTAAGGAATAAATTCAGGCCCTATTGATTAGTAAGCAAAATGATCAAACATCCTCTCAATCATTGAGCCAAATGTTGAGTGTTCTAGAGGTGGAGACAGTCCTACAACCACTTTCCTAGTTGGAGTTTCATGTATAAAGGCTCTAGTTTAGAGCTTGCAAAGTTTCTCCTACAAGGAGATCATTGATTTGGATAGATTTTTTGAGGTTCTAAAGAAGAAGGTTCAGTTGTCTAATAGTGAGTGGGCATCTCTATAGTTCACTCTCCAAAAACTTTGAGCCAGATTCAGGATGTGTTCCCAAAATTTGGTTGTTTCTTATTTTTTTGTTATTTTAGAGATATTTAAGTTCTTCTTCATAGTAGCAGTTTCCCTGGTGAGTCACCAAGAACTATAGAGTGAAAGCCCTACATTTTGATGTATTCCTTATTTTGTTAAAGTTGATGGATCAGAGTCATTTTTGGGAGCGTATGTTGGTTCGTGTCTTGAGGCATCAATAGAAACAATGAATAATAGGCAAATAGGAGCCCAAGGTACCAAAAGAGTCCATGATAGTTTCATCTTCTCATCAAAGTTTCTTGTGTAATCAAGAAAAGGAAGGAGGCTCCATGTGTCACCATGACACATCATTTTGAGTTTTGATAGTTTTGGCAGAGTTTCTTTTGTGCCATTGGTTGGAGTCTGCAATGTGTCACAATGGTGCATCATTTTTGACTGATAGATTTTGGCAAGGTTTCCTTATGCGTCATTCACTAAATCATTTGTAGTGCAATCAACATGTCTCTTTCCCATAACATTTCAAGGTTGACAATCCTGACAGGATATTGTGTTGCATCATTGGCTCAGGATATACATGTGGCATCACATCACATAGGATGGAGTTTTAAAAGGGAAATATTGCATATTGGTGCACCATTGGTTGGAGTTTTTAATGTATTGACACCATGCATCATATGGTGGGTCCCAACAAAGAACATGGCAGTGCCACACGCAAAAGGTTTTTGACAACAATTTCTATTGCACTATTGGTCCATGATGGAGACAACATAATGATTCATTCTTCATGTACAATCAAGGGACTGTTTAAGCCATAGTTCGAATAGTTATCAACTTTTTTTATGCTCATAAGTTTTAGATCTAGTTTCTAAGTAGACTATTGTTTCCTTTGGGAATCTCTGATTGGAGATTGGTTTAGTAAACCTAGGTAATTTGTTTCAGGAGTTAGAGAATGCATGTAGGAAATACCCAAAAAAATAGTAATAATCTTGTAATGCCTTGATAGGCATTTCTTAGAAAGGATTGAATATTGTATGCATGTGCATACTTTGGCCATCCATATTTTGTTCTTCAATGAACAATGAAGAGTGGTGACGTTCTGTGCTAATTCATCCCAAGACTATTATTTTTCACATGTGATGCATTTTGGCCTATGTGATCTAATATCAATGTGATAACATTTGAAGGTTATTTGTAAAATCATGCATGTCTGCTCTTCCAAAAGATATGATTCATTTATACAATCAGTAAATGGATGCATTATACCATTTATTTCCAAAGTATGAGATCATGTTTTGGTGCATCGCCATAGATTAGATTTCATTTTTAGTTGTTTATTATCTAGAATTTCTCTCTTTTCTTCTAGATATCAAAGATTCAAGGAAGAGCCAACTTCTATAAAATCTAGAGGTTGTCTCATGAATCAAATACCACATTTATGAGATTTCCCATTGTTGGTTGGTTTTATGCAAATTGAATCATCAACATAACCAAGAGAAGAGGGCATAAACAAGAAGTTGGGATGAACTTTAGAAGGATTTCGAACATACATTCTCTTTTTACAATCCTAACAAGGATATCTACAATGCACTTCAAAAGATGAGGGAAATCATATTCATGCCTATAGAGGAAGATCAAAGTGACATATAGATAAAAAAACACATACCAGTGCCATTGAGAAATGAATGCATAAGGAAGTTAATACAATGGATGGATATACATGAAAAAAATGGAGGGGGAAATGAGGAAGAACCACAATTAGATATAGAAATTAACCAAGGAGAGAGAGAAATTACATCATATACTAAACCCAAAGAAATATTATAATCAACCACTTAAGGTGAGGGAAGAAAATCTAGGAATAGAAGGGAATTCTAAACTACCAAAAATAGGATATTACAAGGAATAAAATGAAGTTATGTAGATTGTAGAGATCCTAACAGAATATGAAGATCTATTCCCAAGCACTCTCACAAACTTAAAAGGAATCAAGAAGGAAGAAAGGATATTGAAAATACAACTTAAAGAACGGGAAAAACTATAGAAGAAAAGGCCATACAAATTAAACCCCAATATGAAGAAAAATGTTAAGATAGAAATTGATAAAATGCTAACAAAAAGAATTATTAAGATAGTGGATGATATGGAGTGGATTAGTCCCATGGTGGTACACAAAAAGAAAATTGGTGACATCATAACATGTGTAGATTTTAGGGAATTAAACAAACCTTGTATCCATGATCCACTTCCTATGCCATTTACAGAAGAAGTCTTGGAATGAGAGGTTGGAAGAGAAACATACTCTTTCATCGATGGTTTTCTAGATACAACCAAGTCAAAATTCAAGAGGAGGACCAATCAAAAACTACATTTACAACAAAGTGGGAATCCTTCATGTACATAGTAGTGTCTTTTGGACAAAAGAATGTGCCAACAGTCTTTACTTGAATTATGGTCAATGCATTTACTTATTTCATCCATGACTTCCTAGAAGTCTACATTGATGACTGGACAATATATGGATTGTTAAAAGACCATGTACAAGTGCTCTGTATGATGCTAGAGAGATGTAGGAGTTTATAGATTATATTAAACATAAAGAAATGCATTTTTGCAGTACCATTTGGTATGCTCCTGAGACATATACTATGTAAATAGGGACTTATGGTAGATCCCTTGAAAGTGACACTTATCATGAATCTACCACTACAAAAAATAGAATTTGAGGTGAAAATGTGTTTACGTTATACTAGCTACTACTAAAAATTTATCAGAAGCTATGCCATAATTGCAGCACCAATTGAAGAGCTTCTAAAGAAGAAAACAAATAAAACAATTGAGTGGACTGAATAATGCCAACAATCATTTGATACATTAAAACACAACATAGTAGAAGCCCCTATACTAATCTTTTTAGACTAGAATATTCCATTCCATGTACATGTAGATTCTTTTGGAACATCAATTGGAATAGTATTAGCACAACCTAGGGAAAACAAGAATCATCCAATTGCCTTTGCAAGCCATCAACTTTCTCAAGAAGAGAAGAATTATACTACTACAAAAAGAGAAGCACTAGCGATGACATATTCCATGTATAAATTCAGACACTATCTATTATGTACTCAATTTACATTTTACACAGACCATGAACCCCTAAAATATCTACTCAACCGATGAAGGGTACTCCCCTCAAACACACTCAGACACATTAACACAATAATTATGCCACAAATTGCTTCAAATTATATTTATAAAAATGTAATTGCAACATACAATTATCAACATTCAGGGGTCTCAAGACCACATGTTATATCAACATGGGCTATATTATAGTTGAAAACAAAAATATTTTCTAACTCTAAAATTTTGTAAGCTAGAGCTCAAAACTACTTTTCAAAAGTTGGCTCTATATTCCGCACTATACCTTCTTATCTTGGCTTTTACCTTAATTTATGCTCTCCTTCTCCTATTACTTTTTGGAAAATCTATCCCTTTCTAGCACTCAAAGAGACCGACCATATCTTTCCTGCTCAAGAGATTTTAAATTTTGAAACTTGTTAACACAACTTCCGAGAGCCATAACTTTTGAACCAAGTGTCTGATTGACAAACCATTTGATGAGTTGAAAAGATAATAAAAAAAGAAACTTCCTCCAAATGTCCATTTGATGACATTTGGATTTTTGGCCAATTTTCATCCATTTATGATGCCTCTAAGTGTCTCAAATTTGACTTTGAAACTTTTTACTTGGGGTTTTTGATAATGAAAACTTTAATCTCTGAAACCATAAATGATATTGATATGATTTCTTCACCATTGGCCTAATTTTGCAATTCTTCCTTTTGGGGTAAGTTTTTAGGTCCATACATGTATAAATGAAACTTGCTAAAAATTATAAGGTTACTACTTTTAGATTTCTAACAATTTTGATTGTTCTAAACCACTAAGAATATCAACCCCAACTCCAACATAACTAAACAACCCTACAAAACAACAAAACAAAGGAAATTTATTTTTAAGTGATGCAAGATTTCCATTACACTACTAGATGCTCCTACATTAGACACCCAAGGTAATTTGAGAAGTGACCTTGTCACAAATTAGGTGCCCAAATGATCAAACTCTACCTTAGACAACTAGGAAGAATCTTCAACATGTCTTACATTCCACTTAACCAAATATTCTTCATGTATTGCCTATTCCTGGTACTCCTTCCCACATGGTTATATAGGATTTCTTCTATTTCCTCCTCTGAAGTAGGTACCAGAATACTCCATTGTTCTTTTGTTGGTCCATCATCTATGCCACCTTCATGATACTTCGTTAAATAAAAATGTTGAACAAAAGAGAAATGTTGATTCCACTCGATAGCTCTACCTCATATGCATTTATTGAATCATGCTTCATTAGTATCTTGCAAGGTCTAAATTTCTTCATCTTCAACTTATTATATGTCCACATTGGGAACCATTCTTTCCTTAGGTGAACCATGACTTCATCACCAACCTAGAATTCCTTAAACTTCCACTTCTAATCTACCTTAGCCTTGTACTGAGAATTCATTTTATTAATGTGTTGTCGTACCTCTTCATGCAAGCTCTTCAAGTTCTCTACAAAGGCTTTGGCCTTGACACTACTCTTCTCTCCTCTGAATTTCTTAGCTCAGAAGCATTTCTTGGACTACTCTCATATACAATTTGGAATGGAGATTTACTAGTACTCCTATTGACATAATTGTTATATGAAAACTCTACATGTGGTAATATCAAATCCCATAACTTGGGCTTATCTCCTAATAAGAATGTCAAAAGGTTTCCCAAACTTCAATTCACTACCTCTATCTATATATTAGTCTATGGATGATGTGCAGAGTTGAACTTCAACTCAGTCTTCGACATCTTTCATAAGGTCCTCCATTCTCCATCCTTCTTTGGTGCTAGTATTGCAGGTATTGCACGTGGACTTAGGCTCTCCCTTATCAATCATTTCCCTAATAGATCATGAACATGTCTTTTTAGCTCTTCGTTATCTATAGGAATCATCCTATGGGCTGCCTTATTTGCAAAACTGGCTCTTGGTGTCAAATCCATTTGGTGACTTATATTCCTCACTGGTGGTAAACCTTCTAGTACATTATCAGAGAAAATGTCTTGAAATTCTTCCAATAGATTTGAAACTTCTAATGGTACATCTTCATATTTCTCATGGTTGATCTTAGGAATCAACATAAAGCATAGAAACTCATGCTTCATACCATCTAAAAATTCCCTACCATCTATGAATCAAATTTTGGTAGTACTACATAACTTTTCTTCCACCTCCTTCAAGGGATTTAGCTTATGACAAACTCCATCCTTTGATAAGGAGTAGGTGTTTTCATGGCCATCATTGACAACACACCTATCATACTACCATGAACTTTGCAATAACATATGGCATGCATCCATTGGTAGGATTTCACAAAACACCTCATCATGGTAGTCTCCAATCTTGAACTTAACTAAACACTACTCATTGACAAAAGCTCTATGGTCCTTCTTTAACCATACAATCTGATATGGATGTGGATGCCTTCTCCTCTTCAACTTCAACTTGTTAACCAGCTTGTCTGAGATAAATTAATCAGTGCTTCCACTATAAATAATAATCTCAAAACACTTACCTTCACACTTCCACCTTGTCTAGAATAAACTCTTCCTTTGATCTGGTTCTTTCTCCTCATTTAACAAGATTCTTCTAACAACTAGGGTTTCTCCCCTTTCAGCATCTTCAAAATGCTTAGACTGAGCATCTTCATCTACATGTGCAACTCATGCATTACCTTCAGGTTTTCTATTTGTCCTTCCTTGATGTTGTGGACACTTGTAGGCTCGATTTCCTTCTTCTCCACATTAGAAACAAGTTCCTCTAAAGCATCCTCTTCCAGGTCCTTGTCCAGGTCTTACTCTTTTCTCACCATTATTTTGGTCACTAGGGTGGTAGATATTATCTTTTCTTTGATTTTGACTGGTGCTTGCTTCTTCACTCTTCTATTGATATTGATTTCGGGCTCCATAGGATCTTCCACCAGTCCTTCTACCATGACCTCTTCCTCTTTTATTTCTTTCAAATCTTTTATTCAACTTCTCTTCCACCTTTAGAGAAAACTGGCATGTATCTTCTACGGTGGTCATTCCAACCAAGCTCATCTCCACTTGAATACTTAGCCTCAAACCATTAATGTAACATGCTACCTTCTCCTTTTTGGCCTCCACATGGCCTGTTCTAATAATAATCTTATAAAACTCTTCTATAGACAAAATTTAACAGACTTGTTACCTTGTTTCAATCTTTGTAGCGTCTTTAACAAATCCAACTCATAGTCCATAGGAATGAATTGCTTCTTTAGTTTTTTGACCATCTAATCCCTTCTAGTGATCTTTCCTTTTCCTCTTCTATTTTTTTCTAATTGGACCTCTTTCCACCAAGGAAACCAAGGGTGCACACCTTGCAACATTATTGGCATGGCCCTTCAATTTTTTTTGTAAACTTGACTTGTTCTACATCCTCCACCTCTTCATACTCAAAATATTCCTCCATATAATTTATCCAATAAATAAGCTCTTGCATATTCAAATCCTTAGAATAGGTAGAAACTTCAATCCTAGGCCTCTTTCCAATCTTTGAAATGACTTTGAATGAGATAACTTGCTCATGATCTCCTACAAAATCTTATTCTTCTTCAAATGGTTCTTCTTCTTCAACTTCATCTTAACTTTCTTCTCTTCTTCTTGGCTCAAACCTTCTTCATAGCTCCTCTTGTGATGCATTGATTTATCTTTATAGGGCTCTAAAACCCTCTTCTATCAAAGCATTTCTCCCACCACCATGGTTTCTTCATGGAGGCATCATGATCTTCTTCTTTTCTTTTCAAACCACAACCATAAGTCTTGGTGTAAACTACCTCATGTTCAGTGATCTATCTACACACATTGGAACTTCTACTATGATACCACTTGATGGAGGGTACTCCCCCTCAAACACACTCATATACAATAGCATAGTAAGTATGCCACAATCTACTTCAAATTATATTCATAAAAACGTAATTACAACATTTAATTACCAACATACAAGGGTCTTAAGACCACATGTTACATCAACATGGGCTATATTACAATTGAAAATGTAAATATTATCTAACTCTAAAATCCTACAAGCTGGACCTCGAAACTACTTTTTTAAATTTGCCTCTATCTTCCCTCTCTGCCTTCTTATCCTTCCTTTCCCCTTACTTTCTAATTTCCTTCTCCTATTCCTTTTGCGAAAGTCTATCCCTTTCTGGCACCCAAAGAGTCCACCTATATCTTTTTTACTCAAGAGATTTTAAATTTTGAAGTTTAGTAACAAAACTACTGGGAGCCATAACTTTTGAACTAGACATCCAATTAGAGAACCATTTGATGTATTGGAAAGGTCATGAAAAATTAAACTTCCACCAACTTTCCATTTAATGAAATTTGTATTTTTGACCAATTTTTGGGCCTGTATGGGGCCTCAAACTGCCTCAAGTTTAACTTTGAAAATTTTTACAAGGGGTTTTTTAAAATAGAAACTTTATTGTCTCTCAAATCATAAATGATATTGAGATGATTTCTTCATAATTGTCCTAACTTTATAATTATGCTTCTCGAGGTAAGTTTTCAGGTCCATACATGTATTAATGAAAACTTTCTAAAAATAGCAAGGTTACTATTTTTAGATTTCTAGAAAATTTGGCTATCCTTAACCACTAAGAATGTCAACTTGAGCTCCAACAAAACTAAACAACCCTAAAAAACAACAAAAAAAAAATTATTTTTGGGTGATGCAAGATTTCCCTTACACCACTGGGTGCTCCTACATCATCAATAAACTAGTCACACAAGGAAGAATATGTAGGTGGCCTTTACTATTCTAGGAATTTGAGTTCAATATCATGGTAAAATTAAGGAAAAATAACCAAGGCCCTAACTATCTATCAAGAATTGAAATAGGGGAAGAACCAAACAATATGGAGGAAGATTTACCTAGTGTGAATCTATTTAGAGTAACTACAGTGCCGAAAGACCTAAATGATATAGCAAGCCTACTAGCCACTAGACAATTTCCTCTTAATAGTCTACCAAATGACAAAACAAATGCTTTTAAGGAATTCATTACCCTAACATTAATTGAAGGATAATTACACATAAATGGAAGAGATGAAATAATATGGAGAGTAGTGTTTGAACATGAAAGATAAGATATCCTTAGGGAAGCACATGAAGGAATCTTCAGAGGATATAACTCAGGGTAAACTACCTCAAAGGTTATGCTCTCTAGATTATGGTGGACAACAATATTTAAGGATACGAGTTTGTATGTTAATAAATGTGTCATATGTCAGAGGATAGGGAAACCCACCACAAGGGATGAAATGCAATTGCGACAAGTCCTATCCCAAGTACAATTTGAGAAATGGGCAATAGACTTCATTAGACTTTTTGAACAACTAGAAAAATGAACAAAAGCTAGATTCATAATCATAGGAATAGAATATCTTACAAAATGGGTAGAGGCAGAACCAACTAAGGAGTATCCTACAAAAAAAACTTTAAACTTCATATATGAAAACATAACAACTAGGTTTAGGTGCCCTCTAAGTACCACAAGTGACCAAGGTAAACTTTTTTTCAACAAGATAATTGCAGAGCTTCTAAATAATTTCATGATAATTCATAAAAGAAGTAGCCCCTACCATCCACAAGCTAATAATGAAAATAAATCCCTAAATAAAACTATAGGAATCACACTAACAAAAATGTGCAATGGGAATACAACATATTGGGATGTGAAAATTCTAGTGGTGCTAAGGGCATCTATAACAATTTATAAAAGGACAAAAAAATTATCTCCATTCGATCTAGTATATGGACTATATGCCACTCTACCCATGAATTTTATTGTACCAAACCTATGCACTGAACTTACTCTATGGTTGGATGAAGATTCACTGAAACAAAGGCTAAAAGATTTGTATGAATTGGACAAAAAAGGATATTAGCAGGATATAATCAATTCTTGGAATGCAAATGGCAAAAATCTTGGCATGACTAAAACATAAGGCACAAAATATTCAATAGAGGTGACCTAGTATTATTGTATGATACTAAGTTTAAAAAGTAGGGGATGTTGAAAGTAAGATGGCTAGGGCCATACTATATTGAAGAAATCTCCAATTCTGGTATGGTAAGACTTAAAACATTAGAAGGAAAATTGGTAGCAGGATATGTAAATGACACAAGACTAAAACACTATCATCAAACTATGAGATAAATAAAAGGGGGAAAACCAATTTTTTTTATTATATGTATCATATAAAGGGAAAACCATTAAAAGGAAACAACTCATGAAAACTCAACAACTAGAAAAGCGTACGAAAACAAGAATGGATAAATGCATTAAATGTAAATCCCACTATTAAGGTTATCTAACACAAATCCAAACCATCACTAAACACCATTACATACTAAGAAAATTTGTGAGCTTAAGAAAGGAAGTACAATCTCTGCAAATTAAGCTAAGATAAAGAAAATCATAAGAAAAAATTGTTGACTCCCACTTTGGTTGATATCTCTGAGAAGCCATGCTCAAAGTATAGGAAGTTTCCATATAAGGTGATGGAGGGAGACCGATATGAGGCATTCTCTACTATCCCAACTGATGTAATATAGATATAAGGAAGTATATTCATGAACCCCCAATAGAGAATGATCATACCAACTTTGAATTACTTCATAAATCTCTATCATAGCCAAATCAAAGATAATATATGTCCTAGTACTAGGAGATTGAGAAGAAGAAGTTGGTGGAAGGATTTACTAAACTTTTTGATCAAACATGGGTGAATTAAGATAATTATGAGTCAGATAAATGATGAATATGTGTAACTAAAAAAACCCTATACGATTGCTAAGCAATCCATCCAGCTATGATGAGGTTGAGTGCAATAGGGGAGATGCCATCCAAAAAGGTAGTAAAAAAAAGAAATTCACAGAGTTAACCGATGCCACATATGATGGAAGGAGCCTATATGTAACCAAAATTAGCAAACCAACTATCTGGTATGCTGCCATGGGCATTCATTACAAAATTCAGTACACAAACAAAGAGGACTCGGTAACTAACACCACAATACATACATCCTATCAAATTATCATGATGGTAAAAATTTTGATTTGTATGAAGTTCTCTAAGAGCAGTTGTTGGAAAACATTCAATGGACAAATAATTCACATTATCAATTTTAGAATGGTACTTTAATTATTTGCCTAACATTTTATTTAATGAATGCATTACCATTATTTTCTAGAAAGGCATGGCAAACCAACTAGTCTGTAGCGATGAAAATAAACACACATGTTTTCCAATTCAAAGATATTACATCTTACAATGTCACATACTAGGGTTTCTTTAAATCGCTTAAAAAATGTAAAGTAGAGAACTCATATCATATGACATGGTCTGTAAGTATGCTAATGATATTGTCTTCCTGTTGGCAAGAGACACTATATGGATTCATGGTTGTTGTCATTGATGGCAACAAAGGTCATCCCACATATCCGCAAGTCATGATGTGTCTCTACCGGAAGTCAGAATAAAGAATGTTGTGGTCCGGTGAACAAGAACAGAGCATGTGGCAAGGTCCGACAGATTGATCCGGATCTCTCAGAGGAAGTGTCTTGGTGCAATGCGGATTTGGGGAAGTCAAGAGGACTACCTTGAGTGGTATATTCCAAGAATTTAGCCTCCGGTGATGGACAAGGAAAAAGATATGAACAGTTGAGTACCGGATTCCTGAGAAACAGTGAAAACAGAGGAAGAACTGACTGACAGAGTATCAGACTACTTTCCGGATGTGTTACTGTTGATGATAGAGGTTGTGAAGGCATGAATCATGTTTGGCCAACATGATTAATGATATCTACAAGTATATGCTTGATCCGCATTGCTTGGTGAGGAAGGATTCAGCCGACAGAACAAGAGTTTGTAAGAAACTAGACTGTTCCGGATGCCGACTAGAAAGGTGATGAAATTACTTGTGTGGATATATATAGAGGATGGATTTAGTTGTGAAGTGTGTGATGATGTGAAGATATATGCGAATAAGTCCAGAACAGAACAGAGGTAGCAAAAAGGATCCGGTATGTGAAAGATAGCAGAATAAAGAACAGAGGAAAAATGAAGTGCAGCAGATCAGTGTACTGAGCCTAACCGGAACTGAACTCCAGCATATGCAGATGCTTCCAATCAGTTCAAGACTGTGATTCTTATCACTTTGTAGACAGTGTGTCTTCTTGTAGGCAGTGGGCCTCTTGTGAGCAGTGTGCTCGGGCAGTGAGCCCTAATTGGCAAGTGCCATTTTTGTAATCTCCTATTCTTCTAACAGAGAATAATTTTGGGTTAATCACCCCGTGGTTTTCTCCCTTAACAGGGTTTCCACGTCAAAAATACTGTGTTATGTGTTTCTTATTTCATGTTAATGTTTTAGTGTTTGATTCAATGCTGCATCAATTAATAAGAAAGTTCAATAAGGGAAATAATTAGGATAACTGATTCACCCCCCCCCCCTCTCAGTTATCAACAATTGGTATCAGAGCCAAGTTCCTCCTAATAGAGCCTAACAGCTTGAGGAAGATCTGGGATTTCAAATGGATGCATATGGTTTAAGGGAGCAACTCAAGACTGCTCTTGAGGATCTTGAACAGTCAAATTCTGAAGTCAGTGAATTAAAGGAAAGACTCAAACAGGCTGATGAATTCATGAGAGAATTAAAAGACAAATTAAGTCTCTCTATGAAAAAGAGAAAGGAGCTGCTCCAACAGTTGGCAAGACAAAGTGAAGAAAGCAATACAAATGAAGAATTGACTGAGCAAACCAAGTTATGTGAAAAGTTATCAAAAGAAGTCATTATGTTAAGACATGAAATGGAATCAGGAACTATAAAGTTTACTCAAGAGATTGAAGAAAAAAGAAAGGCTGAAGACAATCTAAGACAATCTCTTAAAGAAAAATCAGAAGAATGCCACCAAATGGACAGGATTATCAGACATCTTGAATCTGATCTTGAAGATGCCAAAGATAATGAAGAAAAACTTGAGGATCAAATTGCCTCTCTCAAAAGAGACCTTCAAATAGCAAATGAATATAAAGAGAAATTCAAGATAAGTTCTGCTCAACTTGAAGTTCTTCTTGGAAGTCAAAAGAGGACAGATGACAAGTATGGTTTGGGATATGAGAAAGGAGAAAGCTCCGGATCCGGTCAGAAGAATCTTGGATCAGAAACTCCAAGGAGCAGGCCTAGAAGACCTCCGGTAAGACAGCCAAATGCTCAAAGATATCCATCCTTCAATGGATACTGCCACAGCTGCAACCACTTTGGTCACAAAGCTAATCAGTGCAGAATGAGAATGAATCAGATTAATTCATCCTTCTCCGGACAGTGCTTCAACTGCAAAAGGTATGGACACAAATCCCATGAATGCAGAATTATGCAAGTAAACAAATCATTCAAAGGTAGATGTTTCACATGCAATAGAGTAGGTCATATGGCTAATCAATGCAGATCAAGAGGATATCAGTCAAATATGCAAAGAAATGTTATTTGCCAAATCTGCAATAGGTCCGGTCATAATGCTAAAGTCTGCAGAAACAAGTATCAGGACAAAAGAGGCCCGGTGTATAATCAGAATCAAGACAAGGGTAAACAAAAGATGAATGCGGATGAAGTTAGGAATCAGATGAGCAAGATTTGGGTGAAGAAGAGTTCAGAGAATGTAGAGGTTGGATCCGCACCAGACTCTGGTGCTGATATTTCTTCTGGAAATTAAAAAGTGAGCTCAGGCTCAGGGGGAGACTCAAAGAAAATCCTGTTCCCCCAGCCAAACAAGTGATGCCGGATGTGGCACAAGATGCGGATTAAAGGGTTTGCAGATATGAGTCTTGAGATGCTTCAGTCAAGTTTTCAGAGGTCCGCATCTAGTTATGGAGAAGCTGTGATCGATCAAATAAGACCTGTTCAGGGAGATGCTCTGGTATGACAAAGGATTACAAAAAAGTCTGGAGAGATCCGGAAGTGCACTATCTTGTTCTGCGGATTGGACAGAATGTTTGGGATGTTCTTGTAATATGTTACCTCTATTTATTCATGATTGAAAGATCCGGATGATATTCACAGATCAGGACTAATCCGGGATACTCCAAGCTATCCAGACAAGGCAAACCAGAATAATGTAGGTGAAGCATTTATTGCAGACAGATATTAGGGTTCGCGGAGCAATATAAGGGATTTCTCAAAAGTCATTTGCTCATTCTGCACTCAAGAAGAAGCGAATAGTGGAGCTCTGCAACAAGATTCATCAAGCACACCAAGGATCTCCTGCCGAAGTCATTGCATAAAGAAATCAATCCAATCACTCCATGCAAGTCAAAGGCGCATAAGGTATTCTCTGTTTTTCATTACCTCACTGCAAATCTTTGAAGAATGGCTACTCCAAACATAGTTAAGATCTCTGATAGACCTCGCCCCTCATTCAAGAAACATCCCTACAAATCATTGGAGGTAGATCCACTAGGAGCCTTCTCTAGTGTTCCTCACGGAGTTTTACATACTGAAGACATTAGGGTTTACATACATGCAAGCATTGAGGAATTTGGGGAATTCAAATTAAGAGACCTCTATCACAAGCAACTGATAGACAATGCTTTTGAGCTTAAACCAGAGTATAAGGATATCCAGAAGAAACAATTTGAGCAATTTATTCATTTCCCCTGCTTTGAAGAAGATGAATGGGTCCGGTATGTACTGAGCAGGATGCATGACAACTTTCTATGGCTGGATAGACCCTGCAAGATCACAAAAGAGGCAATTAGAGCAGTAACTGGTCTATACTCTTCCGGAGGGATACCTATCCTCAAATCTGTCAAGAACAACATTGTAACTGAGGCCACCGGATCAAAATTTGATAAGAGGGCAATGACCATTGAAGATATTTCGGATCCGGATATCAAATATGCATCCATGATAATAGGATACAAGATCTATCACTCCAGCAGGGAGAATTCTGTATCCGGAACTGCAGTATACACTGCCTATGAAATGCTAAGAAAGAATGCAGAATATGATCTCTGCGAACTACTGCTAAGCCAATTAATGGAAAATATACAGAAAATCAAGAAGGATAAGAAGAATTCCTTTAAGTATGGTACTCTTATTGTATGTCTATTCTTCTACTTCATGAATGAGCTACCCGGATCAAGTGGATGGGTATGGCAGAATGACAAACCTGTTGCAGTCCAGATAAGAGACTATTTGCATGAACTTGGGGATGCAAAAGCGAGAAATACAGCTCTATGGGGATACTTCAAAAACTTTTAGAGCATGATGCAAGCAAGAGAGAGAATTCCCCAGTCTCTTGTTGAAAAATACAAAGACTTAGTGTGCTTTATGGTTGACACTGATCAGTGCCTAATGGAGGCAGTGGAGCCAAGGACTGTCTGGATCATGCCCATGGGGTATGAAGTGGATGAACAGATAGTGGAGCTGCATGTTCAACACATGCTAAGTCAGCCCAAAGATCCTAAGGCAAAAAGGTTTGGAACCTTTGAGGAGCTGAGTGTAAAAATACATGTAGAACTCAGGGAACCTGAGATTAAAAGAAAGGTGAGAAAAGAAGTAGAGCACATTGCTCAAGGCCTAGGCATCTCAAAAGAGGCACTTGATGCCAGCCGGGAAAAGAGGAGGAAGGCTGAGGAAGAAGAGAAAAGTAAAGAAAGTGCTCCAGTTGAAGCTCCCACCCGGACCAGATCATCAAAGAGATCTGCACCTCCCACAACCAAAAGTTCAAAACTGGAAGTCCAGGCATCCGGTAAGAGATCCAAGACAAAAGCCACAAGGGCTTATGGAAGCCAAAAGGATGAAGAGGAAACAGAATCAGATGAGGGAGTAAAAGAAATAAAGAAATAGAAGAAGAAAGGATCCGGTAAACCCTCCACAGGCCAAGACAAGGATGAAATGGCGGAGGTATCTGTTGAAAAGCCCACTCTATCTCTAGAGAATGTAATCAAGTCGGTCACGGTGGATGGAAACCTTCAACCAATGACTGAATCTTATGATGACTTCAGTGAGGCTGACCAAAAGACTCTTCAGGAAGCCACAGTCAAATATCTGAACATATACAATAAGGCTTTCATTGAGATCATATCTCTTATTCCTAAAAGCCTAGAAAAGGAATTAGAAGTAAGAAAGAACAATGCTCATGCCAAAGATCTTGAGATCCGGAAGCAGATAGCTATTCAGCTATATCCTCAAATTGATCCCAAGACAATGAACATAATCTTCAAGGACTGCAAAGATGAGTTCAGAAGTAAAGCCAGGATGAATCAACTCATGCTTGGTGAGACTGACAAAGTGGCCCAAGAGACAGAAGAGATCCTCCGGAAGGCCTTCAAAAGGTTCAATCTTCCTGTTGTAGAGGACTTAGGTGCAGAAACAGCTGCGGATTTGGAATCATCTGTTCCGGAAGAAGTGGGCCCTGAACAAACAAGCATCTCTCCTCCGGTTTCCCCTACAGTCTCCGGATCCAAAGAAGAAGAGCAATTAAAGGAAAAGGAAGCAGTGGTGAAAGACAAAGAGGTTGACAGTTCCAAGACTGCAGAAGAAAAGAAACATTTGTCTTCGGCAAGAGACACTGCACAAACTGTTCAACAATTTTTGAGCAAAGAAACTTTAGAGATTGATGAACCGGAGCTTCTAAAAGGCCCATTCGACTTTGACTCTCTCTCTCCGATACAAACAATGAAGATAGCTTCATTTGCAAATGCCAAGGCAAATGAAAAACTCCTGAAGTCTCATATGGAAGACTGTGAGTTGATAGAGGCTGCTTCCGGAGTACTTGTAAAGATTATGCCATCAATCCAGATAGATCCGACAGCCTCCTCTTCCGGTAATCTAAAAACCTTAGTCAGCAGTGTTGATACACATTTTGATTCTCTAGAAAAATCAGCTGAAGAAAAGGTCCGAAAGGAATTTTTGGATAAAAGATTTTCAGAAATATTAGAATTAATCTCTAAAGATAGGAAGATTGTGAGCATTGGAATAAAGAGCTTAGAGAATGCTCTTAAGGATGGCAGTGACATCTACAAATTTTGCATATCCTGGCCAAAGGCAACAGCAGCAATTGATAAGAAAATAAAAGAGGAACAGGATAAGCTACAAAGCTTATCTCAAAGTTTTGATCCTCTCTCTTCCTCCATAATAAATCAAGAATGTCAGACTATTGCAGTCTTGAATGAAATAAAGAATCTTGAGAAGGAAAGGAAGAACATCACTAACCGGATGGGAGAACTTAGACGGATTATAATCCCTAAGTTGGAAACTATGCATGAGGCCATCAGTGATGCTCAGACCACCGCCCAAACAAAAGATCCGACAGATCTCAAGCGGGCAGAAGCTTTTGCATTTTTGTTGAGTGGTCACATTTCAATTTTGGATAGAATGAAGCAAAGTTGGGCTATAGAAATGATCCAATTGCAGACATCCTTTGCAGACATTCTTCAGTATATGTGAGTATGTAAATATGCGGCTATGTATAGAAAATTTTTGAAAATTTTGGTGTGCGGACCCTACCCTTTGCCATTGATGTCAAAGGGGGAGTGAGGAGTAGTGAAAAATGAGGAATCCAACTAAGGGGGAGTTCCGGAAATTGTATATAAAGACAGAGCATCAGCAAAGGAGGAGCATAGTGTAAACACTTAGTCATTTTTCACTAAGTGTTGCCATCAATGCCAAAGGGGGAGATTGTTGGCAAGAGACACTATATGGATTCATGGTTGTTGTCATTGATGGAAACAAAGGTCATCCCACATATCCGCAAGTCATGATGTGTCTCTACCGGAAGTCAGAATAAAGAATGTTGTGGTCCGGTGAACAAGAACAGAGCATGTGGCAAGGTCCGACAGATTGATCCGGATCTCTCAGAGGAAGTGTCTTGGTGCAGTGCGGATTTGGGGAAGTCAAGAGGACTACCTTGAGTGGTATATTCCAAGGATTTAGCCTCCGGTGATGGACAAGGAAAAAGATATGAACAGTTGAGTACCGGATTCCTGAGAAACAGTGAAAACAGAGGAAGAACTGACTGACAGAGTATCAGACTACTTTCCGGATGTGTTACTGTTGATGATAGAGGTTGTGAAGGCATGAATCATGTTTGGCCAACATGATTAATGATATCTACAAGTATATGCTTGATCCGCATTGCTTGGTGAGGAAGGATTCAGCCGACAGAACAAGAGTTTGTAAGAAACTAGACTGTTCCGGATGCCGACTAGAAAGGTGATGAAATTACTTGTGCGGATATATATAGAGGATGGATTTAGTTGTGAAGTGTGTGATGATGTGAAGATATATGCGAATAAGTCCAGAACAGAACAGAGGTAGCAAAAAGGATCCGGTATGTGAAAGATAGCAGAATAAAGAACAGAGGAAAAATGAAGTGCAGCAGATCAGTGTACTGAGCCTAACCGGAACTGAACTCCAGCATATGCAGATGCTTCCAATCAGTTCAAGACTGTGATTCTTATCACTTTGTAGACAGTGTGTCTTCTTGTAGGCAGTGGGCCTCTTGTGAGCAGTGTGCTCAGGCAGTGAGCCCTAATTGGCAAGTGCCATTTTTGTAATCTCCTATTCTTCTAACAGAGAATAATTTTGGGTTAATCACCCCGTGGTTTTCTCCCTTAACAGGGTTTCCACGTCAAAAATACTGTGTTATGTGTTTCTTATTTCATGTTAATGTTTTAGTGTTTGATTCAATGCTGCATCAATTAATAAGAAAGTTCAATAAGGGAAATAATTAGGATAACTGATTCACCCCCCCCCTCTCAGTTATCAACACTTCCTAGTAGACAAGGATTATACATCGATGGAGGTAGTAGAACCTAGGGTTTCATGGATCTCTAAACTACCATATGAAATAAGAAATAACCTTGTGGAGTCATATGCAAAGGCCTTTCTAAAGAAACCAAAGGATGTAAATGTGGAGAGGTTTGGCACATACAAATAATTCATAGATAAACAAAGTAATAAAATAGTTGAAGAACATGCAGAAAAGAATAAATAAAAATTGCATGAGAAATGGAGCATTCCATAGATTGAAAATCCACAAACCAAAAAACCAAAGGTACATCTACACTATAGGTGTAGAGGTCTAAAAGGATAATTTTAGGGTCACTGAGAGCACATGAAACACTAGAATAGAGAAAATTAGCACAAACATCATCAAAAACCCACTTAGAAAATATTGATATAATTAAGCTTAGAAATAAAAAATCCTAGACAAAAATAAGGGGTAAAAAGAAATATAATTCAAATGACAAGAATAGAAGAGGAAGAGGAGGTAGAATAAATACAATAGCCATAGGAAAGAAGAATGACAAGACAAAGTAAACAAGCATCAATAGAAATAACAAAGGAAGAAGAAACAAGGAAGGAGAACGTAATGAATGTAGACCTCCTCACAAGTGTATTGAATAATAAAAGGATTATGAAAAAAACCATTAAGATGTATATATAGGAGGGTGAAAAGAATAAAGCAGTAATTAAAGAAGCGATCATTAGACACATAAGAGTGTCTACTAACACTTTAGATAATATAATAGAAAATTTTCTAGATCCACTAGCCTTTGCTATTAGGAAGAAGGGGGGAAACGTTGTAGAGATAGAAGAAGAAATATGGAAGAGAGCTATAGAAAATTGATCCAACTCTGACAGATGAGAAAAAACAAAAGCTCATATAGTTTCAAGCCAAAGAGTTGAGATCCAAGTAGAGATTGGATACACTAATGAGCCTTACTAAGGAAAAAAATAAAATAGAACAAGAAACAATTGAAATAACAAAATAGGCCTATGTGGCACTAAAAGAAGGGGAGAAAGCACAAGAAGAAAATATAGATTTTGGTGTCCCCTATGATGGACAGGATCAGTAAGAGACTTTGTAGAAGCCACCATCATCAGATAAGTCTACCACATCTTCCACCTCTACATCCCAAATGTAACATAAAAAGGATTTCTTGGAACAACAAAGACAATGTCAACTTATGGAAACACCATAGTTACTTCAACTAGCACTCATAAGATCATAGGTAGATCTATCTAGCATCTCACCCTTGTATAAATTTCAATTGGGAGATATATTTCATAGCACAACAAGATAAGAGATCTTGAACCAACATGTGGAAAGTGTTAGGATTAAGGTGACATCAACCTTGTAAATCCTATGTAATTTATTATTCCTAATATTGTTTGTAAATCATCAATAAGGGATGAAAGGTTTCACCAAGTAGTGATGTTTTCAGTAGCATGTTTGATCTTGGTACCTAAACGATGTTAGTTATAGAGCATATTTCATTCTGGGGGGTGCATGGAGTACCCCCTCTGGGGTCCAGGGAGACCATCCCCCTAGAAAGGGGTTCAGGGGCCACGTGCCTCGACAGGGGTTTAGGGGCAGTACCCCCAAAAGCCACATTATATATATATATATATATATATATATATATATATATATATATATATATATATATATATATATATATATATATTCATTGTAAATCTGGACCATTCATCATTATGTCACAAATCTAATGGTAGAGGTTATGTTGGCTTTTCTTTCCCTAGAAGACAACCCCTTTATGAGGATATTATATTATGGTTGTGAATGAGTAGAGTAGAAGAGTTGAGATTGAAAAATTAGGCACTAGTGGATTGAAGACTAAATAGAAGATTGATAGTATTGTATTGTAAACTCTATTGAAGTTGATATAGACTGGTGCATCTCTTCTTGTGTGGAGTTTTTTTCCTGAAATGTTTTCTCCATGTAAACATTGTGTTATGTGTTTGATCTTCTATTCCATTATTTCTTTGTGTTGATTTCATACTATCTCCATTTTGGTTCTACACTGGATTAATAACTATAATGGTCTTAATCAGATTTCTATTCTATAGTTGTTTACCTTCATTTCTAATAGAAAGCACGAAGCAATTGAAGGAGGCCATAAGTAAAATTTAGAGTAAGGTTCCACAACTACAAATAAATACAACAATATCACTAGGGAAACAACTAAAACAACTATTAGAAGGGGTAATAGTAGAGATGGATAATCAAGCTACCACAATCTAGAATAGAGTCCTAGCAGAAGTTGAAAAGAATAGAATGGATGAGGTGAGAAGGAAATGTACCACAACACACACACAGCTAGAAATTCACATTAACACTCTATAGAAAATGACCAATGGCATCAAAGCATTGTATCCATTCTACCTCCAATGGCACACACTAACAAAAGAACTTAAAAAATAGATAGACCAGATGGAGATATAGATACTACAAGTGGCCGACACATATGATGCAATATAGGACATGGATGGGACAACAAGGGAAGGAATAGAGACTATGCATACTCAGTTACAACAACTACAAGACAAAAGAGAGCTAATCAAAGCCCAAAGCAAACAGTTCTAAGAGGTAGTAAGCCTTAAACTTTCACATGTCATTGGATTTCATAAGGATGCAAAGAAGATAGTCCAACAAATTTAGATCCCAACTACTATTTCAAAGGTAGAGAAGATGATAATTCAAACATATAGTCAAATACAAGTGATGAAACAAGAAAAGAGCCAATAGGATTGTTATGTATAAAAGGAAGATAGGGATTGAAGTGTAGTTAAGGTAGGTTCAATCAAACCCTATTTTCACAATAACACTCAAAGGACAACAACTGAGTGAAGTCACTACAAATAGAGAGGACTCAAGCGTGGGTTGATGTCATTTAGGCATGATATGGAAAGATAGATTAGATTACTAGATATGTTAAACCCTAGTTCGATTAAGCCTTAAACCCTAATTATATGATTCCAGATACAAACAAACAAGATATGACAAATGATCACATAGGAAGGCACTAAATATAGATTAGAATCATACCAAGATTTATTCTTCCAAAGGCAAACTTTTTGGGGACAATGGGGTGGGCGCCCAAGTTCAACTGGCCACTCTTTTTTCTATAGATCTAGAATATGTAGGTGATGTAAACTACAACCTACTTTAGAGTTTCTAACAATAAAAATTGGGAGGACTACGGGACAGGGCCCTACTATAGTAGGGTTGATTTTCTATACCTTCTTCTTAGATCCCAAATCTATATCCTATGCTCAACTTCACTGCAACTCAACTTTGTAAACTCACATACCTGTAACCTACAATCACAAGAGAGAGGTTTAGGGGTTGTGTTGTTTAGGAGCTTGCCTCGGTCAAGCCTTGGAATGGCATTTAAGCCTTCCAACACCATTGTTGGATAGAGTGCATGTCCTTGGTGGATAGAGGTGGAATTAAATGATGAAATAGATAGATTGAAACACAAATAGATGTCACATTTGAGATAAAACCCTCACAAAGATGAAGATCCTTCAAATCATGAGGAGATGGATTGATGAAGCCAAATCAACATTAAAAAAGCATAATAACAACACAATACTACTCTACAACGCAATGAATGCCTTGAAATCCCTTAGCTCAAAGTCACAAGTTCACATTATCCATCTAGGTGTAAAATGAAGTCCTAAACATGTTTATATATGCATTCCTACTAAAGTTTTGTAATTCAAATTGAATAGGCTGACAAAGGAAACCATTTTAATGGTCACAAGCCAACATTCAATTTTTATGTCCCGACAAAATAGGCCTAGACTAGGGCATGGGCGCCAAAGTCCAGAGGGCCATTTTTGGTCTTCATTAAGAATTAAGATGGTCTCTTGAGCCCTATTCAACATGGGTTTTAGGGAAAATTATTCCAGGATAAGTTTTAAACATGCATAATGAGAATAAGGGGACCTAGGAGGTAAACTAGGAGGTAAAAATTCCTAGGGGACATTTTATGACATAACATTTAGCCCCCACTTTAATGTATGTATGATCTTATGATCCATACATGCATTAAAGTATAGTTAAAAACACATTAAACATGCCAAACACATGAAGCTAATGCATACACAAAGATTGAGGAACTATTTCTAGCCCCTAGTCTCACGTAAGCACTAGAAGACACATTGAAGACATGCAAGACACAATGAAGATAGTAAGAATCACACAAAACCTATTGAATATAGTGAAGCATGCAATACACAATGAAGATATGAGAGCAGTCACGTAAAACACGATGAATACATTGATATAACATTTTCATTTATGAAGGAAAAACCTAACTAAGAGGCGGAGGGAGTTCATTGCTACACCCCTGAAATTGCCAAAAACATGCAATTGAAAAACCCAAAATATAGGGGGAGCTCATTGATATGCCCTTGATACTACACCAGGGAGAAGACACACCAAAGAAAACTTGAGTGTGGGGGAGCTCATCGCTATTCCCTTGAAACCACACAAGGGGAAGACACAACAAACACATAACAAGGATACATGGAATACATGAGCCCCATGTAGCATGCCATAGACATACTGTACATCTTATACATGGAAAGCACAAGCGATGGAGGGAGCTTAATGCTAAGTCCCACCATCTAAAACATGCCTAACACCTAACAGTTGAGCTATGCTACCACAACCACCAAAGGCATGCTTAAGGGAGGATAGCTCAAGATCCAACCCTACCTCCCGATGAGGACTTTATATAAAAGGATGTACACTAGCTCAAGAGATGCACCATCCCACCTTCTGCAAAAGTGCTTTGTATAAAAGGATATATAGTAGCTCTAGAGATACGTTATCCCACCTCATCAAGAGGGATTTTTTATTGCAATTTAAATAAGGATGTGCACTATCTCAAGAGATACAACATCCTACCTTATAGAGAGGGCTTACAAACATGATTTGTTAGTGTCAAAATCATCAGATAGATACCATTATATATGCCCCCACCTTAAGGTGGTTAATGTCGCTTACTGATATCAAGCACATTAAGGTAGAGTGAAAACACGCAAGGGAACAAGAACTCTCACAAAGCCCATGCCCTCAAAGGTGACATGTGCCATGATCACTGAATGTTCCCACAAACACATTGATATGAATTGTTAATATAATCAAGAGATAAGGTTAGAACATCTTATTCTAAGATAACAACCAAATAAAATCATAGAAGCTATGTATAAATCAGATTTCGTTGAATAACCAAGGCTACACTAGTAGCTTCAGAACCAAGTATAGCCATTGGGCTTATACTACAAATATCTCAAAATTGAGTGTAACAACAAGGTGAGATACTAAACAATCCAAAGTCCATAGAGCAGGTGTATTGCAAGGTTTGTTAGAAGAGATAAGACAACATGATACATCACATAGAGTGATTCTACTAGTCAAGTGTCATATATATATAACTCAGTGAGATACTAAACAATCCAAAGTGTGCAGAGCAGGTGTATTGCAAGGTTTGTTAGAAGAGATAAGACAACATGATGCATCACACAAAGTGATTCTACTAGTCAAGTGTCATATATATATATATAGCCCATCTTCATATATGGACTGGGTTCATTTTTGTTTACTTGTTGAAGGGAGGCACAATCCTTGTCAGTATTTGTTTGTTTTCATCATCCACCAACTAGATTGTTAGGAATTAAGGTGTCTCAACCTTGGTAATTCCTTGTATTTTTACATTGTATTTATTTATTAATTGCCTATTGTATTAATTGGATGCAAATCCTATGTTGTCATATTGTGGGAGTTGGCACGGTGATGTGTCATCCTACATGGCATATGACCTCATGTGATGAAGGGGGGGAAATCAATAAACACACAACAACAAAAATTGCCCATAGAAAATAGAAATTTCTTTATTGATTTGGACAACTTATTACATTATAGAAGCTCAAATACAATTAGAGGAATCAACCCTCCATGCGTTGCAACACATTACAACTTCCTATTACAAGACTCTGGAATCATCAGCCTTTTGTAACCGCAAATATGCTAGGGTTTCTATTTTCCCACCTATTCTTAACTCTACACTTCCCTCCTTAACTCTACTACTGCCTAGGGTTCCCAAAAATGATTATTAATAGCCTTTTTGGAGGCCAACAACCTAATTTCAAATTTTGCATCTCCCTCCAAAAATAGGTCAACTTCTGGAAGCCATAACTTTTGATCTAGGTGTCTGATTGATGAACCATTTTATGCATTGGAAAGCTCACGGAGTGGTCTATGTGCTAAGAACTAGCTTTGCCATTTCTAGTCATTTTTGGGCCGTACAGGGCCATTTAGTGCCTCAAACCTAAGTTTGAATAATTTTCAGGCATTTTTTGGGAAACAAAAACTTTAATATCTTTCAGCTCACAAATGATCTTTTCATGATTCCTTCGCCAAAGGTCTTATTTTTTAGTTATGAAGCTTCCTGTCAATTTTTACTTCATTTTGTGCCCAAATGCAAACTTTCTAAAAATAGGAGGTTACTATTTTTAATAGTTTAGAAAAATTGAAAGTTCTACATCATTATTCAAGCAATTACGGAACTAGAACCACAAATTTTGAAAAGAAATGGAAAGAACATCAACAATTTTGAAACACATCTTTTTTGGGTGATGTAAGATTTTCCTTACACCACTGGATGCTCCTACATCAGACACCTAGGGTAATGTGAGAAAAACCCAAATTGTCAACCTCTGCCTTAGACAACCAAGAAGAATCTTCAATAGGCCTTCCTTTCCATTTCACTAGATATTCTTCATATTGCCTATTCTGAGTACTTCTTCCCACATGGCTATCTAAGATCTCTTCTATCTCCTCTGTTGAAGTAGATGTCAGAATACTCCATTATTCTTCTGTTGGTCCATCCTCTATTCCACCTTCATGATATTCTGATAAATCAACAATGTTGAAAATAGGGAAAATGTTGATCCCACTTGGTAGCTCTACCTCATATGCATTTCTTGAATCATGTTTCTTCAAAATTCTGTATGGTCCAAATTTTTTCATTTTCAGCTTATTGTATGTTCCCATTGGGAACCTTTCTTTTCTCAAGTGAACCATGACTTCATCTCCTACCTGGAATTCCTTATATCTCCTCTTCTAATCTACCTTAGCCTTGTACCAAATATTCATCTTATTAATGTACTTTTTCACCTCTTCATGCAAAGTCTTCATGTGTTCTACAAAGTCTTCAGCCTCGGCACTTGTCTTTTCTCCTTTGTCCAGATTCCTTAACTCTAAAGAATTTCTTGGACTATTCCCATATACAATATGGAATGGTAATTTATGAGTACTCCTATTGATAGAATTGTTGTAAGCAATTTTTTCCTATGGTAAAATCAAATCCCATCCCTTGGGCTTATCTCCTACTAAGCATCGTAGCAGGTTAGCCAAACTCCTATTCACCACTTCGGTCTATCCACTAGTCTATGGATGGTGTGCAGAAATGAACTTCAAATCTGTCTTCAACTTCTTCCACAATGTCCTCCAAAAATAACCAACAAACTTGGTATCTCGATCTGAAACTATGCTCTTTGTTAGACCGTGTAATCTCACCACCTCCGTAAAAAATAATTTAGCAATATGAACAACATCATTAGTCTTCTTGCAAGGAATGAAATGTGCCATATTGGAGAATCTGTCCACCACCACAAAAATGGAATCATTTCCTCTCTGTGTCCTTGGTAAACCAAGAACAAAATCCATACTAATATCATCCCATGGCTTCTCTAGTATAGGTAGTGGCTGATATAGACTTGTATTCTGACTTGCTCCTTTCACCATCTGACATACTCTGCAACTTTGCATAAATTTCCTCACATCTTGCTGCAACTGTGGTCAATAATAATTTTCACCAACAATAGCAATGGTCTTATCTCAACCAAAGTGTCCAGCCAATCCTCCACTATGCTTCTCCTTAATCAGGTTCTCTCTCATGGAAATCCTTGGAATGCACAACTGGCTTCCTTTAAACAACATGCCATCTTGGATTATGATATCCAACCATTTTGTCCTGTCCAAAGTAATAGGCTCCAGGCAAGCTTTCCAAGCCTCTGTAAAATCTAGATCTTTAGGATACAATCTTTTGAGCTCATCAAACCCAACAACCTCTATCTTCATTTCTGTCAACAAATTCTACCTTCTTCTCAAGGCATCTACAACTCTGTTGGACTTCCCACTCCTATGCTTCAAAACAAAAGTATAGATCTGCAAAAACTCAACCCATTTTAAGTGCCTCTGGTTCAACTTTCCTTGACTATTAAGATACTGCAAAGCCTGATGATTAGTATATAAAATAAACTCCTTTGGCAACAAATAATGTCTCTATTTCTTCAAAGCCTGAACTATTGCATAAAAATCCTAATCATAAATAGAATACTTTTTCTTGGCATTGTGTATATGGAAAATCGATTAAATCTAAACTAAATAAAACCAAAGAACCCAATAACATAAAGGAAACGAATCTAAGTAAAAGACATAAATCACAAATCAAAGATGAATAAAGACTTTTATCGAAATCTGTATTGTTTCCTTTGGATTGAATGTGGATTGCTTAATGAAGTTGCGAAGCCATAGCTGCAACAAGCAAGTAGTGTGCTCAAGAGATCAATGTCAAAAGATCGTAAGGGTTGCGCCAAGATCAATGTTAAAAGATCGTGAGGTTGCTCAATCGACGCGTTGTGTATGCTCAAAGCTCTGTTAAGTATGCCTAAGAATACGATCGAAGAGAGAGAGTAAATGAAGGAGATGAGGGGGGTTTATATAGATTTCAAGGAAAATCGATCAACGGTCCAGATAATTCAGAAGAATCAATGGAGGAGATAAGTTGAGGAATGTGCAACGAATGAGGAGAAGACATGTGTCTTGCTTGCTTTTGCATGAGAGGAGTTATCAAGAATAGAAGAATGAGTTAACTGAAGAGATAAATCAATTAAAAGAATAAAGCAATCAGTTAAGTGATTTAAAACAAGAAGAAGGGATTTGCATGAGAATAGAAGATATTTTGCTTTATTAAATATAGAAATATTTAATTGATGAGCAAGAAAGCTTGAGTTATTTTAGAGATAACTCAAATTAGAAGAAAAAACAATTTAAATAAATAATTGATTTATTTAAATTTAGGGAAGATATTTTAGAAGAAATAATTAAATAAATGGAATTATTTAATTTAGAAGATTTGAAAGCAAATTAAATAAATAAATTTATTTAATTGTTGTGCATGATTTTGGAAGAACAGAAGATTATAAATAAAATATTTGATTTTATTTATTTTTAGAGGATTGAGATAATTTAAATAAATTTGATTTGATTTATTTAAATTTAGAAGAACAATTGATTTAATTAAATAATGTAAATTATTTAATTGTAGATAAGAGAGAATTTGTTGAATTAATTAAATAATGGGATATATTTAATTAATGTGGATTTGATTTTTGGAAAGAGGATAATGATCTAATTAAATAATTAAAAATTATTTAATTGTGGAAGAATATAGAGGAATTTGATGATAATTAATTAAATAATTAGATTATTTAATTAATGTTGTAATGCAGGTGATTAGACAGATAACAGAATGCCAGTGATTTGACGACACGGTCATTTTAGGGTGTCTACATTTTGCCCCTCTTTGATGCAATGCATCATGTAGCTTTGCGTCAAAGAAAATGATTGTTGAAGATGTAATACAATTTTTTGATGCCCCAGTGTAGGTAGTTGCCCCAGCATAGTTAGTGTAGGGTGCCCCCTCGAGAGGAAAGACAGGGAAGTGATAGAAGAACTGTGTTGACACTCGACTAGAAGATTTGTTGGAGATAGGCGAGGTTGGGTTGATGATAGATAGAAGAAAGGAGATAGGAGAGAACATAAGAGAAAGACTGTTGATCGATCCTTGCTGGAAAACTATATAAGGCCATGGGTAAATGGATGGGTAAATAGATGAGCTTGTTGCAATGGTTTCACATTTGTTTATAAAGAGCAATCCTTATTTTTGATATAGCACGTGGATAGTTTGCCACCAAGGTATAAAAGACCAAGGTGCTGTAATATCCGAGTGCATGGACGTTGACTCTGCAAGCAAGCGGTTTGAACTTAGATCCCCTTAGACATAATATAACCTTGTTGGAACATGCGAATAAGCCATAGTCTTGAACATAAAATAAACTTCCATACATGTAAATGCAAGAAGAATTATTAATATGTAAGATGTTAGGGCGTAACACACACAAGATAAATAGAATGCTAAGAAAGATACTAAAGATCATTCCTCAAACACGACACACAGAAAGCAATGACTATGCCCCAAATCCATACTGCATCGCAACATACCAAGATTATAGATAAATCAAGGTAGCTTTGAATAGGTATGAATAGGGAACAAAAGATAAACCATAACACAAATTGATTGACTTACAAAGTAAACATACAGCCAACATATTCTCTTGCCAAAGAGGTTGCTCAGGATAGATTGGATAGGAAAGATAACAGCCTTATCGTAGGAACTCTGTGTCCGTTAAAGGGGGCTATCTACCTAAAAAGACAATGTCTCACTTGCAGGAAATGCCACATGTTGCAGGAGACGCGTGTGTTGGTCTCGACAATGGAACACTTCGTAGAAGACAAGCTTGTTGATCTAGGGCTTAGTTAAGCGGTACTTAGCTGATGTTGGCAATCGGTATGCAGGACAGTAGATGACTCTGGAAGTAGGCCTCTTTGCTTCAGGTTTGCGAAGGACTTTTGCTTTGAAAGGATGCGCTAGCTTGCTGCTTGAGTTAGTCAAGTCGAGGTGAATGGATTTTGAAAAACGGAAGACTAGAAGGATGAAATGCTAATGGATTGAAACAGGTGGAGAATGATGGATCGTGTGTGCCTGAGTACTGGATACATCCTTCGTATTCCAGACTGCCTACATACCCTGTATCCACGAGATCAAGGCACACTTACGATGGAAGATGAACGTGATAAATATGTAGTTCTGGATAGAGTGATGAATGGGTCAAGGTGAAAGGAGGGGATCTTATGTACCTGAGTACTGGATACTTCCTTCGTATTCCAGACTGCCTACATACCCATATCCATGGGATCAAGGTACATTAAGATTGAGAAGATGATAATATGTAGTTCTGGTAGATGTGATGAGGTCGGAAAAAAGCGGAGAAGAGGTGATCTTATGTACCTGAGTACTGGATACTTCCTTCATATTCCAGACTGCCTACATACCCATATCCATGGGATCAAGGTACTTTAAGATTGTGAAGATGAAAGTATGTAGTTCTGGTGGAGGTGATGATGTAGAAGAAGTGTTGAGAAGATAACAGCCTTATCGTAGGAGCGAAGTGTCCGTTAAAGGGTGTTACCTGTGGAAATGAGACAAGATTTGAAGTATGCGCTGTGAACCACGAACAAGGAACCAATCCTAGACTAAAGCTAAGGAAAGAGTTGCCCCCATTCTGGTAGAGGAAACTGTAGGGGTGACTGCCGCAGAAGATGCAGAACGACTTGACCTAGGACAAGACAGTGTTAACTGTAGACACAGATCAAGACGTGGGATGACGATGAGGGACACTGGCAAATTTCCAAGCTATACTAGGTAGGGAGATGGAAACACAAACAAATTCAATGGTTTTATTATGGATGAATGGATGAAGCAGGTTGTGAACTGGACAAGGAGTGGACAGGACTCGATAGACGATGGATGCTGACTCTACGCATAGCACCTGTTTGCCAGGTTTTCACTATGGTACTTATCCAAGGCGCCTATTTGCCAGGTTTTCACCAGAGGATAAATGTTTTTGTATTTTTGTATTTTTGTTTTTTTTTTTTATTTTTGATTTTTGATTTTTTTTTTTGACTTTTTTGATGTTTTTGATTTTTTGTGGGAATACTCTGAGGATCAGGCATAGAACTTCTTGAGATGGACACTGTTAAGTGGCTCATCTAGAGGAATGCCGTCAGGTGTAGCTAAAGTATAAGCTCTCGATCCATATGCTGCTGTGACAATGAAGGGACCTAACCAGTTAGGCTCAAACTTGCCCTTCTTCTCTCGATCTGCTTGATTTCTCTGATTCTCCTTAAGTACAAGATCACCAACTTGAAACCGTCTTTCTTTGATCTTTTTGTTATAATTACGCCGGAGGCAGTTTTGATAGACATGGAGATGATTAAGTGCGGCAAGACGCCTCTCATCTAGTAGTTCAAGCTCAGCTAATCTGGAAGTGCGATACTCATCTCCGCCGATCAGGTCCTGCATGGATACTCTGAGGGATGGGATCTCGACCTCTATAGGTAGGATGGCTTCAGAGCCAAAGACCAAGGCATATGGTGTGGCACCAGTTGGTGTTCTGATACTAGTGCGGTAGGCCCATAGGGCAGGATTGAGTTGCAAGTGCCAATCACGACCAGCTTCATTGACCGTTTTCTTTAGGATCTTGAGAATGGTTTTATTGGAAGCCTCAGCTTGGCCGTTGCTCTGTGGATAGTAGGGAGTTGAAAAGCGATGTTGGATATTGTATTGTATGCATAAAGCACGGACATCTTGGTTCTTGAATGGTCTCCCATTATCAGTGACAATAGCTTGGGGAATACCATACCGGCATATGAGGTAGTTTAGGATGAACTTGGCTATTTGCTTACCGGTGATATAGGTCTCAGGAATGGCTTCCACCCACTTCGTGAAATACTCAATGGCAGTAATGATAAACTTGTGGCCATTTGAGGAGGAAGGGTGGATTTGTCCTACGAGGTCGAGACCCCATTGAGAAAAAGGCCATGGAGTTGTCACAGGTTGTAACTCATGAGCGGGTGCGTGAATCAAATCTCCATGCTGCTGACATTGTAGACACTTCTTAGCAAACTGTGCGGCATCTTGCTCTATTGTAGGCCAATAATAACCTATTCTGAGTATCTTCTTAGCAAGATTAGGACCGGTAGAATGTGCGCCACAGACACCTTCGTGTATGTCTCGTAAGGTAACTTCGGCTTCTTCCGCGTTAAGACATCGTAAGAGGATACCATCGAGACTCCGGCGATATAGTGTATCACCCAGAATGATGTAACGAGAGGATCGACGGATAAAGGTTTTGCGTTGAGTGGATGATAGGTCAGGGGGAAAGGTATTGTGTTTGAGGTATTCATAGATATCTTCGTACCATGGGGAATTGGGACCAACAAGTTCGCAGATGATTTCAGTAACAGGAACATCAACAACTGGTATCAACAATTGCTCGATCAAGAATTCACACTTGTGTGTATTTGCAGGCATGTCAATCAGTGACCCTACAGAAGCCATAGAATCTGCTGCTTTATTATGCTCTCTTGGGATTTGCTCAAATGTGATGCTAGAAAAGTGTGGTTTGTAGGCATCCACTAGTTGTTTGTAGGGGACCAACTTTTCATCCTTTGTTTGGTATTCATCTGTGACTTGGCGGATGACTAGCTGTGAGTCTCCATATACTTGTAATTCTGTGATATCCCATTGAACTGCTGTATTGAGACCTATAAGGAGTGCTTCATACTCGGCTATGTTGTTGGTGCAAGGGAATGCGAGCCGATATGACTTTGGAATGTAGTCATTCTGAGGTGTAACAAATAAGATGCCAGCTCCTGAGCCATGCTGTGTGTAAGAGCCGTCAAAGTATAACTTCCACATTATGGAGTTAGCAAGAGTGAATAGATTCTCATCAGGAAAGTCTGTGACCATAGGATGTGTATCTTTCATAGGTGCTTCTGCTAGTTGATCCGCGAGGGCTTGTCCTTTGATTGCTTTACGATCTGTGTACTCAATGTCGAACTCACTAAGGATCATAACCCATTTAGCCAGTCTGCCTGTGAGAGCTGCTTTTGCTAATAGATATTTCAAGGGATCAATCTTAGCTATCAGATTTGTGTGTTGGTTCAACATGTAATGCCGCAACTTTTGGGAGGCAAACACTACTGCTAGACAAGCCCTTTCCATGGGTGAATAATTGAGCTCATACCCTACCAAAGTTCTACTGATATAGTAAATTGCATGCACCTTTCCTGTGTCATCATTCTGTGCTAGCAGAGCCCCTAGGGCTGAGTTTGTAGTAGAGATGTATAATATCAAGGGTTTGTTCGCAACTGGTGGAACCAATACAGGAGGTGTAGCTAGATACTCCTTAAGTTGATCAAACGCTGCCTGACACTTGTTGTCCCATCGAAATGAGACATCCTTTCGGAGCAAGTGTTGAAAGGGTTGACATTTATCTGCTAGCTGTGATATAAAACGCCTGATGGACTGTAACCTTCCTTGGAGGCTCCTTAATGCTTTAAGGTTCTTTGGTGGAGGCATCTCCACTATAGCCTTTACTTTTGCTGGATCTACTTCGATGCCCCTACGAGATACTATGTATCCCAATAGCTTCCCTGATGTGACACCGAAGACACACTTCTTAGGATTAAGTCTTACTTGGTATTTTTCAAGCCCGTCGAAGATCTGTCCTAGGACCTGTATATGTTCTTCTCTAGAAGATTTAGCCAATATATCATCCACATAGTCTTCCATGATGTGATGAAATAGATCGTGGAAGATCACTGTCATAGCTCGCTGATAGGTTGCTCCTGCATTCTTCAGACCAAACGGCATAACACACCAACAGTAATTGCCCCAAGGACATGTAAAGGTTGTTTTGTGTTGATCCTCCTCAGCTATTCTAATCTGGTTGTAGCCTGAGAATCCATCCATAAGAGAAAGCATCTCGTGACCTGCTGTCAAGTCCACTATAATGTCAATGTTTGGTAGTGGAAAATCATCTTTGGGACATGCCTTGTTGAGATCTCTGAAATCATTACACATGCGGATGCGCCCATTAGGTTTAGACACAGGTACAATGTTTGAGACCCAATCTGAATAGTCAATAGGTCGTATGAATTTTGCATCTAATAGCTTCTGTATTTCTACTTTCACTAGGAGAGCGATCTGTGGGTGCATCTTTCTCAACTTTTGCTTGACTGGTTTCACTTTGGGATCAACTGTGAGATAATGAACTACCAGCTTAGGGTCTAGCCCTGGCATATCTGCATAGGTCCATGCAAAGTTGATGGTTCGTTGCAAGAAGAAGTTGTTAAGATTTCTGTGCTCTGTATCAGATAATGATGCGCTAGGAATGTTGTCTTTGGATTCTGTTCTGTACCTAGGTTGATCTCTGTAGAATCTTCCACTAGTAGAGCTGATTTCTCTTGATACTTAGAAGGTAAGGGAAGGTCAAATCCTCCATCCTCAGGTGCCACAGTTGGGTTTTCACCTTTGGATACGTCCTTTATTTTTACTATTTTATGATCAGGAGGTGCCACAGTGTGGTTTTCACCTAGAGATCTTTCTTTATTTGCACTTTTGCGACTAGAGGATTTGGCATTCTCACCAAAATAAGCCGTGGGCTCTAGTTCCATTACAAAACCTGCCTTGTGATCGCCAAGAGGGATACCTTCCCGAAGTCCCATAAACTCAGCTAGAGCTTCGTCATTCTGAAATACATCTATAACGGGGGTCCCTTGTTGGTCCCAATCGATAAGTTCAGGGTAGACAAGTGTGACATTCTGGGTGCTGGTGTTGGAAGTTAAGGATATAGAGGATAGTGTAAAAATGGAGGATTCTGCGAATAGATTGGTTATGTGGAGGGAAGAGTCATCGATGATATCCTCTGTAGATGTCGAATCGGCGGGAAACTTGTTAGCTACCTCGTCGAGGATATACTCGATGTCCGAGGTGCGTGGTACCTTCTTACCAAATCCTAATCCTTGCTTGTCTAGCTTCTTTGTAACCACAATGGGCTCCATAGTGCCTTGATTATGTTTCCCAAGGCCACCTTGGCCTTTATAGCCCATGTTTTTCACTATCCTTAAGCCATTGTCATATTGCTTGACTGGTATCGTGACTGGTTCTTTCTCCTTGTAGAGCCAAGAAGAGATGTCCTCAATAGTTTCCTCTTCCAATAACCGTCCATGTTGGAATTGGGTTAGGAATGGTGGGGGAGGAATATTTGCTTTTTTATTTTTGGATTTTTTTTTGCTTTTTCTTTTTTGCTTTTTTTTTTTTTTGAATTTTTTTTTGAAAAAAGAAATTTTTTATTTTTATTTTTTTACCGTACCTCACAGTGATTGTATGGCCTCGGGTTGCGTGCCAGAGGTGAAAAAATTTTACCTTCACCGAAATAGGTCAAATTTTATATTTTTCTTCGTCCCTCGACCCTTCCGAACACAACCGTGACCTCCGTTTTTGCCCAGCAAGCTTCCTTTAAATTTTTTTTTTTTCGAATCTCTCCAAAAAAAGAGTTAAAAAACCTGTGAAATCAAACTAAAAATTCCACAAATTTGATATTAAATCAGGACCAATGGGTCCCACCGGGCGTGCCAGAATGTGTATATGGAAAATCGATTAAATCTAAACTAAATAAAACCAAAGAACCCAATAACATAAAGGAAACGAATCTAAGTAAAAGCCATAAATCACAAATCAAAGATGAATAAAGACTTTTACCGAAATCTGTATTGTTTCCTTTGGATTGAATGTGGATTGCTCAATGAAGTTGCGAAGCCATAGCTGCAACAAGCAAGTAGTGTGCTCAAGAGATCAATGTCAAAAGATCATAAGGGTTGCGCCAAGATCAATGTTAAAAGATCGTGAGGTTGCTCAATCGACGCGTTGTGTATGCTCGAAGCTCTGTTAAGTATGCCTAAGAATACGATTGAAGAGAGAGAGTAAATGAAGGAGATGAGGGGGGTTTATATAGATTTCAAGGAAAATCGATCAACGGTCCAGATAATTCAGAAGAATCAATGGAGGAGATAAGTTGAGGAATGTGCAACGAATGAGGAGAAGACATGTGTCTTGCTTGCTTTTGCATGAGAGGAGTTATCAAGAATAGAAGAATGAGTTAACTGAAGAGATAAATCAATTAAAAGAATAAAGCAATCAGTTAAGTGATTTAAAACAAGAAGAAGGGATTTGCATGAGAATAGAAGATATTTTGCTTTATTAAATATAGAAATATTTAATTGATGAGCAAGAAAGCTTGAGTTATTTTAGAGATAACTCAAATTAGAAGAAAAAACAATTTAAATAAATAATTGATTTATTTAAATTTAGGGAAGATATTTTAGAAGAAATAATTAAATAAATGGAATTATTTAATTTAGAAGATTTGAAAGCAAATTAAATAAATAAATTTATTTAATTGTTGTGCATGATTTTGGAAGAACAGAAGATTATAAATAAAATATTTGATTTTATTTATTTTTAGAGGATTGAGATAATTTAAATAAATTTGATTTGATTTATTTAAATTTAGAAGAACAATTGATTTAATTAAATAATGTAAATTATTTAATTGTAGATAAGAGAGAATTTGTTGAATTAATTAAATAATGGGATATATTTAATTAATGTGGATTTGATTTTTGGAAAGAGGATAATGATCTAATTAAATAATTAAAAATTATTTAATTGTGGAAGAATATAGAGGAATTTGATTTAATTAATTAAATAATGAGGATTTATTTAATTAATGTCGCAATTTTGGAGATTTAGAAGAATTTGATGATAATTAATTAAATAATTAGATTATTTAATTAATGTTGTAATGCAGGTGATTAGACAGATAACAGAATGCCAGTGATTTGACGACACGGTCATTTTAGGGTGTCTACAGGCATCATTAAGCTTCTCACTAAAATAGGCAATGGGCTTACCTTCTTGGCTCAAAACAGTTCCTATAGCACTGCCACTAGCATCACAATCTACCTAAAATACCTTATTGAAATCTGGAAGTGCCAAAACAAGTTGCTCTGTGACTTTCTGTTTCAATGTATAAAATCTTTTATCTGCTCCTTTAGTCCATCTAAACTCTTTTCTATCCCCTCTCATTGTCTCAGTTAGGGGTGTACAAATGCTACTTAAATTCTTGATAAACTTTCTGTAAAAACTTGTTAAACCATGAAAAGATCTTACCTCAGAAGCACTCCTTCGTGTAGGCCATTCAATGATAGCCCTCACTTTCTCTGGGTCCATCTTAAGACCTTTCTCTGAGACAACAAATCCCAGGTATACCAACTCCTTTACAAAGCTACATTTCTTCATATTGATCAACAACGTCTCCTCCCTCAGCTTCTCAAAACCTCTTCTGATATGCATCATATGCTCATCCCAAGTCTTATTGAAAATCAAAATATCATCTAAATAAAAAATAACAAAACTTCCCAAAAATTCTTTCAATACCTCGTTCATGAGCCGCATGAATGTGCTCGGAGCATTGGTTAGTCCAAATGGCATGACTAACCACTCATACAAACATTCCTTTGTCTTGAAGGCTATCTTCAACTCATCTCCTTCTCTGATACAAATATGGTGATGCCCACTCTTTAGGTCAACCTTTGTGAAGTACTTGGCTCCACTCAAATAGTCCATTATGTCATCCATTCTGGGCAATGGAAATCTATACTTGATTGTGATCTTATTGATGGCTCAAGAGTCTATACACATTCTCCACTCTCCATCTTTCTTTGGTGCTAATACTGCAAGTAACACACATGGACTTAGGTTCTCTCTTATCAACCCATTCCTTAATAGCTCTTGAACTTGTCTATTTAGCTCTTCACTCTCTGGAGGGGTCATTTTGTGGGCTACCTTATTCGGCAAACTAGCTCCTGATATCAAGTCCATTTGATGACTTATCTTCCTCACCAGTGGTAAACCTTCTGGTACATTATCAGAAACAATGTCCTAAAATTCTTCCAACATATCTGAAACTTCTGCTAGTACATCTTCACATTTCTCTTGACTGATCTTAGGAATCAATGCAAAGAAATGGCACTCATGCTTCATACCTTCCAAAAATTTCCTACCATCTACCAAGAAAATTTTGGTAGTACTACATACCTTTTCTTCCACCTCCTTTAAGGGCTTCAACTTATGACAAACATGACCATCATGGACAGCGCTCCTATCATACTTCCATGGCCTCCCTAATAGCATATGACATGCATCCATCGGTATGATATCACACAACACCTCATCATGGTAGTCCCCAATCTTAAACTTCACTAAAAACTACTCATTGACCAAAGCTCTATGGTCCTTCCACAACCATGCAATCTGATATGGATGCAGATGATTTCTTCTTGTCAACTTCAACTTATCAACCATCTCCTCTAAAACAAGATTGTCAGTGCTTTCACTGTCGATAATAATATCACAACACTTACCTTTACATTTGCACCTTGTGCAGAATAGACTCTTCCTCTGATTGGGTTCTTTCTCCTCATTCAACAAAGTTCTTCTAACAAATAGGGTTTCTCCCCTTTCAGCATCTTCAGAATGCTCAGAATGTGCATCTTCATCTACATGTACAACTCATGGATTACCTTCAAGTCTTCTATTTGTCCTTCCTTGATGTTGCGGACACTCGTATGCTCAATGCCCTTCTTCTCCACATTGGAAATAGATTCCTCTGAAACCTCCTCTTCCAGGTCCTTGCCCAGGTCAGCCTCTTCCTCTTTGCTCTCCATTGTTCTGGTCACAAGGGAAGTAGGTATTATCTCCTCTCTGATTTTGACTGGTGTCAACTTCTTCACTTTTCTTTGAATCTTCATTTTGGCCCCTATAGGGTCTTCCACCAGTCCTTCCACCTTGAGCTCATCCCCTTTGCTTGCTATCAAATCTTTTATTCATCTTCTCTTCCACCTTTAGGGAAAACTGGTATACATCTTCTATGGTGGTCATTCTGACCAGGCTCAGCTCCTCTTGAATACTTGGTCTCAACCCATTAATATAACAAGCTACCTTCTCCTTATTGGCCTCTACATGACTGGTTCTGATAGTAATCTTGTAAAACTCTCCTGTATACTCCTTAACAGACTTGTTGCCTTGCTTCAATCCTTGTAGCTTCTTCAATAACTCCATCTCATAGTCCACAGGAATGAACTGCTTCTTCAGTTTCTCCACCATCTGATCCCATCTGGTGATCTTTCCTTTTTCTCCTCTGTTCCTCTCTAACTGGACCTCTTTCCACCAAATACTAGCATGGCCCTTCAACTTTGTTTTCGCAAACTTGACCCGATCTGGGTCTTCTACATCTTCGTACTTGAAATACTCCTCCTTGTCATTGATCCAATCAATAAGTTGTTCTAGATTCAAATCTCTAGAATATGTAGAAACTTTAATCCTAGGCCTCTTTCCAATCTTTGAAATGGCCCTCAACAACCTAACTTCTGCAAGATCTCATGCAGCTTCTTGTTCTTCCTCAGATAGTTTTTCTTCAGCTTCATCTTTGCTTTCTTCTCTTATTCTCGACTCAAACCCTCTTCATAGCTCCTCTTGCAATGCATTGATTTTCCTTTATAGGGCTCTAGAACCCTCTTCTGTCAAAGAATTCATGCCAATATGATTTCTTCATGGAGGCATCTTGATCTCCACAGTAAACCCACAACCTCAGGTCCTGTGCAAACTTGGTCGGCGATCTGTCTACACACTAAGAAACCCTTGCTCTGATACCACTTGATGAAGGGAAAAATTAATAAACACACAACAATAGAAATTACCCATAGAAAATAGAACTTTATTTACTGATTTTGACAACTTATTACATTATAGAAGCTCAAATACAATAAGAGGAATAAACCCTCCACAGGCTGCAACACATTACAGTTTCCTATCACAAGACTCTAGAATCGTCAGCCTTCTGTAACCGCAAATCTGCTAGGGTTTCTATTTTCCCACCTATTCTTGACTCTACACTTCCCCCCTTAACTCTACTACTACCCAGGGTTCCCAAAAATGGTTATTAATAGCATTTGTGGTGGCCAACAACCTAATTTCAAAATTTGCATCTCCTTCCAAAAATAGGTCAACTTTTGAGAGCCATAACTTTTGATTCGGGTGTCTGATTGACGAACTATTTTATGCGTTGGAAATATTGCGGGGTGCTCTACGTGCTAAGAACATGCTTTGCTAGTTCTAGCCATTTTCGGGCCCGTACAAGACCATTTAGTGCATCAAACCTGAGTTTGAATAATTTTTAGGCATTTTTCGAGAAACAAAAACTTTAATATCTTTCAGCTTGCAAATGATCTTTTCATGATTCCTTTGCCAAAGGTCTTATTTTTTAGTTATAAAGCTTCTTGTAAATTTTTACTTCATTCTATACCCAAATGCAAACTTTCTAAAAATAGCAGGTTGTTATTTTTAGTAGTTTAGAAAAACTAAAAGTTCTACATCATTATTCAAGTGATTATGGAACTAGAACCACAAATTTTGAAAAGAAATGAAAAGAACATCAACAATTTTGAAACACATCTTTTTTAGGTGATGCAAGATTGCCCTTACACCACTGGATGCTCTTGCATCAACATGATTTTTTTGTCCTCACATGAGGAGATAGGCGTCCCACTTAGTGGTAGGAATACTTTGCCATGTGTTAGCATCTCGGATGTTGTGTAAGGGAATATTGACTGTAATGGTCATGACATATTCCTTTGATGAAGTTATGACATGTAAGAGTCAGAAATAGAAGATCCTATGACAGGTGAAGACATGTGTCAAAGAGCATCTTTGAAAAAGGCATCTTTGGGCATCCCAAGGTGGACTATGACATGTTGTAAGAGAATATGCTATTTATAGCCTATGTATGATAGATTCTCTTACAGCTATGACAGATTCTATGATGGTTGTAAGAGTCATAAGAGCATCTATCATAACCCATTTTGAAAATAGGCGACCTCCTTGGGATGGGGTGACTTGACAAGTGTCAAGAGCATCCTATAGAGTTGCATAAGTGTCCATAGGCATGGGTTTTGGGCCACGAGGCCATGTTGGACTCCCATTCCTATATGGAGCCATTTTTGCCTTGTATATTCTATATAAACAGGTGCTTTGTAGAGGAGATGTACTACAAGTTTACAGGTACTGTTATGCTGCCAGTTTGCCTCCAGATACGAGTGTCAAGGACTCTTTAGAGATTTCATTGTAAGTGTATTGTAAACCATTTTAGTTTTGATAATACATTGTGCAGGTTTTTGAGTGTGGGGTTTTTCACCCGATAAGGGTTTTCCCCACGTATATCTTGTGTCTCTCTTCTTCTGTCTCACTTTCTTGTGTATGTGTTTGCTGCAATATCTCTGTTAGTGGTTTAACATTATTGTAATAGTAAGGATAAAATTAAATTTGCACTCTCCTCCCCTCATTAGATTAGTGTAGGAAGCAATTTCTGAACACCTAGCTTCCTTTTAGTTGGTATCAGAGCTTGGCCAATTTTGGTCTTAGCTATTGGGTAGGGGTTTTTTGAGCTGATATTAAGTTGAGTGGGAATCTATGTAGAGTATTCTATATGTTGTTGTAGCAAGGAGATGGCAACCACATCCAGAAGGTTAGAGGTTGAGAAATTCAATGGCACTAATTTTGAGTTGTGGAAACTCAAGATGGAGGACCTACTTGTTGATCGTGATCTATGGGAAACTGTTGATGGCACTAAACCTGCAGTAATATTAAAAGCTAATTGGGACCTCAAAGATTAGAAGGCTAAGGGTCTCATAAGACTCTATCTAGCTAACTCTATCATGTTGAATGTCCATGAGGAGAAGACTGCTAAAGAACATTGGAAGAAGCTGGGATCTGTTTATCAGGCCAAGTCCCTGGTGAACAAGCTCTTTTTGGAAAAGAAGTTGTTTGCGCTAAAGATCAAAGATGGAGGATCTGTTGCAAACCATTTAAATGTTTTTAACATGATTGTTTCACAATTGACATCCGTGGGTGTGAAAATGGAGGAGGAAGATCGATGCATGACCCTACTTTATTCTTTGCTAGATTCTTGGGATAATCTTGTCATGACTATTGGAAGCACTACGATCACCTTCACGATGGATGAAGTAGTATCTTCACTGTTATCTGAAGAAATTTAGAGAAAGACATCTGAATTAGCCAAAGAAGCTCTTGCAGTTCGTGGAAGACCCAAAGAGAAAGGGAAGAAGAAAGACAAGAAAAGTGATAAGGGCATATCCATATCCCGTGGGAGATCCAAATCTTCTAGAAAGTCCAAGGCTCTCTATTGGAACTATGGTATAACTTGGCATTTCTGAAAGGAATGCAAAGAGGAGAAAAAAAGAAGAAGAAAGCTCCTGATTTCAATTCTGACAAGTCACAAGATGATGGTGATGCCTTCATCGCAGCCTTGGCCACCCATACATCTAATGATATGTGGGTGATTGATTCTGGTGCATCATTCCACATGACCTTGCATCGAGACTGGTTCACGAAGTATGAAGAGTTCGATGGTGGAAGAGTGTACCTCAGTGATGATTCTCATCTCAAGATTGTTGGTCATGGAAGAGTCTCAATCTAATTCCTTGATGGACGAGTGAAGGGGATCACTAGAGTTATGCATATTCTAGGCCTTGCACGAAACCTACTTTCTGTAAGTATATTGAATGATGCAAGTATGCAGGTTGTCTTTTCAAAGGATGGATGCAAGATGACTAGAGGATCTATGGTTCTTGTTAAGGGTACTCGGAGATGTACTTTGTTTTAGTTGGAGGCATGCACTTCACAATGTAATAGTTCTTCTGACTCAAAGAAGAGAGCTGCAGTCACTTCATCCCCACCATCTGAATGAGTTGTGAAGAAATCTGTTGTAACTAGTTATGATGGTAGTGCACATGCTTTGGAAGTTAAACTTCCTACTAAAAAGACTATGTTATGGCATTTGAGATATGGCCACATTGGTGAGAAGGGTCTGTATACCTTGAAAAATAAAAACTTCATTAAGGGGTTAAATGATTGTAATCTCGAGTTCAACTTTTGCTAACATTGCATTTATGGAAAGCAAAACTATGTTTAGTTTTACTATAGTTCTCACAAGTCTTCTGGTGTATTGGATCTTATTCATTCTGATGTGTTTGGTCCTATTAATGTTCCTTCAATTTAAAAATCTATATATTTTGTATCTTTCATAGATGATTATAGTAGAAGGACATGGGTTTATTTTATCATAAGCAAGATTGAAGTCTTTAGTCAGTTTAAGGAGTTTAAAACCTTTGCTGGAAACAAGACTAGTAAAAAGATTAAGTGTTTGAGAATTGATAATAGTGGTGAGTTTTGTTTGACAGAGTTTTATAAGTTCTATAAACAACAAGGGATTGAAAGACATAAGACAACTCCATACAGCCCGTAGTAAAATGGAGTTGCAGAGAGGATGAATAGGACACTGATGGAGAAGGCTAGGAGTATGCTTAGTGGAGCAAGCATCGAACAAAAGTTTTAGGCTGAAGCTATTGCCACTGCTTACTATCTGGCAAACAGATCTCCTACATCAGCTCTAGTTGGTAAGACACCTATGGAGGTGTGGTCTACTAAGAAGCCTTCAGTTAGACATCTTCATGTTTTTGGTTGTGAGGCACATGCACATATACCTAGGGAGAAAAGGTCTAAGTTGGAGAATAAGGCTGTTATGTGTATCTTCATTGGCTATCATGTTGGTGTGAAAGTATACAAGCTTTCGGATCCCATGGCTGAAAAGGTGTTGTATAGTAGAAGTGTTATTTTCATAGAGCTAACACCTTCTTCCATTGTTCCATAGCTAGAATAGACATAAAAGAAAGAAGATGTGGTTCAGTTTCCTTCTACCCATGGGAAGACTCAACAGATAGACCCTGTGAGACCCGATGATGAGGAGAGCTCTAGAAGCTCTAAAATCTTAGAAGAAGAAGTAGAACCTCAACCTCAGCCATTGAGGAGGTCTACAGGAACAAGAAAGCAACCTGATAGGTTTGGTTATTCATTACTTGATTCTAGTTGTGCTTTTGCTTTACTTACTAACACTGATGAGCCTAGAACTGTGAAAGATGCTATAGGCATGAAAGATCTAGTGTAATGCTCCAAACTAAGATTTTAATATAAAATTAGATCTGAAAATAAATATTGAGAATATCCACTAAAAATTGCAACAAAAACATCACGACTAGCTAACTAGTCAAACAAGAAATTACACCAAATATGCTGGAAACACCACAAACTAATTTTTATTGATTTTTATGATGTAAATAACATATGATCAGATCTAAAACACTAATTACAACAGCAAAAATATCTACAACACAAATCTCTGAAAATCCACTGCAAACTACATAAACTATGCAAACTACACTGCTAAAAATTGTTAAAAATAACACCAAATCAAACCCCAACTAATAATAACAAATCCTAGATTCTTGGAATAGATTACAAACAACCATCAAATAGAAACACTGCACAACACACTGGAAATCACCAAAATTGCAACAGAACAACCTGCAAACACAATACTGCAAAACTACTGAAACTGCACAATCCTTTGAAGCTCAATGCAATCACTTGATGGAATTACTCTCTATAACCAAAGGGTTTTCATCCTCTAATCACTTGATACTGATGGGTTTTCATCCACAAGCCTCCAACTCCAATGGGTTTTCGTCCATTGAAGAAAATCCAAGCACAAGTGCTCAAACAATAAAATTAGTTTGTAAAAATGATCAAGAAGTCCTAAAATAAAATACTTGCATAAATTTATAATGTATCCAAATACAAATGTCCCTCTCTTGGAAAATAAATTAAAATAATTTAATTTCCAAAAAATTCTCACCAAAATAGCCCATGCAAGATTCTTCTCTAAAAATAGAAAATAACTCCCATTGTGACAACCTGTCATAGATGTTGTCATAGAATCTTATCATAACTGTCATAAAATCTTCTAAATTCTCTATTGAGAATTATAATTACACCTCATTAAACCCCATTCCCCCACTTGTGCAATTAAATAAAATATTTAATATGTATTTACTCCCAAAAATAATAAATTCTTAATTTAGGGGATTACAATAAAAATATTAAATAAAATATTTTCCCTTTTTATTTACATTAGCCCATCAGAAAATTGGAATGGACTAATAATTTCACCAATTTATTTTTACTGTAAAGGGGACACATGACAAATCTCCCCTCCTCAAAATTCTTGTCCTTAAGCAATTAAAACCATGATGCTTCAGAATTATGTTATATTCCACAAAAAGCCTTGATCTTGTACCCATGAGATGTTGCAATTCCTGCCATAGAACACTATGAAAACTTGAAGACTCGTATTCCTTTATTCCAATACCATGCACCCAACAAGAATATCCATATAATTTGAGCTCTTGGATCTGCAAGACTTTGGTGCATTCTTTCCAATACTCAAACTGAACTACATCCTCCCACAAAGATTTGGTAAACTCACCATGCATTTTTGTCCATCTTCCTTCCTAGCAACCTAGAAAATCTCAAAGTAGTGAATGAATGATCCCAAAATATTGGGTTACACTTTTTTGCCAAAGTTGACATTGAAATGAACATTTTGAAAAAAAACTTCACTTTCAGACACCTATAGTTGCTAAATCATGAGGAATTTGAAGGTGATGTAAACTAATGATTTGTCACACTTTGTCTGGAGATTCTAAATATATTTTTTTAAAAAAATTTGGAATCAAATTGTATTTCCTTTTCCATCTCCTTCAATAACTAGTTTCTAACAATAAACACCATTTTTAAAGAGTGACGTGTACTGTGTAAAACATAACTTTTTTATATGAAGAATAAAATTCTAATTTTTTTGAATTTAGATTTTTAACTACAATATCTAGAGGATGCATTTGGTTTCATAATGTTTCATTGAATATTTTTCTTTTAATTAACTTTTGAAGTCAAACCAATTACAATTTAGACATAGGTGTATTGTGTAAACCATAACTTTTTTTGTATGTATCGGTATTCAATTATTATTTTTTGTTGGAATAAGGACATCAATACCTAGAGGACACGTATTTTTTAGAATTTTTTTTCTATTTTTTTCTATTTTTTCGTATGTATGAAACAAAGACCTTGATGTTCATTAAAAACCCTACATTCACAAGAAATAAAAAATGAATATAATAATCAAATTAAATATATTTAAAATTATACTTTTTGGGAAGCTTATAATAAGGACTACATACAAAACATAAAATTTTAAATGAATTCACTTGATCCCCCAAAAGGTAAATCAAAAGTGGTTTTTTATCATCATTTTGATAGGTGTAGAGGAGACTCCATGATAGGTATGGTTTAAAACTAGAGGGGTTCTATCCAAGGGGGTTTGATCAAAGACTATTCAATTACAATCCTTTAAATAGAACCTTTCAAGGCTTAAATCATTATATTTTATAAAAATATGTGATTTTAGCAAAAATCAGGATGTCCCAGAAAGTGTAACTCATTATTGTGGTAGCACCCGAACTTGAGTTGAGTGACATTGATGTAGCAATCACCAAGATATAAACAACTTATTCGTGCTATCAATTGATATGTAGTATGTCTCCATTTATTTTCCATCAATAGCCTTCCTTTCACAACTTGCCTTTCTAGTTGTGTATATGCACTGTCACCAAGAAAACTAAACCAAAGGCTCTTGTAACCATTATAAAAAGTATAAATCTGATTTATGCAGCATAAAGAATGGTTACAATAGAAAACACATCCTTCATAATAGTGGATAGCAATCTTGGAAACCAATACCTTCTTTACCTTGAATTTGTGGAGACACTCCTTGCAAGATATATCACAAACTACTACAAATTTTGCCTCTATTTGAAAAATGTTTGATGCAACTTTAGGATCTAATTTGGAACAATAATGGAACATATGAAGGATAGGAAATGTTATCATATACCAGCATACCAAATTCCACCAAACTCTAGATATTGATTTTGCAAACCACAGGCCCTTTTGGTGGTAATCTATGCACTTCCTGAGTCCAAGTAGCACAAATTGATCACCCAAAGGTAATTTCAAAATGAAAGTAGAAAATAAGTTTATTGCATCCTTTACTATATTAGGTGACTTATTAATGTGCTTGATACTTTCCACCTTGAAAAACTTACAAGGCAATCTACCACAACAAGTTAAATAGAGTCTTGGATCTCTAGCTAGGAAAGCACTATCATTGGGCAACTTGTACCTCAGATTTCTAGTACATTTGGTGATGTTATGGGTCTGATTTTTTCTACTATTAGGACTGTTATAACACCCCTTACATCTTCTACCATATCCATTACATATTTTACAAAAATATCTTCCATTCACCCCTTTAGTGCTGAGATACATATCAAGGAAATGCATAACGTTAGACCCATTCATTACCTCATCTTGTGAGTAGTCATTTTCAGCCTCTTGAATTGGTCTATTGGATCCAAAATATAGTAATAGGGTGATCATACAGCAGCAACATTTATTCCATAGCACTTTGAGCTCCACAAATAAAATCAACAACTTATTTTGTTTGAAGATGTTGTATCCCCTAGAACCATTCATTGGCATATACTTTAATTTCTTCACAAACCCATTTAAAATGTTGGAGACAAATGCATCATTAACAAAATATAACATGAGGGAAAAACTTTGACCTTCATGGATGGTAAGGAGATACCAAGAAGAAAACATCCTGAAAAGGTTATATACCCACATCACTTGTAATACCCCTCTTTGTGGCCCCAAACTCCCATAGTACCAAACCCAATAGATTCTCCATTCAATGTAATCCATCACATGGCTATCATGTGCATACTGAAATTTGAATATTTTCAAAAAAATACTAGTTTTAAACATCTTATCACACCTTTCAAGGCTTTGCTCTGAAACTTTGAACTTCATGTCATCAAGTTTCTTGATTTCTAATCTTTGTAATGAAAACCAAATAATTCTCGTTCCTATAGCACCACAAACTATAGTAGATCCATGTGAGAAATATGAAATATTAGCTTCATGTAGAGAACTAGTTACCTTTTCAATCCCTTCCAACACTTCTTGTCTTGTATCCTCATGTATGTCATGAACACTAGTGACTTGGCCCAAGTATGTGACATCATTCTTCCTCAAAATTTTCTAATGCAAGTTAGTTTCCAACTCTATGACATGTTAGAATCCTCTATCCAAGGGTGATCCTAGAAACATGTTACTGAACACTATAGTATGTTGATTTAGAAACACTTGAAGATCAAAATGAAAATTATGATTCTTACCATAAAATGTTATGATTCTTACCATAAAATGAGATAGCATGCATATCCTCCATCACCAAACATCTTGTCCATGAAAACTTTCCCTTGCAAGAATGTTCATATCTATGTCTACTTCCATTGTTCCTTTAGATACACCTCCAAACACCATGTCTTTCCCTTCACATGTATTCTTTATTTTGCTAAAATAATGATTTTGTAGAAAGTCACTCATGGAATGCAACCATTGTGCACACATAACCTCGTATTTTGGTATTGCAATTTTTTATCTCCTTAGTGGTTGTATCAAATTAAAAATGCATTCTCCATCATGCTTTTGCTGCACTACTCTGATACAATTGGATGTTGAGGATTCTGAACTAGAAAACACTTTTACAAATATGAGATTCATCCCATCAAAAATTTCATCCTTCATGTGTCTTAGCTTATTACCTGGATCCCATATTCTTATGTACAAACAACTTTGAATTTTAGAAAAATATTCTATGTGCCCTTTGCTACAAGTTGTGTCCTTCCTCCTTATGTCATTCCTTTGATGCTTTTCATGATGACACAAATTTTATAGTGACATAGAAGGAAATAAATCTGAAATATTTTCATACCTTGGGCTGCAAATAAAATGCTCATCCTCATTTGCTGAAAGAGAGTTCATTGAGATATTCTCAACAACTCTATTTTTGTGACTCAAAACCCTTGAATTAGGGATGACTAAAATATTTTTCTGAAATGCATACCCATCCACAATGCTACTTTGCAAATCAAACCATGGCTCACCATTTGAAAGCTTAGAAGATAGTGCATGACCCTCCATCTTGGGATCTTCACAAATAAAAAGAGGTGTCTTTTCCTTCTCATCTTCATCAATATTTTCCTAACATGTATAATCATTAGAAGTCAAATAAACATCTTCTTTTTCTAAATAATTTTTACTTTCAAAATCTATGGTGGATTTCTCTAAGTTTTGCTTCATTTCAATTCCTTGCAAATCTGATTTTTCTTTATGCTCCACCTTCACCATTTCTTCCTTGACCTTTTCTGGTTTTGATGTATCGATCACCTCTTCTGGTTCTATGGACTTCTTTTCTGGCTCTTCTAGTTTTTCTTCAATATTCGCTATTTTTTTCTTCAAAAAAAAATTCTTTATTTCTAGATCCTTCATCAATGCTAATAGATTCTTCTAAGATTTTTAAAATTCTTGCATCATTTCCATCATGGATTCCTAAAATGTCTTCATCTTTTTGTATCGAAATTAGCTTTATACCCTTCAAGCTGGCAACATCTTAGCTCTAATACAACTGTAATGTTACAAACTAAGATTTTAACATAAAATCAGATCTGAAAATAAATTTTGATAAGCTCCACTAAAAATTACAAAAAAAACATCAAGACCAACTAACTAGTCAAACAAGAAATTACACCAAATATGTTGGAAACACCACAAACTAATTTTTATTGATTTTTCTGATGTAAATAACATATTATTAGGTCTGAAATGCTAATTACAATAGCAAAAACATCTACAACAAAAATCTCCAAAAATCCACTGCAAACTACATAAACTATGCAAACTACACTATTGAAAATTGTCTAAAATAACACAAAATCAAACCCCAACTAATAATAACAACTCCTAGATGCTTGGAATAGATTCCAAACAAACATGGAATAGAAACACACTCTACAATACAACAGAAGCACTATGCAACACACTAGAAATAACCAAAACTGCAACAGAACAACCTGCAAACACAATACTGCAAAACTGTAGAAACTACACAATCCTTTGAAGCCCAATGCAATCCCTTGATGGAATTACTCTCTGCAACCAAAGGGTTTTCATCCTCTAATCACTTGAGACTGATTAGTTTTCATCCACAAGCCTCCAACTCCAATGGGTTTTCATCCACTAAAGAAAATCCAAGCAAAAGTGCTCAAACAAGAAAATTAGGTTGTAAAAATGATCAAGATGTCCTCCTAAAAGAAAATACTTGCATAAATTTATAGTGGATCAAAATCCAAACCTCCCTCTCTTGGAAAATAAATTAAAATAATTTAATTTCCAACAAATTCCCTCTAAAGATGCTCACCAAAATAGCCCATGCAATATTCTTCTCTAAAAATAGAAAATAACCCCCACTATGACAACTTGTCATAGATGTTGACATAGAATCTTATCATAACTATCATAAAATCTTGTAAATTCTCTCTTGGGAGGTAGAATTACACCTCGTTAAACGCCATTCCTCCACTTGTGCAATTAAATAAAATATTTAATATTTAATTGCTCCCAAAAATAATAAATCTTTAATTTGCGGGATTACAATTAAAATATTAAATAAAATATTTTGTCTTTTGATTTACATTAGCCCATCAGAAAATTAGAATGGACTAATAATTTCACCAATTTATTTTTACTATAAAGGGGACACAAGACATGCCGGTTCCTAGAAGGAGGCCATGGAGTATGAGATGGCTTCTTGGGAAAATAATAAAACATGGGACTTGGTGCCTTTGCCTGATGGACAGAAACCTGTTGGATGCAAATGGGTGTTCAAGAAGAAATTCGGTGTAGACGGCAGTGTTGAAACGTAAAAGGCTAGATTGGTTGTGAAGGGGTACTCACAAGTGGAGGGAATTGATTCTGGTGAAATTTTCTCTCCCATTGCAAAGCTGACATCCATTTGATTCTTGTTATCTCTTGCAGCTGCTTATGACTTAAAGGTAGAATAGATGGATGTGAAGACAACTTTCCTTCATGGTGATTTGGAGGAAGAAATCTACATGTCATAGCCAGAGCATTACATAGAGAAAGCTAAAGAAAATTTGGTTTGCAAGTTAAAGAAGTCTTTGTATGGTTCGAAGCAGTCTCCTAGGATGTGGTATTTGAAGTTTGATGCCTTTGTGTTGTCGATTGGATATCTGAGATAGAAATCAGATCATTGTGTGTATTACAACTTTGACAATGATCATATTCTCATTATTGTATTGTATGTTGATGATATGTTGTTGATTAGGAATGATAAGAATATGATTTCTGATTTGAAGTCTCAATTGTCAGCATAGTTTGAGATGAAAAATCTTGGGGCAGCCAGGTACATTCAGGGGATGAAAATCAGAAGAGACAGAGCTAATAGAAAACTTTGGTTAAGCCAAAGTAAGTATGTGAAGACTATGTTGGATAGGTTCAGCATGGCAGATTGTAGACCATTGTGTGTTCATGTTTCATTGGGGACAAAGTTGTCTGTTAGTGATTGTCTAAAATCTCCTAGTGAGGTGGAGGACATGAGCAAAGTACCTTATGCTAGTGATGTTGACAATTTGATGTATGTCATGGTCTGCTCAAGACCAGACATTGCCCAAGTAGTCAGAGTCCTTAATCAATTTATGGCTAATCTTGGACGGGTACATTGGGATGCAATTAAGTGAGTGTTTAGATATTTGAGGGGTACTTCCAAGTATTCCATTTGCTATCATGGCAATGCTTCAGGACCTCCACATTCAGTCTGTATTCATGGATTTGTTGATTCTGATTAGGCAGGTGACATTGACAGCAGGAGATCCACCAGTGCCTATGTGTTCACTATGTTTGGTGGTGCAATTAGTTGGATGAGTAAGAGACAACCTGTGGTTGCTTTGTCCACTACAAAAACTATGTACATGGCAGCAACTCATGCTTGCAAGGAAGCCATTTGGCTTAAGAGACTGTGTTCAGATATTGGTGTTGACGCAAGATAGATAAAAATGAGTTGTGACAGTCAGAGTGTGATTTGCCTTACAAAGAATCCAACTTTCCATGCCATAACAAAGCATATTGATGTTCAGTTTCACTTTGTGCAAGACATGGTAGAGGATGGGAAGGTAAATTTTGAGAAGGTAGATACTTTGAAGAATGCTATAGATGCATTGATGAAACTAGTGGGCACAGAGAAGTTTAGATGGTGTTTGGAGTCTATGGACCTCTCAGCCTATCACAGTTAAATCATGTTGATTCTATTGGCTTTTACAAGGTGTTCAACAAGTGGGAGAATGCTGGGAATTAAGGTGTCTCAACCTTGGTAATTCCTTGTATTTTTACATTGTATTTATTTATTAATTGTCTATTGTATTAATTGGATGCAAATCCTATGTTGTCATATTGTGGGAGTTGGCATGATGATGTGTCATCCTACATGGCATATGACCACATGTATTTTTTTTCCTCACATGAGGAGATAGGCGTCCCACTTAGTGGTAAGAATATTTTTCCATGTGTCGGCATCTTGGATGTTGTGTAAGGGAATATTGACCGTAACGGTCATGACAGATTCCTATGATGAAGTTATGACATGTAAGAGTCGAAAATAGAAGATCCTATGATAGGTGAAGACATGTGTCAAAGAGCATCTTTGAAAAAGGCATCTTTGGGTGCCCCAAGGTGGACTATGACATGTTGTAAGAGAATATGCTATTTATATTCTATGTATCACAAATTCTCTTACAGCTGTAAGTTATTATAGCTATGACAAATTCTGTGATAGTTGTAAGAGTTGTAAGAGCATCTATCATAGACCATTTTGGAAATAGGTGACCTCTTTGGGATGGGGTGACTTGACAAGTGTTAGGAGCATCCTACAGAGTTGGACAAGTGTCCATAGGCATGGGTTTTGGGCCATGAGGCCATGTTGAATGCCCATCCCTATGTGGAGCCATTTATGCCTTGTATATTCTATATAAATAGGTGCTTTGTATAGGAGATGTACTACATATTTTCTAGGTACTATTATGCTATCGTTTTGTCTCCAGATATGAGTGTCAAAGACTCCTGAGAGCTTGCATTATAAGTGTATTGTAAACCATTTCAGTTTTGGTAATACATTGTGCATGCTTTGGAGTGTGGGGTTTTTCACTCGATAAGGGTTTTCCCCATGCATATCTCGTGTCTCTCTTCTTCTGTCTCACTTTCTTGTGTATGTGTTTGCTACAATATCTCTATTAGTGGTTTAACATTGCTGTAATAGTAAGGATAAAATTAAATTTACACTCTCCTCCCCTCATTAGATTAGTGTAGGAAGTGATTTCCACACACCTAGCTTCCTTTCATAGGTAGAATCACTAAAGAAAGCAAACAATAAAAATGAGAGAGGAGAACAAGTTCCTTAGGAACACCATGTAGGAGGATGCCCCCAAGACATCAACCGCAATGTTGTGCCCAAAGCACAACACACAACAATAAAATGGAGGAGAGGCAAGATAGAATAATGATGAAACAAATAGAAGAATAGTCACAACAGAGGTGTTCCCCTGGTATCCTTGACCTTACAAGAGTATCAAGGGTCATCCTTGGAGACCTAAACAACACATAACACATCATGGGGTAGCACAACACATGAGAGGAGGCTGCAAAAGTGAGCAAAGACATGTTACGAGAAAGGTGGCTCATGGGGTTAGAAATACTTACCTGTGTACACAACCGAACTAGCACTTATCATTAAGAAAATTATCTTCCTCCCAATCTTGAATGCAAGAGGAAAGATGTACATAAGGTACAATTTCCCTGTTGATAACTGAGAGGGGGGGTGAATCAGTTATCTTGATTATTTTAACTTTCTATTCTTCTTTAACAACTAGTACAGTATCAAATTAAATAAGCATGCATAACCACGAAAGCATAAATAAACTCAATACACATAACACAATGATTTTGACATGGAAAACCCTATTAAGGGAAAAACCATAGGGTGATTAACCCAAGATTGTATTCTCTGTTAAAAGGATAAGGTAGTACAAAATGGCACTTGCCAATTAGGGCTCACTACCCGAGCACACTGCTCACAAGAGGCTCACTGCCTACAAGAGACTCACTATCTACAAGTTAAAAAGAGAGTAACAAGATACTTGAACTGATGAGAAGCATCCATATACGATGAAGTTTAGTTTCAGTTAGGCTCAATACACTGATCTACTGCACTTCATTCTTCCTCTTCTTTGGTGCTACTATCTTGTCACATACCGGCCCTGTATTACTGCTTCCACTTTGCTCTCTACTTTTCTTTGCACTTCACAATACACACACCCCTTCATACTGAAATCAATCGGGTATATATATCTGCATCAATGATTTCAATCATCTTTCTAGTCGGCATCCGTAAAATTCAAGATATTTCCAAACTCTGGTTTGTCAACAGAATCCATGCTTACTAAGTGATGCATATCAAAGAGATTCTTATAGAAGTCATCAATCATGTCGGCCAATCATGAATGATCCCTCAAGAAACTTGATCTCCATCAATTCCCCATCTGGATTAAGGTCTGATGCTTTATCAGTCAGTTCTTCCTGAGTCTACTTTGCCCAACACTTAGGTGCTCATATCTTTTCACTCTTTCATCACCAGAGGCTCAATCCCTGGAATGTATCAGTCATGATACTCCTCTTGACTTTCCCAAGTCTGCACTTTCCCGAGATACTTCCTCTGAGAGATCTAGACCTGATTATCAGACCTTACAGCATGCTCTGTTCTTGGTCACTGGACCAAAATACTCTTCAATCTGACTTCTGGTATAGACACACTAGGTCTTGCGGATGTGTGGGATAGGCTTTGTTGCCATCAATGACAATAGTCATGAAGCCACACAGTGTCTCTTGCCAATAATCTCCCCCTTTGGCATTGATGGCAACACTTAGTGAAAAATGACTAAGTGTCACACTACACTCCCCCTTGGTTGATGCTCTGTTTTAATGTACATTTTTCCAGAGCTCCCCCTTAGCTAGATTTCACATTTTTCACTGCTACTCACTCCCCCTTTGACATCAATGGCAAAGGGTAGAATCTGCACACCAATAATCTCCAAAAATCCAACTATACTTAGCCGCATAAGTATATATACATGTTATACTTACATATATTGAAGTATATCTGCAAAAGTTGTCTTTAACTAGACAAATTTTGTTGCCCAACTTTGCTTCATCCTATCCAAAATTGAGATGTGACCACTCAACAGGAATGCAAAATCTTCTACCCTCTTTAGATCTGTCAGATCACTGGTCTAGGCTGTGGTCTAAGCACCAGTTAGGGCCTCATGCATGGCCTCTAATTTAGGGATAATCATCCCTCTAAGTTCACCCATCCTACTTATTATATTCTTCCTCTCCTTCTCAACCTTCTTTATCTCATTTATGACTGCAATAGTCTGACATTCCTGGTTTATTATGGATGTGGTGAGAGGATCAAAATTTTGAGAGAAGCTTGACAGTTTATCCTCTTGTTCTTTCACTTCCTTCTCAATATCCTTCGTCATTTTAGACTAGGATAAACAAAATTTATATACTTCTCTACCATATTTAAGAGCATTTTCTAATCTCTTTATCCCAATATCCATATTTCTCCTATCATTGGTGATAAATACTTGTATCTCAAAGAATCTCTTATCCAAAAATTCTTTCCGGACTTTCTCTTCTGCTGCTTTTTCCAAAGAATCAAAATGTATGCTAACTAAATTAAGAAGAGATTTTAGATTACCAGATGAAGAAGCTGAAAGATCCTTCTAAAAGGATGGCATGATCTTCTCCAACACACCAGATGCAATTTCTATTAACTCACAGTCTTCCATGTGAGACTTTAGGAGTTTTTCTTTTGCCTTTGCTTGGGCAAAGGATACTATCTTCATTGTTTGAACCGGGGAGAGAGAATCAAAATTGAATGGTCCTTGAAGTATCTCTAGTTCATCCAATTCCATCATTTCTTTTGTCAGGAAGTCCTTGACAGGTTCTGCAATGTCTCTTGCCAGAGACAAAGTTTCCTTTTCTTCTGTGGCCTCAGTACTGTCACTTGTGGTCTTCTCTGTTTGACCTTCTTCTCTTTCCTTCACTTCTTCTTCTTGATTGATGCTCTCTTCTTTTCTATCTTTTCCTTCAGTTCTGGAGTCTGCAAGGGGATCCGGAAGAGAGGTGTCTTCTTGTCCATGAACTTCCTCTTCCAGAACAAAGGAATCTAAGTCCTTTGCTTTCTCTTTACTTGTCTCCTTTGTCTCTTCTACAACTGTCTCAGTAGATTCTCCTTTGTGATCCATGGCAAAGGGTTCATCACCTAAGTCCTCTATAACAGGAATATTAAATCTTTTATAGGCATTCTTGAGGATCTCTTCAGTCTCTTTAGCCACCTGATCAGTCTCTCTGAGCATAAGATTATTCATTCTAGCTTTGCTATGGAACTTGTCCTTGCAATCTTTGAAGATCATGTTTATTTGCTTTGGAGTGATGGAGGGATAAAGTTGGATAGCAATTTGCTCTCGGATTTCTAAGTCTTTTGCCATGGCATTGTTTTTTCTTATTTCAAGTTCCTTTTCTAGACTTTTAGGAATCAGAGATATAATTTCAATGAATGCTTTATTGTAGATGTTTAAATACCTGATTGTAGCTTCTTGTAGGATCTTCTGATCAGTTTCACTATAATCATCATAAAACTTAGTCACTGGTTTCAAGTTCCCATCCATAGTGACTGATTTGATGATATCATCAATGCAGAGAGTAGGATTTTCAACAAATTCTTCTACCTTTTCTTCCTTGCCTTGATCGGTAGAGGGTTCACTGGATGTTTTCTTCTTCTTCTTCATTTTCTTGACTTCCTCATCAGTTTCAGTTTCTTCATCATCCTTCTGACTTGTATAGGATCTTGTTGCCTTTTTCTTTGTTCTTTTCTCTCCCTTTCTGGATGTCTGGGCTTCCAGTTTTTATGCCTTTTGGCTCTTAGAGGTGGAGGTGCAGAGCTCTTGGAGGATCTAGTCTAGGAAGGAGCTTGTACCGGATCACTTTCCTTTTCTACATCTTGTTTCTCTTTCTCTATCCTTTCCATCTTTTCTCTATTTGCATCAAGTACCTCCTTTGAAATTCCATGCCTCTTGGTGAATTCTACTACTTCCCTCCTTACTTTTCTTTTGATCTCAGGTTGTCTTAATTCAACATGAACTTTTACACTTAACTTCTGGAAGGTTCCAAACCTTTCTGCCTTAAGGTCCTTGGGCTGACTTAGTAGGTGTTGGACATGCAGTTCCTAAATTTTATCATCCACCTCATACCCCATTGGCATAATCCAGACTATCCTTGGCTCTACTACTTCCATTAGACATTGATTAGTGTCTACCATAAAGCACACTGTATCCTTGTACTTTTCAACTAGATAATGGGGAATTCTCTCTCTAGCCTGCATCATGCTTTGGAAGTTTTTGAAGTAACCCCACAGAGCTATATTTTGTGTCTTGGCATCACCAAGCCCATACATATAATCCCTGATTTGTATGGCAACAGGTCTATCATTCTTCCGTATCTAGCCATTAGTTCCGAGTAGCTCATTCATATAATAGAAGAATAGGCAAAGTATCAAGCCACCATACTTGAATGAATTCTTTTTATCCTTCATTATTTTCTACAAATTCTCAAATAGTTGATTCAAGAGAGGCTCACAAAGATCATAGTTAGCATTTTCTCTTAGCATCTGATAAGCAGTGTAAATTACAGTTCCAGGTACTAAATTTTCCCTGCTGGAGTGATATATCTTGTAACCAATTATCATGGAGGCAAACTTGACATCCGGATCAGTGATATCTTCTATTGTCATTGTTCTCTTATCAAATCTTGATCTAGTGGCCTCACTCACAATTTTGTTTTTGACCGAATTGAGAACAGGTAACCCTCCAGATGAGTGCAAACTGGTTACTGCCCTAATAGCATCTTTTGTGATCTTAAATGGTCTATTCAACCACATGAATTTGTCATGCACTATGCTCAAAACATACCGGACCCATTCATCTTCTGCAAAATAGGGGAAATAGATGCAATGTCCAAAATGCTTATCCCAGATAGACTTGTACTGAGATTTGAGTTCAAAAGCATCATCTATTAAATGATTGTGATAGATATCCATTAGCTTGGATTCCCTAAATTCCTTAATGTTTGCATGAATATATGCCCTAACATCTTCTACATGCAAAACCCCATGCAGAATGCTTGAAAATGCGCCTAAGGGATCAACTTCTAGGGATTTGTAGGGATGTTTCTTGAATTTAGGTCACGGCCTATCAATGATCTTTACAACATTTGGAGTAGCCATCTTTCAAAGGATTCAGAGAGAGATTCAAGAGCGGAAAATACCTTTTACGCTTCTAGGGTTCACGATATGAGCCGGATTGAATTGCTAGAAGAATCGACTTCTACGGTTGATCTTTGAGGGGCTTGAGACAATTTCATTGCAAAGTTCCTTTTCTCTTTTTCTTGAATGCAAATGTACAAATGATGAACAAAAGAACCCTTTTATTTCTACGCAAAACCTAATTCTATTTTGCAATAAATTAACAACTTAGGTTATTCTGGTTGCCTTGTTTTCCTTGTTTCTGAGAGAGATCTTTTCGGATCACTGAGATGCACTTAGGGTTATTCTTGGTGAATATTAGCAATCTATCTACCTTTCTCCAATCATTCCATTTATCTGCAGACCAAGTTACCTCAATTTGAATCATACCGGATCTAACTGTGAAAATCCTGTTCTTACCGGATGACTGTTAAATCGGATCAATCTTGGTAGATTAACCTCTTCTAAATTTCTTGCAGATCTTCCATATCTTTACCAAGGTTTATTTAGATGTTTCTTTGAGAACCCTTTAATTCGCAACTTTCCATGTGCCAATTTCAAGCACCAATTGACTAGCTGGGGGAACTTGTTTTCTTTTGTGACTCCCCCTAAGCCAGAGCTCATCTATTTAGTTTCCTAAAGGAATATCAACACCATATTCTAGTGTGGATCCATCTTCAACATTTTATGTACTCCTCTTTACCCAAATCTTGTTCATCTCCCTTTGAATTTCATCTGCATTCACTTTTCCTTTTCCTTTGTCTTGGTCTTGATTATGATGCACCGGACCCTTTTTGTCCCAATTCTTACTTCTATAGAATTTGGCAAAACGACCAGATCTATTGCAATTGTAGAAAACAACATTCCTTTTCATATTTGACTAATATCCTCTTGATCTACACTAATTAGCCATATGTCCCATTCTATTGCATGCAAAGCATCTACCATTGAATGAATTGTTCATTTGCATATTTCTACACTTATGAGATTTGTGACCATACCTTTTACAATTAAAACATTGTCCGGAGAAGGATGAATTAGTCTGATTCATTCTTCTTTTGCATTGATTTACTTTATGACCAAAGTTATTGCGATTGTGACAGTATCCATTGAAGGATGGATATCTTTGAGCATTAGGTTGCCTTACCAAAGGTCTTCTAGGCTTGTTCTTTGGATTTCCTAATCCAGAGTTCTTCTGACCAGATCCAGAGCTTTCACCTTTTTCATACCCCAAGCCTTGCTTGTCATCTACTCTCTTTTGGCTTTCAAGAAGAACCTCAAGCTGATCAGAGCTTATCTTGAATTTCTCTTTTTATTCATTTGTTGTTTGAAGATCCCTTTTTAGATTATCAATCTGATTTTCAAGTTGTTCTTCATTGTCTCTAGCTTCTTCCAAATCATATTCCAAATGCCTGATTATTCTATCCATTTTGTGGTAGTCTTCTAATTTCTCTTTGAGAGATTGTTTTAGATTATCTTCATTTTTTCTCTTCTCTTCAATTTCTTGGGTGAACTTCATAACCCCTAATTCCATTTCATGTCTTACCATAATGACCTCTTTTGATAGCTTCCCACATAATTTGTTCTTCTCATTTAGATCTTCATTAGTATCATTGGCTCCATTCTGACTTGCTAATTATTGAAGTAGTTCCTTTCTCTTTTTCATAGAGATACTTAGTTTCTCCTTACGTTCATTTATGAAATCATCAGCTTGTTTGAGTCTTTCCCTTAACTTATTTACTTCAGAGTGAGACTGTTCAAGATCATCTAGGGCAGGCTGAAGTTGTTCCCTCATACCATACATATCCATTGAGATTCCCAGATCTTCCTCAAGTTGTTAGGCTCTGTTTGGAGGAACTTAGCTCTAATACCAATTGTTGATAACTGAGAGGGGGGGTGAATCAGTTATCTTGATTATTTTAACTTTTTGTTCTTCTTTAACAACTAGTGCAGCATCAAATTAAATAAGCATGCATAACCATGAAAGCAGAAATAAACTCAATACACATAACACAATGATTTTGACGTGGAAAACCTTGTTAAGGGAAAAACCATGGGGTGATTAACCCAAGATTGTATTCTCTGTTAAAAGAATTAGTACAAAATGGCACTTGCCAATTAGGGCTCACTACCTGAGCACACTGCTCACAAGAGGCTCGCTGCCTACAAGAGACTCATTGTCTACAAGTTATAAAGAGAGTAACCAGATACTTGAACTGATGAGAAGCATCCACATATGCTGAAGTTTAATTCTGGTTAGGCTCAATACACTGATCTACTACACTTCATTCTTCCTCTTCTTTGGTGTTGCTATCCTATCACATAACGGACCTATATTACTACTTCCACTCTACTCTCTACTTTTCTTCACACTTCACAATACACCACACACACCCCTTCATACTAAAATCAATCAGGTATATATATCTGCATCAATGATTTCAATCATCTTTCTAGTCGGCATCCAAAAAACTCAAGATATTTCCAAACTCTGGTCTGTCGGCTGAATCCATGCTTACTAAGTGATACGTATCAAAGAGATGCTTAGAGAAGTCATCAATCATGTTGGCCAATCATGAATGATCCCTCAAGAAACTTGATCTCCATCAATTCCCCATCCAGATTAAGGTCTGATGCTTTGTCGGTCAGTTCTTCCTCAGTCTACTCTACCCAACACTTAGGTGCTCATATCTTTTCACTCTTTCATCACCGGAGGCTCAATCCTTGGAATCTATCAGTCATGATACTCCTCTTGACTTCCCCAAGTCCGTACTTTCCTGAGATACTTCCTCTGAGAGATCCGGAACTGATTGTCAGACCTTGCTGCATGCTCTGTTCTTGGTCACCAGACCAAAATAGTCTTTAATCTGACTTCCAGTATAGACACACCAGGTCCTGCGGATGTGTGGGATGGACTTTGTTGCCATCAATGACAACACTCATGAAGACACATAATGTCTCTTGCCAACATTCCCAACTTAGATCCCCATCCTTTAGTTCTTCAACATTAAGCTCCTCTTTAGTTTGTTCAATGTCAAGTGGTAGAATGTTCTCTTGTTGAGGTGTTTATTTTTTAGCCAAAGCTTTTCTTCTCTTCCTCTATTCTCTTGCTTGTCTATTCCTTATTGTTTTTTTGGTGATGTTTACAAAAGTATTGTCATGATTTTCCATAGTCTTTGATATTTCAGAGGAGGAATCTTGTGCTAGATTAACCTTTTGTGATGAATTATTTTCTTCTTTATGGGTATCTCCTGATCCATGTAAGGATGATGGAGGAGGAACCTCAACATAGACTCCCTTACCTTTTGGTCTAGGGGGTTCTTTCAATTCAGGTGTCTCTTCACTTATGATTTGTTTGGGAGGAGGTCCAACCAATTTTGTTATTATTTTTTCTTTATATCGTTGGTATCCTAAGAAGATTTGATCTTGTCATGGTTCAGGAGGTTCTGTAGGTCGTGGCCAAAAGTAATCAAGATTAAAGTTCTTTCGAGTAACCATAGGTTGCCACTTGCTATGATGAATAGTATCCATGCTTCCATTGAGAGGAAATTTTACACATTTGTGAATTATTGAGGGGACGTCTTTCATGGCTTTGAGCCATGGATGGCCTAATTTTATACGGAAGAGGTCAGATGTAGGTATGATATCAAATGATTGTTCCAAAGCTTTATCAAATACCTTGATCAATAAAGTAATCTTCCCTATAGCTGGGAGGAAAGCTCTAGTATGTGTTTCAATCATCATGTTGGTAGGTTCATAAGATTCTTGCATCAAATCAAATGAATAAAGGAACACTTTAGTAGCCACATTAGTCATACAATTAGGATCAATAAGGGCTCACCTTGTGGATTTGTTCATCACTTTCATAGCAATGTAAAGAGGTCCTTCAACACTTCCAATTCTTCTATCATGTGGTGTAAAGACTAATTCAGGTTCAGGAGTCTTCCTCTTGATATACACCATAGGAGGGAACATAGTAACATTTTGTGATGAGAAGCCATGTATGTGAGATTATTTCACACCAAACCACTTGTTTGAGGAATTTGGTTTTTTTAAAGAAAAACACACAAATTGCACAACAAACCAAGTGATTAAGATTGAAATAGTGCTATACCAAAAGGCAAGATGAATGATTTTGAAAGTTTGTTTTAAGAAAGTGTGTATAAACCCTTATTGTTGAAATACACAATGTGTAATTAAAAATAGGCAAATGTTCAAGCAAGAGTGCAAAATTTTCAAATGAGCAATGAAAATATGCCTAAGATAAATGCAAAATCTAATTAAAATATGTTTATAACCTATGTAAAGAAACAATGCAAGACTATGCTCGTTTATGAACCTAAAATGCTCAAATTTGTGAAATTTTTCAATGCAAATGTGCTAATGATGCAAATGTAAATGCCAAAGCACACAATGAAGCAACACTACAGTTAAAATTTTGATTTGAAAGACTGTTGAAATGACTAGTAAATTTGAAATAAGATTTTAGCTACAAAACCCTAGCAAATGGGATATGCAAATGCAAGGTAAATGATTATGAAATGATGAAATGTTGTAATTTATCTCAAATCTGATGTAAATATCAGAAAATTAAATGTTTTTATGATATACAACACAAAATATGCAAAACTATACCTTAATGCAAGCCTAGAATGTTTTTTTTTTAATTTTCAAATGTATGCAAGATTTTTGAATGTATGATGATGAATATGATTTCAATGAATCCAAAGATGGATTACAACACTCATCAAGATGCAAGTTCATTAAAGACATGGGTTCACTAAAATGTTATGTATAAAAGTAAGATAGGGATTAAAATGTAGTTAAGGTAGATTCAATCAAACCCTCATTTCACTATAACACTCAAAGGACAACAACCGAGCCAAGTCACTACAGATGGAGAGGACTCAGCTGCGAGTTGATGTCACTTAGGAATGATATGGAAAGATAGATTAGATTGCTAGATATGTTAAACCCTAGTTCAATTAAGCCTTAAACTTTAATTATATGATTCCAAGAATAGACAAACAAGATATGACAAATGATCACATAGGAAGGTGATGGAACCCTCAAATTTTGCAAATTTTGAGTGCATATGTCCTTTCAATGTGTCGACAGAGGTTAAGTTGACATACTGCTCAATCTACCCTGAAGGCCATCTTCGCTGATTAAACTTTTGTAACCTAGAAGTAATCTTGCAATTCCATATGGTACAATGTTTCTTGGTATATATGGTAGTGCACCTGTGCAATTTCATGCTTCCAGGATGAGCTCTAATGGGTTCTTTAATTATTTTCTGACTGTAACCAGGCTATTTGGTGTCTGAAAAAGTTTCAAATTTCACAAATATGAGGGCAACCCATTTCTTGTTTTGACTTAAAATAGATCTAGTTCCATTTTCGTCAGAATCTGATTTCATATGATGTGTTATTTTAATGCATCTTGGTTGCGATGAACACATTTTATGAGTGAGTTTATAAAGGAGGTACATAAATTTGGTGAGCTGGGTGAGATCCATCAAAAAACCCATGTTTTAAATAATTGGTTATGCCCACTCACAAGTTTTCGCGACTCCAAGTGTCACGGTTTGTGCGCAATGAATTTCCTCCATTTGGCCCCCAGGAGAAATTAATTTTTCACTATTTACTAATGTTTGAAATGCAAATGTTTAAAATATTTGATATATTTTAAATAATTTAAAAGGGCAAAGTGAATTGAATGTGATTAGGGCAAACTTTATATTTACCATATCTTTATAAAGTTTAAAGTTTTTTTCTCTGAGCCATTCCGCCATTCAAAAAGATGTGCGAAACTGCAAAAAGAGTCTTTTAAAAGGCATATTAATATTGTAAAACCTTTGGCAATGAAAAATTTAAGGGGAGAACTTTATGGTAAGCTTTATTAAGCTTTAAATAAATCTTCCGCCATTTCGTAGACAACAAAACAAAATGCCCAAGAAGATGTGCGGAACAGCGAAAAAGGCATTTTAATTGTTTAAATATATTTGGTAAAGCTTTGTGTAAAGTTATAATTGCCTTAATTTTTCTTCTTCCACCATTTCTAGTGTTGCACTGAGCAGAGTATACGAGTGTGCAATGAGATTGTCAAGCAGATGTGCGAAATGTTTGCCGGAATAATTGCTCGACATTGCAAAGGACATGGAATCGTGTTTTTGTGATATAAAGCTGTATTTCGAGGCTTCTACAGGCTGTAAATGAATTCTTTCACTCCTAGAATAGTGCCTGGGGCATTCTTCATGACCGAAGGGGGAGAAATGCCCCTATACATCCAAAAAAAATTTGCATATTTCGTTTGAAATTCTGGGAGTTAAAATTGCTTGGTAAAATGTGTTTTTACTTGCCAGTGAAATCGGGTTACTATCTAGGGGTACAATTTGTGACATACCAATTAAAATTGTAGTTGGATAATGATTTTACTAGTAGGGTAAAATTGTGCACAAGAATACAAATCAAATTTGGGCCAAATCAAGTTTAGTGGGCAGATTGAAGAGGGAAAATAAAGAAGAATGAGCATCTTCTAGAAGCAAATCAGTTGCAGAATCAAGAGTGCAGAGGTGTGCCATGTGTCATTAGTGGATTATTTTTAGGGTTCATCTTCTTCTCTTTTTCTCTGTATACTATAACTTTAGTATCATTTTGAAGGGTTGGTTCCAGAGCATACTTTCAGACAAGGTCTAAAGTATGGGATTCAATCCAGGTGATCTCAAAGCTATATTCTAATGAGTGATTAGTTTATGTAATACATAGGTCTATTTGTGACAAGTATTTTGCAGTGATTCAGTTAAAGCTTGTTCAATAAATCAATATAAGACCATTGCTTCTATTATCATTTTGCACTCTGTCTCCATTAATGTCTGAATGTTTTCAGGGATTCTAAGGGTTTCTTGGGTATACATTTACTATTCTCTTTGTCATGTGTTTGTTAGTATGTATTCAAGGGATACAATAAATGTGTTATGCTTAAGATGATTAAGTATGCACATTTTCATCACGATATGTGGATCATTTTAGATTTTATTGGATAACTAAGAATGGATTGTAATTTTGAGATCAGGAGGGCAGTTGAGGGTTTGATGTTTCTGTAAGGCAGAAACCTGACAAATCATGCCTGATTGAATGTTATGGCCTCTTTTTCATTATTGATCTTGTTCAAACATGACTCTGTAGCCCATGATTAGGCACTTATCTTATGGCTGAAGATTGTCCTACCCATTCAAAATTAACATATCATGTTAGTCTTTTCCATAATTTATTTATAAGTTATTTTTACCCTACCCTTATGCATGAAGTCCAGTATTCCAAACCTTGATTAGACCTCATGAGAAACTTGTAACTGATGCCAATATTCAGAGGACTTATGCATATTGTATCTCCTAGGTCAATGGTGTTGTAAGAAGTTGTCAATGAGTACATTCACAAGGATTATAACCAAGCTTATCATATGTTAACACCATTTGAAACTAATTGCCTACATTTAGAGATCTCCCTTGCTATATATCTATTTCCTAAATTGTTTTGAGGTCTCTGGGAACACCCTTCTGAGTTTGGCAATGCTCAAAGAGTAAAAGGATATGTTTAGCCTTGTTCATTGGCCAAATCTCTCTTTGAATATGAGCATAAAACATGGCATATCTTTAGGGTTCAATGTTCAAAAATTTGGAGGACCAATAGAAGGCACTAAATATAGATTAGAATCATACCAGGATTCAAACTTTTGAAGGAAGAAATTTTGGGGACAATGGGGTAGGCGTCGAAGTCCAACATGCTTCTTTTTCTATAAATCTGGAATAGTGAGGTGATGTAAACTGCAACTTGCTTCAAAGTTTTTGGCACTGACAATCAGGAGGACTACAAGGTAGGTTCCCTAGTCCAGTAGGGTTGATTTTTCATACCTTATTCTCAAATCCTGAATCTATATCCTCTGATCAGCTTTTCTGCAACTCCACTTTGCAAACTCCCACACTTGTAACTTGTAATCACAAGAGAAGGGTTTGGGGGTTGTGGTGTTTAGGAGCTTGCCTCGGTCAAGCCCCAAAATGGCATTCAAGCCTTCCAACACTGTTATTAGATAGAGTGTGTGTCCTTGGTGGATAGAGGTGAAATCAAATGATGAAATTGATAGATTGAAACATAAATAAATGTCACATTTGAGGTGAAACCCTCACAGAGATGAAGAGCCTTCAAATCATGAGGATATGGATTGATGAAGCCAAATCTAGAATAAACAAACACAATAACAACATAATACTTCTCTGTAATGCAATGAATGCCATGAAATCCCTTAGTTCAAAGTCAAAAGTTCACATTATCTATCTAGGTGTAAAATGAAGTCCTAAACATGTTTATATATGCATTCCCACATAAATTTTGCAATTCATATTGAATAGGCTAACAAAGGAAACCATTTTAATGGTCACAAGCTGACATCCAATTTTTAGGTCCCGAAAAATAGCTCTAGACTAGGGCGTGAGCACCCACATCCAAAGGTCTGTTTTTATTCTTGATAAACCATTAAGATGGGCCCTGAGCCCCATTCAACAAGGTTTTCAATGGAAATTTCTCCAGGATAAGTTTTAAACATGCATAATGAAAATAAGGGGACTTTGGAGCTAAACTAGAAGGTAAAGAGTCCTCATGGAACATTTTTCAACATAATAAGGATATTGTTGCTAATCGGTGTTGTCATTGATGTCAACATGTTTATGTTGCCATTGTTGTCTGATGTGTCTTCTAATGTTGCTATTGTTATTTGAATGAGTTATTGTGTTTAAGTGACTTGATTGTCTTGTAGAGGTGCTGGTGATGTTGGTAATGTGCTCTTGATGGTGGGTTTCCAACTGCTTTTGAGAAAATTTGATTAATACTAGAAACAATGTGTTAAAGAAGTCTTTTGGCTTATAGAGTACTATTCAAATTTTTGCTCCATATTTCTTCTGTGTTGGAGATCTGAGTTTTCTATTTGGATATGTTGTAGAGAAGTATTTGAATGTGTTAAATCTAGAATTTGGTGCTCTGGAATGCTATGCAGTAAAAGTTATGTTCACTAGTTTATAGATAATGCCTGATAGTGGTTGTAGTGTGTTTGGGAGAAAGTATTTTGTTCCCCATTTCTCCATAGAGAGGTTTTAGGTGCTGTAGTTCTAGATGTATGTTTATAAGGTCACTATCTATCCTCTATCCAAAGGATCTATGATTTCGTGCTCCAAAAAGAAGGTTTACTGTGTAGCAAATTTTAACAGTGTTGGTTGTGAGTAGTGTGTGAACTGTCTTCAAGTGAAATTTGTTGTGATTGAATTTATTTGTTCCTAGGTGAATTCAAGTTGTTCATGGATGTTTACAGATTATGTTAAATCATTGTATATGGTCCACAAGTTATGGTTAAGATCATGGAAGCATGTGATCAATAATTTCTTATGTGTACCCTGTTTGGTCGACCTTGGATGATTGTGTTGATTAAGGAGTTAATTTAATATTTATGAGAGTGTTGTGTAGCATGCTTGGATGGATTTATGGTGTAGGGGCACCAAGGAGACCATAAGGATCTATGCCTTGTTTTCATGTTGTCTTGTTGATTCAATAAGGTCTTGAAGACCAATTTCATACATTGTAATAAAGGTCATGACAATTAGATATCATGTTGATGTCAATAGTGTAGGAGGGATAGTCATAAGTTCCTCATGATTGTAGCCTTTTTATGGCATATAGGAGTATAGTCATGGGTTGAATGCCTTGTCCAAGGCCTAGTCACCTTGTAGAGGTGTTTTGAAGACCTTATCTATATTGTTTATCATGAAAACACACGATACATATGACAAACCAATGTAATTAGTTGTAGACTATAACAAAACAGGGACAACTTGGTGGTTGTAGGGCAGTTTGGACTCCAAAAAATCCAAAACTGCCCCTCCAACTACTCAAACCCGTCGATGCAAACTTCTTAAAGCCTTGAACATGTTCATTGTAGAAGAAGTGATTGGTGAAGAAATCAATAAAGAAAAACACAGTTTTTTGCCTTTTCTGCTCTGTATTTTCTTGTTCTTGCACGTACCTTGTCACTGTACAGAGGAGTTGCAGAGGACCACGATTCTGGTTTTAAAGAAGGGTGAGTCAGGAGTATTTTGCAAATTAATTGGGTTCTTGAAACATCTACGTAACGTAGATATCTGCATTTTCCTGAGATTGGTCTGATAAACCCTCTTCTAAGGTTTCTGATAGAAAATCATGAGTTTCTCACCATTCCATTGAATCAAACCCTCCTTAATTAGTGGAATGGACATATTGATGTTTATTTCAATGTTTTTTGAAAGTGTTTTTGGTAGGAGATTGATCTTAGTCAAGATTTCATAAACTGACCTAGCAAGACCATGTGTTAGGCATGTGTAGAAGGGAACATCATAGGCTAAGTTTGTTATAGTCAATTGTGGGGCCTCAAAACCTAGAAAATCATTGGTTTGGACATGAAATTGAAGTGTCCATCTAGTTCAGAAAGTTTTGTGAGACTAATAAAAGGTACTTGCTTTGTAACCTAGGCCTAATTAGGGCTCTTGGCACTACGACAGTCCTACTAAAAGTGACACATGCTCTTAAACAACCCATGGCAAGTTTTCATCATGTTGTTAAACTTCATAAAGGGTATTGTTGTCTCTCAGATTTGCACCCTTTGCTGCAGTTGTGAAAGTTTAGCAATCTGGAGATTTACATGGGAATGATCTCGAAGTGTGGGACCTTGCGAAATGAGATCAGACCTCTGGAGAAGGCCGACTTCCTCTTTCTAATCCTAAAGCTTAGGGAAATGCATCTAAACCTAGTGCTAATACCTGCTGGGAAAAGGGGTAGAAGGAATGCTGAAATGAAAATAAGTGATACACTAGATTTAAATGTGTTTGGTTGCAACCGAATTGACACAGTAATAATCTCATAGCTGGAAAGACTTACACGGGCTCATATTAATTCTAGAGAAGTCCAGACAGAGTAATGGAGGAATGAAAGGGACCGTTGTCCACAATACACAGCCTACAGTAATCCAAAGAGTAGACATAGTGCTAAAAATAATAGAAGAGAGGCAAAAATACCAATTTATATTGATTATAGAGGCCAAGTAGCCATTACAAATAGCCCAGAAGAATAACCAACCATATACATCTATTTTACATGTATATATATCATTTTACATTTTGACCTCAGTTGGTTACAAACGATTTGCCCATGGGTGCTGTCAGAAAATATCTGCCTCTATAGGGACGTCCACCTGCAAAATTTATGGCATGAAAAATCTTGGACATGGGCAGATGAGAGATATTTTTGGTTATTGAATGCAAGATGCTTCATCTACCTATAGCAATGAATGCAACAAATATTTGCATTTGCATCACTCAAACTGGTCGCTGAAACATCCAGTCGACTAAGCATACAAATCCAGATCCAAAATTTGAAAGTGAGAAAAATCCCCTGAAATCCCTGCCAAATGAAAGAGGAGGCAAAAATAAGCACTTTTGCCTTTTGGATTATGTCAAAATTTGCTAGGATGTGGAAGATACAGGTGGTCAAAGTTGCGGCCAAACTGCACTTGTATATCGCCTTCATATGCAAACTGTTTTGTATGTGCTTTTATTTGGCATCCAAATCAGCCTTTGAAATGTCTTTGTATGTTCAATTATATGTCACGTTGTATATACAATACAATGGCTACATACAAGAGCAGGCCCCTTTACTTTTGTATCATCTTTTGCATGTATACCCCTGCCACATGTCATCACCTGATTGGTCGCTGAGATGGTCTGAGAAGCATTGCTAAAAAATTGCATCTACCATCGGCCATTAGAAAGATCAAAAAATGAGTTGCCGATGCAAACTATCTCACCGAAATACCCTGTATGTTGGCCTTGTATATCGCATGTATATATGCCAACATACAAACAAAACGTTCATACAATTGTACTTCACATACAACTGTTGCATTTGACCCTTTGATTTCGGTGTACACAAATCCCTTGTATATCTAATTGTATATGAAAACATACAATCACAAATATACATACAATGCGTGGACCCCTAAATGACCATGAGCTGTATTTGATTTCCCAGTCGGGTCCGCCTTGTATGATTTTCCTTTGTATATTTCTTTTGTATATCACAATATACAATGCTCTCAATATACAGGCCATGGACTCAATGCTTGAATTTGCCAAAATTGACTTCTGGTTCGGTCCGGTTTGTATCTCCTCCCTTTGCATATCGCTTTGTATATTTGCACATACAAATGCAAAATACATAGCGCGGACCTCAAATGATTATGGAGTGGATTGGAATCGCTATCGGGTCCGGGCCCTATATGTAACTCCTTGTATGTTTGATTGTACGTGCAAACATACAATCACATACATGCAATTGGTGGGCCCCCAACTTTGTATTTCCTCCTTGTATCTGCCCTTTGCATCTTGGCCTTTGTATGTGCATCAGGCATTGTATCTTTGTCGATGCATACCTCCCCTTGTATATGCTCCTTTGTATGTACAATTTGCATATACAAAGATACAATTGCATATACAAGCCACTGTTGGTCCTTGCCGATGTACATTTCTTCTTGCATGCACTCTTGTATGTATGACTTGCATCTTTTCTTTGCATCTTCGTATATACAATGCGAATTGTATAGAAGATACAAATGTCCTTGTATACGAAGTGGACCCCACGTATTGTATCTTATCTTTGTATATTCAGCCTTGTATATAGACTTGCATGTCTGCATGTATCTGCAAATTGTATATAAGATACAATTGGCTTTGTATGTGCAGACCCCACTTTCCCTTGCATCTTTTGATTGTATATCGGCGATATACATTTTCCTTATGCATCTTTTTCTTATATGTTCCTTTGTATGTAAGCTTTGTATCTTTGCCTTGCATATTGCTGATATATATTCTCGTTTGTATATGGCCCTTGCACATTTCCTTTGTATATGCGAACATACAATGGTGAATGTACATGCGAACATACATTCAAAAATGTATATACAAATACTAAGAATAAAAATTGAGATTTATCTGCGATGGAAAGCGCTTGAAGACAAAGGGTTTCTAGGTTTTTTTGGGTTTTCAGCAAAGATTCTCGAGGTGAGATTTTTTTGGATTTTTGACAAGGCATAGGATAAATATTTGAAGGATTTAAGCCTTGTAGGGTCATTTCTAAAGGATTTTCAATAAAATATAAGGTGAACTATTTAACTCTGGACAGAGGAAAATAGGTCAATAGGTATCTCAAACAAAGTTGATCTAGTAATAAAAGTGTCTAGTCTGCAAGAAATCCTCTGTCAGACCCTAAAAATAAGGATTAGGACATCATTGTGAGGGAAGTAGTGTTTGTGTGAGGGTAAGACTTGTTGGTTGGTTTGGAGGTGTTATCCAAGATGTGAAATGACCCTCTAGATGTCTTCCTTGAGAGGATGAGAGGTTTGGTGACATGTTCCATATGAGCCCTTAGGTGTAGATGTGTAAACATTGTATCTGACCTTGGTAAAATAGTCCTCCCTAGTTAAATGCTTTGTCAACCTATTGAAGTTGTGTTGATCTCCATTGACCCCTTCATCAATTTAGGTTTGATCTAAGGTGTAAAGTTGTTCGCCTTCATTCCTCTGTGTCATAAAATGTTTAGGTCTCGACCTAATTCAAATTTTGTATGTTTACTGACCTTGGAGATTAATTTCAAGGTTGATGGTGGTATAAATAAGTGTCAAGATTTCATGTGTGGTTGCGGTGATGTGAGTGGAATGTGGTGTATGTGATGTGAGTTTAAATTAGGGCAGTTAGGACTTTCATGTGTTAGGAAACCTAATATAGTGAGTAGAAGGTGTCTACAATTTTTAGGATGGCTGTGAAGGTTATGTTTGTTGTGCTTCATTGGAACTGAACCCATGCATGTGGTAGATGCAAATATATCAATTCTTGGTAGTGAGCCTTCTGTTCTTTCTTCTTTCTTCTTTCTTTCTCAATTAGTAGTGAGTCCACTGGCAGTGAGCCCTAGGTAGTGAGCCCCTTGGTGGTGAGCCTCTTGTAATTGGGTATTGCTACTACATTATATTGTGAGCTAATCCTCACTGTGGTTTTTCCCATTTAGGGTTTTCCACATTAAAAAAATTGGTGTTCTCTTGTGCATGGTGTTGATGTGTTTAAGTTTTTGTTATCTTCTTTTCATGGTTAATCTTCATAACAGATTAAGGGTTTAAGTGAATTAATGTGAATGTATTTATGTTTATGAGGGTTTGATGTTTTTGATACAATTTATTCACCCCCTCTCTCAGTTGTCTTGTGCCTTTGATATTTGGTATCAGAGTGAGGTTCCTTTGAAGAAAGCTTAATAGGTTGAGGTAGATCTAGGATGTCACACAAGAAGGATGTTCCCCTATTTGATGGATCTTCAGAAGATCAATGCATGTCTGTTAGTAGTGAAGAACTCAAGGTTTCCCTTGAAGACTTAGAGAGGATTGAATAAGAAATCAAAGATCTGAAGGAGAATGTTAAAGAAGTAGATGGATGTATTAAAAAATTGAGAGAGCAAGTCAAGAAGTTCAAAGAAAAACATAAGGAAGTCAGTGAACAATTAAGGCTAGTAAATGAATCTATGAATGGTCTAAAAGTGCAAGTTGAAGAAATGGAAAGAATTAAGGAGTATCTAAATTCAATGGTGAAAGGCAAATTTGAAGAATGTATAAGGCTTGAATAAGAAGTTGTGAAACTAAAATTAGATCTAGAAAAGACAAAGAGTTATGAAGAAAAATTTAAGATAAGTTCTACAAGGCTAGATGAGATGATTGCAAGTCATCAAGATCCCTATGACAAAGAAGGCTTAGGGTTTGAAAAAGGTGAAAATTCAAAATTAGGTCAAGCATCAAAAACTGAAAACAAGAAGAACAATGGCAAACAAATTTGGAATCAAAAGAAAAAAGCTAGAAGACCACCAATCAGATAACCTAATGCTCAAAGGTATCCATATTTCAAGGGTTTTTGTCATTTATGAAATAAGCATGGATACAAAGCATTATAATGTAGAAATAGAAGGAATCAAAATGTTTCATCCTGCTCTAGTCAATGCTTCACATACAATAAAGTTGGTCATAGAGTTGTTGTATGGAGAAGTAAAGTAAGTCAGAACTCTATTAGGTGTTTTGCATGAAATAAGATAGGACATAGAGCTAATGAGTGCAGAAGTCAAATGAGAAATGGCTATGGCAAGGATAGAATAGTTAAATATTTTAGTGGCTACTGTTATACATGCAAGAAATTTAGGCATAAAGCTAACCAATGCAGATCCAAAATGAATGAAAGGAATACTAGTAAGAGAAATGTTGTGTGCTACAATTGCAATACACTTGGACATACCTCTAAGTTCTACAAAAGAAGAAGCATGAAGAAGGATAATCCCATAGAGAAGAACAAACTAATACAAAAGGTTGATCTAGCAGAGACCAAGAACGAGATGAGTAAGATTTGGATCAAGAACGATGTAAAAGAGGTCAAGGATGAGCCTATACTGGCATCTAGTATAGATGGTCCCTCTAGGAACTAAGATTAGAGATTCAGCTTAGGGGGAGCTTTATTGAAAATCTTTTCTCCCCTACCAAAGGAATGGTGTTGATGTCTCAGCATGAAGAGATAAGGTTAATGGTGTAGGAGAACTTAACACAAGGTGGCCTCCATGAGGCATTCAATTGTTTGATGTTCATTTTGTTGTTTCTAATAAGGTCCTATAAGACCATTTATGTAATATGGTCTATTTGACCAATGTATGTTATTTTAGTTTGTATCTAGGTTTATGTTGTAAGTCCCAAGGACACTTGTCGATCTGTAATTATAAAGGTTGTTAGGTAGTTGGAGGTTGTTAGATCTCCTAGCCACTTGGAGGTTGTCTCCCAGCCGCTTGGAGTCGGGTTGGTACTACTCAAGGTGACTAGATAAATATCCCAGAGTAGATCAAATGTAATGAGTTGAGTTTAGTTTAGTTCAATAGCTGTAATTGAGATCAGAGATCAGTGTGATTGTAATTGAGAAACAAAGCATCTATATGCACATTTTCTGAAATGCATAATAAACAAAGTTTTGTGCATTTTTCTGTCACCTAAATTTGTTAGGTTTTCTCTGTGCAATCAATTTACTATTTTGTGGTCGACATGGACTCCTAGTCCATTCCACTGGTTAGATTTCTTCAAAATCGGTGGAATGGTTGTACAATTCATTTTTGTGTTTTTTGTTTTGTTCATTTGTGTTTGCAGGATCGTGCACAAGATGCATTGATAGATCCTAGCATCCTCATGTGCTAGGTTGGCAAAGTCTAAGATCTATGTGGTTGTCAGAGAAAAGGATCTGCGAAGTTACAAGGTTTGCAGAGGTTTAGATCAGAGAAGATTTGTGTCATTTCGTCAGGTATACATTATGTGTGTATATCGCTAATGTATGTTGGGGTCATGTTATGTTTATCTCATAGTTGAATGTTCATGTGTATCTCACAAGTGCATGTTGTAGCTACATGTGGTGAAAGTGCATTTCATATGATACAAGGAAAGTCAACGGTCGGCTTCACCGAATGCATATTCGGGTTGTATGTTTTGAATGTATATTGCGCATATACATTGTGTTGGATGCAAGAGGTGACTAGTAGAGATGGTGAAGGAAACTAGTGATTGCAAGTCGGTGAAAGTATTTGCAAGCTGTGCCATCGGTATATCAGGAGCATATACAAAGCGCTCACCGACGAAGAAGGTCACACTGACAATGCATATCCTGAATGTACATTGAAGAATGTATCTCTTGGCAGATACAAAGGTGAAGGCATACATCAGGAAGAGTTGGTGATCAGTGGAAGGGTTTTGAGGTACGCCAACAGAAGAAGTCATAGAGATAGTGGTGTCAGAGACACATTGGTATGAGGAAGGATTTCGGTGCGAAAGGTATTTGGCCGATAGAATAATTTGCCAAGACATGGACAACCCTCTTGTTGATCAATTTGTGTGACAGAGCAGTGGCTCTGCATCATATTGGTATCAAAGCTAGCGAAAGCTTTGGGTGGAAGTGTTTATGTATTTAATTTTTTGAAGGCAAATGAATCTTATTCCTGTAGTGTGTGGGCAGATGATGATGAGATCTGTTAAGACAATTCACCAATAGAGATCTAGCTAGAAGAGGGTGTAGAGTGAAGCCACTACGAGAGAGAGTGGTAGTGCATCTCTAGGATCTACTATTGGATGAGAGGAATGGGTCTGTGAAGCAACATGTAGGAGGGACAGCTGATTGACCACTATGTTGTAGTTGAATTGAGGATTTCCAGAAGTGTTGGTGTTGTCTGTGAATGTTTATGTCAGACAGAGAGAGCAACGGAGAGGTTAGCAATATGCCTCCAAAGGGGATGACCACCGAAGTGGTCAAAAAATTTTAAGAGATGGAAGAGATGATCAAAACTGGGGTCAAGGAAGCACTCCAAGAAGAATTGAAGGCAATGAAGATAGGAAAAAGGATAGAGGAAGATTTAGATGAAGAAGAAGAGAAAGAAGAAACAGAAGAGGAACAAGAAGAGGCAAAGATACCAGTTGAACAAAAGCAATTTCTGGAAGCCATTAAGGCTATTAGAAAGGACTCTTAGAGGATCCGATAGATATTCCCATGTTCAGTGGAAAGATGAATGCTAATGAAGTTATGAAGTGGATTGAGGCTCTGAACAACTACTTCGAATACAAGGAAGTTCCTGACAGTAAGAGGGTTAAGTTTGCAAAAACTAAACTCAAAGGTGTTGCCCTTACATGGTGGAATTACACCCAAGGTGAGAGGGTAAAAAATGGAAGAGTATGATATCTTCATGGAGCAGAATGCCGAAGAAGATCAAGTCCCAGTTCCTTCCAACTGACTATGAGGTGCAAATTTACAGGAAACGTAGAACCTTAAAGAAAAGGATATGGATGTGGCTACTTACACTGAGGAGTTTCACAAATACGCTCATCATTGTGGGTACATGGAGGATGAAAAATCCAAGGTAGTAAGGTATTTAAATGGTCTAAGGATCAATATTCAAGATGAGATAAGTTTGTTTACCCCTAAAACCATGGCAAAATGTTTTCAAGTAGAATTAAGAGCTGAAGAGAAGTTGAAGAGAAAAGGTGAGCAACAGAGTAGAGGAAGAGGTGACAAAAGTTTTAGAGGCAGTTTTGGAGGAAGAAGTCCTAACTAGAGGCCTAGTGGTGAGTCTAGCCAAGAAGAACAAGTTCGGGACTAAAGTAGCAGAGGAGGCTACAGAGACAGAAGGCCAAATGAAAGAGGTGGGACAAATGGATCATGTAGAGAATCCAAGTTCTCCAATATGAAATGTTATAACTTTAATAAGATAGGGCACCCGGCTTATAAGTGTCTAGAGAAGGCCCCAACTTCCCATGGTAATGAGAGAAGAACCACATTGACTCAAGAGGATGCAGGGAGTGTGATATTTCCTGAAATAAATTTGGCATCAGAAGAGGGAGAAAGTTTGGTAATCAAGAAGGCATTGTTCAAAGAACCAATGAAGACTGAACCATCACAGAGGAGAGCTCTTTTCAGGATCAATTACAAAAGCAAAGCTAAAATATGCAAGGTAGTCATAGATTCTGGTTCAACAGATAATATGGTGTCTAGGGAAATGGTGGATAAATTAAACATAGAAAGGATTCCTCATCAAACTCCTTACAGGGCATCTTGGGTAAGTGACAGTCAATCACTTTTGGTAAGTGAACAAGCATATGTTGATTTTCAGATTGGAGAATATAAGGAGAAAAAATTATGTGACTTTTTGCCCATGGAGTGTTGTCACCTACTTTTAGGTAGACCATGGCAATTTGATAGGCAAGCATTGTATGATGGATATGCTAACACATACACCATCAAGAAGGATGGAAAAACTTTTGTGATGACGTCATTGTAGGAGGATACTGAAGCAAAGCATGCAGCCAAGATCATTTTGATGGGTAAGAAAGAGTTTGTGAAGATCAATGAAGAAAAGACAAGGATAGTTGAGGATGTCTCAAGGAGTGGGGTTGTTAAAGATCACAGTTTGAAGGTTATTTTAGTTTTGAATGATGGAGATCAGATGGTAATGTCTACAATGGATCAGCAGAAGGTCAAAGAGCAGGTCTGCAAGCAGCCACAAGTTGATTGGAATGAAGAGGATGCTATCCTCGTAGGGACCATTGTTTGTCCTCTAGAGCCAACAAGAGTTGGAAGGCAAACATATCCTACCATAGCAACAGTACAAGAAGCATCAAACAAGGTGTATAATGCAGGTGTTCTGGCAGAGATAATAGTAAGAAAGCAAGGTGTGAGTAGAGCCTACAATGCTAGGCATGAGTCTTTGGTTCCATGGAAGCAGGTTGCAGTCCAGAAATCATGGAGAAGACATGAGACAACAGAAGTGTTGATCATGATGTTAGTCATAACCAAACATAGAATAAAAATTGCACAAAAACCTTTACTCATCTTGAAAAATACAATGAATTCATACAATTCATGATTCCAAGTCTCCGTGGATTAGTTCATAACCTACTGACGTTACTTAGTGGTTGATGTGCGTTGCTGTTTTCCATTTTGGGGGCCTTACATTCATCAACAGGATCTAAAAAGATGCTACAAAGAATCGTTATTTCACAGAATATTTCTCTGGATGATATTTTTATACTTAAATCTTTGCATGATATTTGTCAATTTGACATGCTTTAACTCAAATATGCTACTGATTTTCAATTATCTTCAAGATATCTACATATTTATTACTATCTGCTTCTGATTGTTAATTATTAAAATTGTGATGGTGAATTATTCTGAAATTAAAAGAAACTGAAAAGAATACTTCAAATAACGATGAACCTTCAGTTACTGAACTACATACACATCAGATACAGTCATGAAGAGAAGAGATCAAACCATATGTTCACCAGGACATTCCACAGGTAGATACAGTTGATGCTAACTTCAAAGGAAAGGAATGAAGACAACACATGCAAGCTGATATGCACTCCAGGGGATGCAGCAAATCAAAGCATGTATCAAGAATTCATACACTGATTACTCAAGATTTATGATGGATTGTAATCAAAACAATCTTCTCATTCATTAAGTATGCAAGAACATATATGTGTACAACAACTTTGAAATAAGCCCTGAATATTTTAGGAAATAGATTTCAATTAAGTTTTGAATGTTCAAAATAAGGCATCCCTGCACCTTTTATAGAACAAGGTAGGGGAGCGGTTACACATGATCTCCGATCAAGATTTATCTACTAAGATCTACGGTGGATATTCATCCTTGACTTAGTCAACATTTCACATGGCACAGGTTGCTAGTTGGCAACCATCTGAATTACTTATTTTCTCTAAATGCTGGATTTTTATGCCTTCTTTGGTATTGCGTCTTCATCCACTCTTCATTTTTTAGGTTCTTCATCCTCATCATAAGGTGCACCTGGATCATCACTTCTCGTATCTTCATCATCTTGATGAACATTGCTTTGTATATGGGCTTGCATGATTATCCTGACATTTTCATATGCTCCCACCAGTCGCTCAACTTCTCTGCCATCCTAAGTCTTTGCCTTGACAATGATGTGCTTATAGGCCTGATATTTATTTCTAAGAGTCTCCAATTTGCTCCTCCTGCTGCCTGATGTTTCATTATAATTCTCCCCCCTGACCTTGATCCTCATGATCTTGTCCATGGCTTCTTCCGTCAGGTGGTTAAGAGGGTCATCAACTATATGCTGAAAGTTATCATGCAGAGCCTTTACTACAAAATCTGCATCTTGATTCTCAATCTTTCCTTCTACCTTCCCCTCTAGGGCCTCTAGGATCTCTACTTCAAATGACATCATGTCATGCAGCTTCATACTGATGTCTCTTAACTTGTTGTTTTATCTTCTTAATACATCATTTTCAAATCTGATATCTTTATACCAGATATCCATCAATATGGCGGTATTACTATCCAGCACCTATTTGTTTATTAGAACCTGAGGATTAATCCTCTTCATTTCATCCAAAACACTCAAAGCTTTCTCTAATTGGAATGACCTTCTTCTGGCCTCCATCTGCAACTTATCAACCTTCCTTCTAGAGATACTTAGAGAATTCCACCTCTGTAAAGAGGCTTTCACTACTTCTTTTGCTCCGTTGAGTGCAGATAACATCCACTTTCTCATTATTATTGATTCGTGCTTCATAAGGTCCACCTTATTGACCTCTTCCTAAGAAATTGCAATCAATGGGACTACTTCTGAATTTGACGTATCATCAGGGTTAAATAACCCCTTTATGTAGGCATGCAGGTGAGCAATGTGCTCCTTATGCTGCTTATTTTTCTCTTTTTCTTTCTTTACCCTTTGGGTCAAAGAATCAATTATATCTTTTCCCTCTTGACCTTCTTGGTCTTCATTGGCAAACCCTAAATCAACAATAGTGATATGGAATTCTTCCAGGGTGATTTTGCCTTTCTCCTTTTCAACTATGGGAAGTGCTATCTGAGCGGTCCTTCTGCCCGTAGCAGGATCTCTTCTTATGGCCGAGGTTAATCTGGCCTTCCTCTTTAGCTTCAAGATGGTCTCTGAAAATAGGGTTGACACATCAAACTCTTGAATTTCCAAACCTGACTCTGTATTTATTTCTTTCTCAAGCCATGGAGGAACTTGGTCTCCAGATCCTTGGCATCTACCATCATCATACTGATCACCTTGATCTCTAGTAACTGCATCTATTTTTGATGGGGATGGTAACTTCCTTATTTCTTCCTCATGATGTTGTTCATGAGGGTGATCCTAAGGTACTTCCTCCTGTTGAGGAATTTCTTCTTGTGGTGGAGGATCTTGAAATGCATCCACATGATGATCTTGTAATTGGTCTTGTACTTCATCATTTTTTGTTTCATACCCTTTGGGAATTTCCTCATTATGAGACACATTTGCATCCATAAATGCCATTGTATCTACCTTAGGTACCTCTACCTGATTTTGGATAACATTCTAATTAGCACTTGTAGTGTCTATTTCTTGAGTCCTCAGGTCATCCTAACCTGATGTATCCTTTTCACCAAAGGTTTCTTGAGTCCTAGGTACTTCTTCACTTAATATAACCTTTTCATTCCTACCCTTTTCTTGAACTTCAACTATTTTGGGCTCATTGGGTATATCTTATTGTTGTTGACCCATACCTGCAGTGTGTCCTTCTATTTCTGTCAACTTAATCTCCTCAACATTTTTTGTTCTCCCAGGTGTACCCACTGGATTTTCAGGATGTGCTACATCCTCCCTATATGTTAAATCTATCACTTTGGGGCTAGTCACCTGATCCACTAGTTTATCAAGCCCTATTTGTTGTGTAATCCTTTCTGGGTTGTTCTCCTTTTCCTATTCCACTTGCTTCAGTTCTTCTAACACAATCGCCTATACTAAGGGAGTTCCTTGTGGAGTTATACGGGTGTTAGCAGTAAGGGTTTCCATTTGTTGAGAGGTTCAATCCTTTACTATCTCATCATCAGATAAGTCAACTATCTCCTCCAGTGAGACAAGACTACTTTGAATTTGCCTAGAGGCTTCTTTCATTTGTTCTTCAGCTTCTTCAGTCTTAAAATGAACAATGGTGGGAAGTGGCACATTGTGTTACAGTTCCTTTCTGAATACTTCTCCACCAGCTCCCATCAATACTATGGAGTCATGTTTTATTTCACCTCTCATGGATGTTCTTGGTTTCTTAGGTGTGGATACCATCACCTAAGGTGCTTTTATTTTTCTAATGAGGGGCATTGGGTCCTCTTCTTCAAGCTCCTCATCAAGAGGAACATCCTCTTCCATTTGTTTTTGTGATACCTGACCCTCCTCATATGTTTCAATAGTTTCAACAGCTGGCCTCTGGATCTTTTTAGCTTTTTATTTATCTATAGGAGGTAGTACTAATGAGGTTGATGCCTATCCTGATGCAGATGCATCCTCAGCTGTTATATTCAATCTTTCAACTATTACCCCTTTAGGTTCATTATCAATTTTCTTACATCTAGGGGGTCTCTTGCTTTGTTCTGGAGGCGGCATTCTTTCTCCTTTAGATTTCCTCTTTTCAATCAGAAAGTCATCATTTTCATTGTCAGGAAGCTCCTGCCTCTTCTTCTTATTGTCAACTGTAAGGGCTACACCCTTCTTCTTTAATGTATTTATTTGTTCATCTAACCAAGACTGGGTTAACTGTAGCATCCTACCTATAAATTGATCTAATGAAACATGTTCATGTTGTGTAAGATCAAGTGTTGAGATTGTGTCATTGTATATCTTCTTTTCCTCATATTCATCAGCTATTGTTTTACCATCATCCCTCTTTAACTGAGAAGGTATTGGAATCCAATCAAAAGTTCTAATCTGGTTGAGAGTCAGCCTTTGGTATTTTCTTCTTCTAGCCTTAGCTTCATCCTCACAATCTGTCCAGAAATCCTCTAAATGCTTCTGATGGATGGGCCTCCCCATGATTTTTTGCATCCTCCCATATGGGTCATATGATCTTACCAAGGGGAATGGCTGTAACTTCATCATGTCTAGAGCAACTATGGCTTTCTTAAGGTTATCAGAATCTTCGCATATATACCAACCCATTGTTACTGGAAACATTACTGGTGGAATCCTATTACTTGCTTTGTAAGCATCTAGTATTGTGGATATCTATCTCATGAATTCCATCAGGACAACTGCATCCATGGGATATCTTGGGAGCATGAGGGGTTGTCCTGCAAAGCCTTCTATTCTGATATAAGAGAATGTGGTATATTGTATAAACCAGGCACCATGCCTGTATATGACTTCTTGAGCTTCCATGCTCAATCTTTTAGTCCTATCTTCTTCCATTGTCCTGACCAGATGCATAGAAAATGCATCATTCACTAATTTGTAATCTGGAAGATAATTTTGTCTTTGCAACTAGGGATAATGATCCCAAATGTGGGCATCATTTGTAGTGCCACCAATCTTTCCTTCTGTTGCAAGTGAACTGAATGTACCTTTGTATGCACATGAGTATACCACATATGAAGTCATATGAAATGAACATTCTAGGCCTCCTAGGTTCATGAGTTGCTCATCTAGGGCATCACTTATCATTTTGGCCCATAATGGATTATTGTCTGTATACAGACACATTAGGATAACCCCATACATCCAATCTTTGAAATTCCCAGCATCAGGCTGGCCTATCATTCTACTAAGTAGGGCTATCAAATATTGGCATTCATCATCAAAGTCAAACTTGTACATATGCACTGGTAGTTTGGCAGCTACAGTATAAGGACTATTTTCTGCCCTCCATTGATACATTCTCTTCCTAGTAGCTTTCTTGTTGTTTATATATTTAGTTTCTAGTTTCTTCAGATCCATACTGACAACCTTCTTTCCCAATGGTAAATTAAAAGTTGCTGCAATCCTCCTGATGGATAGATCTGCATACACTCGACCATGCTTTTCCACTTTCCTTGTTTGTGGATTGTAGTTTCTGGCACATTCAATAATCAATTCTGGAGTCTCCATAGAATAGGGAAATCCAGTTGCGTTCCACATTCCTGACACAAAAACATCATCCAACAAGGTATTATTCTTGTCATCATGCATTCTAGATGACCAAGTGACCAAATCAGTGCTTCCCTGGTGTGTGTCTGTGATAACTCCATACTTGAACTATACACCTTCAGGCTGAGTGAACATTGGTTTAAGAAATTCAGCATCAGATTTGCTCAACCTCTTGTCTGCCATGGTTTCCTACAATAAATAGGACCAGTCTTACCATACAATACTTCACATACATGCACACAACATTATATCTTCACGGCGTGATGCACATTATATTAATTAATCATTGCTTCATCATGATATGCATAACATATATCTTCAAACTAGCAAAAGCATACTACCTAGACATGCAGAAAACAACAGGAGGAGGGTTTTAATTACTTACTTGATAGCATTTAACTCCTTGATTATGCTGATGATTATATGAAAGAGATCCAGATACTAGTGATAATCACGTGTCCTGTTCTGTTGCAAGCCATGTGTGTCCGCAGGTAGGTCATATGGGGGTTTGAAAGCTCTATGCTCTATAAAAACTAGTTTTATCGCAAGGTAAGTGTAAAATGACTGTGTAAATTCACTTTATCCTCCTTATTAGGGCAATTTTAGGGCAACACATGGTTTATTCAATCTTAACCATTGATCCCCTGTCATTAATTCATGGACACTGCCAAGTGTCTAGATCGTGTTTGCAATTGGTGGGAATCCACCTATTGCATTTATGGCATTTAATGTTGTGTGGCAAGAGGAGCGGGGTGATCTTTGGAAGATCAGAGGATATTCTGAATATCGGGTCAAGTTTAAAATGTCAGGTGATATTGCGAAATATCAGGATGACGTCATCAGGATAATGACTTAGTTTATCGTTGATGCACTATGACGTCATCGTCATGTTATGTAGAAAGGGTCGCTATTGGAAATATACCTCCACGAGGTAAAAAGGATGATGACATCATCGTCATGGTAATTTTCTTATCTATCGAGATTATATGACATCATCATGATATTGGCTTTAGGGTGATATTTTGCGACGGGGTGATATTCGGGAGATAGGGTGATATTTTGAATATCGGGTGATATTGGGAATATGACCCCAGCAAAATATGACGTTGTTCAATGGGTAAATGCTTCTATCACCTAAAATTGACATCCAAATCTCTGGATAAATGATTTATCAGGTGATAAAATTAGATCAGGGTGATCTTTCATAAGATGACTGATTTTAAGAAATATGACCCCCCCTCAAAATATCAGGTTTGACCAGGACTTTGACTCACCATAACTCTTGTTCCCTAAGGAATATCAGGGTGATCCAAAAGGCAAACCTGCATGAAATTTTGTACTCCATCCAACCATGAGGTTATTGACATGAAATATGAACATTAAAAAATTGACCTCATCATGATGACTTACCCAATCCCCTTATGCAAGATCATCTGCATGACTTACTTTTACCAGACTGCCAGTAAGCAGAAAACATAAGTCAATCCAAGCAAAAAGTTGGGTCCCTATTTTGTCAAGTCAAAATAGGGCGTGTTGTGCAACCACACAACAACTTGCCACCAAAGAAAACACCAAAAGTCTAATGATTCAAGGGATGTGAACACATTCTAACATAGCCTTTCTAACTCTCTTCAAGCATAAGCATCATAATCTTTCTGAATGATTAAATGTCCTCGTGGTAACAATGCTAACAAAGGATTAGTAGTGTGCAAATGGTTAATTATCCTCATCTTGAAAGCAAGTTGAAAACATGAGTAACTGATGTTAAGCTACATAGTTGGAGATTATCCCTCATAGCCAACCTGGATAGAGCCTTGCTGCTAGCAGACGTCCATAGCCCTGGAAAGGTTATCTATACAATCCCCCTAAGTAGAGCCCCACTACCAGTAGGCATCTATAGCCTCGGTAGAGTTACTTAGATGACCTAATTTTATTATATTTTTGGATTTTTTTTAACATTTATACTTTATATATCTGATGTCATCATGTAAGCTCAGTGTGCAAGGTATGGTCACTTGTTATTTTAGGTTGGAGATTGCATTGGTAACATGGGAGTCCCTTTAGATTTTTCACTTAACACCTATACTTGTGTGTTCAACAAACCTAAGGCTATTAGGTGAGTCATTGTGAAAAAGTCACTTTGGTTAAGAAAAGGCATGCTGATGAAAAGATATCACAGACCTGATCATAAGTACTTTCTCAAAATGAGTCATAACCTATAGATGAATGTGTTCTCATCACTTGAATCCTAACAATTTAGTTATTTTCTTGGGTGATGAGCTGCATCATCTTGACTAACCAAAACAAATACTCAACAAGCAAACAAAGAAAAAACAAAACCAAAACAACACTGTACAAACAACTATACAAATATACACTATGATACACATGACTAACATGAAGCTACTTAGGCTTGGAAATAATGTTTGAGGAACTGTCCATTAACTGGTAATGGAACATCCTCACCTGTCAAGTGTTTAAGCCTAAAAGTGTTGTCTCCTAATATCTCAGAAATTTGGAAGGGACCTATCCATAATTTATCAAACTTACCATGGTCTCCTTTCCTCTCATGGGCTTTGTCCCACATTAGGACTAAATCAGATATCCTGAAGGCTTTAACTTTGGCTCTCTTGTCAAACCAGCATTTGACAACAGCCTGATGTTTGGCAAATTGATCAATTGCCTGACTTCTTTTCTCTTCCAGGTGCATCAGCTAAAGCAACCTGACTTCTTGGTTATTGTCTATGCCTAGGTACTCTTGGGCAAACTGCAGGGTAGGAATCTTTAGGTTAACAGGGAGGATGGGATCCACCCCATACACTAAATGAAAAGGTGTATTTCCTAGTGCAACCTTCATTCTAGTTTTGTCTACCCACAAGGCATATTTCTGTAGGGTATTCCACTCCCTAGGGTTCTTTTCTATTAACTTCTTTATGATATTTAACAAATTTTTATTAGTGGATTCTGCCAATCCATTCTCTTGAGGATAATAATTGGATGAGAACTTCAGTATGATCCCATAATCGAAGGCCCAAATTGACAATTTGGTTGAAGCAAAAGAAGAACCATTATCACTTACCAGAGCATAGGGAACCCCATACCTGGTAACTATATTACTTTCCAGAAATCTGATGACATCGTTGGCATTGCAGGTCTTGGTGCTGACAGCTTCAGTCCACCTGGTACAGTAGTTAGTAATCGTTAAGACATACCTGTGGCCTGATGATGATGGAGGATTAATTGGTCCTATGAAGTCCATACCCCATTGTGCAAATGGAAGTAACTCCATCACTGGCTGCAGAGGTTGAGCAACATATCTCTGTTAGTAGCAACCTGACATACATGGAAGCATTTAATATGTTCAATAGTGTCTTTAAAAATTGTAGGCCAATAATATCCTGCCCTTAGAATAGCATGAGTTGTGGCTAAGGATGACCCATGTGTTGTTCTAAATTTTTCATGTAATTCTGACAACACCTTGTCTGCTTCTGGCCTTTCTAGGCATCTTAAGTATATTCCTTCATAATTTTTCTTGAAAAGTACCCCTGCTTTCATCATGTACTTTTGGGATCTTATTTTTAAGGTTCTCCTTTGTGAAGCCTGTAGTTTGGGAGAACATCTTCCAGTAATCAAGATATGCCTGATGTCTGAGTACCATTCTCCATTGTCCTTCTCATTAATAACATACTACTGACTTGTAATATTTGGATCAATCTCTGATATCATATGGCTTAAAGCCTGTCCTCTTACTAATTTCATGGGTGTGATATCCATGTCATATTCCTGTAGGACAGTGATCCACTTAGCCCTCTTCTCACCTGGCTTGCTCTGCATCAATAACATCTTCACTGCTGCATCACCTACCACAACAATCACCTTGCTCTTCAAGATATAGTGCCTAAATTTCTTTACTGCTCTAACCAAAGCAAGGGCTTGTCTTTCTACATCCATGTACCTAAGTTTTGCATCTCTAAATGGGCAGCTCATGAATGCTATAGGCTTTTCTTCTTTTTCTTTATTTCTTTGTGTCAGCACTACTACAGAGGTATGCTCTGAAGCAAATGAGTAAATATAGAAGTCCTTGGTGTAATCTGGACTAATCAGCACTGGAGGTTTAGATATAGCTTTCTTTATGCCTTTAAAAGCTGCTCTAGCTTCTGGTGTCCACTCAATCTTTGCATCCTTTTTTAGCATAATATTTAAAGGTCTAACTATTTCAGCAAAGCCAATGATAAACTTCCTAACAAAATTTATCTTACCAAAGTAAGATTTGAGCTCTTTCTTGCTTCTAGGAAGTTGTATTTTCATAATAGACTCCACCCTGTCAGGGTCAATGATAATCCCATTTCAGTTATCAGGTGACCCAGTAATTTTTAGATTGTTACCCCAAATATACATTTCTTGGGGTTCAAGGATATCCCATACTGTTCACATTTTTTCAATACCTGTCTGAGATCTTCTACATGGTTTCCTCTATCTTTAGAGAATACTGTTAAGTCATCCATGTATATGACTATGCATTTTTCTATTAAGCCTCTGAAGGCTATGTCCATTGCATGCTAGAATGTTGCTCCAGCATTTATTAGCCCAAATGGCATGCATCTATAAGCAAATATCCCCCACTTTATGGTGAAGGTAGTTTTCAATCTGTCAATTTTGTCAACCATTACTTGATTATAACCAGAAAAACCATCCAGAAATGACATCATTTTTTCTCCATTTACAATCTGTAGAACTTCATCCAGAGAGGGTAAAGGATAATTATCTTTCTCTAAAGCTCTATTCAGGTTCCTGAAGTCCACACATAGCCTGATGTTGCCTTTTTTCTTCCTTATCGGCACTAGATTAGCCACCCAGGTGGAGTGTCTAACAAGAAATATGATCCTTGCATTTAACAATTTATTAACCTCCTCAAAAATTATGGGTTCCAACAAAGCATTGATAGGCCTCTACTTCTGTCTGAAAGGCTTGGCATCTAGCTTGAGGGGTATGGTATGAGTTATGACTGATGTGTCATATGTTTTCAACTCATCATAAGTCCATGCAATGACATTGATGTAATCTTTGAGTGCCTGAGTTATTCTTTCTAACTCTTTTTCTGTGCAAACAATTCCTATCAGGACATTTCTTTTTTCCTCATTCTGCCCAATGTTAACTTATGAATATTGTCCTCCATTAGCTTTTGGAAGATCTTTCTATTTCAACATGTTGTCTAGATCAAAAGCTCTCTCTAGCTCAATCATTCCCTTTGGAATCTTATTACTGGGCAATTCTAAAATTTCTTCCTCTTCCCATACATGATCTTCTGTATTATTCTCATCTATAATCTGAGCACCAAATACATCCTTGTTGGAAATGAAATCCAAGATATGCTGATCATCATCAAAGACTTAGAGATTAGTAACATTATCAGGTACTGAAGGCACAGATATCAGTTCTACTGAAAACCTCTTCAAACCAGAAATAGATAGTGGCTCTAAAGTACTAGCAGCCTAGGCTAAAGCATTTGCCCTATGGTTCTATTCTTTGGGTACGCGGGTGATATTAAATGCATCAAAATCTTCAATCAGGTCCCATACCCTATGTCTGTAATTAGACAGGTTTTTGTAATTACAGGAGTAAATTCCTCTCACTTGTCTCACTACTAATTCTGAGTCTCCATAGACATGCAAAATTTTTACTTTCTTCTTAAGGGCAAACAATATCCCATGTATTAGAGCCTCATACTCTATTACATTGTTAGTACAGGGAAATTGTAGTCTGTAGGCTGCTAGGTAAGACTTTCCTGATGGATCAATGAGATCAATCCCCACTCCATCACCTTATTTTGACTTGGATCCATCAAATCTAAGGATCCATGGTTTATCTTCAGCAGGAGGCTTACTTGAGCCTTCTTTCTTCTTTGCATCTCTGGCAGCTGCTCCACTTGATATCCATTTTAACTTAGATATTTCAGCTTTCTTAAACTTTACCTTATCCACTGCATGTGAAGTAGATCCTTCTTCTTTCTTTCCATCATCAAAAGGGTGATATTCTGGACTAGGCACTAAATGTCTCTTTAAAATATGTAGACATAGTGAACAAGCAGTCTATGAGTGAGGTGCTTCATGCAACCTGCACCATCCTTCAGTCAGTGCATCTTGTGGAGGTCTCTCCTGTTCTATGATCTTTTTAATTTCCTCTGATAAAAACTCCTCAAATCTGGTCAAGTTACTACCTTTGTCATCATCAGATAACTCATAATCTGACTCCATCAAACAAACACTCCTTGGGGTGATCTTATTATTTTTTTTTACCCTTATTCTCATTGCAGACCAAAATTTCTTTTGTCATCTGGATAAAATCCTCATCCTGACTCATATCCTCTCCTGTTCCTACAACCGACGAACAAAAATCAGTATGATCATCATCACTATATGTGGAACTTACCTCTGATGAGGAAGAATCCTTTCCGCATATTTGTTCAAGCTCCATCATGTCAATGCAGGCTTCACAAGTTTTCTCAGAATGTGCTTCATTGTGTAATCTACACCAACCATCAATCAAAATATCATGAATAGGTATATCCAATAATTGATAGCACTTTACTTGTTTGGACAAGTATATTTCAAAACTCTTGAAATGATCTATTTCTGTTTCATTTCCATGATCATGATCAAATCCAAAAACTACAGCATTATCGTCCTAAGGATGATCATCAAGATCATGATCATCATGGAAATCATACATCAGGACTTCTATTTTGACAGTATGAGGTCTAATGGAGTAAACTCTGGGTTCAACATTCGCATACATGACCTCATTTGTTTTGTTGTACTCGGTGATCATGTGTTTCATTCTTGGTTCAGCATCTACCCTTATATGGTTTGGTATCCCCTTCCAAGGTAGCCACATATGACTGAAGTCGGTAGACATATATCCGTTGAGGGTTTTGGACCAATCTCTGCTAAGTAGCATCCCATATGTATCAGGTATGTCAACTACCTGAATATCAATATAGTATTGGATCCTAGGGTCTAATGCCAGTTGCATGTGAATGTGAGTTAATTCTCCTATTACATTCACCTCGGTTTTGTCTAGTTGGGTTACCTTCTTCAAAGATTTAGCAAGATGCAACCCTAAAGAATTACATATGGACAAGGGCATGACATTGGTGGATGCTCCTGAATCTACTAAATAGTTATGCAAATTCTTACCAAACATTCGTATGGTAAGGAGAAATGGAGGTGATTCACTCTTATCTCTATACAAGGTCATGTGAGAGGTCTTTGCAACTTGAACAGTAGCTGGCACCTTATGTTTAACATTATTGTCTCTGACAGCATGATCCTTACCTACAGACTGACCTGAAGTATGGCTATCCTCTTTGGGAGCAGGATCATCTAGTGATTTCATAAATGCTTTCTTAATGGCTAGAGTTTTTAGTAACTCTGACAAGGATAGGCTAATTTTGATCTTTTTCATCTCATCTGCCAGATAAGTGACTAACTTGTTAGATTCATGAGGCATATTCAAAGCTTTTGATGTTGTGTTTGGTGATGCTAAATATTGAGCATTGACCTTGGGAAATCCCAGGTTATTGCTTTCTTTGGGATCAGGAGGTGTGTTGAAATTATTTGGAGGTAAAGAAGAGGTCAATGGACTGGTAGGTCTATTGGCATTATTTCTCAAGTTATAGTTATGCTTACCCTGGTACTGCTGTTGGTAAGCATGTACCTCCTCATGTTCATTTGAAGGCTCATTGTCATCCTCAAAAGGAAAAACATAATTTGACTCAAAAGCCATGGCTGATTCCTCACATGTCTGGGTATAATGCTGATGAGATGACACAGTCTACTAATAAGGCTGATTAGTATAACTTTCTAGTACTAAAGCTGAATCATATCCACAAGAAACAAGCTCATTCCCTTCTACATGATGTGAATTTATTGTAGTATTGGACACCTCAGTTTGGAAAATACTTGCAGCAATTTGAAATTGTGGACAATCTAACTCTACATGAGCATTAGTATTGTGTATCCTACACTAATTAGTGAGGGCTACCTCAGCAAGATTGACTCTAGTAGTCTGTTTAGCTTCACTAGGAGGCTGATTATCTAAAGGTGATGGTAAGGAACCATTATTTGGCCTAGAGTTCCATACTCCAGGCTGTCTAGGAGGATTGTTGTTGCCACTGTTATTGTTGTAATTATTGTTGTTATATCCCCTGTCAGGATAACTAGGTTTGTCATTGGTATAGCTTCTATTTTGATTAGGCTAAGAATAGAAGTTTTGGCTTCTTAGGTGAGTAATCTCAGTAGTAAGCTTCCTTAGCTGGGCTGATATTTCCTTGATTTCCTCGTTCTCTCCTTGGACATTGGCTACTACATTTTTAGTTTGAGGTTTGAAAATGGAAGAGCCATGGTTATTGTTGGACTGGTCAACACCCTGAGGCACTTGTGTCTAACTTGGATAATGTGGCATCTAACCATTTTGATTAGGAGGAGGCATGATACTTGGTGGAGATATCTGTAATGGTGTTGGCATGACCGCTAGAGGTATCATAGCTCCATTAGGATATTGTACAGGATATGTAGGATATCCAGGCAGTGTAGGAAAGGCTACGTTTGGTGTTGGAGCAGGTACTAGCAGCTGATTGACTTTGATAGCTTCTTGGAATGCTTCTGTTAAAGTTGTGATTTCAGGATGTGCTCTCCTAATGAACATAGAAGTCAATGGATCTAGAGCTGAATAATAAATGCTCCTAGCAGCAGCATCTGCTACAACATATGAGGCGACTAACTTGGATAATATTTTTTGGAACCTAGCATTGAAGTTGGCAATAGGTTCTCCTTCAAACCTCTTAATTGTAGAAAATAGGTGATAGTTCATTGAAGGATCTATTGGTATTTTGAACCTATCAGTGAAATCTTTCTCTAAAACAACCCATGATCTAACAGAACCCTGACCAAGGCTAATATACCAATTATAGGCTTCTTCCCCTAAGGAAAAAGGAAATAATATGCATACAACATCCTGATGCTCTATTCCGGCCCTACATCAGGCTTCTTTGAAAATTCTGATATGATCATCTACATCTTGATATGGATGATACTTTGGACAGATTTTGTCTGTATTTTTTGGCAAAGCATGATACACATTAAAGGTCAAAGGTGACTCTGCTACAAAGAACAATATTGCAACCAGAGGAGGTTGAACTTGAGGTATAACGGGCTGAGGCTGAACCTGAGGTTGGCTAGGTGATCCTATGGGTATTTGCAAACCAATAGGAGTTACAAGAGGACACTCTGGTGAAGCTCCTGATGCACTAGAACTTGGAGTATGGTGAATGTCTACAGTTCTAGGTCTAAATCCTCTAACAGATAATTCATCAAAGATTCCACTAGATCTAGACCTGGAATTTGGCCTGAAAGCCAGGATTTCTTAATTTAGAGGAAAATTGGCTGGATTATTGTAAAGATCAGTCAAAATTCACTAGCAAAGGCTATTTCTATGGTCAGAAAAGTATACTGACTGGATATTTATGGAATACTTGCAGAGATACTATGAATATGAGGTAATATTTGAAGTTCTGTGTCACAAACGGCAGGATATCAGGTTTTTCAAGCTAACTACCTCAAATATTTGGGTAAATTTACATGAGACAAGGCTTATTTCTACAAATTCATGATGATTGGATGTAAAGCTTACAATATTTATGGTTAACTTTGAAAACCTCACATAAGATTAGCATGTACAAGCTTAGAACAACAAATATTTGCATCTAATCAGAAATTTGGCAGTGTCTGAGTGTTACCTTACGATCTTTATCATCACCTGAACTACTGATGATGATCTTCCAGCTTCAGGCCCTCCTTCTAGTGCCAATTTATGTTGATCATGATGGTAGTCATAAGAAAACATAGAATAAAAATTGCACAACCACCTTTACTCATCTTGAAAGATACGATGAATTTAGAGAATTCATGATCCCAAGCCTCCATAGATTAGTTCATAACCTACTGACGTTACTCAGTGGTTGATGTACGTTGCTATTTTCCATTTTGGGGGCCTTACATTATCAATAGGATCTGATAAGATGCTATAAAGAAATGTTATTTCATAGTATATTTCTCTGGATGATATATTTATACTTAAATCTTTGCATGATATTTGTCAATTTGACATGCTTTAACTCCAATATGCTACTGATTTTCAATTATCTTTGAGATATCTGCATATTTATTACTATTTGCTTCTTATTGTCAATTATTGCAATTGTGATGGTGAATTATTCTGAAATTAAAAGAAACTAAAAAGAATACTTCAAATAATGATGAACCTTTAGTTACTAAACTACATACACATCAGATATAGTCATGAAGAGAAGAGATCAAACCATATGTTCACCAGGACATTCCACAGTTAGATACAGTTGATGCTAACTTCAAAAGAAAGGAATGAAGACAACACATGCAAGGTGATATGCACTCCAAGGGATGCAGCAAATCAAAGCATGTATCAAGAATTCATACACTGCTTACTCAAGATTTATGATGGATTGTAATCAAAACAGTCTTCTCATTCATTAAGTATGCAAGAACATATATGTGTACAACAACTTTGAAATAAGCCCTGAATACTTCAGCAAATAGATTTTAATTAAGTTTTGAATGTTCAAAATAAGGCATCCCTGCACCTTTTATAGAACAAGGTTGGGGAGCGGTTACACATGATCTATGATCAAGATTTATCTATTAAGACCTAAGATAGATATTCATCCTTGACTTAGTCAACATTTCACGTGGCACAGGTTGCCAGCTGGCAACCATCTGAATTACTTATTTTATCTAAATGCTAGATGCTTATGCCTTCTTTGGTATTGCATCTTCATCCACTCTTCATTTTTTAGGTTCTTCATCCTCATCATCAGGTGCATCTGGATCATCACTTCTCTTATCTTCATCATCTTGATGAACATTTCTTTGTATATGGGCCTGCATGATTATCCTGACATTTTCATATGCTCCCACCACTCGCTCAACTTCTTCGCTATCCTAAGTCTTTGCCTTGACAATGGCGCACTTATGGGCCTAATATTTATTTTGAAGAGTCTTCAATTTGCTCCTCCTGCTACCTGATGTTTCATTATAATTCTCCACCCTGACCTTGATCCTCATGATCTTGTCCATGGCTTCTTCTGTCAGGTGGTTAAGAGGGTCATCAGCTATATGCTGAAAGTTATCATGATAAGCCTTTACTGCAAAATATGCATCTTGATTCTTAATCTTTCCTTCTACCTTCCCCTCTAGGGCCTCTAGGATCTCTGCTTCAAATGACATCATGTCATGTAGCTTCATGTTGATGTCTCTTAACTTGATGTTGCATCTTTTTAATACATCATTTTCAAATCTGATATCTTTATACCAGATATCCATCAATATGGTGGTATTACTATCCAGCACCTATTTGTTTATTAGAACCTGAGGATTAATCCTCTTCATTTCATCCAAAGCACTCAAAGCTTACTCTAATTGGAATGACCTTCTTCCAGCCTCCATTCGCAACTTATCAACCTTCCTTCTAGAGATACTTAGAGAATTCCACCTCTATAAAGAGGCTTTCACAACTTCTTCTGCTCTGTTGAGTGCAGATAACATCCACTTTCTCATTATTACCAATTCGTGCTTCATAAGGTCTAGCTTATTGACCTCTTCCTAAGAAATTGTAGTCAATGGGACTACTTCTGAATTTGAAGTATCATCAGGGTTAATTAACCCCTTTATGTAGGCATGCAGGTGAGCAATGTGCTCCTTATGCTGCTTATTTTTCTCTTTTTCTTTCTTTACCCTTTGGGTTAAAGAATCAATTATATCTTTTCCCTCTTGACCTTCCTGGTCTTCATTGGCAAACCCTAAATCAACAGTAGTGATATGGAATTCTTCCAGGGTGATTTTGCCTTTCTCCTTTTCAACCATGGAAAGTGCTATCTAAGTGGTCCTTCTGCCCATAGCAGGATCTCTTCTTATGGCTGAGGTTAATCTGGCCTTCCTCTTCGGCTTCATGATGGTCTCTAAAAATAGGGTTGACACATCAAACTCTTGAATTTCCAAACCTGATTCTGTATATATTTCTTTCTCAAGCCATGGAGGAACTTGGTCTCCAGATCCTTGGTGTCTACCATCATCACGTTGATCACCTTGATCTCCAATAACTGCATTTATTTTTGATGGGGATGGTGACATCCTTATTTCTTCCTCATGATGCTCTTCATGAGGGTGATCCTGAGGTACTTCCTCCTATTGAGGAATTTCTTCTTGTGGTGGAGGATCTTGTGATGCATCCACATGATGATCTTGTAATTGGTCTTGTACTTCATCATTTTTTGTTTCATCCCCTTTGGGAATTTCCTCATTATGAGGCACATTTGCATCCATAAATGCCATTGTATATACCTTAGGTGCCTCTACTTGATTTTGGATCACATTCTGATCCGCACCTGTAGTATCTATTTCTTGAGTCCTTAGGTCATCCTGACCTGATGTATCCTTTTCACCAAAGGCTTCTTGAGTCCTAGGTACTTCTTCAATTAATATAACCTTTTCATTCCTACCCTTTTCTTGAACTTCAACTATTTTGGGCTCATTGGGTATATCTTGTCGTTGTTGACCCATACTTGTAGTGTGTCCTTTTGTTTCTATCAACTTAATCTCCTCAACATTTTTTGTTCTCTCAAGTGTACCCACTAGATTTTTAGGATGTGCTACATCCTCCCTGTATGTTAAATCTATCACTTCAGGGCTAGTCACCTGATCCACTAGTTTATCAAGCCCTATTTGTTGTGCAATCCTTTTTGGGTTGTTCTCCTATTCTTGTTCCACTTGCTTCAATTCTTCTAACACAGCCACCTGTACGGAGGGAGTTCCTTGTGGACTTATGTGGGTGTTAGCAGCAAGGGTTTCCATTTGTTGAGAGTTTACATCCTTTACTATCTCATCATCAGATAAGTCAACTATCTCCTCCGTTGAGACAAGACTACTTTGAATTGGCCTAGAGGCTTCTTTCATTTGTTCTTTAGCTTGTTCAGTCTTAAACTGAACAATGGTGGGAAGTGGCACAGTGTGTTGCAGTTCCTTTCTGAATACTTCTCCACCAGCTCCTCTCAATACTATGGGGTCATGTTTTATTTCACCTCTCATGGATGTTCTTGGTTTCTTAGCTGTGGATGCCATCACCTGAGGTGCTTTTCTTTTTCTAATGAGGGGCATTGGGTCCTCTTCTTCAAGCTCCTCATCAAGAGCAACATCCTCTTCCATTTGTTTTTGTGATGCCTGACCCTCCTCACATGTTTCAATAGTTTCAATAGCTGGCCTCTGGATCTTTTTAGCTTTTTGTTTATCTATAGGAGGCAGTGTTGATGAGGTTGATGCCTATCCTGATGCGGAGGCATCCTCAGCTGTTATAATCACTCTTTCAACTATTACCTGTTTAGGTTCATTATTAGTTTTCTTACCTCTAGAGGGTCTCTTTCTTTGTTTTTGAGGCAGCATTCTTTCTCCTTTAGATTTCCTCTTTTCAATCAGAAAGTCATCATATTCATTGTCAGGAAGCTCCTACCTCTTCTTCTTATTGTCAACTGTAAGGGCTACACCCTTCTTTTTCGATGCATTTATTTGTTCATCTACCCAAGACTGGGTTAACTACAGCATCCTACCTATAAATTGATCTAATGAAATATCTTCATGCTGTGTAAGATCAGGTGCTGACATTGTGTCATTGTATATCTTCTTTTCCTCAGCTATTATTTTACCATCATCCCTCTTTAACTGAGCAGGTACTAGAATACAATCAAAAGTTCTGATCTAGTTGAGAGTCAACCTTTGGTATTTTCTTCTTCTAGCCTCAGCTTAATCCTCACAATCTATCTAGAAATCCTCTAAATGCTTCTGATGGATGGGCCTCCCCATGATTTTTTGCATCCTCCCATATGGGTCATATGATCTTACCAAGGGGAACGGCTGTAACTTCATCATGTCTAGACCAGCTATGGCCTTCTTAAGGTTATCAGAATCTTGGCATATATACCAACCCATTGCTACTAGAAATAGTACTAGTGGAATCCTATTATTTGCTTTGTAAGAATCCAGTATTGTGGATATCTGTCTCATGAATTCCATCAGGACAACTGCATCCGTGGGATATCTTGGGAGCATGAGGGGTTGTCTTGCAAAGCCTTCTATTCTGATATAAGAGAATGTGGTATATTGTATAAACCAGGCACCATGCCTATATATGACTTCTTTAGCTTCCATGCTTAGTCTTTTAGTCCTATCTTCTTCCATTGTCCTGACCAAATGCATAGAAAATGCATCATTCACTAATTTGTAATTTGGAAGATAATTTTGTCTTTGCAACTAGGGATAATGATCCCAAATGTGGGCATCATTTGTAGTGCCACCAATGTTTCCTTCTGTTGCAAATGTACCTTTGTATGCACATGAGTATACCACATATGAAGTCATATGAAATGAACATTCTAGGCCTCCTAGGTTCATGAGCTACTCATCTAGGGCATCACTTATCATTTTGGCCCATAATGGCTTGTTGTCTGTATATAGACACATTAGGATAACCCCATACATCTAATCTTTGAAACTCCCAGCATCAGGCTGGCCTGTCATTCTACTAAGTAGGGCTATCATATATTGGTATTCATCATCAAAGTTGAATTTGTACATATGCACTGGTAGTTTGGCAGCTGCAGTATAAGGACTATTCTTTGCCCTCCATTGATACATTCTCTTCCTATTAGCTTTCTTGTTGTTTATATATTCAGTTTCCAGTTTCTTTAGATCCATGCTGACAACCTTCTTTCCCAACGGTAAATTGAAAGTTGCTGCAATCCTCCTGATGGACAGATCTGCATACACTCGACCATGCTTTTCCACTTTCCTTGTTTGTGGATTGTAGTTTCTGGCACATTCAATAATCAATTCTAGAGTCTCCATAGAATAGGGAAATCCAGCTATGTTCCACATTCTTGACACGAAAATGACGTCCAACAAGGTATTATTCTTGTCATCATGCATTCTAGATGACCAAGTGACCAAATCGGTGCTTCCCTAGTGTGTGTCTGTGATAACTCCATACTTGAACCATACACCTTTAGGCTGAGCGAACATTGGTTTAAGAAATTCAACATCAGATTTACTCAACCTCTTGTTTGCCATGGTTTCCTGCAATAAACAGGACCAGTCTTACCATACAATACTTCACATACATGCACACAACATTATATCTTCACGGCATGATGCACATTATGTTAATTAATCATTGCTTCATCATGATATGCATACCATATATCTTCAAACCAGCAAAAGCATACTACCTAGACATGCAGAAAATGACAAGAGGAGGGTTTTAATTACTTACTTTATATCATTTAACTCCTTGATTATGCTGATGATTATATGAAAGAGATCCAGATACCAGTGATAATCACATGTCTTGTTCTGCTGCAAGCCATGTGTGTCCGCAGGTAGGTCGTATGGGGGTTTGAAAGCTCTATGCTCTATAAAAACTAGTTTTATCATAAGGTAAGTGTAAAATGACAGTGTAAATTCACTTTACCCTCCTTATTAGGGCAATTTTAGGGCAACACAGGGTTTATTCAATCTTAACCATTGATCCCCTGTCATTAATTCATGGACGCTGCCAAGTGTCTAGATCGCGTTTCCAATCGACGGGAATCCACCTACTATGTTTATGGCATTTAATGTTGTGTGGCAAGAGGAGTCAGGTGATCTTCAAAAGATCAAGGGATATTCTGAATATCAGGTCATGTTTAAAATGTCAGGTGATATTGGGAAATATTAGGATGATGTCATCAGGATAATGACTTAGTTTATCATTGTTGCACTATGACGTCATCGTCATGTTATGTAGGAAGGGGCGCTATTAGAAATATACCTCTGTGAGGTAAAAAGGATGATGATGTCATCATCATGGCAATTTTCTTATCTTTCGAGATTATATGATGTCATTATGATATTGGCTTTAGGGTGATATTTTGCGACGGGGTGATATTCAGGAGATAGGGTGATATTTTGAATATCGGGTGATATTGGGAATATGACCCCCACAAAATATATGACGTTGTTCAATAGGTAAATGCTTCTATTACCTAAAATTGATGTCTAGATCTCTGGATAAATGATTTATTAGGTCATAAAATTGGATTAGGGTGATCTTTCATAAGTTGACTAATTTTAAGAAATATGACCCCCCCTCAGAATATCAGGTTTGACCAAGACTTTGACTCACCATAACTCTCGTTCCCTAAGGAATATCAGGGTGATCCAAAAGGAAAACCTGCATGAAATTTTGTACTCTATCCAACCATGAGATTATTGACATGAAATATGAACATTGAAAAACTAACCTCATCATGATGACTTACCCAGTCCCCTTATGCAGGATCATCTGCATGACTTACTTTTACCAGACCGCCAGCAAGTAGAAAACACAAGCCAAGCCAAGCAAAAAGTTGGGTCCTTGTTTTGTCAAGTCAAAATGGGGCGTGTTGTGCAACCACACAACAAGAAGATACATGCAGAGAAAAACAAAGCCTTAACTCATGTGGCATGAGTTCTTTTCAAGGTGGGGTGTATGGTGTAGGAGCACCTAACACAAGGTGGCCTCTATGAGGCAATCAACTGTTTGATGTTCATTTTTTTGTTTCTAATAATGTCCTATAAGACCATTTATGTAATAAGGTTTGTTTGAACAATGCATGTTATTTTAGTTTGTATCTAGGTTTATGTTGTAAGTCCCAAGGACACTTGTCAATCTATAATTACAAAGGTTGTTAGGCAGTTGAAGGTTGTTAGATCTCCCAGCCGCTTAGAGGTTATTTCCCAGCCACTTGGAGTCAAGTTGGTACTACTCAGGGTGAGTAGGTAAATACCCCAGAGTAGATTGAATGTAATGAGTTGAGTTTAGTTCGGTTCAATAGCTGTAGTTGAGATCAGAGATTAGTGTGATTATAATTGAGAAACAGAGCATTTGCATGCACATTTTCTGAAAGGCATAATGAACAAAGTTTTGTGCATCTTTCTGTCATCTGAATTTGTTAGGTTTTCTCTGTGCAATCAATTTACTATTTTGTGGTCAACATGGACTCTTAGTCCATTCCACCGATTAGATTTCCTCGAAATCGGTGGAATGACTGTACAGTTCATTTTTGTGTTTTTCATTTTGTTCATTTGTGTTTGCAGGATCATGCACAAGATACATTGATAGATCCTAGCATCCTCATGTGCTAGGTTGGTGAAGTCTAAGATCTGTGTGGTTGTTGGAGAAAAGGATCTACGAAGTTATAGGGTTTGCAGAGGTTTAGATTGGTGAAGATTTGTGTCGTTTTGTTGGGTATACATTCTGTGTATATCGCTAATGTATGTCAGGGTCATTTCATGTTTATCTCGTAGTTGAATGTTCATGTGTATCTCACAAGTGCATGTTATAGCTGCATGTGGTGAAAGGACATTTCATATGATACAAGGAAAGTCAACGGTTGGCTTCACCCAATGCATATTCAGGTTGTATGTTTTGAATGTATATTGTGCATATACATTGTGTTAGATGCAAGAGGCGACCGGTAGAGATGGTGAAGGAAACTGATGATCACAAGTTGGCAAAAGTATTTGCAAGCTAAGACATCATTATATTGGGAACATATCACCGACGAAGAAGGTCACACCGACAATGCATATCCTGAATGTACATTAAAGAATGTATCTCTCGGTAGATACAAAGGTGAAGGCATACATCAGGAAGAGTTGGTGATTGGTGGAAGGGTTTTGAGTTACGCTGATAGAAGAAGTCATAGCGATAGTGGTGTTAGAGACACATCAGTATGAGGAATGATTTTGGTGTGAAAGGTGTTTGGTCGATAGGAGTAATTCACCAAGACATGGACCACCCTCTTACCGATCAATTTGTGTGACAGAGCAGTGGCTCCGTATCAGTTAAGCATTAGCAAGCATTAGCAAAAAAGGTTTAACTCAAGACAAAGACTATAATTGCAAAGCATAAAAGTAGAGTTGTGCATATTAGCTTGGTTGGTAATTATGCTAGAGGATCGTATCCTCCAAAAGAAGTCTGATGTGCAACAAAATATGATCAGGAAAGAAGACATGTTATGAATTTTGGCTAAGTATATGTCTAGTAAAATATAGCTATAGTGTTCTGGTAGTTTGGTCTAGACTGGTCCACTATTAAAGATATTACTCTGTAGTTTTGGCATATGGTTACTAATCATTGGATACATCTACATCCAGAATCTTGTCTAATTTTGATGATTGGTTTGAAAGTTATGAGTAATAGAAGTTCGGCTTGACAAAACATAGTTGTTTCTAGTGTAGAGCAATATTCATGTTGATTGGAGGTGTTTGGGATCTACAGATGAACTCAAAGGTGAATGAGTATGAATCAGATGATTCTTCAAGCAGTGAAGAAGAAAAAGCTAAATAAAATGAAGTGTAGGTTGAAGAATCTTTGGAAAAGATTCCTAAGACCCCTAGTTATGTGTAGAAGTATCACTCTAAAGATCAAATCATTGGTGATAAGAGAAAAGGTGTATTGACAAAAAGGAAATTTGCTGAAGAACAAATGCAAATTGGGCTATTGTGTAGATGACACGAATAGTACAAGTGGTGGTACAGTTTTTATTGGATGTAGATTGTTGATTTAGCTAAGTAAGAAATAAGATTTAGTGTCTTTATCTACTGCAGAGGAAGAATATATTACTACAGCATCATGTGGCACTTGTTAGAAATGAAAGCAACACTACTTTAATGGAAATCTGATTTAAGATAAATTTCAGCAATCTTTAAGTGTGGATTAACAATGGAGATTGTAACAAAACATAAAACCCACTATAGAAAAGATGTCAAACATGAAGAACTCAACACAATGACACAATGTTTACATGGAGAAAACCCTTGCAGTTCAAAAAATCCACCAAGAAAGAGGCACAAATTTGTATTAATCTTAACAAGATTGTACAATACATCAACTACACAACTCTCTCCACAAGTTTTCAATCCAACAACATTCCGGCAACACCTAAGTACCTATAATCTATATTGCAGAAACAAATACATGGAAAATACATATAGAAATGTTTTTCAACTCATCCTAGGTGTTCACCTTTTCTCTCCTAAGATTGTCGAAGCTGTAAACATTAATTACCATCATACAAGCATTTTACAATTGTCCAAAAACAGCCATGCAAAGGTTGGGGGCCCAAGACTAATTTTGGCCTCTTATAGCATCTTATAACACGTCATAATTGTCATAGATTCCACAAAAGAGTATCTTTCCAAGATAGGAACCTTAGGCTAAATATAGCAAATATACAACTAACATATATGTCATATGTATCATAGAATCTTAGAATCTTATGACAACTTGTAGCTGTCATATATTCACTTACCAAATATTATGACAGTTGTCATACATGCAAAAAATAGTATATTCCTCAAGGGAGCATGCCTACCCTCATTTACTTTGAGTTTTTACATTTGCCAATAGTAAAATTCACTCTATAATTACCTCTAGTTACTCCGAAATTACCCCTGCCATTGAAACTAGTACATCTCCTCATGGATAATTACAAATTATATATAATAAATGGAATAAATACAATATTGAGATTTACAAAGTTAATGGCACCTTATCCCAAAATTCTCCCACTTGACATTATACATTATAAATCAACCCATAGGAAATCAAATGAAAAATAATCAAGCTCTAGAAACAAGGCCCATGGCCTCTTTACACCACACGAACTTCTCTATTCTCACAGGTTTGGTCAATGAATCTGCAACATTCTCCTGAGTGTCTATCTTCTTTAGCTCAATCTCTCCATTTTCAACCAACTCTCAAACAAAGTGATACTGAACATCAACATGCTTAGTCCAAGAATGATACATGGGATTCTTGGCCAAACATATAGCACTCTCACTATCACAACCAATCTAAATGATCCTGCAATCAAATCCAATACTTGTACACCATCTTCTCAACCAAACTACCTCCTTAGAGACATGAGTAGCAGCCATATACTTGGCTTCTATGGTGGACAAATCAACTGTGAGCTGCCTCTTACTTATCCAACTCATTGCTTCTCCAAATAGAGTAAACACATAGCCACTAGTGGACCTTCAACTATCCAAGTCACCTACCCAATTTGCATCAACAAAACCTTGTATGTCCAAAGATTTATCAACACTATCAGTACTAGAATAAACCAAACAATGATCAGGAGTACTTACAAGATATTTAAACACCATCTTCGCATAGTTCTAATGTTGTCTACCAGGGTTAGACATAAATCTGCTCAAAACTCCCACTGCTTGGGCAATATCTGGTCTAGTACAAACCATTACATACATCAATCTCCCTATAGCACTAGCATATAGCACATTAGATATATCCTCAAAATCATCCTTGGTCTTTGGACACATATCTAATGAAATCTTAGTACCAATTTGTAAAGGAACTCTAACTGGGTTACAGTCCTACAATCTATACCTCTGCAAAATAGTATTCGCATACTTTGTGACAACCAAAGCTTTTTGTTAACTCTGTCCCTTCTAATCTCCATTCCAAAAATATACCTGACAGCTCCAAGATCCTCCATTTCAAATGCACCTAAAAGTTGGGCGTTAAGCTAATTGATCATACCCTTAGTATTGCTGAAAAACAACATGTCATCAACATACAAAACAATAACCAATATAGAATCATCAACATAATGAATGTAAACATAGTGATCCTCCTCACTTCTAACAAAACCCAATTTCAAAACAAATGAGTCAAACTTTTGATACCACATTCTGTGGGGCTATTTCAGACCATAAAGAGACCTCTTAAATCTACAAACCCAATGTTCTTTTCCTTTTACCTCAAAACATGTAGGCTATTGCATATAAATTTCTTCTTCAAGAGCTCCATGCAAGAACATAGTCTTAACATCCATTTTCTCAATTTCCCAATCATAAGTTGTAGCAATGGATAAGAGATATCTAATAGAAGTCAATTTAGCAGTGTAAAAGCATAAAGTTGTGTCACACTTTCAGCCGACTTATCAGCACAAGTGAATTTAAGTATTTCTAACTAAAAATTAATTTTGGTCAAACATATGATCTTGTAAGATTCATTTTAGCTAAGTTAGATATGTTCACAACTTTTCCAACTAAAAATGTTGGCTAAATGCATATGTAGAACCACTATGAGGCCAATTTACCCAAAAAAAAATTATTTGAAAAACATGATATTTCAACAACTTTTACTTGTGTAAATAACATTTTTTTAAAAATATAAAAATGCCCTTTTATAGATCTATAAGTTTAGTTTTCAAATATATATATAGTTTAATTATTATTTATATTTTCCTTTCTATTTTTACTAAAAGTAGGTTATCAGCACAAAACATTAGGTCAATTACCATGTCAAGGAAAAATGGTAAAACTTAATAAAAAAAATATAAAAAAATATGATACACTAGATCTAAGAATCTATATCAAGATGGTATATTTTTTTTCTATTTTAGATAAATAGTTAATATGAAAGTTGACATTGAATGGAAACAACTACGTTTTAATATACGTACATTTTATTATTTACTCAAAAATATATATTTATCAAAATTGAAAAAAATATATCCATGAACTAAAGTTTCAAGTTATAAATACACACAAAAAATTGAAGAAAAAAATAAAATTTACTATATAAAGATCGACGTCTCATGTAACTTCATTTTTTAGCCTTTTATAAACAACTAAATTATAGTGTCAATTTATTAAAAATTATATTCAAATAATTTTTTAAATTTCTTCAAAAAATACAAACATAAAATATACTAAAATAAAAAGTATTTTATTAGTTTACATCATTTCAAAATTCAAAACATTTATGTCACTTTTTAGTGATTCAAGTTTAAAAGTTGGATCAACGTTGGCCATTTCCTTTATAAAAGTGTGATACAACTTTGTGCTTTTACCCAGCAACAAGAGAGAATATCACACCAAAATCAACTCCCTCTCTTTGGGAGTAGCCCTTGACTACCACTCTAGCCTTGTACTTCTCCAATGACATGTCTGCTCCAAACTTCTTCTTGAAGACCCACTTACAACCTATGGCCTTTCTTCCTTTGGGTAAATGAACAAGATTCTAGGTGTTACTAGAGTTTAAAGCCATCATCTCCTCCTGGATGGCTAACTGCCAAGACTCACTATCATCTATAGAAATAGATTCCATGTAGGATCTAGGTTCATCATTAGTACTCAATAAAGCATATACACAACGAAAATCTGGTGGGCTATACCTATCAATTAGATTTCATTGTCTTGTGGATCTCCTCAAGGGTGGAGTAAGAGACTCTACTCGTTCTTCTGTATGATAATCTGCACCAACTTCTTCTGTCACAACAGATTCATTTTCATCATAACTACTCGAATCTTCTTCTTCTTCTTCACCCCCCATCCATCATTATGTTCTTCCTAAGATGCATCTTGCTTCTCTAACTCAAAGTGCACCTTCTTTACCTTTTCTTCTTTCTGTTTTGGCTACTCAGGTTCAGAAATAGCTCTAAGTTCCCTGAAAATAACATCTCTAGAAAAGAAAATCTTGCGGGTTAGTGGATTCCAAATCTTATAACCTTTGACATTATCACCATATCTAATGAATCTACACTTTTCAACCTTTGGATCCAACTTAGATCACTTTTCCTTAGGCACATGAACAAAACCCTCACAGCCAAATACCATTAAATGTGAAATAGAAGGTTTCTTACCTATCCACACTTCTTAAGGTGTCGAATCAAGAGCCTTACAAGGAGATTTGTTTATCAAGTAGCAAGCAGTATACACAACCTCTACCCAGAAGCATTTATCCAATTGTGCATCACTAAGCATACTTCTGGCCCTTTCCATAATTATTCAGTTCATCCTTTCTGCAACACCATTCTGTTGGGGTGTATATGGAGTTGTCTTTTGTCTAATTATACTTGCATGCTTAAAAAACTCATAAAATTCCTTATAGAAATATTCCCCTCCATTGTCAGATCTTAATATTTTTATCTTTAAACCTAATTGGTTCTCTACTAAGACTTTGAATTCCTTAAATTTAGTGAAAACTTCAGATTTATGTTTCATAAAATAAATCCATGTAAATCTGGATACATCATCAATGAAGGTTACAAAATAATGAGATTTTTTGATAGATTCATTATCTACGGGTCCAAACACATCTATATGAATAATTTCTAATTTCTCTTTTACTCTATTACTTCCTAAAGGAAATGATTTTCTATTTTGCTTACCAAACACACAATGCTCACATAAATCAAAGTGCTCATCAGAATAAGAGAAACTATGAAACAATTCTTTATTCTTAATAGTTTTTAATACATTATTGCTTGTGCGGCCCAATCTGTAGTTCCACAACATACAATTGTTTTCAGAAGCCTCAGAAACATAAGAGGCATTACAAACTGTAGTGGCTTCAAACTTAAACAATTTCCCGAATCTCTTAACTTTCACTACCACCAAGTTCCCTCTCACCAATTTGCAGCCATGCTTGTCAAATGTCACATGCATTCCCAAATCATTCAACTTCAAAACTGAAGTCAAATTTATAGCTAATCCAAGAACATGCAAAATACCAGGGAGGCTTTTAATCCTCCCATCACTGAAACACAACAATACCTTTCCTTTCCTAACAATCAGATATGAAGAGTTGTCACCAAGGTAGATATTACCTCCATCATATTCTTCATATGAGGAGAACCATTCCTTATGTGGGGTCATATGAAATGAGCATCCTGAGTCAACCAACTAGTGATCATTAGAAACAAGACTACATGCAAAAAGTAAAACTTCTTCACCTGCATTCGAGGACTTACGCAAAGAACTTTCCCACTATTTCTTAGGATTTCTGTACTCCTTCTTTACATGTCCCCTTTTACTGTAGTTCCAACACTTAACTCTGTTCATTTTACCAAGAGTTTTGGACTAGCCCTTGGACTTGTCCTTAGCCCCTTTCTGATCTCCTTTAGGTCCCCTTTCCTTAGACCTTATCCTGACACTGAGAGCATCCCCTGAACTATCCAAACTCTTCTTCCTCAATTCCTATGACAGTAGCACTAAAACAAGAGCATGCAACTTCAGATCCACAAGGTTAGCAGTGATAGCAAGGATAGCATTCTCCTAAGACTCAGGTAAAGAACAAAGAAGTAAGATACATTTATCTTCCTCACTAAACTCAACATCTACTGAATCAATCTGACTCAATAACAAATTAAAAGAATTTAAATGCTCTGCAACTAATTCACCTTCTTGCATTTTCATGGAAAATAATTTTATTTTTAAAGAAAGTTTATTTACCATCCTCTTGGCTTGATAGATCTCACCCAACTGATTCCACAACTTGTGTGTGGTCTCCTCCTTTGCAACATTCAACAGGATAGAGTCTGAAAGACACAACTGGATGGTTCCTTGTGCCTTCTTATCCAGTCTATCCCACTCATCTTAAGAGACGTCGTCAGGTTTCTTCTCTTTTTAAACAACCAACCATTGGTTTCTTTCTTCCAACAAATCTTCCATTTTGCTTCCACAACTCATACCCTGTTTCGTTGAACTTCTCAATGTCCATTTGAGAGGTTGATGCAACAATGGATGCAGCCATAATATCAACACAAGGTCTGCAAAATAAACACAACCAAATCTCCCACTGTAGCTACAACTTCCATACTACCACCCAAGAGTCAAAGTTGGCCAGGCTCTAATACCAAATGTGATAAATGAAGGCAACACTACTTCAATGGAAATATGATTTAAGATAAATTTTAGCAATCTTTAAGTGTGCATTAACAATGGAGATTATAACAAAACATAAAACCCACTACAGAAAAGATGTCAATCATGAAAAAATCAACACAATGACACAGTGTTTACATGGAGAAAACCCTTGTGAGTAAAAAACTCCACCAGGAAAGAGGCACAAGTTTGTATTAATCTCAACAAGATTGTACAATACATCAACTACACAACTCTCTCCACAAGTCTTCAATCCAACAGTATTTCGGCCGCACCTGGGTACCTAAAATCTATATTACAGAAATAAATACATGGAAAATTCTATAGAAATATTTTTCAACTCATCCTAGGTGTTCACCTTCTTTCTCCTAAGATTCTCCAACTTGTAAACATTAATTACCATCTTACAAGCATCTTACACTTGTCCAAAAACAACCATGCAAAGGTTGGGGGCCCAAGACTAAATCTGGCCTCTTACAACATCTTATGACATGACATAGCCATCATAGATTCCACAAAAGAGTATCTTTCCAAGATAGGAACCTTAAGCTAAATATAGCAAATATACAACTAACATATCTGTCATATGCATCATAAAATCTCATAATCTTATGACAACTTGCAGCTATCATAGATTCACTTTCCAAACATTATGATAGTTGTCATACATGAAAAAAATAGTATATTCCTCAAGGGAGTGTGCCTACCCTCATTTACTTTGAGATTTTACATTTGCCAATACTAAAAGTCACTCTGTAATTACCTCTAGTTACTCCAAAATTACCCCTGCCAGTGAAACTAGTACATCTCCCAATGGATAATTACAAATTACATAAAATAAATGGAATAAATACAATATTGGGATTTACAAGGTTAATGGAAACTTATCCCAACAACACTCAGGTGTTATGGATGAGACAAACCTTAAAGGATATCAAAGTTGTGTATGATGAGTGAATTTCTATTTTCTATGATAATACAAGTTCTATTAACATTTAAAAGAATCTAGTGATGTATTCAAGGACAAAGCATATTTCAATTAGGTATCATTTTCTAAGAGAGAAGGTTGCAAAGAATGAAGTGAAGTTGAGTATGTGCCTACAAAGGATCAGGTTGTTGATATATTTACTAAGGCTCTTCCTAAGGATACATTTGAGTATCTCTAGGAGAAGTTGGGGGTTATTGTCCATCCTTTGAACTAGGTGCATAAGGAGACACATCAGTCTAGTGTGCTTAAATATTCATTATTTTCTAAACTAGTTTTGGAGGCTACCTCTCAGGGGGAGAAGGTAGTGATAAGGACTATTGTAGATATGAGGAGTATTCTAAGCAGTGAGAAAAATTAGAACATAGTAGTAGTGAGCAATGCAAGTATGTGCAAAATAATAAAGAGTTGTGTTACCCTTTGTCATTGATGTCAAAGGGGGAGAGAGCTCATGTGAAAAATAGAGAAAGAAAGAAATTGGTGATCAGAGAAAAAGAGCAAGATGTGTAAAAGAAAGGGGGAGAGTGAGATTGTAAAGGGATTAGTACAGAGCCATTTCTTGATGGTTTTTCACATCATATGTCACCATCAATTATAAAGGGGCAGATTGTTGCTAAATAGTGTTGTCATTGATGTCAACATGTTTGTGTTGTCATTGGTGTGAATTATGTCTTCTAATGTTGCTATTGTTATTTGAATGAGTTGTTGTGTTTAAGTGACTTGATTATCTTGTAGAGGTGTTGGTGATGTTGGTAATGTGTTCCTAGTGGTTGGTTTCCAAGTTGTTTTGACCTTCAAATTTTGGTGAAAATTTAAAGTGCCCATGATGAAAAAATTTATTGCAACACTCAGAAATGCACTTGTGAAATCTTCCCCCATAGCCTACTTTGGAGGATCATAATTTGAAGCCTATTTTCTTTTATGCCAAATTATTTAGTGAGTGTGTTCATTTGTCATATGCAAGTGTACATGTTTGATTTCAGCTTCCTATGATTAGAGTTGACAGGGTTTTGAAACACCAAGTTGGAGGGTTATGGAAGAGTTTGTTGTCTACACACTGTCACATCTGCCAGAGTGGTAAACTTTGGAGGCTAATATTTACAAGCTAGATGATTGTCATGACAAAAAAATTAGTGCATACAATTTTCCTTATGTTAAAGTATTTCTATGTCCATTTTCAAAGCCCTAACATCTTGTTTGATATTTTTACTTGGGTAAAAGCAAATACAGTTTGTAAGATCTGTAGTCTGTATAGGGTTTTGTCTGTAAAAGTTGCCTTATGTATGAATCAATATTTCACATCTAGGTGATAATTAATATAGGTGGATTGGTTCTTGTGATTCTCTAGATGTTCATATGCTCATGTGTGAATTTGTAGAGCCCCAAGTTTTAATTTGATATTTTTTCAAAGTCAAAAGCAAATGGAGTTTTTCATATTTTGACATCTGCATTTCCAGAAAGTTTCAAAGGGGTCACCTTTGACCTTTAATATCTTGTGAAGGAAGTGGATTGGTGAAAACCCCTTTTGTACACATGTTCAATGGACCTAAATGAACTAATTTACCCAGTGGCAGTTTCCCTGTAAGAGATTTAGTATTTTTTCAAGGTGGTGACTTGGTGAGCTCTAGTTGGTTTTTGACAAGTGCAGTTTCAGAAAAGGCTAAATGAACTGAATATTAATATCTTACAATTTGGATGGTGTCATGTAAATCCTTTTGACGACTGTGCTCCCATATCATTAATCAACATGTTTGCATTTTCATGGCTCTAGGAGAATGTTTCATCTATTTTGTAGGATGATTTTGGAGGCTACCTGACTCATTCTGGTCACAGTGCAGAGATGGACTAGAAAACAAATTCTAATGATTACCCACTTCATTTTTCCACCCCAGGTACATATAGAGGCAGTCTTAGATCAATTCAGGATAAAACATGTTTCAAAACAAAAGAAATTTAGTTGGGCCCATAAGGGGACTCGACACGTGTCACACAATTATTGTTGATGAGGCTTATAAAGGAGTTCAAAAACACTTTTCTTATTCCAATTCTCTTCTTGAAATGAATAAAGTGGATCAACAAACAAAGTTCTTGGGTCTTCATATATTTAAAAGTAAAGAACTCATGCCTAGGGAATGAAGTAATAGGTTTCTTTCATCACTAAAAATCAATGAACCTTTCAATTATGATGATAATGTTTTTGAAGCCCATGGTATTATTCTATCCTCTTTTGGTGATGGCTTAAAGCCTCATGAAGTATTCATTAATTCAATATCTTTAAGAGAAACTCTTTTCTACAAGGCAATAGAGGTTAAAGAACCAGGCACAATTTTTAAGAAACCTATGTCTTTCTTTCATTGATATGAGGGCTCTTGTCGGATTACAAAAGGAAATCACCTAGTGCATTTCAAGTATGATTTTAATGTATGTCCAAAGGATTCAGGAAGAAAAAAGGTTTTATCAGGATAGCAATGTAGACTCAATACTGGCATTGCAATTCAACTATGTACAATTTTGTGATCCATGGGCCTCAGATGACAAAAACACCTTAGAGAGGCAAGCTACCTTAGAAGGGGAGGAAAAGCAATTATTTATTTGTCACCATAGAAAAAAGTTTGCAATTACATTTGGTTTGTTTAATCCACCCCCTAAAACAACTTTTATAGTTGTTAAAAACTATTGAATATGTGCTGACTGCCACAATGCAATGAAATTTATCTCCAAGACTGTTGCAAGAGAAAATATTATGAAAGATGTGAGTCATTTCCATCATTTTAAATAGGGACAATGTTCTTGCAGAGATTATTGGTAATGCTAAATGAAGCAATCTAAAAAGTAAACTTGAACTATGCTCCGACGAACACATATGCAAGACCAACGTGAATGAACTGTTGGATAAAATGCCTTGAAGAGATGTAGTCTCATGGCACGAAATGGTTGCAGGATATTCACAAAATGGATGTGTTGAGGAGGAGTTAAAATTTTTCAAACAAATACATTGCCAACTAATGTGTGGCCTTTGCCAAAATGGGAGCCTTCGAACAGGGTACAAGCATCCATTAAAGTATAATGAAATAGAATTTTTGTCAGATATTGTATTTACAACTGCTATGGCAGTCACATAGAGAGGGATTTCTCTATTTCTATTGGATTTGGGTTAGGAATTATGGTGAAGGGAGTATATAGGAGAATGCATCAAGCATCAGAATGTAGAAAGAATAGAGAACCAAGTTCACCATGTTAGGTCATGTCAGTGAGTGAAAAAGAGTGTGGGAATGCAGGTAAAGCTTCCCCCGTGGTCCCGCAAAGATCTAGTGCATGATGGTGTGGTCTTGTGGGAAGAAGGCCAATCATTCACTACATCACCACAGGGGCTGTGAAGTATATGTGCAAGATAGTGGTAGGAAATTGATTAAATATAAATTGCCCCACATCCCTGGCAAAGTAGAATAAAATGGATGCAGTGGTGCAGGAGGTAAAACATAACAAGGATTTTATTAATTTTTGGTGAAAATGTGTATAGGATCAGTGTTTTGAAAGGTGAGAATATAAAAACATTTTCACCAAGGGAGATGAGAAGTGGATGATTATTTTACCTGAGAAATATGGTGAATGTAAATGTGAAAGAGGGAATATTAATAGTCATTATGACTATTATTACAAAAGCAGTGTTGAAATTATTCATAGGGATGCAAACAGAAATAAAAGTAAATAATTTTGGTTGCCAAATATAATGAAAAGTCCAAAGGGTGGGAATTTGAAATGTGAAAGGTTTGAAGCTTGTTGCTTCCTTCACCCTTATAAGAAGGAAACCAAGACCTTGGGAAAATCTCTCTAGGATTTGATTTTGGAAAATGAGGATATTGTAAGGGCCAATTTTTTGAAGCACATTAATGGAAAGATTATATTAATCTGATGCCTAAAATCTAGTGTCATTTGTTTGTTGAACTGATTGGTAAAATTTTGCCTGGTTGTCTCCAATTTAGTTTTCCTTGTTATTCAAGTTAATATATCAAGCATATGTTTGATTTGTCAAAACATTTTCTTGTTTGTGTGGTTTGTTTATTGGGTTTCTTCACGAGAGAACTAATTCCTCAAAGTAAATCATAGTAACCTGGGAAATTTAATTGGATAAAGTAAGAAGAACCAGATAATTGACATTTTTTCATGTCTATTCCAGTCATAGGCCTTGTAGTGCCAAACAAATTGAACTGTAGCTAGAGGGAAGGCATATATCTATTTGAATTTGGATTTCATTACATAGTTGAGGAAAAGGCACCGATCATTCAGCTTCCAAAGTCATTTCTTGTAAAATATCTCAAATACAATTTTCATTTTCTATTGTAGGAATAGGAGTACTGGATAGAATAGTTGAATAAATCCATTTTTAAATTTCATGCTAGTTTGAAATAGATTAGAGAGGATGATTTACTTAACAAAATTCCACAAAATCCATAATCTACTCTATTGGCAAGAGACACTGTGTGGCTACATAAGTGTTGTCATTGATGGAAACAAAGTCTATCCGACACATCCGCAGTACATAATATGCCTATACTGGAAGTTAGATTAAAGATTATTTTGGTCCAGAGAACAAGAATAGAGTATGTAACAAGGTTCAACAATCAGGTCCAGATCTCTCAGATGATGTAACTCAGTAAGTTACGAAATTGGATAAGTCAAGAGGGGTATCATGACTACTGTATTCCAAAGATTTAGCCTCTGGTGGTAAATCAAGAAAAAGATATGAGGATCTGAGTGTTGGGTTCCAATCAGGCAGAGCAGACATAGGAAGAACTGACCAACAAAGTATTAGACTTCAATCCGGATGTGTAAAAGGTCTTGATCAAGCAATCTGTGATATTATGCATTGTTATCCAACATGATTTATGACTTCTATGCCTATGTTTTTGATACGCATCACAAATCAAGCATGGATTCAACCGACAGATCAATAACTTGCAAATATCTGGAGTGTTCTTGTTGCCGACTAGAAAATCGATGAAGATCCTTGATGCGAATATATATACCAGATAGATTCTAGCATGTAATGATATGTGTGTTGAAGATGTGAAGAAATAAGATGCGAAGAAAAGTAGGGATAAGTGTGAGAACACGTTGTGTGGTTACACAACACGCCCCATTTTAATTTATCAAAACAGGGACCCAACTTTTGTTTTGGCTTGTGTTGTCTGCTTTCTGGCGGTTTGGTAAAATAGGTCAGGTGCATCATCATCATGAAGGTCAGGATGAGGTAGGTCATCATCATGAGGTTAGTTTGTCAAAGTTCATATTTTGTTTCTATGACCTCATGGTTAGAAAGAGCTTGAAATTCCATGCAGGTTTGCCTTTTACATCACTTGAAAATTCGTCCATATGAGAGAGTTATGAACAGTCAAAGTTTTGGTCAAACCTAATAATTGCTGTATGATCAAGATCATCATCATCATGATATTTGAAAAGCCCCCCGATAATATCCTGAGGTCGAAACATCCGGACGTCAACTTTAAGTCATAGTAAGCTTTTCCCATCGAGCGGTCTTTTGCATCGCCAAAGGTCATCATCATGATCTTTGTCTATCACCTGATAAAAATCATGCAGTCCCGAAACATCCGGACGTCAATCTTAAGTGATAGTGTGTTTTACCCGTCAAGCAACCTTGGCCACATCGCGAGCATCATGATATTCTAACATCACCCGATATTATAATATCATGCTGATATTATAATATCACCTTGCTTAAGAAATCTGCCATCTGCATAATTTGCGCGCGCACGTCAAAGTCCTGGTGATCATCATCATCATGATATTTCAAGGCAGGATCACATTTTGTAATATCCTCCTGATCTCCTTTTGCGTGATCATGATGATCACCTTATCTTTCGAAGCGGAGGGTAATATTTCATTCCTTAGTCATGTTGTCAAGATCATCATGATCTTGTTCGTCTACCCGACATTTCGCAATATCCTCCTGCCGACAAGTATAAACTTTTGCGGATATGATGATGACGATGACATCACCATCACCTTTCTCCTTCGGTAGGATATTTTCCAAGGCGTGATCCTGTTCGCCAATATGATGATGACGATGACGTCATGTTCGAAGATTAACGAAAGCCACGGATATCCTGATGACGTCATCTGGGCGTTCAGCAGGATCATATTTTAGATCACCTGGTGCGGATATGATGATGATGATCATCATCATCCTGATCTTTCGAGAGGATCACCTTGGCCGCAAAAGGGTCACATTGCATTCATCCACCTGATCATCTTCATTGGGGGGAACCCGATATTACATTTATCCCCTAATTTTAACGAAACATGACGGTGACATCATCCCTTTGCATTTTATTGAAGCCCGAATATGACGATGACGTCACCATGATATTCCTTTCTTCAGCAGCAGGATCATATTCCGGATCCTCCTGTTTGTCTTCATGATGATGATGATGATGATGTCTTTCTTTCCCCAATATGCAGAAACGAAACATCCTGATGTGCTTTTCATCAGAGCATTCGGAAAGGAGGAGCATCATAGTTCATGATATCTTGCAGCTGGATAGAAGACATAGGGTTGGTCATCATCATGATTTTCGGCGTAGGTATAACTGTTGCCATCGGCCAAGTCTAATATTGTCAACCTGATCATATGTGGTCACACCGATGCGAACATGATGATGATGACCCAAAACATACAAGCAGAGCATGCAAAGCCGGATTCGAAGGATGGTTGAAGGGCGATTATTTCCTTGTATAATTTGAGATCATCATGATCATATTTTGAACCCGATATACAAGAAAATGGGCGAAAACATGAAGCGATGGAAATTTGGAGCCCGATTGCCTGTAGCTGCACATTTTTGGGTGCTTGTTTAATAAAACGTTTTACTTCCTGTTGTTTATCCACATGATGATGAACTTAATGTTTGTCTGTTTACTTGCAGGAAGTCATGATGCTGCTGCTGAGGCTGAACATTGAAGTCATGATGATGCTGCTGAAGCTGAGCATTGAAGTCATGATGCTGCTGCTGAAGCTGATAATTACAAAGTTGCGCATGGAGTCAACATGGGCCAGAAATGAGGAGGATATTGTCAAATATGCTGTTCGCCAGCTGGAGACCGAATCAAGTTGAAGATGCTGGAATATTATGTGCCAGCTGTACATTTGCTAACTGGCGAAGCATGTGCTTTTCATCTGGACCGCTAATTGCTATGAGAGGATCCTGATCCTTGGATCACTGTAACCGTTTTCTGGCAGTTGTTCTATATAAGAGCCAGAGCTTGTCATCAAATAGGAGGAATACATTAGAATACACAGACGCATCTGGCACAAAAAGTCAATTACTGTAGAATCAATTAGGAGATCGGATTACTGAGACTAATGAGGATAGAATTGTTGAAATGTCAAGGTTCTTTCTTCAGATCACTATAAATGTACCTGTTCTTGAGCATACTGAATGGATATGAAGTTTCAGATTACATCCTGATTGTAAATTTTACGTAATCTTCTTGTTGATTTCTGGATATGTACTGGTGAATGCTGTGTTCAACTGGAAGCGCTTTCATTTCATTACATTTTGTTGTCAACTTTTCCTTTGAAGATTTGCACTAGATCATGCGGATTTGTGGAATGTCCTGGTGAAGTATGATTTCTAGTTTTCCTTCTTTTCATTGCATGTATGGGAGCTTGTATGTGAATCAATGATCTAAGTCCAGTAGTTTTGGGAATCTCATTCTTTAACCCTTTTTCTTCTTTCAATTTTATAAATTCATCACCATAACTGCAAATCATGATAAATAACAAGCAGAAACAGTGGAATATGTTGAAATCCCGTAGGTAACTGAAGATCATTAGCATATTTGAGTTAAATGCATGTATTATTGAAAATATCATGCAAGGAATCATAAATAATGATAGAAATCATGCAAATATCAGCCTGTAGGCACATTATTTGACTAAATTCACAGTGCAGAGGTAGAATTGTTGGAGATTTATACGGAGCAAACATCCAGAGCAGGATATTTGAAGATAATGATGATGAACTTTGCAGAAACATGTAAGGCCCCTGAATGGAAAACAGCAACACACATCAACCACTGAGTAACGTCAGTAGATTAAGACCTAATCAACGGAGACTTGGGATCATGAATTCTTTGAATTCATCGTATCTTTCAAGATGAGTAAAGGTTGTTGTGTAACTTTTATTCTATGTTTGCGAATGACTAACATCATGACCAACATAAATTGGCGCTAGAAGGAGGGCCGGACAGAGAATTTCTGGATTTCATCAACAGAAGGAGGGCCGAACTGGAAAAGACACCATTGCTTCAGTCATCATTCATATATGCAGGCCCCTCACTTCTAACGCAACATAAATTGGCGCTAGAAGGAGGGCCGAACTGGAAAAGACGCCATTGCTTCAGTCATCATTCATTTTATGCAGGCCCCTCACTTCTAACGCAACATAAATTGGCGCTAGAAGGAGGGCCAGATAGAAAATTTCTGGATTTCAACACAGAAGGAGGGCCGAATAATAAATTCTTTTCAGTTGGCGTGATATCCCCTGCTTCTGTTTAGCAGCCCGCTTTAAATCTTGCAAACGTATCTGCGGGCCCCTCGCTTCTAACGCAACATAAATTGGCGCTAGAAGGAGGGCCGAATAATAGATCCTATTCCTGAACAAAGAATTTTTGATTTCTGCAAATATTGCATAAATATTTCAGCATTTCAGTTAAATGTCTGCAAATATCTCTTACCTGAGATGTTTTGGTTGCACCTTTGCAAAGATCTAGCCCAAAGCATCAAATATTTGTTTGATTTTCTGGACTTTCAAGTTTTAGTCTGAGATATGATAGATCTCCTTAAAATTGCAAAATACAAAAAAAAATTAAAGAGTAGAGTCTCATTTTGATGGATGTATATGAAGATAATTGCCAAATTAACATTCCTTTATTTCAGGAAACTTTGAATAGGCAGCTTTACCCTCACAGTTTGTCTAACTTTGGTTTATCTACCTGTTGCAGGATACACCAGACTGCAGAACACAATGAAATAAATTGCTTAACTTTCCTTACAAGGTTGGATTTATATTTGAAAGGACTAATATTCTTTCTGGACGTGTTCAGGGTTGAAATTTGCCAAGAAAATAAAGAAATCTGCCAGGAAAATGAAGAAATTCTGGAGCAACAAGCAGATGCAGCACCAGAAGTTATTAATTGTCCAGACATTGAAGTAGATCATTCTGAAGATTTTGAATTATACTTGTCTAGAAATATACAGTGTAGTCAAATATTAGGTTTGCCCATTGATGATGTCTTGATTGAAAGCTGGTGCAGATTACATGATGAAGAGCATTCAGAGAGAGATTGCTACCCTTGCTTGGTCATGTTGAAAAAGATTCTAGAAAATACAATAGCTGAGTCAGTTCCAGAAGGTAAAGAAGAGGAAACATCTTTCCTGGATTCATTTTATGGTGAGATTGATGGGAGTTCTCTACTTCCTAATACAAGTAAGGATCAGTCAGTATGCAGGTATGAATCTTGTGAAAATTTTAGAGAAGAAATCACTCATCAGGATAATATTTTCGATTATGATCCTAATACTTTTGATAAAGAAGATAAAACATCTTTCCTGGAGTCATTCTATGGTAAAGAGAAGTGTAAACAGATAGTAGAGCAATTTAAATGCACTCCTGATGATGAAGTTCCTATGATGGTAACTCAGGGAGTCATAGAGAAGAAAATAAATGCTGATTTATTACCTGACTTCTTTGAATTAAATGATCAAATGCAAGAATGTTGCAGGTTAAAGGAACCAGATCCTCTAATAGATAGAAAATGTGAATTATTTAATGAACAATTCCTGAAAGATGAAGATGTAGAAGACTTTGGAGTTGTTGTGCATAATCAGATGTCACTCCAGAAATATTTTGAAAATGAAACAGGGGAGTGTCCTCATCAAGTGAAAGTTGTTTCTCCTTTACAGTCAAATGATTTAGAAATGATAAATTTCTGTATATCAGGTTGTGATAATAAAGATACTTATTTAGATGCTGATGTGCAAGAAACTGAAGAAAATACTGAGAAGTTTCCTGAACTGGAGGATAAACTGAACATCCAGAATGAAAGGATAAGGCTGGATAAAGATGAAGAATTAATACATCAAAGGTCATACATCCTTCAATTCGAAGAGGGACCAGGCACTGAGCCAAGCAGTGAAAATATAATGACAAATGGAAGACCAACTGCCAATAAAGAAGCATGTCCAGCAAAGCCAGAAATACACCAGGTTGTATTTCTCCTTTCCACAGTAAATAATGTTGAATACTATTTTAATTATGGAAATTCAGAAGATAAAACATGCATATGGATTAATCATGAACATGGTGAGCTTCCCCAGTTGTTGATCATCAAGAGTTGTTCTGTTGAATACAGTGAATCCAGAATATCAGAATATTCTTCAGAATATAAAGATAAATTTGCTAGGTTGAGAACCATAACTAATACCTTGATGCTCCTGCACAATCAAAAGAAGTATGCAAATACAGGTGTCCTTAGGTCTTTTTCTGGTTTTTGTTTGCCTAGTAGTGGTTTGTATATAATTTTGTAGGTTAGTTGTTTGTACAGTCTGTTTGTTTTGCTTTCTTGTTCTGTTCCTGTTGTTTCCTTTTTGTAGGTTAGTTGTTTGTATAGTGTTTCTTCTGTTTTGTGTTGTTTTGGTTGAGTTTTGTTTTGGTAAGTCAAGATGATGCACTTCATCACCTAAGAAAATAACTAAATTGTTAGGATTCAAGTGATGAGATCAGATTTAGATATAGAGTGTAATTCATTCTGATAAATACTCATGATCAGGTTTTATGATGTCTTTTCATCAGGTGCCTTTTCTTGGTCAAAGTGAATCAAACACAATGAAACACCTAACAGCCTTGGGCTTGTTGAAGATATGAGTATAGGTGTTAAGTGAAAAATCTAAAGGGACTCCCTTGCTACCAATACAATCTCCAACCTAAAGCTGCAAGTGACTACACCTTGTACAAATGAGTTGACATGATGATATCAAATATAAGTATATAAATAGAAAATATATAAACAATAAACTTAGGCCATCTAAGTAACTCTACCGGGGCTATGGACGCCTGCTGGCAGTGGGGCTCTACTTAGGGAGATTGTATAGATAACCTTGCCGGGGCTATGGACGCCTACTGGCAGCAAAGCTCTATCCAGGTTGGCTATGAGGGATGATCTCCAACTATGTAGTTTAACACCAGTTACTTATGTTTTCAACTTACTTTCCAGATGAGGATAATTAATCATATGCACACACATGATCCTTTGTTAGCACTGTTACCTTGATGAAACTTTATCATTCAAAGATCATGATGATTTTACTTAGAAAGAATTAGAATACTATAGATGAATATGATCATATCACTTGAATTATTTGAATTTTGTTGTTTTCTTTGGTGGCAAGTTGTTGTGTGGTTACACAACACGCCCCATTTTAATTTATCAAAACAGGGACCCAACTTTTGTTTTGGCTTGTGTTGTCTGCTTTCTGGCGGTTTGGTAAAATAGGTCAGGTGCATCATCATCATGAAGGTCAGGATGAGGTAGGTCATCATCATGAGGTTAGTTTGTCAAAGTTCATATTTTGTTTCTATGACCTCATGGTTAGAAAGAGCTTGAAATTCCATGCAGGTTTGCCTTTTACATCACTTGAAAATTCGTCCATATGAGAGAGTTATGAACAGTCAAAGTTTTGGTCAAACCTGATAATTGCTGTATGATCAAGATCATCATCATCATGATATTTGAAAAGCCCCCCGATAATATCCTGAGGTCGAAACATCCGAACGTCAACTTTAAGTCATAGTAAGCTTTTCCCGTCGAGCGGTCTTTTGCATCGCCAAAGGTCATCATCATGATCTTTGTCTATCACCTGATAAAAATCATGCAGTCCCGAAACATCCGGACGTCAATCTTAAGTGATAGTGTGTTTTACCCGTCAAGCAACCTTGGCCACATCGCGAGCATCATGATATTCTAACATCACCCGATATTATAATATCATGCTGATATTATAATATCACCTTGCTTAAGAAATCTGCCATCTGCATAATTTGCGCGCGCACGTCAAAGTCCTGGTGATCATCATCATCATGATATTTCAAGGCAGGATCACATTTCATAATATCCTCCTGATCTCCTTTTGCGTGATCATGATGATCACCTTATCTTTCGAAGCGGAGGGTAATATTTCATTCCTTAGTCATGTTGTCAAGATCATCATGATCTTGTTCGTCTACCCGACATTTCGCAATATCCTCCTGCCGACAAGTATAAACTTTTGCGGATATGATGATGACGATGACATCACCATCACCTTTCTCCTTCGGCAGGATATTTTCCAAGGCGTGATCATGTTCGCCAATATGATGATGACGATGACGTCATGTTCGAAGATTAACGAAAGCCACAGATATCCTGATGACGTCATCTGGGCGTTCAGCAGGATCATATTTTAGATCACCTGGTGCGGATATGATGATGATGATCATCGTCATCCTGATCTTTCGAGAGGATCACCTTGGCCGCAAAAGGGTCATATTGCATTCATCCACCTGATCATCTTCATTGGGGGGAACCCGATATTACATTTATCCCCTAATTTTAACGAAACATGATGGTGACATCATCCCTTTGCATTTTATTGAAGCCCGAATATGACGATGACGTCACCATGATATTCCTTTCTTCAGCAGCAGGATCATATTCCGGATCCTCCTGTTTGTCTTCATGATGATGATGATGATGTCTTTCTTTCCCCAATATGCAGAAACGAAACATCCTGATGTGCTTTTCATCAGAGCATTCGGAAAGGAGGAGCATCATAGTTCATGATATCCTGCAGCTGGATACAAGACATAGGGTTGGTCATCATCATGATTTTCGGCGTAGGTATAACTGTTGCCGTCGGCCAAGTCTAATATTGTCAACCTGATCATATGTGGTCACACCGATGCGAACATGATGATGATGACCCGAAACATACAAGCAGAGCATGCAAAGCCGGATTCGAAGGATGGTTGAAGGGCGATTATTTCCTTGTATAATTTGAGATCATCATGATCATATTTTGAACCTGATATACAAGAAAATGGGCGAAAACATGAAGCGATGGAAATTTGGAGCCCGATTGCCTGTAGCTGCACATTTTTGGGGGCTTGTTTAATAAAACGTTTTACTTCCTGTTGTTTATCCACATGATGATGAACTTAATGTTTGTCTGTTTACTTGCAGGAAGTCATGATGCTGCTGCTGAGGCTGAACATTGAAGTCATGATGATGCTGCTGAAGCTGAGCATTGAAGTCATGATGCTGCTGCTGAAGCTGATAATTACAAAGTTACGCATGGAGTCAACATGGGCCAGAAATGAGGAGGATATTGTCAAATATGTTGTTCGCCAGCTGGAGACCGAATCAAGTTGAAGATGCTGGAATATTATGTGCCAGCTGTACATTTGCTAACTGGCGAAGCATGTGCTTTTCATCTGGACCGCTAATTGCTATGAGAGGATCCTGATCCTTGGATCACTGTAACCGTTTTCTGGCAGTTGTTCTATATAAGAGCCAGAGCTTGTCATCAAATAGGAGGAATACATTAGAATACACAGACGCATCTGGCGCAAAAAGTCAATTACTGTAGAATCAATTAGGAGATCGGATTACTGAGACTAATGAGGATAGAATTGTTGAAATGTCAAGGTTCTTTCTTCAGATCACTGTAAATGTACCTGTTCTTGAGCATACTGAATGGATATGAAGTTTCAGATTACATCCTGATTGTAAATTTTATGTAATCTTCTTGTTGATTTCTGGATATGTACTGGTGAATGCTGTGTTCAACTGGAAGCGCTTTCATTTCATTACATGTTGTTGTCAACTTTTCCTTTGAAGATTTGCACTAGATCATGCGGATTTGTGGAATGTCCTGGTGAAGTATGATTTCTAGTTTTCCTTCTTTTCATTGCATGTATGGGAGCTTGTATGTGAATCAGTGATCTAAGTCCAGTAGTTTTGGGAATCTCATTCTTTAACCCTTTTTCTTCTTTCAATTTTATAAATTCATCGCCATAACTGTAAATCATGATAAATAACAAGCAGAAACAGTGGAATATGCTGAAATCCCGTAGGTAACTGAAGATCATTAGCATATTTGAGTTAAATATCATGCAAGGAATCATAAATAATGATAGAAATCATGCAAATATCAGCCTGTAGGCACATTATTTGACTAAATTCACAGTGCAGAGGTAGAATTGTTGGAGATTTATACGGAGCAAACATCCAGAGCAGGATATTTGAAGATAATGATGATGAACTTTGCAGAAACACGTAAGGCCCCTGAATGGAAAACAGCAACACACATCAACCACTGAGTAACGTCAGTAGATTAAGACCTAATCAATGGAGACTTGGGATCATGAATTCTTTGAATTCATCGTATCTTTCAAGATGAGTAAAGGTTGTTGTGTAACTTTTATTCTATGTTTGCGAATGACTAACATCATGACCAACACGTCAAAGTCCTGGTGATCATCATCATCATGATATTTCAAGGCAGGATCACATTTCGTAATATCCTCCTGATCTCCTTTTGCGTGATCATGATGATCACCTTATCTTTCGAAGCGGAGGGTAATATTTCATTCCTTAGTCATGTTGTCAAGATCATCATGATCTTGTTTGTCTACCCGACATTTCGCAATATCCTCCTGCCGACAAGTATAAACTTTTGCGGATATGATGATGACGATGACATCACCATCACCTTTCTCCTTCGGCAGGATATTTTCCAAGGCGTGATCCTGTTCGCCAATATGATGATGACGATGACGTCATGTTCGAAGATTAACGAAAGCCACGGATATCCTAATGACATCATCTGGGCGTTCAGCAGGATCATATTTTAGATCACCTGGTGCGGATATGATGATGATGATCATCGTCATCCTGATCTTTCGAGAGGATCACCTTGGCCGCAAAAGGGTCATATTGCATTCATCCACCTGATCATCTTCATTGGGGGGAACCCGATATTACATTTATCCCCTAATTTTAATGAAACATGACGGTGACGTCATCCCTTTGCATTTTATTGAAGCCCGAATATGACGATGACGTCACCATGATATTCCTTTCTTCAGCAGCAGGATCATATTCCGGATCCTCCTGTTTGTCTTCATCATGATGATGATGATGATGTCTTTCTTTCCCCAATATGTAGAAACGAAACATCCTGATGTGCTTTTCATCAGAGCATTCGGAAAGGAGGAGCATCATAGTTCATGATATCCTGCAGCTGGATAGAAGACATAGGGTTGGTCATCATCATGATTTTTGGCGTAGGTATAACTGTTGCCGTCAGCCAAGTCTAATATTGTCAACCTGATCATATGTGGTCACACCGATGCGAACATGATGATGATGACCCGAAACATACAAGCAGAGCATGCAAAGCCGGATTCGAAGGATGGTTGAAGGGCGATTATTTGCTTGTATAATTTGAGATCATCATGATCATATTTTGAACCCGATATACAAGAAAATGGGCGAAAACATGAAGCGATGGAAATTTGGAGCCTGATTGCCTGTAGCTGCACATTTTTGGGGGCTTGTTTAATAAAACGTTTTACTTCCTGTTGTTTATCCACATGATGATGAACTTAATGTTTGTCTGTTTACTTGCAGGAAGTCATGATGCTGCTGCTGAGGCTGAACATTGAAGTCATGATGATGCTACTGAAGCTGAGCATTGAAGTCATGATGCTGCTGCTGAAGCTGATAATTACAAAGTTGCGCATGGAGTCAACATGGGCCAGAAATGAGGAGGATATTGTCAAATATGCTGTTCGCCAGCTGGAGACCGAATCAAGTTGAAGATGTTGGAATATTATGTGCCAGCTGTACATTTGCTAACTGGCAAAGCATGTGCTTTTCATCTGGACCGCTAATTGCTATGAGAGGATCCTGATCCTTGGATCACTGTAACCGTTTTCTGGCAGTTGTTCTATATAAGAGCCAGAGCTTGTCATCAAATAGGAGGAATACATTAGAATACACAGACGCATCTAGCGCAAAAAGTCAATTACTGTAGAATCAATTAGGAGATCGGATTACTGAGACTAATGAGGATAGAATTGTTGAAATGTCAAGGTTCTTTCTTCAGATCACTGTAAATGTACCTGTTCTTGAGCATACTGAATGGATATGAAGTTTCAGATTACATCCTGATTGTAAATTTTACGTAATCTTCTTGTTGATTTCTGGATATGTACTGGTGAATGCTGTGTTCAACTGGAAGCGCTTTCATTTCATTACATGTTGTTGTCAACTTTTCCTTTGAAGATTTGCACTAGATCATGAGGATTTGTGGAATGTCCTGGTGAAGTATGATTTCTAGTTTTCCTTCTTTTCATTGCATGTATGGGAGCTTGTATGTGAATCAGTGATCTAAGTCCAGTAGTTTTGGGAATCTCATTCTTTAACCCTTTTTCTTCTTTCAATTTTATAAATTCATCGCCATAACTGCAAATCATGATAAATAACAAGCAGAAACAGTGGAATATGCTGAAATCCCGTAGGTAACTGAAGATCATTAGCATATTTGAGTTAAATGCATGTATTATTGAAAATATCATGCAAGGAATCATAAATAATGATAGAAATCATGCAAATATCAGCCTGTAGGCACATTATTTGACTAAATTCACAGTGCAGAGGTAGAATTGTTGGAGATTTATACGGAGCAAACATCCAGAGCAGGATATTTGAAGATAATGATGATGAACTTTGCAGAAACACGTAAGGCCCCTGAATGGAAAACAACAACACACATCAACCACTGAGTAACGTCAGTAGATTAAGACCTAATCAACGGAGACTTGGGATCATGAATTCTTTGAATTCATCGTATCTTTCAAGATGAGTAAAGGTTGTTGTGTAACTTTTATTCTATGTTTGCGAATGACTAACATCATGACCAACAGAACATCAATTCAAGTCTGGTATGTGACTGAATAACAACATTGAACAGAGGAAGAATGAAGTGCATCAGATCAGTATATTGTGCCTAACCAGAAATGAACTCTTGCATTTGTAGATGCATCTCATCAGTTTAAACACTTGATTATCTTCTGTAAGTTTTTTAGACAGTGAGTCTCTTGTACGCAGTGTGCCTCTTGTGAGGAATGTGCTTGGGTAGTGAGCCCTAATTGGCAAGTGTCATTTTGTACTTTATTCTTTTAATAGAGAATACAATCTTGGGTTAGTCACCCCGTAGTTTTTCCCTTAACAAGGTTTCCATGTAAAAATCCTTGTGTCATGTGTGTTAATTTTATTTTTGCTTTCATGATTACATATGCTTTCATGTTTTGATATAACACTGAATATTGAGAAAAGAAAACAAGGAAATTTTGAGATAACTGATTCACCCCCCCTCAGTTATCTACCTTGTTTTCAACATGCTCAACATTAACCAATTAGTTTTGAAGAACAAACATTCAGTGGTGCACACAAGGTAACAACCGCCTAGGCAAAGTAGGGCATAAAGTGTAGGGAATTCCAACCATCTTGGTTGATTCCATCAGTTTACCAAATCAGTTGTAGAACCTAATCATAAACCCTGGCATCCTTTTAGGGTTTTGCAATCTGTAGATTTGAGAACCAACATTTTGGCAATTCTACTGGGAAGTTGAAGTGAAAATATTGTCAAATTCTACCCTAGAATCTCTAGTGAAGTTTTACCCACTCGAGTCACCAACAACTTGGTGACTCTACTAGGGAAATAGGTGATTATCATTGGGAAGAGTCAAGAATCAATGGGTGTAAATCTGAAATTTGGTTGCAGTGATTGATATGTGAATGACTTTGTTGGGAAGACCCAGAAAATGAAATTCATTTATCTTTGAAAGAGGTGGTGATCTTGTTTGCACCAGATATAGATTTTATTGAAAAGACTTTACAATTAAAACCCTAAAATCTAATATTAAATGCAACAACAAGATTAATGATAAAAACTATAAAACCACACAAATATAGATGTTACCGAAATATTGAAATGTGGTTGCTCATGATTTTTGCATAACTCCACTGTAAATGTTGTCGGGCGGGGTAAATGAGAAACAAAGTTGATTTTATAAAGTTTTGAGACAGGTAGTTGAACGGATTTTGGTTAAGTAAATGGTAAAAGGTAGTTAGGGTTATGGTAGATATTTTACAGGTTTTAGATTAAAATAATAAATTAAGTTTATTTAATTTATTTTTTTCGGGAGGTTATTAGCTCATAGGTAAATAATAAATTAATTTTAATTTATTATTTATGGGATATGTCAAAATGAAGGATTTAATTAATTAACATTAATTAAATCACATGTGGGTAATAATAGATTAAATGGGATATTTAGGGAGTATTAGGGATAATTATGGATTTTAGGAATAATGAAAGATTCAGTCAATTTTGGATGTCTACAACTCTGTCAAGAACCTGATGAAAAATGACCCAACAATATTCACAACATAGACCTGGGGAGAAAATACCTAAAATGGTAAGATTCAATGATGCCCATGTTGTCTCTTCTTCAACAAGTGAATTGAATAATCATTAGTTAAAAAAATAAGTGGAACAATTGAAGCACAAGTTGAAAGGAAAAATTTGATAAGGCAAATGAATTAATTAGAGCAAGAGCTACTTCTGTTGAGGGCCCAAATTATTTCAAATGTACCACAATACCAATATGACTGTATTCAACTTGTTGGAGGTGCTTATCTTTTTCCCCCTGGTCAAGGAGGAGTAAAAATGCAAAATCAGGGGTATGGTCATCATATGGGGCAATATCAATATCAATATCATGCTCCATTTCAAAATATACAAGATAATATTTATTACCTTGGAGGTGCTTACCCAAATATGCAACAAGGTGTGTATTAACAACCTCAACAACATAGACTTCAATATCAACAACAGGGATATCAAAATCAACAATATCAACCTCATCAAGGACAAATGCCACTTATAGAAGAGCCATGTGCAGATGAAAGTTGCAGCTATAGTGAAGTTCTCAGTAATAATATTCCATAGTTGAATGAAGATAAAATCGTGGAAGGCCAACTCTTCACCTTGAAAGACGACTGCAATATTGAAGATGATTTTAAGGACACACTGCATGAGGAGTACATCATCAATGGGGCAAATGAAGGAGCAAGTCCACCTAGAAACGAACAAATAGCACATCCATTGACTGACACAATTGGTGAAGAAGAGATATGTACATTTGAGAATGCTTTCCAATGTTTTCCATGCTCATTGTATGATGAAATGATAGAAGAAAATCAAATTATATCTTTCCAAGATGATGGAAGTAGAGAGTGTATCAGTAATAAAGTGAATGAAGAGGTGTGTTCACTTAGTAGTGAACAAATTTTAGATTTGTTGATTGTTGAATGCCGGAGATATACCCATAAAAATTATTCTAAAATTTCATGCCCAACCCATATTTTCTTTGATAGTGAAGGTACTTTGTGTGACAATATTGATACATTGCATGGGTTTCTTGATGAGTCTTCTCACCAAAATGATGAATTGAAGTTACAAAATGAGCCAGTATAAGAATGTTTCTCTTTCCATTTATTAGAGGATTGTTTACATAATTCTCATGGTTTGAAGCAGTGCGATACCATCTATGAAGCAACATATGAGCATTTCAATTTCTTAGTCTATTTGGGAAAAGCTTTAGTGAAACATGATGATGAAATAGACAATGATAATTATTGCATTCTCTATGAACATGTTAGAAGTTTGTCACATGGTGATGGTGTGGGAAGATACAATGATGTGTTTTAGAATGCTAGTGATGATGTTTTTTTTCAAGCTTGCAGTGATAGTGCTTTCATGATGCAGGAGCATCCTTAGTTCAAGAGCAATCTTGCATCAACCAAAAACATTAGCATTTTAGTTTTTTTCTTTTCATTTTCTAGTTCAGTTTAGTCAGTAGCATTTTTTGTATTTTGGTCTACATTCTACCACAATTTCATTTCAGACATTATAGAGTTGGACTTAGCATCTAGACACATTCTTGCACATCATAGATAAATCTCATATCATTTGGATCAGATACCAATAAGATATCACTATCAAAAGATTGACTATTTTCTCAGAAGAGAGCATCCTGATAGTCTCAGACAATCAGGTAAAGAAGAAGACTTGCAGAGTATTTCATGACTTGCGGAGCTAAATGACACATCATTCAATGTTTTTTAGGTTGTGGCTGACCTTCCTTGAGATCTGCACACCATTCCATTCATTTGCGGAGGACTTCTACATGATTAGGTCTGACTTATCTGTGTACATACATTACAACTCTTCATTGAAGTTTCTGATCTTCCTTGGCTGATGTGGTGGAATCTTATGTTCCGGAGATTATATAAATTGATGTAATAGATGCCTAGGAAAGTAGTCATTGATAATTCTAAGTTTAATAGTTCTAATATCTTATGAAGGAGCTTCAAAGCTATATCTTGTGCATATTTTGTAACTATGAGATCAGACATGTGAGCCCTAATTTGTAAGCCCACATGTTGCTGGCCAATTTTTATTTGAATCCCATGATATACTGAATGATTGAATCTGCATTTACCTCATATCTTTGAGTTGTTTATGTTGTGTTTACTCTAGTTGTACGGCTTGGACAATTCACTTTGTGGACCCTCCTAACCGTGACTACGCCAAGTGGTATCAGAGCAAAATTTGAATCTTTGGGAGCAAATTGAGTGAAGTTGGTGAAGGAATTCAGTAAGATCTTGCTATGAATAGATCACCAAATCTAAGGTAGGTTACTTTTCTTGCAACCAATCATTGTGTTGGGACCTAAAATTTCCTTCAATTTTTTGCAAAATTTTAGGTTCCCATGATGAAAAATTTGATGGCAGCACTTAGAAATGCACTTATAAAATCTGTCTTGGGAGACCATTTTGAAAAATCACAACTTGAGACCTATTCACTCTTATGCCAAATGACTTTGCAAATATGTTCATCTACCATATGTAAGTGTGTCCACCTAATTTCAACTCCCTATGATATGATTTGACAAGGTTTCGAAGCACCAAGTTGGAGGGTGCTAGAAAGATGTGTTGTCTACACAATGTTAAATCTGCCAAGGAACTCAACTTTGGAGACCAATATCTATTAGTTGGATGATGTTCATGATTAACTAATTGGTGTTCCATATTTACCCTATGATAATCTACTTCCATGTCCATTTTCAAGACCCCATCACCTCGTTAGCTATTTTTTTAAGATCAAAAGAAAATGGGATTTTCACTGTTTTCATGACTGCATTTCCAGAAAATTGCAGAGTGGTCAACTTTGACCCTTGATATCTTGTGGGAGAAGTAGATTGGTGAAAAATACTCTTGTACACATTCTCAATGGACCTAAATGATCTAATATTTCTAGTGGCAACCTCCTAGGAAGAAATTTGGTATTTTTTCGTGGTGGTGACTTGAACCCTAATTAGGTTTTTGATAGTTGCAGTTGTAGAAAATGTTGAAAGAGCTACTTTGAACAATAATATCTTGCACTCAGGATCTATTTTTCCAAATTGTTTGTTGCACTAAATTCTTGGTTCTAAATTCTACATGCCTATGAATTTTCATGACTCCAGGAGATGGTTTGACATGCTTTCCAGGATCATTTTGGAGGCTAATTGGACTATTTTGGTCATTACACAAATATGTAAGAAAGTAAATTTTAATGATTACCCATTGCAAAGTTTTCAACTCAATACCATATTAAGGCAGTCCCAAGTCAATTCAGAACAAAAAACTTGTATCAAAACAATTTTTTTTTTAGCCGGGCCCATAGGAAGACCTATCATGCCTGACACAATTATGGAGTTATAACCATTAATCATTGTAGTATTCAGTTCCAATGGCAAAGGCAATGACAATGACAAAGTGTATAAGAGTACACAAGTGAATTCATTAGGATTCAATAATATAAAATAACAGATGTTGTAGAGATGATTTTTTATACTTTAGTCAAAGTATGAACCCATAAGTATGACAAAAGGAATCTTCTAACTTCTTAAACAAGGTTGTTTAATTGAGATGGCTTCCATGATCTTCATCATCATAGTGCACAACACTTGACATTTTCAATGCAACATCTTCTAAGATAGTAAGCAGGTATCTCCAACTTCTTCATATCCATATCAAATTTAATGTAGTAGAAATAAGTGTGCAAGATTTAGAACAAGGTAGAGCACTTCAATTTCTAGCGCAATCTTCCAAACTCCAAACATCTATGTTTTAGGGCACCATTTCAATACAATGTGCAACCATAGATAAATGACATTTCTAGCATCATCTTATTATGAGGCACAATGCACTATAGAAGGGTACACCATATAATTTCCAGCATAATGTTTGCAAGTTGAGGATGAATTCCAACCATGAAGGATGGCATAACAATTGCCAAATTTAATGCCATGTGAGAAGTTTCAACGTAGTGGGAAATGAACAATGGAAAATAAACATGGATGCTAGCTACGAACCTCCTATGCAACTTTAGATTCAGATGAAGTGAAACATAAAATCAAATGAAGTGCTTATGCATAAAATGCCAAGTGGCCCCTGTTGTTTGTAGCATAAGTTATGAAGCTATATGCAGGTCTTCAAAGATCACAGTGCAATATGAAGAATGTGTAATGTTCACAATAATGCATAGACAAACAACATAGCCATTAAAATAGAGGCGTCATTTAAACTCTGATGCAGCCACTAAACAAAATAAGTTTTTAGATTCTATGCAACATCTTTTAAATTGGTCTAGCAGAAGAACATGGCTCAAAAACTAGAAGAAATCATAGCCTTATAAAATAGGAGCATAGTTATTTCTATAGTGTGAAGAATGGTGTCAAATAAAGTTGTAACTGGTGTCAAGTGACCTATTGGCCAAGTGGCCTAGACTAGACACTTCAAGTGATCTCTCTATTTATCCTCAACAACCTGGGGAAAAGGATTGTGCTCACTACATGATTACAAGAACCTATAAATTTAGAGCCAAGTGAAAGTTTGATCATCCTACATGGGTTCTAGTTGGTGGAATCTCATATTAGAAAGAGGTATCATCTATTGCCTCAAGCAGTGGTCAACCACTAGAGAGGCCAAGAGAGGCTAAATGAACTTATTTATGAAGACCGACATGCAAATTTGGTACTAAATGCAAATTTCATCATCCTAAAGATCGGTTGGAAGCATCAAAATCATCAGGGAAGAAGGTAAGAATGCAGAGAGTGAGAAGACGGATAAGGGTTGTGATTTAAGAAAGCTTGCAAAGAAGGAGATATGGTTTGGGCAAAGGTGAAGTCTCATCCCTGGTGGCCTGGAAAAGTGTATAATCCTATTTTTGTCAACACACTCATGTCCATGCTGAAACAAGAGCTTTGAAACAAGACTGCAGTTAGGGAAAAAAAGATGAAAACACCTATGAGAAAACCTACATTGAAGAGACTATACTACATCGGAATGACTATTTTATGAGTCTCTTTGATAAACCAATTTCAAGAGAATTATTAAAAAGCAATATTATATGGGTAAGAGATCATAGAAGTGGGCCCCCAAAAACTATATTTAATAAACATCCCCATGAAATAGATATCTGAAATCAAATAAATATATATCGGAGTGACTTACATACATCAGAGTGATGCTTGTACTAGGAGTCCCTCCGATACGTAGATGAGCTTCTCTAAACAACCAAATTTGTTACATTATCAAAGGAACTTGTTAATATTAGAGTGAGTGATTTTTGAGTCCCTTTGAAATCCTGAAAGAACAGAAAAGGTGTAAAAAATCATCAGTGAAAGATATAAATATCGGCAGATAAAACCAAAGTGCAAATAAAAAAGTAAAATGTGATTATAGTAAAATGCAAATTTAATATTTTCTAAAGATGGGAAATTATTTTATTCAAGGGACATAATGAAATATGCCAAGCTAAGATTTTAATTGAAAATATTTCTACCCAAAAGTGAAGTACTTTTCTAGAAGAATCAATCAAGAAGGTAATTTTTTTACCTAAAGAATACTTTTTATATAATCACCAATGAAGTATTTTCACCGAAGAGGTTAAAAAGGGGTAATCATTTCCACCCAAATGAATATTTTTGCCAAATGAAGCTAAAAACACACACAGAAATATAATCAAGAAACGGGATAAAGATTAAAGTATTGAGAAATAAGGCAAATAAGTTAGATTAAATATTTTATTATTGAAGGTAATCAAAATAACAAAAGGTTGCAGACGGTTATGTAAAGGGTCATAATCCTAGAAAATTTAAATTATTTATAAAAAAAAGGATACAAGAACCAATAATCAGAGCAAGCAGCAATTAGTAGATTACGAAATAAATAAATAAAGACTTCCAACATGAATTGTAAAATCTTCTGGAGTAATTTATGGAGAGGAATATTATAATCTGGTGTCCAAAAATTTTGGTGTTCAATTATTTGTTAATGTTCATTCATATGTGTTATCTGTGCTGTCTCCAGAATGGTTTTCCTTTGTTATTTAAACTAATATATCAAGGATATACTTAATTTATCAGAGCACATTTGCTACTTCTATGTGATATGCTTGATTGGTTTTCGTGAGAAGTTTATTTAAGTCCCTCTAAGTGATTTCTATTTATTGGTCTCTTCCCAGAGTTAAAATCCTTTAAATAAATCATCTTGGTTGGTTTCCTTCATACTAGAATTAAAAGTCCTTTCAACTGATCAGAATAGCATGGGAAAATATCATTGGGATCAATAAGAAGAGCCTTATAACCAATATTATTGCACGTTTATACAAGGTATAAACATTTGAAAAGTGCCAAATAATTTGAGTTAAGCCAAGAGGGAGGACACATCTATCATACACATCCTGACTCCGTTGCCCACTATAGATAAAGCACTGGTGATTATAGAAAACATTTCAAAACCTTATTCACATATTGAAAATCTCACACATTAAGAGTAGGAGTAGTTATTAAAGATTATATCTATCCCACACTTACATGCCACTTTGGATAGATCCCTAAGTTCAACTTTTAAATCTAGATCAAGGTACACTTGCCTAGGTCTAGTAGAACCTAAAGAGAAGAGAGGTTTCAACCATATCAACCCTGTTTCATTAGCCAAAAGAGTTACGAGATCTTGGCATTCTCTTATGGTTTACAACATGCATTTTTGAGACCTAATAGAATTAGCAACTCCGCTGGGGACTAATTCAAAATCTTGGTTAAAGACCATCTCATTACAGAGTTAGTAAAGTTTTGAATTCAAACACAGATTGGTAACTCTGCTGGCAAGAAGGACCCAAAAAGATAAAATTATTCCCTTTTGTCAAGAGGTGGTGACTTTGAAAAAGAACTTGATGAAAAATATAAAAATATCTTGTAACAATACCATTTGCAGTCAAAATACATGTGTCAGAAGAAGAGAGAAAACTGGAGTTGTTAAGGGAAGAGAAAAAAGTGATTCAAGAACTACAGCAATTAAGAGCCAAACGTGCCTCAAATTCATCACAATATATATCAACATATAATGAGGATGGGTATGTGATTGTGAGTGACTCTTTGACCCCACATGTGTCTCATGATACAATCAGAAATCTTGGCAATGGATGTAGTGTATATCATATATAGCAAGACATTTTTACACCACAAGCCCCAAATCAAATAAATGCTTATCCTGTCTCACCTAGTCAAAGACTAGAAACCTACCAAGATTATGAATATAATCAATATGTTGGGCATTATCAATATCAAGTCCCTCATCAAAATAGACAGCAATGTCAACCACTTCAATGAAAATTGTATGTTTTAAACATTGATAAACCAATGAACTTCAATAGCATCCAAGGCTACCCAAATCGTTATCCAGTTGAGCTTAGAAATCATATACCTAAGTTTCATGGAGAAAAATATGAATCAGCTCGCAAGCATGTGCAACTATTTTGTGAATTTATTGAGGACTTTGAGATTTATCTAGAAGATGTCATTATGAAATGCTTTACAAGATCATTGAGGGATGATACAAGAGAATGGTGTAAAAACTTACCCATACAAAGTATATCTTCATGGGAAGATTTCAAAAGGCTATTCTTGAATTAGTTTGATGACAATTATGAAAATTATATATAAACTTTGGGGTCTCAACATATTCCAATGAGCAATGAAATGACATATGATACATCAGAAGGTGAGAGCAGTTTACAAAATGTAAATATTCCAATTGTCCTAGCCCACCCACCTCAATACCTTGTACATCACAATTAGCCCCATATCCATTATCAACAAATTGCACACATTGTTAACCCTACTGTTCATATTCAAGAGGACATAAGCTCTCTTGAGAATGTATATCAGAATCAGCAGTTTGAGGAAGAAGAGGATGCATATTTGGATATTCAAGAAAGAAGAAAAACACTTGATGAAGAAGAAATATGCACACCTGATAATGATATATATAGTAATTTGAGTGCATTTCGTGATCAAAAAATGGAGGTGCAACCATTAATGCAATATCGTAGTATTGATAAAAATAAGTTAGAAGCTGAAATACAAAGGAATAACATGCCTTGCAACAATGAAGAAAGTAAATATTGTGATCAGTCTATAGAGGATGGGTATGCAAGAAAAAATAGTTGCTATGATAGTCTCAATGATAATAAGGATGACAATATAGAAAGCCTCTCTTGCATATTAGATTATGACTATGCTTTCAGCAAGAGTAGCGTATGCTATGAAGAATCCATTGAATATCTAGATTTTGATCTACAACTAAGTGGTGCTTGCAGCTCTTATGGAGAATGAGAAGAAGAAGCAATGGATGGTGTGAATGAAGAAGCATGTTCACTCAATAGTGAACAAATTTTAGATTTGCTTACTATAGAATATCAGAAATATACACACAAGAATGATGCTGAAATTTCATGCCTAATATACATTTGCTTTGACAGTGAAGATACTTTGTGTCAGAAGGATGATGAACTTCATAATGAGTATGAAAGATTCTGCTGATGGCTACATTCTAATAAGATAGAGACAGCTAGTGGTCATGGATTTCAGTGTAGTAGTACTCCAAAAATGCACACTTTATTTGAATATGGAGGTGTTGATGGTTCAAATATATTAAATCTGCAAACTAGTGATTTTGGTGATAGAGTTTCAAGATCACAACCATGTGCACAAGCTACATGTGATGCTGAAAATAGTACTGATGTGTTTGGATCTGATGTTGTGTCATTAGATGGTGCCAACATTATAGAAAATAGATGTCAAATGTAGTTTGCTTTTTTCTTCTTCCCAGTTCAGATAGAGAGCCATCCTTTGATGGATGATAGCAAGTATGATCAAAAAAGATATCACATAGAAATTGAGTCTGGCCTATCATATAAATATGAGATTTTTCAGATCATGTCTAATTTTTAGATTCATAATAATGGAGAATATACTAGCAACATTGAAAATAATAGGTTGATGAAAGATATGAATAGATTCAACCAACCAGATTTCAATAAAATTATTAGATTGGTTTCAGTACAATGTGATGAAAATCAAGTGTATGACAAGAGAAAATATAAACTTTTCTTTTTTCTGGTGGCCTTGTACCACCAGCTATGGTGTGGTCCTTCAAGCCATATAGTTTAGGGAAAATAAGGAGGTTGTATTCTATTGCCCAATGGACAAAGCATTTGGTCTACTCCCCAGATATCTGAATTCTTGCTATGTCCATATGCTATGCCCATAAGGTCCATACATTCTCAGACAGAGCCATTGTTGGGACCTAAAATTTCCTTCAATTTTTTACAAATTTTTAGGTTCCCATGATGAAAAATTTGATGGCAGCACTCAGAATGCACTTAAAAAATCTGTCCCGAGAGCCTATTTTGAAAATTCACAACTTCAGACCTATTGACTCTTATGCCAAACCACTTTGCAAATATGTTCATCTACCATATGTAAGTGTGTCCACCTGATTTCAGCTCCCTATGATCTTATTTGACAAGGTTGTGAAGCACCAAGTTGGAGGGTTCTTGAAAGATGTGTTGTCTGCACAATGTTAAATCTACCGAGGTCAACTTTGGAGGCCAATATCTAGCACCTGGATGATGTTCATGATGAACCAATTGGTGTTCCAGATCTACCCTATGATAATCTACTTCCATGTCCATTTTCAAGACCCCAACACCTCATTTGCTATTTTTTTAAGATCAAAAGCAAATGGAATTTTCACTATTTTGATGATTGCATTTCCAAAAAATTGCAGAAGTCAACTTTGACCCTTGATATCTTGTGGGAGAGGTAGATTGGTGAAAAATCCTCTTGCACACATGCTCAATGGACCTAAATGATCTAATATTTCTAGTGGTATCCTCCCAAGAAGAGATTTGGTATTTTTTTTGGGGGTGGTGACATGGTGAGCCCTAATTAGGTTTTTGACAATTGTAGTTGCAGAAAATGTTGAAAGACCTACTTTGAATGATAATATCTTGCATCTTAGGATGCATTTGGCCAAACTATTTGTTGTACTGAATTCTTGGTTCTAAAGTCTACATGCCTATGAATTTTCATGACTCTAGCACATGGCTTGACCTATTTTCTAGGGCTATTCTAGAGACTACTTGGACTGTTTTTATCATTACACAAATATGTCAGAAGTAAATTTTAATGATTACCCATGTAACGTCAAAAAATGTCACCTTGGGGGCTTTTCCCTCATAAGGTTTAGCTCCAGGGTCTTTAGAGTGCATTTAGGACATTTTAGTTCATATTTTAGCATCCTGATGGAATGAAACCTAAGTCCCATGGTAAATAGGAGCTAGGTGGACCCCTTGCGCTATACCCTACCTAAAATAGGGGGAGGACTTGGGCACCCGCACCCTAGTCCTACCCTATTTTGGGGTAGCCCCAATTTCTAGGTGTCAGTTTATGACCGTTAGGAGGTTATTTTGCTTACATGGTAAAGTTTGATTTTTAATGTCTTGGCAGGAATGCTTGTAGGTGCATATATAAGCAAGCTTAGGCATTTGTTTGTAAACTAGATTGCAATTAGATACAAAGTGTGATGTTCAAGTGTTCTCAAGGTGATTCAAGGCTTCCATTGTGTTGCAAGAGCAGACTTGTGTGTTTTGTGTGTTGATATTTGCATATTTGAGCTTTAATCTCCTCATGGCATGAAGAGCCTCTTCCTCCATGAGAGCTTCACTACAAGGTGACTTATCATTGTGTTTTTATCATTGATTCATTTGGTTTTGGCCTCTACATCTCAAGGGCATGCCCTCTTTATCTGACAATGGTGTTTAGAGACTTAAGTGTCCTCTGGGGTTTAACTAAGGCAAACCTCTAAACACCACAACCCCTAAACCAAGTCTTGTGATTGCAAGTTACAGGTGTTGCACCTTGAAAAAGTGGAGTTGCAAGAAGGCTGGGAAGACATCAGGGATTTGGGATTTGAAGGAAAGATGGACAAAGGAGCACTTCCAGGACTAGGGCTCTCGCTCTAGTGTCCTTCGTAGATAGATTCCAGAAAATAGAAGTTATAGGGTTGATCAGTGTCTGAAGGAGGTCCAGATTCCCTAAAAAAATAGGTACCTTGGACTTGGGCACCCACTCCAGTGTCCCCGACTGTTTCGCTTCGGAACCCAGAAAACAAGTATTCTATAATTTGGTATTTTACTCCTGTCTGCAAGATCTTTTTCCATAATTCTTTAATTTGTTGTTGTATTGGCATAATTAGGTTTTAATGGTCAATTGAGCATAGGAGAAGGAAAAGTTGATAATGATGCAGAGCCACTACTCTGTCACACAAATTGATCAGCAAGAGGGTGGTCCATGTCTTGGTGAATTACTCCTATCGGCCAAACACCTTTCGCACCGAAATCCTTCCTCATACCGATGTGTCTCCAACACCACTATTGCTATGACTTCTTCCGTTGGCATAACTCAAAACCCTTCCACCGATCACTAACTCTTCATGATGTATGCCTTCACCTTTGTAACTGCTGAGAGATACATTCTTCAATGTACATTCAATATATGCATTGTCGGTGTGACCTTCTTCATCGGTGAGCGCTTTGTATATGCCCTTGATATACTGATGGCACAGCGTACAAATACTTTCACCGACTTGTGATCACCAGTTTCCTTCACCGTCTCTATCAGTTGCTTCTTCCATCTAACACAATGTATATGCGCAATATACATTCAAAACAAACAACCCGAATATGCATTCGGTGAAGCCGACCGTTGACTTTCCTTGTATCATATGAAATGCACTTTCACCACATGTAGCCGCAACATGCACTTGCGAGATACACACAAACATTCAACTGCGAGATACAAATGAAATGACATCGACATACATTAGCGATATACACACAGAATGTATACCCAACGAAACAACACAAATCTTTGCTGATCTAAACCTCTGCAAAGCATGTAACTTCATAGATCCTTTTCTCCAAAAACCACACAGATCTTAGACTTCACCAACCTAGCACATGAGGATGCTAGGATCTATCAATGATCTTGTGCATGATCTTGCAAACACAAATGAACAAAACAAAAAACACAAAAATGAACTATACAACCATTCCACCTATTTCGAAGAAATCGAACTGGTGGAGTGGACCAAGAGTCCATGTCGACCAAAAAAAATTAAATCGATTGCATAGAGAAAACCTAACGAATTCAAATGATAGAAAGATGTACAGAACTTTGTTTATTATACCTTTTAGAAAATGTGCATACAGATGCTCTATTTCTCAATTATAATCACACTGATCTCTAATCTCAACTACAACTATTGAATTGAACTGAACTCAACTGATTACATTTGATCTGCTCTAGGGTATTTATCTGCTTGCCCTAAGTAGTACCAACCCAACTCCAAGCGACTGGGAGACAACCTCCAAGTGGCTAGGAGATCTAACAACCTCCAACTACCTAACAACCTTTGTAATTACAGATCGACAAGTGTCCTTGGGACTTACAACATAAACCTAGATACAAACTAAAATAACATGCATTGGTCAAACAGACCTTATTACATAAATGGTCTTATAGGGCCTTATTAGAAATAAAAAAATGAACATCAAACAATTGAATGCCTCATGGAGGCCACCTTGTGTTAGGTGCTCCTGCACCATACACCCACCTTGAAAATAACTCATGCCACATGAGTTAAGGCTTTGTTTTGCTCTACCTATATCTTCTACTATCTCATGTCTTCGCCATGATTTCTAGACTGCAACCTGCTTCCATGGAACCAAAGACTCATGCCTAGCATTGTAGGCTCTACTCTGGTACAGGAGCACCCCATGAAGACTAGGGTCTTATGCAATTTATGCATTTTCTATATTAAATGTAATAAGGTCTATTTGACCAGACTTATCATTGGTGTTTGTAATTTAGTTTTTGGTTGTAAAGTCCTAAGACACTTATTGAGTTGTCATGATAAGGTTGTTAGTTTGTTAGAAGTTTTTTAGTTGGTTATCTCTCCTAGCTGTTGGGAATCAAGTCTGTACTAATGTTGGAAAGTAGTTAAATAGCTCAGCTCAGATCGATTGGAGGGATAGATTAAGATGGATTGAGATTTTGGTAGGAAATAGGGAAGTTCTAAAGTTGTGAAATTAGATATCTGTATCAATTTCTGGAAGCCATAAAAGAAAGATCATGTTTGTGTTGTTTTCTCATGCTTGATTTCCTTGTGTAGTCAATTTTATGGTTTGCAACCGAGATGGGTTCTTTAATCCATTCCATCGGTTGATTACTTCATAATTGGTGGAATGGTTGTATATATTAGATTAGATTTTCTATTTTGTTTCTATGCATTTTTGTTTTCATAGGATCGAGTGTTGCAGCATGTTGAGATGAACCCTAGCATCCTCATGTGCTAGGTTGTTAAAGTTAAAAAAATCTATATGTTTGTAGAAGGTACATGTTGGCACAGTCACAAGCATTTTGGCTATGCAGGTCGGCATTTCAGACAATTAAAATTTATGTGTTTGAACCTATTTCAAAGGTTCAATGGTCTTTTGGTTTAACAGAGATAGCAGGTAGTACATCAGGTTCTGCAGTTGGTTGGAATCGAGTGAAAATCTTTGTTTGAACCTTGGTGAAAGGTTTAACGGTTCAACTGGACTATTTGGTTCAACCGTTCGACAATGGAGATACTGTTAGAGAAGTAGCGACAGTTGAACCAATTCGTTGAACTAGTTCAATGGTTCAATGGTCTAGTGGTTTCGAGGTTCAAAGGTTCAGCGAACAGTGATAGGTTTAGTGGTAGCACCGATTTAGTAAAGGGATGGGTTCCTGCGGTTCAACAGTGCAACTATGGATCATCGATAGCTGTTTAAACCAAGTGATTGAATTGATCTAGTTGGTTCAATGGTATAGTTGGTTCAGAGGTTCAACCAAAGAAAAAATACTCATATCGGCATAGTGGTAGGAGATACAAACCATTTGCCGATAGCGACGATCTTGTTGATAGGCGCAAAATCTAAGTTCCATCAGTCAGAGGAAGGAGCTCGGTGTGAAAGAGCTTAGACTCACCAATAGGGTGGATTTCACCGATGGAAAAAAACACACGCACACAGAAAATGGTGTGTTAGCGACTGACTGAAAATCACTTTGCCATGATCTGCTGCCTACTCTGCATCATAGTGGTATCAGAGCTAAGGTTGTATCTTTTGGGAAGGAGAAGACAACAAAATGTTAGAAGGAGAAGGGTCAGAAGAGTACCTAGCAAGGATGACCAATACTAAATTGGTTGTCCTGGTAAAGAAATAGATTACAGAGAGTAAAGCAATTAGTGCTCAGAATCAGGCATTGAAAGATGAGTTGGACAAATTGAGGGACAAAGTCAGAAGGGGAAGAGATTCTGGTGAACGAGAAGATAGGGATGAAGAGGATATTCCTAGGTAGGAAGAGATAGAGGTTCCTATAGACCAAAGACCCTTACTTAATGCTCTCAAATCTATGGAGTGAAGGACCATGGATATGAAAATAGACATGCCAATGTTTACAGGAAAAATGGAACCTGATTCAGTGATGGAGTGGATAGACTCCTTGAACAATTTCTTTGAAACAGAGGAAATACTAGAACACCAAAGAGTGACAATAGCTCAATCCAAAATGAAAGGGGCTGCACTAACCTGGTGGAATTTCATCCAAGATGACAAGGTGAAAGAAGGAAAGAATAGAGTTGCTACGTGGAAAAAGATGATGGCTTTAGTGAAGGAAGCCTATGTTCCATTAGATTACAACATCCAATTACATAAGAGGAGACAAAATCAGAAACAAAAGGAATTAGATGTCAGTGCATACACTGAAGAGTTCATGAAACTATGTCTTAAGACAAAGGTGAAGGAGAATGAGGAAGAGAAGGTAGCTAGGTATCTCAATGGGTTGAGATTTGCCATCCAAGAAGACCTAAATCTGCATAATCCAGATACAATTCAGAAGTGCTACCAATTAGCACTCAAGGTGGAAGAGAAACTAAAGAGAAGACAAGAGTAGAACAATAGAGGAAGAGGAAGACAACAAAGAGGGGGAAGAAGTCCTTTCAGAGGCAGAGGAAATGGATTTGGACACCAAGGTGAAACCAATCAAGAGAGCAGCAAAGGAGACAATAGTCAAACTCAAAAGGGAAGTTATGATCAAAAAGGAAATTTTAGGGGTAGAAGACCACCATTCAGAGGGAGATCTCAGGATAGAGGAGCTATTAGATGTTACAATTGCAATCAGGAAGGCCACATAGCTAGTAGATGTCCAAAGAAAGCAACAAGTTCAATGGGAGAAAGGAGGACAAATCTGATCCAAGAATCTGATTGCCAAAGTATGACAAGTTCAAACATATATCAAAGTGTGAATGCTCCTGATGGTTATGGGTATCCTGAAAAAAGGAGAATCTTTGATGATTAGAAGAGAAATAACCACCATGAAGGTGCCTGACAGAGAACCCCCATAGAGAAAGTCTCTTTTCAAAACTACTTGCAAGGTAGGAGGCAAGGTATGTAAAGTTCTGATTGACTCTGGATCTACTGAGAATTTTGTGTCTATTGAAATGGTAGAAAATCTTAATCTTAGGAGGCTACCACATCCTTGCCCATACAAGATCTCATGGCTCACTCAAGGTCAACAAACAATTGTGGAAGAACAGGCTTGGGTAGAGTTTGAAATTGGACCATACAAGGATAAATTGTTGTTTGACATAGCTCTGATGGATTCTTGCCATCTCCTATTTGGAAGACCATGGCAATATGATTTGAGAGCACAACATGATGGAGTTAGAAATACTTATTCAATCACCAAGGATGGTAAGGTGATAGAATTACTGCCACTGATGGAGAAGGAGGTAGAATCAAAAGGAAAAGAAGTTAAGGTAATGATGGTAGAAGGCAAACAGTTCATGACAGAAATAGCAGAAGAAGGAGCAGTTGCATATGCTCTAATTCCATGCCTAAAAGTGAATAAGGAACAGTAGCAAGAAGTCAAGGGAGAGAAGAGACAAAGATTTATAGATCTAGTTGTCCAAGAGCTATTGGACAATTACAAAGGCATCATTTCTGATGGAATGCCAAGATCTCTACCACCTATAAGAGATATTAGTCACTGTATAGACCTGATCCCAAGATCTACACTTCCAAACAATATAGCATACAAGCCTACCCCAGAGCAGAATGCAAAGGTAGCAAGACAGATTGAGGAATTGTTGGACACAGGCCTAATTGGCAAAAGTTTAAGTCCATGTGCAGTACCAACTATACTAGCACCAAAGAAAGAAGGCACTTGGAGACTTTGCACTGATTCAAGGGCTATTAACAAGATCACAATCAGGTATAGGTTCCCAATACCCAGGATAGAGGATTTGCTTGATTGTTTGGGAGGTGCCAAATACTTCACAAAAATAGATTTGAAAAGTGGCTATCATCAAATCAGGATTAGGCCAGGAGATGAATGGAAAACTACATTTAAGACCAATGAGGGATTGTATGAGTGGAAGGTCATGCCTTTTGGTTTATCCAATACACCTAGTACCTTTATGAGATTGATGAATGAGGTCTTGAGAGAATTTATAGGCAAATTTGTCATAGTATATTTAGATGACATTCTAATTTTCAGCAATACAAGGGAAGAACACCTCAAACATATAGACCTGGTTCTCAAAAGGTTACATGAAGAACAGCTAATGATAAACTTGGAGAAGTGTTTGTTTATGCAGGAGGAAATTATCTACTTGGGTTTTGTCATCTCACAGGGAAAACTAAAAATGGATCAGGAGAAAGTAAGTGTCATATTGTCTTGGCCAACTCCCAGAACTATGAATGATTTCAGAAGTTTCCATGGGTTAGCAACCTTCTATAGGAAGTTTATAAGAGGGTTTAGTCATGTCTGTGCACCCATGCTTGACACCATAAAAGGAGGACAAAAGTACAGATTCACTTGGACAAAGGAGGCAGATGATTCATTTGAAACATTGAAGAAGAATGTGGCACATCAGCCAGTCCTTGCTCTCTGTGATTTTAACAAGATTTTTCAGGTAGAATGTGATGCAAGTCACATGGCAATTGGAGCAGTACTCAGTCAAGAAGGTAGGCCTATTACATTTTTCAGTGAGAAACTAAATGATGCTAAGAAGAGATACTGATCCTATGATTTGGAGATGTATTCTCTAGTCCAGTCACTCAAAAAGTGGAGGCATTACTTGATGCCAAAAGAATTCATAGTGTTTATAGATAATCAGGACCTTAGTTTCATAAACAGCCAAGAGAAGCTGAACCATCGACACATGAAGTGGGTAGAAACTTTGCAAGCTTTCACTTTCACACTCAAGCATAAGAAAGGGGTCAAGAATAAAGTAGTAGATGCTTTAAGCAGGAGGGCTCTCACCATAAATTAGATTCAATTGGAGAGTGTTGGTATTGATTCCTTAAAGACTATGTATGATGTTGATGAAGACTTTGGAGAGATCTACAAAGTATGTACTTCCTTTGGAGACAAATATCATGTTGAATACTCTAAATTTCTGATACAAGATGGATTACTTTTCAAAGGTGGATAGTTGTGCATTCCCCAGTGTTCTACGAGACTGAACATAATTAGGGAGAAACATTGTGGAGCCATGGCAGGACATTTTGGTCTGGATAAGACTCTTGATCTGGTGAAGAGGCATTACTTTTGGCCAAAGGTACAATCAGATGTCAGAAAATTTGTGGAGACATGTGTGATCTATCAGAAGGCAAAAGGAAGATCTACTAATGCAGGTTTATATCAGCCATTGTCCATTCCTTCTAGACCATGGGAAAGTATAAGCATGGATTTTGTGTTGGGTTTACATAGAACAAAGAAGTGATATGATAGTGTCTTTGTTGTAGTTGACAGATTCAGCAAAATGGCACATTTCTTACCATGTAAAACCACTTGTGATGCTTCATATGTTGTAGATCTATTTTTTAAGGAAATTGTGAGAATACATGGATTTCCATTGAGCATAGTGTCAGATAGAGATGTGAAGTTTATTTGTCATTTTTGGAGGACTCTTTGGAAGAAGCTTGGAACCAATTTGTCTTTCTCATCAGCTTATCACCCTCAAATAGATGGCTAGACTGAAGTGGTCAATTGGTCATTGGGAAATCTGCTCAGATGTTTTACAAGATAGCATGGAGAGAAATGGAATAACATCCTGTCACAGGCAGAATTTTCTTATAATGACACCATCAATAGAAGTACAGGAAAGTCACCTTTTTAGGTAGTATATGGTATCCATCCCAGTGGTATTTTGGAGCTAAGAGATATACCTATAGGAGAGTCTATTAGTGCAAATGGAGAAGCTTTTGTATCCACAATCAAAGAGGTGCATGATCAAGTCAAGATCCAACTCCAGCAAACTACTTTGATGTACAAAGCATATGTTGATAAAAAGAAGAGAGATGTACAATTTGATGTTGGAGATTTGGTGTGGGTTAATTTGAAGAAGGAAAGACTCACAAAAAGAAAACATACCAAACTAATGCAAAGGAAGATTGGACAATGTCAGATTTTGAAGAAATATGGACAGAATGCTTATGAAATCCAACTTCCTTCTGATCTTGGATTGTCACCTATTTTCAATGTATGTGATTTAACTCCATACAAACATAATGCAGATGTAGAACAGGAACCACTACAGGGCACAGCAGATGATGATATTCCTAAGCATGATCCCCCAACATTATAGAAGATTTTAGATTCCAGAATGGCAAAGAAGACCAGGAACAGAGAGTACATGGAGTACTTGGTAGCTTGGCAAGGGAAACCTAATTCAGAGGCAGTTTGGATGACTGAAGAGTAGATCATCAAATAGGGTGCAGATCTTCAAACTCTCATCTCAAGTGGACTTGAGATTTCTTCTCTCAGGGAGTATGGTATAGGAGCACCCCACGAAGACTAGGGTCTTATGCAATTTATGCATTTTCTATATTAAATGTAATAAGGTCTGTTTGACCAGACTTATCATTCATGTTTGTAATTTAGTTTTTGTTTGTAAATTCTTAGGACACTTATCGAGCTATCATGATAAGGTTGTTAGTTTGTTAGAAGTTTGTTAGTTGGTTATCTCTCCCAGCCGCTGGGAATCAAGTCTGTACTACTATTGGAAAGTAGTTAAATAGCTCAATTCAGATCGATTAGAGGGATAGATTAAGATAGATTGAGATTTCTATAGGAAACAAGGAAGTTCTAAAGTTGTGAAATCAGATATATGTATCAATTTCTGGAAGCCATAAAAGAAAGATCCTGTTTGTGTTGTTTTCTGGTGCTCAATTTCCTTGTGTAGTCAATTTTCTAGTTTGCAACCAAGATGGGTTCTTTAATCCATTCCACCAGTTGATTACTTCGTAATCGGTGGAATGGTTGTATATATTAGATTAAGTTTTCTATTTTGTTTCTATGGATTTTTATTTTTGCAGGATCGAGTGTTGTAGCATGCTGAGATGAACCCTAGCATCCTCATGTGCTAGGTTGTTAAAGTTAGAAAAATCTATATGTTTGTAGAAGGTACATGTTGGCGCAATCGCGAGGATTTTGGCTGTGTAGGTCAGCGTTTCAGACAAATAAAATTTCTATGTTTGAACCTATTTCAAAGGTTCAATGGTCTTTCGATTCAACAGAGATAGTACATCAGGTTCTGCAATTGGTTGGAATCGAGTGAAAATCTTTATTTGAACCTTGGCGAAAGGTTTAACGGTTCAACTTGACTGTTTGGTTCAACCATTCGGCGATAGAGATAGTGTTAGAGAAGTAGCGACAGTTGAACCAATTCGTTGAACCGGTTCAACAGTTCAATGGTCCAATGGTTCTGAGGTTCAAAGGTTTAGAGAACAGTGATAGGTTTAGTGGTAGCACCGATTCAGTAAAGGGATGGGTTCCTGCGGTTCAACAGTGTAACTGTGGATCACTGATAGCTATTTAAACTAAGTGATTGAACTAATAGTGTTGGTTCAATGGTACAGTTGGTTCAGAGGTTCAACCAAAGAAAAAATACTCATATGGGCGTAGCGGTAGGAGATACAAACCATTTTCTGATAGCGATGGTCTCACTGATAGGCACAAAATCTAAGTTCCATCGGTCAAAGGAAGGAGCTTAGTGTGACAGAGCTTAGACTCGTCGATAGGGTGGATTTCACCAATGAAAAAAAACACACACAAAAAAAAATGGTGTGTTAGCGATTGACTAAAAATCACTTTGCCATGATCCGCTGCCCGCTCTGCATCATACTCACACCTTGCTTTCTTATTGCCACCTCTATCAAAACACTTGCATTATACACCTTGTTTGATGCTTCTTGTACTACTTCTATGGTAGGATATGTTTTCCTTCCAACTCCTGTTGGCTCTAGAGGATAAACAATATTCCCTACGAGGATAGCATCCTCTTCATTCCAATCAACTTGTGGCTACTTGTAGACCTATTCTTTGACCTTCTACTGATCCATTGCAGACATTACCATCTGATCTCCATCATTCAAAACTGAAATCACCTTCAAATTGTGATCTTTGACAACCCCACTCCTTGAGACATCCTCAACTATCCTTGTCTTTTCTTCATTGATCTTCACAAACTCTTTCATACCCATCAAAATGATCTTGGCTGTCTACTTTGCTTCAGTATCCTCCTACAATGGTGTCATCACAAAAGTCTTTCCATCCTTCTTGATGGTGTATGTGTTAGCATATCCATCATACAATGCTTGCCTATCAAATTGCCATGGTCTACCTAAAAGTAGGTGACAACACTCCATGGGCAAAATGTCACATAAAATTCTCTCCTTATATTCTCCAATCTAAAAATCAACATATGCTTGTTCACTTACCAAAACTGTCACATACCCAAGATGCCTTGTAAGGAGTTTGATGAGGAATTCTTTCTATGTTCAATTTATCCACCATTTCCCTGGACACCATATTATCTATTGAACCAAAATCTATGACTACCTTGCATATTTTACCATTGCTTCTGCAATTGATCCTGAAAAGAGCTCTCCTCTGTGATGGTTCAACATTCACTGGTTCTTTGAGCAACGTCCTCTTGATGATTAGACTTTCTCCCATTTCTGATTCTAGATTCACTTCAGGAGTTGGCACACTCATTGCATCCTCTTGAGTCAATGGGGTTCTTCTCTCATTGCCATGAGAAGTTGAGGCCTTCTCTGGACACTTATAAGCTAGGTGCCCTTTATGATTACAATTATAAAATCTCATATTGGAGAACTTGGATTCTCTACCTGATCCATTTGTCCCACCTCTTTCATTTGGCCTTTTGCCTCTATAGCCTCCTCTGCTACTTGAGTCCCCAACTTGCTCTTCTTGGCTAGACTCACCACTAGGCCTCTGGTTAGGACTTCTTCCTCCAAAACTGCCTCTAAAATGTCTGTCATCTCTTCCTCTACTCTATTGCTCACCTTTCTGCTTCAGCTTCTCTTTAGCCCTTAATGCTACTTGAAAGCATTTTTCCATAGTTTCAGGTGTAAATAAACTTATCTCATCTTGAATATTGATCCTCAGACCATTTAAATACCTTGCTACCTTGGCTTTTTCATCCTCCATGTACCCACAATGAAGAGTGTATTTCTGAAACTCCTCAATGTAAGTAGCCAGATCCATATCCTTTTGTTTAAGGTTCTACATTTTCTTGTAAATCTGCACCTCATAGTTAGTTGGAAGGAACTGGGACTTGATCTTCTCCAGCATTATGTTCCATGAAGATATCATACTTTTCCCATTCTTTACCCTCTCTCCATGGGTGTAATTCCACCATGTAAGGGCAGCACCTTTGAGTTTAGTTTTTGCAAACTTAACCCTCTTACTTTCAGGAACTTCTTTGTACTCAAAATAATTGTTCAAAGCCTCATTCCACTCCATGACTTCCTCAACATTCATCTTTCCACTGAACATGGGAACATCTATCCAAGCCTCTGAAGAGTCCTTACCAATTGCCTTAATGTCTTCCAGGAATTGCTTTTTTTCAGCCGGCATCTTTGTCCCTTCTTGTTCCTTTGCTTCTTCTTCCTCTTTCTCTTCTTCTCCATTGGAATCATCATCTAATTTCTTTTCTATTTTCATTGCCTTCAACTCAGCCTGGAGTGCTTCCTTGACCCTAGTTTTGATCAGTTCCTCCATCTCCTTAAATTTCTTGACCACTTTGGTGGTCATCCCCTTTGGAGGCATATGGATAGCCTCTCATTTGCTTTCTCTGTCTGACATAAATATTCATAGACAATGCCAACACTCCTGTAAATACTCAATTCGACTACAACACAATGCTCAATCAGATATTGCTGCTACATACCCATTCCTCTCATCCAACAATAGATTCTATAGGTGTACTACCACTCTCTCTCAGTGGCCTTACTCTGCACCCTCTTCCAGCCAAATCTCTATTGGTGAATGGTCTTGACAGACCTCATCATCATCTATCAACACACTACAGGAATAGGATTCATCTGCCTACAAAAAATTAAATACATAAAAACCTCTGCCTAGAGCTTTCGCTAGCTCTAATACCAATATGATGCGGATCCACTGCTCTATCACACATATTGATCGGCAGGAGGGTGGTCCATGTCTTAGCAAATTACTGCTATCAGCCAAACACCTTTCGCACTGAAATCCTTCCTCATACCGATGTGTCTTCGACACCACTATCACTATGACTTCTTCCGTTAGCATAACTCAAAACCCTTCCACCGATCACCGACTCTTCCTGATGTATGCCTTCACCTTTGTATCTGTCGAGAGATACATTCTTCAATGTACATTCAGGATATGCATTGTCGGTGTGATCATCTTCATTGGTGAGCACTTTGTATATGCTCCTGATATACCGATGGCATAGCTTGCAAATACTTTCACCGACTTGCGATCACCGGTTTCCTTCACCATCTCTACTGGTCACCTCTTGCATCTAACACAATGTATATGTGAAATATACATTCGAAACATACAACCTGAATATGCATTCGGTGAAGTCGATCATTGACTTTCCTTGTATCATATGAAATGCATTTTTACCAAATGCAGCCACAACATTCACTTGCGAGATACACTCGAACATTCAACTGCGAGATACACATGAAATGACCCTGACATACATTAGTGATATACACACAGAATGTATACTCGACGAAATGACACAAATCTTCACCGCTCTAAACCTCTGCAAAACCTGTAACTTTCTAGATCCTTTTCTCTAACAAACACATAGATCTTAGACTTTGCCAACCTAGCACATGAGGATGCTAGGATCTATCAATGCATCTTGTGCATGATCCTGCAAACACAAATGAACAAAATGAAAAACACAAAAACAAATTGTACAGCTATTCCACCGATTTTGAAGAAATCTAAACAGTGAAATGGACTGAGTCCATGTCAACCACAAAATAGTAAATTGATTGTACAAAGAAAATCTAACGAATTCAAATGATAGAAAGATGCACAGAACTTTGTTTATTACGCCTTTTAGAAAATGTGCATACAGATGCTCTATTTCTCAATTACAATCACACTGATCTCTGATCTCAACTACAACTATTGAACTGAACTGAACTCAACTTATTACATTCGATCTACTCTGGGGTATTTATCTACTCACTCTGAGTAGTACCAACCCAACTCCAAGTGGCTGGGAGACAACCTCCAACTGCCTAACAACCTTTGTAATTATAGATCAACAAGTGTCCTTGGGACTTACAACATAAACCTAGATACAAACTAAAATAACATGCATTGGTCAAATAGACCTTATTACATAAATATCTTATAGGACCTTATTAGAAACAACAAAATGAACATCAAATAGTCGAATGCCTCATGGAGGCCACCTTGTGTTAGGGGCTCCTGCACCAGATAATTAATTCCTTAATCTAAGTTTCCCTACATCTGAAAGTGACTCTAGGGTATGATAGTGCTTGCCATTCGACCCTAGATCCTTCAATGTATAGTGGAGAGGCAGATTTAAAAACCTAAGCAACAAAAGATTAATGAATCCAATTTTACCCTAAACATTTTGGTGAACCCATGTTTGTGGACTTAAATTGTAACTTACTGAGTTTTTTTCTTCAGATTTGGATTGATTTCATTCATTCATTTGGTCATTTATTTTATTTCATTGAGAAAAAATCAAAAAAATTGAAAAATTGGAAAAATACAAAAAAATTGCATTGTTTGCTTACTAAATTGCATCAATTCTTTCTAAATTTTCCTAATTCATATTTTTACATCAGATCTTATATAAACTATAGAAAAATACCAAAAAATTAGAAATTTAGCTTGCATTTTCATCATTTAATTGCTAGGGTTTTGTGGAAATTTTGACAATTTTATATAACCTAGTAATTCCAAAATCTAGGGTCTGTAGGAAAAATCTTTTATCATATTTTTCTACTGATTTTATAGGCTCATTAAAATTTGCATTTCACTGTAGTCTTGTATTTTAGTGTGAATTTGCATTTAGATTTAAAATATTTGCATTTTTACATAGAAAATTTCAACAAAAACTAGCAATTTTCATGCATTTTCATTAAATTTGCATGGGCATTTTGCATGTTAAGGCTTGAAAATCATTTTCAGATCTGAGAGTAAGTCAATTTCATCATAAATCAGACTTCAAAGCATTCACATAAAATTTTGTTCCAAGATCTCAAACCGAGGGCTTCAAAAACAACAATTTCCACTAAATTTGGCCTTATAGACTCTCCAAACTTGCACTGTAGGTGTGTTGTGAAAGGTATTTTTTCATAATTTTTCTTTTATCAGGGTAATAATTTGCTTCCCCTCATAAAAAGCTTCACAACACCCTTTTAACGGGCTCTTGTGGTGAAAATTCGGTGAAAAACTACACATTTTGGCTATTTTTGCCCTAGGGTTTGGCCTAGTTTGCACTCCAATTGTGTTGTGATCAATTTTATGGATTTAGGTGATTTATATTACTAATATTCTTCACTTTACCTCCTAAAATTCCTTACAACACCTCTTTTTTTGGGTCTTGGAGTTGAAAAACCGTGAAAAATTGCATATTTTGCTATATTTTCACTAGGGTGTTACCTTTAGTGGCACTATAATCATGTTGTGTTGGGTATTTTTGCATAAATTGGCTATTATTGTTGATATTATTTACTTTCCATCATCATTTTCATCACAACACCCTTTGTTACGATCTTTTGCATTGAATTTTGGTGAAAAAAGTGCTCATTTTGACATATTTTCACTATATTTTGACTTGGCATTATCTTTGATTTGCATCAAGAGTGTGTTGAGAAGGATACTTTTGTTGTTCTGGACTGATATCAGACATATAACTTGTTTCCCTAGACTGAAATCCTCATAGCATCCTTTGTTTCATTGAAAAAGTACAAAAAATCAAGCATTTTAAGATCATTTTTGCATATAGTTTTGCACTTGACTTTTGCATAAAGTTGAAAAGTCTTTTCAAAATCTGGTCTTACATTGAAATGGCACCTTCATGTCATTTTTCAATGGTATCTTTGCATGCAGTTGTCAAAAACCTTAGTTTTGACCAATTTTTAACCCTCACGAGTGAACATCCTACGATATTAGAAAGCTTAACTGAGTTCTTCTCCATGAGTAGCAAGGAAAAGGCTGATGATGATCCCATAAGTTATTCTACTTCCCCTATAATTGAATACCCAAATGAGAAGACTAGGGATAGCTTTAGTAATTCCACTACTCTCCCTGGCCAAGATGAAGCATTTGTGAATAAAGAGCTCCCTTTAACAAAGAACATTCCATGGGTAGAAAATAAACATTCATTTAACATTAATCACATTCCTACCTCTGTGGATCCTCCCACTAACCTTCTTCCTTTAGTTGATTGTTCACACACCTTGAGTTTCACTAAGGAAGAGAAGACCTTTAATGTCCCTCCTTTGTTTGAATATTCAAGTCATTTGGATGCCACTAAGAGGATAGAGAATAAATACGATAGTAAGCTTCAACAAGAACATATTCCACCTAGACAAAGGACCTTTCATCTTGGTGCTTCCTCCTCTACAACATAAAAATTCATAACAAAGCAAAGCCGTATGAGTTGTAAAATACATCAACGTCAACTTGCAAAAAGGAGGAAGGCAAGGCGACGAGCTTACCTTAGATCTCAACAAGAAAACATCAATCCCAACATTCAACCAAACAATAATGATCCTAACGATGAACAACATAATGAGAAAGATATGAATATGGCTATGGTACCTTATGTCCCATTGTCCTCTAACATTAGGAAGTGAGAAGATGATGACGATGATTTGCTTATAGACAACTTCTAGCCCAAAAGGGGCCCTATAGGTAAGTATCTATAAAATTTTATTTCTATCATAATGTGCTTCCTCTGTGATGTATTACATGTTGTTTAGGCCTCCTGGAATGACCTTAGATTCTCCCGTAAGGTTCAGAATACCAGGAGATCAACTCTGTTGTGACCTTCTTCTATTTGTTTCATCATTCTTCTAAACTTGCTCTCTCTCTGATTTCATTGTTGTGTGTTGTGTCTTACAGACATAACATCGTGGTTGGTGACTTGGGGGCACCCTCCTACATGACTATCCCTAAGATACTTGTTTTCTCCTCTCTTATTTATTGTTTCCCTTCCTCTAGTGTTTCCATCTAGTGGACGGATGACAACAAACATTTATACTGATGCAGACCTAGTGTCCCTTTTGAGAGCAATCAAAAATTGGACTTAGTTCCTAATATGCCGATGGGTTGTATATATTATCCAATGCTTGGCTAGTGGAAGCACTTGTGCTTTCCGCATAGTGAATTTCATGATGTTTCTATCACATTTACAAACCTTAACAATACTGCTGCTTCGTGCACCTTTATTTGCCTTTGAATCTAGCCTTGGTGGTACTCGATTTAGAGAGCTTCGTGATATAGCCCTTGGTTATCCTCAAACTTTGAATTCATTGTATAACCTTGGCTCTTTGTGTGGTTAATCATATGCATTGATGTTGTTGTTTATCATGATGTTGTAGACACTAACATGTTTCTTGCAGGGATGTGTTTGTGGGAACATTTGGCAATTGTAAAGTACATGTCACCTCCGGAGGGCATGGGCTTTGTGAAATTTGATGTTCCCTTGTGTGTTTTCTTCCTACCTTAACATGCTTGATATTGATAACTGATATCAACCACCTTAAGGTGGGGGCATATAAGGTAAGCTATGTATTATAGATGTTAGCAATGTGTTTGACCTCAGATGCAAAGACTTGCACCCCAGAGTAGTGCATCATGCATCTTGAGTTTGTTTGCAATCAATCAATCAATCATGTAAGCCATCTGCGGAGGTGGGATATCATGCATATCCTTTCTCTTAAGCCCTCTGTAGAGGCACAAATGGTGTATTTCTCAAAGCAGATTGCATCATCCTGTCATTTTCAAAAGTCCTTTGTAGAGGTGGGGATTGGTTCTGTGACTAATTCAACCCTTAAGCATGTCTTCAACGATTGTTGTGGCGAAGCCCAATCATCGGTGTGTGCCTGTAATGTGCCTAAGATGGTGTTGGACTTAGAAATAGGTACACTCTATCACTTGTCTGTCATGTTTTCTCCATGTCTTCAAGTGTGTGTGTTTTGTCATGCTTGTTTTGTATGGTGTGTGTGTTGCCCCATGTGCAAAGACCAGAGCCTTTGAGTAGTGTTTCATGCATTTTGGGAGGTTTTGCGTGTATTGCGTGTGTGTTGCCCCATATACAAAGACCAGCGCCCCTGAGTAGTGCTTTGTGTATTATGGAAGGTTTGTTTACTTTCCAGTACTTGCATTTGTATTTCATATATATGAGAAAAAGAAAAGAAAAGATATCATTTCTGTCTTCCATGCATTAATGTGTCTTCTATGCATTGACTATCTACTTCATGTTCTGTGTGACTGTTACTATCTTCTCTATGTTTTGCCTACCTGTTACTATCTTTTATGCAGTTGGCATGTCTTCTCCGTGCTTGGTGTGTTTGTTGTGTCCTTACTTTAATGCATGTTTGGGCCTTGCATTCATACATACATTAAAGTGGGGGCTAAATGTAACATTAAAAAATGTTCCCTTAGGGGCTTTTCCCTCATAAGGTTTAGCTCCCAGGTCTTTAGAGTGCATTTAGGACATTTTAGTTCATATTTTAGCATCCTGATGGAATGAAACCTAAGTCCCAGGAAAATAGGACCTAGGTGGACCCCTTGAGCTGTACCCTGCCTAAATAGGGGGGAGGACTTGGGCACCCATGCCCTAGTCCTACCCTATTTTGGGGCAGCCCCAATTTTTGGGTGTCGGTTTATGACCGTTAGGAGGTTATTTTGTCAACAAGGTAAAGTTTAATTTTTAATATCTTGGCAGGAATGCTTGTAGGTGCATATATAAGCAAGCGTATGTATTCATTTGTAGACTAGATTGCAATTAGATAGCAAGTGTGATGTTTAAGTGTTCTCAAGGTGATTCAAGGCTTCTATTGTGTTGCAAGAGCAGACTTGTGTTTTTTGTGTGTTGATATTTGCAGATTTGAACTTCAATCTCCTCATGGCATGAAGAGAATCTTCCTCCATGAGAGTTTCACTACAAGGTGACTTATCATTGTGTTTTTATCATTGATTCCTTTGGTTTTGGCGTCTACCTCTCAAGGGCATGCCCTCTTTATCTAACAATGGTGTTCAGAGACTTAAGTGTCCTCCAGGGTTTGACTGAGGCAAACCTCTAAACACCACAAACCCCAAACTGAGTCTTGTGATTACAGGATACAGGTGTCACATCTTAAAAAAGTAGAGTTACAGGAAGGCTGGGAAGACGTCAGGGATTCAAGATCTGAAGGAAAGACAGATAAAGGAGCACTTCCAGGACTAGAATGCTAGCTCCAATGTCCTCCACAGACAAATTCTAAAAAATAGAAGTTACAGGGCTGATCAGTGTCTGAAGGAGGTCTAGATTCCCTGAAAAAGTAGGTACCTTGGACTTGGACACCCGCTCCAGTGTCCCCGACTATTCTGCTTTGAAACCCTGAAAATAGCTGTTTTGTAATTTGGTATTTTACTCCCGTCTGAAAGAGATTTTTCCATAATTCTTTAATTTATTGTCATATTGGCATAGTTAGGGTTTTAATGGTCAATTGAGCATAGGAGAAGGAAAAATTGATAATTAATTCCCTAATCCAAGTTTACCTACATCTGAAAGTGACTCTAGGGTATGATAGTGCTTGCCATTCAACCCTAGATCCTTTAATGTATAGTGGAGAGGTGGATTTAAACACCTAAACAACAAAAGATTAATGAATCCAATTTTCCACTAAACAACCCACTGCAAAGTTTTCAAATCAATAGCATATTGAGGTAGTCCAAGGTCAATTTAGAATAGAAAACTCGTTTCAAAATGAAATTTTATTTAGCTGGGCCCACAGGAAGACCTGGCATGCCTCACACAGTTATAAAGTTAAAAGCATTGATCATTACAGTATTCAGTTCCAATGGCAAAGGCAAAGACAATGACAAAGTGTATAAGAGTACACAAGTGAATTCATTAGGATACAATAATAGAAATTGAAGAGATGTTGTAGAGATGATTTTTATACTTCAGTCAAAGTATGAACCCATAAGTATGACAAAAGGAAACTTCTATCTTCTTAAACAAGGTCATTTAATTGAGATGGCTTCCATGATCTTAGTCATCATAGTGCACAGAACTTGACATTTTCAATGCAGCAGCTTCTAAGATAGTATGCATCTATCTCCAACTTCTTCACATCCATATCAAATTCAATGTAGGAGAAATAAGTGTACAAGGATTTAGAACAAGGTGGAGCACTTCAATTTATAGTGCAATCTTCCATGCTCCAAACATATTTGTTTTAGGGCATCATTTCAATACAATGTGCAACCATAGATAAATGACATTTCCAGCATCATCTTATAATGAGGTACAATGCAATATAGAAGGGCATACCATATAATTTCTAGCATAATGTTTGCGAGCTAAGGATGAATTCCAGCCATGAAGGATGGCATTATACAATTGTCAAATTTAACGCCTTGTGAGAAGTTTCAACGTAGTGGGAAATGAACAATGGAAAATAAACATGGTGTATAGCTACGAACCTCCTATGCAACTTCAAATTTAGATGAAGTGTAACATAAAATCAAATGAAGTGCTTATGTGTAAAATGCCATGCGGCCCCTGTTGTTTGTGGCATAAGTTATGAAGCTATATGCATGTCTTCAAAGATCAGGGTGCAATATGAAGAATGTGTAATGTTCACAATAATGCACAGACAAACAACATAGCCATTAAAAATATAGGTGTTGTCATTAAAACTCTAATGCAACCACTAAAGAAAATAACCTTTTAGATTTTATGCAACATCTTTTAAAGTGATCCAGTAGATCATGGTGCAAAAATAGAAGAAAGCATAGCCTTATAAAAAAAGAGGATAGTTATTTCTATAGTGTGATGAATGGTGTCAAATAGAGTGGTAACTAGTGTCAAGTTACCTATTGAATAAGTTTCTAATCAGAAAACTTTGGGAGCTCATAACAAATTTGGGCAAAAGGAAGCTTTTTTTGTCTTTGAATGCATTGGCCAAGCAGCCTAGACTAGACACTTCAAGTGATCCCTCTATTTATCCTTAGCAACTTGAGGAAAAGGATCATGCTCACTACATGATTACAAGAACCTGTAAATTTAGAGCTGAGTGCAAGTTTGATCATCCTACTGTTTAGGGTGAAAATTGATAGTTTGTTTAAGCTAGGTTAAATACTACCATTTCGACTGCTAAGCATTGGGAGGACAAAGGCCAAGCTTGTGAATAAGCTTCTAATCACTTTGTTTGTCCCTTATGCTTGTGTAGTTATGAAACCTAAGGCCCTAATCAAGAATTTATCAAGTGTTATCCTTTCAACCAAGTAAAACCCTAAAATATGCCTTAAATCAGAAATATACAGAAACTAATGAAGCAATTGGCAAAATTGAGTACAAAAGTGTAAAGATAGAGTTCCAAAGATGGTATACCTATATTTTGAGGGTTACATGGACTAGGACGCCCGCTCCAGTGTCCTGAAAGTTCCCGAACTGGAAAATCTTTTGCACATGGTATCTGAGACTGTCGAAAAGTAGATACTTCAATCATGAAAAGGAGACCCAAAAAGATACTATAGAGGAAGCTGAAGCATTGTCGCCAAGAAGGAAGAAGCCCCCAAGTATGCAATCTTGCAAGACCATAATGTTAGGAACTGGATCCTGCAAAGGAACACTTGTTAGAGAAATAAAAATCAAATCAACCTGCAACCACCACCAATGAATCAGTATCAAAAATGCTATGGGGGTTGAGTGATGAGGTAGGGAGGAAATGGAGGGAGATATATGGCCCCCCTTGTTTCTACCTACTTAGTCCAAGAGTAGAAACAAGGAGATATCCATGTGTCGATTTCGAGGGAAATGTATTGTGAGGGTCATACAACGCTCAAACGCCACATTGGGGAAGAAAGAGAGCAGAACCAAGATTCCAATGTAACAAACAAAACTGAAATCAGAGTTTGACAACTCAAGAAGAGGGCTCAAGAGTGAAAGAGCACACTTTTGCACCTAGTTAGGGATAGGAATTCTCACTCACTTACTTTATGTAAAAGGGAGTTGTCACTTATCATTAACTCATTCTTGTTTCTTATCATTGCAGAGAGATAGAAGGAGAATAGGAGAACAACCATGCTGAGCCAACGTCCATACCATCCACCATGACTAGAGATGCTCTAAGCCTGAGTGGTAGAGAGACACTTTGAGGCTAAGGTAGGGTCCTGATTCCATCCTTCTATCATCTCTCATTGTACATTTATCGATGTCTATGCCAAGAGGGGAAGGTGGATAGGGTTCCCAGACAGGGGCGTCCAGGTCCACCTAGGGTACCAGAGTCTCTCTGGGGTGCCCTAGTCCCACATGGATGCTAGTGTCCTTCTGGGGTACCCTAGTCTTCCTAGGGTGCCCTTGTCTATAGAGGACACTAGGCCTAGGCACAGGCATTCTACTTAGGTCATGTTAGCTTATTTTGGTTTCTAGCGAGGATTTTGATACTCTTGCTTCCTTTTCAATCTATAGGATGTCCCTAAGATGCATGATCACACAGGCGATCATCTGATGGCACTTTTGTGAGAGCGTGCTAGCACTTTGACTGCCACAGAGAGAGAGCATTTATAGATGATGGGCCTATGGTGAGTGTTTGAGATGCCCACAATCAGATTCCACTACGCAATGCTTATGGCACTGATGGAGAGATGAGATGCAGATACATCCACATTCCATTTACTGACTGGCAAGATTACCATCACACTAGAAGATGCATTTAGGATCCTTCGATTGCTGATATGAGGAGAGACAGTGAGGATTGTTGGACATCACTCAGTGGAGTATACTCGCGAGAGTTAGTTGTACTACTTGGGTCGCACTATTTCATAGGTAGAGTGAGGACACATTTAGCTCTGTTTACTAGAGCAGGGATGCAGAGACATTCCCTTAGATGGATGAGGCACTCATATTCATGTGGGTCTCATTCACACTATCAAAGCAATGGAGGAGAATTAGATTGACTACATATGGGGGCATAGTATGCTTGTGTACCTATATCGTGACTTAGGGTGATATGTCCACTATGAGATGAAGAGTCTAATGGTTTGTGCATTACTACAGGTTTGGGCCTTTAAGCACATCAGTTGCGTACAACCAATGGGTTTTCCTATATAAGTAGCATTCACCCATCCATGTGTCTATGCCTATCCACTTGTCAAGTGTTGGAGACATGACAACCTATTATACTAGAGAGTAGTATTTGACAGATTACAGCCTAGTGAGATCATCTGGAGACCGTATCGAGGCTACATCAGATGGCATGGTGAGCAGAGGTAGCTCACTTAGATGCAGAGGGATCAGATGATGGCCATTCACCTCGTTCATGCTGTATCATGGTTCAATTTTGACAAGGTGGCATGATAGTTTGGATAGGTATAGGATGTTCCTGCAATTCATCTGAGCTATGTGAAAGGAAGCTAGGTGTGCAGAAAATGCTTCCTACACTAATCTAATGAGGGGAGAAGAGTGCAAATTCAAATTTATCCTAACTATTATAGAAACATTAAACCATTAACATGAGATATTGTAGCAAAAACATAACAGAGAAGGTGAGACAAAAGAAGAGAGACACAAGATATACATGGGAAAAACCCTTATCGAGTGAAAAACCCCACTCCAAAACCTGCACAATGTATTATCAGAACAAAGATTATTTACAACACACTTGTAATGGAAACTCTCAGGAGTCTTCAACACTCATATCTGGAGACAAACTAGTAGCATAATAGTACCTATCAAACTTGGAATACATCTCCCTCTTCAAGCACCTGTTTATATAGAATATACAAGGCAATATTGGTCCAAACATGGAATGGGCATCCAACTTGGCCTCATGGCCCAAAACCCATGCCAAAGGACACTTTCTCAACATTGTAGAATGTTCTTGACACTTGTCCACATCTCCCATCCCAAAGAGGTCACCTATTTCCAAAATGGTCTATGACAGATGCTCGTACGACACTTATGATTGTCATAGAATTTGTCATAGCAGTTACAACTTACAACTATATGAGAATATGTCATACACAGGCTATAAATAGCATATTCTATTAGAACATGTCATAGTCCACCTTGGGGCACCCAAATATACCTTTTTCAAAGATGCTTCATGACACATGTCTTCACCTGCCTTACAAGCTTCTATTTCTGACTCTTACATGTCATAGGAATCCGTCATAACTGTTTCGGTCAATATTCCCTTACACAACATACAAGATGCTGACACATGGAAAAATGATCCTACAACAAATTGGTACACCTATCTCCTCATGTGAGGACAAAATTACAAGTTGTCATCTTCCATGTAGGATGACACACCACCATACCACATCCCACAATATGACAATATAGAATTTATAATTAATTTACAACATAGGCAATGAAAAAATAAATACAAACATAAATAATGCAAGGAATTACCAAGGTTGAGATACCTTAATTCCCAACATTCTCCCACTTTTTGAACACCTTGTAAGAGCCAATAGACTAACAGGACTTAATTGCTATAGGCCAAGTGGCCCATAGACTCCGAACACCATCTGAACTTCTCTGTGCCCACTGGCTTTGTCAATGCATCTGCAACATTCTTCAAAGTATCTACCTTCTCCAAATTTACCTTTCCATCCTCAACCATGTCTCGTACGAAGTGAAATTGAACATCAATATGCTTTGTTTTGGCACGGAAAGTTAGATTCTAAAAAGGCAAATTGCCCTCTGACTATCAGAACTGATTGTAATTTGACCTGCATCAACACCAATATCAGAACATAATCTATAAGCCAAATGGATTCCTTACAAGCATCAGTTGCAGCCATATACTCAACTTCTATAGTGAACAAAGCAACCATAGGTTGTCACTTACTCATCCAACTAATCACACCACCAAACAGTGTAAACACATAAGCACTAGTGGATCTCCTGCTGTCAATGTCACCTGCCCATTCAGAATCCACAAATCCATGAATACAAATTGAATGCGGAGGTCCTATAGCCTTGCCATGATAGAAAATGAAATAGTCAAAAGTACCCCTCAAATATCTGAACACTCGCTTAACTCCATCCCAATGTACCCATCCCAGATTAGCCATTAACCGACTAAGGACTACTGCTTGGGTAATGTCTGGTCTTGTGCAAACCATAGCATACATCAAACTACCAATAGCACTAGCATAAGGTACTCTGCTCATGTCCTCCACCTCAGTAGGAGATTTTAGACAATCATTAACAGACAACTTTGTCCCCAATGAAACAGGAACACTCAATGGTCTACAATCTGCCATGATGAACCTGTCCAACATGGTCTTCACATACTTACTCTGGCTTAACCAATGTTTTCTGTTAATTCTATTGCTTCTGATTTCCATTTTGAGAATGTACCTGGCTGCCCCTAAATCTTTCATTTCAAACTATGTTTCTAACTAAGACTTAAAATCAGAAATCATATTCTTACCCTTCCCAATGAGCAACATATCATCAACATATAATGCAACAATGAGAATATGATCACCATCAAACTTATAATACACACAGTGATCCAATTTTGATCTCAAATAACCAATTGACAACACAAAGGCATCAAACTTCACGTACCACATCCTAAGAGACTACTTCAAACCATACAAAGACTTCTTAAGCTTGCAAACCAACTTTTCTTTACCTTTCTCTATGTAATGCTCTAGTTGTGACATGTAGATTTCTTCCTCCAAATCACCATGAAGGAAGGTTGTCTTCATATCTATTTGTTCTATCTCTAAATCATACAAAGCTGCAAGAGATAACACAAATCTAATGGATGTCAGCTTTACAACGGGGGAGAAAATTTCACCATAATCAATTCCCTCCACTTGTGAGTAATCCTTCACAACCAATCTAGCCTTATACTTTTCAACACTGCTATCTACACCGAATTTCTTCTTGAGCACCCATTTACAACCAACGAGTTTCTGTCCATCAGGAAAAGGCACTAAGTCCCATGTTTTATTCTTTTCCAAAGAAGCCATCTCATCTTCCATGGCCTCCTTCCAGGAACCTACATCTTTCATGCCCATAGCCTCTTTTAGAGTTCTAGGCTCATCAGTGTTAGAAAGTAAAGAAAAAGCACAACTAGAATCAAGTAATGAATAACCAAACCTATCAGGTTGCTTTCTTGTTCATGTAGACCTCCTCAATAGATGAGGTTGAGGTCATGCTTCTTCTTCTTCACTTCCAGAGATGCTAGAGCTCTTCTCATCATTAGGCATCATAGGGTCTATCAGTTCAGCCTTCTCAGGGGTAGAAGGAAACTGAACTGCATCTTCTTTCTTTTTTGATTGTTCTGGATGTAGAACAATGGAAGAGGGTGTTAGCTCTCTGAAGATAACACTTCTACTATACAACACTTTCTCAGTCACAAGATCCTAAAGCTTGTATCCTTTCACATCAATACCATAGCCAATGAAGATACATTTAACAGCCCTATTCTCCAACCTAGACCATTTCTCCCTAGGCACATGTGCATATGCCTCACAACCAAAAACATGAAGATGCCTTACTCAAGGCTTCTTACCAGACCATACCTCCATAGGTGTTTTGCCAACAAGAGCTGATGTAGGAGATTTGTTTACCAGATAGAAAGCAGTGGCAATAGCTTCAGCCCAAAACTTTTGTTCGAGGCTTGCTCCACTAAGCATACTCCTAGCCTTCTCCATCAATATCCTGTTCATCCTCTCTACAACTCCATTTTGTTGCGGGGTGTATGGAGTTGTCTTATGTCTTTCAATCCCTTGTTCCTTGCAATATTATCAAATTTTGTAGAACAAAACTCACCACCGTTGTCAGTTCTCAAACACTTAATCTTTTTACAAGTTTGATTTTCAGAAAAGGCTTTAAACTCCTTAAACTGACTTAAGACTTCAGTCTTGCTTTTGATAAAGTAAACCCATGTCCTTCTACTGTAATCATCTACGAAAGATACAAAATATACAAATTTTGATAATGAAGGAACATTAACATGACCAAACACATCAGAATGAATAAGATCTAATACACTAGAAGACTTGTGAGAACTGGAGTAAAACTGAACACAGTTTTGCTTTCCATAAATGCAATGTTCACAAAAGTCAAACTCGAGATTACAATCATTTAACCCCTCAACAAGGTTTTTATTTTTTAGGGTACATAGATCCTTCTCACCAATGTGGCCATATCTCAGATGCCATAACATAGTCTTTTCAGTAGGAAACTTAGCTTCCAAAGCATGTGCACAACCATCAGAACCGGTTACAACATATTTCTTCACTACATGTTCAGATGGTGGGGATGACGTGACAACAGCTTGTTTCTTTGAGTCAGAAGAACTATTGTACTGTGAAGTGCATGCCTCTAGCTGAAACAGAGTACCCCTCCGAGTACTCCTCGTAAGCACCATAGATCCTTTTGTCATCTTGCATCCATCCTTCGAAAAGACAACCTACACACCTGCATCATTCAACATACTTACAGAAAGAAGGTTTCGTGCAAGGTCTGGGATATGTATAACTCCAGTGATCCCCTTCACTTGTCCATCAAGGAATTAGATTGAGACTCTTCCACAACCAACAATCTTCAAATGAGAGTTATCACCAAGGTACACCCTTTCACCATTGAACTCTTCATATTTTGTGAACTAGTCTCGATACAAGGTCATGTGAAATAATGCACTAGAATCAATCAACCACACATCATCAGATGCATGGGTGGCCAGGGCTGTGATAAAGGCATCATCATCATTTTGTGACTTGTCAGAATCTAAATCAGGAGCTTTCTTCTTCTTTTTCTTCTCCTCTTTGCATTCCTTTCAGAAATGCCTAGTATTACCATAGTTCCAACAAAGAGCCTTGAACATTCCAAGAGATTTAAATTTCCCATAGAATATGGAACTACCCTTATCACTTTTCTTGTCTTTCTTCTTCTCTTTCTCCTTGGGTCTTTGTTGATCGTGATGTTAGTCATAAACAAACATAGAATACAAGTTACACATCAACCTTTACTCATCTTGAAAGATACAATGAATTCAAAGAATTCATGATCCCAAGTCTCTGTGGATTAGTTCTTAATCAACTGACATTACTCAGTGGTTGATGTGAGTTGTTGTTTTCCATTTAGAGGCCTTATGTTAATTCATCAGTAGGATTTTGTCTCTATAAAGATGCTACATAGAAGGTTATTTGCATGAGATATTTCCACAAATAGTGTATCTGTACTCAAATTTTTGCATAATATTTGTCAATTATACATGCTTTAACTTTGAATATGCTATAAATCTTCAAGTATCTACAAGGTGTCTGCATATTTCATGGATTTTCCTTCTGATTATCTATTATTTGCAATTGTGATAGGGAATTGTTCTGAAATTAAAAGAAATGTAAACAAATACTTCAAATTATGATGAATCTTCATCTATTGAGTCACATACATACTTGATACAATCATGAAAAAAGAAGAAATCAAACCATATGTTCACCAGGATGTTCCATAGCTAGATATAGTTGATGCTAACTTCAAAGGATGATGAATGAAGACAATATATGTAGACTGATGAGCACTCCCAGGGATGCAGCAAATCAAAGCATATATCAAGACTTCAGACACAGATTACTCAGAATTTACGATGATTTGTAATCGAAATAGTCTTCTCTTTCATTAAGTATGCAAAAACATGTATATATACAATAACTTTGAAATAAGCCCTGATACTTTAGCAAACAAATTTCAATTAAGCTTCAAATATTCAAAATAAGGCATCCCTGCACCTTTTATAGAATAAGGTGAGGGAGCGGTTACACATGATCTACGATCAAGATTTATCTATTAAGATCAATGGTGCAAATTTCCTTTTGACTTGGTCAACAATATCTTGTGGCATAGGTTGCCAGCTGGCAACCATCTAGGTAGCTTATTTTCTGCTAAGTACCTGATGCAGATATTCCTTTTATAGTGCATCTTCATCTACTCATCAGGTTCTTCTTCTTCATCTTCATGATCATTATGATCATTGCTTTCTATGCCTTCATCATCCTGATGAATGTCACCCTATATATGGACCTTCATGGTTGTCCAGATATTTTCATATGCTTTTACTATCCTCTCAACTTCTCCACCATCCTAAGTTTTGGCTTTGCTGATGGCATGCTTATGTGCTTGGAATTTATCCCTGAGGGTTTCCAATTTATTTTTCCTGTTACTCAATGTTTCATTGTAGTTCTCCACCCTGACCTTGATCCTCATGATCTTATTCATTGCTTCTTCTTTCAGGTGGTTAAGAGGGTCATCAGCCATTGGTTGGAAGTTATTATGCAGAGCTTTTATAGCAAAATCTGCATCTTGATTCTCAATCTTTCCTTCTACTTTTCCCTCTAAAGCTTCCAGGATTTTTGCTTCAAATGACATCATATCATGCAACTTCATACTGATATCCTTTAATTTATTACTGTATCTCTTCAATACATCATTTTCAAACCTAATGTCTTTATTCCAAATATCTACCAACATGGCAGTATTATTATCTAGCACCTGATGATTTATTACAACCTGAGGCTTAATCCTCTTTATTTCGCTCAAAGCATTCAAGGCTTTCTCCAACTGGAATGACCTTCTCCTGGCCTCAGTCTATAGTTTATCAACTTTCCTCCTTGAAATACCCAAAGAATTCCACCTCTGCAAAGAGGCTTTCACTACCTCCTTAGCTTCTATAAGTGCGGATGACATCCACTTTCTCATAATCATAGACTCATACTTCATGAGGTCCAATTTATTGACTTCTTCTTGAGAAATCGCAATCAATGGGACTTCCTGATCTGATACTGTATTATCAGGGTTAATCAACCCTTTTATGTATGCATGTAGCTAGGCAATGTGCTCTTTATGCTGCTTATTCTTCTCCTTCTCTCTCTTCACCCTTTGGGTTAAAGAATCTATTATGTCTTTCCCCTCTTGACCTTTCTGGTCTTCATTGGCAAACCCTAAATCCACTGTGGTAATTTTGAATTCTTCTAGAGTGATCTTGCCTTTTTCTTTCTCAACAGTGGGGAGTGCTACCTGGGCAGTCTTTCTGCCCATAGAAGGATCTCTTCTGATGGCAGATGTTAATCTCACCTTCCTCTTTGGCTTCATAATGGTTTCTGAGAATAATGTCAAAACATCAAATTCTTGAATTTCAAAACTAGTTTCCATACCTATTTCTTTCTCGAGCCATTGAGGTACTTGGTCTCTAGATCCTTGGCATTTATCATCATCATCATGTCCTCCCTGATCTCCTGTATCTGCATCTATTCTCAATGGAGAGGGTGACTTCCTCATTTGTTCCTCATGATGATCTTCATGAGGGTGATCTTGTTCTACTTCTTCTTCCTAAGGAGTCTCTTCTTGCAGTGGAGGATCTTGTGGTGCATCCTCTTGTTTCATCCATCTTCATAATTTACTCATCCTGAGGTACATTTGCATCTATAGATACCATTGTATCTGACTTGGGTGCATCCACTTGATCTTGGATCACATTATAATCTGCACCTGCTATATCTACCTCCTGAGTCTTTAGGTCATCATGACCTGATGTATCTTTCTCACCTGAGGTTTCTTGAGTCCAGGGGGCATCATCTGCTAATGTATCTTTATCTTCCCCTCCCTTTTGTTGGACTTCTACTATTTTAGGCTCATCAAATAAATCATGTTGTTGTTGGCCCATCTCTGGAATGTTACTTGATGTCTCCGCCACCTTGGCTATCTCCACATTTTTTGTCTTATCAGGTGTACCTGATCTATGTTTAGGACTTTCATCTTCCTTATGTGTTAAGTCAATCACTGTAGTGCTAGTCACCTGATCTATTAACTTATCAAGCCCGATTTGCTAGGCTACCTTCTCTAGGGTATCTTCTTTTTATTGTTCTGCTTGCTTCAAATCCTCTAATATCACCCTCTGTGAGGATGGTGTTCCTTGTTGAGTTATGTGAGTACTTGAAGCAAGGGTCTCCATCTTCTGAGAAGCTACATCTTCTACCACCTCGTCATCTGATAAGTCCATAGTCTCTTCCAGTGAGATAGGACCACCTTGAGTTGTTCTTGAGGCTTCTTTTAGTTGTTCCTCAACCTTCTCAGCTTTAAATTGTATGATGGTAGGAAGTGGTACTTCATGCTGCAATTCCTTCTTGAACACTTCGCTACCTACTCCCCTTAACATTACAGGGTGATGTCTTATTTCACCCCTCATATGTGTTCTTGGTTTCTTAGGGGTAGATGCCATTAAGGGTGCCTTCCTCTTCCTTGTGAATATCATTGGATCATCATCTTTAGGCTCCTTAGTCACTTGCTCCTCCTCAACAAGGACATCTTCTTCTTCATGTTGCCTTGAGGATTGGCCTACAACTTGTATTTCAGCAATGTTCACAGCTGGCCTTAGGACCTTTTTGACCTTCTGCCTATCCTCCAGAGGTGGTGCAAATAAGGTTGAGGCCTGTCCTGATGTTGATGCATCCTCATCTAATATATCATCTCTTTCAACTATTACTCCCTTAGGTGTATCATCAGTTTTCTTCTTACCTCTGGGAGGTCCTTTTCCTTGTTTCTGGGGTGGCAGCCTTTCTCCTTTAGATTTTCTCTTCTCTACAAGAAAGTCATCATATTCTTCATCTAAAATCTCTTTCCTTTTCCTTTTATTATCTATTGTGACTGCCACACCCCTCTTCTTCAGTGCATTAATTTGTTTAGTCACCCATGCTTGGGTCAACTGCAACACGCCACCTGTAAACCTATCTAGTGAAATATCTTCAAGTTGCGTTAGGTTAGGGGCTGAAATGGTGTCATTATACACCTTTTTCTCTTCATACTCATTTGACAATAACTTGCCATCATCTTTCTTCAATTGTGCAGGTACTGGAATGCAATCAAATGTTCTGATCTAGTTGAGGGTTAGCCTTTGATATTTCCTTCTTCTGACTTCAGCCTCATCCTCACAATCTACCCAGAAATCCTCTAAGTGCTTCTTGCAGATGGGATGACCTGTAATCTTCTGCATTCTTCCATATGGGTCATAAGATCTGGCCAATGGGAATGGTTGTAGGTTCATCATGTTCTGACCTGCTATGGCCTTCTTTATGTTTTCTGAATCAGGGCACATGTACCACCCTATATTCACTGGAAACAAAACTGGGGGAATCTTACTGTTTTCTTTATTTGTATCCAGTATTGTTGACACCTGTCTTACAAATTCCATCAGGATTACCCCATCAGTAGGGTACATGGGTAACATTAGGGGTTGCCCCTCATAACCCTCTACTCTTATGTATGAGAATGTGGCAAACTATATAAACCAAGCACCATGCCTGTATATAACTTCCTGAGCTTCCATGCTCAGTCTTTTAGTCCTATCCTCCTCCATTGTTCTGACCAGATGCATGGAAAATGCATCATTCACTAATTTGTAATCAGGGAGGTAGTTTATTCTTTGCAACTGAGGGTAATGATCCCATATATGGGCATCATTCAGACTACCACCAATCTTTCCGACTGTGGTGAGTGCATCAAATGTACCTTTATATGCACATGAATATACAATATATGAAGTCATGTAAAATGAACATTCCAGGCCTCTTAGGTTCATCAACTGTTCATCCAGGGCATCACTGATCATTTTAGCCCATAGTGGCTTATTATCTATGTAAATGCACATTATGATAACTCCATACATCCAGTCCTTGAAGCTTCCAGCATTAGGCTGACCTGTCACTCTGTTAAGTAAGGCGATCATATATTGATACTCATCATCAAAATCAAACTTATACAAATGCACTGGCAATTTAGCGGAGGCAGTGTAAGGGCCGTTCTTATCTCTCCATTGATACATCCTCTTTCTTACAGTATTTTTGTTTTTTATATATTCAGTTTCTAACTTCTTCAGATCCATGCTAACTACCTTCTTTCCCAGTGGTAGACCAAATGTAGCTCCAATCCTTTTGATAGACAGATCTGCATATATCCTGCCATGTTTTTCCACTCTCCTTGTCTGAGGGTTGTAATTCCTGGTGCACTCAATTACCAACTCTGGAGTTTCCACAGCATAAGGAAATCTAGCTGCATGCCACATTCCTGACAAATATGCTATCCAACAGGGTATTATCTTTATCTTCACTCGTTCTGGATGACCATGTTGCCATATATGTACTTCCCTGATGAGTATCACTGATGGCACCAAATTTGAACTATACTCCCTCCGGTTGGGTAAACATGGGTTTGATAAATTTTGCATCAGACTTGTTCTTCCTGATGTCCGCCATCACTTCCTACAATAAACACAATGGGTCTTACGATACCACCCACATGCATGCAAATACAATATCATATGTTTACGACATCATGCATATTATACTCATTAATTTCTATTTTTCCATGATATACATACTTATAGTTCAACCCACTTGAAAAACATCCTACCTGGACATGCAGAAAATGACAACATGAGGGTTTTTTTATTACTTACCTAATTATGCTTATCCCTTGAATTATGCTGATGATTACTGAAAATTGGCTTCGATACCAGTGACAACCACGTGTTTTATTTTGTTGTAGGTTGTTTGCATCCACAAGTAGCTTGTACAAGGGTTTGAACATCCACACTGTAAATTCTCATTTTATCGCAAGGTAAATGTAAAATGACATTGGAAATTCACCTTATCCTCATAATTAGGGCAAAATTAGGGCAACACAAGGCAAATTTGATCATAACCATTGATCTTCTATCATAAACCTATGGGCATTGTCAGGTGTTTAGATCATGTTTGCAATTGGAGGGATTCCACCTACTGCATTTATGGCATTTAATGTTGTGTGGTGAGATGAGGGGGTGATCTTCAGAAGTTTGGGTGATATTTGGAATATCGGGTGATATTCAGAATATGATCCCCTTGGTGTAATATGACCCTTCACCTTTGAGTGAGAAAACTTATGTCAATAGATCGGGTCATGTTGGGACTATCAGGTGATATTCAAAATATCAGGGGATGTTCAAAATGTCTGGTGATGTTTATAATATCACCCCCTGAACTAAAGTGACCTCCCTTTTGTAAGATCAGGATGACATCACTGTCATGCTATGAAAAAGGGCGATTGCTGGAAATGTACCTCCGCGAGGTAAAAAGGATGATGATGTCACCGTCAAGGTAATTTTCTTTGTTTATTGGGACTGGATGACATCACCGACATATTGGTTCTAGGATGATATTTTGTGACAGGGTGATTTTCTAAAGATAGGGTGACATTTGGAATATGACCCCCGCAAAATATACAAAGCTGACTAATGGGTAAATACCTCTATCACTTAAAATTGATGTTCGGATCTCTGAATAAATGATTATCGGGTAATAAAATTGGATCGGGGTGATCTTTCTTAAGATGACTGATGTTAAGGAATATGACCCCTCCCTCAGAATATCGGGTTTGACCAAAATTTTGACTTGCAATAACTTTCGTTCCCTAATAAATATCAGGGTGATCCAAAAGGCAAACCTGCATGAAATTTTATACTATTTCCAACCATGAGGTTTTTAACATGAAATATTAACTTTGACAAACTGGCCTCATCATGATGACTTACCCCAGCTTCCTTATGCAGGATCACCTGCTGACTTACTTTTACCAAACTGCCGAAAAGCAGGAAAACACAAGCCAAGCAAAGCAAAAAGTTGGGTCCTTGTTTTGTCAAGTCAAAATGGGGCATATTGTGTAACCACACAACAGTCTTCCACGAACTGCAAGAGACTCTTTGGTTGATTTAGATGTATTCCTCTGCATTTCTTTAGATAATAGTGAGGACACCACATCTTCCATCTTGAAGGTGGTAGTGGTGCTTCTGATAGCCATTACAAGATGATCCCACGAATCTGAAAAAGAACAAAGCAGGGTCATGCAATGATCTTCCTCCTCCATTTTCACACCCACACATGTCAACTATGCAACGATCATGTTGAAAGCATTCATGTTATCTGCAATAGATCCTCCATCTTCCATCTTTAGAGAAAACAACTTCTTTTGCAAGAAGAATTTGTTCACCAAGGACTTGGCCTGATAAACATCTCCTGACTTCTTCCAAAGATCCTTCGTTGTCTTCTCCTCATGGATGTTTAACAACACAAAGTCAGCTAAACAGAGTCTAATGAGACCCTTAGCCTTTTGATCTTTAAGATCCCAATCAACTTGTTGCATTGCTGCAGGTTTTACACCGGATACCATTTCCCATAGGTCACAATCAATAAGTAGGTCCTCCATCTTCAATTTCCACAACTCAGAATTAGTGCCATTGAATTTCTCAACCTCTAACCTTCCAGATGTGGTTACCATCTCCTTGCTGCAATAAGATATAGAATACTCTGCACAAGACTCCCACTCAATCTAAGATCAACTTAGAAAACCCCTACCCAACAACTAGAACCAACGGTGATCAAGCTCTGATACCAACTAAAAGGAAGCTAGGTGTGCAGAAAATGCTTCCTACACCAATCTAATGAAGGGAGAAGAGTGCAAATTCAAATTTATCCTAACTATTACAGCAACACTAAACCATTAACATGAGATATTGCGGGAAACATAGAATAGAGAAGGTGAGACAAAAGAAGAGAGACACAATATATACGTGGGAAAAACCCTTATCGGGTGAAAAACCCCACACTCCAAAACCTGCACAATGTATTATCAAAACAAAGATTGTTTACAACACACTTGCAATGCAAGCTCTCAGGAGTATTTGACACTCGTATCTAGAGACAAACTAGCAGCATAACAGTACCTGTCAGCCCTGTAATACATCTCCCTCTTCAACCACCTATTTATATAGAATATACAAGGCAATATTGGTCCAAACTTGGAATGGGCGTCCAACTTGGCCTCATGGCCCAAAACCCATGCCTAAGGACACTTGGTCAACATTGTATAATGTGCCTGACACTTGTCCATAGCTCCCATCCCAAAGAGGTTACCTATTTCTAAAATGGGCTATGACAGATGCTCTTACGACACTTACGACCATCATAGAATCTGTCATAGCGGTTACAACTTACAGTTGTAAGAGAATCTGGCATACACAGGCTATAAATAGCATATTCTCTTACAATATGTCATAGTCCACCTTGGAGTGCCCAAATATGCATTTTTCAAAGATGCTTCATGACACATGTCTTCACCTATCTTACAAGCTTCTATTTCTGACTCTTACATGTCATAGATTCTGTCATAGGAATCCGTCATAACCGTTTTGGTCAAAATTCCCTTACACAACATCTAAGATGCCGACACATGGAAAAATGCTCCTACCACAAAGCGGGATGCCTATCTCCTCATGTGAAGACAAAATTACAAGTTGTCATCTTCCATGTAGGATGACACATCACTGTGCCACATCCCACAATATGATAATATGGAATTTACCATTAATTTACAACATAGGCAATGAAAAAAATAAATACAAACATAAATAATACAAGGAATTATGAAGGTTGAGACACCTTAATTCCCTACACTATCCACGTGTAGCTCAGAGTGCAGTTAGAGCCAATACTATCCAACGACTGACTATAGTAGACATACCACTTAGCGACGATGAGGGTCCTGAAAATGCAGAGCCGGTATCGGGCACAAATGATGCCAGGTGTGCCTAAGCATATTAGACTTGGTGGCACACAACATGACCTGCAACTATCTTTATAGCCGGGCATCCTATCGGAGATGCCCACCCTTGGGCCGGTCATGCGAGTGACATAGGGGTCGAGGACAATGTCAGTGACTTCGGAGGATACTACGATCTTGAGGAGGGTATGGAGGAGGATGAGGATGAGTCTGAGGAAGTCCCATCATAGTATATCATCAGAGCGAGATTGTGACAGAGCCAGTAGGAGATAGACACTGATGAGGAGACCGAGTCAAGACCATGGTCTAAGGCTCATGGTCCTACTCCTGCAGATGATGTGAGGCCTAGTTAGATAGAGCAAGGGGGAGTAGTAGGTCTATGCCCCTAGCTACAGATTAGACAACAGAGCTCATCACACCATCAGTGATCCAAGATCCATCCTAGTGAGATGGAGATCCAGGTAAGATTTTATTTATTGTTTAAATGTTTTGGTATAGTTTATTATTTGTCAAATTTATATGGGAGTCTAACATCTATCTCATCCTCTATTTTGCAGTTGGGACTGATGCATGGCGAAACTGCTACAGAGGCCATGCTCGAGTAGTCTACACGAGAGAGAGAGAGAGGAGTTTTGATAGAGAGATGAGTGCACCGAGGCTAAGCTCAAGGCATAGAGGGAGAAGACAATAGTGGTTCCTACATCAGAGGGGATCCAGTTGTCAGTGAGTTCTTATTGCGGGAGGTCCAGCAGGCAAGAGCTGATAGAGACAGGGTTCAAGCTAAGAGAGACCGGTACCAGAGGATGTACTAGGAGGCACATGAGTAGATGATAGAGATGAGAGGCAAGATCAGGGGGTTATGATTAGGAAGCATCTCTAGGATTCATTCACTATCCATGGCCATGCATGGTTAGGCTTTCGTCACTCGCACACCACGAGGGCCTTGAAAGGAAGCTAGGTGTGCGGAAATAGCTTTCTACACTAATCTAATGAGGGGAGAGCTATACAAATTAAATTTAATCCTTATCACTATAGAAACATACAACATGTAATAGAGTTATTATAGCAATACACAAGAACTAGAAAGAAGACAGAAGAAGAGAGACAAAGATATACGGTGGGGAAAACCCTTATTGAGTGAAAAACCCCACACATAGAAACCTACACAATGTATTAACAAATCTGAAAGTTATTTACAATACACTTGTAATGCAAGCTTCAATGGTCTTTGAAACTCATGTTTGGACTCAATGTAGTACCATAACAATACCTGTAAACCTGTGCTACAAACTCCATCTCCAAGCACTTGTTTATATAGAAAATACAAGGCAATATTGGACCTATCTTGGGATGGGCGTCCAACATGGCTTCATGGACCAAAACCCATGCCTAAGGACACTTGGTCAACATTGTAGAATGTACCTAACATTTGTCCATAGTTCCCATCCCAAAGAGGTCACCTATTTCCAAAATGGGCTATGACAGAAGCTCTTACGACACTTACTACCGTCATAGAATCAATCATAGCTGTTACAACTTACAGTTGTAAGAGAATCTATCATACACATGCTATAAATAGCATATTCTCTTACAACATGTCATAGTCCATCTTGGGGCACCCAAATATGCCTTATTCAAAGACGCTTCATGACACATGTTCTTACCTGTCTTAGGAACTTCTATTTCTGACTCTTACATGTCATAGATTCTGTCATAGGAATCCATCATAACCATTTCGGTCAATATTCCCTTACACAACATGGAAGATGCCGACACATGGAAAAATGCTCCTACCACAAAGTAGGACACCTATCTCCTCATATGAGGACAAAATTACAAGTTGTCATATTCCATGTAGGATCGACACATCACCGTGCCACATCCCACAATATGAAAATATGGAATTTACAAATATTTACAACATAGGCAATTAAATAATAAATACAAACATTAGTAATGTAAAGAAATACCAAGGTTGAGACACCTTAATTCTAAACATTCTCCCTCTTGTTGAACACCTTGTAAGAGCCAATAGAAAAATAGGATTTAACTGCTATAGGCCAAGAGGCCCATAGACTCCGAACACCATCTGAACTTCTTTGTGCCCACTGGTTTCGTTAATGCATCTACAACATTCTTCAAAGTATCTACCTTCTCCAAATTTACCTTTCTATCCTCAACCATGTCTCGCATGAAGTGAAACTGAACATCAATGTGCTTTGTTCTAGCATGGAAAGTTAGATTCTTCACAAGGCAAATTACACTCTGACTGTCACAACTAATCGTGATCTAACTTGCATCAACACCAATATCTGAACACAATCTCTTAAGCCAAATGGCTTCCTTACAAGCATGAGTTGCTGCCATATACTCAACTTCTGTCATGGACAAAGAAAAAATAGGTTGTCTCTTACTCATCCAACTAATGGCACCACCAAATAGTGTAAACACATAAGCACTGGTGGATCTCCTACTGTCAATGTCACCTGCCCAATCTGAATCCACAAATCCATGAATATCAATAGAATGTAGAGGTCCTAAAACATTACCATGATAGAAAATGGAATACTTGAAAGTACCCCTCAGATATCTGAACACTCTCTTAACTGCATCCCAATGAACCCATCCAGGATTAGCCATAAATCGACTAAGGACTCCCACTGCTTGGGCAATGTCTGGTCTTGTGCAGACCATAGCATACATCAAATTGCCAACAACACTAGCATAAGGTACTCTACTCATGTCCACCTCACTAGGAGATTTTGGACAATCCTCAATAGACAACTTTGTCCCCAAAGAAATGGGAACACACAATGCTCTACAATCTGCCATGCTAAACCTATACAACACATTCTTCACATACTTACTCTGGCTTAACCAGAGTTTTCTATTGGTTCTATCTCTTCTAATTTCCATTCCTAGAATGTACCTAGCTGCCCCTAAATATTTCATTTCAAATTGTGCTGACAACTAAGATTTAAAATTAGAAATCATATTTTTACCCTTCCCAATGAGCAACATATCATCAACATATAGTACAACAATGAGAATATGATCACCATCAAATTTATAATACACTTAGTGATCTGATTTTGATCTCACAAATCTAATTGACAACACAAAGGAATCAAACTTCAAGTACCATCTCCTAGGGGATTACTTCAAACCATACAAAGACTTTTTAAGTTTGCAAACCAAATTTTCTTTACCTTTCACCATGTAATGCTCTGGATGTGACATGTAGATTTCTTCCTCCAAGTCACTATGAAGGAAAGTTGTTTTCATATCCATCTGTTCTACCTCCAAGTCATAAGTTGCTGTGAGAGACAATAGGAGTTGAATGGATGTCATCTTTGCAATGGGAGAGAAGATCTCACCATAATCTATACCCTCCACTTGTGAATACCCCTTCACAACCAATCTAGCCTTATACTTCTCAACACTGCCATTTGCACCAAATTTCTTCTTGAACACCCATTTGCATCCAATGGGTTTCCATCCAAGAGACAAAGGAACCAAGTCCCAAGTTTGAATCTTTTCCAAAGAAGCCATTTCATCCTCCATGGCGTCCTTCCAAGAACCTACATCTTTCATGTCCATAGCTTCTGATATAGTTCTAGGTTCATCACTATTAGTAACCAAAGCATAAGCACAACTAGAATCAAGCAATGTAAAACCAAACCTTTTAGGTTGCTTTCTTATCCATGTAGACCTCCTCAAGAGCTGAGGTTGAGGTTCAGCTTCTTCATCTAAGATTTCAGAGCTACCAGAGCTCTCCTCATCATCAAGTCCAACATTGTCTTTCTGTTTAGTCTTCTCAAGGGTAGCAAGAAACTGAACAACATCCTCTTTCTTTACTATTTCTTCTGGCTACAAAATAGTGGAAGAAGGTGTAAGCTCTCTAAAGATGACACTTCTTCTATACAACACTTTTTCAGCCACAGGGTCCCAAAGATTGTATCCTTTCACACTGACACCATAGCCAATGAAGATACACTTAACAACCTTGTTCTCCAGCTTTGACCACTTCTCCCTAGGCACATGTGCATATGCCTCAACCAACAACATGAAGATGCCTTATTGAAGGCTTTCTACTAGACCACACATCCATGGGTGTCTTTCCAACAAGAGCTAATGTAAGAGATCTATTTACCAGATAGCAAGTAGTGGTAACCACTTCAGTCCAAAACTTTTGTTCTAAGCTAGCTCCACTAAGCATACTCCTAGCCTTCTCCATCAATGTCCTATTCATCCTCTCTGCAACTCCATTTTGTTGCGAGATGTATGGAGTTGTCTTATGTCTTTCAATCCCAAGGTCCACCACCATTGTCAATTCTCAAACATTTAATCTTTTTACCAGTCTAATTTTTAGTGAAGGCCTAAACTCCTTAAACTTGCTATAGACTTCAGATTTGCTTCTGAGAAAATAAATCCATGTCCTTCTACTGTAATCATCTATAAATGATAGAAAATATATAGACTTTGATAATGAAGGAACATTAATAGGACCAAACACATCAAAGTGAATAAGGTCCAACACACTAGAAGACTTATGAGAACTTGAGTAAAACTAAACACGGTTTTGTTTTCCATAAATGCAATGTTCACAAAATTTGACCTCAATATTACAATCAGCTAACCCCTCAATGAGGTTCTTATTTTTTAGGGTACGCAAACCCTTCTCAGCAATGTGGCCAAATCTCTTATGCCATAACATTGTCTTTTCAGCAAGAAGTTTAACTTCCAATGCACGATTACAACCATCAAGACTAGAAACAATAGATTTCTTCACTGCTTGTTCAGATGGTGGGGCTGAAGTGACTGTTGCCCTCTTCCTTGAGTTAGAAGAACTATTGTATTGTGAAATGCATGCCTCCAGTTGAAACAAAGTACCTCTCCTAGTACCCTTAGCAAGCACCATAGCTCCTCTAGTCATCTTGCATCCTTCTTTTGAAAAGATAACCTACACACTTGCATCATTCAAACTACTTACAAAAAGAGGGTTTCGTTCTAAGCCTGAGATGTACATAACCCCAGAGATCCCCTTAACTCGACCATCAGGGAATCGGATAAAGACTCTTCCACAACCAACAATCTTCAAATGAGAGTCGTCACCCAAATACACATTTCCACCATCGAACTCCTCATACTTAGTGAACTCGTCTCGATGCGAGGTCATGTGGAATGATGCACCAGAGTTGATTAGCCACACATCATCAGATGCATAGGTTTCTGGGGCTGTGATGAAAGCATCACTGTCATCTTATGACTTATCAGAATCTGAATCAGGAGCTTTCTTCTTCTTCTCCTCTTTGCATTCTTTTTAGAAATGCTTGGTTTTGCCACAGTTCCAACAAAGAGTCTTGGACTTTCCAGGAGATTTGGATCTCCCACAGGATTTGGATCTACCCTTCTCAGCTTTCTTGTCCTTCTTCTTCCCTTTCTCCTTGGGTCTTCCATGAACTACAAGGACCTATTTGGCTACCTCAGAAGACTTTCTCCACATCTCTTCATACAATAGTGAAGAAACTTCTTCTTCCATTTTAAATGTGGATGTGGTGCTTCCAATAGCCATGACAAGATGATCACATGAGTCTAGCAAAGAACAAAGCAAGGTCATACATCGATCCTCCTCTTCCATCTTTACACCAATAGATGTCAATTGTGCAAATAGTATATTAAAAGCATTCATATGTTCATCAATGGATCCTCCATCCTCCATTCGAAGAGAATACAACTTCTTTCTCATAAAAAGTTTAAAAACTAGGGATTTTGCTTGATACACATCTCCCAACTTCTTCCAAAGTAGTTTTGCAGTAGTCTCCTCATGGACATTTAACAACACTGAATCAGCAAGACTAAGTCTTATGAGACCCTTAGCCTTCCAATCCTTGAGATCCTAGTCATCTTGTGACATTGCAGCTAGTTTAGTTCCATTAACACTTTCCCAAAGGTCTCAGTCAACAAGCATGTCTTCCATCTTGAGCTTCCATAGCTCAAAATTATTGCCATTGAACTTCTCCACTTCAAACCTTCCTGATGTGCTTGCCATCTCCTTTCTACAATAGAAATCAGAATACTTTGCACAGACTCCCACTCAACTTAAGATCATCTCAAAAAATCCCTAGCCAATAGCTAAGACCAAAACTGGCTAGGCTCTAATACCAACTGAAAGGAAGCTAGGTGTGCGGAAATCACTTCCTACACTAATCTAATGAGGGGAGAGATATGCAAATTCAATTTAATCCTTATCACTACAGAAACATACAAGATATAATAGAGTTATTACAATAATACACAAGAGCTAGAAAGAAGACATAAGAAGAGAGACAAAGATATATGGTGGGGAAAACCCTTAGTGGATGAAAAACTCCACACTCAAAAACTTGTACAATGTATTAACAAATATGAAAGTTGTTTACAATACACTTGCAATGCAAGCTTCAATGGTCTTCAACACTCATGTCTGAAGTCAATCCAACAAAATAACAGTACATGTAAACCTGTGATACAAACTCCATCTCCAAGCACTTGTTTATATAGAAAATACAAGGCAATATTGGACCTATCTTGGGATGGGCGTCCAACATGGCTTCATGGACCAAAACCCACACCTAAGGACACTTGGTCAACATTGTAGAATGTGCCTAACACTTGTCCATAGCTCCCATTCCAAAGAGGTTTCCTATTTCCAAAATGGGCTATGACAGATGCTCTTACGACACTTACAACCGTCATAGAATCTATCATAGCGGTTACAACTTACAGCTGTAAGAGAATCTATCATACACATGCTATAAATAGCATATTCTCTTACAACATGTCATAGTCCACCTTGGGGTGCCCAAATATGCCTTACTCAAGGATGCTTCATGACACATGTCCTTACTTGTCTTACAAACTCTATTTCTGACTCTTACATGTCATAGATTCTGTCATACAAATCTGTCATAACCGTTTTGGTCAATATTCCCTTACACAACATGGAAGATGCTAACACATGGCAAAATTCTCCTACCACAAAGTGGGATTCCTATCTCCTCATGTGAGGACAAAATTACAAGTTGTCATATTCCATGTAGGATCAACACATCACCGTGCCACATCCCACAATATGACAATATGGAATTTACAAATATTTACATAGGCAATTAAATAATAAATACAAACATTAGTAATGTAAGGAATTACCAAGGTTGAGACACCTTAATTCCCAATAGGCTTGAGGGTACTGGTGATCGAGGTTTAGCTATGTGATTCATAGATTTTAGGCACTACGACATCCCATTTTGTTTTTAGGGATAGTCGACTCGGATGTATACATAAAACTTAGATATATATAAGATGTTTACTTCTTTTGATTTATGTGTGATGGATTTTGATCTATCACATGTGATGTTTGTAAAAATGCAACTAGTGATGATGTCTAAATGCTATAATTAATGCTATTGTGATATACTAACAATTCTAAAATGAACATGTAGTAACCAATAAAATGATTAATTATCTTACACATAACTTTTAACTTCCATGCTATATTCAGTTAATACAAAAGTGATCTAAGCAATTATTATTTAAACATGATGCAACAATGATCAACTGAACAAGGATATAATGCAAAATGAATTAAGACAAAATAATACTATTTTTTTGAAATTGAAGCTAATCTATGTACTAAATTAGCTTAAAAACATTTAATGTTAAATCTTTAAGCATAAAATATTTTGAGGTGCATGACATTAATAGGTTCCTTAAGCAGCATACCTTGCTCATCACCTAATTTATATGCTCTAGATCCAAAGGTTTCAGTGATTATGTATGGCCCAAGCTAATTAGGGTTGAACTTACCTTTTTAACCAGGTGGTGTGTTTACATTGTGTTGATTTTTATAAAGAACCAAGTCCCCAAGATTAAATGAATGTTGTATGACTTGCACATTCTAGGCTCATTGCACACCTTTTTGATAAGCCTTGAGATGTTCAAGAGCGTTAATACGTCTTTCATCAAGCATCTCCAGTTCCTGTAATCTTTTCTCTCGTTCTATGTCATCATCCATGATATCTCTTAGGGAGATTCACCAGGAAGGAATTTCTAACTCCAAGGGCATTATCGCATCTGTGCCATAGACAAGATTATACGGTGTGCTACCAGTAGCTGTTTGAATACTTGTTCTATAAGCCCATAGTGCATAGGATAATTGTGTATGCCAATCTTTTTTATGTTTATTAATAGTTTTCCTTAGAATGTATCCAATAGCCTTGTTTGAAGCTTCTACTTGGCCGTTGGATTGGGGGTAATAAGGCGTAGAGAAGCAATGTTGTATATGATATTTTTTGAGGAACTTTTTCACATCCTTGTTCTTAAATGGTGTGCCATTGTCTGAAACCAAGGAGGAAGGTATTCCAAATCAAGAAACTATGTTATCTTATATGAATCGATAGATTACATTAGCGGTCGTGGATTGCAAAGGGACCACTTTGACCCATTTTGTAAAATAATCAATAGTAGTGATTATAAACATATGTCCTTAAGAGGAGGGTGGGGAAATTTTACCTACAAGATCCAATCCCCAGATAGAAAATGGTCATGGTATACCTGGGCATGAAGCTCTTGAGCAAGAGCAGGGATGAGGTGTTTATGTTGTTGACATTGTGGGCATCTCTTGATGTAAGCAAAGGAATCTTGCTCCATATGCTACCAATAGTACCCCATATGTAACAATTTTTGCACCAACAATTTTCCACCGAAATGCCCTCCACAGGCACTAGAGTGAGCTTCTTATAAAGTTATCAAAATCTTTGAATTGCTTAAACATTACAGTAAAACACCATTGTAACTTCATAGATACAAGACATTCGATAATATGTTGTATCGCACTGCTAGTTTGCGTAAACAGAGTCAGGCATTCTTGGATGTCGAGTCCGGAATGGTTCCATCAAGTAAATAATTGGATATGTAGGAGAACCATTCATCAGTGTATATATTACTACAGAGTTCTAAATTCACAATTATAGGGCTTTCAATTATCGGTGCCTTAAGATTATGATCCACGAAGACAAATTCCTCAGGAGAACCATCAGGGGATACAAGGGAAGCTGTGCTTGCCATTGTATCTGCATGCCGGTTATCTTTCCTAGGAATGGTATCAATCGTATATGATTTGAATTGTTTTAAAAGAGATAATGCAAACTCACGATACTAAGATAACTGATCATGTTTAGTCTGATTGTACTATTCTAGATATTCAGAGCCAAGGCTGCACAAAGTCTAGTGATAAGAGCTCTATATTTAGCTATATTATTTGTGCATAAGAAATCTAAGCAGTAAGATAAGGGAATCAGCTTACCAACGAGGGGTATCAGTATAACACCAGCCCTAGAGCCTGTTCGACATTTTGATCTGTCAAAGTATAACTCCCATTTTTCATCTGCAGAGATTGTTAAAATCTATTCATTAGGAAAAGCATCGACATTCTGTATAGAAAAGGGCGAGGGAGCTTCAACTAACTGATCGACTATTGCTTGCCCTTTAATCACTTTTTGTGAAATAAATTTTAGATCAAATTATGTTAACAACATAACCCATTTAGCAAGACGACCGGATAAATCTGTTCTTTTGAAGAAATGTTTCAAAGGGTTGAATTTTACCATTACATGCACATTAGCATTTAAGAGATAATGTCTAAGCTTCTGCATAGAAAACACTAAAGCTAAGTGATGCTTCTCTATGACTGTGTATCACAATTCAAAGTACAATTGGTGTAATAGATAGAGCATTCTTTGCCTGCATCATTATGCTATGCTAACAGTGCTACTAGGGCATTCTTATATGCTAAAATGTATAATAGAAATGGTTTATTAGAAACAACAGGTTGCAAAATACATGGATTAGCTAAGTAATCCTTTAGATCATCGAAAGCTTTTTGACATTTAGAATTCCATTGAAAATGATAGTCTTTATTTAGTAGTTGCGTAAAGGGGTGAGTCCTATCCTCGAGTTGTGAAACAAACCGGTGAATGGACTATATCTTTCCTTGCAAACTACGAAGTTGAGATATGTTCTTAGGTATTGGCATATTAACAATCGCATATATCTTCTTCATATCAACTTCTATACCTTGATTTGAAACAATAAACCCAAGTAACTTTCCACTATCCACGCCAAAAACACACTTTCGGGGATTCAATCGCATATTATATTTTTGTATGCACTCAAATATTTGTCAAAGATTTGTGACATGATCCTTATAGTGGATAGGTTTCCTTAGGATGTCATCAACATAATCTTCTAGAATATTGTGCATATAGTCATGAAATATAAGAGTCATTGCACGTTGGTAAGTAGCTCCTGCATTCTTAAGTCCAAAGGGCATGACTACCCAACAAAATGTACCCCAAGGTGTTATAAAGGCTATTTTATATTGATCAAGAGGATTTATAAAGATTTGATTATATCCTAAAAATCCATTCATGAAAGATAGTAACTCATGTCCGGCTATGGACTCAACGATCATATCGATATTAGGGAGCGGAAAGTTGTCTTTCAAAGATGCCAAATTTAAATCCTAGAAATTCGGGCACATTCTTATACAACCATCAGGTTTAGCGATGACAACAATATTTGAGATCCAATGAGAGTAATCAATAGGTCGAATAAAACCAGCTTGGAAGAGTTTTTCTATTTCAATTTTGACAAGCAAAGCAATCTTAGGATTCATCTTGCGAATCTTTTATTTGAATGGCTTAAGATCTAGTTTCAACACAATATTAAGTGTTACAATTTGAGGATCTATACTAGGCATGTCTAAATAATTCCAAGAAAACAATTCTGAGAATTCATTCAATAGTTTAGTCATTTCTTCTTTTTCTTCCACATCTAAATAATCACCAATAGGGATAACTTTTTTAGGGTTATCCTTTTCCATAACAACATCAATAGTTTTTTCCATTAAGGAGAGTACTATGGTCAGGGGGATTGTAGGATTGTAATTATTCTTCAAGTTCTTATTTTGCTCTACTACAATAGTTATTGTTCTAGTAGTCTTTCCAAAATATGCATCATTATTTAAACAATAAGGTAAGCCACGTTTATGGTGATAATGAGGAATACCATCATATGCACCTAAGAAGTCCATTATCGCTTCATCCACCATAAACATATCTAATGGAAGTGATCCTGGAGGACAATTGGTGTCAATCATATCAGGGAATATCAAGCTAAGTGTTGATATTGTATTCACATTTAGAGTAGGGCATTTGCGGGCTTTAGATTTCTTAAAAGGATTGTATCCAATGCCACTTGAGTAATGTTGCGAAGTGGATTCTATAGGGACTTTGATTCATTCTTTATTTATTCCACAACCATTACCTACATAGTGATGTAGAGGCACATCGGATAGGAGGAGGACAAACTTGACAAGGTTCAACTACACTTACTAGCCCAAAAACAAAGATCTTCATGCAAAAGTGGGAACAATAGAAAGAAACTCTAGTATCATCATGGAAATGTTAGTTTGGGATGTTAGGGGACCCATTCCATCCATTGGCCAAGGTAGATTGGACTTCGGGTTGGTACTTCCTTCACAAACCACCCAAAATGGCTTGTAGCCCTTCAAAAAGACAACAGACCTAATAACTCTTGACTCCGACCTCCAAACCCAGATCTTAGACAATTAGTAGATACCCATTATGGCCATATATCACATATCGCAAACTTGGCATAAGTTTTTTTTGGATGGAATATCTCAACCAATAACCCTTGTCAGTGGCCTAGTGCGCTAATTAGGCCAAATTTACAAAGAGACTACAAAAGAATGCAATCCTAGAACTTAACCAAGGGTTTGGACACTTATAATGCATTCTAAAACAAAGTATTTGGTGGGTTTTAGGCTCCTACTAATTGTTGTTCCCAAAAATGTACCTTTGGTTCCTTCAATGTGCTCTAAAGCATCACCTAACACATGGTCTTGTTAGGTTCTTCAATGACACAACAACAAATCACCTTATCTGCCAAAAATATTAATAAAATGCATTGAAACTACACTAAAACAATCCATTCCACTAATATATGAGGTCTTACATCAGTGGAATGGAAGAAACTTCATGGATTGCAACCACAATCCTTGTTAGGCTTGAAATGGATTGTTTTTAAAACAAACCTTATATCTCCCTTATAATGTAACTTAAAAAACATAAAATCACTTTCAAATGATGAGTATCTCCCTATACTAGTTGATCAAAACATGAAAGATGAATGATAGTGTTGTACCTTCTTTGTGTGTGGCCTGTAGGAGTGCACTTTCCAGAAAAATAAAAAATTCTTCTTAAAGAACAATCTATAATCAATGAGTTGTGGTTTGATTCACCTCCAATGTCATAGCCAAAAATGATGCAAGGTGGAATTCACTTCAACATACTTTATTACCAACCATCCTAAGTTTCATGACAATGTTGTACAATGCAATGGTACGGATGGTTGCAACATGTAAATTTAGAAAAACAGTCATAAAAACTAGCCTGAGGGAAAACAATGATATCTTCCTTGATGTTTAGTGTAAAAACCTCAAACCAAGTTTTTTTTGGAAGCTAATTCAACCCCTCACATATTCCACTGACTTTGGGTTCATAACTATTCTGTAGAGAAGTACAGTATGGCCTGCTACAGTGAAAAATATAGAAAAAGGCAGAAACTGATGTTTTTTGTTATTTTCTTCAATCAAAATGTCTCTCTGTCTACAATAATCCTTGGCAGGGCTTAAAGAAGCCTTCTACCATTCCCCTAGAGTAGTTTGTGGTTGATGTAACTTGCACAACCACATAATTTCCCTTTTTCAACTACTTCTATGTTTAGGACAGCAACTGTCCTGTTTTAGACTTAAAACTAATTACAAGTTTGTCATAATGTCATCAATGGTTTTTTGTGATTTTTCAACACCTTTGACAATGGCATAAACCTTTTACAAGACCTAACATCCCTTCTAACACTTGGACATGCCTTTTACAAGGCTTACAATATGAAATATATGACTACCCCTAGGATTTCATGACTGCCTTTTTATATGACAACAATATGTAGACATTTCGACATAGTCCTTATTACAATCAAGTGGATGGTCTTTTAGGACAAGGATTAGGATCAACAAGACAAAAATGAACATCAAAGCAAATCATGAAGTTGAATGCCTCATGGAGGCCACCTTGTGTTAGGTGCTCTTGCACCACATAGTCACAATTTTTGTAAAGGATTCAGAATCCTCTTCCATAGACGAAGGTGGAGCTTCATAAGTCTCATAATCAGTAGTATAACTTAGAGTATTATCCTTATTCAGAAGTCTTATTATTATCATTCAAAGCATGCGACGTGATCGATGCAATATTTGATGTTTCAGGGACGGGGTTTTTAAGTTTATATTCTCCTGTGGAGGAAGATGCAAAATCTAATGAACCCCAATCATTACCAACAAATTAATTTGATTGCTTGGGCTCTTGCATGATATTTCTAGAGGCAAGAGGAGCTGACCATTCAGCTTTTAGATTTCTTAAGCTCTTAGGGCCAACAACATGCTTATACACTTCAAATTGCAAACAATTATCAGGTTCAAGATCCAAATGGATAGTATGCAGTTTACCTTTAAATATAAACTTAATGGAATTGTGTAAAGTAGAAAGAACTGCTCCTAATGCATGTATCCAGGGTCTACCCAGAATCATGTTATAAGATAAAGAACAAAGCATGACATGAATCAAGGTAGGCACCATCACAGGTCCAACTTATATAGGTAAGGTTATAGTGCCTATGGACTGTTGTCCAACATTATAAAAGCCACGGATACTTAACGACTCCAGTTTGATAGCAAATACATCAACTTTAACCTTATGCAATAAATCAATACCACAAACATTAAGGGCTGACCCATTATCAAGCATAACTCTCTTAACCAATGTTTTGTTGATTTTAATAAAGATAACTAAAAGATCATACTGCTTCTGAGCCTCGAGAGATGGTAACTCATGTTGTTGAAATAAAATATCTATTTTTGTTGCGTGCATACAATCTAGTAAAGTGGCAACATCATTTGATTTAATAGCAGGAGGAACAATCACCTTTTGTAAAGCTTCTTGTAGCATTCCATGGTAAGTAGGTGAAGTTTGTATAAGTTCCCAAAGAGATATCTTCGCAGGAGTAGCATGAAGCTGCTCTACAAGATCATAGTCTTTACCACCTTTATATGTTAAACGAGGCACCTGAGGAAGCATAGGTTGAGAAGTTGGTAAGGATATCAGAACATTCATTTGTTGTGTACTTTGTTTGTTATTATGAGTGTTATATGCATGAGCAACCACATTTTGATTAGTTTGTTGTAAGTTTTGTTTCTCAATTTGTTTTGTACAATCATCAATGTGATCAGGAGATTGCGAAGGAGATGAAAAACCTTTAACAACAAGCACATGTTTAGAGGATGGTTGAACCACATTTGCACATAGAGTGACCACAATTTTTGGTTTTTCAATCTCTTCTTTAGATTTAGGAACATAAATTGCATTTACAAATCTTTGAAATAGTGATGGCTTTTAGGCCGTAGTGGAATGTTCAATCGAGATAAAGTCCTCAAGGGCTTCATCTAACATATTAAAGTCATCATGACTAAATGACTCATCATAAGCATGAAAATCTTGCAAAAAATAATCTAACATTCTAACATGCTCTATTTAAACCAAGATTTAAATGCACAATGATGGCATTTGCAAATCAAATACAATTTCCAACAATAAATGATAATTTCCAACTCTTTTAGTGAAAAGATAAAGAATGCAATCCACAATTTAACATATGCAATTTCACTAAAGAGGTTTTTCAATCCAATTATGCTCTAGAACAACAAATTATATAAAATCTGAAGTTTAACAAGAATGCAAATTATTTAAAGCTCGGGTTCACCAAAATATTTAGGGTGAAAATTGATAGTTTGTTTAAGCTAGGTTAAATACTACCATTTCCACCACTAAGCATTGGAAGGACAAAGGCCAAGATTATGAACAAGCTTCTAATCACTTGGTCTATCCCTTACACTTGCGTGGTTATGAAACCTAAGGCCCTAATCAAGATTTTATCAAGTGTTTTCCTTTCAACCAAGTAAAACCCTAAATTATGCCTTAAATCATAAATTTATAGAAACTAATGAAGCAACTAGAAAAACTAAGTACAGAAGTGCTGAGATAGACTTCTAGAGATAGTGTACCTAGATTTTGAGGGCTGCATGGACTAGGGTGCCCACTCCAGTGTCCTGAAAGTTCTTGAACTTGAAAATCTTCTACATAGGGTGTCTAAGACTACCTAAAGGCTTCCAAATCCTAGAATAAACCCCTGGTTGGACTAGGACACCTGCTCTAATGTCCTGCAAGTCTCAGAATCTAAAAATTTGAAAGTCTGTCTCAATTGTACCAACAATATCCTTCTTCTTGTAGCTTATTTCTGCCAGAACTTGTAAAACATGATCTACACATACAAATAAAGGAAGATGTTGTGGCTATATAGGAGATTTCCTTAGTCAAGCCTCGTCTTTGGTATTTCTACCTCAACAATAGCCAGAGATAAATATTTGCAGAAGTGTGTGGAAACCTAACAATGTTTTATTCATAAAATCAAACCCTAGATGTCTCAATTAAGGGAAGATCAACACGTTTCTTTACATCAATAAACACATACAACCTCACCTCAAGGAGATGAGATAAATGAAGACTTACATGAACAAGAAGGTGAATCAGCAATTTTCATGGAGGATCTCCAAGCTTGTTGTTGGAGGCTTGAACCCTTCTCCCGATCATGCAAAGCGTGTACAAACCCTAGGAAGAGCAAGATCAACTCAAGATCTTGATTCCTAGTCTTCATCCATTGTATCCAAGATAGAAAATAAAGAATACTTCGAAGAGCTTCAACAAGTCACTGATCTTCAATGGAAATTGCAACAGAGTTTTGGCATCAAGCTTGCATAAGAATTGTGTGTGATAAAATGATTTGCAAATGTCTTTTTATATCTAGCTTTAGGGAATTCAAATTTTGAAATAATGTCTCGATATCACATGAAAACCAAGGATTTGAAAACAAAATCCCAAGGCACTCGGCGGGAATTGACACCCCACCAAAATTCAAAATCCCGTGAAATGGGGGAGGACTAGGGCGTGGGTGCCCAAGTCCTATCTCCTAATTTCAACTCAAATCTACATTTTTGGGGGTCCTAGGGACCCAAGTTTCAAATCTCTTTCCGGGTTCTATTAATAAGTTACCTCAAAAGGTGAAGAGACTGTTTCTAGACCTAGTCAATCAGGGTTTTAGGAAGGCTAAAAAAGAAAAGGTTGAGAGGTCACCAAGAGTGAGGAGCTAAACTAAGGGAAATTGTACCATTCCATACAGGAAGACAATTTTTGATGTTACACCTACATGGGTTCTGGTTGGTGGAATCTCATATTGGAAAGAGGTATCATCTATTGCCTCAAGCAGTAGTCCACCACCAGAGAAGCTAGGTGAGGCCGAATGTCCTTATTTATGAAAACTAGCATATGCAAATTTAGTGCTAAATGCAAATTTCATCATCCTAAAGATTGGTTGGAAGCATCAAAATCATCATGGAAGAAGGTAAGAATGCAAAGAGTAAGGAGAAGCATTTTTGGCAAGAGACACTGCATATCATTGATAGGTGTTGTCATTGCTGGCAACTAAGATTGTTTCACACATCCGCAGTACAATATCTGATCTTACTGGAAGTTAGAATGATAATCTATCTAAGTGTGAGAGCCTGAAATAGAGCATATAACAGAGTCTAGTATTTTGGTTAGTGGATATCTCTAGTTAATCATTATGTGTTGTTGATCTGAAGGAGTGTAGAGGGACACCAGGAAAATCTAAATCTAAGTTTTTAGCCTCCGGTGATAATGGGATCAGAAGTTATGAGCATCTGAATACCGGGTCCTATTATGACAGAACAGTTCAGTGAAGAACAAGCATATTTATGTAAATCCTTGTGTGGACCCAATAGAAGTGTTTAGATGAACTATGTGTGAGATATGATTTTAGTGGCTGACATGTATGATGATCTACATGTGTTATTTTTGGTATGCATCAATATTGGTGTATGGATCTAGTAGATAGAGTAGAGAACTCTTAAAATGTTCTAAGTGTTTGTTGTTGCCGACTAGAAAGAGATTGCAAATCATGATAAGAATATATATAGCCAATGATTGTGGATGTTGTAGATGTATGTATTGCAATGATGTAGGAAGAGTAAAAAGGAGTAGAAATCTAATATTCGAATGAGGACAAAATAAAGAGAAGAGTAGGATAAAGATGAAGTGTACAAAGTCAGTATTTGCAATTAACCAGAACTAATCTCTAGCATTGGCAGATGCATCTTACCAGTTCATAATCTCTATAAATCTCTTGTAAACTTTTTTGTAGGCAGTAAGCCACCTCTTGAGCAGTGAGCTCAGGACAATGAGCCTGAATGCATGTGCATTCTCATTTGTAAAATACTTTTAACAGGGTATTAATTTTTTTGGGTTAACCCCCACCATGGTTTTTCCCTTAACTGGGTTTCCACGTCAAAATCATGGTGTCAAATGTGTCATTCATGTTTTTTGCTCATATGCTATTGTCTAATTCTAGAATGTTTATATCATTGATTTATTCTTAAGTTGTAAAAAGGAATAACAACAGAAAAAGTTTGATAAGAGCAACAACTGATTCACCCTCCCTCTCAGTTGTTCGGACCTATTCCAACAATTGGTATCAGAGCTAAGTTCCTTTGAAAAAGCTTAAAAATTTAAGGAAGATCTGGGAAGACAACAAAATGGATGAATATGACCTTCAAGGGCAACTTAATCTCACCCTAGATGATCTTGAGTAGTCCAAGGCAGAAGTTCAAGAGCTGCAAGACAACTTCAAAAAGGCTGAAGACTTCATTAAAGTTTTAAAAGAAAAATTGAGAAAATCCAATGCAAAAAGAAAGGAGCAACCTCTTCAACTGGGAAAACCTTATGTAGACAAGGCCTTGGATGAGAAGACAAAGGAATGTGAAAAGTTAACTAAAGAAGTTACTATTCTAAAACATGAGAAGGAAACTAGAGTGATGAGACTAACCAAGGAAATTGAAGATAAGAAGAAAGCTGAAGAAGATTTAAATCAAAATCTGAAAAAGAGTTATGAAGAATGCTACAAATTGGATGCGATAGCTAGCCTTCTAAAATCTAACCTACAAGAAAGCAGAGATAATGAAAGAAAACTTCAGAGATAGATTATCACACTCAGACATGATCTAGAAATTGCAAATGAGTACAAGGAGAAATTCAAGATAAGCTCAACGAAACTTGAAGCACTCATTAAAGGGAAGAAAAAGGATGTTGATAATCATGAGAAAGGTGAAATCTCCAGATCCGGACAGAGAAACTTTCAACCTAGGAATAGAAGAAACAGATCTAGAAAACCTCCAGTAAGACATCCAAATGCTCAAAGATATCCTTCATTCAATGGAAATTGTTTCAATTGCAATAAATTTGGTCATAGAGCTACTCAGTGCAGAAGAAGAGTAAATCAAAATGGTCCATCCTTCTCCAGTCAATGCTTCAAATGTAACAAGTATGGTCATAGATCAAATGAATGCAGAAGTGTGAAAATGAATAATCCCAATATTAGAAGAATTATTAATTCTTTCAATGGTTATTTCTTTGTTTGCAATGGGTTTGGACATATGGCTAATCAGTCCAGATTAAGAGAAAATCAGGTTTATAAGAAAGGAAATGTTGTATACTATAACTACAATAAATCTGGTCATATTACAAGATTCTATAGAAGTAAAGACAATGGAAGAAAAGGTCCAGTAAATAAAAAATTGGATGAGTAGAAACAAGACAGAGGTAAAAGGAAAATTGATGTGGGTGAGATACATAGTGAAATGAACAAGATTTGGATAAAGAAAGATACAATAAACAATGATAATGAGTTTGCACCAAAATCTGGTGCTGACAATTCCTCTGGGAATTAAGTTAGAAAAACTCTAGCTTAGGGAGAACTGCATACAAAATCAAATTCCCCCAGTCAACAAGTGGGTGCCTGAATCTAGCACATTAACAGAAAATACTCTAAGTTAGTTTAGAACCTATGGAAGGATTTTTGGAAGAAAAGATGTTGATACATGAGGAACTGTCTAAATAATGTAACCGGATACAATTAGGGCAACACATTCATTGCAAAGGCAAATTAGGTAATGCAGAGCTTTAAAAGGTCACTTGATCACTCATTTGAATCACCTTACATTCAAAGTAAACAAGAAGAAGAACACTTGAGCTACAAAGTCTAGAGACTGAGGTAGAGAATGAATTCAATCGACAAGTGATCAACCCTAACACCGCGAAAGAAAAAAGTACCTCTCTGTAAATGTTTGAATCTAAAATCTGTTGAAATGGGTACCCCTCATGTTATTGACATTACCGAAAGGCCTCGACCCAAATTCAAGAAACATCCTCACAAATCAATTCAAGTTGATCCATTAGGTGCTTTTTCAAGCATTTCGAATGGGGTGCTACATGTAGAAGACATTAGGGTTTACATTCATGCAAATATAGATGATTTTGGAGATTCAAGGTATGTAGATTTGTTTGAAAAACAACTCATGGATGAAAATAAAGAAATTAAACCCGAATACAAGGCTCTACATGACAAACACTTTATTTAGGTTATGGGGTTTCCAAAATTTGATGAGGATGAGTGGGTACGATATGTCTTAAGTTAGATACATGATGAATTCATGTGGTTGTTAAAACTATTCAAGATTACTAGGGATGCTATCAAAAATGTAACTGGTTTAAACTCAACTAGAGGATTGCCCATGCTAAAAGCTGTGAAAAACTAGACAGTAACTGATGCTACCAGAGCTAAGTTTGACATAAGAGCAATGACCATAAATGATATTATAGAGTCAGATGTCAAATTCACCTCCATGGTGATTGGATACAAGATTTACCACTCGAGCAAAGAAAATTATGTTTCTGGAATAGCCATTTATGTTGCATACAAGATGCTAAAAGAAAATGGTGATTATGACTTGTGTGAACTACTGTAGAATCAATTGATTGAAAATCTGAGCAAGATCAAAAGAGATAAGAAGAACACCTTCAAGTATGGTACACTAATTTTATGTCTATTCTTTTATTATATGAATGAGGTACTTGGGTAAAAGGTGTACTGGACTAAGGATGAGCTGGTTGCCATTCAAATCAAAAATCATCTTCACAGCATTGGTGATTTCAATGCTCAGAAGATGGAAATATGGGGTTACTTAAAAAAAAAATAGAATATGATACACTCAAGGGAAATAATTCCCAATTCAATTGTTGGTAAATACAAAAATGAAGTATACTTCATGGTTGATACTGACAAGTGTTTGATGGAAATAGTGGAACCCATAACTGTCTGGATCATGCCCATGGGGTATGAAGTAGATGAAAGGATATTGGATATGTATGTTCAACATCTGCTAAGCAAGCCCAAAGACACAATGGTTGAAATATTTGGAACTTATGAGGAGCTAAGTTTAAAGTTGCATACTGAGCTCAGAGGACTTGAAACTAATAGGAGAGTAAGAAAAGAAGTTGAGCAGCTAGCTAAAAATCTTGGCCTAACAAAGGAAGCTATGAAGAAATTCAAAGAAAGAATAGAAAAGGATGAGAAAGAAAAACAAGAAAAGAGACAAACAAGCGATCTTGTGGAACCTTCTTCCACTTCAAGAACTACTAGAAGTTCTTCTACTACCTCAGCTCCTTCCAAATCTGCAAAATCAGAAGCAGAATCATCCGAAAAACATGAGAAAAAGAAGAAAATAAAAGCTTCCTAGACCTATGAAAGCATAAGAGAAGATGAAATAGATATAGACTCTGACATTGAAATCAAGGAATCAAAAGTCACTGGAACAAAAGCTGCAAAGTTAACTAGAGAAAAGTCCTACAGAAGCAAAAGGACTAGCAAAAAGCAAAAGACTAAAGAATATGAAGAATATGTTGAGAAACCCACACTCTTGCTAGAAGATGTGATAAAATTAGTCACTGTGGATGGGAATCTAAAACACATAATTGAATTCTATGATGAATACAATGATATGGATAAAAGGGTGTTGGAGGAAGCAATGATTAGATATCTCAACATCTACAACAAGGCACTAATTGAGATAACTTCTGAGTTACCACAAATTTTGGCAAACATCTTGGAATTGAGAAAAGAAAATTCCAAGCACAAGGATGTGGAAATTAGAGAACATGAACTAATAAATCTGTGTCCCCAAATTTGTCTTGAACAAATAGATATGGTACTTACGGAAGTCAAAGATGATTTTAAAAGCAAAAGAATGAAGAAGCTCAGGCTTGGAGAAATAAGTGGAATAGTTGAAGAAACTCAAGAGATTCTTTTGAAAGCATTAAAGAAGTATAATCTTCATATAGTCATAGAAGAAGTGATGGATGTTGAAGAAGAGTACATTATTGAGCAGTAATCTAAGTTGGGTGGAGCCTCTATTCCAGAAGTAGAACAAGCAATTTAGGAGGATACAAAAATGTTGGATAAAATATTTGATGCAGAAGATACTCCCAATCCATCTGATACAATAGGGAAAGAGGATAATGTTACTATTTCATAGAACCTCTTGATCAGATAGCAAGTGATGAACAAACAAGAAAAGTTCCTCTGCAGACAATACAGAAAAGGATAAAGTAGAGTTAGAAGAAGAAAGAGAAAAGAAAGATAATACAAAAGAAGATGGTGCAAACATTGAAGCACCTAAAGAAGAGACTAAGAAATTAGGAGATCAAAAGATTTATTCTGAAATGGCTACAAGAGACACTATAGATGTAGTAAAAGGTCTTCTTGGAAAAGAAGTGATTGAGCTTGATGAACTGGAACTACTATGAGGTGTAGGCAATCCGGATGCTCTCTCTCCAATTCAATTGATGAAGATAGCATCATTCACCCAAGTAAAGGCTAGAGAGAAGATGGTAAAGTTCCACATGGAGGAGAATGAGCTACTGGGACTTACAACTGGAGGTTTGGAGAAATCAATGCCAACCTATCAAAAGAATCAAAATGATTCCCCCTCCAGACATCTAAAGAATCTAGTAAGTTCAGTAAATTTTCATTTTGAGTATTTTGAGAAGTCTGCGGAGGTAAAAGTTTAGAAAGAATTCTTAGATAAGAAGTTTTGTGAAATAAAGAACTTGATAGGAAATGATAGAAGAATACTTGGTATTGACATAAAGAGTATTTAGAATGCTCTAAATGATGGAAGTGAGATATACAAATTCTATCTCTCATGACCCAAAGTTAATAAGGATATTGAGAACAAGATAAAGGAACAAGAACAAAATTTGTCAAATCTCTCTCAAAATTTTGACCCCCTATCAGTTTCGCCCATAAGTCAAGAATGTCAAGTAATTAACTTGACTGAGGAAATAAAGAAACTTGTCAAAGAGAAAAGCAACATTATGAAAAGAATGTGTGAGCTCTAGGGATTAATTGCCCCTAAGTTAGAGACAATGTATAATGCCTTATCTGAAGCTTAGACTACAGTTCAAATCATTGTTCCATCAAATATGTCAAAGGCAGAAGCATACTCATTTGTGTTAAATGGGCACATTTCAATTTTGGATGGAATGAAGAGTACTTGGGCCTCCGAACTTGTGCAAATAAAAGCTAGCTTTACAGACATCTTCAAGTTCATGTGAATGGAACTTAATGGTTACTAATACATATGCAGCAATGCATATAGAAATTTTGGAGAATTTTTATTTGTGCATCCCACCCTTTGCCATTGATACCAAAGGGGGAGTGAAGGGTAGTGAAAAAAATGAAGTATTCAGCAAAGGGGGAGCATCAAAATAAGTGAAGTGCATGAATGCACAGACAAAGGGAGAGTTGTACAAAGACACTTAGTCATTTTACACTAAATGTTGCCATCAATGCCAAAGAGGGAGATTGTTGGCAAGAGACACTACATAGTATTGATAGGTGTTGTCATTGATGGCAACTAAAATTGTTCCACACATCCGTAGTGTAGTATCTGATCTTACCAGAAGTCAAAATGATAATCTATCTAAGTCTGGGAGCCTGAAACAGAGCATATAGCAGAGTCTAGTATTTTGGTCAGCGGATCTCTCCAGTTAATCATTATGTGTTACAGATCTGAAGGAGTGTAGAAGGACACCAGGAAAATCTAAATCAAGTTTTTAGCCTCTGGTGATAAAGGGATCAGAAGTTATGAGCATCTAAATACTGGGACCTATTATGACAGAACAATTCAATGAAGAACATGCAGACTTATGTAAATCCTTGTGCGGACCCAATAGAAGTGTTTTTCTAAACTATGTATGAGATAGGATGTTAGTGTTCGACATGTATGATGATCTACATGTGTTATTTTTGGTATGCATTAATATTGGTGTATGGATCTAGCTGATAGAGCAGAGCACTCTTAAAAGTTCTAAGTGTTTGTTGTTGCCGACTGGCAATAGATTGCAATTCATGATAAGAATATATATAGCCGATGATTATGGATATTGTGGATGTATGTATTGCGATGATGTAGGAAGAGTAAAAAGGAGAAGAAATCTAATATTTGAATGAGGGAAGAATAATGAGAAGAGTAGGATAAAGATGAAGTGTACAAAGTCAGTATTTGCAATTAACTGGAATTGATCTCTAGCATTGGTAGATGCATCTTACTAGTTCATAATCTCTGTAAATCTCTTGTGAAAATTTTTGTAGGCAGTGAGCCTCCTCTTGAGTAGTGAGCTCAGGGTAGTGAGACCGAATGCATGTGCATTCTCATTTGTAAAATACTTTTAGCAGGGTATTATTTTTTGTGGATTAACCCCCACTATGGTTTTTCCCTTAACTGGGTTTCAACATCCAAATCTTAGTGTCAAATGTGTCATTCATGTTTTTTTCTCATATGCTATTGTCTAATGTTGGAATGTTTATATCATTGATTTAATCTTAATTTTTAAAAAGGAATAATATCATAAAAAGTTTGATAAGAGCAACAACTGATTCACCTTCTCCCTCTCAGTTGTTTGGGCCTATTCCAACAAGCATAAGGGTTGTGATTTAAGAAAGGTCTTGAAGAAAGAGATATGGTCTAGGCAAAGGTGAAGTCTCATCCCTGGTGGTTTGGAAAAGCGTATAATCCTATTTTTGATAGCACACTCATGCCCGTGCTGAAACAAGAGCTTTGGAACAAGACTGTGGTTAGGGAAACAAATATGAAAACACATATGAGAATCCCTACATCGAAGAGACTATACTACATCGAAATAACTATTTTATGAGTCTCTTCAATAAACTGATTTCAAGAGCATTATTAAAAATTAATATTATATGGGTAAGAGATCATCGAAGTGGGCCCCTAAAAACTATATTTAATAAACATCCCCATGAAATAGATAGCCAAAATCAAATAAATAGATATCGGAGTGACTTATATACATCAGAGTGAGGCTTGTAGGAGTACATCTGATACACAGATCAGCTTCTCCAAAAAGTTAAATTTGTTGCATTATCGAAGGAACTTGTTAATATCAGAGTGAGTGATTTCTGAGTCCTTCCAAAATCCTAAAAGAATAGAAAAGGTGTAAAAAATCATCGGTCAAAGATATAAATATCACCAGATAAAACTAAAGTGCAAATAAAAAAGTAAAATGTGACTATAGTAAAATGCAAATTTAATATTTTCATTGAAGGGGTTAAAGATGGGAAATTATTTTATCTGAGGGACATAATGAAATATGCCAAGTGAATATTTTAATTGAAAATATTTCTACCCAAAAGTGAAGTACTTTTCTAGAAGAATCAATCAAGAAGGTAATTATTTTACCTAAAGAATATTTTTTATATAATGACCAGTGAAGTATTTTCACCCAAGAGGTTAAGAAGGGGTAATCATTTTCACCCAAATGAATATTTTTGCCAAATAAAGGTGAAAACACACACAAAGAAATATAATCAAGAAATGGAATAAAGATTAAAGTATTGAGAAATAAGGCAAAGAAGTCAGATAAAATATTTTATTATTGAAGGTAATCAAAATAATGAAAGGTTGTAGACAGGTATGTAAAGGGTCATAACCCAAAAAAAAATATAAAGTATTTATGAAAAAAGGAAGCAAGAACCAATAATCAGAGCAAGTAACAATTAGTAGATTAGGAAATAAATAAATAAAGACTTCCATGATGAATTGTAAAATCTTCTGAAGTAATTTAATAGAGAGGAATATTATAATCTCATGTCCAAAAATTTTGGTGTTCAATTATTTGTTAATGTTCATTAATATGTGTTATCTGTGTTGTCTCTAGAATGGTTTTCCTTTGTTATTTAAACTAACATATCAAGGATATACTTAATTTATTAGGGCACATTTACTGCTTCTATGTGATCTGCTTGATTAGTTTCCATAAGAAGTTGATTTAAGTCCCTCTAAGTGATTTATGTTTATTGGTCTCTGCCCAGGGTTAAAATCATTTAAATAAATCATCTTGGTTGGTTTCCTTCACACTAGAATTAAAAGTATTTTCAATTGATCATAGTAACCTAGGAAAATATCATTGGGATTGATAAGAAGAGCCTCATAACCAATATTCTTGCACATTTATACAAGGTATAGACATTTGAAAACTGTCAAACAATTCGAGTTAAGCCAAGAGGGAGGACACATCTATCATACACATCCTGACTCTATTGCCCATAATAGATAAAGCACTGGTAATTACAAAATAACATTTCAAAACCTTATTCACATATTCAAAATCTGATGTAGGAGCATCTACGGTGTAAGAGCAATCTGGCATCAACCAAAAAAAAAATTGTTTCTTTTCAATAAGGGCTAAATTTGGCAGTGTGATGCAGAGATGACTAAACACAGACCACAAAGGGATCAAAATAACAACACATGATGAAGAGTATACAGGGGATGGTAGGGAAAACAACTCATCTAGGCCTTAGTGGACCAAACAACAACACTTGACTTCATTTTGGACTTGACTGTCCACTCACACTCCATGGCTTCAACACAACACAATATCACTATTTATAGGTTCATACATATGGGCACCTTCCCAGACTTTCTAAGGAGCCTAGATCAACTAGGTTTGACTTCCCCAAGCTCACAAAACTCACAAAATGTACTGGGGGTACTTCCTTATACCACTTCCTTCACAAACCCACTCACTTTCTTGTAGCCCTATTTTTGAGGTTTTCAAGGCATAACTTTCACTAGACATTATAAACCCACTAAAGAAACAACGTTTTGAGTACCTATTATGGAGTTACACAACATATCAAACATGCAACATAGGTTTCTTTGGAGCGTGTGCCTCAAAAAATGACTGTCCTCTTTTTGGCAAGGGCTAATTAGGCCTAATTTGTAAGGCAACTATGCCCAAACCTCCTTCCACACTCTTCCCTCCTTCTCCAAGGTTTAATATAGGTTGTAAATGGTTTGAATATGCTGTCCCTTGGGTTCTTAGGTCTCTCCACTTCTGTTTCTTCCAAAATCACTCCTCATGTCATGTTATGTGGCTTAGAACATAGGGTTTTGAGGCTTAAAGTCATCAAAAACACCTTTGACCTACTCTCCTGGACCTGCATGCAAACAAACAACATTTGATAGACTAATCCAAGCCAAAAAAATCAATTTGGGGGTTTTAAGTTGTGGAGAACATCCAAATCCTCATCGGTTTCCTTAAACCCCTAAAAAGCTAGCAAACTAGAGCAGTTTTGAAAAAATGGCTATAACATGGACCAACAATGATGAAAACACCTCTAACTAGGCTTAAAAGAAAGGTAGCTTGACCCTCTACACAGCCATATTCATTTTCACTCTTGAAATTCTTGTACGGTTGGGTACAAGCATGAGGAACAACAACAAAACAGTAAAAAAAACCGGAAAAATAGCAGGGCAGTTTCAAAGAAAATAGTTTAAACATGCTTCAATCTCCATTTAAATTCTTGCAACCTGGTCCAAAACAAAGATAGGCCAATCCATTTCAACATCCTATGCAAGAGAAATCCAAACAGTACTGTACAACCTGAGTAAAATGAAGAGGAATAGCAAAAGTATTGAAAATTGTGTTAGGGACAGCAAAACAGTCTTTTCCCTTCATTTTCTTTCATTTAAACTTCTTCAACTCACCATAAAATTTGACCACTCTGCCTTTTACAATCCTTTTCCATTTGTTTATAGCCTTATCTCCATATTCCCATCATGGCAAGAGGCTTAAAATAGATAAATTCTGATTTTTTCCTAAAAACTATTTTTTTTACTAAAAAATAGACTATTTTTTTCTATTCTAAGACTGTCATACACTTTATGACTGAAGACCACTAAAAGAAACTACCTATTTTTGATCTCCACTATATGAGTATGCCTATCATAGGCTCTATTACATTTTTTTTTTTTGAAACTCCATTTAGTTACTAACATTTTAAATAAAAGACATAAAATGTCCTAGGTGCACTACACCACAGTGTTACTATTTTTAGTAAGTTTGCATTTGTGCATGGTTGGATACAAAATCTTACACAAACCTCTAGAATGGTGAATTGAAGCTAATGGTGAAGAAATCACTTCAATATCATTTGTCATTTGTGAAATATTAAAATTTCAAAATCCAAAAATCCTATTGAAATATTCAAAGTCAAATTTGAGGCACTTAGAGGCTCCGAATGGGCTTGAAATTTGGCAGGAAACCCAAGCAGTCTACCTTTTGGTACTACTTCTGCACTATTATCTTTTCGAGTGCTTTCCAAAAAGGTATTATAATTGAAAATCCAATTGTCGGATCGAAAGTTATGGCCCTACGAAGTTGACCTATTTTTGGAGGGAGATGTAAATTTCAAAATTAAGCTGGTGGCTGCAAAAAAGGGCTATATATGACCATTTTTGGGAACCCTTGGGGTAGTAGAGTTAAGGGGGAAGGTGTAGAGTCAGGAAAAGACAGGAAAATAGAAACCCTGGTTGATTTGAGGTTATAGAAGGCTAAAGATTCCAAAATCTTGAGAGAGGGACTTGGAATGTGTTGCAGCCTGTAGGGGATTCATTCTCTGATTGTATTTGAGCTTCTGTAATGTAATGTTTTGCCCATATTAATAAAATATCATTCTATTTTCTATGTGCAATTTTTGTTATTGTGTGTTTTATGAGTTACCCCCCTTCATCAAGTGGTATCAGAGTAAGGGTTCCTGAGTGTGTAGACAGATCGTCGACCGTGAGGCAGTTTGCACCAGGACCTGAGGTTGTGGGTTTTCTGTGGAGATCAAGATGCCTCCACAAAGAAATCATATTGGGAGGAATGCTTTGACAGAAGAGGGTTTTAGAGCCCTGCAAAGATAAATCAATGCATTGTAAGAGGAGCTGCGAAGAGGGTTTGAGCAAAGAACAAGAGAAGAAAGCAAGGCTGAAGCAGAAGAGGAGCTATCTGAGGAAGAACAAGAAGTTGCAAGAGATCCTGTAGAAGTTAGGGTGTTGAGGGCCATTTCTAAGATTGGAAGAGGCCCAAGATCAAAGGTTCTACATATTGTGGAGATTTGAATCCAGAGCAACTTATTGATTAGATCAATGACTTGGAGGAATATTTTGAGTATGAAGATGTGGAAGACCTAGATCGGGTCAATTTTACAAAAACAAAATTGAAGGGCCATGCCAGTATTTGGAAAGATCACCAGATGAGATCAGATGGTGGAGAAACTGAAGAAGCAGTTCATTCTTGTGGATTATGAGATGGAGTTGTTGAAGAAGCTGCAAGGATTGAAGCAAGGCAACAAGTCTGTTAAGGAGAATATAGAAGAGTTTTATAAGATTACTATGAGAACTGGTCATGCAAAGGCCAACAAGGAAAAGGTAGGCCATTACATTAATGGGTTGAGGCAAAGTATTCAAGAGGAACTGAGCTTGGTTGTAATGACCACCATAGAAGATGCATACCAATTTTCCCTGAAGGTGGAAGAGAAGCTGAATAAAAGATTTGACATCAAGCAAAGGGGAAGAGGTCAAGATGGAAGGACTGGTGGAAGACCCTATGGGGGTCGAAATGAAGATTCAAAGAAAAGTGAAGAAGCCAACACCAGTCAAAATCAGAGAGGAGATAATACCTACTGCCCTCATGACTAGAACAATGGTGAGCAAAGAGGAAGAGGAAGAGGCAGACCTGGGCAAGGACATGGAAGAGGAGGTTTCAGAGGAACCTGTTTCCAATGTGGAGAAGAAGAACATCAAGTATACTAGTGTCTGCAACATCAAGGAAGGCCAAATAGAAGACTTGAAGGTAATGCACGAGTTGTACATGTCGATGAAGATGCGCAATCTGAGCTCTCTAAAGATGCTGAAAGGGGAGAAACCCTAGTTGTCAGAAGAACTTTGTTGAATGAGGAGAAAGAAGCCAATTAGAGGAAGAATTTATTCCGCACAAGGTGTAAATGTGAAGGTAAGTGTTGTGATATTATTATTAATAGTGGAAGCACTGATAATCTTGTTTCAGAGGATATGGTTGACAAGTTGAAGTTGACAAGAAGAAAGCATCCGCATCCATACCAAATTGCATGGTTATAGAAGGACCATAGAGCTTTGGTCAATGAGCAATGTTTAGTGAAGTTCAAGATTGGTGACTACCATGATGAGGTGTTGTGTGACATCATACCGATGGATGCATGTCAAATGTTATTGGGGAGGCTGTGGCAGTATGATAGGAGCACTGTCCATGATGGCCGTGCAAACACATATTCCCTAACAAAGGATTGCGTTCGTCATAAGTTGAAGCCCTTAAAGGAGGTGGAAGAAAAGGTATGTAGTACTGCCAGAATTTGCTTGGTAGATGGTAGGAAAGAGTTTTGGAGGGTGTGAAGCATGAGCGTCATTGCTTTGCATTGATTCCTAATACTAGTCAAGAGAAATGTGAAGATGTACTAGAAGAAGTCTAAGCTATGTTGGAAGAATTTTAGGACATTATCTTTGATAATGTACCAGAAGGTTTCCCACTAGTAAGGAAGATAAGTCAACAAATGGATTTGATACCAGGAGCTAGTTTGCCAAATAAGGCAGCCCATAGAATGACTCTAGCAGAGATTGAAGAGTTGAACAGACAAGTTTAGGAGTTGTTGAGGAAGGGATTGATAAGAGAAAGCCTAAGTCCATGTACAATACCTGTAGTACTAGCACCAAAGAAAGATGGAGAGTGGAGGATGTGTATAGATTCCTAAGCCATCAACAAGATCACAATCAAGTATAGATTTCCATTGCCCAGCATGGATGACATAATGGATTGTTTGAGTGGAGCCCGGTACTTCATGAAGATTGATTTGAATAGTGGGTATCACCAGATTCGAATCAGAGAAGGAGATGAGTGGAAGATAGCCTTCAAAATAAGGGAAGGTTTGTATGAGTGGTTAGTCATGCCATTTGGGTTAACCAATGCACCAAGCACATTCATGTGGCTCATGAACAAGGTACTAAAAGAATTTTTGGAAAGTTTTGTTATTATTTATTTAGATGACATTTTGATTTTCAGTAAGACTTGGGATGAGCATTTGATGCGTATCAGAAGAGTTTTAGAGAAGCTAAGGGAGGAGAAGTTGTTGATCAATCTCAAGAAATGTAGTTTTGGAAAGGAGTTGGTATACCTCATATTTTTTGTCTCAAAGGAAGGTCTTAAGATGGACCCAGAGAAGGTGAAGGCTATCATTGAATGGCCTATGCTAAGGAGTTCTTTCGAGGTAAGATCTTTTCATGGTTTGGCAAGTTTTTACAGAAAGTTTATTAGGAATTTTAGTAGCATTTGTACACCCCTAACTGAGACAATGAGAGGGGATATAAAAGAGTTTAGATGGACTAAAGGAATAGACAAGAGCTTTGATACATTAAAGCAGAAAGTCGTAAAACAACCTGTTTTGGCACTTCTAGATTTCAATAAGGTATTTCAGGTAGATTGTGATGCTAGTGGTAGTGGTATAGGAGTTGTTTTGAGTCAAGAAGGTAAGCCCATTGCCTATTTTAGTGAGAAGCTTAATGATGCCAAGAAAAAGTATTCTGTTTATGATCATGAGTTTTATACAATAGTTCAAGCTTTAAAGAAATGGAGACATTATTTTTTTCCAAAAGAGTTTATTTTATATACTAATCATTAGGCTTTGCAATATCTTAATAGTCAAAGAAAGTTAAATCAAAGGCACTTAAAATGGGTTGAGTTTTTGCAGAGTTATACTTTTGTTTTGAAGCACAAGAGTGGGAAGTCCAACAGAGTTGCAGATTCCTTGAGTAGAAGGCAAAATTTGTTGACAGAAATGATGATAGAGGTTGTTTGGTTTGATGAGCTCAAAATTTTGTATCCTAAAGATCTAGATTTTGCAGAGACCTGGAAAGCTTGCCTAGAACCTATTACTTTGGATAGGACAAAATGGTTGGATTTCATAATCCAAGATGGCATGTTGTTTAGAGGAAGCCAATTGTGCATTCCGAGGAGTTCCATGAGAAAGACCCTGATTAAGGAGAAGCATAGTGGAGGATTAGCTAGACACTTTGGTTGAGATAAGACCATTGCTATTGTTGGTGAACATTATTACTAGCCACAATTGTAGCAAGATGTAATGAAATTTGTGCAGAGTTGTAGAGTGTGTCAGATGGCAAAAGGAACAAGTTAGAATACAGGGCTATATCAGCCATTACCTAAACTAGAGAAGCCATGGGATGATATTAGTATGGATTTTGTTCTTGGTTTACCAAGGACACAGAGAGGACATGATTCTATTTTTGTGGTGGTGGACAAATTCTCAAAGATGGCCCATTTTATTCCTTGTAAGAAGACTAATGATGCTATTCATATTGCAGAGTTATTTTTCAGGGAAGTGGTGAGACTACATGGTCTACATAAGAGCATAGTTTCAGATTGAGATATCAAGTTTGTTGGTTATTTCTGGAGGACATTGTGGAAGAAGTTGAAAAAAAATTTGAAGTTCAGTTCTGCACACCATCCACAGACTAATGGATAGACAGAAGTGGTGAATAGGAGTGGTCAATATCATTTGTCATTTGTGAGATATTAAAATTTCAAATTCTAAAAATCCTATTGAATTATTCAAAGTCAAATTTGAGGCACTTAGAGGCTCTGGATGGGCCCAAAATTTGGCGGGAAACCCAAGCAGTCTACCTTTTGATATTGCTTGTGCACCATCATCTTTTTGCGAGCTTTCTGAAAAGGTATTATAACTGAAAATCCAAAGGTCAGATCGAAAGTTGTGGCCCCACAAAGTTGACCTATTTTTGGAGGGAGATGCAAATTTTGAAATTAAGCTAGTGGCTGCCAAAAAGGGCTATATATGACCATTTTTGGGAACCCTTGGGGTGGTAGATTTAAGGGGGAAGGTGTAGAGTCAAGAAAAGGTGGGAAAATAGAAACCCTGGTTGATTTGGGGTTACAAAAGGCTGAAGATTCCAGAGTCTTAGGAGAGGGAGTTGTAATGTGTTGTAGCCTATAGGGGACTCATCATCTGATTGTATTTGAACTTCTGTAATGTAATGTTTTGCCCATATTAATAAAATATTATTCTATTTTTTGTGTGCAATTTCTGTTATTGTGTGTTTTATGAGTTACCCCCCTTCATCAAAATCTCACATATTAAGAGTAGGAGTAGTTATCAAAGCTTATATCTATACCACACTTACATGCCACTGTGGATAGATCCCTAGGTTCAACTTTTAAATCTGCATCAGCTATCAAGGTACACTCACCTAGGTCTGGAAGAACCTAAATAGAAGGGGGTTTTCAATCATATCAACCCTGTTTCATTAGACAAAACTGTTAGGAGAGCTTAACATCCTCTTATGGTTTACAACTTGCATTTTTAGATCTAACATGTCGATTGTGAGGTAGTTTTCACCTTGTAGCATGCTCAATGACTTTGAGGCAGTTACACTTGATCCTAGGAAGAAATATTGCCAAGGAGAATCCCCATTTAGAAGAATGGATGAGATGATGGAGATGATGAAAACCATGCGAGTTCGCTTGGATTCTATTGAAGAAGATCAGAGAAGAGGAGTTACACCTTGACCTAATGTAGAAAGTGATGATGAGGAAGAATTTCAATTTGTTGATCAAAATGAAGTAACCCTATTAGAGGAAGGAGAAGAAGAAATAGATCAAGTCAAGATGTTGCGAGCTATTTCAAAGATTGGGAAAAGACCTAGAGTTGATGTACTGAATTACATTGGCAATTTGAATCCTGAAGTGTTGATTGACTAGATAAATGACATGGAAGAATACTTTGAGTATGAAGAAATTGAAGATCCGGAGAAGGTGAAATTTGCAAAGACAAAGTTAAAAGGACATGCTGCTATATGGTGGAAAGAAGCTTAGCTGGATAGGAATAGAAGAGGAAAAGAGAATATTACAAAGTGGGATAGAATGGTGACAAAATTGAAGAATCGGTTTATACCTTTTGACTAGGAGTTGGAACTATTGAAGAGATTGCAAAACTTGGGACAAAAGGAGAAATCTGTGAAGGAGTACATTGAAGAATTTCATAAGATGATCATAAGGATGGCACATAGTGAAGAAAGAAAGGAGAAAGTGGCTAATATATCAATGGACTAAGATTGAACATTTAGGAAGAACTAAGTTTGGTGAGGATGACAACATTGGGAAAAGCATATATGTTTGCCCTGATGGCTAAAGAAAAGTTAAACAAGAGGCATGTTCAAAGACAGAGAGGCAGAGGAGGTAAATTTCATAGAGGTAGAACATTATCTGGAGGAGAGAGATCATATGTGGAGTAGAATAGACAAGATAGCACATTTAAGAAGGAAGATAGAGATAACAATGCATACCAGAGAGATGACAAAACCTTCTACCGTAGAGAAAACCCTAGTCCATGTGGGAGTAAAGGATATAGAAGAGAAGGAAGAGGACTTGATAGGAGAACATTTAGAAGAACTTTTTTTAAGTGTGGAGGTGAAGGACATAGATCATTTGAATGTAATCAAGTGAGTACAAGCAAGAGAGCAGAGAACAGTGGAAGATCAACCTATGTGGAAGAAGAACCTATTGGATCACCTAGTTCAATTGGGAAACCTAAGAAAGGAGAATCACTTGTCATGAGAAGCTAGCACTATTTCAAATAGAGAAAAATGAGGAACCACCATAGAGGAAAAGTTTGTTTAGAACTAGATGCAAATCATGAGGTAAATGTTGTAAAGTTGTAATTGATAGTGGTAGTTCTGATAACTTAGTTTTAGAGGAGATGGTGACTCAACTAAAGTTGGAGAGATTGAAACACCCTAAACCCTATCAAATAGCATGGATTCAGGATGATCATAAGGTACTGGTGAGTGAACAATATTTGGTGAAAATTCATATTGGAGCTTATCATGATGAGGTATTGTGTGATATTATGCTTATGGATGTTTGTCATATATTGTTGGGTAGACCATGGCAATATGATAGAAAATCTATACATGATGGGAGAAAGAATACATATACTATAACATCAAATGGAAAGAGAATTACTTTGATTCCTTTGGAAGATGATCCTAAGAGTGAAGTATGTGGGAATGGTAGAATCTGTTTGGTAGATGGAAGGAAATTTCTAGATGGTATGAGACATGAGAATATGTGTTATGCTTTGATCCCTAACAATCTTGAAACATTGAAGGAGAATGAAGAATCACAACTAGATGAGATAATTGAGTAACTAACAGAGTATGCAAACATCATATCAAATAATGTACCTGAAGGATTACCACCAATCAGGAGTATCAGTCATCACATGGATCTTATACCTAGAGCTAGTTTGCTTAACAAAGTAGCACATAGAATGAAACCGATAGAGAATGAAGAACTAAATAGGTAGATACATGAGTTGTTGAGGAAAGGTTTCATCAGAGAAATCTTGAGTCCTTGTGCAGTACTTGCAGTGTTAGTGTTGGGAATTAAGGTCTCTCAACCTTGGTAATTCTTTGCATTATTTATGTTTGTATTTATTAATTCATTGCCTATGTTCTAAATTAATTGTAAATTCCATATTGTCATATTGTGGGATGTGGCACGGTGATGTGTCATCCTACATGGAAGATGACAACTTGTAATTTTGTCCTCACATGAGGAGATAGGCATTCCACTTTGTGGTAGGAGTATTTTTCCATGTGTCAGCATCTTGGATGTTGTGTAATGGAATGTTTGACCGAAACGGTTATGACGGATTCCTATGACGAAGTTATGACATGTAAGAGTCAGAAATAAAAGCTTGTAAGATAGGTGAAGACATGTGTCATGAAGCATATTTGAAAAAGGCATATTTGGGCTCCCCAAGGTGGACTATGACATGTTTTAAAAGAATATGCTATTTATAGCTTGTGTATGACATATTCTCTTATAGCTATAACTTGTAACTGCTATGACATATTCTATGACGGTCATAAGTGCTGTAAGAGCATCTGTCATAGCCCATTTTGGAATTAGGAGACCTCTTTGGGATGCGAGCTGTGGACAAGTGTTAGGTATATTCTACAATGTTGACCAAGTGTCCTTAGACATGTGTTTTAGGCCATGAGGCCAAGTTGGATGCCCATTCCAATATAGAGCCAATTCTGCCTTGTATATTCTATATAAATAGGTGCTTGTAGAAGGAGATGTATTACAGGTTTGACAGGTACTATTATGTTAAACATTTACCTCCAGATATGAGTGTCGAAGACTCTTGAGAGCTTGCATTGCAAGTGTGTTGTAAACATTCCTTGTTTTGATAATACATTGTGCAGGTTTTGGATTGTGGGGTTTTTCACCCGATAAGGGTTATCCCCACGTATATCTTGCCACGTATATCTTGTATCTCTCTTCTTCTATCTCACCTTCTCTATTATGTGTTTTTTGCAATATATCATGTTAATGGTTTAATGTTGCTGTAATAGTTAGGATAAATTTGAATTTACACTATCCTCCCCTCATTAGATTAGTGTACGAAGTGATTTCCGTACACCTAGCTTGCTTTCAGTTGGTATTAGAGCCTGGCCAGTTTTGGTTCTAGCTACTTGGTAGGGGTTTTTGAGCTAATCTTAGGTTGAGTGGGAGTCTTGTGTAGAGTATTCTGTATCTTATTGTAGCAAGGAGATGGTAACCACATCCTGAAGTTAGAAGTTGATAAATTCAATGGCACTAAATTTGAGTTGTGGAAATTGAAGATGGAGGACCTACTTGTTGATCATGACCTATGGGAAACGGTATATGGTGTAAAACCTGTAGTAATGCAACAAGCTGATTGGGACCTCAAAGATCGAAAGGCTAAGGGTCTCATTAGACTCTGTTTAGCTGACTCTGTTCTCTTGAACATCCATGAGGAGAAGATAATGAAGGATCTTTGGAAGAAGTTGAGTGATGTTTATTAGGCCAAATCCTTGGTGTACAAACTCTTTTTGAAAAAGAAGTTGTTTTCTCTAAAGATGGAAGATGGAGGATCTGTTGCAGATGACATGAATGCTTTCAACATGATTGTTGCACAGTTGACATCTGAGGGTGTGAAAATGGAGGAGGAGGATCGTTGGATGACCCTACTTTGTTCTTTTCTAGATTCACGGGATCATCTTGTAATGGCTATCAGAAGAACCACTACCACCTTCAAGATGGAAGATGTGGTGTCCTTGCTATTATCTAAAGAAATGTGGAAGAAGACATCTAAATCAGCCAAAGAGGCTCTTCGAGTTCATGGAAGACCCAAGGAGAAAGGGAAGAAGAAAGACAAGAAAGCTAAGAAGGGTAGATCCAAATCTTGTGGGAGATCCAAATCTCCTAGAAAATCCAAGGCTCTTTGTTAGAATTGTGGTAAAATTAGGCATTTCTAAAAGGAATACAAAGAGGAGAAGAAAAAGAAGAAGAAAGCTCCTAATTTAGATTTTGACAAGTCACAAGATGATGGTGATGCCTTCATTGCAGCCCTAGCCACCCATGCATCTGATGATGTGTGGTTGATTGATTCTGCTGCATCATTCCACATGACCTCACATCGAGACTGGTTTACCAAATATGAAGAGTTTGATGGTGGAAGGTTGTACCTTGGTGATGACTCTCGTCTGAAGATTGTTGGTCATGGAAGAGTCTCAATCAAATTCCCTGATGGACGAGTGAAGGGGATCACTAGAGCTATGCACATTCCAAGCCTTACACGGAACCTACTTTTTGTAAGTATGTTGAATGATGCAGGTGTGCAAGTTGTCTTTTCAAAGGATGGATGTAAGATGACAAGGGGATCTATGGTGCTTGCGAAGGGTACTTGGAGGGGTACTTTGTTTCAGTTGTAGGCATGTACTTCACAGTGCAATAGTTCTTTTGACACAAGGAAATGAGCTACTGTCACTTCATCCCCACGATCTGAACATGCAGTGAAGAAATCTGTTGTAACTGGTTCTAATGGTTGTGCACATGCTTTGGAAGCTAAGCTTCCTACTGAAAATACTATGTTATGGAATTTGAGATATGACGACATTGGTGAGAAGGGTCTACTTACCCTAAAACATAAAAACATCATTAAGGGGTTAAATGATTGTTATCTTGAGTTTGGCTTTTGCGAACATTGTATTTATGGAAAGCAAAACCATGTTCAGATTTACTCTAGTTCTCACAAGTCTTCTGGTATATTGGATCTAATTCATTCTGATGTGTTTTGTCCTATTAATGTTCCTTCATTAGCAAAACCTATATATTTTGTATCTTTCATAGATGATTACAGTAGAAGGACATGGGTTTATTTTATCAGAAGCAAGACTAAGTCTTAACTCGGTTTAAGGAGTTTAAATACTTTGTTGAAAATCAAACTTGTAAAAAGATTAAGTGTTTGAGAACTAACAATGTTGGTGAGTTTTGTTCAGTAGAGTTTGATAAGTTCTACAAAGAGCAAGAAATTGAAAGACATAAGACAACTCAATACACAACGCAGTAAAATGGAGTTGTAGAGATGATGAACTGGACACTAATGGAGAAGGCTAGGAGTATGCTTAGTAGAGCAAGCCTCGAACAAAAGTTTTGGGCTGAAGTTATTACCACTGCTTGCTATCTGGTAAATAGATCTCCTGCATTAGCTCTTGTTGGCAAAACACCTATGGAGGTGTGGTCTGGTAAGAAGACTTCAATAAGGCATCTTCATGTTTTTAGTTGTGAGGCATATACACATGCCTAGGGAGAAATGGTCTAAGTTGGAAAACAAGGCTATTAAATGTATCTTCATTGGCTATGGTGTTAGTGTGAAAGGATACAAGCTTTGGGATCTCATGATGAAAAAAGTGTTGTATAGCAGAAGTGTTATCTTCAGAGAGCTAACACCCTCTTCTGTTGTTCTATAGCTAGAACAGTTAGAAAAAAAAGAAGATGTGGTTTAGTTTCCTTCTACCCCTAAGAAGACTAAACCGATAGACCCTATGAGGCCTGATGATGAGGAGAGCTCTAGTAGCTCTGGAAGCGAAGAAGAAGTAGAACCTCCACCTCAGCCATTGAGGAGGTCTACATGAACAAGAAAGCAACCTGATAGGTTTGGTTATTCATTACTTGATTCTAGTTGTGCTTTTTCTTTACTTTCTAACATTGATGAGCCTAGAACTGTGAAAGAGGCTATGGGCATGAAAGATACAAGTTCCTAGAAGGAGGCCATGGAAGATGAGATGGCTTCTTTGGAAAAGAACAAAACATGGGACTTGGTGCCTTTTCTTGATGGATGGAAACCCATTGGTTGTAAATGGGTGTTCAAGAAGAAATTTGGTGCAGATGGTAGTGTTGAAAAGTACAAGGCTAGATTGGTTGTGAAGGGGTACTCACAAGTGGAGGGTATTGATTATGGTGAAATTTTATCTCCCGTTGCAAAGCTAATATCTATTAGATTTTTGTTATCTCTTGCAGCTGCTTATGATTTAGAGATAGAACAGATGGATGTGAAGACAACTTTCCTTCATGGTGATTTGGAGGAAGAAATCTGCATGTCACAGCCAGAGCATTACATAGTGAAAGATAAAGAAAATTTGGTTTGCAAGCTTAAGAAGTCTTTGTATGGTTTGAAGCAGTCTCCTAGGATGTGGTACTTGAAGTTTGATGCCTTTGTGTTGTCAATTGGTTATTTGAGATCGAAATTGGATCACTGTGTGTATTATAAGTTTGGTAGTGATCGTATTCTCATTATTGCATTATATGTTGATGATATGTTGCTCATTGGGAAGAGTAAGATTATGATTTCTGATTTTAAGTCTCAATTGGCAGCATAGTTTGAAATGAAAGATTTAGGGGAAGCCAGGTACATTCTTGGAATGGAAATCAGAAGAGACAGAACTAACATAAAACTTTGGTTAAGCCAGAGTAAGTATGTGAAGATCATGTTGGACAGGTTCAGCATGGTAGATTGTAGACCATTGAGTGTTCCTGTTTCATTGGGGATAAAGTTGTTTGTTAATGATTGTTTGAAATCTCCTAGTGAGGTGGAGGACATGATCAGAGTTCCTTATGCTAGTGTTGTTGGCAGTTTGATATATGCTATGGTCTGCAAAAGACCAAACATTGCTCAAGTAGTGGGAGTCCTTAGTCAGTTTATGGCTAATCCTAGACATGTACATTGGGATGTAGTTAAGCGAGTGTTCAGATATTTGACAGGTACTTCCAAGTATTCCATTTGCTATCATGGCAAGGCTATAGGACCTCCGCATTTAGTTTGTATTCATGGATTTGTGGATTCTAATTGGGTAGGTGACATTGACAACAAGAGATCCACCAGTGCTAATGTGTTTACACTATTTGGTGGTGCAATTAGTTGGATGAGTAAGCGACAACCTGTGGTTGCTTTGTCCACTATAGAAGCTAAGTATATGGCTACAACTCATGCTTATAAGGAAGCCATTTGGCTTAAGAGATTGTGTTTTGATATTGGTGTTGATGTAGGTCAAATTATGATTAGTTGTGACAGTTAGAGTGTAATTTTACTTGCGAAGAATCCAACTTTCCATGCTAGAATAAAGCATATTGATGTTTAGTTTCACTTTGTGCGAGATATGGTAGAGGATGGGAAGGTAAATATGGAGAAGGTAGATACTTTGAAGAATGTTTCAGATGCATTGATGAAGCCAGTGGGCATAGAGAAGTTCAGATGGTGTTCAGAGTCTATGGGCCTCTCGACCTATAGCAGTTAAATCCTATTATTCTATTGGCTCTTACAAAGTGTTCGACAAGTGGTGGATTAGGGAGAAGCACAATTTGATCAATGAGATGCACATTGGTGGATTAGTAGGATATTTTAGCATTGATAAGATAGTGGCTTTGGTATTTGAAAATGACTTTTGGCCTTAGATACATAAGGATATTGGGAAATTTACACAAAGTTGTAGAGTATGTCAAGTTTCAAAAGGAAGTAGTTAGAATACTGGTTTGTAAAAATCTTTGACAGTACCAGAGAGACCTTGGGAAGACATAAGTATGGATTTCATAATGGGATTTCTGAAAACACAGAGAGGACATGATTCTATATTTGTAGTGGTGGAAAGATTTTCAAAGATGACACATTCATACCTTGTAGGAAGATAAATGATGAAGTGCATGTAGCTGACCTATTTTTCAAGGAGATTGTGAGATTGCATGGATTACCTAAGAGCATAACTTTTGACAAAGACACATGATTTCTTGGATACACACTTTTTATTCAACAACCCCGAATGTCTAATGTAGGAGCATCCCTGGTTCAAGAACAATCTTGCATCAACCAAAAAAAAAATTATTTCAGTTTGTTTCTTTTCATTTTCTATTTCAGTTCAATCAGTTCAGTCAGTAGCAATTTTTGTATTTTGGTCCGCATTCTACCACAATTTCATTTTAGACCTTTTGGACCTAGAATTAGTATCTAGACACATTCCTACACATCATATCCAAATCTCAGATCATTTGGATCAGATACTGGTAAGATATCGCTATCAGAAGATTGACTATTTTCTCAGAAGAGAGCATCCTAATAGTCTTAGACAATTAGCTAAAGGAGAAGACTTGTAGAGTATTTCATGACTTGCAGAGCTAAATGACACATCATTCAATGTTTTTTAGGTTGTGGTCGACCTTCCCTAAGATCCACACACTATTCCATCTATTTGTGGGGGAGTTCTACAAGATTAGGTCTGAACTATTTGTGTACACATGTTACAACTCTTCATTGGAGTTTGTGATCTTCCTTGGATGACATGGATGAATCTCATGTTTTAGAGATGATATAAGTTGATGTAATAGATGCCTAGGAAAGTAGTCATTGATAATTCTATGTTCGATAGTTTAAATTTCTTGCAAAGGAGCTTCAAAGCTATATCTTGTGCATATTCTGTAACTGTGAAATTAGGCATGTGAGCCTTAATTTGCAAGCCCACATGTTTCTATCCAATTTGTATTTGAATTCCATGATATACTGAATGACTGAATCTACATTTACCTCATATCTTTGAGTTGTTTCTGTTGTGTTTACTCTAGCTGCACGACCTGGACAATTCACTTTATGGACCCTCCTAATCGTGACTGAGCCATTTCAGATTTGACCTGATGTAGTCAGATGAAAATAATGTGTATGATAGAGGTAAATATAGGCCTTTTCTTTTTTGTGGCCTTGTACCATCAATTGTGGTGTGATTTTTCAAATCATACTAGTTCAAGTCTGAGAAGAGGTTGGACTATTTTGCTAAATTGATAGAACATTCGATCTGCTACAATAGAAATTTGAATTCTTGCTATGCCCGCTAGGGGCATACATCCCCAATTTGAGCCACTATTGGAACCTCCAAATTTTGGCTAAATTTGAAGTGCTCATGATGAAAACATTGATTGCAACACTCATAAATGCACTTGTGAAATCTGCCCTAGTAGCCTACTTTGGAGGATCATTATTTGAAGCCTATTATGCCAAATCACTTGGTGAGTGTGTTCATTTGTCATATATAAGTGTGCATATTTGATTTCAGCTTCCTATGATCAGATTTGACAGGGTTTTGAAGAACCAAGTTGGAGGGTTCTGGAAGAGTTTGCTCTCTGCACAATGTCACATCTGCTAGAGTGGTCAACTTTAGAGGCCAATATTTACAAGCTGGATGTTTGTCATGACAAACCAATTGGTGCAAACAATTTTCCTTATGTTAAAGTGTTTCTATGTCCATTTTCAAATCCCTAGCATCTTGTTTGATATTTTAACCAGGGCAAAAGTAAATGCTGTTTGTAAGATCTGCGGTCTACATAGTGTTTTGTTTGTCAAAGTTGCCTTCTATATGAATCAATATTTCACATCTAGGTGATACTTAAGATAGGTGGATTGGTTCTTTTGATTCTTTGGATGTTCATATGCCCCTTTGTGAGTTTGTAGAGCCTCAAGTTTCAATTTGATATTTTTCAAAGTCAAAAGCAAATGGAGTTTTTCATATTTTGACATCTGCATTTCTAGAAAGTTTCAAAGGGGTCACCTTTGACCTTTAATATCTTTTGAAGGAAGTGGATTGGTGAAAATCCCTTTTGTACACTTGTTCAATGGACCTAAATGAACTAATTTCCCTAGTGGTAGCTTCCCAGGAAGAGATTTATTATTTTTTCAAGGTGGTGACTTGGTGAGCTCTAGTTGGTCTTTAACAAGTGTAGTTTTAGAAAAGGTTAAGTGAGCTACATTGAATATTAATATCTTACAATCTAGATGGTTTCATGCAAATCCTTTTGATGACCATACTCCCATATCATCAATCAGCATGTCTGTGCATTTTCATGGCTCTAGGAGAATGTTTGATCTATTTTCTAGGATGATTTTGGAGGCTACATGACTTATTCTAGTCATAATGCAGAGATGTCAGAAAAAAATTCTAATGATTACCCACTTCATTTTTCCACCCCAAGTACATACAGGGGTAGTATCAGCTCAAATAAGGATAAAACTTGTTTCAAAACAATTTTTTTTAGTCTGGCCCACAAGGGGGACCCCACACGTGTCACACAATTATTATTAATGAGGCTTATAACTGAAAGGAAGCTAGGTGTGTAGAAATTGCTTCCTACACTAATCTAATGAAGAGTGAAGAGTGTAAATTCTTTTTAACCTTTACAATTACAGAGTTATTAATCCAATAACAAAGATATTGCAGTAATACACAACACAAGAATGTAAGACAGAAGAAGAGAGACAAGATATACGTGAGGAAAACCCTTACGGGTGAAAACCCCCACACTCCAAAACCTACACAATGTATTATGAAAACTATAATGGTCTATAATACACTTACAATGCAAGCTCTCAGGAGTCTTTGACACTCGTATTTAGAGACAATCTGGTAGCATAACAGTACCTGTCAATCACATAATACATCTCCTCTCAAAAGTGCCTATTTATATAGAAGATACAAGGCAAAGATGAGCCTATGTTGAGATGGGCGTCCAACATGGCCTCATGGCCCAAAATCCACACCTAGGGACACTTGTCCAACATTGTAGAATGTTCATGACACTTGTCATATCACCCCATCCCAAAGAGGTCGCCTATTCCCAAGTTGGGCAATGACAGATACTCTTACGACTCTTACAACTGACATAGAATCCGTCATAGGTGTCATATCTTACAGCTATAAGAGAATCTATCATACACATGCTAAAATAGCATATTCTCTTACAACTTGTCATGACCCTCCTTGGGGTGCCCAAAGATGCCTTTTATCAAGATGCCTTGTGACACATGTCTTCACCTGTCATAGAATCTTCCATTTATGACTCTTATGCATCATAGATGTTGGGATTTAAGGTGTCTCAACCTTGGTAATTCCTTGTACTATTTAATTGTATTTATTTATTTATTGCCTATTATATAATTAGGATGCAAATCCTATGTTGTCATCTTGTGGGAGTTGGCACGGTGATGTGTCATCCTACACGGCATATGACCACATGTAAATTTGTCCTCACATGAGGAGATAGGCGTCCCACTTAATGGTAGGAATATTTTTCTATGTTGGCACTTTGGAATGTGTGTAAGGGAATATTGACCAAAATGGTCATGACAGATTCCTATGACAAAGTTATGACATGTAAGAGTTAGGAATAGAAGAATCTATGACAGGTGAAGACATCTGTCAAGAAGCATCTTTGAAAAAGGCATCCTTGGGCGCCCCAAGGTGGGTTATGACATGTTGTAAGAGAATATACTATTTATAGCCTGTGTATGATAGATTCTCTTACAACTGTAAGTTATGACAGCTATTACAGATTCTATGATGGTTGTAAGAGTCGTAGGAGCATTTGTCATTACCCATTTTCAGAATAGGCAAGCTCTTTGGGATGGGGTGACTTGACAAGTGTCAGGAACATCCTATAGTGTTGGAAAAGTGTCCATATACATGGCTTTTGAATGATGAGGCCATGTTGGATGCCCATCTCAATGTGGAGCTATTTTTGCCTCGTATATTCTATATAAACAGGTGCTTTGGAGAGGTGATGCATTATGTGATTGACATGTACTATTATGCTACTGGATTATCTCCAAATACAAGTGTCAAAAAATCCTACAAGAGCATTGGCTTTGTGACTGTATTGTAACCTTCATTGTTTATGGAATACATTTGAGCTGTGTTTTGGAGTGTGGGGTTTTTGATCTATAAGGGTTTTCCCCATGTATATCTTGTGTCTCTCTTCTCCTGTCTTACATTCTTGTGTATGTGTTCGCTACAATATCTTTGTTAGTGGTTAACATATCTATAACTATAAATATTAAATTGAATTTGCACTCTCCTCCCCTCATTAGATTAGTGTAGGAAATGATTTCCACACACCTAGCTTCCTTTCAGTTGGTATCAGAGCTTGACCAGTTTTGGTTCTAGCTGTTGGGTAGGGGTTTTTTGAGCTAATCTTAGGTTAAGTGGGAGATTGTGCAGAGTATTCTGTATCTAGTTGCAGGAAGGAGATGGCAACCACATCTATGAGATTAGAGGTGGAGAAATTTAATGGCACTAATTTTGAGTTGTGGAAACTCAAGATGGAAGACCTACTTGTTGATCGTGACCTATGGGAAACTGTATCCAGTGTAAAACCTACAGCAATGTCACAAGCTAATTGGGACCTCAAAGATTAGAAGGCTAAGGGTCTCATAAGACTCTACCTAGACAAATCTATCCTATTGAATGTTCATGAGGTGAAGAGCACGAAAGAACTTTGGAAGAAGTTGGGTGATGTTTATTAGACCAAGTCCTTGGTAAACAAGATTTTTCTGAAAAAGAAGTTGTTTGCTCTAAAGATGGAAGACGGAGGATTAGTTGTGGTCCATATGAATGCTTTCAACATGATCATTGCACAGTTGACATTTGTGGGTGTGAAAATGGAGGAGGATCAGTGTATGACCCTGCTTTGTTCTTTGCCAAATTTGTGGGATCATCTTGTCATGGCCATCGGAAGCACCACTACCAACTTCAAGATGGAAGATGTGGTGTCTTCGATGTTATCTAAAGAAATGTAGAGAAAGACATTCAAGTCAGCCAAAGAGGCTCTTGCTATTCATGGAAGACCCAAAGAGAAAGGGAAGAAGAAGGACAAGAAAGGTGAAAAGGGCATATCCAAATCCTGTGGAAGATCTAAATCTCCTAGAGAGTCCAAGGATCTCTATTGGAACTGTGGGAAAACAGGGCATTTCCTAAAGGAATGCAAAGAAGAAAAGAAAAAGAAAAAGAAGACCACCCCTAATTCTAATTCTAACAAGTCACAAGATGATGGTGATGCCTTCATCATAGCCCTGGCCACCCATGCATCTAATGATGTGTGATTGATAGATTCTTGTGCATCATTCCACATGAGCTCGCATCGAAGCTGGTTCACGAAGTATGAAGAGTATGATGGTGGAAGAGTGTACCTAGGTGATGATTATCATCTAAAGATTGTTAGTCATGGAAGAGTCTCAATCTGATTCCCTGATGAATGAGTGAAGGGGATCACTGGGGTTATGCACATCCTAGGCCTAGCACAGAAACTTCTTTCTGTAATTATGTTGAGTGATCAAGTGTGTAGGTTGTCTTTTCGAAGGAAGGATGCAAGATGACTAAAGGATCTATGGTGCTTGCAAAGGGTACTCGGAGAGGTACTATGTTTTAGCTGGAGGCATGCACTTCATAGTGCAATAGGTCTTATGACTCGAAGAAAAGAGCTACAGTCACTTCATCCCCACCATCTGAACTAGCAGTGAAGAAATCTATTGTAACTCATTCTGATGGCAATGCACATGCTTTGGAAGTTAAGCTTCCTGCTGAAAAGACTATGTTATGGCATTTGAGATATGACCACATTGGTGAGAAAGGTCTTAGAACCCTGAAAAATAAAACCTTGTTGAGGGGTTAAATGATTGTAATCTCGAGTTCAAGTTTTGTGAACATTATGTATATGGAAAGAAAAATTGTGTTTAGTTTTACTCTAGTTCTCACAAGTCTTCCAATGTTTTAGATCTTATTCATTCTAATGTGTTTGGTCTAGTTAATGTTCCTTTGATTTCCAATTCTATATATTTTGTATCTTTCATAGATGATTACAGTAGAAGGACATGGGTTTATTTTATCAGAAGCAAGACTGAAGTCTTTAGTCAGTTTAAAGAGTTTAAAACCTTTACTGAAAATCAGACTAGTAAAAAGATTAAGTGTTTGAGAATTGACAACGGTTGTGAGTTCTGTTCAGTAGAGTTCGATAAGTTCTGTAAAGAGCAAGGGATTGAAAGACATAAGACAACTACATACACCCTGCAACAAAATGGTGTTGCAGAGAGGATGAACATGACACTGATGGAGAAGGCTAGGAGTATGCTTAGTGGAGCAAGCCTCAAACAAAAGTTTTGGGCTGAAGTTATTTCCACTGCTTGCTACCTGGTAAACAGGTCTCTTACATCAGCTCTTGTTGGTAAGACACCTATAGATGTGTGGTTTGGTAAGAAACCTTCAGTTAGGCATCTTCGTGTTTTTGGATGTGAGGCATATGTACATGTGCCTAGGGAGAAATGGTCTAAATTGGTGAACAAGGATGTTAAATGTATTTTCAATGGGTATGGTGTTAGTGTGAAAGGATACAAGCTTTGGGATCCTATGGCTAAAAAAGTGTTGTATAACAGAAATGTTATCTTCAGAGAGATAACATCTTCTTCTACTGTTCTACAACCAAAATAGATAGAAAAGAAAGAAGATGCAGTTCAGTTTCCTTCTACCCCTGAGAAGACTAAACCGATAGACCCTATGAGACCTGATGATGACAAGAGCTCTAGCAGCTCTGAAAGATTAGAAGAAGAAGCAGAACCTCAACCTCAGCCATTGAGGAGGTCTACATGAACAAGAAAGTAACCTGATAGGTTTGGTTATTCATTACTTGATTCTAGTTGTGCTTTTTCTTTACTTCCTAGCATTGATGAGCCTAGAATTGTGAAAGAGGCTATGGGTATGAAAGATGCAGGTTCCTAGAAGTAGGCCATGGAAGATGGGATGGCTTCTTTGGAGAAGAATAAACCATGGGACTTGGAACCTTTGCCTAAAGGATGGAAACCTGTTGGATGCAAATGGGTGTTTAAGAAGAAATTCAGTGCAGATGGCAGTGTTGAAAAGTACAAGGCTAGATTGGTTGCAAAGAGGTATTCACAAGTGGAGAGAATTGATTATGGTGAAATTTTCTCTCCCATTGCAAAGATGACATCCATTCAATTCCTATTATCTCTTGTAGCTGCTTATGACTTAGAGGTAGAATAGATGGATGTGAAGACAACTTTCCTTCATGGTGATTTGGAGGAAGAGATTTACATGTCACAGCCAGAGCATTACATAGAGAAAGGTAAAAAAAATTTGGTTTGCAAGTTAAAGAAGTCTTTGTATGGTTTGAAGTAGTCTCCTAGGATGTTGTATATGAAATTTGATGCCTTTGTGTTGTCCATTGGAGTTTTAAGATTGAAATATGATCATTGTGTGTATTACAAGTTTGATAATGATTGCATTCTCATTATTGCATTGTATGTTGATGATAAGTTGTTGATTGGGAATGATAAGAATATGATTTATGATTTGAAGTCTCAGTTACAGTACCGTTTGAGATGAAAAATCTTTGGGCAGCCAGGTACATTCTAGAAATGAAAATCAGAAGAGACAGAGCTAACAGAAAACTTTGGTTAACCCAGAGTATGTGAAGACCGTGTTGGACAGGTTCAGCATGGTAGATTGTAGACCATTGTGTGTTCTTGTTTCATTGGGGACAAAGTTGTCTGTTAATGGTAGTCCAAAATCTACTAGTGAGGTGGAGGACATGAACAGAGTACCTTATGCTAATGTTATTGGCAGTTTGATGTATTTTATGGTCTGCACAAGACTAGACATTGCTGAAGCAGTGGGAGTCCTTAGTCAATTTATGGCTAATCCTGGACGGGTTCATTGGGATGTAGTTAAGCAAGTGTTCAGATATTTGAGGTGTACTTTCGAGTATTCCATATGCTATCATGGTAATTCTACAGGACCTTTGCATTTAGTTTGAATTCATGGATTTGTGGATTCTTATTGGACAGGTAACATTGACAGTAGGAGATCCACCAGTGCCTATGTGTTCACTATGTTTGGTGATGCAATCAGTTGGATGAGTAAGTGACAACCTGTGGTTTCTTTGTCCACGACAGAAGTTGAGTATATGGAAACAACTCATGCTTGCAAGGAAGCCATTTGGCTTAAGAGATTGTGTTCAGATATTGGTGTTGATACAGGATAGATTATGATCTGTTGTGACAATTAGAGTGTGATTTGCCTTGTGAAGAATCCAACTTTCCATGCCAGAACAAAGCATATTGATGTACAGTTTCACTTCATGTGAAACATGGTAGAGGATGGGAAGGTAAATTAGGAGAAAGTAGATACTTTGAAGAATGTTGCAAATGCATTGATGAAGCTAGTGGGCAGAAAGAAGTTCAGATGGTGTTTGGAGTCTATGGGCCTCTTGGCCTATATCAGTTAAATTATGTTAATTCTATTGGCTCTTACAAGGTGTTTGACAAGTGAGAGAATGTTGGGAATTAAGGTGTCTCAACCTTGGTAATTCCTTATATTATTTCATTGTATTTATTTATTTATTGCCTATTGTATAATTAGGATGCAAATCCTATGTTGTCATCTTATGGGAGTTGACACGGTGATGTGTCATCCTACATGGCATATGACCACATGTAAATTTGTCCTCACATGAAGAGATAGCCATCCCACTTAGTGGTAGGAATATTTTGCCATGTGTCAGCATTTTGGAATGTGTGTAAGGGAATATTGACCGAAACGGTCATGACAGATTCCTATGACAAAGTTATGAAATGCAAGAGTTAGAAATAGAAGAATCTATGATATGTGAAGACATGTGTCAAGAAACATCTTTGAAAAAGGCATCTTTGGGTGCCCCAAGGTGGGTTATGACATGTTGTAAAAGAATATGCTATTTATAGCCTATGTATGACAGATTCTCTTACAACTATAATGTTGGCAAGAGACACTGTGTGGCTTCATAAGTGTTGTCATTGATGGCAACAAAGTCTATCCCACACATCCACAGTACATAATATGCCTATACCAGAAGTTAGATTGAAGATTGTTTTGGTCCAGTGAACAAGAACAGAGTATGTAACAAGGTCTGACAATTAGGTCTGGATCTCTTAGATGGTGTAACTCAATATGTTACGGACTTGGATAAGTCAAGAGGGGTATCATGAATATTGTATCCTAGGGATTTAGCCTCTGGTGATAAAGTATGAAAAATATATGAACATCTAAGTGTTGGGTTCCAGTCAGGTAGAAAAGACAAAGGAAGAATTGACTGACAGAGTATCAGACTTCAATCCGGATGACTAAAATGTGTTTATCAAGAAATTTGAGGAATCATACATTATTGGCTAACATGATTAATGACTTCTATACCTATGTTTTTGATACGCATCACAAATCAAGCATAGATTCAGCCGACAGATTAATTACTTGCAGTGTTCTTGATGCCGACTAGAAAGTTGATAAAAATCCTTGATGCGGATATATATACCAGATAGATTTCAGCATGTGAAGTAGTTAGTGAACATGTGATGAAGTAAGGTGCGAAGAAAAGAAGAGATAAGTGTGGGAAAAGCAATCCAAGTCTAGTATGTGATAGAATAACAACATTAAACAGAGGAAGGATGAAGTGCATCAAATCAGTATATTGTGCCTAAACCAGAACTGAACTCTTGCATTTGTAGATGCTTCTCATTAGTTCAAACACTTGATTATCTTCTATAAGTTCTATAGATAGTTAGTCCCTTGTAGACAATGTGCCTCTTGTGAGCAGTGTTCTCAGGTAGTGAGCCCTAATTGGCAAGTGCCATTTTGTACTCCTTTATACTTTTAACAGAGAATACAATCTTGGGTTAGTCACCCTGTGGTTTTTCCCTTAACAGGTGTCATGCCCACATTTCACATGCATCCACAACATGCAAAAACACACATGTTATGTCCACATATGACATGAAGGCATGATTCGAACTATCAAAAATTTTCTTTTCTACTTAAATTCTTCACCTCACACACGTAAGCATGCTCGGTTGCTTATGTATAGGTTGTCGAGTTACTGTTGCTAACTGAATGTTCTACATACGTGTACAAATGGATTTCGATCTCTATGATTTTGTCAGTTTAATTTGCAATGTTTAGGTTTTTGCCAGTAGGTGATTGGCATTTAAAAGTTTTAATAGTTTCTTGTGCGCTCGGTTACGTTTTTCCCTATTTTCTCTTATATAATTTCTTTTATTATAATTAAATTCAAAACATTAATCTATTTTCACTACTTGGTAATTCATTCGGAAAAGATAAATTCTGTAGTTACAATTTTCTTTACAAGTGAGCAAATGTGATAGCACAATAATATGACTTTCAATTACCCCATTAATATCGTTCAATAATATATATATATATATATATATATATATATTCTTATATATATATAATTATATTTAAACTTATTTAAGAAATACTTTCCAATTTAAGAAATGGTCATATATAAAAATATATATAAATAGTTATATTTATATATACATTATCAGCAATAACCCTTTTGTACAACTTATTTATTCTCAAAGTTTATATATATATATAATTATATTTAATTCCATTTAAAATATACACTTATTAATTTACAAATTAACTGTGCTAATGGGTACTCCACCCATAATTTATATATATATATTTATATATATATACATACATTAATAATTGTCCTTATAGTGCAAGCTCATGCTCTTACAATTGATATATATATATATAAATATACATATATATACAGATATATATATATATATATATACAAGTTGTTAAGAATGATAGTGGGAATTCCACTTAAAATTTAATACCATTTAATATGGTATTTCCATCTCATAGAAGGAGGGTTTATTAACCCTAAATTCTTATTATGTTTCATTGTCTTTTTTTTTTCTTGCAGGGCTTCCTGTAGCGGTGGCGGCGGCTCTGAGTTGGCCGGAGGTCGGAGCTGTAGGGGACGGTGAAAGGTAGAGGGTCGGATGTGGAGGTGGGCGAAGCAGTTGGGAGGCTGTAAATGGTGGCATTTAAGGGGGTAGGGCTGAGGGTATCGACGATGGCAGAGTGTGGGGTGGTATCGCGGACTGCGCACAGGCCGTGGCAGTAAGAGGTTCGGCGGGGATGTGGGGAGGGGCAGAGCCCCACCCACATCCCACAAAATGGGGTGTGGATGGGGCTCCACCCCTCCCCACACCCTATTGTAATATGTGGCAATGGGGGGATTCAACCCCACCACCATTCCTTTCTATGTGTTTGACTGTGTTAAAACAACGACCTCCTCTATTTATTTTTCAATGTAATTTCAAATTTTCAATTAATATTAATTAATATATGTGTGTGTGTGTGTGTGTACCTCATTTTCACAAATACATTTAATTAAGGCTATTATATATATATCATATATATATATATATATATTCACAAGTATTTCAATATTTCTATTTCCAAAATTTCATTTTAAAAGAACTATATCTATATATATATATATATATATATATATATATATCAAATGAAGCTCAAGGTAATTTCTTTCCTCACTACCTTAAACTTTTAAATCTACCATATAATAAATACTCAAATGAAAAAGAACATATAACCATTTAAACCTGTATGTGCTATTTGTAATTTATCAAGTAGAATTTTCCATTTCAACTACTTTTAAAGATTAGAAGTAAATACATGTAACTATTGAATCTTTTTACTTCAATAACACATAATAGCCCAGTAAAAATTCATTTAGATTAATTCCCATTGCAAACTTAACTCAAATTTTGATTTTGTTTTTAAGGACAATTTAAAAACTTTCTTAATATTATAACTGTAACTTTTTTCTCTACATAGGACAAGAGTGAAATTTTATCAACTGATCCATATCAACAATCAACTCAAAATACACAAATTTATAACTTGATAACAAAGAACAAACAACTACTAGATCCCGCAACTCACATACAACCTAAGGGGGTAAATTACTTTCTTCTCCCAACTTACACAAAAGATGTAATGTAATAGTCAATTAAAATCACAACAAATGACATAATAAGGGAGGATTAACTCTCCACTCCCAAGATAACAAATTTTACAACAATTTAAGAGAGAAGTTCTCTCTAAAATTCTTACATAATGAAACTATGATGACCAAGCTCTCATTGCAAATAGGAAGATAAAACATTTTCTTTCACAAGGTAAAATTTCTTCAATCCTTTTTACATGCTCCAACAGTAACTTGCAAGACAACAAGGGAGACAACAACAACCATCTAGCTCTCCTCCCTACCATAGTCCTACAAGAGGGACACCCCCAAGCTTGGGAGACCATCCACATACCTAAGGTAAAATATGCCAAACACTTCACATCATTTACAACAACAGACAAAGCAAATAACACACACATTCCCAGGGTTGACTCACATTACAAAGACTCAGCTTAGGTGAGTTCAAGGAGGGTAGGAAAGTAGACATCTCTACCTCTAGGTGTCATCCTTTCACATTTTATCACACTGTATCACAAGGCCTCAAGCCCACAATTTAATCTTCTTCCACAAGGCCTCAAGCCAACAATTTATTCTTCTTCCACAAGGCCTCAAGCCTTCCAATAAATCAATCACCAGGGATATCCCAATAGGCACTCAAAGCCATAAGCCCTCTAGGCTAAATAAGTACCAACATGCCCTCAAAGCATAACATATATCAAGAACCAAGATGACACCCGAGGAGGGTCACACCTCCCCTTTCCTATACAAGATGAGCATTGCCTTCCAACTGGAAGGAGCTCTTTCCACACCCAAAACAAACCCCAAAACAATAATAGAAAACACATAGAAGACATTTGCAAACTCATTCATCAAGCAAGAACAAACATACATTACAAGCAATCGATCATACAAGAGAGTAGTCTTGATCACCAACCTTTCAAAGCCCAATTATGGATGAAATTTGATGAAGAGCTCCTCTCTAGCCTCCTCCTCCCAAAATCTTCTTCTTTCCACAATAATCCAACCCCCCTACTCTCCTCCTCCTCTCTCTTTTAAAAACTAATTCCCTCCATTTTCCTAATTTCCCAAGTGGCATTAAACAACTAATCCACAACTCATCCATTATCCTAGTGGTCATAAAACAATTAACCCCCACTCAATAGGTTCCCCACTATAGTCCTTTTTACAACACATGGAGAATTTAAAATACAATAAGTAAAATAAAAATACAAAGGGAGTGGATGACACACTACCCTTAATAAGGGGAAACCCCACAAAAAGAGAGGCACAAGAGACAATCACTCCATTATTAGGGAATCATGGAGTTGTTCCGTGACTTAGAAGTGGGCCTAAGTGTGGATTCCACTCATCCCATTGTCCCCATACTTCCAATTTCGTCACTTTACTTCACTGTGAGTTTTAAGTGACCATATGGAGGTTAACCCAAGGTTATCCTAGCCAAAAAGGTCCCTAGACCCATGAGGTATAACCCAGGGTTGATTTTTGTCTAGTTAGAACTCCCAAAGTCAAATAAAACACAAGAAAAAGGGTCTAAAAGAAATAAAATTTAAACAAGATTAAGAAACAACATTTCTTACAACACTTATCATAATAAAAGTAAATCAGAATATAACCATTATTCCCTTGACGCATGCAACATCATCACATTACAATATTACAACATTTTCTAGACACGAGGTTGATCTTAGTTCCTCATGGAACTAGATTAGCTCACAAGGGATACAACATAGGTATGAGATGGTCTCCTGTATTTGTGGTTTCGTTAGTAATACCTGCACACTCAAACTTGAAGTCAATACCACAGAGATATCATAGCTGAAGCAAAACTAAATACATGCATCTTAAACATTCTACCATATAATCACATTGAAGTTCCATATCCATTTATCATTTTCTTAGAAGCAACATCTAATTATCATTGCACAATTATTTCCTTAAAAATCAATTAGGTTTAATAAGCAAGATTCCAGATCAAAAGTCTCTCAACATATAAATAATAATCAATATCACTGCAAATAGTTTCATGAATAGTAGTGTAAAAAGTAGGCCTCACATCCTCTCCCCCTAAGATTGTACTTCCTCCTGGAAGTCATCAAGGAGGTGAAGGTAAAGCGTCTTCAGTCTCGTAGCATCTTCCCATGTTGTAGCAACCTCATCGTACATATCCCACTGGACCCTAACCTGGTCCAGCTCTCGACTTGGAAGGCCCAACGTCAAACGAGCCAATATGCATATTGGCTCCAAAGCCAACTGTCCGTCTACCTCTACTTGAAGAGCACTCCAATCTAATACGTGAGACAAGTTAGATATATAATGACGTAAAACTGAAACATGAAAGACATCATGGATACGAGACAGGCTAGGTGGTAAGGCTAAATGGTAGGCTACAGGTCCTATCCTCTCAAGGATCTCAAAAGGTCCTACAAATCAGGGTGCGAGTTTAGAGCCCTTTCTGTAATGGATTGGACTCTTATGCGGTCGCACTCTCAAGAATACTCTGTCACCTATTGAGAAGGTTCGATTTGTCCTCTTTGCATCTGCATACTTCTTCTATCTATCCTAAGCTTCCTACAGTCTCTGTCTGATCAAAGTAACCTATTGTTCCATATCCTGGATTATTTCGGGACCAATGGCAACTCGGTCCTCTAACTGATCCCAACTCAAAGGCATTTTGCAAGGTCTGCCGTATAAAGCCTGGTAAGGAGGCATACCCAACGAGCTATGGTGCCCATTATTGTAGGTGAACTCAATTAGATACAGGTACTCCTCCCATTTAGACTGATGATCCATAACATACATACGCAACATATCCTCTAACACCTGATTAACTTTTTCTGTCTGACCGTCGGTCTCAGGATGATAAGCAGAATTGAAGTTGAGCTATGTACCCAACGCCTGATCTAAAGCTCTCCAAAATGAAGATGTGAAAATAGAGTCTCTAACAGATATGATACGGTGAGGTACTCCATGTAGTCTAACAATCTGATCTAGAAACACCCTCGCCACTGATGGTGCATTGTACGTTGTGCGTACTGGTGAGAAATGCACCACCTTGGTCAAGTTGTCAACTGTCACCATGATGGCATCATGGTGTCATGATGACATAGGTAGACCAACAATGAAGTCCATGGAAATGGTGTCCCATTTTCACTCAAGTATCTCATGTGGGTATAAGAGTCCTACTAGATGTTGATGCTTGGCCTTGACCCTCTGACACTCAAGGCATCGAGCAACAAACTCTGTAATATCACGCCTCATCCCAGCCCCATGGTATAACTGCCACAAATCCGCAGGCATCTTCTTCACTCCTGGATGAGCTGCATAGGGTGCTCTATGAGCCTTGGAGAGTATCACTGCATGCAGATCCCCCGCACGGGGTACATAGATGCACTGCTTATGTCTAAGTAATCCATCTGACTCCAGGGAATATCCTACGAATTTACCCTTCAGGACCCTCTGATTCTGAATCTCCTGCTGCACCTCAAGAAACCACTCGTCGTCAAGTAGATGCTATAGAATACATTCTCTCAAATCCACTTTCAAAGTCAAGGTCAGGATCTCGTGGCACCTTCGACTTAAAGCGTCGGTGACCACACTCTCTTTTCCCTTGATGTAGTGGACATCAAAGTCGTATTCACATAAGAACTCCATCCAATGCCACTGGCGGGTGTTCAAATTTGGCTGAGTGAAAATATACTGCAAGCTATGATGGTCCGAATGGAGCTCAAAGTGTCAGCCTAAGAGGAAGTGTCTCCATCGAACAAGAGCATGAATGACAGCTACTAGCTCTAGATCATGTGTAGGGTAGTTCAGCTCATGTGTTTTAAGCTTTCATGATTCATAAGCAATCGCTCTACCACCCTGCATAAGCACAACACCAAACCCCTCTAAAGATGCATCCGTGTAGACAACAAAATCTTCTGTCGGATCAGGAACAACTAATATGGGAGTGCTGGTAAGACATTCCTTAAGGATTCCAAAGGCCTTCTCACACTGCTTGGTCCAAGTGAATCCTTTCCCTTTTCGCTGAAGGGAAGTGATAGGATGAGCTATTCTAGAGAAACCTTCGACAAACCTACGGTAGTAACCAGCTAGTCCCATAAAGCTCCTCACTTCTATAACACTGGTGGGTGTTGGCCAATCCTGAATTGCCCTGATCTTCGATGGATCTACAGAGATACCATCACCTGATAATATATGTCCCAAATACTGTACTTCCATCCTGAAGAAAGCACATTTCGCCAGATTGCCATATAGCTGATTCTCACGTAAACACTACATTACTTGACACAAATGGTCCACATGTTCCTCCTCGGTCTGTGAATAGATCAAGATGTCATCAAGAAATATGATCATGAACCGATCTAGGTAAGTACAGAACACCTCGTTCATGAGATTCATGAACACCACAGGGGTGTTCGTCAAACTGAAAGGTACCACTGTAAACTCATACTGGCCATATCTGGTTCAGAAAGTAGTTTTATGAATATCTGCCTCTGTAATTCTCAATTAGTGATACCTAGATTTTAGATCAATCTTTGAAAACACTTTAGCTCCTTGCATCTGATCAAAGAGATCATCAGTCCTCGGCAGAGGATATCGGTTCCTCACAGTTACTTTGTTCAAATGCCTGTAGTCCATGCATAGTCGAAGAGATCCATCCTTCTTCTTTACGAAGATAACCGGTGTACCCCATGGAGATACACTAGGTCGGATGTGTCCCTTCTCTAGTAATTCTTGTAACTGTAGTTTCAGCTCTGTAAGCTCATGTGTAGTCATTCTGTAAGGTGCTCGAGATACTGGTTCTGCCCCTGGTACTAGATCGATGTGGAAATCAACTTCTCTGGGTGGAGGCATACCAGGTAACTCTAGTGGAAAGACATCTGTAAATTCCCTCAGGATGGGGTGGTCATCTAATGTAGTCTTAGGTTCGTCTTCTGATCTATCACTGACTGTGATAGAAAATAACTGACATCCCTTCCGCATGCAACGCTTAAGTTGCTGAGCAGATACCGTTCAAGCAGTTGTGGGCTTCTGTATGCCCACTATCTCTACCAGTGTGCCATGATCATCTGTGCAACTAATCATTTTCTGATAGCAATCTAGCTTGGCTTTGTGAGCCGCAAGCCAGTCCATGCCAAGAACTATGCCGTAGGTTCCTAAAGGCATCACCCTAAGATCCCATGTTGTAGTGAATGAACCCAAGGAAACTTCACAATTTCAGACAATAGTATCAACTGACATCCTGGCCCCAGAGGCCAACTCAACCTCCCACCTAATGTCCTACCTAGAAGCCACCAGCCTACAACATTCCACTAACGATGTAGATATAAAGGAGTCGGTAGCTCCGGAGTCAAAAAGGATAGAGATGGGAGATCCTGCAATCATACTTGCTATCTCAATAACTGAGGCCTAAAAATCAGCCTGGCGGTTGTCAACCGCTGCAAACATATGGTGGGATTTACCGACACCACCCACAGTCTACTCGGAACCTCCTGCATGATGCTATCCCCCAGCTATATAACCCTGTGGGCACTCTCTAGCTATGTGTCCTACTTCACCACAAGTATAACAAGTGCCTCTAACCTGCACCTGTACAGTCTGAGTCCTACTCGACTGTTGCTATCCTGTTCTACCAGTAGACCCCTGTGAACCCCTATACGACTGCTGCGGTCTTGCGGGTCCCGTAGGTGGTCCCTGCTGTCTATGATCATTACATAGGCCTTGCTACTGCCAACCTCTATTATTTCCCCCATATGATTTCTATTGTGTTTTAGCTTTCTATTGCTGCTGTGTCTGCTATTGCTATGGGGGCTTAGGAGGTAATGGTGCTAAATTGTATCCTCCTTTAGGGAAAGGCTGTGTTGGCCTGTGAAAATTCTGTTGGTGCTGCTGCTGTCCCCGATCCTAGAACTGAGGGCAAGAATTCTACCCTCGTCCCTAAATCTCTTCAGCAATGTAAGCCTTCTCGGCAGCATCACTCAGTGTCTGCGGATCTGCCATCCGTACAGGTCCTGATATACTATGGTTTAGACCTCTGATGAACTTATGCACTAGGAGTTTCTTGTCATGGAGATACTCCACATACCTAGATAATTCTATAAACTTACTCTCATATTGTGCCACTGAGAGTCCCCTCTGCTGTAGATCATGAAACTCGTCTATACGACACTGTTTGTAATGATCAAATAGATAACGCGCATTGAAGCGCTCAATAAAAGTCTCCCATGAGAGTGTATCTATGGAAAGGCGGTGCTTGCACTCCTCTGTGCACCACCATGTAGCTGCAGCATCCTGTAACAAGTGTACACCCACACGGGCCTTTGTGTTGCCTGCGTATGGACGCAACACAAAGCACCTGTCTAAACTAATAAGCTAGGACTCTGCCTCGGCTCCCTCTGTAGTTCCAACGAATGTAGGAGGGTTCAATCTTAGTATATCCCTGATGGGATCTCCTCTGTCACTGCGCCCCCTGTAAGGCTCATCTGTATTATACTCATAAGCCTTGGGACCAAAATGATCTATTCTCACTGTCTCGTCATGCCTAACATGATGTGTGGGGCTCCTGCTATGGGCCCTGCCGGCCGAACCAACCTCCTCTGTATCAGGCAGCTTGACATACGGCTCCACACATGGTACCCCTTGCGGCTCTACACGGGGCTCCTCACGTGGCTCAACATGAGACTTAGCTCGTGCCTCCACGCGTGGCTCCTCTCATGGAACATCGTGGGGCTCGTCATGTGGCTCTACACGTAGCTCAGCTACGGCCAGTGGAAGCCTATCCAAAATAGCCTGTAAGGCCTGTAAAATCTGTGGTCCCATTTCAGGTGGGGCGGGTGGTGCTTGCGGTACCTGAGGAACTGGTTGTGCCTGTAAAACTGGCTAAACTTGGGGATTTGGCTATTTCGGTGGGGCTGGCTGATCTAGTCCCATAGCTGAAGAATCAGTGTGCACCTTGGTCACTTGAGTGTGGCAGGACACTGGTTGCCGAACTCGTCTGGGAGGCATCCTACAAAACGAGGTAACCTCTAGTTAGTTTGGTCACGGAAGTGATAATGTGCTCATACAAGCCCAGTGTTTTAAAACGACTGGGCTCTGATACCAAATGTCATGCCCACATTTCACATGCATCCACAACACGCAAAAACATGCACGTTACGTCCACATATGACATGAAGGCATGATTCGAACTATCAAAAATTTTCTTTTCTACTTAAATTCTTCACCTCGCACGCGTAAGCGTGCTCAGTTGCTTATGTATAGGTTGTCAAGTTACTGTTGCTAATGGAATGTTCTACATACGTCTACAAATGGATTTCGATCTCTATGATTTTGTCAGTTTAATTTGCAACATTTAGGTTTTCTCCGGTAGGTGATTGGCATTTAAACATTTTAATAGTTTCTTGTCTACTCGGTTACGTTTTTCCCTATTTTCTCTTATATAATTTCTTTTATTATAATTAAATTCAAAACGTTAATCTATTTTCACTACTTGGTAATTCATTTGGAAAAGATAAATTCCGTAGTTACAATTTTTTTTACAAACAAGCAAATGTGACAGCACAATAATATGACTTTCGATTACCCCATTAATATTGTTCAATAATAATTTATATATATATATATATATAATTATATTTAAACTTATTTAAGAAATACTTTCCAATTTAAGAAATGGTCATATATAAAAATATATATAAATAGTTATATTTATATATACATTATCAGCAATAACCCTTTTGTACAACTATTTATTCTCAAAGTTTATATATATTTATATATATATATATAATTATATTTAATTCCATTTAAAATATACACTTATTAATTTACAAATTAACCATGCTAATGGGTACTCCACCCATATATATATATATATATATATATATATATATATATATATATATATATATATATATATATATATATATATATATATAAATTTGTTCTTATAGTGCAAGCTCATGCTCTTACAATTGATATATATATATATATATAAATATACATATATATATATATATATACATATATATATATATGTATATATATATGTATATACATATATATATATATATATATATCAGTTATTAAGAATGATAGTGGGAATTCCACTTAAAATTTAATACCATTTAATATGGTATTTCCATCTCATAGAAGGAGGGATTATTAACCCTAACTTCTTATTGTGTTTCATTGTCTTTTTTTTTTGTTGCAGGGCTTACTGTAGCGGCGGCGGCAGCTCTGAGTTGGGTGGAGGTCGGAGCTGCAGGGGATGGCGAAAGGTGGAGGATCAGATGTGGAGTGGGTGGAGCAGTTGGGAGGCTGCAGATGGCGGTGTTTAAGGGGGGCAGGGCCGAGGTATCGGCGATGGCTGAGTGGGGCGGTGTCACGGACTGCGTGCAGGCCGCGACAGTAAGAGGTTCAGCGGGGATGTGGGGAGAGGCGGAGCCCCACCCACATCCCACAAAATGGGGTGTGGGTGGGGCTTCGCCCCTCCCCACACCCTATTGTAATATGTGGCGGTGGGGGGATTCAACCCCACCACCATTCCTTTCTATGTGTTTGACTGTGTTAAAACAACAACCTCCTCTATTTGTTTTTCAATGTAATTTCAAATTTTCAATTAATATTAATTAATATATATATATGTGTGTGTGTGTGTGTATACCTCATTTTCACAAATACATTTAATTAAAGCTATTATATATATATATACATATATACATATATACATATATATATGTATTCATATATATTCACAAGTATGTCAATATTTTTATTTCCAAAATTTTATTTTAATAGAACTATTATATATATATATATAAATCAATTTCACAATTTTACTTAATAAATAAAGTATAAACACAAATATATCAATTTTATCAACTATATTTTATATATATATCAAATGAAGCTCAAGGTAATTTCTTTCCTCACTACCTTTAACTTTTTAATCTACCATATAATAAATACTCAAATGAAAAAGAACATATAACCATTTAAACCTGTATGTGCTATTTGTAATTTATCAAGTAGAATTTTCCATTTCAACTACTTTTAAAGATCAGAAGTAAATACATGTAACTATTGAATCTTTTTACTTCAATAACACACAATAGCCCAGTAAAAATTCATTTAGATTAATTCCCATTGCAAAGTTAACTCAAATTTTGATTTTGTTTTCAAGGACAATTTAACAACTTTCTTAATATTGTAACTGTAACTTTTTTCTCTACATAGGACAAGAGTGAAATTTTATCAACTGATCCATATCAACAATCAACTCAAAATACACAAATTTATAACTTCATAACAAGAACAAACAACTACTAGATCCCACAACTCACATACAACCTAAGGGAGTAATTTACTTTTTTCTCCCAGCTTACACAAAAGATGTAATGTAATAGTCAATTAAAATCACAACAAATGACATAATAAGGGAGGATTAACTCTCCACTCCCAAGATAACAACTTTTACAGCAATTTAAGAGAGAAGTTCTCTCTAAAATTCTTACATAATGAAACTATGATGACCAAGCTCTCATTGCAAATAGGAAGATTGTAAAACTTCTTCAATCCTTTTTACATGCTCCAACAGTAACTTGCAAGACAACAAGGGAGACAACAACAACCATCTAGCTCTCCTCCCTACCATAAGCCCGCAAGAGGGACACCCCTGAGCTTGGGAGACAATCCACATACCTAGGGTAAAGTATGCCAAACACTTCACATCATTTACAACAACAGACAAAGCAAATAACACACACATTCCTAGGGTTGACTCACATTACAAAGACTCAGCTTAGGTGAGTCCAAGGAGGGTAGGGAAGTAGACATCTTTACCTCTAAGTGTCATCCTTTCACATTTTATCACATTGTATCACAAGGCCTCAAGCCCACAATTTAATCTTCTTCCACAAGGCCTCAAGCCAACAATTTATTCTTCTTCCACAAGGCCTCAAGCCTTCTAATAAATTAATCACCAGGGATATCCCAATAGGCTCTCAAAGCCATAAGCCCTCTAGGCTAAATAAGTACCAACATGCCCTCAAGGCATAACATATATCAAGAACCAAGATGACACCCGAGGAGGGTCACACCTCCCTTTCCCTATACAAGATGAGTATTGCCTTCCAACTGGAAGGAGCTCTTTCCACACCCAAAACAAACCCCAAAACAATAACAGAAAACACATAGAAGACATTTGCAAACTCATTCATCAAGCAAGAACAAACGTACATTACAAGCAATAGATCACACAAGAGAGTAGTCTTGATCACCAACCTTTCAAAGCCCAATTATGGATGAAATTTTATGAAGAGCTCCTCTCTAGCCTCCTCCTCCCAAAATCTCCTTCTTTCCACAATAATCCAACCCCCCTACTCTCCTCCTCCTCCTCTCTCTTTTAAAAACTAATTCCCTCCATTTTCCTAATTTCCCAAGTGGCATTAAACAACTAATCCACAACTCATCCATTATCCTAGTGGTCATAAAATAATTAACCCCCACTCAATAGGTTCCCCACTATAGTCCTTTTTACAACACATGGAGAATTTAAAATACAATAAGTAAAATAAAAATACAAAGGGAGTGGATGACACACTACCCTTAATAAGGGGAAACCCCACCAAAAGAGAGGCACAAGAGACAAGCACTCCATTATTAGGGAATCATGGAGTTGTTCCATGACTTGGAAGTGGGCCTGAGTGTGGATTCCACTCATCCCATTGTCCCCATGCTTCCAATTTCGTCACTTTACTTCACTGTGAGGTTTAAATGACCATATGGAGGTTAACCCAATGTTATCCTAGCCAAAAAGGTCCCTAGACCCATGAGGTATAACCCAGGGTTGATTTTTGTCTAGTTAGAACTCCCAGAGTCAAATAAAACACAAGAAAAAAGGTCTAAAAGAAATAAAATTTAAACAAGATTAAGAAACAACATTTCTTACAACACTTATCATAATAAAAGTAAATCAGAAGATAATCCTTATTCCCTTGACCTCATGCAACATTAACACATTACAACATTACAACATTTTCCAAACACGAGGTTGATCTTAGTTCCTCATGGAACTAGATCGGCTCACAAGGGATACAACATAGGTATGAGATGGTCTCCTATATTTGTGGTTTTGTTAGTAATACCTACACACTCAAACTCGAAGTCAATACCACATAGAGATATCATAGCTGAAGCAAAACTAAATACATGCATCTTAAACATTCTACCATATAATCACATTGAAGTTCCATATCCATTCATCATTTTCTTAGAAGCAACATCTAATTATCATTGCACAATTATTTCCTTAAAAATCAATTAGGTTTAATAAGCAAGATTCCAGATAAAAAGTCTCTCAACATATAAATAACAATCAATATCACTGCAAATAGTCTCATGAATAGTTGTTTAAAAAGTAGGCCTCACAACAGGGTTTTCCACGTAGAAATCCTTGTGTTATGTGTGTTGATTTTATTTCTATTTTTATGATCACATATGCTTATATGTTTTGATGCTACACTGATTATTAAGATAACAAAAGGAAAATAAAGTTAAGGATATTTTGAAATAACTAATTCACCCCCCACTCAGTTATCAGCCTTATTTCCAACAATTGGTATCAGAGCTAAGTTCCTCTGAACAAAGCCTAACATCTTGAGGAAGATCTGGTAATCTCAATGAATATATGTGCTGTGAAGGAACAACTTCAGTCTGCCCTAGATGATCTTGAACAATCCCATTCTGAAGTCAATAATTTGAGAGAAAGACTCAAACAAGCTGATGCTTACATAAATGAGCTAAAAGAAAAACATTGTATCTCTGTGAAAAAGAGATTGGAACTACTTAAAAAATTATCCAATCAGAGTGAAGACAATGATACTAATGAAGATCTAAATGAGAAAAATAAGCTATGTGAGAAGCTGTCAAAAGAGGTCATTATGGTAAGGCATGAAATGGATTTAGGGGTTATGAGATTCACCCAAGAAATTGAAGAAAAAAGGAAAATTGAAGATAATCTAAAACAATCCTTCAAGGAGAAAACAAAGGACTACCACAAAATGGATAGAATAATCAGGCATCTTGAATCTTATCTTGAAGAAGCTATAGATAATGAAGAACAACTTGAGAATCAGATAGACACTCTTAAACAAGATCTTCAAACATCAAATGAATACTAAGAGAATATCAAGATAAGCTCATCCCAACTTGAAGTTCTTCTTGAAAGCCAAAAGAGGGTAGATGATAAGTGTGGCTTGGGATATGAGAAAGGTGAAATCTCTAGATCCAGTTAGAAGAACTTTTGATTAGGAAATCAAAGAAACATGCCTAGAAGACCTCCGGTAAGGCAACCAAATGCTCAAAGATATCCATCTTTCAATGGATACTACTTCAATTGCAACAATTTTGGTCATAAAGTAACTCAGTGCAAGAAGAGAATGAATCGGACTAATCCATCCTTCTCTGGACAATGTTTCAACTGTAAAAGGTATGGTCACAAATCTCATGAATGCAGAAATATGCAAATAAACAATTCATTTAATGGTAGATTCTTTGCATGCAATGGAATGGGACATATGGCTAATCAATGCAGATCAAAAGGATATCAATCAAATAAGCAAAGAAATGTTGTCTATTACAATTGCAATAGATCCAGTCATATTGCCAAATTCTGCAGAAATAGAAATTAGGATAGAAAAGGTCCGGTGCAACATAATCAAAAACAAGATAAGGGCAAAGGTAAAGTGAATGTAGATGAAGTTCAAAAGGTGATGAGCAAGATTTGGGTGAAGAAGAGTATAGAAAATATTGGGGATGGATCCACACTGAAATCCAGTGCTGATATTCCTGTCGAAAACTAAAAGGGTGAGCTCTATCTCAGGAGGAGTCACAAAGAAAAACAAATTCTCCCAGCTAGTCAACTAGTGCCTAAATTTGGCACATGGATTGCTGCGGATTAAAGGGTTCTCAGAAAAACATCTACATAACCTTCAGTAAAAATATGAAAGATCCGCATGGAGTTTTGCAAGAGTTTAACCGCTCAAGTTAATCTGGTTCTGACAGCGCTCTGATAAAGTAGGATTTTCATAGATAGATCCAGTATGATTCAAAATTAAAATATTTTGATCTACGGACCCATGGCATGATTGAAGAAAAGAAGATACATTGTCAATCCTGACTGACAATGATTCTAATTTCAACGCAGTGATTCGAGAAGATCTCTCTCAAAATAGGGTAACTAGTTAACTTAAGTTGTACATTTATTACAAAAGGAAATTAGGGTTTGTGCAAGGATAAAAGGGTTCTTTCACTCATTATTTGCACATTTACATTTGTGAAGAAGAAAAGAAGAGCTCTGTAACAAAGTTTCTACAATTCACTGATGATCAACTGGAAAATTGAATTCAACTAGCGATTTGTTCCAGTTCCTATTTCAAACCCTAAAGTGTGAAAAGGTACTTCCATTATAAAAATCTCTCTTTGAATCTCTTGCAAAATGGCTACTCCAATGGGTGTCAAGATCACTAATAGGCCATGTCCTAAATTCAAGAAACACCCCTATAAATCTCTAGAAGTTGATCCTTTAGGCGCATTTTGTAGCATTCCGAATGGGGTATTACATGTAGAAGATGTTAGGGTCTATATCCATGCCAACATTGAGGAATTTGGAGACTCAAAATTGATGGGCATCTATCACAAACAACTAATAGATGAGAGTTTTAAACTCAAACCTAAATTCAAGGCCCTTCGAGATAAACACTTCAGACATTGCATACACTTTCCATGTTTTGCAAAAGATGATTGGGTCTGGTATGTCCTAAGCAGGATGCATGATAATTTCATATGGTTAATGAGGCTCTTCAAGATAACTAAAGATGCTATCAGGGCAGTGACTGGACTGCATTCTTCTAGTGGGTTACCTGCACTTAAATCTATCAAGAACCAGATAGTAACTGAAGCCACTAGATCTAAATTTGACAAAAGGTCCATGACCATAGATGACATCACAGATCCGGATGTCAAGTTTGCCTCAATGATAATTGGGTACAAGATCTATCATTCTAGCAGGGAGAATTTTGTGTCTAGGACAACAATCTATGTAGCATATCAGATGTTAAGGGATGATGCAGATTATGACCTGTGTGAACTTCTGCTAAATCAACTATTAGAAAACCTACAGAAGATCAAAAAGGATAAGAAGAATTCCTTTAAATATGGATGTCTAATATTGTGTCTGTTCTTTTATTATATGAATGAGCTACTTGGATCACATGGTTGGGTATGACAAAATGACAAACTAGTTGCAATTCAGATTAGAGATTATATGTATGGACTTGGTGATGCTCAATCCCAAAACATAGCTCTCTGGGGTTACTTCAAGAACTTTCAGAGCATGATGCAAGCCAGAGAAAGAATTCCTTAGTCCATAGTCAAGAAATACAAGGACACAGTGTGCTTCATGGTTGACATAGACCAATGCCTAATGGAGGCAGTTGAGCCAAGGACTGTGCGGATAATGCCTATGGAATATGAGGTTGATAAAAAAATCTTGGAGCTAAATATTCAACACCTGTTGAGCTAGCCTAAGGACCCTGAAGCAGAAAGGTTTGGCACCTTTCGAGAACTAAGTGTAAAAATACATGTTGAGTTAAGACAATTGGAGATAAAGAGGAAAGTAAGAAGGGAAGTTGAAGAAATTGCCAAAAGATTTGGCTTATCAAAAGAGACAGTAGATGCAAATAGAGAGAAAATGGAGAGGGTTGAGAAAGAAAAACAAGAAGCAAAGGAAGGAGATGTTCTGATACAAGCCTCCTCCCAGACTAGATCTTCCAAGAGCTATGTACCTACCACTCCTAAAAGTTCAAGGACCACCAAACTGGAAGTCAAGACATCAGAAAAAGGAGAAAAGAGGACAAAGACCAAAGCCATAAGGTCATATACAAGCCTTAAAGATGACGAAGAAACATAATCCGATGAGGAAATCAAGAAAATGAAGAAGAATAAAACATCCGAGAAATTCTTTGATAGTAAAAATGAGGAAGAAAAGGCAGAGGAATTTGTTGAAAAGCCCACTCTTTCCATTGATGACATCATCAAGGTAGTTACTATGGAGGGGAACCTACAGCTAGTAACAGAGTTCTATGATGAATACAGTGATACTGACAAGAGAATTTTGGAAGAAGCTACTGTCAGGTACCTAAACATCTACAATAAAGCTATCATTGAAATTATATCCTTAATTCCTAAGAGTCTAGAAAAAATACTTGAACTAACAAAAGAGAATGCAAAGGGAAAAGAATTAGAGATTCAAGAACAGATAGCAATTCATCTTTATCCTTCTATCACTTCAAAAAAAATATACACGATCTTTAAGGACTGTAAGGATGAATTCTAGAGTAAAGCAAGAATGAATCAGCTTATGCTTGGAGAAACTGACCTAGTAGTAAGAGAAACAAAAGACATCCTCTGGAATGCTTTCAAAAGATTCAATCTTCCTATTGTAGAGGAAATAGATCAAGAACCTTCTACCATGGATGTTGAAGGATTAAATGTAACCAATGAAGAATCTTCTGACAAAGATGTAGAAGGATCAAAAAAGATAGATGAAGAGAAGTCTAAGGACTTGGATTCCTCTATTCTAGAAGAGGAAGTTCATGAAGCAACAAACACCAATGACATCTCTCCTCTAGATCCCACTGCAGACATTCCACACTCTGAAGTTGAAGGAGAAGATAGAAGAGAAGAGAAGGTGATTCAAGAAGAAGAGGTTAAGGGAAAAGAAGAAGAACAAGCAGAAAAGACTAATGATGATTGTTCTGATATCCCAAAAGGAAAGAAGACTCAATCACCAACAAGAGACACTGTAGAGGCAGTAAAGAAATTCTTAAACAAAGAAATGATGGAGATAGATGAACCTGAGATATTTCAAGGGCCACTAAATTTTGACTCTCTCTCTCCGGTTCAGACAATGAAAATAGCATCTTTTTCTCAAGCCAAAGCAAAAGAAAAACTCCTAAAATCTCACATGGAAGACTGTGAACTATTGGAGATTGCATCTAGGATGCTTGAAAAGATCATGCCATCCTTCCAAAAGGATCCTTCAGTCTCACCATCCAGTAACTTGAAATCTTTGGTAAATTCTGTTAGCACTCATTTTGAATCTTTAGAGAAATCGGTAGAAGCAACTGTCCGAAAGGAGTTTTTAGGAAAAAGATTCACTGAAGTGTAAAGACTGATTACCAATGATAGGAGGACCCTAGACATTAGAATAAAGAGCCTTGAAAATGCTCTTAAAGATGGTGGGGACATATACAAATTTTGTTTATCTTGGCCCAAAGTAACATAGGACATTGAGAAGAAAGTGAAAGAAGAAGAAGGTAAACTATCAAGTTTATCTCAGAATTTTGATCCCCTCACTACCTCTCTAATGAATCAAGAATGCCAGGCCATTGTTATCATCAATGAAATAAAGAGGTTATACAAAGAAAAGAAGAACATAATAAACAAAATGGGTGAACTTAGAGGGATAATTATCCCTAAGCTAGAGGCAATGCATGAGGCCTTGACAGATGCTCAGACCACAGCCCGGACCAGTCATCTGGCAGATTTAAGAAGGGTAGAAGCATATGTATTTTGTTCAGTGGTCACATCTCCATTCTGGATAGGATGAAGCAGAACTGGGCCATAGAGTTTGTACAGTTGAAGGCCACTTTTGTGGATATACTTAAGTATATGTAAGTATAACATATATATATACTTATGCAGCCATGTAAAGGATAATTTTTGCAAAATTTTGGTGTGTGGATTCCACCCTTTTCCATTGATGTCAAAGGGGGAGTGAGGAGTAGTGAAAAATGTGGAATCCAGCTAAGGGGGAGCTCCGGTAAAATAGTGCAAAAGATAGAGCTTCAGCCAAGGGGGAGTTACTATGACACTTAGCCATTTTCCACTAAGTGTTGCCATCAATGCCAAAGGGGGAGATTGTTGGCAAGAGACATGGTGTGGCTTCATAAGTGTTGTCATTGATGGAAACAAAGTCTATCCCACATATCCGTAGTACATAATATGCCTATACCAAAAGTCAAATTGAAGATTGTTTTGGTCCGGTGAACAAGAACAAAGTATGTAACAAGGTCTGACAATCATGTCCGGATCTCTCAGATGGTGTAACTCAGCAAGTTATGGACTTGGACAAGTCAAGAGGAGTATCATGACTACTATATCCTATGGATTTAGCCTTCGGTGATAAAGAATGAAAAATATATGAACATCTGAGTGTTGGGTTCCAGTCAGGCAGAGCAGCCAAAGGAAGAACTGACCGATAGAGTATTAGACTTAAATCTAGATGACTAAAAGGTGTTGATCAAGCAATTTGAGGGATCATACATTATTGGTCAACATGATTAATGACTTCTATGCCTATGTTTTTGATACGCATCACAAATCAAGCATGGATTCAGCCGATAGATTAATTACTTGTAGTGGTCTTGATGCCTACTAGCAAGTTGATAAAAATCCTTGATGCAGATATATATACTAGATAGATTTCAGCATGTGAAGTAGTTAGTGAACATGTGATGAAGTAAGGTGCGAACAAAAGCAAAGATAAGTGTGGGAACAACAATCCAATTCTGGTATGTGATAGAACAACAACATTGAACAGAGGAAGGATGAAGTGCATCAGATCAGTATATTGTGCCTAAACTGGAACTAAACTCTTGCAATTGTAGATGCTTCTCATCAGTTCAAGCACTTGATTATCTTCTATAAGTTCTATAGATAGTGAATCTCTTATAGGCAGTGTGCCTCTTGTGAGTAGTGTGCTTAGGCAGTGAGCCCTAATTGGCAAGTGCCATTTTGTACTCCTTTATTCTTTTAACAAAGAATACAATCTTGGGTTAGTCACCCCATGGATTTTCCCTTAACATGGTTTTCCACATAAAAATCCTTGTGTTATGTGTGTTGATTTTATTTCTATTCTTATGATCACATATGCTTATATGTTTTGATGCTACACTGATTATTAAGATAACAAAAAGAAAAGAAAGTTAAGGACATTTTGAGATAACTGATTCACCCCCCTAGTTATCAGCCTTATTTCCAACATGTAAGTTATGACAGCTATGAAAGATTCTATGATGGTTGTAAGAGTTGTAGGATCATCTCTCATTACCCATTTTGGGAATAGGAGACCTCTTTGGGATGGGGTGACTTGACAAGTGTCAGGAACATCTTACAGTGTTGGACAAGTGTCCATAGGCATGGATTTTGGGCCATGAGGACATGTTGGATGCCCATCTCAATGTGGAGCCATTTTTCCCTTATATATTTTATATAAACCGATGCTTTAGAAAGGTGATGCATTATGTGATTGAAAGGTATTGTTATGCTATCAAATCATCTCCAGATATGAGTGTTGAAGACTCCTACAAGAGCATTGGCTCTATGACTATATTGTAACCTTCATTGTTTATGGAATACATTTAAGCTGTGTTTTGGAGTGGGGGTTTCCACCCGTAAGGATTTTCCCACGTATATCTTGTGTCTCTCTTCTTTTTACTTACATTATTGTGTATGTGTTTACTGCAATATCTCTATTAGTGGGTAAACATAGCTATAACTATAAAGATTAAATTGAATTTGCACTTTCCTCACCTCATTAGATTAGTGTACGAAGCAATTTCTGCACACCTAGCTTCCTTTAAATAGATTTGTCATAGGAAGTTGTCATAACTGTTTCAGTCAATATTCCCTTACACACTATCCAAGATGCCGAAACATGGAAAAATATTCCTACCACTAAGTGGGACACCTATCTCCTCATGTGAGGTCAAATTTACATGTTGTCACCTTCCACGTAGGATGACACATCACCGTGCCAACTCCCACAAGATGACAATAAGGATTTGCATCCTAATTACAGTAATAGGCAATAATTAAATAAATACAATGAAATAATACAAGGCATTACCAAGGTTGAGACACCTTAATTACCAACATTCTCCCACTTGTTGAAAACCTTGTAAGAGCTAATGGAAATAATAGGATTTAACTGCTATAGGCTGAGAGGCCCATATACTCCAAACACCATCTAAACTTCTTTGTGCCCACTAGTTTCATCAGTGTATCTGCAACATTCTGCAAAGTGTATACCTTCTCCAAATTTACCTTTCCATCCTCTACCATGTCTCACACAAAGTAAAACTGTACATCAATATGCTTTGTTCTGACATGGAAAGTTGGATTCTTTGCTAGGCAAATCTCACTCTGACTATCACAACAAATTGTAATCTGTCCTGCATCAACACCAATATCTTAACAAAATCTCTTAAGCCAAATGGCTTCCTTACAAGCATGAGTTGTTGCCATATACTTAGTTTCTGTCATGGACAAAGCAACCACAGGTTGTCACTTACTCATCCAACTAATTGCACCATCGAACATAGTGAACACATAGGCACTGGTGGATCTCCTACTGTCAATGTCACCTACCTAATCAGAATCCATGAATCCACAAATACAAACTGAATGCGGATATCCTATAGGATTACCATGATAGCATATGGAATACTTAGAAGTACTCCTCAAATATCTAAACACTCTCTTTATTGCATCCTAATGTACCCGTCCAGGATTACCCATAAATTGACTAAGGACTCCCACTGCTTGGGCAATGTCTGGTCTTGTGTAGACCATAGCATACATCAAACTGCCAACAACACTAACATAATGTACTCTCCTCGTTAGGAGATTTTGGACAATCATTAATAGACAACTTTGTCCTCGAAGAAACAAGAACACACAATGGTCTACAATTTGCCATGATGAACCTATCCAACATGGTCTTCACATACTTACTCTGGCTTAACCAAAGTTTTCTGTTAGCTCTATCTTTTCTGATTTCCATTCCTAGAATGTACCTAGATGCCCTTAGATTTTTGATCTCAAATATGCTGACGAGACTTCAAATCAGAAATTAGATTCTTACCATTCCCACTTAACATCATATCGTCAACATATAATGCAATAATGAGAATGTGATTATTGTCAAACTTGTAAGAAACACAATGATCTAATTTTGATCTTAGAAATCCAATTCACAACATAAAGGGATGAAATTTCATAAACCACATCCTAGGAGACTACTTCTAACCATACAAAGACTTCTTCAACTTGCAAACCAAATTTTCTTTACCTTTCTCTATGTAATGCTTTAGCTGTGACATGTAAATCTCTTCCTCCAAATCACCATGAAGGAAAGTTGTCTTCACATCCATCTACTCCACCTCTAAGTCATAAGCAGATGGAGGAGATAATAAAAACCGAATGGATGTTACCTTTGCAATGGGAGAGAAAATTTCACCATAATCAATTCCCTCCACTTGTGAGTACCCCTTCGCAACCAATCTAGCCTTGTACTTTTCAACACTGCCATCTACACTGAATTTCTTCTTGAACACCCATTTGCATCCAACAGGTTTCCATCTTTTAGGCAAAGGCACCAAGTCCCATGTTTTATTCTTCTCCAAAGAATCCATCTCATCTTCCATTGCCTCCTTCCAGGAACCTACATCTTTCATGCCCATAGCCTCTATCACAATTCTAGGCTCATCAGTGTTAGTAAGCAAGGCAAAAGAAAAACTAGAATCAAGAAATGAATAACCAAACCTATCAGGTTGCTTCCTTGTTCATGTAGACCTCCTCAATGGGTGAGGTGGAGGTTTCTCTTCTTCATCTAAGCTTTCAAATCTGCTAGAGCTCTCCTCATCATCAGGTCTCACAGGCTTGTTGGTTCAGTCTTTTCAGGGGAAGAAGGAAATTGAACCACATCCTCTTTCTTTTCTATTTGTTTTGGCTATAGAACAACAGAAGAAGGTGTTATCTCTCTTAAGATAATACATCTTCTATACAACACTTTTTTAGCCATAGGATCCCAAAGCTTATATCCTTTCACACCGACACCATAGCTAATGAAAATACACTTAACAGCCTTGTTCTCTAATTTAGACCATTTTGTCCCTAGGCACATGTACATATGCCTCACAACTAAAAACATAAAGATATCTAATTGAAGGCTTCTTACCAGACCACACCTCCATAGGTGTCTTACCAACAAGAGATGATGTAAAAGACCTCTTTACTAGGTAGCAAACAATGGCTATAGCTTCAGCCCAAAACTTTTGTTCGAGGCTTGCTCCACTAAGCATACTCCTAGCCTTCTCCATTAGTGTCATATTCATCCTCTCTGCAACTCCATTTTGTTACGGAGTGTATGGAGTTGTCTTATGTATTTCAATCTCTTACTCTTCACATAACTTATCGAACTCTGCCAAACAAAACTCACCACCATTATCAGTTCTCAAACACTTAAACCTTTTACTAGTCTAAATCTCAACAAAAGATTTAAACTCTTTGAACTGAGTAAAGACTTCAGTCTTGCTTCCGAGAAAATAAATCCATGTCCTTCTACTGTAATCATCTATAAAAGATACAAAATATACAGATTTGGAAATTGAAGGAACACTAACAGGACCAAACACATCAGAATGAATAAGATCCAATACACTAGAAGACTTGTGAGAACTCAAGTAAAACTAAACAGGGTTTTGCTTTCCATATATGCAATGTTCGCAAAAGTTGAACTCGAGATTACAATCATTTAACCCCTCAATGAGGTTTTTATTTTTCAGGGTTCTAAGACCATTCTCACCAATGTGGCCAAATCTCATATGCCATAACTTCCAAAGCATGAGCACCCTTGGGTACACAAGATGCACTACCATTAGAATTTGTTACAACAGATTTCTTCACTGCTTGTTTAGATGGTGGGGATGAAGTGACTGTAGCTCTTTTCTTTGAGTCAGAAGAACTATTGCACTGTGAAGGGCATGCCTCTAGCTGAAACAGAGTACCTCTTCGAGTACCTTTCGCAAGCACCATAGATCCTCTAGTCATCTTGCATCCATCCTTCAAAAAGACAACCTGCACACCTAAATCATTCAACATACTTATAGAAAGTAGGTTCCGTGCCAAGCCTGGGATGTGCATAACCCCAGTAATCCCCTTCACCCATCCATCAGGGAATCAGATTGAGATTCTTTGATGACCAACAATATTCAGATGAGAATCATCACCCAGGTACACTCTTCCACCATCAAACTCTTCATACTTTGTGAACCATATTTGATGTGAGGTCATGTGGAATGATGCACCAGAATCTATCAACCACACATCATCAGATGCATGGGTGGCCAAGGCTACGATGAAGACATCACCATCATCTTGTGACTTGTTAGAATCTGACTCTGGGTCATTCTTCTTCTTTTTCTTTTCCTCTTTGCATTCCTTTCAGAAATGCTTAGTTTTGTCATAGTTCCAATAGAGAGCCTTAGACATTCTAGGAGATTTAGATCTCCCACAGGATTTGGATCTACCCTTCTCAACTTTCTTGTCCTTGTTTTTCCCTTTCTCCTTGGGTCTTCCAAAAACTGCAAGAGCCTCTTTGGCTGCCTTAGAATACTTTCTCTGCATCTCTTCAGATAACAGCAAAGATGCCACTTCATCCATTTTGAATGTGGATGTGGTGCTCCCAATAGTCATAACAAGATGATCCCATGAGTCCAGCAAAGAACAAAGTAAGGTCATACAACGATCCTCCTCCTCCATCTTCACACCAACGAATGTCAATTGTGTAACTAACATGTTGAAAGCATTCAGGTGATCTACAACAAATCCTCCATCCTCCATCCTTAGAGAATACAACTTCTTTCATAGAAAAAGCTTTTTCACCAGGGATTTGGCCTAATAAACATCACCTAGCTTCTTCCAAAGGTATTTCATTGCCTTCTCCTCATGGAAATTTAATAGGACAGAATCAGCTGGACTGAGTCTTATGAGATGCTTAGTCTTTCGATCTTTGAGATCCCAATCAATTTGTGCCATTGTGGTTGGTTTTACACTGGATACAGTTTCCCATAGGTCTCAATCAACAAGCATGTCTTCCATCTTTAGTTTCCATAACTCAAAGTTCGTGCCATTGAATTTCTCCACCTCTAATCTTCCAGATGTGCCTGCCATCTCTTTTCCTATAACAAGATTATAGAATACTTTGCACAGACTCCCACTCAAACTAAGATTAGCTCAAAAAACCCCTACTCAACAACTAGGACCAAAGGTGATCAAGCTTTGATACCAACTTAAAGGAAGCTAGGTGTGCAAAAAATGCTTCCTACACTAATCTAATGAGGAGAGAAGAGTGTAAATTATTTTCAACCTTTACAATTACAGAGTTATTAATCCAATAACAGAGATATTGCAGAAATACACAACACAAGAATGTAAGACAAAAGAAGAGAGAGACAAGATATACGTGGGGAAAACCCTTATAGGTGAAAAACTCCACACTCCAAAACCTACACAATGTATTATCAAAACTGTAATGGTTTAAGATACACTTGCAATGTAAGGTCTTAGGAGTCTTCGACACTTGTATCTGGAGACATTCTAGCAACATAACAATACCTTTCAATCACATAATACATCTCCTCTCAAAAGCACATGTTTATATAGAAGATACAAGGCAAATACAAGCCTATCTTGATATGGGCGTCCAACATGGCCTCATGGCCCAAAATCCACACCTAGAGACACTTGTCCAACACTGTAGAATGTACATGACACTTTTCATATCACCCCATCCCAAAGAGGTCATCTATTCCCAAGTTGGCCAATGACAGATACTCTTACGACTGTCATAGAATCCGTTATAGCTATCATATCTTACACCTGTAAAAGAATATGTCATACATAGGCTAAAAATAGCATATTCTCTTACAACTTGTCATAACCATCCTTGGGGCACCCAAGGATGCCTTCTTCCAATATGCCTTGTGAGACATGTCTTCACCTATCATAGAATCTTCCATTTACGACTCTTACGCATCATAGATTTGTCATAGGAATCTGTCATAACCATTTCGGTCAATATTCCCTTATACACTGTCCAAGATGCCAACACATGGAAAAATATTCCTACCTCTAAGTGGGATGCCTATCTCCTCATGTGAGGACAAATTTACATGTTGTCACCTTCCACGTAGGATGACACATCACCATGCCACCTCCCACAAGATGACAATAAGGATTTGCATCCTAATTACAATAATATGCAATAAATAAATAAATACAATGAAATAATACAAGGAATTACCAAGGTTGAGACACCTTAATTCCCAACAATAACATAGTTTAGAAACACTTTTCTTATTCCAATTCTCTTCTTGTAATGAATAAAGTGGATCAACAAACAATGTTCTTGGATATTCATATATTTAAAGGTAAAGAACTCATGCCCATGGAATGAAGTAATAGGTTTCTTTCATCACTAAAAATCAATGAACCTTTCAATTATGATGATAATGTTTGTGAAGCCCATGGTATTATTCTATCCTCTTTTGGTGATGGATTAAAGCCTCATGAAGCGTTCATTAATGGAATCTCTTCAAGAGACACTCTTTTTTGAAAGGTAATAGAATTTAAAGAACCGGGCACAATTTTTAAGAAACTTATGTCTTTCTTTCATTATTATGAGGGCTCTTTCCGAATTACACAAGGAAATCACCTAGTGCATTTCAAGTATGATTTTAATCTATGTCCAAATGATTCAAGAAGCAAGAAGCTTTTATCAGGATAACAATGTAGACTCAATACTGGCATTGCAATTTTTCTATGCACAATTTTGTGATCCATGGGCCTCAGATGACAAAAACACCTTAGAGTGGCAAGCTATCATAGAAGGGGAGGAAAAGGAATTTTTTTTGTCACCATAGTGAAAAGTTTGCAATTGCATTTGGTTTGTTTAATCCACCCCCCTGAAACAACTTTTATAGTTGTTAAGAACCTTTGAATATGTGATGATTGCCACAATGCAATGAAATTTATCTCCAAGACTATTACAAGAGAAAATATTCTTGCAGAGATTATTGGTAATGCTAAATGAAGCAGTCTAAAAAGTAAATGGGTACTATGCTCTAGCAGACACATATGCAAGACAAAGGCAAATGAACTGTTGGATAAAATGCCATGAAGAGATGTAGTCTCATGGCATGAAATGGTTGCAGGATATTCACAAAATGTATGTGTTGAAGAGGCATTAAAATTTTTCAAACAAATACATTGCCAGCTAAATTTCAGCCTATGTCAAAAGGGGAGCCTTTGAATAGGGGGCATCCATTAAATTTTAAAGAAATGGAATTTTCATCAAATATTGTATTTGCAACTGCTCTGGTAGACACATAGAGAGGGATTTCTCTATTTCTATTGGATTTGTGTCAGGAATTATGGTGAAGGGAGTATACAAGAGAATGCATCAAGCATTAGAATGCAAAAAGGATAGAGAACCAAGTTCACCACATTACCATGACAGTGAGTGAAAAAGAGTGCGGGAATGTGGGTAAAGCTTCTCCCATGGTCCTGCAAAGAGATAGAGCATGATGGTATAGGCTTACAAGAAGAAGGTCAATCATTCACTACATCACCTCAGGGGTTACGAAGTATATGTGTGGGATAGCGGTAGGAAAATGATTAAATATAAATTGCCCTATATCCCCACCAAAGTAAAATAAAATGGATGTAGTGGTGCAGGAGGTAAAGTATAACAAGGTTTTTATTAATTTATGGTGAAAATGTGTATGAGATCGGTGTTTTTGAAAGGTGACAATACAAAAACATTTTCACCAAGGGAGATGTGGAGTGGGTAATTATTTTACTTGAGAAATATGGTGAATGTAAATGTGAAAGAGGGGATATTAATAGTCATTATGACTATTGTTGCAAAAATAGTGGCAAAATTATTCATGGGGATGCAAAGAGAAATAAAAGTAAATATTTTTGGTTGCAAAATATAATCAAAAGTCTAAAGGGTGGGAATTTGAAATGTGAAAGGTCTAAATCTTGTTGCTTCCTTCGTCCTTATAAGAAGGAAACCAAGACCTTGGGAAAATCTCTCTGGGATTTAATTTTGGAAAAGGACAATATTGTAAGGGCCAATTTTCTAAAGCACAGTAATAGAAAGATTATATTAATCTAGTGCCTAAAATCTAGTGTTATTTGTTTGTTGAACTGATTGGTAAAATTTTGCTTGGTTGTCTCCAATTCAATTTTCCTTGTTATTCAAGTCAATATATCAAGCATATGTTTGATTTGTCAAAACATTTTCCTTTTTTGTGTGGTTTGTTTATTGGGTTTCTTTAAGAAAGAACTAATATTCTCTAAGTAAATCATAGTAACCTAGGAAATTTAAATGGATAAAGTAAGAAGAACCATATAATTGACATTTGGGTGCTCTGGGGAGTGTTTCTAGGGTCCAACCTTTCGTTTGTTCATGTCATGAGAACTAATAGTCTTCTGTGAATTTCAACTTGATAGTTGTAGACTACGATGATGGTTTATCCTCTCAAGAGTTATGAATATGTTCATGAGTAGGTTGTGAACCATAACATGTGGATGGATGAGGCCCGTTTCTTGCTCTAAGCTTGTACATCTTCTGGGTATGAAGTAGGTAGGATGGTAATTTGATAAGAAGATTGAGTTGTCTCTTTATGTTTCTTGAGATGCATTGCATGATGTCGAGGGTAGCTATATGGTTAAACTTTTTTTTGGGTCTTATTTATAGTATTTATGAAATATATGATATATTGTGAATCTACTCTTTTTAAGGTCACAAGGGAAGCTACAAATTGAAGTGATAAATTGACTAGGTAATTTGATAGTGTTCATATTTCATTATTTTTGACTAGAGGATCATATTTCTATCAGTTATTAGGTGATTAAGCTAATGCAACTTGTTTCCATGTCTTATTTTATTCTCTTATCTACTTGATTGTTAGACTAGTTGTTAGTGTGTTTAGTAACTTTACAAATATATTGCTCTCGCTTACATAGAAAGGATTTAGCCAAATTGGTGATGCTTTAGACAACTTGTAATTAGAATTTGATTGTTAGTTAAATGTGAGTGCCCTTGAGAATGATATGGTGGACCTTTTAAGATAAGATGAGTATGTATGTCATAGTAATTGGAAATTTGTTTCCTTGAAATAGATTTTTGCATTTAGTTAATATTGCATAATTAATTTCAAAAAAAAAAATTGGATTCAATGTTAAGTAGTGAACTAGAAAATGAAATAGTGGAATTATGTTTCTTGTTGTGATTGTCAATGGTCACTAGAGTAACTATCCTAGGCAATGTTGTGATGCTGTAATGTTATGCATGTGTAATGGGGATATGTGTTGTTATGTGTAAAAGACAGTTAACATTGTAGTCATGCCTCCAGTATGTGATATAGGATATGCCCTTGTGATATTTGTACATGTGGGTGGATAACCAATTTTCCCTATCCATTTGTTCCATGGGTTGTGGATGAACCACAATGTGCCCTGAGCATATACTCAGTCCTAGCTATAGACATATGGTAGATATATTGATGTCATCATGGATTTCTGTTATTTGGGATGGTAGCTTGATGAAGTGATAATTGTGTGTAATGAGATAATAGTGAATGGTACTATGATATAGGGATGATATGACTTTTGATGAGACCGTCAGTATGCGTATGAGGTGTACTGTTCTTTACTTGGAATACTATCAATGGACCTTGGTATGTTGGTAGTTGCCTATTTAGGTGGATTCATCATGCAGATATATGATCAGACTATTCTAGATTGAGTGGGACACACTCATTATGATATGGTAAATTCTTCATTGATCATTATGTGGTTTGAGAACCACCCTACTATTATGTGGTTAGAGAACCACCATACTATTATGTGGTTTGAGAACCACCCTACTATTTTTTTGTTAGAGAACCACCATACTATTATGTGGCCACCATATTATTCTATGGTTTGAGAACCAACATATTATTATGTGGTATAAGACCACCATGATATTTCATGCTATTTATTATCTTATGTGGTTTGAGACCACTATACGATTCCCCTCCTCCCCTTAAGTGACCTTGTTGTAAGGTCGCATGGTGTTTATAATGTGCAAATTTCTAAGAGATTGTTGGAATATTTATTTATGTATTGAATATTTTGCTTCCAATCTAGTAGTATTTTGTTACTTTGGGCTAATTGGCCATTTTTATGTTTGAGTTAATCCTTTTACCTCAAGGACATGTTCTTGGATTAACTTGGGATAATACAATGATTGTTATTTGATCTCTATTTCTTTTATGATTCATTATATTTGTTTTCTTTTACTTTATTGAGGTTTAATTTATGAGTTTGCTTTACTTCTCTAATTTTCTCATTTGAGGCACTTTAATGTTGTAACTGCTAGTATGTGTGGAATGTTGTGATTATTGTATACTATCATATCCTAGAGGGATTACTGACATGTCATTTAGGGGAGTTGATGGCCTGAGGAATCTTGTACATACTAAGTTATATTTGGAGGGCTCTTAGAGAGGACCCTGAGACCATCCTTCATGATCTAGTACATGGCACAGTGGTATTCTACATGGCATGGATATTCATTGTTATTCAGTACTACAGTATGGATGATATTAGGTTCAATCTTGAGGTGAGATTATATGATGTACATTTCTTTAGATATTGGCACATCGGTTACTACACGACATGGTTATTCATTCATTGATCATTCAGCTCTATGGTACTATGGATTGCTTAGTGGCCTATTAGTGTTGTCCTCCTTGTAATACCCCTCTTGATGTAGCCTTGTGATGTGAATCCCCAATGATGTGAAAGAGCATCTATGTGTAAGTTGTGCATTTTTTCATGTTTGTGGTTGCATATTAGAGGTAAAATGTTTCATTATGCCCTGAAGAGTGACAAATTATGGTATTATATGATAGAGAGGTCATGTATGCTATGAAAATAGAGGTTAAAATCATGTAAATGTGCATATATATAGGTGTTGTGTGCTCCATTTAAAAGATGTCTACATGTGAAGAGTTAGAGAATTGAAAAAAATTGTATATTGAAAAGTGTAATTTGCTGCATTCATGAGAAAATTGTGTGGTTTATGCTAGTATAAATGTGCAATTTGATGGTTGTGAGCAACTAGTTGGCTATTTGAGACATTGAATGCTTAAAAAAAAGAAAAGAAAAATGATTATTATAGCCTCATTCTTTATTTGATTTGAGGAATTGGTTACATGATAATGTATATTTTGTATGAAATTGAGTGCCTTGCCTTTTCCTCGCCTGTGTACTAGAAATTATCATACGTAATTGTGTGTACTGTGGGGAACGTGATAGTCTAAATTTTATAATTATCTTGAATTTTATGGAACTAATGTGTATTATGGCTGCATTTAGCATTGTGACTTCTAGGAGTAAGTCAAGCTCTTGGGAGGGAGTATGTAGCGCCTCCCTAGTCCTAGCCTAATCAAGGTGACATCAAGGTATGAAATTTAAGTTGAATATGATGTTGTGTTATTGACATTTCATTATGTTAGATTTTATATTGAGATTGGGTGTACTTGTGGAGAGGATAACACCTTGACACTAGCATACTATGCAAATGATCACAGATGTTGGAATCCTCTGATGTGGACTATTCTTGCTTCGGCTATTATATGATTTATATATATACAAATGTTATAATGTGTTTTGAGTGGTGTAGGTACCAGACACCGACTCCACCTGGCTTCACAAGTCTGAGCATGCCTAATACCCAATGGTGGTGAGTTGGAGATGACACATTGGCCATATACCCTAGCCTCATCATCCTCTTTATGTTGATGTCATGTCTTGCCTCAGACACCATTTAATATTGTCTAATTTCCCCATCTTTGGTGTGTCTGACCCATGTGGTTATGGTGTTGAGTCAGTCTTTGTGGGATGCCTTCATGTGCTTTGCTTATCTATTATTTTATTTTGGCATGGTGATAGAAATTTGTCCTTATGCTTAGTTTCTATATAGTTTCTTGAGAAGGTTTTCATAAGCCATGGTTATCTACTTTTAGAGATAAAAGCCCAAAAATAATTCATGGGTGGTCCTGGTTGACTTTAGAAAAATTATATACCTTTCCTTTATGTTTTTTAATTTTTGGGGATTCCCACTCTCTCTTACGGGAGAAGGTTCTGGGAATTGAGGGAAAATGAGGAGAAGCTAGGGTTTTGGACATGGGAGGAAAAAGAGCATCCAACTATTCTCCATTCTCTACAATTGTTTTATAGTTTCCAGGTAAGTTGGCATCTTCTCTTAACCCATAGATTACTAGGGTAGATTACATCTATTGATATACTATCATTTATTCTTGCTCTGTGGCTCATTCGATGGATGCCCTTATTATGTTTTAAGCCGTGGCATTTGTAACTTCAACATTTTACAAAATTCCCCTTCTGTTGTGCTTGGGGGATGTCTAAAATGTTTTTCCAAGCTCCCATTCTGGTGCAGGTAGCGAGGATGCTGGTCAAAGTTTAGGAATTTGTCTTTACGCCAGTCAATGGCATTTGCTTAAAAATTTCTAAAGACTTTTTAACAATTCCTTTCTGTGCATAACCTGCAATTATTGTAGTCCATGAGACTGTATTTCTTCTAGGCATTTTGTGAAACCATTCACTTGCCTTGTCTATGATTTTATCTTACGTATACATGTTTACCAGGGTAATTGTAGTTAAAACTGCTTAAAAGTTTCTAAAGCCTCTTAAACAAATCCATTTTGAGTAGACCCTGCAGTCATTTGCAGTCCATGTGACCACAGTTCTCGAGGTATTTTGTCAAATAGTTAATGTGCATACTCTGCATTGCCATTATGGCATAGGCAGAGAGGATGGTGGTGAAGGTATGGGAATTTGGCTTTATGCCTACCAATAGTATTTTATCAAAAGTTTATATAGCCTGTTCAACAATTCCATTATGTTCATTTGACACTGTTCCTTCTGTTCAATTTTTTTTTTATAAAACCGAGCTGAATTTGCTAGTGGATATCAATTCAAGGCTCACCAAAATGAAGGTTTTTACCACTGAAGACTTGCCAATGCAAAATCTAGAGGTATGGTGTTTCCATAACCATATCATTTGCATATTATTATTTGGTGGGTTATAAAATAATTTTTGTCATTGTTGTGTCTTGTTCATCAAACCAATTTTGAGTATATTGTGCATTCAATGCAATTTCATGAGTTGACTTATTTGTGAAGATACTGTCAAATAGAGCGTGTACCTATTCTATGCTTATTTTTCAATTCCCACTATAATATCTCATATTTCCAGTTTCTATTATGATGCGAATTTGGTATTACACTACCATTTACATTGCCTGAATTTTTTTAAAAGGCTTTCTTGGCAAGTCCATTCTATGGATATTATGAAATCTTCGCATTCTAGGTTGACTTCTCTAAGAGACATTCTGTTAAATAGTTCATGCGCCTTTCCTACGATTCTCATTTTGCATACATGATGTGGTATTAACTTTACACCTACCAAATGCTATGAGGAAAAGTTTTAAAGCCTTTTTAACAAATCGATTTTGTGCAAATATTGCTAACTATGGTAATCCAGAGACTATGTTTCCTTAAGGCATTAGGAAGGCCACAACATAGAAATTATTTATTAATTTATAATTGTCAGTCGCCTTGCCACAGGTTTCTTTATCCATTCTTCAGTGTTGTCACCTTTATCATATGTCTGGTTGTGAAGTAAGAGTGATGTTTTAACAATATTTGTGAATGGCTAGCATGTTTGTTAATAAGACACATTTTCTTCAAATTATGTGCTATATAATTGATGATTCATGAGATAGACATTTGCAATCATAACCTTGAAAATGAAATCTCTGGTTAGTACTCTATTTTTCTGTTGTTGTGTAAATTGAATGAGGTAGAGGCTGAGATACATTTTCATTTAATTTATGTTCCCTATATAAGGGATGAGAGAGGCATTTGCACTCTTCACTAGGAAGATGAAATCTTAATACAAAATGATCAAATAAAACAATCTTGGAAAATTCATTTAAAAGTAGAAGTATAATGGATATAACAACAACACAAAGAAAAAAATACAAATCCACTATCAAACCCTTTATACCGGACCTCCTTTGTCACACTCAAACTAATCCAAGTTGAACAATGTTCACAACAGTGAAACTATATATCTAATTCACTACTAAGCTATTCCAAATTATGAAAGGTATAGCCAAAAATAAAGAAAAAACTATAACCATAAATCTGAATATGAAATCTGGGAACTAAACCCTTGCAACACACAAACAATTTGGCAACTTTGGTACCAAAGGATTTAGGAAACTCCACCAAAGTGTTGGGCTGCTTACACTAATGAAATGTACAAAAAAAAATATGTTGCATTAAAATGAGGAATAACAACAACAACATGAGATTATAAATCTATAGCAAACCCTCTTGATTTAATTCCTTTTGTGCACACATAGTCAACCAGAACTTAAATAAACTCTGTAGTGCCCCAAGCGTGGGTCTACATGTGCTTGCTCAATACTTATGATAGCAAGATGAGCTTATCGGTCATGGGTGTAGATGTTATGGTAGGCTGGGAATGTGGCTCTAAATGTGGCATTGAGAAAGAGTGCTCACTAGTTGACCCATTAGAGGTTATATGAATCATGTGTGCTAGGAATGGCATGAGTTTATGAGATGAGTATACACTTGTCTAGTCACTTCTTATTGCTGCCCCTATTTTCTCACCCCTCCTTCTTGTGTAGTACTTCATTGGCATGATTGCCATGTGCTTAAGATGTGTTCAAGTGAACTATGTGTCTTTGTGGTATCCCTTGTGGGGTTGTGTATAAGAGTCTTCTTGTACCTATTGGTCTTTGCTTGTGTTTGGCCATGTGATTATCTCTGAGCATAGGGGGGTGGACCTTTGAGGTTCCACATGGTAGGGTGGCATTGCACCCACCATTGGGGATCCAGATATCGACACTGATTTGGCAATGATGTCAGCAAGGGCTGCACCTTCTTCCTCTTTGGTTTTCTAGATATATTTTCTTATGTATTTTTACAACTCAGCGAACTAAGTGATATGTATTGTAATCTTGTAATAATGTAATTTGTTCTTGAGACACTCCTAATCTAGATTTCATTGTAATTAGAGCATATGATGTAACTTTTCTGTAATAAATGAATTGTGATTATCTTCAACTCCTGTTATCTATATTGGCGACAGGATGATGATGCACTTATTATTTGAGTTAGTTTAGAGTATTGATATATTTATATGTTTATATTATATTCATATGTTTACCTTTGTATTGAAAAAAAAAATTGTTGTGCCCTTTTTCCAGGCTCTTGTAACTTGAGTGGTTGGGTCATTTTTGCATGTCTATGCCATTCATAGACCTTGTAGTGCCAAACAAATTGAATTGTATCCAGAGGGAAGGCATATATCTTTTTGAATTTGGACTCCATTGCCTAGTTGAGGAAAAGGAGCCGATCATTCATCTTCCATAGTCATTCCTTGTAAAATACTTCAAATATAATTTTGGTTTTCTATTGTAGGAATATGAGTAGTCCATAGAGTAGTTGAATAAATCCATTTTCAAATTTCATGCCAGTTTGAAACGGATTGGAGAGGATGATTTAACTGAAAAAAATCCACAAAATCCATAATTTTCTCAATATTCACCAATCAGTTTTGATGAACAAACATTCACTGGTGAACACAAGGTAACACCCACCTAGGCAAAGTAGGGCCTGAAGTAGAGGGAATTCAAACCATCTTCGTTGATTCTGTCAGTTGGCCAAATTAGTTGTAGAAACTAATAATAATGCCTCACATCCTTTTAGGGTTTTGCAATCTGTAGATTTGAGAACCAACACAAATGGTTTTGAGAAAATTTAATTAATACTAGAAATAATGTGTTAGAGAAGTGTTTTGGCTTACAGAGTACTCTTCAAATTTTTGCTTGGCATTTCCTCTATGTTGGAGATCTGAGTTTGCAGTTTGGATATGTTGTAGAGAAGTATTTGAATGTGTTAAATCTAGAATTTGGTGCTCTGGAATGTTGTACAGTAAAAGTTCACCAGTTTGAAGACAGTGCCTAACAGTGGTTGCAGTGTGTCTGGGGGAAAGTATTTTTCTCTACATTTCTCCGCAAAGAGGTTTTAGATGTTGTAGTTTTGCATGTATGTTTATAATGTCACTATCTATCCTCTATGGTTCTAGAAAGCAAGTTTACTGTGTAGCAGAGTTTAACAGTGTTGGTTGTGAGTAGTCTGTGAACTATCTTCAAGTGAAATTTGTTGTGATTGAATTTGTTGGTTCTCAGGTGAATTCAAGTTGTTTGTGGATATTTCTAGATTGTGTTAAATAATTTTATGAGGTCTGTAAGTTATGGTTAAGATTGTGGAAGTGTGTGATCAATAATTTCTTATGTTTACCCTATTTGGATGACCTTGGATGATTGCGTTGATTAAGGAGTTAATTTAATATTTATGAGTGTTGTGTAGCATGACTGGATGGATTTAGGTCTGAGCTAAGGTGTAAGGTGGTTTTCCTTCATTCCTTTGTGTTGTGGAATGTTTAGGGCTAGACCTAATTCAAATTTTTTATGTTTTCCGACCTTGGAGATTAATTTCAAGGTTGATTATGGTATAAATAAGTGTCAAGAGTTCATGTGTGGTTGTGGGGATGTGAGTGGAATGTGGTGTATGTGATGCAAGTTTAAATTAGCATAATTAGGACTTTCATGTGTTAGGCAACCCAATACAGTGAGCAGGGTCATCCCACAATAATGGGTTACACGTTTTTGCCAAACTTGACATTGAAATCAACATTTTAAACTAACTCTTCACTTTCTAACACCTATAGCTGCTAAACCATTACAAATTTGAAGATGATGTGAACTAGTGATTTGTGAGATTTTGTCTGTAGATTCTAAATATATTTTTTTAAAAAAATTGGAATTAAATTATAAATTTTTTTGCGTCTCCTTTGATAACTAGTTTTTAATAGTAAACAACATTTTTTTAAAGTGATGTGTATTGTTTCGCACATAAATTTTTAAAGTGATGTGTATTGTATTGATTCTTTTGAATTTAGATTGGTAACACAGATATCTAGAGGATGCATGGTGCAGTCATGGTTAGGAGGGTCCACAAAGTGAACTATCCAAGTCATGCATCTAGAGTAAACATAGTGGAAAAAATTTAGAGATGTAAAGTAAATGTAGATTCAGTCATTCAGTATATCATAGAATGCAAATACAAATTAGCTGGCAACATGCAGGCTTACAATTAGGGTTCAAAGGCTTGATTACATATTATACACAAGATATGGCTTTGAAGCTCCTTCGCATAAGATTCAACTATTAAAACTTGGAAATTATCCTAAAAATCTCAAATCTACTTTCCTAGGCATCTATTACATCAATATATATCATCTCCAGAACATAAGATTCCTCCACATTGGCCAAGGAAGATCACAAACTCCAATGAAGAGCTGTAACATGTGTACAAGGATACGTAGACCTAATCATGTAGAACTCCTCTACAAATGAATGGAATGATGTGCGGATCTCAAGGAAGGTTAGCCACGAACTAAAAAACATTGAATGATGTGTAATTTAGCTCCGTAGGTCATGAAATGCTCCACAAATCTTCTCCTTTAGTTGATTGTCTAAGACTATCATGTCACTCTATTCCAATAAAACAATTGATCTTATCATAGCAATATCTCACTAATATCTGATCCAAATGCTGTGAATTTTGGATATGATGTGCATGAATGAATCTAGATACTAAGTCCAGCTCTGCAGAGTCTAAAATACAACTATGATAGAATGCATACCAAAATACAAAAATTGCTATTGACTGAACTGCCTAAATTGAATTGGAAAATGAATAGCAACAAAATGAAATGCAAATGTTTTTGGTTGATGCAAGATTGCTCTTGAACTAGTGATGCTCCTACATCAGACATCCAAGGTTATTGAAAAATTGAGTCCCTCACTTTTATTGGGCTAGAGGAAAACCAAGATGCTCCACCCCAGTTTGAGAAATCCAAGATGAATCTTTTTCCAGTCTACTTTTCCACTTCACAATATATTTTTTGTACTATCTTCCTCTGGTACTGTATCCAACTCTATTGTCCAAAATGTCTTCAATCTTCTCCGATGCTTGTTATGGCAATTGCTTCTTGAAGTGTTCTTTCATACTATCACTAAACTCTGCTTCATGATACTAGTATAGGTCTACAATATTGAAAATAGGTGATATGTGCAATGTCTTTGGTAATTCCATTTCATATGCATTTCCTAAATCAAACTTTTTGAGTATCCTACATGGTCCAAACTTCTTCATCTTCAACTTGTTAAAGTCCCAACTGGAAATATTCCTTTTCTCAAATATATCATCACTTCATCTTGAACTACAAATTCTTTGTGTCTTCTCTTCTCATCTGCTTATTCTTTATACTTACTATTCATCTCCACCAAATGCTTCTTCACCTGATTATGCACTATCTCCATATTTACTACAAATTCTTCTACTTCTACACTTCCCTTATCTTCCATATTGATATCCCTCAACTATGTTACTCCTCTAGGGTTTACTCCAGTATCAATCTCAAAAGGTGTTCTTCTGGTACACCTATTCTCTAAATTATTGTATGCAAACTCTGCTTGTTCAAGAATCAAATCCCAAGATCTAGCATTCTCTCCAACCAAACATCTCAACAAGTTTCCCAAACTCCTATTCACTACCTCTATCTGTCCATTAGTTTGTGGATGAAATGTTGAATGGAACTTCAAATTTGTCTTCATATTCTTCCAAAGTGTCTTGCAAAAGTATCTAATAAATCTTGTGTCTCTATCTAAAACTATGCTCTTAGGTAATCCATGCAATGTCACAATCTCCTTGAAAAATAGGTCAGCTACATGCATTGCATCAGTTGTCTTCTTACAAGCTATGAAATGTGCCATCTTTGAAAATCTGTCTACTACTACAAATATTGAATCATGTCCTCTTTGTGTCTTCGGCAATCCCATTACAAAATCCATACTTATGACTTCCTAAGGTCTCTTTAGTATTGTCAAAGGTTTATACAATCTAGCATTCTAACTATTCCCTTTTGCAACTTGACAAACTCTACAACTTTGAAAAAACTTCCTAACATACTTATGTATCTGAGGCCAAAAGTAATTTTCACATACTAAAGCCACTATCTTATCAATGCCAAAATGTGTTTCTAATCCACCATTGTGCTTCTCCTTGATCAAATTGTCTATCATTGAACTCCTAGGTATGTACAATAGATTTCCCTTGAACAACATATCTTCTTGAATGAAATAGTCCAACCACTTACTCCTATCTGTAACAATAGGTTCCTTACATGATTTCCAAGGTTTTGCAAAATCAAGATCTTCTTCATACATGTTCTTCAATTCTTCAAAACCTAACACTTCAACTCTCATATTTGTTAGCAAATTTCTTCTCCTACTCAATGCATCAACAACTTTATTTGACTTTCCACTTCTATGCTTCAATATAAAAGTATAACTCTGCATGAACTCTACCCATCTCATATGTCTTTGATTCAACTTACCTTGACTGTTCAAATATTGCAAAGCTTGATGATCTATATACAACACAAACTCCTTAGGCAACAAGTAATATCTCCACTTCTTCAAGGCTTGAATTATGGCATAGAACTCCTGATCATAGACTAAATATCTTCTCCTTGCATCATTCAACTTTTCACTAAAATATGCTACAGGTCTACCTTCTTGACTTAACACTGCTCCAATTGCATTCCCACTTGCATCACAATCTACTTGAAATGCCTTATTGAAATATGGTAATTCTAACATAGGTTGCTTTGTCTCTTTATACTTCAACAATTCAAAACTTTTATCTGCTCCTGATGTCCACTTAAAGTCTTTTCTATCTCCTCTCATTGTCTCTGTCATAGGGTTACATACTAAACTAAAAAATTTTGTGAACTTCCTATAGAAACTAGCTTATCCATGAAATGATCTGACTTCTCCAATGCTCTCCAGTGTAGGCCATTCAACAATTGCTCTAACTTTCTCAGGGTGCATCTTCAATCCTTCTGTAGAAATCACAAATCTCAAATATACTAATTCTGCCTTCATGAAACTACACTTCTTGATGTTTATTAGCAACTTCTCTTCTCTCAATCTCTACAATACTTGTCTAATATGCCATAAATGTTCTTTTCTCTTACTAAAAATTAGAATATCATCCAAATATACAATAACAAACTTACCCAAAAATTTCTTCAAAACTACTTTCATCAATCTCATCAAAGTACTCGGTGCATTTGTCAATCGAAAAGGCATCACTAACCATTCATATAATCCCTCGTTTATCTTAAAAGTAGTCTTCCATTCATCTTCGTCTCTAATTCTAAAATAATGGTATCCACTCTTCAAATCTATCTTTGTGAAATATTTTTCTCCACTCAAACAATCCATGATATCATCCATCCTAGGTAAAGGAAATCTATACTTAACTATGATCTTATTGATTGCTCTAGAGTCTGTACATATTCTCCATTCTCCATCTTTCTTCGGTGCTAATACTCTAGGTATTGCACAAGGACACAAACTTTATCTGATCAAAACTTTCTTCAACAATACTTGTATCTGTGTATTCAATTCTTCATTCTCTACCGGTGTCATTCTAGGTGTTGCTTTGTTAGGCAAACTAGCTCCAAGTATAAGATCCATGTGATGATTGATACTCCTGATTGGTGGCAATTTTTTAGGTACATTGTTCGATATGATGTCTTCATACTCTGTAAGCAATTCAGTTATCTCCTCCAGTTGTGATTCTTTAGTCTCCTTCTTCAATGTTTCAGGACTCTTAGGGATCAAAGCATAACACATATTCTCGTGTCTCAAACCATCCAGAAATTTTCTTCCATCTACCAAATAGATTCTAGCATTCCCACATGCTTCACTCTTAGGATCATCTTCCAAAGGGATCAAAGTAATTCTCTTTCCATTTGATGTTATATTGTATGTATTCTTTCTCCCATCATGTATATCTTTTCTATCATACTACCATTGTCTACCCAACAAAATATGACATACATCCATAAGAATAATATCACACAATACTTCATCATGATAAGATTCAATATGAAATTTCACCAAACATTGTTCACTCACCAATACCTTATGATCATCTTCAATCTATGCTATCTGATAGGGCCTAGGGTATTTCAATCTTTCCAACATCAGCTTAGTCACCGTCTCCTCTGAAACTAGTTTATCAGAACTACCACTAGCAATTACAACTTTACAACATTTACCTCTTGATTTGCATCTGGTTCTGAACAAACTTTTCCTCTATAGTGGTTCCTCATTTGTTTCTACTTTAAATAGTGCTCTCCTCATGACAAGTGATTCTCCTTTCTCTGGTTTACCAACAAAACTCTAGGTGATCCAATAGGTTCTTCTTCCACATAGGCTGCTCTTCCACTATTCTCTATTCTCTTTCTTGTACTCCCTTGATTACATTCAGATGCTCTATGTCTTTCACCTCCACACTTGAAACAAGTTCCTCTGAATGTTCTCCTATGAGGTCCTCTTCCTTCTCTTCTATATCCTTCACTCTGGTATGGACTAGGGATTCCTCTGCAGTAGAAGGTTCTATCATCTCTTTGGTATGCATTGTTATCTCTGTCCTGCTTCTTGAATGTGTTCTCTTGTTTTTTTTCTTTGTATATGATCTCTGTCCTCTGATAAATGTTCTACCTCTCTAAAGTTTACCTCCTTTGCCTCTCTATTTCTGATCATGCCTCTTGTTCATCTTTTCTTCAACCTTCAAGGCAAACTGATATGCTTCTTCCAATGTTTTCATCCTTACCAAATTCAGTTCTTCTTGAATGTTTAATCTCAGTCCATTGATGCATCTAGCTACTTTCTCCTTCCTTTCTTCACTATGTCTTGTCCTTATGATCATCTTCTGAAATTCTTTAGTATACTCCTTCATAGATTTTTCCTTTTGTCTCAGGTTCTGTAATCTCTTCAATAGTTCCAACTCATAGTCAACATGTATAAACCGGTTCTTCAATTTTGTCACCATCTTGTCCCATTTTGTAATATTTTCTTTTCCTCTTCTGTTTCTATCCAATGGAACTTATTTCCACCATATAGTAGCATGTCCTTTCAAATTTGTCTTTGCAAATTTCACCTTCTTCGGATCTTCAATTTCTTCATACTCAAAGTATTCTTCCATGTCATTTATATAGTCAATCAATTCTTCAAGATTCAAATTACCAGTGTAATTAGGTACATCAACTCTACATCTTTTCCCAATCTTTAAAATAGCTCGCAACATCTTGACATGGTATGATTCTTCTTCTTCTTCATCTCCTAGGGTTACTTCATTTTGGTCAGCAGATTGAAATTCTTCATCATCACTTTCAACATTAGGTCGAGGTGTAAGTTCTCTTCTTTGATCTTCTTCAACAACATCAAAACAAACTCACATGGTTTTCATCATTTCCATCATCTCATCCATCCTTCCAGCCATTGTACCAATAGTAGGGATTCTCCTCGGTGGCATTTCTTCCTCGGATCAACTATAACTACCTCAAATTAGGTGATCGGTCTACAAGGTGATAACTGCCTCACAATTGGTGATCCGTTGCAACACAAGTAACCTACCTCAAATTTGGTGATCTATTCACAACAAGATCTTATAGAATTCCTTCACCAACTTTGCTCAATTCACTCCCAAAGATTCAAACTTTCGCTCTAATACCACTTCGTGTAGTCACGGTTAAGAGGGTCCACAAAGTGAACTATCCAAGTTGTGAAACTAGAGTAAACACAATGGAAACAAGTCAAAGATGTAAATAAAATGTAGATTTAGTCATTTAGTATATCATAGAATGCAAATACAAATTGGCTAGCAACATGCGGGCTTACAATTAGGGCTCACAGGCCTATTTACAAATTATGCACAAGATATGACTTTGAAGTTCCTTCACATAAGATTGAACTATCAAAATGTGGAAATTATCCTAAAAAACTCAAATCTACTTTCCTAGGCATCTATTACATCAATATATATCATCTCTGAAACATAATATTCCTCTGTATCAGCCATGGAAGATCAAAAACTCCAATGAAGAACTGCAACATGTGTACATAGATAGGTTAGACCTAATTATGTAGAACTCCTCCGCAAATGAATGGAATGATGTGTGGATCTCAAGGAGGGTCGATCACAAACCAAAAAACATTGAATTATGTGTAATTTAGCTTCGTAGGTCATGAAATTCTCCATAGGTCATGAAATGCTCCACAAGTCTTCTCCTTTAGCTGATTGTCTAAGACTATCAGGTTTCTCTATTCTAAGAAAACAATCAAACTTGTGATAGTGATATCTCACTGGTATCTAATCCAAATGCTCTAAGTTTTGGATATGATGTGCATGAATGAATCTAGATACTAAGTCTAGCTCCGCAGGGTTTGAAATACAATTGTGATAGAATGCAGACCAAAATATAGAAACTACTACTGACTGAACTACCTGCACTAAAATGGAAAATTAAAAGAAACAAAGTAAAATGCAAACAAACTAAAATGCAAATGTTTTTGGTTGATTCAAGATTTCTCTTAAACCAGGGATGCTCCTACATCAATACATTTTGTTTAATAATGTTTTGTTGAATTTTTTTTTTATATTAAGTTCTGAAGTCAAACCAATTATAGTTTAGACATAGGGATATTCTGTCCAACATAACTTTTTTGTATGTATCAAAATTCAAAAAAAATTTGTTGGAATAAGGACATCAATACCTAGAGGAAATGTATTTTTTAGAATTTTTTTCTCTATCTTCCTATTTTTTCATATGGGTGAAACAAAGACCTTGATGTTCATTGAAAAACCTACATTCACAAGAAATTAAAAATAAATATAATAATCAAATTAAATATATTTAAAATTATACTTTTTTGGGAAGCTTATAATAAGGACTACATACTACAAAACATAATTTTTAAATGAATTCATTTGATCCCCCAAGAGGTAAATCAAAAGTGGTTTTTTATCAACATTTTGATAGGTGTAGAGGAGACTCTATTATAGGTATGGTTTAAAACTAGAGGGGTTCTATCCAAGGGGGTTTGAATCTAAGGTGGTTTGATCAAACCCTCTTCAATTAAAATCCTTTAAATGAAACCTTTCAAGGCTTAAATCATTATTTTTTTCTAAAAATATGTGATTTCAGTAAAAATCAGGATGTCCCAGAAAGTGTAACCCATTATTGCACAGCAGCACCCAGCAGAAGGGGTCTACTATTTTCAGTATGGCTGCAAAGGTGATATTTGTTGTGCTTCATTGTAACTAAACCTATTCATGTGGTAAATGCAACTATATCAGTTCTTGGCAGTGACCTTTCTCTTCTTTCTTCTTTCTTTCTCAGTGGGCAGTGATTCCACTGATAATGAGCCTTTCTTTCTTTAGGGTAGTGAGCCCTGGACAGTGAGCCCCTTGGTAGTGAGCCTCTTGTAATTCAGTATTGCTACTACATTATATTGTAAGCTAATCCTCACCATGGATTTTCCCTTTTAGGGTTTTCCATGTAAAAATATGGTGTTCTGTTGTGCATGGTGTTGATGTGTTTATGTTTCTGTTACATGCTTTTCATGTTTAATCTTCATAGCAGATTAAGGGTTTAAGTGAACTAATGTGAATGTGTTTATGTTAATGAGGGTTTGAAGTTTTTCATACAACTAATTCAACCCCCCCTCTTAGTTGTCTTGTGTGTTCCACATTTATCACATTTGCACAATTCAAGGAAATATATAAGAAATTTTTTCTTGCATATTAACCATTTTCTCATGTCTTAAGGACAAGACATGGTTTCAAAGGGGGAGATGATATTGGTAGTAGGAAATAAAACATCTAGAAACCACCACACTTGGCCGCAAAAGGTATGCAAAGCATAAGGCCAACTAGGCCTAGTAGGAAAAGTCATTTTTTGTAAGGCATGTGCATCTCCATTATAGTCATATGTATATAGTAACCTAGGAATAAAAGTAGGAAGTAAGAGAAAAATAGAATAGAAAGAAGAGCAGAGAAGATATTTTACATCTGAAATTGTAATATATATATATATATATATATATATATATATATATATATATATATATATAAAGTATGATATATGGTTCTGATGCTTAAAATGAATGTTTCATTTTTTTATTATGAGTTATCTCTTATGTTAAGCTACCGCATAATGTTATTTTGTACCACAAACCCTATGATCATTCTCTTACTGTAGTCATCAGGGTATAAAAATAAGATGCAAGACTCTTGACCTCAGAACTTTGGTCTGTGACTCCCCTTTTCTTTCCAATAGAGTCGATAGCCTTGGATATATGTAATACTTAAGATCTTATGAATTTCTATGAGGGAAGGAAACCCATTGGTTGAAAGGGGGTGTTTTAATTTTTTTTGGACCAAATGGTATGCTAGAGAGGTACAAGACCAAGTTGGTGGCGAAGGACCACTTCAAAGAGAGGGAGTTTATTTTAATTCATTTTTTTTTCCTATTTATAAATTTTCTTCCATTAGATTCTTCTTTTTATTGCTATTACTTGTGATTTTAAAGTAGAGAAAATATATATAAAAACTACTTTCTTGCATGGGGGTTTTGAAGAGGGAGTTTACATGTGACAACTAGAAGGATTTAAGGTACAACTTAAAAACAAATGGTCTATAGGTTAAAACAATCATTGTATGGTTTTAAATAGTTGAATTGGATATGGTATTAAAAGTTCAATGCATTTTAATTGAAGTTGGGTTTTGTTATAAGTGAATAAGATCACTATGTTTACATTAAATGTATTAATGATCATATTCTAATTATTCTCTTCTAAGTTGATGACATGTTTATTGGTAACAACAAGATGATGATCAGGGAGCTTAAAACTTAGCTTTCTGGTGTGTATTGACATGAAGGTTTAGGGACAACAAAATTCATTTTAGAAATATAAATTAACAAGTACTAAGTTCACTAAAAACTTTCTCTTAGTCAGAGTAAATATGTTGACACTATTTTGTACCAATTTGCTCTGCAAGATTGCAAACTAGTGAGTATTCCTTTATTTGTAAGCACTAATATTTCATTGGATATGTGTCCTTAGTTAGATGATGATTTGGAGGATATGCATAGCATGTCTTATGGTAGTCTTGTAGGGATCTTGATGTATGAAATGATATGTACTAGAGTGGATGTTGCCTAAGCAATTAGAGTTCTTAGCAGGTTTATGTCTAACCTTAGTAAAGAGAATTCAACCCATGTTAAGAGGCTATTTATTTATTTGTGACAAACTTTTGATTATTACTTATGTTATCATAGTTAGATAATTATGTGGAAAAATTATTTAACATATGTCTTTGTTATTTTAAATAGGGTAGGTGACTTGGACAATTAGAGGTTCACTAGTGGCTATGCGTTTTCTTTGTTTGGTAGTGCTATTAGTTAGATAAGTAAAATACAACCTATGCTTACATTTTCCACTAAAAAATAAGAGTATATGGCTCCTACACATTCCTATAGGGAGATTGTATGGTTAGATAGACTATGTTCAAGAGTTGGTTTGAATTGTACGGTAGTTAAGATTGGATGCGATAGTCAAAGTATTATTTATTTGGCTAGGAAACTTATGTACCATGCTCATACTAAGCACATAGATGTACAATCACTTTATTTGTGAGATGGGAGAAAGTGGTAAGGTCATGATTTAGAAAGTTGACTGTCTAGTTAATGTTGTAGATTCACTTATGAAACTAGTGAGTACAAATAATTTATCTTGGTGTAGAGAGGCCATGGGCCTTGCTTCTTGTACAAATGATTCATTTTATTATTTTTATTTATGTTATTACAATGCATAATATCAAGTGGGAGAATGTTCAGATATGGGGATATTAACCTTGCAATCCTAATGTATTTAATGCATCTCTAATACCTTGGGAATGGGTACATGAACACCTAGGAGGTGATTACATGAATTATTCAAATGTTATTATTCTCTTAGGACTTAGAATATTGGTTGAAATGACATTGAATAATGGAGGATACACTTAGGGTGAGTTCTTAGTAATGACAATAGTGGTTACAAAGTGAATCAAATGCATTTATACCACTCTCTTATTCCTAGGAACTAGGGGAGAGTGGAGCATCTTTACTTATGATACTTGGAGTCCACATGTGGTGGCTTGAAAAGGAGCACTAATTTTGGGAATATATGTCATGGGAGTTACTGAGGAAAGGTGCTATAATTAGTGATTGCTATTCCTATAGGCATTGATGAATTTGGTCATTGGGGCATTAGATTTTTTCCATACCATGGTTTTATAGTACTTGGTTTGGAGAATCCATTTATAGTTTTCCTATATTCCTCTATAAATTGGTGTCTTAGTTGTTTTATGGTCTTTTGTGGGTTGATTACTATTAAAATTATGAAATGCTATGAAACTAAAGAGTTGGAGTTGATGTATCAATTTATCATTGTTATTGCAATTGATGCAGACTTGTGCTCTCTTTGGTGGTGAATTTTTTTCTCAAAAGGATTTCTCTAGTATATCTAGTGTTATGGGTTTGATTTTATGTGCTTGTTAAGTTTATTGCTAATATTGTTGATTACATGCTTCTCCAAGTTCTATTTCAAATTGAAATGGTTAATCACATGTTCATTTAATCTAATTTGTACTCTTAATTCATATACTTTCATTTTATTTGTTCATTGATTTATTAATAGGGCCTTAATGCAGAAGCATCAAAATTCATGAGAAATCCTATATCAATAAAAAATATTTTAGGTTTTTGTTTTTAGTTTCATTTACTTTTGTTGTGTTTCATTTGGGTCTTTCAGTAGCTCTCTTTAGGAGAAATTTCAAATTCAATTTGGTCAAGTTAAGGACATCACCTTGTAGGAGTACATGGTTGTTTGCAGTTTCAGTTTGGTAAATTTTGGAGACATTTTGTGATGTTTGGAGCCATTTGGTGAAATATTTAGTTCATGAAATTCTCCAGAGAGCTTTTCAATTTTTTCTTTGTGGAAACTTACAAAGTTCATGAACCTGTTTCAGCAAAAAATCAAGTTCCTAAACTTTTCTTTTTGCTGATGGAGCTTGTTATTAATCCTTGCTAGAAATTTATTTAGTTCAACAACTATTCTTTTCATCGAAAGGTGTTTTGGCCTATTATTTTCTTCTTTTTTGATAATGTTCCTAGATCTAGAACCACTCTTTTCACTGAAAGAGCTAGTCGGCGAACCTTTCTTTTGTCAAAAGATCTTTTTAGAGAACTTAAAGACTTTTATAAATGATCAACAAACTTTCAAGCTCAATAACCAAAAGGAACATTGATGATGAGTTCAAAAGTTCAATGAAGCACCGATTTGTCAAAATGACACTGATGGAGATGTTCAATGGTTCATGAACGACTCGATTCACTGAAATGGTTTGTTAAGGAAAGTTCAAGGGTTCCATCAATCATTGAATCACAAAAAGTCTTTTTTCAGCAATTTTTATAGTTCATGAATTATTTAAATGCCCAAAACATTCATTTTTTAAATGCTTTAGTTTAGTAACTGCTAATTGTTGGAAGTGGTTCATCTTCCTTGACCTCAAAATGTATATAAGGATGTATTTGTATTCAATCAAGGTCTTCTTTGGTTGGCCTATTGTAATTTGGAGAAGAAAACAAAGTTCTTGAAGATAATTGAATATTTGAAGACGGGGTAGATTGTACTCCTCAACTTTGTGACTATAAAGGAATGTAAATTGGAAATATGAAAATAAACTCAGATTGAATTTCTTTGTTGTGTGAATAATTTTGTTATAGGCTGTTAGATTTGGTTGTCTAATAAGACCCCTAGATCTAGACTGCATCGAGTGGTATTAGAGCAATGTTTCTTGGTAGGAGATGTGTTGAGATGGGCCACATGAAATGGTATGTTGTTGGGAGTAATATTAAGGAGAGCTCTAATATTTTTGTTGCAGGTATGAGAGAGTCATGTAATTATAGAGAGCTGAGAAAATAAATTGGGTATGAGGTCCTGTTGGTTATCCTCCAACAAAGATCAAAGATGGGTAGAAGGTGTACAGATGTCCTCCACTGAGTGAAAGTGGGTAGAGATGGTTTTGAGAGGTAGATTCTAGAATCTTTGTTGGGTAGAAGATAGTTGTGGTTATGGTTGTGTGAGTTTTTTCTATAAGTATGAGAGGAAACTTGTAACTGCATAGGGCATAAGATCTAAAAGGAAAATTATTGTGAGATGTTTTTATTACTGTAGGTGTGTGTGCAAGTTACAAATTGTGAGAAAGTTGTATGTGTGATTAAGATTTCAAGGAGGAAGAGTATAAAGTTTGTCTTGGGAATAACTTTATTTGATAACTGAAATCCTTCTGGTTGCTCAATGTAAACTTCCTCTTCCAGCTCACCATTTAAGAATGCAAACTTCACATCCATCTAATATGCTTTGAAATCTTTGTGAGCTACAAATGCTAGAAATATTTTGATTGCTTCAATCCTAGCCACTGGAGCAAAAGCCTTTTCAAAATCTATTCCTTTAATTTGAGAATATCCTTTGCACACAAGCCTTGCTTTGTTTCTTACAACTTCTCCATTTTAATTCAACTTGTTCCTAAAAACCCATTTAGTTCCAATGATAATTTTATTAGCAATTCTAGGAACCAATTCCCAAGTTTCATTCTTGTCTATCTACATCAGCTCTTCTTCCATTGCTTTTACCTAACTTTCATCATTGCAAGCTTCATTTATAGTTTTTGGTTCAACCTTTGAAAGCAAACAATAATTCACTTGTTCTTCTGTAGCTCTTTTCCTTATCAGTACACCCTTGCTTTTGTCACCTATAATATGATCTTTAGAATGATTAATTCTTATGTACTTGGGAGTCTTAACAACATTTTACAGAGCCTCTTCTTCATCTTGATTGTCTTCTTGTTCATTGTTCAACTTTTTCTTCATTCACTATAGTCACAGGTACATTTGATTCATAGCCACTCAGATATGATATTCTTTCCTTGTATTTATCTACCTTCACATTAGCACTATCAATGATCTTTTTCAATCTCTTGTTGTAGCACCGATAGGCCTTACTCTTGGTAGAGTAACCAAGAAAAATCCCTTCATTACATCTAGCATCAAACTTGCCTATTTCTTCTTCTCTTATGATATAACATTTGTTACTAAAAACTTTGAAATACTTCACTGTAGGAACTCTTCCATACCATAATTCAAAAGGAGTTTTAGAGATGTTACCTTTGACTTGAACTCTATTTAGGATGTACACAATAGTATGTATGGCTTCTCTCTAGTATACTTCTAGTAGCTCAACTTCCTTTAACATAGTCCTAGCAGCCTCGTGAACTATCATATTCTTTCTTTTGACAACTCCATTCTACTAAGGAGTCCTAGGTGAAGACAATTCTCTCTTTATCCCTTGTTCTTCATAGAAAATATTGAATTCATTTGATGTGAACTCACCTCCTCTATTAGACCTTAAGCATTTGATCCTCAACTGTAACTCATTCTCAACCATTTCCTTGAAAACTTTGAAATTGTCTAGGGCTTCAGATTTCTCTTTTAGAAAAGTGACCCAAGTCATTCTAGAGTATTCATCAATAAGCAGCATAAAATACCTGTCACCTTGTAGACTTCTTGTTCTTGTGGGACCACACAAATCTGTATGTATTATCTCTAGCAATCCAATAGAGAATTGTTCTTTTCTTTTAAAACTTGTTCTTGATTGTTTCCCAAATTGACACTCCTTGTAAATGGTGTTGGTAGGCTTCACAAGCATAGGCATGTCTCTTATAGCCTATGCAAAACTTATCTTCACTAAATTGTTAAAATTGATATGACACATCCTTCTATGCCACAACCAACTCTCATCTATCTGATCCAATAAACAATAATTATTAGTTCCTCTCAATTGGGCAATGTTACCTCTAGTCTTCTTACCACTAGCAATCACTGTTTCAAAGCTTTTCATGATCTTGCACCCATTATCTTTGAGTCTCAGATCATAATCTTTGTCACACAGATAACCAACACTCAAAAGATTATGCTTTAAACCCTTCACATATAGGACATTATCAGTGTTGTGCTTTCCATCAAAAGAAATAGATCCTTTTCCACAAATCATACCAGTTATATTATCTCCAAACCTAACCAATCCTCCATCATACTTTTCCAAACTCACAAACTTACTTTTGTCATCAGTCATATGATGTGAGCATCCACTATCAATAATCCATTCATCCTTATCTTTCTTAACCTGAATAGCCAAAGAACTCTCTTCCATTGGTTTTTCTTCCTTCATATAGCTAATAGGATTAGTACACACAGGTTCTTTAATTGCAATAAACAAGCATTCATTTGCACTAGTACTAGCATCATCAGATTCATTATTTGTCACTCCTTCATCATCAAGATCTCTAACATAGTAGCATTTATTTGGAACCCTAGGTCTATTCTCAAATATTTTTCTATTCCTTTCAATTCTCTCAGGACACCTATAAGCATAGTGACCAACCTTACCACATGTAAAACATTTGAAAGGTAATTTGCCTTTGAACTTACCGAAACCTCTTTGCAGTCTGTCAACAAAGTTGGCTTCAATTTCATTGAGCTCATCATTAGGTTCCACCTTCTACTTCTCATCTCTAGAGATCTTCTCTGAAGTACTGGCTTTAAAAGAAGTCTCAACCTTTGGTAGAGCATCACCAAGCTCTCTCATCTCAAAGGATGTAAGCTTTCTAAGCATCTGCTCCTTATCAACATCTTTTACATTCATTACTTCTTCAATTGCACCTACCTTGTGACTATAGGACTTAGGTAATGACGGAAGAATTTTCATCACAACTTCCTTTTCATCAACAGTTCCTCCCATACCTTTTATCCCATTGACAAGTTCATCAACCTTTTGCATGTAGGCCTTTTATGTTTTCATCTTCACTCATCTTTAAACCCTCATAATTCACTTTCAGGCCCTACAATTTGGCTCTTTTTACATAATCACCTTCTTCATATAGATTTTGTATCTTTTCCCAGAATTCATTAGCAGATTCTAGATCTGTGACCTTTACTAGCTCAGTGTCAGACAAGGTACTTAACAAAGCATCTCTAGCTTTTATATTTAACTCATATTCTTTGATTTCATCTTCAGTTGTTAGACCATTATGAGGCATGGTATATTTCATCTCTGTCACTTTCCACACTCTATAACCAAAACAAAGAAGATGGCTTTTTATTCATACCTTCCATAAAGCATAATTTGTCCCATCAAACTATGGAGCTTCCTTCTTAAAAGACATCCTGGGTTGACCTCAAGTTGTTAGGCTTGCTTCCGAGGAACCCACTTTGATACCAATTGTTGAAATACACCAGACAACTAAGAGGGGGCTTGAATAAGTTGTCTTTAAAACATTAATCACTTATCAACACATCAAATGCTCAATTACTATTATTATGATTTAACCATAAAAACATGAAACAATAATCTCAACACAATAACACATTCAACACATGAGACACCAAATTTTTTATGTGGAAAACCCTATAAGGGAAAAACCACATTGGGTATTAGCCCACAGATATAAATATGTTATAACAATACTAAAAATAGAGGCTCACTGCCCAATATCCTTACTGCAAATGTCAGGGTTCACTACCAAGATCAGCTCACTGCTAAGAGGTGGCTCACTGCCAAGGGTTGGTGAACTAATTTGATAGCATCTACTCCATGCTTGGGTTCAATTCCATTGAAGAATAGTATAACTCCTCTGCTCTGCTTTTCTTACACCTTCGCACTTATCTTTTCATTTTCACTCAAGGACATCTTTTTTGCAACTACATTACATGTTTCTATACACTTCATCAACCTTGGAATGTCCATCAAGGTTGGCATTACATTCCTCAACCATTGGAACAATCTCCAAGGTTGGCATTATAAGCATACATAGAAATAGGTCTGGACCTAAACAAAATTTGCTAACTTAAAGATGTACATTTGGATCATGTTATGCATTAGCTAGGACTCAAGTGCAATCTTCCACACCACAACATGCTTCCACAATCTTTGATGTATCTCCGCAAGTAGTGAAATCAACCAAGTCGACCAAGACAGTGTTAACATTAAGTCCTCTAAGAACAGTCTTCATCCACAATCCAAATTTCTCTTTGAGGACCAATCCAAAGGTAGGAACATGATTAGGAGACATCCACAAGCATATTATAATCACTAGGAACAATTGCACAATCTCTAACCACTCTGCCAAGAAGATTCTTCAAACCAGAGCACATAAACAACACTGTCAGCTATTGTCATAAAGAAAAGATCACTTGCAGACCACTAAATCATGAACCATTGGAGTTGAAGGCACTTATCATCATTACAAACTTGATTCCAAAACCACAAACTGAAATACTTAAATGTGGAGGAATGCAAAGCATAATACATTCTCCCTGTCACCACGAAATATATAGAAAAACTAGTTTTCACTCTGGTGAACATAACTCACTCAAATCATCATATCAGAGGCTCAAACTTGGAACATAGCATCTTTAGACATGTCTCGAACTAACTTCCAATCTGCAGACAAAGATATTCGTTCTACAAGAAATATAGAGCAATCTACTGGACTATTCTACTATATCAAGAATGCTTATTATCTTCAACACTTAACTCATTACAAGCAAGAATCAAAACAAGAGCACAGTTGACATCAATGACAACACCAGTTGCACATACTTGCATCAACACTCTCCCTCAGAACCTTCTATGAAAATGAATACTATTTTCAAAGATGAAATCATATTTTATAGATTTAAAAAAATTGGGTGAAAAGGTTTCGGGTGAAACTCTTTATGCCATGTAGGTGCTATGTGGTTTGAGGTGGAATTGTTTTGAGTAGAACTGTTTAGGGTGAAACTATTTCTATAGAAACTATTTAGTTGGCTGAAAGTGTGACACATGTTTGAACTTTCACCCTATAGTTCCATTCAACTTAGGGGTGTTATCTTTTTCATATCCCTAGCTAACTTGTTGGTAAGACAAATTTTTACCTCACTATGAACTAGATTCTTGTTTACTTACTCTCAGCTCACTTTGAAAACCATATTCTTCTTTTCTTTCAGAGTGATGTTCATGACTGTTCTCTCCCCCTCTAACTTCATGTTCTAGGGTCCCCAATGTTTCTTTGGTTTCATTCATTACTAACAAGATTTGATCTAATTTTTCCATAGGATTTTCTTTAGGATTTGGGTCATCCTAGCTCCCTCCTAGATGATTTATGGTGTATTCCATAATGAAATTTATCCACATCTACCATTTGCATAGAAATTTACTAAAAAAGATATTTTTTTTAATGCTTCACATAAAACTACAAGTTCATAAATGCAGAAACTCAAAGATATTTTCTCATATGCCATTGTTATATAGAAAACCAAAATTTGCTTTATTTACATAATGGAATTTTACATCCTTATTCAAATTAAAAACTTTGTATAGAATTTTCTATATATCACTATTTGATAGAGGAATTTCCTTGGGTCCCCCCTCCCCATCAAAATCAACTAACAGAAACTTAGTGGATGTACTCGTGAGTACTCAATCAACACCTCTTTCCCTATTAGAGGCACATCTCGACCACACTCGAAAGGCAAATCTCGGTGGGTAGATGGTTTACTGATCTTAAAATAATGAGGAACTAACAATTTTTCTTCTACCTCCAACTGTTTCCTCTTTTTGAGGTGGATACATTTGAGTGTATCAGCTAAAATCTCTGAATCTATGAGCCAAGCCTATTTTTTGTAGCTTAATGGCTCCTTCATTTTTGGCTCAGGAGAAAGCTCTTTCTTAATAGTGACCTTAGGCATGTTCCTAGGTTTTGTTTTCTTGGCTCTCATATGAGTTCTTCCTTTTTCTACCATTCTAGGACAAGGACAACCATTTTAACATTAGCATATCTTCCAATCTGCACAAACTCTTAATGAGCTCCTAGGTCCAAGTGTTGAACTTGGTAGCTCTGATACCATATGTAACATCTCAAACCAAAATGTTATATAAAATTATTACAAAAAAAATTAAATGCCAAAATTTCATAATTCTTTTTTTTTCATACGAAGTAAAGTAGGTACATTTGCCTTTACAAGATACACGATATATTACATCAACTGATCATCACTTAACATGCGAATTACAATTTTTTTGCACAAATATTTTCACAATGAAATTTTGTCTTCTATTCACAAGTCTTCGACAATCAAGTACAAGAGGGAGAGCATCACCCTAGTGCTTTTCCTCCAACCATAGACCAATGGTCCCCCTCTCACCTTCCTACTAGAAGTGGCCCTTCCCTTCATGAGGGTATAGATAGTGAGAATCAACTAATTCCATGTGTCATCTGAGAACTAGTGTAGTGTCCTAGAATGAAACAATTAAGTTTACATTGTCTAGTCTATCTCTAGCTATGTACAACCCCTCTGAATGTCCAAGCTATCTAAAACACGGTAAACATACAATGCAAGCAGTGATTTTTGCATTACTTTGGCCAATGTTTTTATAATAAAAGTGTTGACTATTCACACACTTCTTTCTCAACTTGGAGATTGTCATTCTTTCTAATTTATTTTTAGATTAATGGAAAATCAAGATATTTAAATAAATCTTACATTGATCCCCTCTTTGCTTCCTTGCAATATCGAGTCTTTGAAAACTATCAATTACTCAATTGTCAATTGGGATGACTTATATTCATGTAATGAGCCCCTCTTTGTGTCCTTGCAATCTCGAGTCTTGACAACTGTCACTACTCATTGACTAGTCAATCCTTATTTCATACCAAATAATCAATTAGGACTCTTTATTAAGTATTACTTTTTATGTATCAAGTATAGTTTAGGCTCTCTCTTGTATTCATAATCTCTCCTTGAAGTTAGGATACACATTGGCATAGATGAAATTTAACAAGTCCACCTTGGAAAGTATTTTTATAAATTTATAATGCAATAACACACTATCTTAGTACACAATTTATGTCGATTGACTTAGGAAGACTTGATTGGTCTTAACAAAATGTAATCCATCTGAAACCATACTAGTTTAACTCTTAGAACTTACTCTAACTAGAGTTCATACTTTCCAAAAGAATTTTAATTATGAGACTAGGAATCTCAAGACATGATTATGGATGTATAACTACCTATGCATATATATCTACCTTATTTAATATCCATATGTTTGTCCATATAATTTATACATCTATATACATTCATAAAGATATCCTTCTTGGTAATCATGTGAGACTTCTCATCTGTCCCACTATCATGACAATATAGTTAGTGTTATCTCTACATTCATGTAACTTAACACATATTAAGAAATTATCTATTTGTTTATTTATCTCAGCCAATCATATAGTTTTGTTTTTAAGATCAAAATATTGATATTCATAAGTTTACGGCTATAAACTTGTTGCCCATGTAGCAAATCCCTTAATGGTAAGCCCACAAGCTATCTGCCCAAAAAAAGAAGGCTAACACAAAACATGTACTCTTGTGTTCATGTCACTATGTTACAACTAAGTTAAACATAATTTGTTTACTTGTCAACAGCCTTATACTTTATCTAAGATAAGGTAACTAATTATAGCTCATGGTCATCTTATTGACATTCCCAATTAAGGGTTTAAATCTTGTGGCCATGTTATGACCAAGATAGGATTTGAACATGATAATCCATAGGCCATTCTTAGCCAAAGATAAAACCATTACTTATTAAGCTTTCAACCTTAAAAGACACACATAGAAACACAGAGTTACCGACCCCTCTAGGTACATAAATATAAAAGTATATTGGCCTTCTTCCAGCATGCAAAGTCATATAGATCTATCTTCCATGTATAAAGGATACATAAATAAAAGCATGTCAGCCTTCTACAAGCATAAGTCGATATATAGAGTCATTGACCTCATGCAATTTACATAAAGGTATATCGACCACAAATAGAGGCTGAATTCTCAAAGCTCTTAGCGTTAGTGGGTACATGATCTAGTTTCAAAAAAATTACAAAGAAAGTCAAGTTTTATCAACCACTTAGTGGCACTAGAAAGTATGTACCTAAGCACAAATGAGTGCCAAGTTGTCAGCCTTTATACATGCATATGATAGCTTAATCAAATGGCTTTGAGGTTATGCAAGGCATGCTCTTTGTAGCTAGGACAATATTGTTGTAGCTTATAACTTACACATAAAATATAAATTTTAATCTGTTTAATCTTGAGTAAAGTGCAAGGGTTCAAGAGTTCAAAACATTATTAATAAAGATGCCCAAGAAAATAGCTTTCTAGAGTTAAATAGCAACATTTGATACTTTTGAACAACCATGTCCAAGTTTCATGGTATAGAAAGTTGCTACAAGTCTAAGAAAGATTCACCATATAGCAGAATGCTACAATAATAACAATAACTATAACACATCATGGCACTCTCTCTATAGAAATAAATGACTATATGATCTTACCTTGATTCTTATTTTATTCAGGGGTTCTGACATCATCCCTTTGGTAGATGTTACTCTACTACCTCCGAGTCTTACATGCTAACTTAAGTTTGTTTTTCTCTGCAAGAACTACTTGTTATTCTATGCTCATCATTTCCCATTCTCTGTATGTTTTTCCTTACAGAATGAAGTGTTCTTAGTTTTAGAACTACTCCCAGCTACTTCCTCATTTCATGCCTTAAGGTTGGCATAATGGAGTTGCCACTCCTCTCCACTCCTCCTAGAATATAGGAGGGGCACAATGGGAGAAAGACTCCACTAAAAATATTTACTCTCAAACAACTTAGAAACATTTATCCATAGCTATCAATAAACCATAAAATATTATAGTATTACCAATGTTTTTTGACTATGTTTTAAGAAACAAACTTGAGTTTAACCATGGTTCTCTTGAACACTGATATCGATAATGCATTTTAAATGCTTAAGTTCATGCATTCGACATCAAGATATCAATGATGGTTCTCCATCAAGTTGACTCGCACAATTGAAATCATGACCAAGTTGACAACAATTTGACTAAAGAAGAATAATATAAAAAATCTAGAGGACATATAGACACATAACAACTACTAAGTGTGTGTGTGGTTCTCAGATGGCACAATGATCATTGTATTCATACAATCTATCACCCTCTCCCTGGTGATGCTCTCCCTCCTCTTCTGGGAGGGGTAAACAGTGTCCCTGCATCCACCTTAGTTACACAACAATAGTTAGTCCAATACATATTTAACCACATGCATAATAATAGTGTCACATACAATATTCATCGCATATAAAATAATATAATCAAATGTATTTTCTGTTCAAACACAACATTACTTTAATCATAATAATTTCACCGACTAACTATTTGTCTACTTGAAATAAAATGATAAAGAATGGGGTGTGACGTCTAGTGAAGAAAAATAGAATGCAAATGCCACTTGGCTAATAAAGTAATTCAACTACCACTTTGCTAATAAAGTGGTAGTTTACTCCTAAAGACTAAAGAACACCTAAGCAACCTAAATATGCATGTGTAGGAATAATTTGAATAAATAAATAAATGAAATAATAATATTCTACACCAACATATAACACTAGTAATATTAGGAATCAAATGAAGATTTTCTTTGATTATTATCTTGAACACTTTCATGAGTTGATTACAAAACAACACAAGATTCACAATGATATGGAAGTAATTTCAAAGGAAATGAAGGTTCAACTAATTTTCAACGCTTCATTTGATGATTTTCTATGTTGCAACAAAGAGGCGAAGGAGGATCTAATTGAGATCCCTTCCCTCCAAAGGAAACTAAATGTAAAAAGTGTATGTGTAATGCGAGGAAGGCTAAAGGGCCTACATAATTCACCCTACCTCCCTATTTGTAGTGGTTTTTTTTACATCTAGTTTCTATTTGTTGAAGACTTTTTCAAACTTTCTAGGTTTGCATTGGTTTTTTGATAGTGTATGGTGAGGGACCAATGCAATTCGCCCCTACCCTCATTGGTAATACTCTTGACAATTCTATGGGTTTGGGTGTCTCAACAAGGTTATTTTGTTAGTGTTTTCTGAAGACTGTGGCTGGTTATGAATATATCATCATGTTAATATGTGTTCAAATTTTCTTTCCTAGTTATCTATGGATTGATTGTTTTGGCTCCCATCTCATGAGCTAGGAAGGTTTAGTCCACATAACTAGGTTTGGAGTTTCTCTAATTTTGATAGGAAAGATAGTATTTTCTTAGATGGACCTAGTGAGCTCATAGCATCCAAGCCTCAAAGCTCACTTTTTTGCCTTCTAGTTGCCTCACCTAGTTATATGAGAAAAAAATATATTAGAACTCAAGTCTATTTGGATCAATGTTACATTTATCTTAGGTATAGACACTTTGTTTATTTAATTAGATTGTTTTATATATATTTTTTCCAATAATTTCTTAGTTATACTTAGCTTATGCTAACCCCTTCTTTATTCTTATCTTGCAAAGGTTTGTACTTTTTCATATTATTTAAGTAATTACTCTTATTCTTAATAATACTATTAATTTCAAATTTTCTTTTCTCTAAAATTTGAATTAGATTAGATATCTTATTAAATGATTGCAACTAAAAGTAATATCAAATCACTTAGACAAATATTTATAACCTTATGAACACCAAATATTAAACAAAAAAGTGAATTGTTTTAGGCAGACACACAACTTTGGAAGGGAAAAAAAGTGTTTTTAGCTCTGGGTTTCTCTGAAGCTATCCAACATTGTTCTTTCTAGGTGCCATACCGCAATCTAGGCGCATGAATTATAGCCTTCTTTCTATATGCCCACATTTATTGCGGCTTTTTGGCCATTTAAATGCCTCTTACTGCTTCTAACCCAATACTTATTGGTGGTGTTAGCGGTTTCTCAGCTTTGCACAATGGCTCCCCCACTAACCAAATGCCCCCGGAAGTTTGTTCTGAAGGTGTTTCACGAGGTAAGCCCTCAGACTCTCCTTCTGATGTTATTTTACCATCACAAGAATTTGATACTACTTATTTATGGTTAGAGCAACATACTCTCATTGGTTACTTTGTAGGGAGAACTCCCCCTAAATCTATGCTCAAAGAATGGGTCCAAAAGGCTTGGGTCCCTCATGGGGTCTGCCTTGATATGGTCCAAAATCTGACAAAAGGCTTTTTCCTTTTCCTCTTTGCTGAAGTTAGCCATGTTCAAGCAATTTTGAACCATGGCCCTTGGTATGTTCAGTCTTCCCTATTGGTTTTCCAACAATGGACCCATGATTTTTTGGCTTTTGATGATACCAAGCACCGAGTTCCTGTGTGGATTGAATTCCCTGGCTTGCCTTTGCCTTGCTTGCATTTTTTACATGACATTGCTTCCTCTCTAGGAAGAGTCATTTGTGTTGAACCAGATGGGTTCTTTCAAGTGCATCCTCAAAAATGCGTCTGTGTTGAGGTGGATCTTTCGAAAGACCTCAAGAAATTTATTGGCATTCAAATTGCCCCGTATGACACACTCAGAAAGTCACATACTTTAATTTGCCCTATACTTGTTATCATTGTCAGTCAGCTAAGCATAAAATTAGGGATTGCTCTCTTGTTGTGCCTCAAACTTGAGTTTTACCCGCAGAGACTATTCAGGCACGCCTAGAGGAAGCTGTGTCAAAGAAGGTGGTTTCTGAACCAATGGACACTTGGGCCACTATTACCAATCACAAACACAAAGTGAAAGCCTCTATGGATGCTCTCAAAGCTACTGAGTTAGCTAAGGATGTTTCAAATCTTGCTGCGAATGGTGGGAAGGACAAAAGTAGGGGTCCTACTGTGCTACCTTCACAGCAAAGGTCACCACCCAGGGGCACGAGCATGTGCCACTCCATCCTTATCACCTCGATGGTTCTCTCGTAGCCAAGAGCTTCCTGAGGATGGTGAAATTGTTTAGGAGGTTAGAAATCAACAAATTTCTCCTCTCCAATTTGGGTCAAACCCCACCAAGTTTCTTCAGAATAGTTTTGCTTCCTTCGAAAGCCTGGGTTTTAGAGAGATGGTGAAGGATTTTAAATAAATTTTTTCTCTTGGAATGTTTGAGGTCTCACTGACCTCACTAGGAAGTACTCTGTTCATGATGCTCTTCATCACTATGCTTCTCTTGACGTTCTGTGCCTGCGAGAAGTTAAAGTTACAGGCTTTCTTTTGTCTTTGGCTTGCAATTGTATTTGGCCATCCAGTAAACTATTTTCCACCACCCATGAAGCTGGCAAAGGTGGTGTTGCTACTCTTTTGTCCCCTCGGTGGCATGATTCAGTGGTGGATCATGGAGTGGACCCCACCAACTGGTTAGTCTAGACACTTCTTAATATTAATAATCACTCTTTTGGGATTATTAATATCTATGCTTCAAATGACACGTTAGAAAGATCTGCTTTGTGGCAGTGGATTACGGATTCAATGTCAGTGGCCACGTGGCTTATTTGTGGGGATTTTAATATGGTTGAAACAACTACTGACAAAGATGGTGTTCTCCCTTTTTGGTGGCCAGCTGGTGAAAGAGAGGCATGGTTCCATATGCGCAATAAATTGGGATTTTTTGATCCCAATGTTGGCCTCCGTCACTCTAGTCCTTTATGGCATACTTGGTGCAATTTTCAAACTAGAACTAATAGGGTCTTTAAACACTTTGATCATGCTATGATTTCTACACAATCTTTTTTTAACTTTACCATGTCAGCCACCCTTCCTGTGCAGCCATTAGTTGATGTGACGTTGTCAGACCACTTTCCAATTCACTTTCCCATTGAGTGGCAACTCACTTAGCCACGTGCCATGAAAGATTAGTTTTTTACGAACACTTCCTTGCTTGACATCAACCCACCTTAGCACACATTTCAACTATATGGAATTTAGAATGCCACCCATTGCATTGTACTAGCTGGATTAAGTGGTGCAATGATGCTATTACCGGCACTACAAGGTTTCTTCACATCTATGGCCGTCAGCTGGCCAATTTCAGGCGAAGGGCTTATGAATCTACTGTCATTGCTTTGAAATCTGCCTCAGAGGCCTTGGCTGCTGAGCCTTTTTCTCCTTCTAGACAAATCCTTGTTTCCAATTTATAGTATAAAAAATAGATGGCTGATTGTCATGCTGCGAGAGGAGCGCAACTTAAAGCCAGGATGCACTGGCTAAAAATTGGAGACCATGTTTTTAAGGAATTCTTTCTTTCTCTCCAAGCTAGACATTCCTCACATGGTATTAAGCAAATCAAAGAGGATAATACTATTCATACAGATTTGCCAGACATTCTCCAGGCTTTTGTAAGGCATTATGAAAAAGTTTTCACAACCCAAGATTATACTCCTGAACGATAGACTGCTTTGCAGGATTGTCTGGCAGTTGTTCCAAAAAAGCTCTCCTAAGGTCAGACGTGCTTCTGTGATCAATTATTGACCATTGAAGACCTTAAAGAAGCAATCTGTTCTATGGCTGATTACAAAGCACCTGGAATTGATGGCTTTCCTTGTGAGTTTTACAAAGCCCTTTGGGATTGTTTAGGCAAAGATCTTCATAATGTTTATCTTGAAGCTTTTCATTCAAACTCTTTAGGAGATATTATAAATCAAGGAAACATTAAGTTCATACCTAAATTTGGCAATTCGGAGGATATTTGTAACTAGCGTCCCATTACACTCCTCAATGTCTCATATAAAATCATTGCTAAAGCCCTTTTGCTCAAACTCGGCAACCTGCTTCCTTTGATTGTCTGCCCTGAACAAATTGGCTTTATTAAATCTAGATACATCTTAGATAATATTATTGTAGTTTGGGAAGGAATGGAATGGGCAAGAAAATCAAATCAAAAAGCAATCTTTTTAAAAATTGATTTTGCTAAGGCCTATGATCGCATTGAATGGTGCATTATTCTTGCAATGCTTACAGCTTTAGGGTTTGGACCCTCTTTTATCCAATCTATTAACATTCTCTTCTTAGAAGCCTCAGCTTGTATCACTATCAATGGCCACTAGTCTCATACTTTTGGCCTTTCTCGATCAATTCGCCAAGGATGCCCTCTTGCTCCAAGCCTGTATGTTCTTATGGCAGAAGGTTTTGGATACCTTCTTGCTCATTCAATCTCCAACAAGCTTGTGCATGGAATCTCTCTACCTAATTCCTCCAGCCAGTTGGTAAATGGTCATTTCATTGATGACTCTTTTTTAACCTTATTGGAGGAAGAAAATTCTATCAAAAATGCTCTTACGTGTTTGGAGACCTTTTGTCGTGCCTCAGGCTCGTCCATTCAGTGGCATAAAACTTTATGCTATAGGCAATCAATTTTTCCCATCCCTCAATGGCTCTAGCTTTATGGCTGGTGTTGGGTTGGCCATGGTGAAATTTTTAGATTCCTTGGTATTCCTTTTGCTTTCCAGAGCTCCTTTGCTACTCTTTGGCAAGCTATTCTTACTCATGTGGAACAAAAACTTGCAGTCAGGATTACTAAGCCACTATCTTTGGCTGGTAAATTCTGGGTTTGTTCTAAGATTTTGGCTGCAACCCATGTTTACTACTCTTCTTGTTGGGCTCCTCCAAAAGCTTCATGTGCCAAACTTGAAAAGTCTTGAGGGATTTTCTCTGGACCTCCTCTTAGACTCGCCATGAGTTCCATCGTGTTGCTTGGGAGTTTTGCTGCCTTCCCAGAGATTCTGAAGGTCTTGGTATTCTTTCTACTCAGTTCCAAGGTACTACTTTGGCTGTCAAGTGGATCATTCGTGCTCTCATGGCAATGAGGCATGGAAAGTGTTACTCCAGCATAATATTGAAATGGGACATCCTTTGCACAAACCTGCTTGGAAAGGGATTGGGTTTTCTACTATCCTTGTCATGAGAGAACCAATTCAGATCTTAGGCACTTTTGTGGTTAAAAGCATTTGGAAAGCCTGGGAGAAAGTTAAACCTTGGCTATGCTGGTTTGATGATGAGTTTCATGCTTGTCTCTCTTTCAATCATCTTAATATTTGGTTGTAACCTCTTCTAGCCATTACTAGCCAACCTTTGGCCAAATTGCCTCGCATAAAGGCTCTAAAATTTCATAAAAAAGGTGTTCAAATGCTACAATATATGTTTCGTCGGCCAACGAAGAACCTCTTGTCTTGGGAGCCATTTCGAGTTAAATTTGGGCTTTCAAGAACTGATCAGACTACATATGATAGAGTCATCACAACTATTCCACCAGATATGATTCACAAAGTTGGAATTTAATCCAACAAACCGTGGTGGAAGGACTGGAAATGGTATCTAGAAACACCAATGCATCACTTCAACCAACAGATGGCATACAAGTGGCTTTTAACCCATTTGCCTATGGTTGAAACTCTTAATAAGCATTGGCTTATTCATAGCTCTTTGGCTCTTTGGCATACCAGATTTCAAACTGTTTGGTCTGCCATTCTTGAGCCCAAGCTAGCTCATTTTGTTTGGTGCATTCTTTTTCAAGGCCTGCCTATTGGCACTGGGCTTTTTCATCTTGGGGTTTAGGATCCCCATTGTCCTTTTTGTGAACAACCTGAGATGATTCAACATCTCTTCTGGTATTGCACCAGAGCGCAACATTTCTAGGTATGGATCCATAATTTTTTTCACCCTTTCAGGCCAGAACCTTTATCTTGGCAAATTATCCTTCTGGGTGATTCTCCCAGGTTTCCTAAAAGATTTACTCAGATTTGGCATATTTTCAGGGTGGAGATTCTTTTTACATCATGGAAAGATCGCAATTCTTGTTTATTTTCAGACAGTAAAATTGGAACATTTGTTTCTCTTTACATTAAAACAATTGGTAGTCATTAGTTTTCCATAGTCCATGATGTTGATGATCTCAATGCTTCAGGATTTGACTGTGTAAAACAATTATCTATTCTAATGTTCTTCTGCAGATTCAAGTGCAAGCTAATAAAGTTGCCTTGGAAGTGGCTCACTTACAAGAGTTACTGGATCATTGGGGGAATGCTCCTTGTACTAGGGCACAGGTTCCTCCCTCTCCTTCCTCTGTTAGAGCACGTTCTCCTCCACAAGGTCATAGACACAGAAGTGGTTCGGCCAGAGATTCTCTGCCCCACTCCCAGGCTGCTCAGTGTCGTGGTGCTAACCGTCACCGACACTCGGCCTCTCCACGTCAGCGTGGTTGGACCTCAGGCTGTGCTGCAAGTGCTGCAAGGGATAATGCGGGTTGGCCCACTGGAGATAATACTGGTTGGCCTACTTTGGATAATGCAGGTTGGAATGCTCCTAGTCCTTTTAATCCAGCCAATACTGGTTGGGACTTTGCAAAAGTTTTTCCTTGATTGGATTTGGCTATCTCATCTCAACACGAGGAGCCAATTGTACCAAATGAAGAACATGAAAAAGATGATGGCTGGGCACCACCCGATGTCAACCCAGACCCCACGGATATTTGGGGGAAACCGGATGACAAAGATCCGCCATCCATAGGGGTGGCAATGGCAGCTTGATTTTTGTTTTCTGTTATGCTTATGTTTTTATATGGGGTATGTATACCCATTGATACATTGATCTAGAACTTTCTGGGCTTGGCCCATTTGACTCTCGAGGTGTGCCTTTTTACCACCCACATATTTTTTTGTGAAAGTGGTTTCTTATTCTAATAGATAGTTGCATTTTCATAAAAAAAAAATATTAACATAATAACTTTACAAAAAATTACATTATTTAATGTTAATAACTAGGTGTGTCATCAACCATTTAATAATACACCTTTAGGTACTATTACTAGTATTATTTTTTTTTATATTAAACTGATACCTATAAACTATATAACTACACCATACACCGTTTACTCATTTTTTTAATATTTATTAAACGGAGAAGATCATAATGAAAGCCATCATCATCACCATCACAAGAAAAGAAAAAAAACACTTTTGGGAGACCACTCTACTTAAATATCATCCACTTTAATGATTCAATAGTCAACCGTAATTTTACACCTCATTCACAATTAAAAAAACTGATATATCTTGGAACACACAAACTCAGAAAGAAAACTTTTGTAACCACCACTCATATAGACGTGGCACCTAGCAGTATGCCAATGGCATTTTTAAAGTTTTGGGTGGATCCTATTTTGACTGTTCGTATCAATATTCATATGTTGACGATGAAACATGGGGACTCTACATTAAATAAGGGAAGTGTATCGTACTACATGAATATGACAAAGGTAAGCTGTATTAGCCCACAATCCCTGCCTCCTCCCTCCATTTATTCTTTGCTTCTCTGAAAGGGCTCCTGCTAACTCAGGCAAACGACAATATAGAAGCAGAAAAACGTATGAATACGATGATGCAGCACGAAGGAAGAGCGGCGGCGCTTAAACAGACAACTCCAGTGCAAAAGTTATTTCAACTGGATTGTAATCTACATTCGGCTTTCACCGACTGTCAATTGACCCTCGATCATGAAATCGATGAGCACCGCGCACAGAGCAGTGTCGCTTCCGTCCACGTGCAGTTTTCATCGGCGGGAAGGTGCTGGGAGGGATGGAGAAGCTTATAACTTGTCACATTAGAGGTCCTTTGCTGCCTTTCCTGAAAGAAGCCGGAGCCTTGTGGCTCTGACTGCCTCTAACTCCTACAATCTCAAGGCTTTAAAGCCAAATTTTGGATCCATTCTCAATCACTCGGTTATACTCATGTCGTTTAATGTCCTCACTTCTCCAATGTTTTGTCATTGTTTGTTAGTTGCCTTTTTAATCGTAGCAGTGAAAATGGAATATATTTATTTTCGTTGGGATGATGAACATCCCATATCCTTTTCAGTCTGTAAAGATTGTACGAATTATCGATCTCTTTCTACTAAATATCCACCGTTAATGAAAGACTCTTGTGTACCTTTTAGGGTAATTCCTTCTTTTCTAGCCTTTCGCTCTGAATGGGATTTGAGAAACCTGCCCTTCTAAGAGCGGGAGTTTCAGTAGTTCTTTTTCTAACAAGTGCAATTGCAGCACCCGGAGTAAGTTATAAAATGTGATGTTTGAATTATGTGCCTTACCAGCATGGAGTATGGTTTGATATGGCAATCTGAAGAAAGCATGTAAGGAAATTCTTGCATTACACATGCCATTTCTGTTAACCGTTTTTCAAGGATGGTAGTCTGTTCATAATTGGCTATTGCAAATGGAAGTCTTACGCAAATTTGAAGTCTTAACATGTGTTCTAGCCTTCTAGGGTTGTGTAAAGCAAAGTCATACTCAAAAAGCATAGTTGATGGAAGTGGTTCTTACATTTAACAGTTGTATAGCTGTATTTAAATATTTTAATTGTAAAATATTGTTAAAATAAATATTTGACTGTATCAAGATACATGTAATTTATTTTAGAAAATGTAGAAAAAATAATTAATATGAAAATCTGACTATATATATAATACATTCTTTTAATTTTTTAGATTGTTTAATAGAAACTTTTCTATTTTTTAATACGAACTTCTATTATTTAAAAAGAATTCCCAAATTTTTAGATTTCAAACAAAAATTCTAATATTCTTTGAGTTTTTTAAGAGAATATTTTATATTCATTCCAAGCTTTTCCAACACATCTTGAACAATTAAATTTTGTATTGAAGGATAAGGGCCTGGCAATTATAAAAAATAGAAAGAACTGGAATGCTTTGGTTTTGCATTGAAGGAGAATTACAAAAGAAAATAAGGAAGTGACTAAAACCACAAGCCCAGGGATGTGACTAGAGGTAAGCCTACGCCATGCATGTTTTCTTCTTTCTTTTATTCTTACATTTCTTAAGAAGACATCTCTTGTAAGAGTTTGTTTAGCATGACCTTTAAATGGTTTTGAAAACCCTACATGTGTTTACAACTGGTAAATAGTTGAAAATGTTTGTATAAGTATTTTGCATGCTTGTAATTTTTTTTATATTTCTTATATAAAATTTGACTTGCATTAAAAAAATAATAATTGCCATGCTAAAGGCAATACTGAAGACTAAACTGTAGAGAAAAAATTTCTTGACAGGCAAGGTGGACTGTCAAATTTAAGCCATGGTTTATGAGATCAACTTTATGTTTTGTTCAATATTAATAATTTATTTAAAAATAGAATTAAACAAAACTTAAAGTTATATTATTTAAATATCATCCACTTCAACAGTCAAAAGTTAACTTAGACCAATAAAAATAGGACAAATATTTACCATTTTTTATTGTGAATGAGGTGTCAAATAGATAACTATTAGATGGTATAGTAACTAATTATTAGTACAAAATTAAAAAAGTTTAAAAGGAAAGGATTAAGTAAATTAAAATAGGATGATTCTATATGTAAGACCATTCACCGTGTGAATTTGATATATGATTATCTTTTTGATTGTATTATATCTTAGATTTGTTTGTTTTTAATTTAATAACTAATTTAAATATTGTGGGTGATTTAAAACAATTTTTTCTATCTCATTTTGATGATGGTTTATAGAGTGTAAGAAATATTGATATAAAGATATGTATATAGTTAAATCTAAAAAACACTTAAAAACATCTTCATAGATTGTGGAAAAAGCATGTCTTCTATTATTGACATTTATATATATAGTTATACAATTAAATAGAATAAAATATAGAATGATACAAACATAATAGGTTAAAATGAGAAGACTTTCAATTTTAGCATAAAAGTAGATATCTAGTAGGTAAAGAGTTGATTCATTTTTATTGGAAAATTAATTAATAGCCTTCCTTGTAATGGATCACTAGAGTGTGATGTCAAACGTCTTTAAAACTCAAATTAATAGTCTTCCTCATGATGGATCACTAGAGTGTGATCTTAAACGTCTTTAAAACTCATCCTTACAATTAATAACCTTTTTAATTTCCATTATGAATTGCTTATTTTTGTGTAATTGCGTATGTTCAATATCAACATTTATAAGTGGAAATTAGATAGACATAAGGTAGGGATAATTATTGAAGGTAGATTAAGAATAATTATTAACAATATCTTATATTCAATGTTACTAGCACTATCTTATATTTAATAGGAAGTTGTTTCAAACTAGATATATAGAATGATAAGGCTAATTGTTTGTGGTATCTTATATTTAATATAATGAGAAGTTATTTCCTATATGTTAAATATTTAATGTTATTTTTTTCTCATAAAAATTAAGTAGATACCGATTTAGAAACTTAAATATTAAAATTTTAAATAATTTAATTATAATTAATATATCTTTTTAAATTTAAATTATAATGTTTAAATAATTAATTAATGTATAATTTTTATTTTTATTTTATTAAAATTTAATTTTTAAAAGGATGTATTTTTTATCATTAATTATTTTTGTAATGAAAAGTGAACATAAAAAATATATTATTTCTAAAATGATTGTATTTATAATATTATTATTTAAAAATTTGAAAATTATTTTATTTTATAGTAATTATTTAGAAAATGTTTAATATTTATTTTCAAAAATAAAATATTGAACTGCTACTAAAAAACTAATTATATATTTTCTTATTTTTTTTTATCGATAAACCATACCAAAGTGCACAAAATTATATTAATTTCAAAAATAGTTACATTTTGCTTGAGTTTAAAAGATCATTATTTCAATTACATCTTTTCAATAGACAAAATTTGAGGACCAAAACGATAGGAACCAGACTCCTTGCATACTCTAGACCGCAAACGACTCCTTGAACACCAATAGTAGACAACTATCAACTCAAAAGCACCACCGCCACTCTGCCACCCCATCATCACTTAATCTAGCCAATAGAAAGCCCCTGAGGAGACCAACACCACAAAGGTTTCAATCCATGCCGATGACTCCTCCCAGTCTATTCCAATAGCCCATCAGATGAAATCTCTACCCCAAGTCACCCATGTCCTATGATTGATCAGTTACCGTCAATTGAGGTTAGTAAGGAAGGCCAACCTCTCCACCAACGCACTCGGTTCTAGTAGTTTAGGCAAATCCCTGGCCTGAGGAATCCTACACTCCAAGTCCACCAAGATAGAGCATTCAACATCGTCTACCAGAATGGAGGGCTTGAAAGTCTCCCATAGGTAGACCAAGGCTTCTACCTTTAGGCCACCCAAGTCTAGCAGCAATGCCAAGAAGCACGAAGAAATATCAGTATTGACTCAGTATCTGTCCTCCAAGACCAGGAAATTCTTACCTAAAACCATCTTAACCACTTCTATGAAGAGCTTGCTTTTCTGATTGCAGATGACCATCAACTGATTGTTAGTTGTCTTACCTAGATGTGACTTGACATCTAGCACCTCATAGCCTGATTAGAGTCTCCATAGCTCTCAATTGGAATTATCAATTCTTCCAGACTCAAGAATAAATAGAGGGCTTTCATTAATCATCTTTATGCTCCCTCGCATGAGGCATTAAAACCTATCAATTCACTCAGATTTGTCACCCTCCCACACCTATGGAAATCATCCTTCCCACGAGGTTGACAATGCTTTCATCATCCCCAAGTACCTCCATTTAACTATGCAGTACTAGCGAGTAATGATTGGTTGCATACTGACATCACTTCCCACAAAGGCTTCTTAAAGAGTCTCCAACTCAGCATCCAACAAGACAAGGGAATTCTAACTTCGCTAGGTTGGCAACGTGGTACAAGGTTCTCTACTACAACATTGCTTATTTGTAGAGATGAAAGAGAAAACATGCATTCACTCTCATGAGAGAGGCCCAATCAGTCCAAACTCGAGCCCATCAGTAACCTAATTCACCAATTCATCAGCTTCTTTATTTGCTTCCATATATGTGTGGCTTACAGTGAAGGCCTCGAAGTAATTAAGTAAATCTAATGCTCTCTCCAAATGGGATTTCAATTTCTAATTTGGCAAAGATACCACTCTTATAACATTGATTACTAGAGTGGAATCACCCTCTGTTTCCACCTTGTCCACCTCCAGGTCTCTGCAAAAAAGAAGTCCCTGGGTGAGGGCATTGAACTCTACAACATTATTAGTGTCTTCGTCCAATGGGATAGACAACCTGCCCACAAATTCTCCATGCCATAGTCTGATGATGCACCCAACACCTGAAGGGCTAGGATTTCCTCTTGATGCACCATCAATGTTTAGTTTGTACCAGCCTTCCTTTGGAGCATTCTATTTCACCTTCATGCACTCATTGGAGGAGTCTTTCTCCCCAGTTCCAATATGAGGAGGGAATTTCAACCCGTCCTACCTCATTCTCATTTGTCCATCCCAGTTCATGAACTTACCTGACTAATTTGGGCATGAGTTGGATCTATTGTTGGCTACTTTGACAATGGCAGCTTCTACCTTATTTCTGAAGGAGTCAACTAACAGATCTAGGTTGTCTTAAAAAATATGTCTGTTTCTTTCCTTCCAAATCTCCTAAATGAGGAGGAAAGGGCAAATAATCCATAGGCTGCTTAGGAGGCTAGACCATGGCTTGATTAGCCATCCATTGAAAAGACACTTGATGTCATTAGGAAGGGCCATTATCCATCCCAGCTTTGCACACATCCATCTCCAATATTCTTGGGAAAAGGGGCATCCAAGAAATAGGTGATCTATACTTTCTTCTTCTTTCCTACAAAGCACACACCATGAGGGACCCTCAAAGACTAATTTCCTAAACCTTTTTGCTGTCAAAATCTTTCTTTGTAAGATTGCCCAAGCAAAGACTCCGGCTCTTGGCACATACTGTTTACTCCAACAGAGTTGAGTAAGGATGTTTATTTTTGTCATAGCATCCAACTTGCAAAAATTCTATACCCATCCTTGGCATTGAAAATATTAATTCTAGAATTGGCCAAAACCAATATGTCAGATCCTTTCCTAAACACCAACTTTCTCTGGGAAATGTTACTCTTAAGGAGAGCAATTTCTTCCAAGGAGAGTGGAAGAGAGGATAAATCCTATTTCTAAGCTAGGGATGGATCATTTTGAAAAAATCTCACATAATCCTTAACCATGTCCCCCCAATATAGTTTGAGATAGGCTTTGGTTTGGCCTATTAAGATCTCGTTGTCTAAGCTTGGGTAGCCCCCCTAAGAATCTTCCCAAAATAGGGTTGATTCTCTATCCTAAATATCCCACATCACAAAATCAGAAATGATCATTCTACCACTCAAAATAAAATTCCATAATCTAGAACCTTTTGGTGGATTAGTAATTTTGACTACTTTTGTTGCCTCTTCACTATTAAGGTATTTTGATTGTAGGATCCTAGCCCATTTCAGGTTTGGTTCTTTGAGCATTTTCTAGACTAGGTTTGGCTGCCAGTGCTTTGTTCTACCACATCTAATTTATAAGACTAACTCCACCATTTACTTTGGGCTTGCAATCCTTCTCTCAGAAGATGAGGGCAACTTTATCCTTTTCAGCTAAGCCTTGTCTGAAAAAATATCTCATCTTGTGTATCATGGAAGAATTTGCTCAAGAGGTGAGTGTCAAGTAAGACAATAGGTAAATGAGAATGGAGGAAATTGTTATCTTCAACATTACTATTCTTCCAGCCTAATAGACCTAGCGGCCTTTCCATGAGTTCAGTCTTTTATCAATTTTGTCTTTCAAAGGATCCCGCAACTTCAAATTTTGTAATCCTCTATTTATTGGTAGACCAAGGTATGAGCAAGGTAGTAATCCCTTCTTCAAGTTTAGTATACTCATAAATTCCATCTCCTTCCTTGGAGGAGTGGAAAGGAAGAAAACTTTAGACTTATTCTGGTTAATTTCTTGTCCGGACGCCTTTGCATATGACAATAATAGTTTTAAAAAATGTCATGCCTCTAACTTTTTGGCAGCCCCAAAGAAAATTATGTCATACACAAATTGTTGATGCGTGACACAAATGTCTCTTGTTACAGAAATTCTTTCCAAGATTCATGCATTTTGAGAGCTTTTGATGGCTCTCCTGAGAGCCTCAACCATTAATATGAAAAGAAATGGAGAGATTGGATCCCCCTGTCTTAATCCTCTAGAGGCTTTAAAGTACCCTTCAGGTGAACCATTGATCAAAATAGAGTATCCAGCTTCTGAAATGCATTCAAAGATCTAGCTGATCCATTATCTACTGAAGCCAAAGGCTTCCAAGACCATACATGTAACGCCCCGCCATGGAACTCTAGAGAACAACACAATTATACTATACAAACAAAACATTTTTTTTAATGAAAGAGATAATAAAGTAACGTTTAACATATCTATACATAATCAATAAACTAAGTATTATCCTCTAGGGTTCCATGGCTGCATTAGTAACAAAACTATTAACATGATCTCATATACATACTTCATTAGTTTATCCAAAAATTTATGCATTAAATGGATAAACACATACATTTCCATATCTTAACATTAGAAAAGTAATCAACACGATCATGTATATATACAATTTTTCCTTATACATGAGTACTTTATTACATTGTTACACAATCACCTCCTTGATTACATTGGAATACATACATTATGTATTAACTAATACATAAGGCTAGTACATGAGCATAAATAATTGTCTACATAAACTGGTACAAGATCTAGAATCTATCACACGAGAACATCTTTCTTGCACACAAACAACGGCAAGGAAAAACCAATGGAGATAAAGCACATCCACCCAACCATGTAGAACCCTGAGGTCCACCCCCTATGCTAGGAGATAACATAAGGTCCCACTACCACAAATAGTTAGGTAGATAGTAGATTATAAGGAACAAAGACTACACATGACACCAACATCTCAGGTCAATTTTACAAGCAACTCAATCATCATTTCCAGAGCTAATCACATAGCGAATGGGGAGTACACACTAGGGAATGCTAGGTTGCAGTAGGAAGAGTGTCATTGCATGGTCCTAACATGGGTTGCTTTGGCTATCTCTCACTAGATGCTAGCCCCCATCTATGGTTACCCTGGCAGTCTCTCTCTAGACACTAGCCCCATAGGGTGACACATGCAGAACCAACATTCCTTTCGCGAGGACAAGGAAGTTTATTTTGCCAACCAGGCCTTCTCATCCCATCCTTAGTCTAAACAAGTACTACATGCATGGGTGAGGAATCCAATTATCTTATTTAGTGTGAAAACTACCCAACCCCCTTAATTCATTTATTATTAAGTTATCACTTGATTACCAACTTTCAATAGGTTACCCTGGTAGCCACTTTGGGCTCTGACCCCACATTGAAAGCCACTCCCCTACCTGCATCTAGAAAACCATATCCATCAAGCATAGCAATTTTCATCATAACAACAAGTATACATGAATAATGCAAGGCATTAACCTTCTTGCATATCAACTTATTCACATCAACAAATTCACAATATATTTCCCATAGCTTCAAAATAAAGTAATCCATAAACAACATACTTTTACATTTACGGATGTCTCCCCATTTACAAAATCCAACACAATACTTTATTACATGCTCAATACAATAATGAACCACAACATCCATGAAGGACCTCATTCCACATCATGATACATTTACAACATAGCATGTACATGAAAAGAAGACACAATATTCTATGTCTCTGGAAACTAAACCTTGACAACTTACACATAGCCCTATTACAACAACTGATACGACTTATACAAGTTTCACTTACATTTTGCATTTAAACTCACAATAAACAAATTTTTTAAATATAATACTTATAACTTAAATCTCAAATACATTGTTTATAAATCCAATACAAATCTATCATTAAAAATTCCAACTTAACAAAACCATCATAATAAAATTGATTAAATTTCATCAACATTAATATATCAATTCTCATTTAATCACATTAAACAAATACATGAAATACGATACATTTCTTAATCCTAAATATTTTTAATATATATATAGTTCGATAACTCATTTAATCCTTTCAAATCAATTTTGATAATCTAATAACTTATATATATATTTGATTTTAATTAACAATCGAATGCAATATAACATTTATATATAATTATACCTTGATCACTATATATGTTTATCAAACCAATGGAGTGTTCATAAAATCTATAAAATCTCATTTATTAGTAATTGTATATTTTGTTTATATCTTAGTGTATAGGGTTAGTTTAATTTCCACAGAGCTTCCCTTCATAATTCAAAGAGAGGTTTTACCTTGCACACTATTTTGTTTTATGTTGTCTTGAAAAAAAAGAGTAAAAGCCTAACAATCTTAGATCATAGTACAACATAATGAAGTATGTAAATATAAGCAAAAAGCATAAACAACAGTAATAATGAGAATATACCAGCAACTTGACCTAAAGAAACCTAATTTGGAGAAAAGCTCTAGAAGAGTAAAGTGGTGTTCCTCCACAAGCCAATACCTCCCTTGAGTTGTTACAATGCCTTTCTTTCTTAAAACAAGGTTTGCAAGGGCTTCTTCCATAAAACAACAATGAATTATGCCATACAACTTCCAAGGTTCTCATAGACTCCCTAAACCTATGTTACACTCTCAAAGACTCATAGACTACCAGAAGCAAGTTTTTTCAATCAATCTTCTAAAACAAAACTAAGGAATAGCCTTTAAGGACTTCTCTTAAGGGATTTATAAGGAAAGTTACAAATGAATTGAAGAAATAATTCTAGTGACAAAGAAACTGAAAGGAATCTTTTCAGCACATTTTGAAGCTCTCAGACCATACAGACTCTGTCTATCATTTCTACAACTATTCGACCACAGTCAAACATGCTCTGCTTGTCTAGTTTAGATATCAAGGACAATTTCAACTATTGTCATAATACTAGGACAAGTTTGACTACTGTCAACCATAAACATATCAATTTTTCCTTTCCTTTTGTCAGATCCAATTCTCTATCTAGTCAGACCCTCCAGTTACTTTTTCCTCTAGTTTTTCTAAGAAGTGGCTTCTGTAACTCAACTTATGTATCATTTTAAGAATGAGATTTCAATGTGGTTTAGGCATTAGTGTGCTTTAACTTACTCTAAAATAAATCGCATAAATAGAATGCAATCCTCAAAATAGACATGAGATATTTTTAAAATATTAATTATGGTAGACACATGGCAGGAATAATGAAGGGAAAAGTGAATGAATTTGTTTAGAAACTAGAAAGATTCATTGCAAGGAATAGATTTGTAGAAAAGGCATTAGAAACTTTCAAACAAATGCAATAGTGAAACATAGACATGGCACGCGATCTGGTTGAGAGGATTGCCTCAAAGAGATGTTGTCCCAAAGAAAGCAATGATTGCAGGATATGTACAAAATGGATTTGTTAAAAAAGACTTTAAAAACTTTCAACCTAAAGCAAGTGGTAGGATAAACCAGTCTCTGCAACCTTTGCCATATCTGCCTAGCTAGAACGCGTGACCAGGCAAATTTAGTGGATGAGAGCTAATCATACATCGATCACAATTGATACCCTTATTGCATTACACCTACATAGATCATTATGTGTGCATGGTTGACCAACTTACCTGGTATTGGGTGATCTAGAACACACCCTAAACTTTGTCATTGAAATGCTAGAAAATTTGCGGTGGCTGTGTGGATGTGTTTCTTAATATAAACTTATCAGATGTTTTCTCTGATATATCATTATAGCTTCCTGTTTCAAACTTGATTGGATCTTTACTAGATGAATGAATCAAATGTCATCTCACTAAATTGGCCTTGTACTTCAAATGGTTTAATTTCTCAGACTTGTCATTACTAAACCACCCATCATCATTATTTTGTGTGTTGCTTTCATTCTTATCAATTTCTATGACCTCATTACCATGTTTTATGTCATGCAAGATAAACAATCTTTTGTCATAAATGGCATGGAGAATATCTTCTCATGGAACACAATGACTGCAGGATATGCTCTAAATTAATATCAAGCAAATGCAATTGTCAGATTTTAGGGTTCACACAAAATGGATTTGTTGAAAAGGCTCTAAACATAATCAAGCAAATGCAATTAAGAGGCTTACAAATGGATTCAACAACCTAGCCTGTGATCTAGGTGCATGATGAAAGGTAATCTCTCTGGCCAAAACGAATGCAATACTGGATGCCTCAGAAAATATTCTCTTAGAATACAATGATAGCCGCTCAATGAAATTGTGAGAAAACCCGTAAATCTTCCACGCAAATGTATTTGGTAGTATTAGAGCAATTTCATTGGCCTTGCTAGGGTTTTGCCAGCTTGTGCCATTTTATAAGATTTGAAATGATTCAAGGATATCACCTGAGATTTCTTCATCAAATCAAAACCCTAATTTCTATATAACTGGGAAGATCACATGCACATATAATATAAAAGGATCTATTGAAATGGTTTCAAAAACTCTCAAACATAAATTATTGACATGAAAATAAATTGAATTAAAGCATATTCACAACATTTGTTTCAAGAGATTAGAAATTATGTCTAGAAGATGATGGAACCTGGATTCCAATTACTTGACTAGCTGATGGATTGACGTTGCACTTAGATCCTAACCTGCAGTTTTAGCCTCCTCCAAAGTCCATCCCCAATCAATTCTCCAAATTCTATTTTTAGAGAGAGAGAGATCCTCCCCCATTCTTCTAGATCCTTCCTCCACCTTTTTAGGAGGCTCGACACATGATCCAATGGCCACTCTATGACAATCGTTTGCTCTTTATTAAATTTATAACAATGCAACCTATATCTCATTTACAACCATGAAATTTTATTTTTATTTTTATTTTTTATTATTTTAATGTTAAACTATATATTTATTTTATCACAAGTTATAATTGTTTTTATATATATTTTTCTATATTAATTAATTTAATGATATTCCAATTAAATTATTTATATTTAATAAAATAATTCCACCCCTTTACATTTATTAATCTCCATAATATTGTTTATTCAACTTTAGCTTGCAATTAAATTTATTTTATTGTGGCAATATACCAAACATAAATCAACACTTCTAATTAATAACCCAAATGCCAACAATACCTAACCATTATGCACAGTTGAAAAACAAGACCACAACAATGGAGATAGTCTATCCTTCCCAACTGATTACAACGATTAGATGCAATATTGGATACTCATCCTCTTCAAGGATGATGACAACTAGGGACCTTATGTTAACTCCGTTTAACAAATTTCCATTGGTTAAGGCATGCTTAGACCTACTAATTTAGGTGGAGTCGATGCCTGATACCTGCAACCTGCAACAAACAACACGATTGAACATATATAAATATATATCATTCAATCAAACACACCATGAGAGGAAGTCACAGCGTAGATACTCACGCATGGGTAATGCGACATCATTCCTTTCACAAAGACACAACAAACGAGTAACTACATTACAAATCATAATCATGATTAGATAACACATAAAGCTTAGAATTAAATTTGAGAGGAAGTCGCAGCGTAGCTACTCACGCATGGGTAATGTGACACCGTTCCTTTCACAAAGACACAGCAAACAAGTAACTACATTATGCATCATAATCATGATCAGATAACACATAAAGCTTAGAATTAAATTAATCCATGTCTTCTAGTATGTCCATAAACTAGTCATAATATAAACATATACACCAGTAATTAAAGCATCATCAAATGTCATCATAGTAGTAGGTCTATCATCACTAGGTATCATCATAATAGTGAGTCTACCATCAACATATCATAATGTCTAGTCCTAGTAGAATACCATCAACATATCATAATGTCTAGTCCTAGTAGAATAGCTATCAGTTTGATGGAAAGCAAAATGAGGGGCACTACATCTGTCCCCTGGAACCAGGCTTACTCTTGGAAGCCTGCAAACAAATATGGATATAAATCTCTCTCTTACATAGTCTTTACACAGATGACGCCCAAACTTTTAGCAATTACTGAGACACTTAAACCAATAATCAAGACATTCCTTTCAATTAGAGCATAAACATTTAATTCATCATTACTAGATCGTAGCTATTGCAACAGTCTCATTTACTCTTCATAGAACAAGACCTAGTTTCTACTAACAAACTATCTTTCGAAACAAGTTTTAATTTAATAGGGACACTTCACTATTTATTTAAAGTAAACTATCATTCTTAATTGACTCTTGCAAAAGAATCTCCATTTATTTAAATTCACATACACTAATGTAATTTTCAATCACACAATCCTTCCCCAACTTATAAAATTAACAAGGTAAGTAATTTGGAATATAAGATAGAATAAATTAATAATTTGAACGACATAGAACAATACTAAAGATATGAAAACTTCAAAATTATGTTATCTAAGAGAACTATTATCTAAATAGTCAAATTCAATAACAATTATCAAGTAAACATATTGCTATAATAGTCAATTCATATATTAATAATTCTAAAAAAATAAATACTTAGAAGGTTTCCTATAACATCTTGCACATTACAAGAATAATTTATGCTATAATGTCCCAAATGAGTATAGACTATACTCAAGACATCTTGCAATCTTCACATTTCAACCATATGTTGTACTACAATGGTTCTTCTAAAGTTAATTTCACTTAATTTGGAAAATAATACTTAAGCTTTATTATTATTTATTAGGTTACAAACATATTATCAACACAAACCATCTTGTACATCTATAATTAACACACTAAATTCCTAAAGACATTAATAACATTGCTAACAACCATACCACTCTTTAAGCCATTAGTTAAAACATTCTATACTAAATTCAATCTTTCTTGGTTAGAATAAAATACTTTATTTTCTCAATTCGATTTGCTAAATATGATCACCACACAATTATTTACTTTCTAACCCCAAACAAAATTAAATAAGTCAATAGCATTAATAACAGTAGTATTATCATATCTGCAGAAGAGACAAGAATCCATCCTTCTATTAAAAAAAAATAAATCTTAAATTTACATTAATGAGTACTTACTCTATCAGAGAAAAAATTAGTAGATATACAAGATGATGATTAGTTCCTTAGGAATATGTACAAAGAAGTACTTTTACTATGGCAAATTTTTGCATGACATAATAACAAATGGTTAGGTCGGCCTGAAAACAAAGTGAGAAAGCATCGACGAATCTCGCAAACTATTTGATAGTATTCCTCAAAGAGAAGGCACAACAAGGGAGAAAAAGATTGTCGAATACATTCTAAATTGATTTATTAAAAAGGATAATGAAACAATCACAAAATGAATCTCTACAGGACATTACCTCACTACTCAAAATTAGAAAGATAGTAGATAATTGCAGTTATAAGGGAATGCAAACACAAGGAGCCTCCAGGTAAGCATGATTACATACTTAATGTAAAATGATTGTTAATAACATGCATTGAGGAAATGGTATATCTTTTCATAGCCATGGATTGGAGTTTAATACAAGTAAAAAGTGGAGAGAAACAAGACATGCACAATATCGATTGAGGTCCTCTCATGTAGAGAAATGAATGTAAAATATGCATGATAAGAAACCTTCAACAAAGAATGCGAATAGATCAAAAAAAGTCTCAAAGAAATGATTGCAAGGTACACACAAAATGGATGAAACGAAATGGATTGAGTTTGGATAGTTTCCACAACCCTATGTAAATATGGAAGCATAGTCTGTGCATGTGATCTATTAACAGAAAAATATTGATATAATGATTTTACACCTTTAGAAGAATGGAAACATAATTTATCATTTTATAAGTACTATATTCATGATTTAACATACATTCTTCATATGCACACGAATTCACAACCCTATGCAAATATGGAAGGATAGTCTATGCATGTGATCTATTAATAGAAAAATCTTGATATAATGATTTTACACCTTTAGAAGCATGGAAACACAATTTATCATTTTATAAGTACTATATTCATGATTTAACATACATTCTTCATACGCACACGAATTCACATTACCAGGAAACACATCTCAAGGCTACACAATGGTCCATCTAGACACTGGTAAGCAACCTACTAATCTATGACACAAGATCCATGAGCCAAGAGCCAAAATCTATCTCACATAATCCATACCTCACACTTAGTGGCTTGATGGTGTTAAGCCACACGCACATGGTGAGACCATCTAAACAAGACCACAATGACCTATCTCCTGTTGTATAAGGTGGTTAGCCTCCATGAGATAGTCCTCACATATAGGTGGGTAGTGTGTCCTAGCCTCACATACCCCCATCCTCAGGGTACCCTGCGTCTGCTTCCTCCTGTACACTCACCAAGTCCACCTCATACGTCCTTGGAGAGGAATCAAAACATGACACATGGCTGACATAAAAAACAATAAGGAGAAACTAGTTTAGCCACCAAAGTCATAAGAAAATATCAAATAAAGATTCAATTTTAGTAATAAAGCAAGAAATGCGCACAACTAAATACTAAATCAAATGTAACCACAAGGGTTACGCACAAATTGGTGCAAGAGCACCCTAGCAAGTACATGCCTCTATGAGGCAATATTGATTCTTGTGTTCAATTTTGTTGTTTTAATGTTGTAATAAGGTCTAAGAGACCATTTTGAAGATGTCCTAGGTCCTAGGGGGTTATTTGAGGTCCATTTTTCAAGTATTGTAAAAAATTGTCAAAATATTGTAATGTTGTCAATGTAAAATTAGGAAGTTGAAGGGTCAAATTAGTTTAGAAGTTTAAAAGTCAGTTAGAAGTGGTTAGAATTGGTTGTAAAAGAGATAAATAGGACCTCTTGCATCATTGTAAAGGAGAGGATTTGGTATATGGGAGATAAAACAATAAAGAACTCCATGTTTTCTTTGAAATTTCTGTGTTTTTTCTGTTAAAACTGCTGGTACAATCACTTGTACAGATTTGTATAGATAGATAATGACCTGAACCCTACTTTATTTGATGTAGAATTGAACTACGTTTCATTTTAACTTGGTTTGGTTTGTTTTTCTTAAATTTGAAGAAAGTTATTGAGGTTTTACTACATGGAGGTCTGTAGCCCTGTTTTGGGATTTTGAGGCACTAAAAATGCATTTATGATCATTTCCTTTGATGGATTAGTCTAAAACTTGGTGAAATGAGGGCTCTTAAGAAAAATTAGATGTTAGCATGGTTTTCATGAGCAAGGAAGTTGAGTTGAGTGGATTTTGTGTGATGCCATAGGGCACATTTGTAAGGTTTTGGCTTAAAAGGTGATGGCTAAGAGTGAAAGTTTGTATAAAAGTTATTGGTAAAGGGTTTGTGAAGGTTGGAATAGTGTAGGCATATATATTTAAACATGTTAGAGGTATTGTAATGGCTAGAAGGTGTGTGGAATATGAACTTTCAGTAAACCCTCATGGAACGTAGCCTAAGATGACTTAAAAAAAGGGTTTGATAAATTGTTGCCTTGGTAAGGGTTTCACTTTCTAAAATTTGTGGATTCAGAGATTTTAGATGTTGGTTAAAGGATGTCCATGAATATTTAGGTTTGGAAAGGTGTTTAGAGGGATGTTGCTTTTAAAAAGAGGGCTAATTGGGCCTATTAGGAAACCAGAACAGTCAGTTTTTGGGGCTTATGTTGCAAAGTGACCTATACCCATTTTGAGATATATTTTAGAACCAAAAGGGTACCTAAATCTATCAATACAGTCTTAGAAAGTTGTCTGGTTGAAAAGTTATGCTCTAGTAGACCTATTTTGAGGGCTACTAGTTGTGAGAGCAGTTTTGTGAAGAAACTTTTTCAAACTTGCTAAGCCAAGTTCTTAATGACCTTGTATTATCTTGTCATGTCAACTAAATCATTTCAAAGTGTTCTATGTGATTAATTTTTAGAGATTGAGGAGTGGAAGCAAGTTTAGAGTTTGTACTCCATGAAGGGTCAATGTAAAGATGAAGAAGAGTTTGGTGTTATAGCCCATTATTATGAAATATGTTTTGAAGAAGTTGAGTTTCTTCCTTTGTATTGCATCAAAGTGGTATCAGAGCTTAGCAAAAGGTCTAGGTAGACTATTAGTTTTGTGTTTTGTGGTTGTGTGTTTGTGGTTTTATGTAGGTTGGTGACCAAGAGACTAGGGAGAGGAACAAATAACCTAGGTGAGGCAGAGAAAGTTGAGGAAAGTATGAAGTAAGGAGAAACTTGCTTAGAGACCATCTACAAGATGGATGTGTTGAGAATACGTTTGTAGGTAGAGGAAGAAAGGAAGAAGAGAAAGAGGCAAGAGAAATTTGATAAAGAGATAGCTGAGTTGAAGCAAGAGTTGAGAAGATTTGATAAAGAGTTCTAGGAGTCCACAATGGAGATGGAGTAGATGTATAGACAAGCCACAAGTTAGTAGTTGGTAGTAAAGAAGAAAGTTGTGTGGCCTATTCAAAGGCTAATACACAAAAGAAGACACATGAAGGCATTAGAGTCAAAGATGAAGATGATAGAACCATTGATAGAAGAAATATAGCAGCCCAAACAAGAAGAAGAAGGACATGAAGAAATGAAGATAGAGATTGTAGACATTATGCAAGAGGAGGAAGTGGAGATAAAGGATGATGAGATAAAGATAAAAGTAGATCAAGAAGGGACCAAGGATGAAGTGTACATGAAGGCACAAGTAGATGAATTTAAAGCATGCGAGGAGGAGATAGCTCAGGATGGCCAAGGTAATTGTTTGATTGCATGAGTACAAGAAGGTGTAAACCTAATTGCAGATGCAAGGAAGGTTAGAAGACTTGGAGCAAGAATGATTACAAGGATGAAGCCAAGTAGTAAGGTGAAGAGAAGACCACTTAACATGAACAAGTGGAAACCAAGAGTGAAGATGAAGGTGAGATGTTTCAAGGTGCAGATCTATTGCAAGTATTGGTCTAACCGGTGTTGTCATTGATGTCAACATACTCATGTTGCATTAATGAGAAGGATTGGATGAACTGTGTGTTGAGGATATTGAGAAAATTAGTCTCAATCAGGAACAGTGAAGAACAGTGATGACATCAAGGTAAAAGTCCAAGATAGGTTGAGGATCAGAGGATATGGTTTAAAGGGTTTGTAGATATAAGTCTTGAGATGTTCTAGTCAAGTTTTTAGAGGTCCACATGAAGATCAGAAGAAGTTATGGTCACTTAAGTAGAACCGGTTCCGGCAGGTGTTTAGAGGTGACAGAGTGACACATACAGGTTCAGTGAGATCCAAAAATGCATTATCCCATTTTGAGGATTTGAAGAAGTGTTGAGAATGTCCTTATGAAGTGTGAAGTAGATTGGTTCATCGTTTGAAGGTCTGGAAGGACCTATTCCTTTGTAACAGTGATGACAGACTGTGTTCTTGAGGTTCAAGATGAAGGAGAGAAGGATTCCAATAAGCAAATGAAGTACGGATGTTCTTGGTGATTCACAAAAGCTCGTAATGATCTATGGATTGTGTCTAGTTCATATTAACGGTCCGCATTAAATTTGGAGCTTGAAATTGAAGAAATACTTCTGGATAAAGGTGTTCTTTCTATGACTGGCTAACCAGATGAATTATACATCTTGCGGATGTTCTTGTGGATATTTGCCGACTTAGATGTTTGTTCCTAAGTTGATGTCATGTATAAATAAGTGATTGCAAAGTCATTTAAAGGTGTGACTTGTGGAGATGAGTGTGTGGTAGAAAGGAAGAAAGTGAAAAGCAGAGCAGAAGGTTTGGGCTTAAATGAAACTGACTCAAGCATGGTAAAGATGCTATTTGCCAATTCAAGTATGTGATACTTATTCTTTTGTAGACAATGTGTCTCTTGTAGGTAGTGAGCCTCTTGTGAGCAGTGTGCTCGGGTAGTGAGCCCTAATTAGCATGTGCCATTTTGTTCATTCTATTCTTCTAACAGAGAATACATTCTTGGGTTAATCACCGCATGGTTTTTCCTTGAACTGGGTTTTCCACATCAAAAATCTTGGTGTCTCATGTGTTGATGTGTTTCTACTCTTGATTTGTTGCATTGTACTTTCATGGGTAATCTTGTATTATGCTGCTACTTTGCAATGTGGAGCTAAGTGTTTAAAGCAAGAGAAAGTTTTGTACAATTGATTCACCCCCCTCTTAGTTGTGTGCCCTAAATCTAACAATTGGTATCAGAGCCATTCCTCTAAAAGGAGCTTAACTACTTCAGGAGATCCAGAATGTCATCTTACAAGAAGGATAGTCTGAAGTTTGATGGAACCAACTTTGCTCTTTGGAAAGGTCACATGAAATGTCACTTGTAGTGTATGGGATTTGTGTACTGGTCCATGGTTACAAAGTCGTATGTACCTCCACAAGGTGGTCTGACAACCCTAAATGAAATCACAGATGTTGAAAACAATTTGTGGACCAAAGAGGCTCTTCTAAGTGCATTATCTGACTCAAAGCTCTCAAATGTTATTGACCTACCAACTGCCTTTGAGATTTGGAATAAACTAGAACTTTTGCATGAAGGAGACCAGTATGTTAAATGTGCAAGGTTACAGAGTCTAAAAGGGAAATTTGAAAAACTAAAGATGAGAGATGATGAAAATATTACTACTTTTATGCCAAGAGTGAATGAGCTAGTTTATGGAATTAGAGTCTTGGATGAAAATGAGATTGTTGGCAAAATTCTCAAATCTCTACCTGAATCTTACAAAATCAAGGTTGCTGCTATTGAAGAATTCAGAGCTCATACCACTATCACAAGACATCAATTCGCTGAGAAATTGGCTGCATTTGAAATGACAGAGTTTGGAGACAACCCCCCAAGACTAAATCTGCATTCAAAGCCAGTGCATTTGTTAAAGGTAAACAAAGGTTTGATCCGGGAGATAGTTCTTCAAGGAAATTATCATGGTATGACAAAGAAAAAAAAGATCTGAAAGAAGAAGTAGAAACTGCTCAACTTGAAGCCCTTATTACAAAGAGGCTGCCAAGAGGATCCGGTAAGTATGAAGGAAAATTACCTTTTAAGTGTTTTAATTGCAATAAGATTGGTCATTTTGCCTCAAGGTGTCAGAAAAGATTTTCAAGGCAAAATCCTAACAAGCCAAGGTTCCAAAAGAATTGTTACTATGTACATGAAGATGATGATAATGAAGGAGTAACAGATGATGAATCAAAGATAGGAAACAAATCCGGAAATGAATGGGTGTTCATTGCCATCAAGGAAGAAGATCCAATGCCCTCTATATTTGTCAATCTTAAGACTATGGAAAGAGTTATGGCTGCCCAAATTGAAGAGAAGGATGATTGGGTCATTGACAGTGGATTCTCTCACCATATGATAGGTGACAAAAATAAGTTTGTATATTTGGAAAGGTATGAAGGAGGAGTGGTAAAGTTTGGTGACAATTCTGCTAGTAGAATAAGAGGAAGAGGAACTATTTCTTTTGATGGAAGGAACAAAACTGGTAATGTTCTCTATGTTGAAGGCTTGAAGCACAATCTTCTCAGTGTTAGACAGCTGGTGGACAAAGGCTATGATCTCTGGTTCAAGAATAGAAAATGCAAGATCTTTGAAAGATCCGAAACAGAGATTGCATCTAGTACTCAAACTAAAGGTAATATCTTCCACTTAGTTGGCACTGGTAAAAGCTGGTTATTTGTTCAAGTTGATCAGAGCTGGTTATGGCATAGAAGGATGTGTCATGTAAATTTTGATAATATCATCAAGATAAGCAATACTCAGGCTGTAAGAGATCTTCCAAAATTGGTGAAACCTGCTAACATCTTGTGCAAGGAATGTCAGTTGGGTAAGCTGAGGAGAGTCTCATTCAAAAGCAAGGAATTGTCTTCTACCAGATTATTGGACTTAGTTCACACTAATCTTTGTGGTTCGACAAGAACTAGGAGTATTCAAGGTGATAGATACTTCATGCTGCTAATTGATGACTATTCTCGGATGATATGGGTAACCTTTCTAAAGGAGAAATCAGAAGCTCTTGAGAAATTCAAAATATTTAAGGCTATGGTAGAGAATGAAACCAGATTAAAGTTGAAATGTCTAAGGTCTAATAGAGGTGGAGAATTCACATCCAGTGAGTTCATAGAGTTCTGTGAGAAACATGGAATTAAGAGATAGCCGTCTGCTCCTAGGACTCCACAGCAGAACGGAGTAGTGGAGAGAAAGAACCGGATCATCTAGGAAGCATCAAGGACCATGATGATGGAAGCAAATGGTCCTCAGATCTATTGGAGAGAAGCTGTCAGCACTGTAGTCTATACTCTCAATCGAGTTCAAATCAGAAGCAATACTGGTAAGACTCCTTATGAACTTTGGTTTGCTATTACACCCACTGTAATGTATTTCAGAGTGTTTGGTAGCAAATGCTACATCAAGAGAGATGAAGATCTAGGCAAGTTTGATGCTAGAAGTGATGAAGGAATATTTTTGGGTTACTCTACTCAAAGCAAAGCATACCGGTGTTATAACAAGAGATTGAGAAAGATTATCAAACGTATAAATGTGAAGGTTGATGAAGGAATTGAAAAACCCTCAAGGTTTTATGAATATGATGAAGATGATCAGAATAATGCTCTGATTCAAGATGCATAAGTCCCTCCTGAAAAACATATTCAAGGTAATCCGGTAAGTCAGGAAGAAGAGATAAGTTTCAATGAGCCTGATCAAGAATTAGAAATACAAGAAACCCCCAAAGTCCCAAGGTATGTAAGACTAAACCATTCTGAAGATCAGATCATAGGTGACAAAAGCAAAGGTGTACAAACAAGAAGAAGAATTTCTCAAAATTCAGATGAGTACTGTCTGATTTCAAAGATTGAACCTAAAACAGTAAATGAATCTTGCAAAGATCAAAACCAGACTAAGGCAATGGAGGAAGAACTGATGCAAATTGAGAAAAATCACACTTGGGGTATTATTCCCAAACCTAGAAACAAGAATGTGATTAGAACCAAATGGGTCTTCTAGAGAAAATTGAATGAAGTTGGTGAAGTAATAAAAAATAAGGCCAGATTAGTTTCCAAAGGTTACTCTCAAATAGAAGGAATTGATTTTGAAGAAACTTTTGCTCTGGTGGCAAGAATTGAAACAGTTAGATTATTCCTTGCCCTTGCTGCCTTCAAGGATTTCAAGGTATATCAGATGGATGTCAAGTCTGCCTTTCTAAATGGTAACTTGGAAGAGGAAGTGTATATAGAGCAACCGGATGGATTTCAATTGTCAGATCATGGTGATATGGTCTACAAGTTGAAGAAGGCACTATATGGATTAAAGCAAGCCCTAAGAGCCTGGTATGAAAGATTGGACAAGCATCTTTTGAAGATTGGTTTCAACAAAGGTACTACTGACAGTAACTTATATTTCAAAATTGATCATGAAAACATCTTGATTGTTGAAGTATTTGTTGATGATATCATCTTTGGAGGAAGAGATAGTATGTGTAAAACTTTTGCAAATCAAATGAAAAGTGAATTTGAGATGTCTATGCTTGGTGAAATGAATTTCTTCTTGGGTCTGTAAATTACTCAAACAAAGAAAAGAATCTTCATTTCTTAGACCAAATATGTGAAAGAACTGTTGAAGAAATTTGGGATGGAAGATTCAAATCCAATGAATACTCCCATGGCAACTAGATGTAAGTTGAGAAAAGATGATGACTCTCCTAAGGTAGACCAGACAAAGTACAGATCAATGATTGGAGGATTGTTGTATCTCACTCAAACTAGACCAGATATTATGCAAGTTGTTGGTCTTGTTGCTAGATTCCAAGCTGATCCTAGAGAATCCCATGTCATGGCAATCAAGAGGATCTTTAGATATCTAAAAGGGACGGTTAAGTATGGTCTGTGGTATCCTAGAGATCATAATTTCTCTCTTCATGCATATACAGATGCTGATTGGGCAGGAGATGTGGATGACCGGAAGAGTACCAGTGGTGGCACTTTCTTTTTGGGAAAGAGATTGGTTTCTTGGCTAAGAAAGAAATAAGAGGCAATATTCCTATCTACAACTAAAGCAAAATACATAGCAGCAGCAGGTAGTTGCACTCAAGTTTTGTGGATGAAGCAGATGCTAAGAGATATTAAAGTAGTGTATGAGGCGCCTATCACAATCTTCTGTGATAATTCAAGTGTAATAAATATTTCTAAGAATCTAGTGTTGCATTTTAAGACTAAGCATATATCTATCAAGTTTCACTTTTTGAGAGAGCAAGTGAACAAGGATGAAGTCATACTGGAGTTTGTGCCCTCCAAGGACCATATTGCAGATATCTTTACTAAACCTCTTCCCAAGGAATCTTTTGAGTATCTCAGGAAGAAGTTAGGGGTTATTGACCCTCCATTGATGAACTAGGATGCACTAATGTGCATCAGTCTAGTGGATATCACAGTCATATCTTGTGATCTAGATTGATGACGAGGAGCTGCTACTCAGGGGGAGCAGCAGGTATAATTCTGAAGTATTGTAGTTGCAAGTATGAGCCCTTTGCCATTGATGTCAAAGGGGGAGAGAAGACATGTGAAAAACAAGTGGTTGATGATCAAAGGGGGAGCAGTAAAGGAAGAGAAGACATGTGAATAGTTGTTGTTGATAGGGGGAATTGTGACAGTAAGGAGAAGTTCTTGTCTTGATGGTTTTTCACATCATATGTTGCCATCAATCACAAAGGGGGAGATTGTTGCAAGTATGGGTCTAACTAGTGTTGTCATTGATATCAACATACTCATGTTGCATTAATGAGAAGGATTGGATGAGCTATGTGGTGAGGATATTGAGAAAATTAGTCTCAATTAGGAACAGTGAAGAACAATGATGACATCAAGGTAAAAGTCCAAGATAGGTTGAGGATCAGAGGATACAGTTTAAAGGGTTTGTAGATATAAGTCTTGAGATGTTCCAGTCAAGTTTTTAGAGGTCCACATGAAGATTAGAAGAAGTTATGGTCACTCAAGTAGAACTGGTTCTGATAGGTGTTTAGAGGTGACAGAGTGACACAGATAGGTCTGATGAGATCTGAAAATGCATTATCCTATTTTTTGGATTTGAGGAAGTGTTGAGAACATCCTTATGAAGTGTGAAGTAGATTGGTTCATGTTTGAAGGTCCGAAAGGACCTATTCCTTTGTAACAGTGATGACAAACTGTGTTCTTGAGGTTCTGGATGGAGTGAAGGATTCCAGTAAGTAGATGAAGTGTGGATGTTCTTGGTGATTTAGAAAATCTTGTGGTGATCTATAGATTGTGTCCAATTCATGTTGATGGTCTGCATTAAAGTTGGAGCCCGGAATTGAAGAAATACTTCTGGATGAAGGTGTTCTTTTTGTGACTGGCCGACCGGATGAATTATACATCTTGTGGATGTTCTTGTGGATGTTTGCTGACTTAGATGTTTGTTCCTAAGTTGATGTCATGTATAAATAAGGGATTGCAAAGTCATTTCAAGGTGTGACTTGTGGAGATGAGTGTGTGGTAGAAAGGAAGAAAGTGAAAAGCAGAGCAGAAAGTTTGGGCTTAAATGGAATTGACTCAAGCATGGTAAAGATGCTATTTACCAGTTCAAGTATGTGATACTTATTCTTTTGTAGATAGTGTGTCTCTTGTAGGTAGTGAGCCTCTTGTGAGTAGTGTGCTCAGGCAGTGAGCCCTAATTGGCATGTGCCATTTTGTTCATTCTATTCTTCTAACAGAGAATACATTCTTGGGTTAATCACCCCATGGTTTTTCCCTTAACTTGGTTTTCCACGTCAAAAATATTGGTGTCTCATGTGTTGATGTGTTTCTTCTCTTGATTTGTTGCATTGTGCTTTCATGGTTAATATTCTATTATGCTGCTAATTAACAATGTGGAGTTAAGTGTTTAAAGCAAGAGAAAGTATTGTACAACTAATTCCCCCCCTCTCAGTTGTGTGCCCTAAATCTAACAAGATCATCAAGGAGGACCATGCAAGGATGAACACCAGTTGTAAAAACCAATCCAAGTGGACTTGGATTCTTTATTTGGCTGGGAGTTTGGTGCAGGAGCACCTTAGCAAGTACATGCCTCCATGAGGCAATATTGAGTATTATGTTCAATTTTTTTGTTTTAATGTTGTAATAAGGTCTAATAGACCATTTTGAAGATGTTCTAGATCCTAGGGGGTTATTTGAGTTCCATTTTTCAAGGATTGTAAAAAATTGTCAAAATATTGTAATGTTGTCAATGTAAAATTAGGAAGTTGAAGGGTAAAATTAGTTTAGAAGTTTAAAAGTTAGTCAGAAGTGGTTGTAATTTGTTGGAAAAGAGATAAATAGGACCTCTTGTATCATTTTAAAGGAGAGGATTTGGTATATGGGAGATAAAACAATAAAGAACTCCGTGTTTTCTTTGAAAATTTTGTGTTTTTTCTGTTAAAACTGTTGATAAAGTCACTTGTACAGATTTTTACCGATAGATAATGACCTAAACCCTACTTTATTTTATGTATCATTGAACTAACTTTCATTTTAACTTGGTTTGGTTTGATTTTGTTAAATTTGAAGAAAGTTATTGAGGTTTTACTACAGGCAGGTCTATAACCCTGTTTTGGGGTTTTGAGGCACTAAAAATGCATTTATGATCATTTCCTTCGATGGATCAGTCTAAAACTTAGTGAAATGAGGGATATTAAGAAAAATTATATGTTAGAATGGTTTTTATGAGTAGGGAAGGTGAGTTGAGTGGGTTTTGTGTGATGCCATACGGCAGATTTGTAAGGTTTTGGCTTGAAAGGTGATGGCAAAGAGTGAGAGTTTGTATAAAAGTTATTGGTAAAGGGTTTGAGAAGGTTCAGATAGTGTAGGAAGACATATTTAAACATGTTAGAGGTATTGTAAAGGCTGGAAGGTGTGTGGAGTATGAACTTTCATAAACCCTCATGGAACCTAGCCTAAGATAGCTTAAAAACAAGGGCTTGATAATTTGTTTCCTTGGTGAGGGTTTCACTTTTCTAAAATTTGTGGATTCAGAGGTTTTAGATGGTGGTGAAAGGATTTCCATGAATATTTATGGTTGGAAAGGTATTTAGAGGGGTGTTGCTTTGAAAAAGAGGGCTAATTGGGCCTATTAGGAAACTAGAACAGCCAGTTTTTGGGGCTTGTGTTGCAAAGTGACCTATACCCATTTTTAGATATATTTTAGAAGAACCAAAAAGGTATCTAATTCTATCAATATAGTCTTAGAAAGAGGTCTGGTTCAAAAGTTATGCTCTAGCAGACCTATTTTGAGGGTTACCAGTTGTGAGAGCAGTTTTGTGAAGAAACTTATTCAAACTTTCTAAGCCAAGTTAATAATGACCTTGTATGATCTTGTCATGTCAAATATATCATTTCAAAGTGTTCTATGTGATTAGTTTGTACATATTGAGGAGTGGAAGCAAGTTTAGAGTTTGTAGTCCATGAAGGGTCAATGTAAAGATGAAGAAGAATTTGGTGTCATAGCCCATTATTATGAAATATGTTTTGTAGAAGTTGAGTTTCTTCCTTTGTATTGCATCACAAATGAAGATAACAAGGTCTGGATAAACCATCACAATCAAATATAAACAAAGTGTCACCCTTTTCAATTAATAGAAAATCATCAATAAATATACACAATCTTTGAAATTGCACTGTACAACACTGCATGACTAGATATTAGCCACTAAACAAGGAAGGAGGGAACAACGTCAGGCTATCCTCAAAATTTTCTTCCATACAATAATGACTCTACATAAGTACCAAGAATTATTAAATGCATCCAAGAAAACATACTCAACAAGAGGAGGCACAAAGCATCTAATCCTCTACCTGACAACTCAACTAGGTGTGTAGATGAAAACATGATATCTGTACAAGTGTCCCTATCACCTTCTAGCCACACATCAACCATCCAAGGATACATGCATAGAGAAAGTTACTATAACTAGACATGGGCGACAACATAAACCAGAGATCCCAGTGCTACAACCCTACTCTGATACCAAATGTAACATCCCGCCATGGAACTCTAGAGAACAACACAATTATGCTATACAAGCAGAACAATTTCTTTTTAAATGAAAGAAATAATAAAGTAATGTTTAACATATCTATACATATCAATGAACTAAGTATTATTCTCTAGGATTCCATCGCTACATTACTAAGAAAACTATTAACATGATCTCATACACATCATTATTTAACTAACTTCATTAGTTTATCCCAAAATTTATGGCATTAAATCAAAAAATTAATCAACAGGATGATGTATATATATATAATTTTTCCTTACACATGAGTACTTCATTACATTGTTACACTATCACCTTCCTGATTACATTGGAATACATACATTATGTCTTAACTAATAAATAAGGCTAGTACATGAGTATAAATAATTGTCTCGATAAATTGGTACAAGATCTAGAATCTATCACATGAGAACATCCTTCTCGCACATGAACAATGGCAAGGAAAAACCAATGGAGATAAAGCACATCCACTTGACAATGTGGAACCCTAAGGTCCACCCCCCGTGCTAGGAGATAACATAAGGTCCCACTACCAAAAATAGTCAGGTAGACAGTAGACTATAAGGAACAAGGATTACATATGACATCAACAACTCAGGTCAATTTTACAAGCAACTCAATCATCATTTCCAGAGACAATCACATAATGAATGGGGAGTACACACTAGGGAATGCTAGGCTACAATAGGGAGAGTGTCATCGCATGGTCCTGACATGGGTTACCCTAGCTGTCTCTCACTAGATGTTGGCACCCATCTATGGTTACCCTGGAAGTCTCTCTCTAGACACTAGCCCCATAGGGTGACACATGCAGAACCAACATTCCTTTCGTGAGGACAAGGAAGTTTATTTTGCCAACCAAGTATTCTCATCCCATGCTTAGTCTAAACAAGTACTACATGCATGGGTGAGGAATCCAGTTATCTTATTTAGTGTGAAAACTACCCAGCCCCCTTAATTCATTTATTATTAAGTTATCACTTGATTACAAACTTTTAATGGGTCACTCTAGTAGCCACTTTAGCCCCTGCCCCACATTGAAAGCCACTCCCCTACCTGCATCTCGAAAACCCTATCCATCAAGCATAGCAATTTTCATCATACCAACAATTATACATGAATAATGCAAGGCATTAACCTTCTTGCATATCAACTTATTCACATGGACAAATTCACAGTACATCACCCATGGCTTCCAAATGACGCAATCCATAAACAATGTACTCCTTTTACATTTACCAATGTCTCTCCATTTACAGAATACAACACAATACTTTATTACATGCTCAATACAATAATGAACCACAGCATCAATGAAGGACATTTAAAACATAGCATGTACATGAAAATAAGACACAATATCATATGCCTCTAGAAACTAAACCTTGATAAATTACACATAGCCCTATTATGACCACTGATATGACTTACACAAGTTTCACTTACATTTTGAATTTAAACTCACAATAAACCAATTTTTAAAAAGTAATACTTATAACTTAAATCTCAAATACATTGTTTAGAAATCCAATACAAATCTATCATTAAAAATTCCAACTTAAAAAAACCATCATAATAAAATTGATTAAATATCATCAACATTAATATATCAATTCTCATTTAATCACATTAAACAAATACATGAAATATGATACATTTCTTAATCCTAAACCTTTTATATATATATATATATATATATATATATATATATATATATATATATATATATATATATATATATATATAATTATACCTTGATCACTATATATGTTTATCAAAACAATGGAGTGTTCATAAAATCTATAAAATCTCATTTATTAGTAATTGTATATTTTGTTTATAGCTTAGTGTATAAGGTTAGTTTAGTTTGCACAGAGCTTCCCCTCATAATTCAAAGGGAGGTTTTATGTCACACACTATTTTCTTTTATGTTGTCCTGGAAAAAAAAAAACAAAGTAAAAGCCTAACAATCTTAGAGCATAGTACAACATAATAAAGTATGTAAATATAAGCAAAAAGCATCAACAACACTAATAATGAGAATATACCAGCAACTTGTCCTAGAGAAACGTAGTTTGGAGAAAAGCTCCAGAAGAGTGAAGTGGCGTTCCTCCACAAGCCACTACCTCCCTTGAGTTGTTACAATGCCTTTCTTGCTTAAAACAAGACTTGAAAGGGCTTCTTCCCTAAAACAGCAATGTATTATGCCACACAACTTCCAAGGTTCTCATAGACTCCCTAAACCTATGTTACACTCTCAAAGACTCATAGATTGCCAGAAGCAAGTCTTTTCAATCAATCTTTTGAAACAACACTAAGGAATACCCTTTAAGGACTTCTCTTAGGGGCTTTATAAGGAAAGTTACAAATGAATTTAAGAAATAATTATAGTGACAAAGAAATTGAAAGAAATCTTTCCAACACATTTTGAAGCTCTCAGACCATATAGACTTTGTCTATCATTTCTGTAACTGTTTGATCACAGTCAAACATGTTCTGCTTGTCTAGTTTCTATCAGGGACAATTTCAACTATTGTCATACTACTAGGACATGTTTGAGTATAGTCAAATGGAAACCTATCAATTTTTCCTTTCCTTCTATCATATCCAATTATCTGTCCAGTCAGACCCTCCAGTTACTTTTTCCTCTAGTTTTTTTGAGAATCAGCTTCTACAACTGAACTTATGTATCATTTTAAGATTGAGATTTCAATGTGGTTTAGGTATTAGTGTGCTTTAACTTACTTTGAAATAAATCACATAAATAGAATGCAATTTTCATAACAGACATGTGATATTTTAAGAATATTAATTATGATAGATGCATGGTAGGAATAATGAAGGGAATAGTGAATGAATTTGTTTAGACACTGGAAAGCTTCATTGCAAGGAATAGATTTGTTGAAAAGGCTTTAGAAACTTTCAAACAAATGCAATAGTTAAGCATAGACAGGGCACGCGATCTGGCTAAGAGGACTGCCTCAAAGAGATGTCGTCCCAAAGAAAGCAATGATTGTAGGATATTTACAAAATGGATTTGTTGAAAAAGACTTTAAAAACTTTCAAGCAAAAGCAAATCGTAGGATAAACCAGTCTCTGCAATCTTCGCCACATCTACCCAGTTGGAGTGCATGACCAGACATATTTAGTGGATGAGAGATGATCATACATCGATCACAATTGATACCCTTATTGTATTACACCTACAAAGATGATTATGTGTGCATGGTTGACCAAATTGCTCGGTATTGGGTGATCTAGAAGACACCCTAAACTTTGTCATTGAAATGCTAGGAAATCTATTGTGGCTTTGTGGATGTGTTTCTTAATAAAGGTATTAGATATTTTCTCTAAAATATCATTGCAGCTCCCTATTTCAAACATAATTGGATCTTTACTAGATGAATGAATCAAATGTCCTCTCACTAAATTGGCCTTGTACTTCAAATGGTTTATTTTCTCAGACTTGTCATTACTAAACCACCCATCATCATTATTTTGTATGCCTCTTTCATTCTTATCAATTTCTATGACCTCATTACCATGTTCTATGTCATGCAAGAGAAACAATCTTTTGTCATAAATGGCATAGAGAATATCATGTCATGGAACGCAATGACTGCAAGATATGCTCTAAACGAATATCAAGTCAATGCAATTACTATATTCTAGGGTTCACACAAAATGGATTTCTTGAAAAGGCTTTAAAAACAATTAGGCAAATGCAATTGAGAGGCTTACAAACAGATTCAACAGCCTGGCCTGAGATCTAGGCGCATGATGAATGGCTATCTCTCTGGCCGAATCGAATGCAAAATTGGATGCCTCAGAAAATATTCTCTTAGAACACAATGATAATAGGATATACACTCAATGAAATTGTTAGAAAATCCATAAATCTTCCAAGAAAATGTATTTGGCAAGATTACAGCAATTTCATCAGCCTTGCTAGGGTTCTGCCAACCCATGTTGTTTTAAAAAAATTGAAATGATTCAAGGACATCACCTGAGATTTATTTATCAAATCAAAACCCTAAATTCTATATGACTGGGAAGATCATAGGTGGAGATAATATAAGAGGATCTATTGAAATGGTTTCAGAAAATCTCAAACATAAATTATCGACATGAAAAGAAATTTAATTAAAGCATATTCACAACATTTCTTTCAAGAGATTAGAAATTAACTGTAGAATATGATGGAACCTGGATTCCAATTGCTTGACTGGCTAATGGATTGATATTGCTCTTAGATCCTAACCTACAACTCTAGCCTCCTCCAAAGTCCATCCCCAATCAATCCTCTAAATTTCTTTCTTAGAGAGAGATCCTCCCCCATTTTTCCAAATCCTTCCTCCACCATTTTAGGAGGCTTGACACATGATCCAATGGCCACTTTATGACAACTGTTTCCTCTTTATTAAATTTATAACAATGCAACCTATATCTCATTTAGAACCATGAAATTTTATTTTTATTTTTATTTTTTTATTATATTAATGTTAAACTATATATTTATTTTATCATAAGTTATAAATTTTATATATATTTTTTCATATTAATTAATTTAATGATATTCCCATTAAATTATTTATATTTAATAAAATAATTCCACCCCTTTACATTTATTAATCTCCATAAATTGTTTATTCAACTTTAGCTTGCAATTAAATTTATTTTATTGTGGCAATAAACTAAGTATAAATCAACACTTCTAATTAATAACCCAAATGCTAACAATACCTTACCATTATGCATAGTCAGAAAACAAGACCAGAACAATAGAGACAAACTGTCCTACCCAACTGACGACAATGACTGAATGCAATATTGGATACCCATCCTCTTCAAGGATGATGACAACTAGGGACCTTATGTGAACTCCGTTTAGCAAATTTCCATTGGTTAAGGCATGCTCAGTCCTACTAATTTAGGTGGAGTCGATACCTAATACCTGCAACCTACAGTAAACAACACGTTAGAACATGTATATATATAATTATTTAATCAAACGCACTGTGAGAGGAAGTCGCAATGTAGCAGGGTACTCATGAATGAGTAATGTGACAATGTTCCTTTCATAAAGACACATCAAACAAGTAACTACATTACACATCACAATCATGATCAAATAACAGATAAAGCTCAAAATTAAATTAATCCACATCTAGTATGTCCATAAACCAGTCATAGCATAAACATATACACTAGTAATTAAAGCATCATCAAGTGTCATCATAGCAGTAGGTCTATTATCAACTAGGTATCATCATAACAGTGAGTAGATACCATCAACAACATGTCATAACATCTATTCCTAGTAGAATAGCTATCAGTTTGATGGAAAGAAAAATGAGGTGCACAAATTGTCTCTTGTTACAGAAATTCCTTCCAAGATTGATGCATTTTGAGAGCTTTTGATGGCCCTCCCGAGAGCCTCAACCATTAATATGAAAAGAAACAGAGAGATTGGATCCCCCTATCTTAATCCTCTAGAGGCTTCAAAGTACCCTTCAGGTGAAGCATTGATCAAAATAGAGTACCGAGGTCCCGAAATGCATTCAAAGATCCAGCTGATCCATTGTCTACTGAAGCCAAGGGCTTCCAAGACCATACATAGGAATCTCCAATCCACCTTGTTGTAGGATTTCCTAATATCCATTTTTATAAGCATTCTAGCTTCCCTAGTATTTTTAAGAGTGTGGATTACCTATTGAACAATGATAACACCATCCAGTATGAATCTACCAGGGACAAACCATGTCTATTCCTTTGAGACGATGTTGGAGAGCAATGGTTTGAGCCTATTAGCTAGGACCTTGGTCAAGATCTTGTAAAGGGTATTACAAAAAGAAATTAGTATGAAATCTTCCAATTTTGTGGCCTTCTCTTTCCTTGGGATGAGTACAATAAATGTATTATTAACCTCTTTGAGCAGGTTCCCCAAATTCCTAGCATCTTCCAAAGCATCAATTAGTTCTTGACCAAAAAATTTCCAACAAACTCATGGAAGCCGGTTGGGAAACCATCTAGACCAGGTGCCTTTTCAGGCTGTAACTACTTGAGTGTCATTTCTACCTCTTCTAAGGAAAATTTAGAATTTAAAGCCTTATTTTGATCCTCATTGATCAGCTTCGGAATGTACTGAAGTAATTTTTGTTGAGCATCGAGATTGAAACATTCCCAATTATTCAACAAGGCTAAGTAAAAATCCACAATTTTATTTCTGATTTCTTTGTGTCCTCCATTCAAGATCCATTCTCAAGATTGAAACTTAGAATTTTGTCAATACCCCTTCCCTATTTTGTAATATTGTGGAAATATTTGGTATTCTTATCTCCAGCTTCAATCCAGTTTTCTCTAGATTTCTACTTCCAGAAAATCTCCTCTTTAGAAAGCACATCTTCATATTTCCTCAAAAGATCTTTCTCCTTTAGATAGTTGTCCTGAGATATTCCATTCTTGATAACTTCCTCATTTAGCTTGGCCAATTCTTCTTCAATTCGTTCTTTTGTTTTGAAGATATTCTTGAGATGGTCCTTATTCCAGTCTAACAATCTATGTTTTTAATGCTTTAATTTAGAGATGAAGAAGAATAATTTCACACCTTCAAAAGATTCTTTGTTCCACCAACCTTGCACTAGGTCCCAAAAGTACTCATCCTTGAGCCACATATTTTCAAACTTGAAAGGAGGCCTTCCAGGCCTCACATCCCCTAAATTGGTGAGCATGATGGGAAAGTGATCCAAACCTCAGTAGGGGAGAATGTTGCCTTTCAAAGTATAAGGAAAGGATATTTGGTTCCCTCCAAAGAAAATTCTATCCAATTTCTCCACAATGTTACTAAAAACCAAATGCCTGTTGTTCCATGTGTAAGCATCTTTTTCGAGGTCGAGCTCAATCAGGTTATTCCTTAATACCCATTCACTGAAATGCTTTTGTGACTAACCAAGTCTGGATATACCACATCTCTTATCCTGGCTATAGAGGATGGCATTCAAGTCTTCTCCAATAATTCTATGAGGATAGGAGTGTATCGACATAAAAGTGTCTAAATCTACCCAAAGATCTCATTTCCTGATGCAAGAAACTAGTTCATACACATTGATTGATATAAATTGTGAGCTCGATGCCAAGTTCCCAACCTTACCCCCAATCCAATGTTTCCCAGCCTCTAGTGGTTCAAAGTTCACAATAGTCGAGTTCCATATGATTGTCAGCCCCCCAAAGCACCTTCTCATTGAACAAAGATAGTTCCCCAATGCTTGAAGCAATTTGTAAAATCTTCCATTTCATTAGAATTTAGTTTAGTTTCTTGGAGTAAGATGATCTCTACCTTGGTCAAGCTAATCCTCTGCTTAACTAGACATCTTTTGTTAGGGGCATTTAAGCCCCTAACATTCCATGATAGGAGGCTCATGACACCTTGGGAAGGGGAGTACCCTTCTGATGCAGAGTCAAACGCAACGGGAGCTAACTAACAGGAAGGAGGAGCCAAATATACAAACAGCATGATAAAAATCCCTATCGGCTCAGCATCATCATCATATTTCCTAAAAACACTAGCAGCATCATCATATTTCGGTCGAGCACAATTATCCTCCTGCCGACTACTGTTCACCTCCTCCGCCTGTCGCCTATCATCATCATCATGATACTCAACGGGTGCAAACATCCTCCTGTTGCACTGTTCATCGAGCGCCAAACACTATCGGCATCATCATGATATGCGACACCACCTTCGTTAGCAGGATATCAAATATCCGGTTGCTCCAAATATCCTGATGACGACAACTTCAGCACCTTCCCTTCGATGCTCCGATAGCAGACGACACAAGCAACAGCATCATGATATGATTTATCTGGTTCCCTCGAAACCTCCTGATGATGTTAATACAACTTTCTGCCTACGCCGATACCTAACCACTTAGCGACAACAGGATCAACATGCATAGAGTGATATCTCAATATCCTGATGACGATGACGTCATATCCTGATGACGATGACATCACATAATATCCTGATGACCTCTTCAACACTTAGTCAAAAAAACTGAACTTTCACACCCGCGTCTGCTAGTGATATGCGGATGATGAGCACCCCCGAGAGATGATCCTGACTGCGATATATACACGGAGTATATATCTGACTTAAAACATCCTGATGCACTTGCAACATGCAAACTTCAATAGTTTTATGACCTGATCCTGATGGCGATGCATTCGCAGATGACGATGCGGCTCGTTCCGACTGGAAACGTACATGCAGACTCCTGTATATCCGTCCGCTGCATGTAAACACTCGAAACCGCTCTATTACACAAAGACAATATGACGACTGGGCCGGATCACCTTCAAACCAAAATCTAACAGCTTATCTTTCTATACCTAGCACATGAGGATGCTAGGCTGATTCACAGCATGCTCCTAACTGATCTCTTGAACAATGCAATGCATAAACAGAAAACACAAATGCAAACTAAGCTATAATACAGGACCATTCCACCGATTCGCAGGATCAACCGGTGGAAGGGTTGAAAGTACCCATCAACTTGCGAACAGAAAGGAAATCAAAACAGATACAACTGATACAATCAGATAATGCAAATGATGAGATCTTATTCAATTGAAATTCAAATGTCCTGCTTCTACAATTCTGCTTCACAATGTCTGGACTGATCACCAGTACAACATACCACCAATACTACTCTCCTGAACATAACATCTATCAATACCAATATATCTAAACCCTAACAGATCGAAGGTATATATAGCAAAGTACTTCGAGTACTACCAACTCACTTCCCAGCGGCTGGGAGCTTCCAAGCGGCTGGGAGAAGGACAGCTTAGACTACCTTATCCCGATCTCTAACTGCTTACACATACTCCTAGGCTGAACTAATACATAGCATCGGTCCAATGGACCTTATTACATGATGAAGTCAAACGTACTAAAAATAGACTATCCTGTCATCATGCGGACAATTATCCTATATCCTGATCATGTACGGGTGCTCCTGCACCACCTTCCCTGCTTCCATTAGAGTTGTAATTTTGAGTTGACCCTTTGCTTCCCCATTCTTGGACCTTATCTCATTCAAAGACTTCCTTCCTACTTTTTTGGTTGAATTGATCCTATAGTCCAGTTTGGACTTGTTAGAAGGGATTTGCTGAATACCTAACCTAACCTGCCCCATCTTTGCATTGTTATCTATGAACAAAAGAGCATTCTCTTGACCCTCTATCTCATCTTCCTCCAATAGCTCCTAAAAAAGAGTTTTCTTATTTTCTTCTACTTCTGGGTTAGGAGAAAGACCCTTATAGTGGATCCTAGTCTCTTGTCCTGAGATCCCAAGGAATTCACAAATTGAATTTAACTTTGAGATCTTCTTATCTCCCCTGAACCACTCTGCCTCTTTTGCTAGAGTCGACTCAAGCATTGTAAACTTCACTTCAATCTCTTCCTTGTCCAACTTTGGAGAAATTGCTACCTGAGGGTTCTTAGTTTCTCTGATGCCTTCACTCACCATTCCTTCTAGATGTTGACTGATGTCTCTTTGAAGGATTTCAACTTCTTTCAATAACTAGATAAGTTCCTCTTCTGTATGCATTGTCAAAATAGGATTCATGGGGGGAGAGGGGATTGAATCACACTCCTTTCTTAGGATTGGATTGATGTCACCTAATTCACCTAATTTGAGATTAACCCCTTCAATTTGTGCATCGTCAAGACTCTCTTTTGTCAAGCCTGCATTATTTCTTTTCTATGCTTCCCCTTGTGTTGACTCCACCCCATCCTTTGAGCTCTCCAAATTAGAGATTTCCAATGGTTGACACTTGTCCCATGCCTCTAACACCAAACATCCTTCTTTTATGAATCTCCTATAGAGACATTTCCAAATTTTCTATCCCAAAATCTTTGCCACTTTTTGATAGAAGCTACCAAAGGCCATAAGAATTTCCAACTCTTTGTAGACCCTGACATTCACATCTATTTCAACAAAGATGTTCAGCTTCAAGTCCTCCTTACCATTCAGGAAGTCTTCATCTATTCCCAGACAAGAGCCCAGTGCATCCCCAATCTTAACTAGAACGTCCATACTCCATTACTCCATCGGAAGACCTTCTAATGTAATCGATGTTGGGATCTTCCTTATTGCATACTTCTAGGGATCAAAATTTGGGGTCTAATTTATGCAATGGAAACTAGAGCCATTGAGGAGGATAGGGTTTTCATATAGGATTTCATGTTTTAGGTTCCTATCAAGACATTCGATAAGAAAAAAGGAGTTTGGGAGTGGATGAATACATACCCTGCCCTCGAAAGATCATCTCCACCACTCCATGATCTCTTTCTTGGGGCATCCTTCACTGCACCATTTTCCTATCTTTTAGCTAATTCACCAATGGGGCAATGAATTCCGTCGGAAGCTCAAAGAGCTTTCTGCCTCTTTGCCTCAAATTTCCTTGTGCCCTAAACTTCCCCTTTGCACCTCCAAATTGCCTCTAGCACCCAAACCCTTTATTGTCCCTATTCTGTATAGTGGACTACCCTGAGGGTGGAAGCTCTTCTTTTTGTCCAACCCTACCACCTCCTAATGGTATCGCATTGGCTCCCATGAGAAAGGGGAGAGTTCCTGTAGAATGTATCCCTGTCTTGTTTGAGTACTACTACCACTTCAAAGGATTCCACTTTCTTGTGATTTCCTCTCTTCCTACACTTCTTTAACCACTGTGTGCTTGGTGTCACTATCTTCTTATATATTTTCTTATTTTATGATTATAGATTGTCTTTAATTAATTATAGCTAAGAAATATCTTTTTACAAATAATTTTTATACAAATAAAAATGTTTGTAAATTCTTCCATTTATTATTATTTCCTTTAAAAACATACTATTTAAATAATCATTTTAATATTTATTTGTAATAATTTTCTTCTATCTCCCTTATTAATGGGGATGGTGGTGATAAGGCCAAAAGAAGATGATTGGAGTCAAAGTGGACTACACCTAAGCAGGGGTGGATGAAAAATAACTTTGATGGAGCCTCAAGAGATAATCTAGGAGATTTAGGTGTGGGATACCTCATTAAGGATTGGAGAGGATTAGTAGTGAGTAAGGTTTCAAAGCGTCTAGAGCCTAGAACTAATAATTCCAATGCTGAGTTTCAAGCATTGATTTTGGGATTACATTTGAGTGAGAAGTCAGGACTAAGAAAGATATAAATAGAGGGAGACTCTCAATTGGTGGTAAATGTAGTTAGGAGAAGGGATATTAAAAATTGGAGAATTAAGTTGTTATTAGAGGAAGCATAATCTCTTTTAAAATTTTGGAAGAGTTTACCATCAATCATGTGTTTAGAGAGTGTAATAAGGAAGTGGATATAGTGGAAAATGAAGCCATAGATTTGGAGGAAGATTTAGTGGTGGTTTGAATTCATTCTCTAGTAGGCTTTATTGTCGAGCAGACTGATACTCATTTTAGAGAGTTGGGAATTAATAGACTCCTGCAAATAGTTGGTAGAAGGATGAGTCTTGTCATAGAAGGGTGTAGAATAAAGGGAATGGTTAAATTCTATGTTCACTATTCTTTAATCATTATAATAGGTGTCTATGAAGAAACTAAGTGGAGCAGAATGGATACTCCTATAATGTTGAAGGGAGTTAAAAAGACAATGGTGTTATGTGGAGGGATCTCTAAATAGAGAATGATGAAAATCTTCAAGCCAAAGACCAATATAGTTTTATTTTCCATAGAATGTATTTTAAGAGATAAATACATGAAGGAGGAAAACATGTATATGCTAAAGTCTAATGTTGTGGTCTTGTTTGTTAGATCCCTATTAGATATTGGGGAAATAAAGGAGTACATTGTTGACATGGTTAGTGAATTCATGTTTAACTATTAGGTAGTGGGATTTGAGGAAGTGTTGGCAGTGGAAAGACTAGATGTAGGGATTCGATTGCCGGTGGATTTTCATAGGATTAACAAATATGGAGACAATGTTGAATGTCATTCTTTTATGAAGGTTTCAAGAGCTAGTGTGGAGTAGGAAAGGAAGCATAAGGCTGCAATGGGAGCAGGGTTTTTGAATAAATTGATGGAAAAGATAGAAGGGTTCGAATGGATGTAGGACTTTCTCAATCACTATTACTAGGTGGACTTGGATGCTTGAATGGGAATGGTGGTTATTGTAGTTTGTTGTTTTTGTTATATAGTTGATATTGTAGATACCCGATTATAATTGATGATATAAAAGGATGTATTTGGATAATATTTCAGTCTATGTTAGTAGAAAGTTTGAATGACATGTCTAGGTAGAATTGAAAACCTAGGTTTTTAAACTTTGTTATAATATAGAGGATTGTAAAAAATTTATGTAATATTATATTATTGTTAAAATTAATATAAAAGGGAACTGCCCCCTAGGTGGTAGTTTACTTTTAAAAATTCTTCTATCTAATATTGATTTTTTAATGAATATTCCCTATTAAACATTATATTAATAAAATAAAAATAGTACAATATTCACACAAAAAGGTAGGGTGTTCAAAAGGAACACCAACAAAATATACTAGGATAAAGTCCTAAAGAAAGACAAATAAATAAAAGGTCCAAGCCCATAGAGTACTAAGCAGCTAATGCAATGCCAACAAAGGGTGGATCCTAATCATTAGGTTTTCCCTACAAATCTCTAGGAGCAACATCATCAATTAACTCCCAACCAATGAGAGTGCCTTCTTCTTTAGGAGTCTCCTCTGTAGGCTAGTAAGGATGAGCTAGAGAAATGACAAGTTGAAGATGAGGAAACTCTCTAGTGTCTAGCTAGCCAACCCCTCCATACCTAGGGGAGGAATCAAAGGGTGGCTTGGAAGGCTAGGACCATCCTCCACATGTAGAAAGTCCCTATAATTATTAATCTAGGGACCATGAGAGTGAGATTCATTGTCACCATGGTCATGTCTAGTAGAATGGATGTGCCCACACCAACAACCTTTTGGAGAGGTAGAGTTATGTGGAACCTTGCAAATAGTGTAGGGGGCATTATCCTAGTGGTCTAGTAGGTCCAAGAGATGAGAAACCTCCAATGAAACTTTACTAGATTGCACCTAGATCTACATAAGAACATTAGAACATATGATAGTTTTAGTGTAGAAAGAAAAATGAACATCAACAACACATTGAGAAAATAAAATTATATTTCTATCCTTTCATATGTTGAAAATAATTTCCACCCTAAATGTATATTAGATCTAGGTGTATTTGAGGGGGAGACAAGGTCAGTCTCCAAGAAAAACTATGTGCAAAGAAAAGGGAGTAGGTCTAAAAGGTCTAAAGAAATCATGGATCTGATTCGAAGCTTCCTAATCCCATGAGAAGAGCTAGAAAAGATGCTTGGGTGTTTCAATTTGTCAACAGAAAGGATAATGATGGAAGGGAATGCCCATGTGAGCAAGACGAGCCCCCATCAAAAGGTCTTAGTACAGAATGCACCAGGAGAAATGAGCCAACTTGGCTTCTAGAACTACTGACCATATGCATTGGAAACAACTATGCCAAGTTCCATGAGAGGATTGGAGTTGATAGTGATGATTAAGCTGATCTACCATATGAAGATGTGGATATAGCCAAAGGTAGCCTTTATAGGGTATGTACCTCTAAAAGGTGAAATCTAGATACCATTTTGAATCTTTCCACCAAGGCTTAAGAGACCACACCCCTATCTTATGAAGCATATAGGGAGGAATAACATCAATAGTATGTTGAAAAGTGTCTTGGTCTTGATTAGAAAGCTTAAACTTAAGCTTAAGGTTAGGCCAAGATAGAAAATTCTAGGTGGCTCAATAGATGAGGTCAGGTAAAACCTACACTCCCCATTTGAAAAACTTCAACGCATGAATCCAAGGCAATTTAGCTAGGGGTCTATCATGGGAGCTTAGAATAAGAGACCACCAGATAGACTGATGATTAATGGATAAACCATTATGAAAATCATCTCTTGCCCACCAAAGCCAAGGCTTAATGGATTCCCAAGATTTCAAAATAATTTTAATGACAAACATACCCTGAATCATAATAGGTTCCCTCATAGTAAAAAGGATACCTAAATCCAAGCCTTTCCACCTTGGATGCCCTGAAGGTGTACCAGTACCTATTAGGAAAGGTGTCTCAATCTTGAAACTGTCGCAAAAAGGGAGAGAGAACAAGGTAAAGTTGCAGCTATGTATCTTTAAAATATTTTCAAATCTAAAATACAAGCATTTCTAAATCAAAAAATTACTTTCAATTTAGATGTAATAGTATTTCTCCAATTTAATCAATGTAGTACAAGAAAAAAGTATAATAGAAGTAGAAACAAAATTTACGTGGGGAAACCCTTGTGGGAAAAAACTCCACACTCAAGAAAAGAGATTATGCTTCTATTAATTCACATAAATGAGTTTACAATAATACTAAAATCTTCTTTGGATTTTGCGAGCACTTCGTTACTCCTTTAACTTCAAATACTTGTCATTAACCTGTAATTCCTATGATTACTTCTCATTTCATGATTTCTCATTCTCCTATTTTTACCAACTCAAGGCATCATTATATAGAAGCCATGGATCTCAAACATACAATAAACTGTATCCAACAACAAGATAAGAAACCTCATGCAAATCCAAGTGCCCAATATAGTGAAATCCAATGTTGCATGGTAGAAATCAACTTTTAATTGCAAGTCTCAAACATGGGCACCCAAGAAGTCCCAATCAAACTTAGTTAACTAAAGTGTTATGTGAGAATAACAAAGCACAACTGAAAGTCTCAACATGGGTGCCAAGGAAGTCAAACTCAAACTCAGTCAACTATAGTGTTATGTGACAATAACAATGTTGAACTGAAAGCTTCTTCATGAGCACCAAGTAACTCCCTATTAGACATAGTCAATTGAAGTATCACTGAAATACCAACACACACCAATGTCATGCAAAAACCGTGTATCATTGATGTCCCCAATATTATTTTGTAACGACATGCAACAACATGCAATCACATGCAAGTGACATGCAACAACATGCAAGTGACATGCAACAACCTGCAAGGAAATGCAAGTGATATGCAACATCATGAAAGTACATGCACAAGTTCATATAATTGACATATAATTGTCTCCTCACTCTTTCTATTTCATAAAATGCATTTCAATTAATAGAAAAAAAAATTGTACTTGTTTTGTACTCCCTCTCTACTCCTTTTATTATAGTGGATGCAAATGACTATAAGTGTATGTTTTGTACTCTTGATTGAAATCCTATGTATTAGGTGATTGGTGACATTATGTAGAGTGTGGGCTTTGGAGATTTGCAGTATGTTGGCGATCCAATGAATCATCATGAGGTATAAATCAACTAACTTGTAAGTATATATATATATATATATATATATATAATATATATATATATATATATATATATATATATACTTACAAGTTAGTTGATTTATACCTCATGATGATTCATTGGATCGCCAACATACTGCAAATCTCCAAAGCCCACACTCTACATAATGTCACCAATATATATATATATATATATATATTCTACATTTTACAGGTAAATTTGTATATATTTATGTTTCTAATACAAACATGTACAAATAAAAGTTATATATACCATAATTTTTATAACTTTACATGCACGTGTACATAGGTTTCACTATCAGCTCATGGTTCTATTCATAGTCATATCCAATGTTGTTTATACAATGCTGGTGGATGTTAGCTCTTATATTTAAACTTTAAATTATAAGTTATGTTCATTATAGTCATTCATTTTATATTTCATTTCTATTTTTAAAAAATATGCAATCATGCATGTATGTACATCTATTCCATGAAGATTAAGCTCAAGTATATAAATTCTTATGTGCAGGGATCTACAACTGATTCACCAGGTGATGCTCATAGATTGACCATGGGAGTGACCTCAAGACATGGCTTGGGACATGATTTTAGTAGTCCTAGGTAGAGTGAGGCTCAATCCAGTTGTAGGTCCACACATGGTTTATTTTGAGTCATGCTAGATATTTATCATGTGTGTGTGGACCTATTTCTATATATCATATACATTTAGACATTTAGTTGGATACTTAGATAGATTTATTTTTTAATCACATATATATGATTGTTGTACTCATTTTTATATCATATGAACATGTGTTACATATTTTTAACAAATTTATTAAATATTAGTAATTTACTTGATTTAAGTTCATAATTTAATTAATACTTAATTTATAAATTTACAATTGATCTATTAAATTTACAACTTATATCATGTAGTTTGGATGCTATTTGAAACATTAAATAAAGCTCAACTCTTGGTTTTGGGGACAACATACATTGCTACTAAAGCATTGGGCTTCTACTTTTAACCCTCTTACTAAATCTTTCAATCAACTACCAGTTTGGATTTGTCCACCAAATCTAACTCTTCATTTTTGGTGTTGCTCTTGCTATAAAGGCATTGGTAACTCGATGGGTCATTTTATCATGGTGGATCAAACCACTACTTTCTTCTCTCAGACCACCTATGCTTGTATATTAGTGGAATTAAATTTTTCTATGCCTCTCCTAGAAAGTGTTGTTTTGCAAGTTGCTGATTGCTCTTGGTGTCATCCCTTGGATTATGAAGGTAGCCCATTCTATTGCCAGCGGTGCTTTGATATGGGTCATTTGGAGTCAGATTTCCCATGTGTGAAGGTCTCGTGTTCTTCATCTTGGTGGAAGAATGCTTTACAAGAACACCTAATGGTGGATGTTATTGATGATGTTTCTATCTTAGAGGCTTCTAACCCTCTTGCTGATGTTGAGAAGGAGGCCCCTTCCCCATTCATGATGCATGTTGCTACTTTGGTTCCTGGTGATGGACATGAACCTTTTGTTATAGATTTGCATGGTTTATCTACTACTAGGATGGTATCTATTGTAGGGACCTCTTTTTCTATTGCTACTATTGGTGTGCTATTCATGACTGGGGTTGCTACTGTTGATGCACCATTCATGACTAGGTTGTTGTTACCAAGTTGGTGTACCATCTATGACAAGAGGTTTTTCTATTGTTGGTACACCATCTCCTATTTGCATTATAACTTCTTGAAGGTCATCTTCCCTGGCCATACATTCCTCTCCCTAGGCACCACCCCCTTTTAGGGCTTTGGTGAGAGTCTCCCCTCCTATATCTCTTGTTTTTGCGGATGGAGATAATGAAGTTTTTTTTATTTTTGTCTAAAGAAGGAAGAAAGGTCTTCCAAAGCATGTTTCTCAGACCTACACTCAGACCAAGGGTATATGACTTGCTAGGTTAGGTTATGATATTGTTTAGTCTTTTGTTGTAGTTGTTGTTCCTTGTAGCCTTGCTGCAACTTTACCTTTTGGGCTTTGTTGTTTGACTACTATTTATGGTCATTTTGGGCTTGTCTTTCCTTGCCTTAGGGAGGCATCTAATTAATTAACTATAGCCTCCCACTCACCCTAGTCACCAACTATATCCATCCATGGGGGTGGGTGGGTGGTTAATCTAAGAGTTTTGGGTGAACCCCCAGTGTCAGGATGCTTGTTTCCCACTTATCTAATAAAAATACACACACATTGAATCTCACTCACAAGGATCATATATCTTAAATGTCTAAAAATATCAACCCAATATAGACCTCTTAGGTAACTTTGTATAATATGCTATCATTTTGGAATGACATTCATTTAATCCATAGAGAATTTTGTAATGCTAGAGAAATACTAATTTATTCAAAATAATTTATATGTCATCTAATGTAATTTACAATGTAGCTTATTCATAGTTGTACAATCTAAGTTACCTTATACATTTGGTACTAGATATTTAATATGACTGAGCTATTCATAATTTAAGTCACCACTAATACTTACTAATGAAAGGAATATATTCCTGACAAATTACAAACTCATCACATAGAGAGAAATCCTACTCGATATTCAAATTTAGTAGATCTATTAATCCCATTATGTAATTAATCACATGAAAATAGATCAATGTCATAAATGTAACATGAAAATTTCACTCTTATATATTAATGGTTAGTTTAGCATTGAGAGAGAATTTCTACATTGTAGGAATAGTCTTGATATTCCACATCATAGATCATTCTTGTAATTGGGATTAAACAATATTGTTTATTTCATGATGAGCTATACAAAAAATTGAATTCTAATGCCCACTTTATTTCAAACTACTTTTACCTATGTGTAGAGAGATGTTGAGAAGATCATATTAATATATGAAGAATAAAAAGTATCAATAATGATACAAAGAATACCAATAACTATCCAATACAAAACATTAAAATTTTTAATGAATTTATAAAGCATTTAATCCATTTATTCTAAGTGATGAAAGCCACAATACAAATAGAAATCATGCAATATTATTTATATTATGATGGAATTTATCAATCAAATCTAATTAAAATTTAGTAGATCTATTAATCCCATTATGTTGATCACATGAAAATAGATCAATCTCATTGATGTAACATGAAAATTTCACTCTTATATTAATGGTTAGTTTAGCATTGATAGAGAATTTCTACATTGTAGGAATAGTCTTGGTATTCAAAACCATAGCCTGTTTCTTGTAATTGTGATTAAACAAAATTATTTATTTCATGATGAGCTATACAAAAAATTCAATCCTAATACCCACTTCATTTGAAACTGCTTTTACCTAGGTATAGAGAGATGTTGAAATTAAAATTTACACATTCAATAAACCATGAAATGAAATATATAGAGTTTATCATATAACATTAGAAATACAAATTTATTTAACACTAGATTTATGCAGAGAAACAAGTTTTCACAAAAAAATCAAGTTACCAAAGAGACTCCAAACCTATATTAATCTCAACAAAAAAGGAGCACAACAATATCAACTTAACCCCTTATTCTGGTAACAATACAATAGAATAATAAGTTAATTCAACTTACATGATGATAATACCTCTATCTAATGTCTCCCTAGTATATAGAGAATTAGAAACAAGAAATTATTAAATAAACTTCAAGTACAAAATATAAAGTTAACTTAGCTCTTGGAACATATAATTTGGGTCCTCTCTATCTTTTATTATCTCTACAACCTTTTCATGGTCTTTAATAAGCAACATCCATTATTATTGGCCACATCCACTTTTTCATAAAATTTCCAAATTTAATCTTGTTTCTTTAACTAAGTGACTATAATGTAGAACCTTTTGTGTTGGCATGTAATCAATAAATATAATACTATTTTTACCTGCTTTTATTTATTTATAGTAGGTGCCTTTAACAATTAATGATCCAGTGGGATACTCCTATCCATCATCACCTATCATGGATTGTGTCAACTTGTACTTTGGTTGTGTGCACCTTAGTATTTTGTAATCTACACCTTCTGTATTGTCAGGATCTGCAACCATAGCCAAAATATCTCCTACAAAAAGTATAAATGTAAGAGTCAATTATAATTCAAATATTTATCAAGTTCAACATAACTAATACAAATATTCTACTGAAATAATTTATATGTTTAATTTACCTATAACAACTAAATTAGATACATGTTCATAATCAACTGAGTATAAAGGATCATAGACATCTACAATGTCATTATCTTCATAAGGAGGCATTGATACTAATTGCTTCATTTTCTATTGTGAAACATATACATCTCTAATATTCTCACATTGTAGATTATTTGCATTATTCTCAATGCAATCAGCACAAAAACATGTTTTTTCTCTTCATTAAATAGCAAGAGGCTTGCTATGTCTTGTAGTCATCACCTAATATAGTTTTCTAATACCAATACTTGTCTGAAAATTATAATGATTTAAGCAATCAATATCTATAAATATGAAAAAGTTTAACTTCTAATGTTAAATTTGAAGAATTCAATTAAGATACATGTATTCAATTCATGCAATTGAAAGATAAATAAAGTTTGAAATAACATTCAGTACCTTTAACTTCCCAAAAATAGCATATGGTGTATATTGCGTCACACTTTACTTCATGAGCACTAAAATGACTTTTACACCACTGGACAATTTCATTTCCATTTCATATGGTGTTAATTACAAGTTCATGTTGGTGAAGTGTACACTTCACACATGGTTCTGCTTCATCATGATCTCCTTTTCCATGTCCACTCTCAAAAAAACTCCACAAATACTTTATATTACATCTATCATGTTATTGGGTTAACCAATTAAATGCTTTTGTAGAATTAAACCATCTTATAAAATTATAAAAAAACCATTGAAACCATTAGATAAACTATATATATATATATATATATATATTGATTTGTCTTAAAGAACTATAAATCAAAAAAAAATTGAAAAATTAAATTCAACACTAACCAGTGTATCCATCAGACCAAATCCAGTGATGTAAAGCATTTATGCCACATCATTTCAAATCTTCAAAAAACATTCCAAAACAATGAGCTACATAGCTTCTATCATTACCAGTATCATCAGTGATATAAAAATGAACCTCTTTGATGATATTTCGTTTAAGTGGGTGACTTTGTACACCATCCACATGAAACTTAGCATGTCTATAACAAATATGTATGAATATTGTGACCTGGTCTGAATGATAATATTGACTTTGAATCAAAGTTGGAGCACTAAATGAATAGTTCTCAGCAAAATCCACAAGAGAATGAATACAACCCTATGAAAAACAATTCTTTGAGTCATGAAATTTTTTACCCTTCCATCTTGTATCATGACAATGTTGGATATGTGGATATATGATACTACAAAATTTGTTCATAAACTCATTGTAGGACAATTTACTTTCTTTTAGAATAATTTTTTTGATTCAACTCCTAACTTCATTGTGTATTTCTCATATTCAAATCTCTTCCAAATAACTTCCATTGAATGATCAATATTTTCAAATAGTAAAAGTTTCTCCAAATTTCCACAATTTATACATGTATTTTTTATACAATGCGCATTGAATTCATCTGAACCTTCTGACTTTTTGCATTAAATGAACTTCATAAATTGTGTCGTACTTCCAAGGATGATTATATTTGGATTAACTATTGCTATAATGTTTTATATGATTTGAGGTGTAGATCGAGTTCAACATGATTTCAAAAATGACAAGGTTCACGTACTTTATTTATACGTACAAAACATGGTTGTAAACTTTCAAACATCCTTTGACAAATCTTCATCTATGAAAACTCTTTCTTGAGTGCTTCAAAAAATTCACTTTGTGTTCTATCTATAAAATGTTTTGAATGAGGAAATTTTATACCATCTTCACTTATTACTGGTACAGTGTCCCTCCTATTGGAAGCGACATGGGAGTGGTTGATCCAATATTCAATTACTTTTTTTCTTACATCTTTTGGAATTCTATATTTCTAAGGAACCCTACAAATATTACCTAATTATTTTCTATGCTTTCATATAATTTGTTCCTCTTCATAATATATATTTGAACGGTTCTCCTAGATACATGTAGTAATTGTGAAATTGCTTGAACTTGTCTTCTATGTGATGATTTTTACTAGAATTTTAGTCATCAATGCTCTACATGCAACACTTAAATCAGTCATTTGAATATTGGTTTGAATAGACTCCATTTCTTCATGCAAGATTTTAATTACTAGTTTTTTTAATAAATCTGATGTTTTTTTCTTATTATCAACCCCTAGGAACTCCAAAATAGGGGTATTTTTTTGCCTAAATAACTTTATACATAATTGTGCTCTTTCAATTATATATTTTCTTCAAACAATTCATCCCAAATTCTTTTGGAGTGTAACTTTATTATGCTTTCAAGCAACATATGTTCAGGTGAAATTTGTATGAAAAGAGAACCCTCATCCATATCTATTAAATTTTCCATACCATATTTAAAAAATTATCATTACTTCCCTCTTCATTCACATTATTTGCACCTTTAACAATTTCTTGTTGTATTTCTTCATCAACATGTTATTGAACTTGTTCACGAATAATTTTAATGGGTTGTTCCTAATTGGATGCTTCTAGAGTCAAATTTATCTCACCTCTTCTTTTTGGATTTCTATCTTCATCCAATCTTCTTTGATGAAACAACCTCGATCTAGTCCTTTTATTCCCCATCACAAATTGTGTTTTAATTCACTTGTACACATATACACATGCACATGTCATGATTTTTAAGTCAAAGTTAAACCTATGGCTTTAAATCTTGAAAATATTAAGTGCATCAAGTATATAATTTTATTTGAAACACATGATATTTCCATACTCAAAATGTACATCTGGTGTAGGAGCACATTCTCTGTAGTGTAGGGTCATCTTTTCTTTTGTTTCTCATAAGGATCTTAAGCCATTTCATTTTGTAATAAGGGTCAATTTGGTCCCATGAATGTAATTGTGCAAGGTACACATGTAGTTTTGCTTGTATGAAGGGTAAACCAACGGCTAACTGATTTGAAAATTAGTTTGCACGGTTGGAGGGGATAACTGTTGTCTCTACATCTTCTTTAGAGGCAGGTTGTATGTCACACGGAGCAGAGAGAGAAGTGTGTATTACAACAAGTTCTTTTTGATAACTGAATAAAGAGAGTTCTGGGTATGATCTGTGTTGATTTTCTTGGTTGTTCTTAGTGATTTGATATCTTTATCCTGATTTTGTAAATGGAACCCTAACCGGATGCTATCTGTCAATCCATAGTGACTCTGTAGTGTGCAGACGGTGTAAAACCCATGGTTCCACAGTGGCTGGTTTGTAACCTAGGAGTAGGGTTTTGATTCATACATGGAGGCCCTTTCCTCTGTCCACTGAAGCCCTGTATAGTATTAGTGTGATGGGGGAAAGACTTTTCACGTTTGTTGTTGTTGAATTCTTACCCAGGAAGCCAGTGAACTCAGTCAAGTTCGACTAGACATCGTCATGTGGCTAGTCGGGAAATCGGAGTGAAATTGGATAGTTTTGATGTGGGATTAGATTGCTACAAGTGATCGAGGGTTTGATATATGAAACGGCCAAATTCCATTGTTCGGTCTAAAGGAATTCTAGTTCGGTGCCTCAGAACAGTTGGAGATCCATCGGCGTGAAAGGCTCTCCGTCTTGTCGAAGATTGGTATAGTGTCGGAGACACATACCATTGTTATTCGCATCGGTGAGAGAAACGATATCGGGCTAAGGAAAATACACTTAGCTGACGGTATACAGTTTCACCGATCGGTGAGACATCCTCGGAGTATCACCGATAAAGAGTATCGGCGTGAGAAACCTTGTCGGGGGAAGCCGAAGAAGTCACAGCGACCGTTAGAGTCCCGCCAATAGAAACTCATCGGAATGAGATGAACCATCGGGGCCGCGAACCGGAGTCTTACCAAAGCGGAGGATTTGGCTGATGTGCCTGACGATATCGGTGAGAGACAAGGTGTCAGTGTAGGTGAAAGAAGCTTCACCGAAGGAGGAAGTCTGGCCGATGAAGATTGGTCATCGGAGTAACGGAGTCTATCGGCCTGAGATATTTCTCGTCGCCCGATAGTCTAGGTGTTGCCGAAGGCAACCAATGTCAAACTTTTCATCAGCGTGAGGGAAGCTTCGGGGAGACTTCTGGTGGACCAGCCGATGTATGAGGTGTTGCCGATAGGCAACTAACCGCTACGGGGATATCGATGAGAACTTGGGAGAGCTCTTGCCGATAGTGAAGATATAGTCAAATCTTCATTCGCTTCTGCTGGCACTCTGCATCAAATTGGTATCAGAGCCAATATTTTGAATCACAACCGTGTATGTGAGACGAAGAATTGGAGATAGAAACAGAGGCTAGCACAATGCCTCCCAAGACGATGAGTAAAGCAGCCATCTAGAAGATGGTGGAAGAAATGCTCGAAGAGAGACTGAAGGAAGAAAGATCCAAAGAGAAGGATGGAAGCACTTCTGAGTCAGAGGAGGATGAAGAAGGAGAAACTGGGGAGAATCCTCAAGGAGAAGGTATGTCTGCTGATCAAAAGGCATTCCTGAACGCACTCAAGGGTCATGGAGATAGTGGTGATCCAAAAATGGATGTTCTCACGTTCAATGGGAAACTGGATGGAGATACTCTTGTGGACTAGATTGAAGCCATAAGTAATTACTTTGACTTCATAGAGTATAGTGACAGTAAGAAAGTAAAGTTTGCAAAGACCAGACTGAGAGGTTCTGCATTGGTTTGGTGGAACTACACTCAATGTGAAAGGGAGAAGGTTGGAAAGAGTCCAATCACCAAGTGGAGCAGAATGGTGGCCATGCTGAGAGCCAAATTTCTACCATGTGATTATGATCTGCAGACTATCAGAAAGTTTAATCATCTTAGGCAGAAAGATATGGGCGTGGCTACATACACTGAAGAATTCCACAGATTGAGCATGAGAGCCAATCATAGAGAAGAAGAAAAAGAGATGGTGGCCAGATACCTGGATGGACTGAGGTACAATATACAGGATGAGTTCAGTATGGTGGTTCCCAAGACTGTGGATGAATGTTTTCAGTTAGCCTCTAGGGCAGAGGATAAACTAAAAAGGAGAGGTGATCAAAATAACAGAGGAAGAGGTGGCAGGAACAATAGAGGAAGAGGTAATTTTGGCAGAGGACAGCCAAACAAAGCGGAAAGTTCAAGTCAACAAGAATCACGTTCTAACACAGAACAGAAAGGTGGTGGTTTCGGAGGTTGGAGAAGACCTAATGGCAGAGGAAGAGGTGGTGGTACAGGCAGAGGACGTGGAGTCTTCACTGGAAGATGTTAAAACTACAATCAAGTAGGCCACACTGCAAGTAAGTGCCCTGAGAAGGCATCTAGCTCTCATGATGGTGGGAGAAGGAACCAACTATTGCAGGAGGATGATTGTTAGAGTGTAAACTCACCAATTGGTAGTGCTGCACCAGTGCTTGAAGGAGAGAATATGATGATTAAGAGGACCCTCGTGAAGATGCCATTGAAGCAGGAGCCCTCACAAAGGAAGAATCTCTTCAAAACCCAAAGAAAAGCATATGGTAAGCTCTGTAAAATCATTGTTGATTCAGGTTCTACTGAAAATGTAGTGTCTACTAAAATGGTAGAAAAGTGTAAACTAAAAAGATTACCCCATCTTAATCCTCACAAAATATCTTGGTTGAATAAGAATCAGAACTATTTGGTGGAAGAACAAACTTGGGTAGAGTTTGAACTAGGTGATTATAGGGATAAGGTGCTATGTGAAATTATTCCTATGGATGCTTGTCACCTTCTTCTTGGACGACCTTGGCAGTATGATGTGAAGGCACAGCATGATGGTGAAAAGAATACATATATGATCACCAAGAATGGTAAGAAGTTTCAGATGGATCCCTTACCAGAGCAGGTTGGAGAGAAGAGCAATGACAACAGTGTCATGTTAGTGAGTGGCAAAGAGTTCCTACAACTCATGAAGGAGAAGGATACCCAAGGGTATGCACTGATGATGAAGCCTATATCCAATCAGCAAAGCAAACAGCAGAAGGAGATTCCATTGGAAGTGCAACAATTACTGGATAAGTACCAAGATCTTGTGGTAGAGGATACTCCTAACTCCTTACCACCTATGAGGGACATAAGTCATCAGATTGACTTGATTCCTGGAGCCACATTACCCAATAAAGCTGCCTATAAGTTGACACCACAGCAGAATGAAGAAGCAGGTAGACAGATTCAAGAACTTTTGGAGAAAGGTTTGATTAGGAAAAGTCTTAGTCCATGTACAGTCCCTAGTGTACTTGCTCCTAAGAAAGATGGCAAATGGAGATTATGCACAGATTCAAGGGCTATCAATAAGATCACCATAAGGTATAGATTTCCTATGCCAAGAATTGAGGATCTGTTGGACTATCTTGGTGGTTCATGTTACTATTCCAAGATTGATTTGAAATTTGGTTATCACCAGATCAGAATAAGGCAGGGAGATGAATGGAAGACTGCTTTCAAAACAAATGAAGGTCTCTATGAGTGGCTTGTCATGCTATTTGGACTCAGTAATGCTCCAAGCACATTCATGCGGTTGATGAATGAGGTACTTGTAGAATTTATTGGAAAATTTGTTATTGTTTATCTTGATGACATATTGATTTTCAGCAGGACCAAAGAAGAGCATGTGAAGCATCTTGGACAGGTGTTAAAGAAATTGCATGAGAGTAAGTTGAAGATCAACTTGGATAAATGTGATTTTATGAAAACTGAACTAGTGTATCTTGGATTTGTGATTTCCAATGGTTGTTTGAAAATGGATCCTACAAAAGTTGAGGCTATTCTCAATTGGCCTACTCCTAAGACAATGGGAGATGTAAGAAGTTTTCATGGTTTGGCAACTTTTTATAGGAAGTTCATTAAAGGGTTCAGTCACATAAGTGCTCCTATTCTCAATACCATCAAGGGAGGAGTGAAGTGTAAATTTCAATGGACAAAACAAGCAGATGATAGTTTTGAACTGTTGAAACAGAAAGTGGCTGAGTTACCTACGTTGGTACTCCCTGATTTTGACAAAGTATTTGTTGTGGAATGTGATGCAAGACAACAGGCTATAGGTGCTGTTCTTAGTCAGGAAGGACATCCAGTAGCATTCTTTTCAGAGAAGTTGAATGAGGCCAAACAGAGGTATTCTACCTATGACCTAGAGTTGTATGCAATGGTGCAAGCTCTGAAAAAATGGAGACATTATTTACTGCCAAAAGAGTTCATTGTTTTTACTGACAACCATGCTCTTAGCTTCCTAAATAGTCAAGAAAAGTTGAATCATAGGCACGTCAAGTGGATGGAACAATTGCAGGCCTATACCTTCACTATTAAGCATAAGAAAGGTGTTGCCAACAAAGTGGCAGATGCTTTGAGTAGAAGGATACTGGTCATACAGGAAGTACAAATGGAACATATGGGTCTAGAATGTCTGAAGGAGTTGTACAAGGATGATGCAGATTTCAAGGCTGCCTATGAAGTGTGTGCAAGTTTGGCTAACACTTTTCATGGTGAGTATTCTGATTTTGTGCTGCAAGAAGGGCTCCTATTTAAAGGTAGTTTGTTGTGTGTTCCTAAATGTTCAATGAGGGACAATATCATCAAGGAGAAGCACAATGGAGCCTTAGGAGGACATTTTGGGTTGGACAAGACTTTGGAACAAGTCACCAGGTTCTATTATTGGCCCAAGGTACAGACAGATGTGAGGAGATATGTTGCAAGCTGTACCATATGTCAAAAGGCCAAGGGTATGTCTTCTAATGCTAGTTTGTACCAACCACTACCCATTCCCACCAGACCTTGGGAAAGCATTAGTATGGACTTTGTGCTTGGTCTTCCTAGGACAGTAAGGGGTGTAGACAGTGTTTTTGTCATTGTGGATAGATTCAGTAAGATGGCTCATTTTGTGCCATGCAAATGCACAAATGATGCATCTCATATTGCTGGTCTCTTTTTCAGAGAGGTGGTCAGAATTCATGGTTTACCCCTATCAATTGTTACTGATAGAGACTCCAAATTTGTTGGTCATTTTTGGAGGACCCTATGGAGAAAATTGGGCACACAGTTGTCTTTCTCATCAGCCTACCATCCCTAGACTGATGGTCAAACTGAGGTTGTTAATAGGTCCTTGGGAAACCTTTTGAGATGCCTTACCAAACAGCATGGATTGGCATGGGATTTAGTGATCAGTCAAGCTGAATATGCTTATAATGATTCAAGAAACAGAAGCACTAGGAAAAGCCCTTTTGAAATAGTTTATGGTTTCCACCCAAGAGGACCACTTGAACTCAAAGACCTCCAAGGATGGGATAAAAGGAGTGCTCTAGGAGAAGACTTTGCTGCTACCATGAAAATAGTACATGATCAGGTCAAGCTTCAGTTGGAGAAAACTATCTCCAAGTACAAGGATAGGGCAGATCTGAAGCGAAGGGAGGTACAGTTCAAGGTAGGAGATTTGGTGATGGCCTACCTCAGAAAGGAAAGATTACCTAAGGGGCAACCAACCAAATTGTTGATGAAGAAGATAGGACCTTGTAAGGTAGTGCATAAATTTGGTCCAAATGCATATGAGATAGAATTACCATCTGGCCTTGGTATCTCTCCCATTTTCAATGTTGCAGACCTGTTCCCTTTTAGACCTCCATTACATGCTGAAGATGGCTCAGATGCTGTGATTGAAGATGAAGACTGGATCAGAGATTTACCTCCAAGTAAGCCTTTGCAATTGGAATGCATTTTGGATTCCAAAATTGTCAAGAAGACAAGAAAAGGGGTATACAAAGACTACTTGGTCAAGTGGCAGGATCTTCCTGATTCAGAGGCAACCTAGATGAGTGAAGCAGATATTCTAAAGCATGGGAAGACACTTCAGCAGTTAGCAACTCAAGGGACTTGAGTTTTTCCTGTAGGGGGAGTATGGTGCAGGAGCACATTCTCTGTAGTGCAGGGTCATCTTTTCTTTTGTTTCTCATAAGGCTCTTAAGCCATTTCATTTTGTAATAAGGGTCAATTTGGTCCCATGAATGTAATTGTGCAAGGCACACATGTAGTTTTGCTTGTATGAAGGGTAAACCAACGGCTAACTGATTTGAAAATTAGTTTGCATGGTTGGAGGGGATAACTGCTGTCTCTACATCTTCTTTAGAGGCAGGTTGTATGTCACATGGAGTAGAGAGAGAAGTGTGTATTACAACAAGTTCTTTTTGATAACTGAATAAAGAGAGTTCTGGGTATGATCTGTGTTGATTTTCTTGGTTGTTCTTAGTGATTTGATATCTTTATCCTGATTTTGTAAATGGAACCCTAACTGGATGCTATCTGTCAATCCATAGTGACTCTGTAGTGTCCAGACAGTGTAAAACCCACGGTTCCACAGTGGCTGGTTCGTAACCTAGGAGTAGGGTTTTTATTCATACATGGAGGCCCTTTCCTCTATCCACTGAAGCCCTGTATAGTATCAGTGTGATGGGGGAAAGACTTTTCACATTTGTTGTTGTTGAATTCTTACCCAGGAAGCCAGCGAACTCAGTCAAGTTCGACTAGACATTGTCATGTGGCTAGTCGGGAAATCGGAGTGAAATTGGATAGTTTTGATGTGGGATTAGATTGCTACAAGTGATCGAGGGTTTGATATATGAAATGGCCAAATTCCATTGTTCGGTCAAAAGGAATTCTAGTTCGGCGCCTCAGAATAGTTGGAGATCCATCGGCGTGAAAGGCTCTCCGTCTTGTCAAAGATTGGTATAGTGTCGGAGACACATACCATTGTTATTCGCATCGGTGAGAGAAACGATATCGGGCTAAGGAAAATACACTTAGCCGATGGTATACAGTTTCACCGATCAGTGAGACATCCTCGGAGTATCGCCGATAAAGAGTATCGGCATGAGGAACCTTGTCGGGGGAAGCCGAAGAAGTCACGGCGACCGTTAGAGTCCCGCCGATAGAAACTCATCGGAATGAGATGAACCATCGGGGCCGCGAACCGGAGTCTTACCGAAGCGGAGGATCTGGCCGATGTGCCTGACGATATCGGCGAGAGACAAGGTGTCGGTGTAGGTGAAAGAAGCTTCGCCGAAGGAGGAAGTCTGGCCGACGAAGATTGGTCATCGGAGTAACAGAGTCTATCGGCCTGAGATATTTCTCATTGCCCGATAGTCTGGGTGTTGCCGAAGGCAACCAATGTCAAACTTTTCATCGGCATGAGGGAAGCTTCGGGGAGACTTCTGGTGGACCGGCCGATGTATGAGGTGTTGCCGATAGGCAACTAACCACTACGGGGATATCGGTGAGAACTTGGGAGACCTCTTGCCGATAGTGAAGATATAGTCAAATCTTCATTCGCTTCTGCTGGCACTCTACATCAACATCTTATTTAACCAAAGTACTAACAAATAATTTAACCAAGTAAATTATTTTTCAAGCATATTATTATGGCAACAACTAGTCTTTACACAATAGTTGTTAATTTGGCTTTCAATCAAGAATGTCTTGTAAAGCTTACTATACAAGATATTTAAAGCATTTACAACATTTTTATCACTATCATGAGTTACTTGTGAAGAATTATGATATCATTGTTGACCATAGTAACATTGAACATCTGATAAAGAATGTAATGCATATTAATCCAAAGAACATACATCATGAAGGTAAATTCACTAAACAAATAATCAATAAGGAAATATCATCATCATCATTGAGTAAATAATATTTCAATTGCATCAAACATGATCCCTAGATATAGCATGAGAACCTAGAGGACTACTTGGAACTAGATGAATTAGTGTTGGAACTCACAAATTTAATAATATGTGCATTAGAAATATAGAGCATACTAGCTTTTCTACATTATATTGGGTTTGCTATAAATATTGGGTTCCTAAACATTATTCAGTTCACTAAATATATGGCTCACTATAAATATTTGGTTTTTAAACATTATGAAGCATTATTTAAGCATTTACAACATTTCTATCATTATCATGAGTAACTTGTGAAGAATTATCATCATTGTTGACCATATTAACATAACATGATAACGAATGTAATGCATATCAATTCAAAGAACATGCATCATGAAGGTAAACTCACTAGACAAATTATCAATAAGGAAGAATCATCACCATCATTGAGTTTAATATTTTTATTACATCAAACATGATCCCTAGATGTAGCATGAGAACATAGGGCTACTTGGCACTAGATGTGTGTAGTATTGGAACTCACAAATTTAATGATATGTGCATTAGAAATGCGAAACATACTAGATTTGCTAAATTATATTGGGTTCACTATAAATATTGGCTTCCTAAACATCATGAAGCATCATTAAATCATTTGCAACATTTATATCACTATCATTCAAGTTACTTGTGAAGAATTATCATCATTGTTGACCATAGTAACATCACATGATAAGAATGTAATGCATATTAATCCAAAGAACATGTATCATGAAGGTAATTAAGTCTAGACAAATCATCAATAAATAAGAGTCATCATCATCATTGAGTTTAATATTGTCATTGCATAAAACATGATCCCTAGATTTAGCATGAGAACCTAGGGCTACTTGGCACTAAATGTATGTAGTATTGGAACTCAAAAAATTAATAATATGTGCATTATAAATATGGACCATACTAGAATTGCTACATTTTATGAGGTTCACTATAAATATTGGTTTCCTAAACATTATCAAGCATTACTATCAGGTTCCTAAACATTATTCAGTTCACTAAAAATATGGTTCACTATAAATATTAGGTATATGATGGAATGAGGGAAGGCTTCTTTTAAAGATAAAGCATTTCCACATTAGGCTCATGTGAAAATCACAATCACTATTTATAAGGGAAATTAGTATGAAGTGAAGTCAATAACATCTAAAAGGGGAGGAAAAGTAATGAGAAGCTTTGTGAAGAATGAAAAAATCACTTATACAATGAAATAATGGCTCCATATAATTTGTGCCACCATCCATGTGGTAGAAAGAAATGATTTCATCGAGTATCATAGGATTGAATATGAAAAAGTGTAAGAGCACATTGAAATCCTTGGCACATGAATGAATGGAAGTCAAAGGTAAGGAATTGTATAGTCCAATCTATGATTAAGATATAACAATGAAAACTAATCAATAGGGGAATTTAAAGGTGACAATCAACTAAGGGTCAAACCTTAGGTGAAGTGCTCAGATCATTATAAATATGACAAATTTGAAACATTATAGGGAATATCATAGAAAACATATTCAAAACACTGACAAATCAAAAAATCTAACCCTAAAAATAAAAAATAGAAATGAGAGGGATTTAGGGTTGTGTACCTTAAATTTGATACAATGTGAACTTTGATTGATTTCACAAGATTTTAGCCAAAAAAATCCTTGTATGCTATTTTTTTACCACTTTCTTGTTAAAAAAATTAGATTAAAAAAATACACAAAATATAATATTAAGTCTATATTAAATCTTTTTAAAAAATCAATAAAATTGAAAAAATGTATTATATTTGGTTAAAAATTCAGAATATTTTTACCTGAACATTTGTAGGGTTTCAGCCAAAAAAATCTTCTATTTTTTTTGTCAAATTTCTATTAAAAATTTGAAGAAAAAGTTACAACAAAAAAAATTTTAATTGAATAGTTTCAGGTGAAAAGAGCCAAAGAGTTTAAGGTAAAATAGTTTTGCACAAAACTATCTATGTGGCAGCCACCCTCCCCTATTTCAACAATTTGCAAAAATCTTCAACTTCACCTAAATATTTCTTTGTCAGACTTTATTTTTTCTGAAAATCAAAAAATACCCATTTGTAGAGGTTAAAGTCTAGAATCCAAATATATATATATTTGGATATTTTGATTAGTTTTACTATGTTTTTTTAATTTATTGCAAGTAAATTTTTATAATCAAACATGAGACTAATTAAAAATTAAAAAATATTAAAGCATATATAAAATTTTTGGAAATTATATGGCGCCTACAGGGGAGAATTCTCTACAAGAGGGTATAATTTTTTTAAATGATAAAAAATCTAGATAAAAGTTGACATCCCATGAAAATTATGACATTTTAATTAAGTTCACTATTTTAAAAAATAATAAAAAATTTCATCGAAAATTATTGTTTTTCCCATGCACTAGATTTTCAAGTCATTTATGTGAGGAAAAAAATTAGAGAAAGAAAAAAATTTCTCTTTTTTTTGTGATGTCCGATCGTCCTCACTTAAAAAAATAATAATAATTTTAATTCTTCTCTTAAATTTTAAAAAAAATCCAATTAATTTTTTAAAAATTTAAAAAATTATGAACATAAACTATATTAAGAGATCTATGTTTCATTAGTTTACATCATTTTAAAATTCAAGACATAAATGTCACTTTTAGGTGGTCCATGTTGAAAACTTGTATTTGTCTTGGTCATTTCCTTTAAAAAGTTTGACACAGTTATGTACTTTTACCCATATGATACCAATTTTTTTTCCCTTACCATACCAATCCATGTCCCAAAGGTTGAGTTGTGTTCTTGTTATGTCCACTTTCTTCTACTTCTATCAATTCTATCTCAAATCAAGCAAGATGTAGCTCAGTATCTAAAAATACAAAGATACGGTTTTATAACCAACTGATAACATATCGCTTCTTCATGTTGTGATGAAACCCTAACTAAATGCCATTACAGTCCCCTCCACTATGCTCAACAAAAATGGATGCAAGAATAGAGGATGCATTTGAGGATGCTCATTCCTAGAACAAGCATAGGCCATATTGAATATGATTGAGTACTGAATACAATTATCAAAGTGCAAACTAAGGAAGATCCTTCAAATAATGTATTATTGATTATCAATCATGGTTTGGGTCTTGATTCCCTCTCCTATTCATTCATCCATAGCAGAGATAGACCCAACCATAGAATCCATGGCCCTAGCCACTTCTAATTCTTGAGTTTCAAAATTGAGTTTTGATTCCTAACAAAAGTGAAAGTAGTGGTTGCAGTGAACAAGCTGAGAGATATGGATGGGGAATCTAGTGCTATTGGCGAGAGTCTTTGTCATTAGTAGGGGAAGAGATCAGAATCACTAGAGTTGGGAAACTCAACGGATGTCATTCCATTTTTTTTTGTTTGTTATTAATGTTATTTCATTAGTAATAATTAAATCGCATGTTTTTAACACTTATTTTATATGGATGACCAACTTTTTTATCTAGTGATTTTAACACTTATTTTTAATGGACGACAATTTGTTTTAGAAAAAATTGGATGATGAAAAAGATATTTTTTGTGGGACTACCAAAGTTTTGGTAGTTACAAGATGTGTGCACATATAATGGCTTATCAGGGAAATAAAAACATCATATAAGGTATGGTAGTACTCAGTCAAAAGGTTTTAGTTATAAGTATGCTCATAGTGTATTGCATTTATGGAATATAATATACTTAAGATGGATTTTTAGTTTTTTTAAGTGAAATTTTTTTGTTGAAATAAATAACATCATTTTTATATATTTTTATTTAAGAATCGTGTAAATAAAAAAGGGTTGGCTAATGTATATAAATTTTATGTATTTTTTAGAGCAATAATTTATTTTTTGATTTTTCTATTGACAAATTCTTAGATAAATTAGTTTTTAAAATTGTTTTTATGAAAAATATTTATGTTATTTAAAACTAATTGTTTCTATAGTAATATGTAAAAAATTTACTTTTACACATGTTAAGAAATTCAATTTAAATTTTTTATACTATGTTATCTTCTTTCTTATTATAATCCCAAATAAGAAAAATGTTAGTTATTTTATAGATATAAAGAATTGCGAGAATCAAATTTATTCTAAAACAAATATAATTAAAAAAATTAATATTTTTTCTAATTAAAAAATTATTTATCTTAACAAATTCCTATATTAGAACTCAAGTCCATCTAGTAATGGGAGAGTACATAGTAGAAAGTGGCAATGGTTTTGAAGATGTGGTAGGATTTCAAAGTGACAAGTTGTATCATGGTCATTACACCTGATGGTATGTGAATTAATTCAACAGAAACTATAATGATTCCATAGTTGGGTGTAGTAGTAGATAACAATTTAATAGAAAGAAAGGATTAAGTTTTCTAGTTTTTATAGCTTTGACTCTACAGTTTCCTTCCTTGTCCCTTTAGTATTGTGTTTTTGCTAGTTTGGCCTCCTCATCAAGTTGTGCTATAGGATAGTGGGTTGATGTTGGAAAATTTGAGATGAAGCTAGAGGGAAACTGAAGGAGAAGATTAAGGGTGGGAGGCAAGAAGATACTAGAGAATTTTATGAAATACATAGAAAAGGAAATCATTAATCCAGATCTTAGGGAATGGGTCATCAATATTTGGGATCTCACCAGAAAAATAGATGGAGCATCATGTGATAGCATGTGTGAACCTATGATTACTTTTTTATTCGATCATGGCATTCAAAGGCAGTGAGGGCTCTATTAATTTTCAATGCTTCATTTGATGATTGTCTATGCTACAAGGAAGAGTTTGAGGAATATTTGATTGATACCCCTCCCCCCAAAGGAAACTAAATGCAAAAAATGTATGGGTAGCATAGGGAAGACTAAAAGGGTTTAAATAATTTCCCCCCACCTGCATAGTTGTAGCGGATTTTTTGATGTCTAGTTGTTGTTGGTCGAGACTTTTTCAAACTTTCTAGGTTTGCATTAGATTTTTAGTGTATGGTGAGGAGCCAATGTAATTTCCCTCTACCTTCATTAGTAATACTCTTAACAATTCCATGGTTTTGGGTGTCTTGAACAAGGTTTTTTTGGTAGTACTCTTTGAAGTCTATGGTTAATTATGACTATATTAGCATGTTAATATATGTTCCACTTTTCTTTCCTAATTATTTGTGGATTGAGTGTATTGGCTTCAACCTCATGATCTTGGGAGATTCAGTCCACATAAGTAGGCTTGTAATTCCTCTAATTTTGATAGGAAGGATAATTATTTCTTAGATGGACTTTGTGAGCTTATAGCGTCAAAGCTCACTTTTTTGGCATATGAGAAAAAAATAAATAAATTAGAACTCAAGTCAATTTGGATCATTGCTACATTTATCTTATCTATCTTATATACATAGACAATTTGTTTATTAAATTAGATTGTTTTATATATATTCTTTCCAATAAATTCTTAGTTATACTTAGCTTATTGTAACTACTTTATTGTTATCTTGCAAAGCTTTGTACTTTTCATAGTATGTAGATAATTACTCTTGTAAGGGTAAACATGGGATAATCAATTGAAAAATAACAACCCAAACCTCAATGAAATATGAAAATAAAAGGAGATTAAAATAAAAGAGAGAAGAATACTCACAACCTTTTACCTTTCAACTTCCATTGTTCACCTTTTCTTTCTTGATCTTCATAGTGATGAAGATGACCATTAGGAAGCTTGCTTCCTTGCTTTGATTCCTCAAGATGACAAGGAGAAATGGCTAGGATACTTATTTGTGTTGAAGATGAGCTTCAACACAATGTGAATGAATGATTGATGAAGCGGTATGGAAATAGGGGTGCCAATGGCGTGCTATAGTTCTTGCAGTATAAGCTTAATTGAATGATGGATATGAAATGAAGAAGAATAATGTTGTATTTATAGAGTTGGGTGAGAGAAGATCAATGGTGGAGAAGAAGTAATAAGATCAATGAAGGAAAATGTTGTTGAGAACGTGCGCGAATAGAAGAAGGACATGTGTCATTCAAAAAGAAGCTTTGTTGAGTTAAATGCTTTCTTGACGAGAATGAGTTTTCATTTTCTTAAATTACAATATATTTTTCAAATTTAAGAGCAAAGTTGCATTAACTCACCTTTTGCTTTTGTATGACAAGAGGAATTTATTTTTAGAAGATATGAAGATTTTTGAGAGGACAAGAAAGAATAATTAAATAAATAAATTTATTTAATTACTTTTTAAAAAGATTTGGAAGATAAGAAAGTAAATTAAATAAATAAATTTATTTAATTTACTTTTACAAGATTTGGAAGATAAGAAAGCAAATTAAAGAAATAAATTTATTTAATTTATTTACACATGATTTTGGAAGAATAAATAAAATATTTAATTATATTTTATTTTTGGAGAGTGAGAGGATTTAAATAAATTTAATTAATTTATTTAAATTTGTAGGAATGAACAACTTAATTAAATAATTTAGAAATTATTTAATTGTTTGGAAGCAATAATTTAAATAAAAGATTTTATTTAATTTTGACTTTAAAAGATGTAATTAAATATTTTGATATTTAATTAACTTAGAGGAAATATGAATCAAATAAATTTATTTATTTATTTATTTATTGATAGAGGAATTTAGATGGAATAAGTATTAAGAATATTTATTTAGACAGAGTCGTGTCATTTTTAGGTGTATACATTTTTCCCCTCTTTGATGCAATGTGTTTTATCATGTTGTTTCAAAGAATAAGATTGTCTGAAAATTATACCTGCCCCAGTTTGCCCCTGGTATAAGTTTAAATATAGGATGCCCCTTGGGAGATTGGACGGGAAGAAGGCGGAAGGTGTGAGATGGACAATCTCATGAAGAAGATAGGTTGATAGGAGAAGAAATGGTTAGATGGAGAAGAAAGAGGTGAATGATATGCGATACAAGATAAAATGATAACACACACAAGCAAGTAAGCAAGTATGCACAAATGATACAAGAACAAACAAGTTATGCCCCTGTCAAGCGGTAAACCAAGGATATAGATCGATGATGTCTGGTTTCAGGAATGAAACATGTTGTATAAGACTCTGGGTCTGGTTTCGACAATGCAACATCCTATCTAAGACATTTGATATGATAATAATATATGACAGTGTTGTCATGGCAGGGAACGATATATCCCTAGAATAACACAAAGGATAGTTATGACTAATTGATATGGTTTATGACAAGATTAGGATCAAGACCACTAATTGCAATTGGATAATTCAACAAGATTGGTTTGACTCGATTGGTACGGATTAAGGCTAAACTTGCATTTTGATCACTGCTCGGATTGACAGCTAGAACTGTTGATGAGAGACATGAAGACAAATAGAAATTTGATCGATAGAAGAATGACTTGATAGAAGAAATCACAAGCTTTTGTAAACATTGATACTCTGCATTTTGGATCTCTATTGGATGGGATATGGAGTGCAATTAGATACGCTATGGATATGGATATAGATATGGATATGGATATGGATATGCGATGTAATTGGATATGTTATGGATATGGATATGAACTGTCATCTTGATATTGCAAGTCTTTTGCTTTCAGCATTGGGCTCTTTTTGGTATTTTCTCTTTTCAAACATTGATACTACATTTTGGATCTCTATTGGATGGGATATGGAGTGCAATTGGATATGCTATGGATATGGATATAGACAAAGATATGGATACAGATATGCGATGTAATTGGATACGTTATGGATATGGATATTAACTATCATCTTGATATTGCAAGTCTTTTTCTTTCATCATTGGGCTCTTTCTGGTATTTTCTCTTTTCAAAATGTTGTAAGGAAATACAAGCATCTAGGTATAATTAGACCAAGATGACCTGAGTATTCCTTACATGGATTTTGATATAGCAAGTTGATACAAGCATCTAGTCAAACTTGAATCTAGATGACCTAAGTACTTCTTGCATTTCAATAGACAAGGATTGCCCCTTTTCATGTTCAGACCTCGAAGTCCTTGATGATCTTGATATTGTTCACCTTAGGGTGTGTATCCAAGGCCATATGAAGGAGGAGGAACATTGACATGGACAGGCTCCAAAATACCTTATTTGTGAAGGCCTAAGCCTTTACCTTGATAGTTCATATGTTGGAGGATGCAGTGGACAGCAGGATTATGTGTAGGTGGAACACTAGACACAAGTTCTTTATTGGATGGAGAAGATGAGATAGAGGATAATGGTTGTTGGTGCTCTAAGAAGGAACACTCATGAATGAAGGTGGTAAGACCAAGGATATATGGTGGGGGATTTGCAGCATGGTCGATAACGGATGGCGAAGGAGTATTACTAGTTTGATCTTCTACGCTTGCTTGGGAGGCAAGTGTCTCATCAAGGGAAGTGGAAGTTGCTCGATCTTAGATGGAACTAGATGGGTTTATAGGCTCAAGACCATGGAAAGAATAAAGTGGGCTAAGAGGATCATCATGGTTTGCTTGATCATAGATAGGCTCTTCATCATAGATGGGATCTTGATCATAGATAGGATTTAGCATAATGGGATTAATGTTCTCTTGTATAGGTTCTTCATCAGCGATAATATCTTGATCATAGAAAAGACATAGGTTATGGAGGGGCCAAAATTAGATATCTAGCTCATGCATAGGATCAAGTTGCTCATGGATAGCTTCTTCATCAAAGGTAGTGTCTTGATCATCGAAAAGATATAGGTTATGCATGGTTGGAAATTGGATTTCTTACTCATGTATAGGTATAGGATCATCGAAAAGATAAAGGTTATGTAAGGGTTGGAAGGGAGTGCTTTGATCTTGATTTAGAAAGGGGTTGATGTTTCCACATGTTCTAAAGTGTGCTCTTGGCATAACTCTTGAGGTGCTTGAATTGGAGAGGAGGTAGAAGACTCTTGGATAGGATCTTGGTCAACAACATGAAGGTGCAATGGACCTTGACTTAGGTTCATGGTAGGAGGCTCTTTGATAAGCTCAAGGGGTGGAGGATCACATGAAGGGGTGGTAGGATTTGACATGTTATTGGAAGAAACTTTGGTAAGGTTGAGGACCAGAATTTGGAGACATGGTTGACTCTCTGCTAGTAGCCCTTGGATCACATCATTGGTAGGTGTATGGATAGGTGAATGAGGGGATTTAGCTTTCTCCCTAGCTTTTCTCTAGTTGTATAAATTTGGAAAAACTCTTTTCCATAAATCATCCAAGGATTCCTTGGTTGTCAGTTTAGAGCTTGGGGAACTTGATGGTGGTGTTGGTGTAGAACTGAAATGCTTTGGAATATGTGTCTTAGAAGATGGTAAAAGAGGACTAGTAGATGAAGTAGTATACAAGTTCCAACTTGGCGTGGTGCTTGCCTTGTCATGAGTATGGGAAAAGGATATACGATTTTGGGGCGAGGCGTAGTTGGTATTGGCACGTTCAGCTTGCAAGATTACCATTTCTTATTGTAAGACTTGGATTTGTTGAGAAATTGCTGCACAATCTTGGGATGAGGGACCTAAGTTTATTTGCAATTATAGATATTGGAGTTTTTGAGCAATATATTCTAATTGGTTTTGCCATTGACACAAGATCAGAAAAGCTTACTGTGATAGACATGCAACTAAAAATGTGCGGCTTCAAAAGGTAAATGCGCTGCAGGTCGAAGCAAATGCACCAATCTAGTAAATTTTATATGCACCGCAACAGGGATCAAATGCACAACTAGTCTATGCAAATGCACCACAAGTCGTGGCAAATGCGTCGCTCTAGTTTTAGCTTGGTTTTTCAAAGTTTTTTGGAACATTTTTCAAAATTTTCTATTTTTGGTTTGAAAACTTGATCTTTCTCAATTCTGATTTTCAATTATGGCAAAGACACAACAAACACATAGAAGTTTTCATGATTTTTATCTTTTGTTATTTTTTTGTATTTTTAGACTATTTTGACTCAAAAACAAGTACACCCTAGGCTGGATAGGACAGTATTTGTTGAATCCTCTAGCTATGCATATTCAAAGCATATAGCTCTAGGATCTGGTAGCACCAGCTCCCCTCCATGACACTCACTTTTCACACATACCAGATCTAGGTTTCCTTAGGCTTGTACCCCAACCAAACCATAGGATTGTCCCTGCTACCTCTACTAAGAATCACATGAATCAAGGACGCTTCAAGAGCTCTGCCCTTTATGTCAGCAAATAGTGGTTCTGCCCTTTGTGTCAACAAATAGTGGTTTTTGGTATACTACACAAGTGGTTCGTAGTCAAGGCAACCATTTAAGTGGTTACACGTGCGGCGACACTACTCTCCATTATGGAGTCTCCTAGCCTCTAAGGGTTACGCCTTAGAGGGTTTTGGGGGAGGTTGGTCATCGGTGTAATAGAGCAGCACTCGTTGTAGGAGGCTTTCACCTCAAGCACAATTTATTTAAAGTGGATCGGTAGGGCTTGGTTTTAGCCTATTTCCACTCAGGTTCATTCCCACTTGGACAGGTGTGCATCCAAGGGTAGGCCCCTCTAAAGGTGAAACAAATAGAATAACAAGTCTAGTGTTCTGGTCACCCAGTGAAGGGGAGAGCATAAGCCTATTGTCATTCAATAGTCATAGTAGACAATGATTAATCAAAACCTAGTTAAAAGAGAAAAAAACTAAATGCGCTATCTACTTGGGCACTCACGCGTTTGTTAACTTTGAAGTGTTTAAGATATAACAATGTTCATTCCCATTTGTAAGATAGAAATGATCTAACTAAAGAAGATAGCAATATGTAGAAATAGCAGTGGTTCAATTACTTTCTTCCTAGTTATGGACTACGTGAAATTTGTATGCATGCATTTTTTTTGTTACTTTTTCCATTTAATTAAACTAAGTGAACTAATTAATGCAACTAAATGATCTAATCTAGCCTCTAATTCTGCAAAACAAATGTTAGCTCCAACAAAAAATTAGATGAAACTTTAAAATCACAGTGCAGAATAGAAGCACCACTATGCAGCTTGAATGAACAGAAACAGAGCTTGCATGTGCCATTGTACATATGCTCTAAGATAGGTGTCAAAAGTGTAGGAATATGATATAAATGTGTTAAATGAACAAATGTGCTGTGAAACAGAGTGTAAGCACTGTCTGGTGAGGTATATGTGTCGATATGATGCAGGTGCTGGAACAAGACTCGGATGCATTATCTTAGAGGATGAATGCACCAGATTATCGAAGGCACCAGAACGAAAGACAAAAGCATTGATTTAGAGAGTGTTTGTACTGAACTTATGCATATGTCGAAACAGAGAGTAGAAGTGCCACAGGATTGCTCAGATGCATCAGATTAACCTGTCAAGAAGCCTATGCAACACCTATACGAAACCTGTCTACAAGAAAACTTAGATTTTGATTGGATAAAGGGGCAAGGGCCCCACGGTGGGCGCCAAAAATGTAAGGGTAAAAATAGGATAATCAATTGAAAAATAACAACCCAAACATCAATAAAATATGAAGATAAAAGGAGATTAAAATAAAAGAGAGAAGAATACTCACCACCTTTTACCTTTCAACTTCCATTGTTTGCCTTTTCTTTCTTGATCTTCATGGTGATGAAGATGGCCCTCAGGAAGCTTGCTTCCTTGCTTTGATTTGTGAAGATGACAAGGAGAGATGGCTAGGATACTTATTTGTGTTGAAGATGAGCTTCAACATAATGTGAATGAATGATTGATGAAGTGGTATGGAAATAGAGGTGCCAATGGCGCACTATAGTTCCTGCAGCATAAGTTACTTAAATGATGGATATGAAATGAAGAAGAATAATGTTGTATTTATAGAGTTGGGTGAGAGAAGATCAATGGTGGAGAAGAAGTAAGAAGATCAATGGAGGAAAATATTCATGCGAACGTGTGCGAATAGAAGAAGGACATGTGTCATTCAAAAAGAAGCTTTTTTGAGTTAAATGTTTTCTTGACGAGGATGAGTTTTTATTTTCTTAAATTAGAATATATTTTTCTAATTTAAGAGAAAAGTTGCTTTAACTCACCTTTTGCTTTTGTATGACAAGAGAAATTTATTTTTAGAAGATATGAAGATTTTTGAGAGAATAAGAAAGCATAATTAAATAAATAAATTTATTTAATTACTTTTTTAGAAGATTTGGAAGATAAGAAAGCAAATTAAATAAATAAATTTATTTAATTTACTTTTACAAGATTTGGAAGATAAGAAAGAAAATTAAATAAATAAATTTATTTAATTTATTTGTACATGATTTAAATAAATTTAATTAATTTATTTAAATTTGGAGGAATGAACAACTTAATTAAATAATTTAGAAAATATTTAATTGTTTGGAAGGAATAAATTAAATAAAAGATTTTATTTAATAACTTAGAGAAAATATGAATCGAATAAATAAATTTATTTATTTATTTATTGATAGAGGAATTTAGATGGAATAAATATTAAGAATATTTATTTAGACATAGTGTGTCATTTTTAGGTGTATACAACTCTTATTCTTGATAATATTATTAATTTCAATTTTATTGTCTCTTAAATTTTAATTAGATTATGTGCCTTATTACATAGTTGCAACTAAAAGTAATATCAAATGACCCAAAAGACAAATAGTTATAACCTTATTCACCAAATAATAAATATAATAACTTTTTAAAAAAATACATTATTTAACATTATAACTATAAGTATTTATATTATTTAACATTAAAACTATAACTATGTGTGCCTATGAACCATTTAATAACACCTTTGGGTACTATTACTAGTATTAATTTTTTTTTTATAAAACCAAAACCCTACACACTATATAACTACGCCATAGAATACCACAATGAAAACCATCATGAGACACAAGAAGAAATTAGTATTTTTGGGAGACCACTCTACTTAAATATCAATCACTTCAATGATTCAATAATCAATAGTAATTTTACGCGTCATTCGCAACAAAAAATGATAAATCTTGGGAGGACACGGACTCCCAAAGAAAACTTTTGTGACCACCAATCATATGGGACTGTGGGTGGCACCTAATGGTATGCCAATGGCATTTTTACAAGTTTTGGGCGGCTCCTATTTTGACTGTTCGTATCAATCTTCATATGTTGACGATGAAACATGGGGGCTCTACATTATCCAAGGTAGTACGTGTATCGTACTACGTGAAGATGACAGAAGGCAAGCTATATTAGCCCACATTCCCTACCTCCTCCCTCCATCTATGGTTTACTTCTCTGAGAGATATCCTTCAACTCAGGCAAAGAGGCAGAAAAACGTATGAATATGATGATGCAAGGAAGGGGAGATTCCTCGGATGGCGAACGAGCGGCAGCGCTTAAACAGAAAACTCCAGTGATGCCTGCGGTGGAACGAGTGCAAAAGCTGGCAGAGGAGGATGCGGTGGTGTTGTTCAGCAAAAGTGGGTGCTGCATGTGCGTGGCGGCGAAGGCCCTCCTCTCCTCCGTCGGAGCGCATCCCACCATCCACCAACTGGACAAACAACACGATGGGGAGGAGATGGAGGCCGCTCTTCTCACAATGCTCCCTGCTCCCCCTTCCGTCCCTGCAGTTTTCATCGGCGGAAAGCTGCTGGGAGGGATGGATCAGCTTATCAGTTGTCACATTAAAGGTTCTTTGCTGCCTCTCCTGAAAGAAGCCGGAGCCTTGTGGCTCTGACTGCATCTAACTCCTACAATCTCAAGGCTTTAAAGCCTAATTTTGGATGCATTCTCAATCACTCGGTTATACTCATGTCCTTTAATGTCCTCACTTCTACAACGTTTTGTTATACTGTTAACAGTCCCAGCAGTGAACGGTGAAAATGGTTATTTTCTTTGGGATGATAAACATTTCATGCCTTTTTCAGTCTGTAGAGATGGTACGGATTATCGAACTCTTTCTACTAAATATCCACCGTTAATGAAAGATTGTTGTGTAGCCTTTTTTAGGGTATTTGAGAAACTTGCCATTCTAAGAGCGGGGGTTTCAGTAGTTCTTTTTGTAACAAGTGCAATTGCAGCACCTGGAGTAAGTTATAAAATGTAATATTTGAATTATGTGCCTTACCAGCATGGAGTATGGTTTGATATGCCAATCTGAAGAAAGCATGTAAGGAAATTCTTGCACTACATACGCCATTTCTGTTAACCGTTTTTCAAGCTTGGTAGTCTGTTCTCCATTGGCTATCGCAAATGGAAGTCTTATGGAAATCTGAAAAGGGCTGTGTAAACTGGCAAAGTCAAACTCAAAAAACATAATTAATGGAGATCAGGTTTATGCTTTGTCCAATATCAATACTTTATTTAAAAAGTAGAATTACGTTGTTTTATCTCAACCAAAAAAATTAAAGTTATATTATTTTATAATATACACGCGCCTATGTTAAGTTGTTGAAAGGCATGGATTGTGGTTGTAGGTACAAATCTCTAGCTTCAATCCCTGTATAATCAAGAGCAATTTATGTGGCAAAAGGTACAAATCCCTAACTTCATTAGCTGTATAATTAAGAGCAATTTATATGGTAAAAGTTATAAGGGCCAGTAATTAAGTGACAACAGGTTTTGGCTAGTGCTGATTCATCCATATGAAAAAAATAGACATTGGTCTATTAAAGTAGTCAAATAGAGGACAAGTAAATTAAAATAAGATAATTCTAAGTGTAAAATCATGTTGGGTGTGAATTTGATATAGGATTCTCTATTTGATTGCATTATATTTTAGATTTGTTTGTTTGTTCTTTAATAATTAATTTAAATATTTTCATGGATTTAAATCAATGTTTTTTTTTCTATCTCATTTTGATGATGGTTTACAGTGTTGTGAGAAATATTGATGTAAAAAACTTATACAGTTAAATCTAAAAAACACTTAAAAATATCTTCATAGATTGTGGAAAAACCATGTCTTTTATTATTGACATTTATATATACTTCTATACAATTTTTTTAAAAATAGAATAAAATATAAAATGATACAAACATAATACCTTTAAATGACAAGGATTTAAATTCAAGCATAAAAGTAGATATAAAGTAGGTAAAGGGTTAATTCATTTTTATTGGAAAACTAATTAATAGCCTTTTTAATTTCTAATAGAAATTATTTATTTTTGCATAAATAGTGGGTGTTCAATATCAACATTTATATGTAGAAATTAGATAGCCAAAGGTAAGGATAATTACTAACAATATCTTGTATTTAATGTTACTAGCTTATATTTAATATAATGAGAAGTTGTTTTCTAAATATTAATATTTAATGCTAATGTTTTCTCATTAAAAATAAGTAGATATGATTTTAGAATATTAAATATTAAAATTTTAAGTAATTTAATAATAATTAATATATTTTTTAAGATTTAAACTAAAATTTAACTTATAATGATTAAATAATGAGTTAACGTATAATTTATATTTCGATTTTATTAAAATAAAATTTTAAAAAGATGTATTTGTTATCATTTATTATATTTTTAATAAAAAGTGACCATCAAAAATATATTATTTCTAAAATTATTGTATTTCTAATATTATTATGTTTTGTTTGGTAAACTACTATTGTTCCCTTTGCATTAATATTAATAGTAATACAAATTTTCAATACATCTCTTTGTAAAAAAATAGAGGAACAAACAGCAGGTTTATTCATCACCTTGGAATACTGTCTATTGCCACCCTATATTTTATATCTTCTATATCTATATTAAAGTTTTTGCAACATAAACCAAAAAACAACTGAGAATCATGCATCTGAGTCCACCTAGTAGTAGAAATTTAGCAAATATTACATCCATTCACGTCCTTCTATCTTCCCCATCACCTTCTTCAAGAAGCCCGCACCCATAGCAATATGGCATTTCCTCCCCTGCTCCACATTGGCCCTCAAAACCCTCACAAAAGGATGCCACTCCATGTTTTCTCCAAGTCCATTCACCATGTGGAAATTTGTTGCTATAGGGATACCAATTCATGGTCTTGCCACCGCCAATACTTCATCCAAGCCCACTGCCCAGTCCTTGAAGACAAATTCTCTCTCCAAATCCGCAATGTCCTTCCTCTCTCCAATGTTGAATAGCGAGCCCACAAACATTGCTACCACATCTAAATTGACCATGTGTCTGTTACAATTTTAATGGCAGACTGGAGAAATATAATTAATAATTATATGCAGATTTTAATAACATGAAAATAAACAATGAAGAATAACATAAATGAACACAATAGATTTAACATGATTCACCCAATGTGGGCTACATCCACAAACATAGACATCCAATATTATTATCCAACAAAACTAGTTACAACTAGCAATCTACACAGCTCCATACCATTGCAAAATGCACTACAAACTCAACCATGACTCTTAGCTTTCCACCTTCTCCAGTCACCTTTTATCAAACCTTATGACAGTTACACAAAGTAGAGTTTTTACATGTTGGCCAAAAATAAATTAACTACCAACACTTTTATTAAATAATAGGCAACTTCATATGCATAAAAATAATAATAATAGGCAACTCCCCTATTAAATGCTTTAGGGTGCGCGACTGACAAAGTCACCAGAATTTACATTTTACGTTGTTGTGGGTACTCGTAGCCATGACTGTAGCATGATCAGTCACCATATAATAACAATCTCCCATTTAGGGACTGATCATGCTCCACACCAACAACCCTTCACTTGGAGACTGATCCTGGAGCATCACTGCTACACTAGTAACTCCCACTGGATTTCATGTCTAGATTAGCAAGTTCACCATTTCCACCCTTATCAGTCAACAAGGCCAATAGAAACTAATGGGGAAATTAATTTCTCTCATGTCACTTCCTTTGCAAACATAGGATTTTCACTTGTGTGAATCTTCTCAAGCTTCAACTACCCATCCTCCAAAACTGACCAGATGAAGTGGTACATGTGTTGAATGTGCTTAGTCTTCAAATGAAGAGCTAAATTCTTTGAAAGGTGGATGGGACTCTAGCTATTAGTAAACAATGGGCTATCTTCTTGTTGGCCCAATTCCTCTAGAAAATGTTGTAACCAAATCAAATCCTTACTAGCTTCAATAGCAGTTACATACTTAGCGTCAATGGTTAAAAGTGCAACAACCTTTTGCAGTCTAGAAATCCAACTGACTTTTGTACCTCCTATAGTAAAAACATACCCTGTAGTGCTCCTCTAGTTGTCTATACCACCCGCCAGATCAAAATCAACATATCCTTTGAGAGTAGAGTTGATTCCTCCAAAACATAGTTGTTTTGTAGCAGTACCTCTCAAATACTGAAGAATCCATTTTACTGCAATCCAATGTTCCATTCTCAGATTGCTTATAAACCTACTCACAACTCCAACAGCATGTGCAATGTCTGGCCTTGTGCATACCATTGCATACATCAAGCTACCAACTGCTGATGCATATGGTATCTTAGACCTTTTGTCCTCCTCCTCTTGTGTCTTGCGACACATCCTTAGTCAATTTAAAATGACTAGGGAAAGGTGTACTAACTACTTTAGCATTCAACACGTTAAATTTTTTCAACACCTTCTCTATATACTCACTTTGTGACAAAAACAATTTTCTATCTTTCATATCTCATGTGATCCGCATACCAAGGATTTGCTTCACTAGACCCTTGAATCCTTCATAGCAAATGAATTTGCTAATTTCTTCTTAAGATCAGTAATATGTTGTACATTAGACCTAGTAATGAACATATTGTCAACATAAAGTAACAAGATAATATAGTTTCCATTATCCAATCTTTTAAAGTAAACACGGTAATCAGAATGACATCTATTGTAAACTTGTTTAGCCATAAACTTATCAAATTTCAAATACCATTGTTGGGTGCTTGCTTTAGGCCATATAGACTCTTCTTCAACCTGCACACAAAATCCTCCTTACCTTTGACCTCATATCCCTATGGTTGCTACATATAGATCTCTTCTTCCAAATCACCATGGAGAAAAAATGCTCTCACATCTAGTTGTTCAAGATGCAAGTTTTCTGATACCAGAAGACTTAGAACAATCATAATTGAAGTCAATATTACAATCGAGGAAAATATTCCATCATAATCTATACCTTTTTCTGTGCAAAACCTTTTAACACAAGTCTAGCCTTATATCTTTTCTTGCCTCCTTCCTCTTCCTTCAACATGTAAACCCATTTGTTTGGCAAAGCTCTTTTACCTGTAGGTAATTGTACTAAGTCCCAAGTCTAATTTTGTAGCAAGGAATCCATTCTTCAATCATGCCTAGCTCCCACTATTGTTTAGCATCTACCTGCATTACTTCTTCATAATCTTCAGTTTCACTAGAATTAGTTATTAAGATAGAATATAATGAAGGAGAAAATCTTTCTAGAGGTCTACTTAACCTTGTAGAATGTCTAACACTTGCAAGAGTTTGTGGGATATATTGTTGTTTCTAAACATCAGGTACCAATGGCATTTTATTTTTTGAAAGGCATTACAAAAAGTAGGGTTTTTACATGTCAGCCAAAAATAAATTAACTACCAACACCTTTATTAAATATTAGGCAACTCCCCTATTAAATACTTTCATGTCTGTGGCTCACAAAGTCACTAGAATTTACATTTTACATTGCTATGGGTACTTGCAGCCACGACTGTAGTGTGATCAATCACTGTATAATAATAGTGTCTGGTCACCTCTTTCATATACTCATCCCCTAAAATGCATTCAATGGAAAACAAAACTATTCCACTCTTGGTATTAAAAATCTTCATCATTCTCTGCATCAAAATCTCTCCATAGAAATCCATTTGTCTTTTAACTCCCTTCAAAATAATCAGTGTGTCCATTCTCCTTCCCTTGTTTCTCTCCATAGAGCCAAAGAGTAATGAAGAGAGTCTTAATTCCATGGGATATAACTATCCCTCATTTTCTACAAACTTCCATTTCAATTTCCATTCATCCGCCAGCTTTTCACACGTATGAAGCCTTACCCAACTTTTCCCAATGATTACAATTCAACTCAGCAAAACATCCTACAAAGGATTTGATTTATCTATTTAATTCCCATACTATTTCTTATTCCCATTCAATCACTTTATTAGCCAAGAGGTCCACTTCCTTATTAATCTCTCTATATACATGGTTTATGGTGTATTTTTCCAAATGATTTAAAATATCCAATGCTTCATCCAATACCAACTTGAATTTCCAATTTCTAGTTTCCTGTCTCTTAATTGCATTGACCACAAGTTGAGAGTCACCCTCAATCTCCATCCTCTTGAGACCTAACTTCTAAAAAATTTGTAATCCTAGAATCAAAGATTAATGTTATGTTGTGTTTTTAGTTTATGGTTTTAGATGCTTAAAAGCCTTGCCCACTATTATTCCTTTCCAATCCTTAATGACACAACCCGCACCCAATTCTCCTAGGTTGCATCTGGAGGCACCATCAAAGTTGATTTTCAGCCAACCCTCTTTAGGCGGAGACCACCTAGCTTCATATCTTCTTCTTTTGGCCTCAACACCACTGACCCTATTAACATTGGTATTTATAATATTATTATATAAAATATGTTAAATATTTAATTTTCAAAAATAAAATATTAATAATATTTAAGTGCTACTAAAAAATTAATTATATATTTTCTTATTTTATTATTATAGATTATCTTTAAGTAATTATATATAAGAAATATCTTTTCACATATCATTTTTATATAAATAAAAAACTATGTAAATTCTTCCATTAATTATTATTTGTTTAAAGGCATTTACTATTTAACTAATCATTTTATTATTTAGATGTAATAATTTTCTTCTATCTGATATTTATTTCTTTTTTATAGTTGTAACAAGTTTTTAATCTACTTTGGATTTTTTTAATAAAGATAATTAATAGGTGAGTAGGTTGTGTTGTTTTTATTTAATTTGTAATACTTATTTTTAATTAAGAAATTTAACATTGTAAATTGTGTTTTGGAAAATGTTATAAATATTATATCTTGATGTTTGTATTTATTTATTATTTGTTAGTTAATTATGAGCATTTATGGAAAAAGACATTCAATAAGGACTTGGCCATGATTGTTATGTGTATATTTTGTTATGGAATATATAGATGTGTGTAAGAGAATATTTTTTCATGTAAGATTTATAAAAAATATCTATGACAATGTAAGTGGTGTAAGAGAATTTATGACATGTGTAAGATAAAAGTTACATTTTTTACTTGACTTCTTGACCAACTTATGATGCATGTTCTATACATCATAGAATTCTTTGAATGAAGATAATGGAACCAAAATATAGAACCCAAGATAGGGAGTTACATATGACAAGCTTTTGTTGATAACTGAGAGGGGGGGTGAATCAGTTATCCTAATCTTGCTTTCAATTCAAACACTTAGTTCCACTTTGTTATTTAATAACATAGCAATTTACCATTCATGAAAGCATAAAGCATAAACACTAGAGCAGCTACACATCAACACATGAGACACCAAGATTTTGACGTGGAAAACCTGGTCAAGGGAAAAACCACGAGGTGATTAACCCAATGATTATTCTTTGTTAGAAGAATAAGAAAAATAGATGGCACATGCCAATTAGGGCTCACTGCCCAAGCACACTGCTCACAAGAGGTTCACTGCCTACAAGAGACACACTATCTACAAAGTAACAAGTATCACAAACTTGAATTGGAGATTGACATCTTTACCATGCCTGGATCAGTTCCATTTAAGCCTAAAGACTTCTGCTCTACCTTTCGCACTCCACTTCGCTACCACATACTCATCATGATACTTCCTTCAAAATGAATTCACAATCCCTTATTTAAACAAGGCATTGACTTAGGAACAATCATCTAAGTCAGCAAACACCTACAAAATCATCCGCAAGACGTGTAATACATCCGGTCGGCCAGACTTAGGAAGAACACCAACAACCGGTGGTCTTTACATCAAATCCAAACTCTAACTTCAATGTGGACCACCAATAAGACTTTTGCATGATCTAAGGATCACTAAAACCTTTCCTGAGTCACCAAGAACATCTGCACTTTATCAGCTTACTAGAATTCTTCTCTTCTTCATCCGAAACTTCAAGAACATAGTCTGTCACTACTGTCATAATTAAAAAGGTGCTTCCAGACCTCCAAACCATGAGAAAATCTAGTTCTCACTTCACACTAACTTCTTCAACACTCCCTCCAATCTGCAGAATGGGATAATGTAATTCCAGAGCTTACTGGACCAACCTGTGACACTCTGTCGCCACTAAACATCTGCTGGAACCGATTCTACTGGAGTGACCATAACTTATTCAGATCTTCATGCGGACCTCTGAAATCTTGACTGGAGCATCTCAAGAATCATATCTGAAAACCCTTTAAATCGCATCCTCTGATCTTCAACTTATCTTGGACTTTTATCTTAATGTCATCACTAATCTTCACTATTTCTGATTGAGGCTAATTTTCTCAATATCCTCAACACACAGCTCATCCAATCCTTCTCATTAATGCAATATGAGTATGTTGACATCAATGACAACACTGGTTATCTTCATACTTGCAACAATCTCCCCCTTTATCATTGATGGCAACATATGATGTGAAAATCCATCAAGACAAGAACTTCTCCTTTCTGTCACAGCTCCCCCTATCAGTAACAACTCTTCACATGTCTTCTCTTTCTTTACTGCTCCCCCTTTGATCAACAACCACTTATTTTTCACATGTCTTCTCTCGCCCTTTGACATCAATGGCAAAGGGCTCATACTTGCAACTTCAACACATCAGAATCATACCAGCTGCTCCCCCTGAGTAGCAGCTCCCCATCACCAATCCAGATCACAAGATATGACTGTGACACCCACCAGACTAATGCACATCAGTGCACCCTAGTTCATCACCGGAGAGGCAATAACCCCCAACTTTTCCCTGAGAAACTCAAAAGAGTCCTTAGGAAGAGGTTTAGTAAAGATATCTGCAATCTGATCCTTAGAGGGCATAAACTCTAGTCTAATTTCACCTTTGTTCACTTGCTCTCTTAGAAAGTGAAACTTAATAGATATATGCTTAGTCTTAGAGTGCAACACCGGATTCTTAGAAATATTTATTGCACTTAAATTATCACAAAAAATTGTGATAGGTTCCTCATACTCTACTTTAATATCTCTTAGCATCTGCTTCATCCATAAGACTTGAGTGCAACTACCTGCTGCTACAATGTATTCTACTTCAGTTGTAGACAGAGATATTGCATCTTGTTTCTTGCTTAGCCAAGAAATCAATCTCTTTCCCAAAAATAATGCTCCACCACTGGTACTCTTCCGGTCATCCACATCTCTTGCCCAATCTACATCTATGTAAGCATGAAGAGAGAAATCATGATCTCTAGGATACCACAAACCATACTCCACTATCCCTTTTAGATATCTAAAAATTCTTTTGATTGCCATGACATGAGATTCTCTGGGATCAGCCTGGAATCTAGCAACAAGACCAACAACTTGCATAATATCTGGTCTAGTTTGATTGAGATACAACAATCCACCAATCATTGATCTGTACTTTGTCTGGTCTGTCTTAGGAGAGTCGTCATCTTTGCTCAACTTGCATCCGGTTGCCATGGGAGTATTCATTGGCTTTGAATCTTCCATTTCAAATTTTCTCAACAATTCTTTCACAAATTTGGTCTGAGAAATGAAGATCCCTTTCTTTGTTTGAGTAATTTGCAGACCCAAGAAAAAATTCATTTCACCAAGCATAGACATCTCAAACTTACTTTTCATCTGATTTACAAAAGTTTTACACATACTATCTCTTCCTCCAAAAATGATATCATCCACAAACACTTCAAGAATCAAAATGTTTTCATGATCAATTTTGAAATACAAATTACTGTCAGCAATACCTTTGTTAAAACCAATCTTCAAAAGATGTTTATCCAGTCTTTCATACCAAGCTCTTGGGGTTTGCTTCAATCCATACAGTGCCTTTTTCAACTTGCAGACCATATCACCATGATCAGACAATTGAAATCCATCTGGTTGCTCAACGTATACTTCTTCTTCCAAATCACCATTTAAGAAGGTAGACTTAACATCCATCTGATATACCTTGAAGTCTTTGAAGGCAGCAAATGGAAGAAATAATCTGACAGCTTCAATTCTTGCCACCGGAGCAAAGGTTTCTTCAAAATCAATTCCATCTATTTGAGAGTAGCCTTTGCAGACCAATCTAGCTTTGTTTCTGATTACTTCACCAACTTCATTTAATTTGTTCCAGAAGACCCATTTGGTTCCAATCACATTCTTGTTTCTAGGTCTGGGAACAAGATCCCAAGTGTGATTTTTCTCAATTTGTATCAATTCTTCCTCCATTGCTTTGGTCCATTTTTCATCATTGCAGGCTTCATTTATTGTCTTAGGTTCAATCTTTGAAATCAGACAATACTCATCTGAATTTTGAGCAATTCTCCTCCTTATTTGCACTCCTTTACTTTTGTCACCTATGATCTGATCTTCAGAGTGGTTTAGAGTTACATACCTTGGAAATTTGGGAATTTCTTGCACCTCTAATTCTTGATCAATCTCATTGACACTTATCTCTTCTTCTTGTCTTATGGGATCAACTTGACTTTGTTTCTCAGAAGGGGCTTGGATACTTTGAATCTGAACATCATTCTGATCATCTTCATCATATTCATAAAATATTGAGGGCTTCTCAATTCCTTCATCAACTTTCACATTTGTACTTTCTATCATCTTTCTTAGTCTCTTGTTGTAACACTGGTATGCTTTGCTTTGAGTGGAGTAACCCAAGAAAATTTCTTCATCACTTCTAGCATCAAACTTTCCTAGATCTTCATCTCTTTTAATGTAACATTTGCTACCAAATACTCTGAAATATCTCATAGTAGGAGTGATGCCAAACCAAAGTTCATAAGGAGTCTTACCGGTATTGCTTTTGATTTGAACTTGATTGAGAGTGTAGACTGCAGTGCTGACAGCTTCTCTCCAAAACATCTGGGGAACATTTGCTTCCATCATCATTATCCTAGATGCTTCTTGGATGGTCTGGTTCTTTCTCTCTACTACTCCATTCTACTGTGGAATCCTAGGAGCAGGCAATTGTCTCTTTATACTATGTTTCTCACAAAAGTCTATGAATTCACCGGATGTGAATTCACCACCTCTATCAGACCTTAGACATTTAAGTTTTAATCCGGTTTGATTCTCTACCATAGCCTTGAAGATTTTGAAATTCTCAAGAGAGCTTCTAATTTCTCTTTTAGAAGGGTAACCCACATCATCTGGGAATGATCATCAATTAGTAACATGAACTTTCTATCACCTCGCACACTCTTGACTCTTGTTGGACCACATAGATCAGTATGAACTAATTCCAATAATCCGGTAGAGGATTGATCCTTGCTTTTGAATGAGACTCTACTCTGTTTACCTAGCTGACATTCCTTGCACAAACTATTTGTAGGTTTTATCAGTTTTGGAAGATCTCTTACAGCTTGAGTATTGCTTATCTTGATGTTATCAAAATTTACATGACACATCCTTCTATGCCATAACCAACTCTAATCAACTTGAACAAACAAACAACTTTTATTAGAACCAACCAGATGGAAGATATTACCTTTTGTTTGACTACGGGATGCAATCTCAGTTCTGGAACTTTCAAAGATCCTGCATCTTCCGTTTTTGAACCAGAGATCATAACCTTTGTCTACCAACTATCCAACACTAAGAAGATTGTGCTTCAATCCTTCAACATCTAGTACATTACCATTTTTGCTCTTTCCATCAAAAGAAATAGTTCCCCTACCTTTGATTCTACCAGTAGAATTATCACCAAACTTTACCTTTCCTCCTTCATACCTTTCCAAGTCTAGGAACTTGTTTTTGTCACCTGTCATATGGTGAGAGCATCCACTATCAATAACCCAATCATCCTTTTCTTCAACTTGGGCAGCCAACGCTCTTTCTACAACCTTATGATTGACAATTTCAGAGGATATTGGATCTTCTTCCTTGATGGCAATAAACACCCATTCATTTCTGGATTTATTTCCTATTTCTTATTCATCATCTGTTACTCCTTCATTATCATCTTCTTCATGAACATAATAACAGTTCTTTTGGAACCTTTGTTTGTTAGAATTTGACCTTGCAGATCTTTCCAGACATCTTGAAGCAAAATGACCAATCTTATTGCAGTTGAAGCACTTAAAGGGTAATTTTCCTTCATACTTACTGGATCCTCTTGGTAGTCTCTTTGCAATGAGGGCTTCAAGTTTAGCTATTTCTGCTTCTTCTTCCATGTCTCTTCTTGCTTGATCATACCATGATAGCTTCCTTGAAGAGTTTTCTCCCAGATCAATTCTTTGTTTACCTTTCACAGAGGCATTGACTTTGAATGCAGATTCAGTCTTGGGGGGATCACCTCCAAACTTGGTCATTTCAAATGCAGCCAGTTTGCCAGCCAGTTGGTCTCTTGTGACAGTTGTATGGGCTTTGAATTCGTCAATGGCAGCAACCTTGATTTTGTATGTAGCAGGAAGGGATTTGAGAACTTTTCCAAGAATCTCATTTTCATCCAAGACTCCACCAACATTCTTGATTCCACACACCAGCTCATTTACTCTAGGCATAAAGGTACTAATATTTTCATCATCTCTCATCTTCAGTCTTTCAAATTTCCCTTTTAGACTCTGCAACCTTGTACACTTAACATACTCATCTCCTTCATGTAGAAGTTCCAGTTTAGTCTAGATCTCATAGGCAGTTGGCAGGTCAATAACATTTAAGAGATCTGAGTCAGTTAAAGCGCTTAGAAGAGCCTCTTTGGTACGCAGATTATTTTCAGCATCTGTGAGTTCATTCAGGGTTGTCAGACCACCTTGTGGAGGAACATATCCTTTTGTAACCATGGATAGGTATGCCTTTCCCATACACTCCAAGTGACATTTCATGCGACCTTTCCAAATAGAGAAGTTGGTTCCGTCAAACTTCAGACTATCCTTCTTGTATGATGACATCCTAGATCTCCTCAAGTGGTTAAGCTTCTTTTAGAGGAACTTGGATCTGATACCAATTATTGATAACTGAGAGGGGGGGTGAATCAGTTATATTAATCTTGCTTTCAATTCAAACACTTAGATCCACTTTGTTACTTAATAGCATAGCAATTTACCATTCATGAAAGCATAAAGCATAAACACCAGAGCAGATACACATCAACACATGAGACACCAAGATTTTGATGTGGAAAACCTAGTCAAGGGAAAAACCACGGGGTGATTATCCAAAGGATTATTCTCTATTAGAAGAATAAGAAAAATAGATGGCACATGCCAATTAGGGCTCGCTACCCGAGCACACTACCTACAAGAGACACACTGTCTACAAAGTAACAAGTATCACAAACTTGAACTAGAGATTGACATCTTTACCATGCCTGGATCAGTTCTATTTAAGCCCAAAGACTTCTGCTCTGCCTTTCACACTCCTCTTCGCTATCACATACTCATCATGATACTTCCTTCAAAATGAATTCATAATCCCTTATTTATACAAGGCATCGACTTAGGAACAATCATCTAAGTTGGCAAACACCTACAAAATCATCCGCAAGACGTGTAATACATCCAGTCGGCTAGACTCAGGAAGAACACCAACAACTGATGGTCTTTACATCAAATCCAAACTCTAACTTCAATGCAGACCAGCAATAAGACTTTTGCACGATCCAAGGATCACCAAAACCTTTCCTGGGTCAACAAGAACATCCACACTTTATCAGCTTACTGGAATTCTTCTCTTCTTCATCTGGAACTTCAAGAACATAGTCTGTCACTACTGTCATAATGAAAAAGGTGCTTCTGGACCTCCAAACCATGAGAAAATCTAGTTCTCACTTCACACTGACTTCTTCAACACTCCATCCAATCTGTGGAATGGGATAATGCAATTCCGGAGCTTACCGGACCAACCTGTGACACTCTGTCACCACTGAACATCTCACAGAACTAGTTCTACTGGAGCGACCATAACTTATTCTGATCTTCATGTGGACCTCTGAAATCTTGATTGGAGCATCTCAAGAATCATATCTAAAAACCCTTTAAACCGCATCCTCTGATCTTCAACTTATCTTGGACTTTTATCTTAATGTCATCACTAATCTTCATTGTTTCTGATTGAGGCTAATTTTCTCAATATCCTCAACACACAGCTCATCCAATCCTTCTCATTAATGCAATATGAGTATGTTGACATCAATGACAACACTGGTTATCTTCATACTTGCAACAGCTTTGACATGTATGACATGTGTAAGAGCATATTATATTTTTAGCTATAAGATGAAGACCAAAGAGAGCATTTAAATTTGGGTTAATCATTTGGGCAATATTTTTGGGTCATGGTATTGTCTATTGGTTTGTGGTTTACCTTTTGTGGTTTCATGGATTACTTTCTCTATTTATAATCAGATGCTAGAGATAGACATTTCATAGTGAATTTGAAGTTATAGTTATGTTGTTGAAATTACTTGACTAATGATGTTTGTGATCTCTCTTGTGAAGGCTCCTTGTCTAAAAGTTGTTGTAACCAATATTATTGTTAATTGATACTTTGGTTCAAATTTTGGAGGTTGAAAGGGTTTTCCTAGAGTATATCACTATATTATGGTTATTGTGTGTATCTTTTTCTTTCTTGTAATATTTTAGATCATATTTTCTATACACTTGTCTCATTATAGGATAGCATAGGAAGTATCACATCTTAGCTTCCTTTCATTTGGTGTCAAAGAATAATCAAATCAAGTCCTAGGTGGTAGGAACAAGGTTTCTTGACTAATCTTTGTTGGTGTGGAAGCATGCATAGAAGAGATCATTGTTTCTAGGATGATGGAAAACACTTTTAGATTAAAATTAAAAAGATTTAGTGGCACTAATTTGAGTCATCAAAGCTCAATATGAAAGATTTATTTATAGATTATGATCTATGGGTTGCATTATCTAGAAAGAAACCTATTGTAATGTCACCAAAAGATTGGCTAGTGTTGGATAGAAAGATAAAATGCCTTACACATATTGCTTGACTAATTTAGTTTTATTAAATTTCTATAAAAAATACACAATAGAAAACCTCTAAAATGATAGGAAACCTATACTAAGCTAAATCCTTGTTTAACAAGATTTTTCTATGGAAGAGTTGTATAGTTTGAGGATGGGTGATAGTGATTATATTGATAAGACTTTTAGTGTACTTAACATGATCATGAGCTAGATATACTCATTAAGTGTGAAGATGGAAGAGAAATATTGATGCATGACCCTTCCATGTTCTTTTTTAGATTTGTGAGAAAACATGGTAATGGCTATTTGAAGTACTACTACAAAATTTATGCTTGATGAAATTGTGGCTAGTTTTATCTCAAAAGAATGAAGAAGGTCACTAAATCCATCAATGAAGCTTCAGTTGGTCATGGATGGTCAAAAGAAAAAGTAAGAAGAAGGAAAAAGGTATATCTAAATCTCATATGATATCTAAGACTCTTGATAAGTCCAAGCCCAAATGTTGGAACTATGAAAACATGAGCCATTTCAAAAGAGACTAGAAGGAGGAAAAGAAGAAAATGGCTAAATTTGATGGTGGTTTGAATTCTAAATATTATTAGGAGGATGCAAGAGATGCATTTGTTACAACCTTGACAATACATGCATGGATAGAGAACTCCAGTGCTTCCTTCCACATGACTCCTCATTGAGAGTAGTTTTTTGATTACGAGGAGTATGATTATAGGAAGGAAAAATGGTGAAAATTCATGTCACAACATTATTGGCCATGAGAGAATCAATATCTAATTATTTTATGGGATGATCAAGTAGATTATTCAAGTCCTTCACATCCCTATTCTAGCACAAAACCCATTATCTATAAGTAAAATGAATGTTGTGGGTATGAAAGTTGTTTTTAGTAATGGAGGTTGTAGGATGGTTTGAGAAGCTATGGTGCTCATAAGAGTGTTTGATTTGGTACTCTCTTTTACCTTGATGATAACACCTACATATCATGCAATAGTTCTTCTGTACATGCAATGAAGACATTTCTAGAGTATACAACTCTATCATTATGTTTATTATGAAAAAGGAGAATGACAATAGCTGAAATATGAACTAGATCAAATCCTTTTCCATATAAAATTCAAGGACAAGACTAATCCAAATCACTACTAAATGAAGGAGGACTTATTTGTTGACCTTGTTCTCTTGTATGCTATAGATGGTTAATATTTAATTTAGTCTTTTTTTATCAAACCCTAGGATTACAATGCTTGAAAACCCTAGTTTTACAATGATTTACTTATAATAGAGAAAATACAATAGAAACCCAGAAACTGATTGCATAGAGATAATTAGAGGAGTGATAGAACCTATCTCTAGAATGCAAAGGTGTCGGAGGGCCTCAGCAGTACTACATAATTCTTGATTGAAGGAATCTATCAGAGGTGTAAATTGGAAAATTTCTGTAATTATTTTACTAATGCTAGATCTAAACTCAGAAAATGTAGGAGGACTAAGGCAGTTTTGCCTAGGTCCCTAATGATTTAAAATCCTAAAACTGTCTTCAGATACCAAAACCCTGTTCTATGCTTAATATTCCTAAAGTGCTATATTTTCCAGATCTCACTCATGTAACTTGCACATAAGAAGATAAGAAGGGGTATGGGGTTATGGTGTTTAGTGATTCTCCTCAGTCAAATCTTGGGATAGCATTCAAGCTTCCCAACACCATTGATTGATGAAGAGTGCATGCCCTCATGGTGGAAAAGGTTGAAAATATTGATAATATGATAATCCACATGATGAGAAACAAACAATGATATCACCTATGTGATGAACCCTTAGAATGTTGAAGATCCATCAACTCCTAAGGAAGAATAGATGATAGCTCAATATCTACAATAACAACACAATAACAATATCTACTCTAGAATCACAATGAATTCTCTTGCTTCAAGGTCTCAAGTTAGATATCTCCATCTTAGTTGATAATGAACTCAAAAACACACTTATATATGCTTTCCTACATAGAATTGACAATTCAAATGAAAAGAGCCAACACAAAGAAACTTCGAGAGAGGTACTAGGTTGACATACAATTGAATTAGCCCCAACCAAAAGGGAGGGACTTGGGAAGTACCACCCAAGTCTTTTAGCCTCCTTTAGGTCTAAGGTAAGCTACAGTAGGGGGGCCACATTCCAATTCCATCTTAGTGTTGGGAAAGTTTGCATCAGGAGAAACATTTTGATGATATATTGCAATTAAGGGACCTAGGAGATAAACAAGGAGGTACAAAAACATGCGGACTCTTTTTACTCCTTAACATTTAGCCCCCGATTTAATGTGTGTATGATTTTATGATCAGTACATGCATTAAAGTATGGTAAAAAACATATCAAGCACATTAGACACTAGAGAAAACAACACATCCAAACTTTGGAAGACCATCTCTAGCCCCCAAGGTTAGGAAAATGTAAGAAAATAATTGACAATCATGTAAAATATGAAGAAAAGAGTAAAGAATCACACAATACATGGAGAACACATGAACATAGTCACACAATACATAAAGCATTCATGAAGAGAGAAAATGATTAAATAGTTATACTGTTGAAACTAAGGAACACTGAGAGGGGGGGTGACTCAGTGTTCTACAAAACTTATTATTATGTTCCTTTATTAATTTACCACATACATTCAAAAGAAAGAAACATGAACTCAAGAGTAGTAGCAACATGATCATTACACATGAACACTAAGATTTTTACGTGGAAACCCAGTTAAGGGAAAAAGCACGTTGAGGGTTAACCCACATGATTTTATACTCTGTTAAAAGTATTACAAAATGGAAACGTACATGCCTTCGGGCACACTGCCCAAAGCTCACTGCTCAAAGGAGGCTCACTACCTACAAGATTGATTACAAAAGTTCACTAAAGTACTTGAACTAAAGAATAGCATTTAACAATGCAAGATTACAGTTTCGATCAGGATCAATCTACCGACTTCACACACTTCATCTCTTACTGCCTTGTTTTACTGCTTTGCCATAATTCGAGCCTCAGATCCTTTCTTTGCACTTGATACTACCACACTTTGTACCTCTCATCTCCTATTCACACAACCATGTGATAAAATGCTCATACCCATTGATTATATATATCCGCTCTATGAAATTTCGTCAACTGCAGTTAGCCTCAAGAAAACATAGAAGCTTTTTCAAGATCACTATTCTATCAGCTGAATCCATGTACAAACATCAATGTGGACCACAACTTATGAATTCAAGTCACCGCACATGTCAACTAATACCATTGGATCTCATAAATTACTCAATCAACCACTTCTCTTCATCCACACAAGGATCAAACACCAAGTCAGCATGTTCTTCACCAGACTGGACTATCTAACCAAAACTCGATACTCATATGCTTGTAACTTTCAATCCCTTCATTACCAGATGCTAAAACTCTAGATTTAGGTAGCCTTGACATCCCTTAACATACCCCCAAATCTGTATCACAATATGATTATCTGTGGAGAAATACAGACCAAAATGCTAGACCTTGTCATATGCTCTATTCCTGTCTATCTGGACTTAGACAAATATACAGTCTGAGTTCCAATATGATCAAATGATATAATGCGGATGTGTAAGATAGATTCACTTACCATCAATGACAACACTTGACATGCCTAATAGTGTCTCTTGCTAACAATCTCCCCCTTTGGCATTGATGGATACACTTAGTGAAAAATGACTAAGTGTTAGAACAACTTCCCCTTACTATGTACACTTGTGATTTCCAGTGCTTGCCTTTAGCTATATTCCTTATTTTTCACTACTTTCCACTCCCCCTTTGACATCAATGGCAAAGGCTAGGATCCACATACCAAAATTCATGCAAAAATTCTATGTACATGGGCATATATATACAAACAATCCTTATGTCTTGTCTACATGAACTTAAGCACATCACCAAAAATATTTTTCAACAGTGCCAATTCACTGTCCCAACTTTTCTTCATGTTATCCAAAACTAAAATATGACCACTAAATAGAAATGCCCGTGACTCTACCTTTTTTTAGATTAGTGGGATCACTTATCAGAGTAGCAGCTTGAGCTTTTATCAATGCATTGAACATTGTTTCTAACTTAGGAGAAATCAATCTCTAGAGTTCATCCAATTTACCCAAAACTTTAACCTTTTCCTTCTCCAAATTGCTCAATTCATCAAGCAAACTTAGTACTTGACATTTTTTAGTTATTACAAACACAATTAAGGGACTTAGGACTGAGAGATGTTAGACAATTTAAGCTCTAGGTCCTTGATCTTCTTCTCAATATCTTCAACAACTTTAGACTGAGATAAACAAAATTTGTACACATCTCCTCCTTTAGTGAAGGCATTTTGAATACTCCTTACACTAGTATCCAACATAATTCTATCATTGTCAATTATTCTTTTTAGTTCACTGAATCTTTTATCATTGAATTCATTCTAGACTTTGACTTCTGCTAACTTTTTAAAAGACTCAAAGTGAGTACTTAAAGAGTTTATCAAATTCTTCAACTGACCGGAGGGGCATGCTAAAGAATCCTTCTAAAATGAAGGCATGATTTTCTCCAAAATATTGGATTGATGCAAAGCATGGAGGATTCACCCAAACAAACACAATACAAACAATTGACTTTTCTCACAAACTTCCATTATGCTTTGATGAGAGCAGCAAATAGGGTAATTTAGACATAATTTTTTAAATACAACTCAAACCCGTTATATAAAAATGTTTTTGGATACCCATTATCCTCTTACAAAACATACTTCAAGTTTAGATGGGGTTATTTTGGAACATAGAGGTCAAATCTTGATTTGTCCTACTCTTGACTAGATTTGAAGTGGAGCAGTACATAGGGGTTTTCAGCCATAACTTTCAAACTAGATTTGATCTCTAATAAAGAAAACTTTATTTGAATACCCATTTGGTGCTTATTTAACATATCTCAAAATCAAGGTAGTTTATTTGTTGGCAAGAGACACTATATGGATTCATGGTTGTTGTCATTGATGGCAACAAAGGTCATCCCACATATCCGCAAGTCATGATATGTCTCTACCGGAAGTCAGAATAAAGATTGTTGTGGTCCGGTGAACAAGAACAGAGCATGTGGCAAGGTCCGACAGATTGGTCCGGATCTCTCAGAGGAAGTGTCTTGGTGCAGTGCGGATTTGGGAAGTCAAGAGGACTACCTTGAGTGGTATATTCCAAGGATTTAGCCTCCGGTGATGGACAAAGAAAAAGATATGAATAAGTTGAGTACTAGATTCCTGAGAGACAGTGAAAACAGAGGAAGAACTGACTGACAGTGTATCAGACTACTTTCCGGATGTGTTACTGTTGATGACAAAGGTTGTGAAGGCATGAATCATGTTTGGCCGACATGATTAATGATATCTACTAGTATATGCTTGATCCGCATTGCTTGGTGAGCAAGGATTCAGCCGACAGAACAAAGTTTGTAAAAACTAGACTGTTCTGGATGCCGACTAGAAAGATGATGAAATTACTTGTGCGGATATATATAGAGGATGGATTTAGTTGTGAAGAGTGAGTATCAAGCAATATATATGTGAATAAGTCCAGAACAGAGCAGAAATAAGAAAGATCCGGTATGTGAAAGGATAGCAGAATAAAGAACAGAGGAAAGATGAAGTGCAGCAGATCAGTGTACTGAGCCTAACCGGAACTGAACTCCAGCATATGCAGATGCTTCCAATCAGTTCAAGACTGTGATTCTTATCACTTTGTAGACAGTGTGTCTTCTTGTAGGCAGTGGGCCTCTTGTGAGCAGTGTGCTCGGGCAGTGAGCCCTAATTGGCAAGTGCCATTTTGTAATTTCCCATTCTTCTAACAGAGAATAATTTTTGGGTTAATCACCCCGTGGTTTTCTCCCTTAACAGGGTTTCCACGTCAAAAATACTGTGTCATGTGTTTCTTATTTCATGGTAATGTTTTTTGTTTAATTCAATGCTGCATTAATTAATAAGAAAGTTCAAAAGGGGAAATAATTAGGATAACTGATTCACCCCCCCCTCTCAGTTATCAACAATTGGTATCAGAGCTAAGTTCCTCCTAATAGAGCCTAACAGCTTGAGGAAGATCTGGGAACTCAAATGGATGCATATGGTTTAAGGGAGCAACTCAAGACTGCCCTTGAGGATCTTGAACAGTCAAATTCTGAAGTCAATGAATTAAAAGAAAGACTCAAATAGGCTGATGAATTCATGAGAGAATTAAAAGACAAATTAAGTCTCTCTATGAAAAAGAGAAAGGAGCTGCTCCAACAGTTGGCAAGACAAAGTGAAGAAAGCAATACAAATGAAGAATTGACTGAGCAAACCAAGTTATGTGAAAAATTATCAAAAGAAGTCAGTATGTTAAGACATGAAATGGAATCAGGAACTATAAAGTTTACTCAAGAGATTGAAGAAAAAAGAAAGGCTGAAGACAATCTAAGACAATCTCTTAAAGAAAAATCAGAAGAATGCCACCAGATGGACAGGATTATCAGACATCTTGAATCTGATCTTGAAGATGCCAAAGATAATGAAGAAAAACTTGAGGATCAAATTGCCTCTCTCAAAAGAGACCTTCAAACAGCAAATGAATACAAAGAGAAATTCAAGATAAGTTCTGCTCAACTTGAAGTTCTTCTTGGAAGTCAAAAGAGGACAGATGACAAGTATGGTTTGGGATATGAGAAAGGAGAAAGCTCCGGATCTGGTCAGAGGAATCTTGAATCAGAAAATCTAAGGAGCAGGCCTAGAAGACCTCCGGTAAGACAGCCAAATGCTTAAAGATATCCATCCTTCAATGGATACTGCCACAGCTGCAACCACTATGGTCATAAAGCTAATCAATGCAGAATGAGAATGAATCAGATTAATTCATCCTTCTCCGGACAGTGCTTCAACTGCAAAAGGTATGGACACAAATCCCATGAATGCAGAATTATGCAAGAAAACAAATCATTCAAAGGTAGATGCTTTACATGCAATAGAGTAGGTCATATGGCTAATCAATGCAGATCAAGAGGATATCAGTCAAATATGCAAAGAAATGTTATTTGCCAAATCTGCAATAGGTCCGGTCATAATGCTAAAGTCTGCAGAAACATGAATCAGGACAAAAGAGGTCCGGTGTATAATCAGAATCAAGACAAGGGTAAACAAAAGATGAATGCGGATGAAGTTAGGAATTAGATGAGCAAGATTTGGGTGAAGAAAAGTTCAGAGAATGTAGAGGTTGGATCCGCACCAGACTCTGGTGCTGATATTTCTTCCAGAAATTAAAAAGTGAGCTCAGGGTCAGGGGGAGACTCAAAGAAAATCCTGTTCCCCCAGCCAAACAAGTGGTGCCGGATGTGGCACAAGATGCGGATTAAAGGGTTTGCAGATATGAGTCTTGAGATGCTTCAGTCAAGTTTTCAGAGGTCCGCATGGAATTATGAAGAAGCTGTGATCGATCAAGTAAGACCTGTTCAGGGAGATGCTCCGGTATGATAAAAGATTACAAAAAGGTCTGGAGAGATCCGGAAGTGCACTATCTTGTTCTGCGGATTGGACAGAGTGTTTGGGATGTTCTTGTAATATGTTACCTCGATTTATTCATGATTGAAAGATCCGGATGATATCCACAGATCAGGACTAATCCAGGATACTCCAAGCTATCCAGACAAGGCAAATCAGAATGATGTAGGTGAAGCATTTATTGCAGACAGATATTAGGGTTCGCAGAGCAATTTAAGGGATTTCTCAAAAGTCATTTGCTCATTCTGCACTCAAGAAGAAGCGAAAAGTGGAGCTCTGCAACAAAATTCATCAAGCACACCAAGGATCTCCTGCCGAAGTCATTGCATAAAGAAATCAATCCAACCACTTCGTGCAAACTGAAGGCGCATAAGGTATTCTCCGTTTTTCATTATCTCACTGCAAATCTTTGAAGAATGGCTACTCCAAATATAGTTAAGATCTCTGATAGACCTCGCCCCACATTCAAGAAACATCCTTACAAATCATTGGAGGCAGATCCACTAGGAGCCTTCTCTAGTGTTCCTCACGGAGTTTTACATACTGAAGACATTAGGGTTTACATACATGCAAGCATTGAGGAATTTGGGGAATTCAAATTAAGAGACCTCTATCACAAGCAACTGACAGACAATGCTTTTGAGCTTAAACCAGAGTATAAGGGTATCCAGAAGAAATAATTTGAGCAATTTATTCATTTCCCCTGCTTTGAAGAAGATGAATGGGTCTGGTATGTACTGAGCAGGATGCATGACAAATTTCTATGGCTGGATAGACCCTGCAAGATCACAAAAGAGGCAATTAGAGCAGTAACTGGTCTATACTCTTCCGGAGGGATACCTATCCTCAAATCTGTCAAGAACAACATTGTAACTGAGGCCACCGGATCAAAATTTGATAAGAGGGCAATGACCATTGAAGATATTTCGGATCCGGATATCAAGTATGCATCCATGATAATAGGATACAAGATCTATCACTCCAGCAGGGAGAATTCTGTATCCGGAACTGCAGTATACACTGCCTATGAAATGCTAAGAAAGAATGCAGAATATGATCTCTGCGAACTACTGCTAAGCCAATTAATGGAAAATATACAGAAAATCAAGAAGGACAAGAAGAATTCCTTTAAGTATGGTACTCTCATTGTATGTCTATTCTTCTACTTCATGAATGAGCTACCCGGATCAAGTGGATGGGTATGGCAAAATGACAAACCTGTTGCAGTCCAGATAAGAGACTATTTGCATGAACTTGGGGATGCAAAAGGAAGAAATACAGCTCTATGGGGATACTTCAAAAACTTTCAGAGCATGATGCAAGCAAGAGAGAGAATTCCCCAGTCTCTTGTTGAAAAATACAAAGACTCAGTGTGCTTTATGGTTAACACTGATCAGTGCCTAATGGAGGCAGTGGAGCCAAGGACTGTCTGGATCATGCCCATGGGGTATGAAGTGGATGAACAGATAGTGGAGCTGCATGTTCAACACATGCTAAGTCAGCCCAAAGATCCTAAGGCAGAAAGGTTTGGAACCTTTGAGGAGCTGAGTGTAAAAATACATGTAGAACTCAGGGAACCTGAGATTAAAAGAAAGGTGAGAAAAGAAGTAGAGCACATTGCTCAAGGCCTAGGCATCTCAAAAGAGGCACTTGATGCCAGCCGGGAAAAGAGGAGGAAGGCTGAGGAAGAAGAGAAAAGTAAAGAAAGTGCTTCGGTTGAAACTCCCACCTGGACCAGATCATCAAAGAGATCTACACCTCCCACAACCAAAAGTTCAAAACCGGAAGTCCAGGCATCTGGTAAGAGATCCAAGACAAAAGCCACAAGGGCTTATGAAAGCCAACAGGATGAAGAGGAAACAGAGTCAGATGAGGGAGTAAAAGAAATAAAGAAGCAGAAGAAGAAAGGATCTGGTAAACCCTCCACAGGCCAAGACAAAGATGAAATGGCAGAGGTATCTATTGAAAAGCCCACTCTGTCTCTAGAGAGTGTAATCAAGTCAGTCACGGTAGATGGAAACCTTCAACCTTTGACTAAATTTTATGATGACTACAATGAGGCTGACCAAAAGATTCTGCAGGAAGCCACAGTCAAATATCTGAACATATACAATAAGGCTTTCATTGAGATCATATCTCTTATTCCTAAAAGCCTAGAAAAGGAATTAGAAATAAGAAAGAATAATGCTCATGCTAAAGATCTTGAGATCCGGGAGCAGATAGCTATTCAGCTATATCCTCAAATTGATCCCAAGACAATGAACATTATCTTCAAGGACTGCAAAGATGAGTTCAGAAGTAAAGCCAGGATGAATCAACTCATGCTTGGTGAGACTGACAGAGTGGCCCAAGAGACAGAAGAGATCCTCCGGAAGGCCTTCAAAAGGTTCAATCTTCCTGTTGTAGAGGACTTAGGTGCAGAAACAGCTACTGATTTGGAATCATCTGTTCCGAAAGAAGTGGGCCCTGAACAGACAAACATCTCTCCTCCAGTTTCCCCTACAGTCTCTGGATCCAAAGAAGAAGAGGAATTACAGGAGAAGGAAGCAGGGGTAAAAGATAAAGAGGTTGACAGTTCCAAGACTGCAGAAGAAAAGAAACATCTGTCTCCGGCAAGAGACACTGCACAAACTGTTCAACAATTTTTGAGCAAAGCCACTGTAGAAATTGATGAACCGGACCTACTCAAAGGACCATTAGATTTTGACTCTTTGTCACCAGTGCAAACAATGAAAATAGCCTCATTTGCAAATGAGAAAGTCAAAGAGAAGCTGCTGAAATCTCACATGGAAGACTGTGAGCTTATGGAGGAAGCATCTGGAGTGCTAGAAAAGATCATGCCATCCTTTCAAAAGGATCCCACAGCCTCCTCTTCCGGTAATCTCAAAACCTTAGTCAGCAGCGTTAGTACTCATTTTGAATCTCTAGAAAAATCTGCTGAAGAAAAGGTCCGGAAGGAATTTTTGGATAAGAGATTTTCAGAAGTATTAGAATTAATCTCTAAAGATAGAAAGATTGTGAGTATTGGAATAAAGAGCTTAGAGAATGCTCTTAAGGATGGCGGTGACATTTACAAATTTTGTATATCCTGGCCAAAGGCAACAGCAGCAATTGATAAGAAAATAAAAGAAGAACAGGACAAGCTACAAAGCTTATCTCAAAATTTTGATCCTCTCTCTTCCTCCATAATAAATCAAGAATGTCAGACTATTGCAGTCTTGAATGAAATAAAGAATCTTGAGAAGGAAAGGAAGAATATCACCAACCGGATGGGAGAACTTAGAAGGATTATAATCCCTAAGTTGGAAACTATGCATGAGGCCATCAGTGATGCCCAGACCACCGCCCAAACAAAAGATCCGACAGATCTCAAGCGGGCAGAAGCTTTTGCATTTTTGTTGAGTGGTCACATTTCAATTTTGGATAGAATGAAGCAAAGTTGGGCTACTGAAATGATCCAATTGTAGACATCCTTTGCAGACATTCTTCAGTATATGTGAGTATGTAAATATGCGGCTATGTATAGAAAATTTTTGAAAATTTTGGTGTGCGGACCCTACCCTTTGCCATTGATGTCAAAGGGGGAGTAAGGAGCAGTGAAAAATGAGGAATCCAACAAAGGGGGAGTTCCGGAAATTGTGTATAAAGACAGAGCATCAGCAAAGGGGGAGTATAGTGTAAACACTTAGTCATTTTTCACTAAGTGTTGCCATCAATGCCAAAGGGGGAGATTGTTGGCAAGAGACACTATATGGATTCATGGTTGTTGTCATTGATGGCAACAAAGGTCATCCCACATATCTGCAAGTCATGATATGTCTCTACCGGAAGTCAGAATAAAGATTGTTGTGGTCCGGTGAACAAGAACAGAGCATGTGGCAAGGTCCGACAGATTGGTCTGGATCTCTCAGAGGAAGTGTCTTGGTGCAGTGCAGATTTGGGGAAGTCAAGAGGACTACCTTGAGTGGTATATTCCAAGGATTTAGCCTCCGTTGATGGACAAAGAAAAAGATATGAATAAGTTGAGTACCGGATTCCTGAGAGACAGTGAAAACAGAGGAAGAACTGACTGACAGAGTATCAGACTACTTTCCGGATGTGTTACTGTTGATGACAAAGGTTGTGAAGGCATGAATCATGTTTGGCCGACATGATTAATGATATCTACTAGTATATGCTTGATCCGCATTGCTTGGTGAGCAAGGATTCAGCCGACAGAACAAAGTTTGTAAAAACTAGACTGTTCCGGATGCCGACTAGAAAGATGATGAAATTACTTGTGCGGATATATATAGAGGATGGATTTAGTTGTGAAGAGTGAGTATCAAGTAATATATATGCGAATAAGTCCAGAACAGAGCAGAAATAAGAAAGATCCGGTATGTGAAAGGATAGCAGAATAAAGAACAGAGGAAAGATGAAGTGCAGCAGATCAGTGTACTGAGCCTAACCGAAACTAAACTCCAGCATATGCAGATGCTTCCAATCAGTTCAAGACTATGATTCTTATCACTTTGTAGACAGTGTGTCTTCTTGTAGGCAGTGGGCCTCTTGTGAGCAGTGTGCTCGGGCAGTGAGCCCTAATTGGCAAGTGCCATTTTGTAATTTCCCATTCTTCTAACAGAGAATAATTTTTGGGTTAATCACCCCGTGGTTTTCTCCCTTAACAGGGTTTCCACGTCAAAAATACTGTGTCATGTGTTTCTTATTTCATGGTAATGTTTTTTGTTTAATTCAATGCTGCATTAATTAATAAGAAAGTTCAAAAGGGGAAATAATTAGGATAACTGATTCACCCCCCCCCTCTCAGTTATCAACATTATTTTGTACAGAAACCCTAAAAATTGGACCATCCTTTTGCCAATTAAGCCTAAAATCTAGAAATGACAATCACTAATTTTACCATAAATTTCACAAAACAAGATAAAATTGAGAGCAATAAAAATAATTAGAAAGTAAATTTCATTATATTTCCAACCATACCACATACAGGTCATAAAAATTCTGTACAGATCCGTACCAGTCTCTGAAATAGAAAAAATATAGAAAAAAGTGCAAAAAACTAGAAATCTTTATTCATTTTTCTCTCCAAAACTTCTTCTCCCCCTGCCTCGAGGTATGTGAGGCCTTAAAACATGTTTACATTGAAAATCCAATGTTTTTTCACTCCATGGTTGTTGAGATTATTCAAAAATGCCAAAAAAAAAGGCTCAAAATAGCCTGTCCACTAAAATGCTAAAAATAGATTGTCTAAAATTATGTAATAATTAAAACTCTAAACTCCACTACAACAAAGATGTCTTTAATAGACTTTATTACATTAGTTGTGAATAAAAACTCCACCTAGACTCTTATTGAGAATTTAAAAACTAAAATTTGCCATGGTGCCTATGCACCATACACCTGACCAAAAGAAATTCCAAGCCCTCTTGGATTGAGGGTAACAAGAGATATCCATTTTGAGTGCTCCTTCTTGGTACCTTTTGTGATCTGCCCTATGTCTTCCTTAAAGCAACTCCATGTAGTCTTCATTTTCACTTTGGGCTTCCCTAACTGTTTGTTAAGATGTTTAGACCTGTCAAATAGCATAAGCTTCTTCCTATCTACATCTCTAGATACCTGCACTGGAATAATAACAATAACAACTTCATACACCAAAACAACTTAGTTAGTACCATTACCAATAATGCATTCTTTACTTTTCTTCTCACACTCCTTTGATGATCCCTACAATATAACATCCAACTGCAAGTAGTTGGTCTGTAACTCTATAACAACAACCCTATCAACAACTTCATTATCATTATCAACTTTTTTAGCAACATTAACAATAATATGCCCTTCTACTTGTTCAACTTGCTCTTGAGACTCAAACAACTGAAAATTAAATGAAGGCTCATCCACCACCATGTCTACTTTTGTTAGGGTTAGCCAGTAGAAGATATCAATTAAATGCAAATAAAGATTAAACAGAGGAATGAAAAATACACAGAAATAATAATAGTGAGAGACAAATTTTAACGTGGTTCACCCAAACTCGGGATACATCCACCAACAGAGAGTCCAATATTATTATCTAGTAAATCAAACTGATTACAACCAACAATCCCTGCAACTCAATACTGTTACAAAATGCTACAATACAATATCAACCAAAACCCTAACCCTTAGCCACTTTTATCAAGCCTTATGCCGGTTACAAAAATAGAGTTTTTTTATGTTAGCTCATGAAAAAAAATTCAAGGGTTGTGCCCCCGAACCCCTACTTCTTAGGGGATGCCGCCCCTGAACCCTGGCAAGGATACATAACTAGGGTACAGTACTTGCATGATCAGTCACCACCTACCAACAATCTCCCACTTGGAGACTGATTAGGCTCCACACTAAACAATCTCCCATTTGGAGACTGATCTTAGACAACACCACTGTGTGTGTAGCTCCCACTGGAAATAAGCACCCTGGACTCTGTTGTTCTGATTTGATTATTTCAGTCTTGAAGACCAACTGAAGCTGAAGAGGAGCTCAACTTCTCCCTTGTCACTACCTTTGTAAACATATCCACTAGATTTTCATCTATATATATCTTTTCCAGCCTGAATTGCCTATCGTCCCACACCGACTGAATAAATTGGTACCTCAACTATATGTGTTTGGTCTTTGAATGCAAGGCAGAATTCTTTGCAAAATGTATGGCACTCTGACTGTCTATATAAAAAGAACTGTTAGCCTGTTGTTTGCCTAATTCTTCTATGAAAGATTGTAGCTATATCATCTCCTTGCTTGCCTCTGTTGCAACTACATACTCTGCCTCTGTGGTGGATAAAGCAACCACCTTTTGCAACCGTGAGATCCAACTCACTATTGTCCCACCTATAGTAAAGACATAACCTATAGTACTCCACCTAGTATCAATATCCCCTATCAAATTTGAGTCTACATAGCTTGCTAAATCAGTATTAGAGACCCCAAAATATATTAGATGTACGTGTCAAATATCTAAGACTCCATTTTACCGCATTCTAATGCTCTAATCTGGGATGACTCATATACCTACTTATGACTCCTACATCATGTGCAATATATAGTCTCATACATACCATGGCATACATTAAACTTCCTACAGTTGAAGCATATGGTACCTTAGACATTTTTTCTTCCTCCTCTTGTGTCTTTGGGCACATCTCCTTGATCAATTTCAAATGATTAGGCAAAGGTGTGCCGACAACTTTTGCATTCTCCATAGGGAATCTCTGCAACACCTTTTCAACATAATCAGCCTGAGATAGAGTCAATTTTTTTCTCTTCCTATCTCTACAAATTTTTATACCAAGGATTTCTTTTGCTTCCCCCAAATCCCTCATAGAAAATTACTGTGCTAATTATTGTTTCAACTCTCTGATGTGATCCATGTTAGACCTATCTATAAACATGTCATCAAAATATAAACATAAAATAATGTAGGTGTCATTATCCAACATCTTAAAATAAACACAATGGTTAGAATTATACTAACTGTAGCCTTGCTCAACCATAAAACTATCAAATTTTAAATACCATTGTCGAGGTGCTTGTTTCAGTCCATACAAACTCTTCTTCAATCTACACACCAATTTCTCCTTACTTTGACCTCAAATCCGTGGGGTTGTTCCATGTATATCTCCTCCTCCAAATAACCATGGAGAAATGTAGTTTTCACATCTAGTTGTTCCAAATACAAATCTTCAACATCCACAATACTTAAAACAGTATGAATAGAAGTCATCTTGACAACCAGAGAAAATATCTCATAAAAATCAATGTTTTTTTTCTGTGCAAATCCTTTTACAACTAACCTAGCTTTAAATATTTTCTTACCTCCATCTTCCTCTTTCAGCCTAAAACCCCATTTGTTTGGTAAATCCTTTTTACCTGTAGGTAACTTACATAATTCCCAAGTCTAATTTTTTAGCAAGGAGTCCATTTCTTCTTTCATTGCAAGCTCTCACTGAACCTGTGTATCCCCCTGCATAGCTTCATCATACCCTTCTGGTTCACTAGCATCTGTTAACAAAATAGAATACAAAGAGGGAGAAAACCTTTTAGGAGGTCTACTTAGCCTTGTTGACCATCTAACATTCACTGGAGTTTGTGGTATTTCTTATTGCTATTGCAGAGCATGAGCGACCAATGGAACATCACTATTTCGAGTATCATCTAGCAGCACATAATCCTTTTCTTTCTTCTCATGCTGCTGCAACTAATCTTTGTACAACACCTTCTCATTGAATATAACATCCCTGCTTCTCACAATTTTTTAATTTTTAAAATCCCAAATTCTGTAACCAAATTCATCAATGCCATATCCAATGAAAGTATATTTTTTTTATTTTGCATCTAGATTGGTCTATTTTCAGAATCTACATGTGCAAATGCTTCATAGCCAAAGGTTTTCAGAAAAGAATAACTCACCTTCTTACCTATCCATGCTTCCTCTAGAATACCATATCCCAAAGGAACTGAAGGACCTCTATTAATTAAATATACTGCAATGTTGACAGCCTCTACCCACATGTTTAAAGGCAGCCTAGTATGCAACCTCATGGTCCTTGCACACTCCATTATTGTCCTATTCATGTGTTTAGCCACTCCATTCTCCTATGGAGTCCCTAGAACTATTTTCTACCTACGAAATCCATTAAAGTAACAATAATCCTCAAATTCTTTGCTGCAATACTCACTACCATTATCAGATCCCAGACATTTTAATCTTTTACCCATCTCATTCTCAACCAAGCTTCTCCATTTCTTAAATGTTTCAAATACATCAGATTTCTGCTTAAGGAAATAAATCCATACCTTCCTATTTGCATCATCTATGAATGTAACATAATATCAAGAGCCACCAAGAGAAGATACCTGATCTGGTCCCCATACATCGATATGTACAAGCTCAAACTTTTCATCTTTCTTTTGCTTCCTATCCTTGAGAAAATTGACTCTCTTTTGTTTGCCATACACAAAAATTTCATAGAAATTCATATTAATACATTTCAAACCTGGTAAAACTTTCTTAGAATGAAGTACCTTCATACCTTTTTCTCTCATATGTCCAAGTCTGTTATGCCACAGTGTTGTCTCAGAATCTGCAGCAACTGTTCCTGAACCTATTTGTTTTTTCTTTGCAACAGCTAAAGTAGAAGGAACAGTATGACTTGTACAAAGATATAAGGTGCCTACTTTCACATATTTTTCTACTATTAAGGCACCTTTTGAAACCTTCCAATTTTTATCAGTAAATGTAACAATGTAACCTTCTTCAGCTAGCTGCCCTGCAAAAATTAAATTCCTACTGAGCCTTGGAACGTGCCTTACCTCTTGTAGTAGCCAATGATTCCCATTCTGCAACTTAATCTTGATTCTTCCCTTTCCAACAATCTAACAGGATTCGTTATCTCTTAAATAAACTAGCCCAAAATCCCCTTGGATATAATCAATAAAATAACTTCTATGGGGCGTAGCATGAAATGAGGCCCCTGAATCTAAAACCCATGAATCATCAGCATTATCTAGGGAATGAATCAAAACATCATCTTCAGATTTATTACTTCCCACATTTGCCTCCTTATTTCCTTCTTGTTTGTCTCCTTTATTCTTTCGAGACCAATAATCTTTCTTTAGATGACCTAGTTTCCCACAGTACTATCAATCCTTCTATCCTCTAGTTTGGGACCTCTTATCCTTTGATTTTCCTTGTGACTTCCCATGACCTCCAGAATCTTTTCCTCTCTCCTTTGATCTACCCCTTCTTTCTGCATTCAAAACACTACCTAATGTGGACCTTCCTGAGCTTTTCCATCACATTTCCTTGCTAAGGATAATACCAACAACATCATCAAATTTCAAAGTGTTTGAACTAGAGATAGAGTTACTTACAGCCATTACCAAGCTATTCCAGCTTTCTGGCAAAGAACATAAAACCAAGAGAGCCCTCACCTGTTTATCAAATTTCACTTTTATAGAAGTTTACTAACAACCATATTAAACTCATTTAAATGATGTCACAGATCCACCTTCAATCATTTTCAGATTAAACAAATGCTTCATGAGAAATACCTTATTTGAGGCTGAGGGTTTTTCATACAATTTAGCCAAATCTTTCATCAATTCATCTATTGTCAACGCTTCTATTATATTGAACACCACAAATGGTGCCAGGCACAACCGAATGGTTCCCAGTACCTTTCTGTCCAGAAGATTCCAATCCTCATATGTCATTCTTGCCATTTTCTTAGATACTCCTTCCAATGGCCTCCATAAATCCTTCTGATAAAGGTAATCCTCCATCTGCATCTTCTATAACTAATAGTTCTGCCCATTAAATTTATCGATCTTCAATTTACCCTCATCTACCATTGCTCCCACTCAACCTTGAGACTCCCACTCAACCGTGAGACCTTCTTGCAGATGATAATTAAACACAACCCGCTCTGATACCACTTGTTAGGGTTAGTCAATAGAAGATATCAATTAAATGCAAATAAAGATTAAACAGAGGAATGAAAAATACACAAAAATAATAATAGTGAGAGAAAGTTTTAATGTGGTTCACCTAAACTTGGGCTACATCCACCAATAGAGAGTCCAATATTAGCATCTAATAAATCAAACTGATTACAACCAACAATCCCTACAACTCAATACCATTGCAAAATGTTAAAATACAATATCAACCAAAACCCTAACCTTTAGCCACTTTTATCAAGCCTTATGTCGGTTACAAAAATAGGGTTTTTTATGTCAGCTCATGAATTGTTTTTCAGGGGTTGTACCCCCGAACCCCTGCTTCTCGGGGGTTACCGCCCCTAAACCCTTGCGAGGATACATAACTAGTGTACAATACTTGTGTTAGGTCTCAAAAATGCAGGTTGCTAATCCTAAGAGGATGCCAGGCTCTATGTTTGGATTTGCAACATTTTTGAACCAACTTGACGAAATCAACCTTCAAGGTTTGATGATTTCCTACACTTTAGGTCCTGCTACACCTAGGTGGGTGAACCTTGAAATATTAAAGCAGTCTGAGTGTGGATGAGTGGACTAACTAGATCTATCTACAATGGCATAGGATGTAAGATAGATGAAGAAGCTGACTAATTAATTCTATGTGTAATGTTTAATAAATGATTGGTAGAAATTGTATAAGCAATATCAAGGTAAAAGGTTTTGAATAATGAGTTGAATGAGACTAGTGCCTTGTTGGGTAACAGAGTCAATTTGAAGGACCTAGATTAGTAGTTTCTTAATGGTGATAATTCTAATTGCTTGGCACAGTTTTGGTTTATAGCTTGTATAAACGTGCAAGTAAATGACTGACAGACTCTTCTTGATAATCCAACCAATATAATCAATTATCTTATAATTCACCAGAAGGTATTTTAATCCTTACTTGAAGGAACCAAATGAAATGAATGGACAAGATTAACAGATGATATTTTACTGGAGACAGAATGGCAATCCTAATTATATGGCTCTACTTAGTAATCCCAACTTACTACTTCCAGGCTACTACGACTAAATTAGAAGGGTTTAATTCCTCAGATGGACACCAACCAAATTAATCACACAGATACAGTAAATGTGTATTGACAGATTAAATATATACTTGATATCTTAATCTGAATAACAAGGAAATGCAGAAATGGAGACAGCCACACAATTGAATAATTTCAACAAACAACTGATACCAAAGTAGAAACACTGAATCAGAGAACTTCAAATTTCTTCTTCAAATAAAATATGCAACATAGTCGTTTTGGAACATTGTATATTATGTATATATGAATATCTTCTACTACTGATGATCATTTCAGCATCAATTGTTTGAACTTATATAGATATTTCTATGAAGAGATACAACTCTTCAATAAGTCTCTTGGGAACTTAACAAATATTAACAATAATTACATAAGCGTAATTAGGCTCTATTCAACCATAAATAAACTTTAGCCAGATGATCTAGATACACTTGATCACGGTGAGAATCAGTAAGCTCAATAGCGCTTCTGGTAATTACATCAAGAGTAACCATCTCCTCCAATTGTTTGCAGACTTCTTTGGATGCATAGGCTTTATCTTTCAGAGCTCCTGTGGCTTTGTGTAATATAATCTGACAGTCAATAATCCATTCCTCTTTGCTCTTCACCTCTCTGTTATCTTTAAATAACCTAGGCACTCCCGCACTTGAAGCATCAATACCTTCCTTAGCATCAGCTTTTAGTTTGTCATAGTAATGTTGGTGTTGTTTGAGCAATGCTCTGGCATTAGGGATATCTGTATTATTAGTGGCACTTCTATTTTGTAACTCAATCAATTTTTCTTGTATCCTTTTTTCAAGTCGTTCATGTTCTTTGATTGCTTTATGATTTTCTGAGTAGTTATCCCAAAACTGGTTTAACCACCGTACCATATTTGCATACCTGCTCTGCAGTATTGTAACAAATGCGTCTATCTGAATTTGTGCGGCCTGATCAGGGGATATTACTTGACTACCTTGTGAGCTCTCACCTTGAGTTATTCTTTTTGTGGATTGGCCAAAGGTGCTCTTAACAACATCCTTCAAGTAATCATTCTCTTTTGTTAATCTCTCACAATTCAGTTTATAAGCATCTCTTTCTTTGATCAGCATCTGAGCTTGTGCTTTATTTAACTTTGCAACATTGATACCAATGTCTGCAGTAATTATAGGGTCAGTTTCACCTGCTCTGAAAGTCATAACATGGCCAAAAGTTTTTTCAGTGTCTATGATGGCCGTCTTCTTATGGGGAGGATACAACGCCCATATCATCAAAGAATTTTCATCATTATTGTATCTAGTCCCCATATATACTTCATTAACTCCTTCTGGAGTAAGCTTATACTTGTCATTAGCATTATTCAAAAAGCTATCAAAAACCAGAGCAGAATTTAAATCCAAACCAGCAAAAATCATAACCCCTGCATCTTTGAGTAACTGTCTACCCTTGCTAGGTGTCATGTCCTGCATTTCTTTATCTACTGTTTCCTTTAGCATATCTAATAACTATTTTTCATTATCAGCAGAAACATCATCTACTGACTCTCTAATTTCTTTTCCTTTGTATTTATACAGGAATGATTTAAATTCCTTTGACTGAATAAATGCATCATCTGAAATGAAAGAATCATAGGCCGTTTGGCGTGGATCTTCATCAGCAGACCCCTCCTCATCATGTAGCACAACTGGAGGCTGATATTGTTGTATTTTTCTTTTGGACATTTCCATGGTTTTATCTTGTGGCTGCTCTTGTTCAGTGAGTTCTTCATCTTCAGAGGAAACCACTTCAACTTTTGCCAACTACTTTTTCTTTTCATTTAAATCTCTGTTATATTTTTCTACCACCAAGTCGACTTTAGCTTCTTCCAAATTTCTAATGACATCATCATGTGGATAATGTATGTGCATGTATCCACTGAGATTCTATTTTCTTCTTGTAGAGTCAATGAAACCTTCAGGGTCAAACCCTTTCCTCACCTCAGCAGTCACCATGTTATAATGCATTAGTTTATCCAAAATGATATTGTATCCTTCTTTTGAAACCAAGGTAAAATCTCCAAAACACAAAGTGCTGGGCATGAATGATTGTTTATCATGTGAACTTAGATGCATCACATTCAAACAATGCATTTGCCTTATTATTTCTAAATATGCAAGCCTGTCAGGGACAGTTTTAGGCAATATGAATGGAGTATCCTCAAATCCATAAACTCTGATCATAGTGGCATCCTCAAAGCACTACCTGTCTCCCCAATTATGAGTGACAGTAGGGGGACCACCAAAATCTTTAGGTCTGAGGAACCTTTTTATTTCATTTGAAATTGAATATTTACAGGGGTGGTTGAAATACCTATACAGTACTTTTACACAATGCTCTTCAAATTTAGCATAGCTAGAGTTGGCATACCTGCTATCCCAGATTCTGGTCCACATTTGTACAGGTATCTTTTCCCCTTTCTTATCCACAGCAACAACTCGAAACTCACTTGACCACAACCCTACTTCCTGGCCATAGTATAACACCATATGCATAAGCATCGAGTAATGCTCAAAAGAGCATGCTGGAGCATTATTTTTTATTGCAGATAGACCAGAGTCTATTCTAGTAGCAATATAGGAGGCATAATCAAATTGTCTGGCATTGTGACATTGAATATCAGAGGCTATGACCATCAGAGGAATAGTCATGAACTCAGGGACCTCTGAGCCAAGGACTTGGCCTATAGAAAAATAAGTATATTGTATGTATGGTTCAAAAATGGCTACATGAAAGGGAGGGCCATCATTCTCAGTCAAGGGTATCACTTCTCCTTCAATCCTGGGCCTATGAATGGGTAACCTCCATCCATTGTAAGTTGTATCCATTCTTCAATACTCTTTATCCAAATCTTCATAAACAATAGGGACAGTGCACAAATCATCTAAATCATACACCTCACAAATAGCATTTTTTGATAGGTGTACAATTGGTTCTCCTTGAGGGTTGCAGATAGCTTTCAGGCCTGAATTGTAATGACTGGCTAGTAGTTGAAGGAGTTCCACATTCAAGAATACATTAGGTACAACTAGTTTGCCTAAATTCATGTGCCATGGGTTTGACACAGGAGCATTTCTAAACCGTCTATTATAGTGGAATTTGAAAAGCTCATACCCCCAAATTGGGGTCCAGATATCTCCCAGGCGTTTATGTTTATCTTCCAATTTTTCTACTTCTGCCCTAACTTGGGCAGACCTCCTGGCCTTGGGAGTTGACCCAGGCAATTGATCAATTAGGTCCTGATTTAATTTTCTATCTTTTACTTTCTCTTCAGGGGTTTGATCAGTTTTTTGTTTTTTAGGCTTACTGGTTTCCCCTTGTAACTTTCTTCCTTTCCCCTTTCCCGAAGTTTCCATTTTAAAACTTTAGTAGAAAATTTAAATACAGGCTATGCAATGTATATGTACCTATCGTCCCGTGGCTGAGATTGGAACCCTCTGTTTTACGCCTCAAGAATTCCTCTGTATTCTTTTCTCGGATGATTTTTTGCAATTATAATGATCATATGAATTTCCTAGCCGTTTGTATTAACTATCTGATTAATTCAATGTTCATCGCTGTGAAGTGTCACATCGCCATAACTCTTCTTATCGGCGTGATTTTTAAAATGTCTGGGTGACCCTTAATGCTTTTATGGCGCGAACAGTCAATCGGCGTGACCTCTCAACTGTATTCCCGACGCTATGTAATGTCACATTTTAAGTGGGCGCGACCATCGGCATGACTTCCTTCATTGTCATGTGTTTAAGATCTCTCTGCGATGTAGTGGGTCCTACCGATATGACTTGCTTATCGGATTGATTAACACTATCAGGATAATATAATTATGCTCCCCTGATCTTTGTTGTCTCACTGATAATCATTCTCAGGTATGAACTTTATCTTGATCGGAATGACATACACTATCGGGATAGCTTTCTAAAGATATCCCGATTCAAATCGTCTCCCCGATGCCCCTTTCATATCCTTCATCGGACAGAGTATGTTAAAGTGTCACCGATGCCTTTTGATTGCCATGACTTGTGAATCGGCGAGACCTGACTCCCTTGTCCCGATATGCTGAGTTATCCCGATAGGTATATGTATCGCTGTGAGTCTCACCGAAAGTTCTTTTATCGTCCAGACTTTAAGCATTGAAAACTTCTTTATGTCTCATCTCGATAGTTTATTTCTTGTTGATAGTCGTTTGCTTCGTTGTCCCTGCAAGACGTTCGGTGAAACTCTTGCCGAAATGCTTTGTCGGTATGATATATACCGTCGGGGCAACTTTTAAAAGGTCATCTGATAGATATTTGTCATACCGATCGGTATGACCACTTGCCTCTCTTGCCGATGTAAGGTCATCGGTATTACTTACTCCATCGGTGACTTCCATAAGTCTCTTTCCGATCTGTCTTCTCACACTGATGGTTAATTTCAAATGATCCCTTATGTATCGGTGTAAGCAAAACCACATCTCACCAATGGATTGATTTTGAAGAAATTTGGCATTGCTCATTCTTGTGAGATACATAAAAACTTTTATTATGGTCTTTTGGGATATTTTTCGAGATTTATTCAAATATGATGGAATGAGGAGATAGTAAAAATTTCAAATTTTTACTGTCCTAACATTGGCTCTGTCTGGGATGTATACTCCCTGTGAGTATAACAAGGATCCAGATCTCCTGGGGAAGTAGACCACATATTTTATTATTTGGGGTGAGGTTTTTTTGAAATTGGGAAAAGGAAGGTAATAAATGATGGGGAGCGGGAATGATGCCTAGACTACTGTGCATGGAATAAGATATTTTGAGAATTATTTGAATGTTGTCCATGCACTGGCAACACTCAATTCTCTTTGTACATGTTTATGAAAAGAACTGTTTCAAGTATTGCCCATGTACAGGCAATTCCTGCTCCTCTCCTGACATATTCTGTACATAGTAAGAATCATCACCTCCTTTGCCAGTGATAACAAAAGGACCCAACCACAGGGGTTCAAATTTTCCATGTTTTCCTTTGTCCTGACATCTTGCATTCCACATCAGTACCATATCATTTATTTCAAATTTCCTGTCTTTGGCCTTCTTGTCAAAGAGATATTTTACCTGTGATTGTATTTTAACATTCTGCCTCTGAGCTATTCTTCTTGTTTCATCAAGCTCTGCCAATTGTTCTAACCTTTCCTCCATTGGTTCAGGAATATTCAAGTCTTCCTGGAGAATGAACTTATACACTGGTATAAGATTGTCCAATGGTAATCTTGCTTGTGTTCCATATACCAACTCATAAGGAGATCTCCCAATTGCCCTTTTTATAGTAATTCTATCAGCCCATACTACCATTCTCAATTTTGAATCCCAAGCTTTCTTATTTCTATCCAGCATTCTTTTTATGATTTTCAAGAGGCTCTTATTACTTGATTCAGCTTGTCCATTGGCCTGTGGATGGTAGGGAGCAGCATAAGAAACAGTGATACCATGTGTACTACAAAAAATCTTTGAATTCATCAGATCTAAAACACATCCCATTATCTGTAATCAATCTTACTGGAGTACCAAATCGGCATATAATATTATCCATTAGAAAATTGATCACAACTTTACTTGTAGCCTGTTAGGTAGGGATTGCTTCCACCCATTTTGTAAAGTAATCAGTAGCTACTAAAATCCATCTGTGCCCTCCACTTGATTTTTCTGAGATTTCACCTATAAAATTAATACCCCATTGATAAAATGGAGCCTCAACCTGCATAGGTTTTAAGGGTAATGCTCCTTGATATTTTAACTTGCCTAAGAACTTCTGGCATGCTTCACACTTTCTAGTGTACTGGTATGAATCATTGAAAAATTTAGGCCAATAATATCTTGCCCTCAGGATTTTGTGGGCTGTAGTTTTCGCTGAGAAATGACCTCCACACATGCCTTCATGCAGCTCCTTCATAATACATTTTGACTGATATTCATCCAAGCATAATAATAGAATCCCATCTCTATTTTTCCAGTAAAGATCCCCACTGATGAGTACATATTTTGAAGCTTGTAGCTTGAGTGTCCTCCTTTTGTTATCATCATATCCTTCAGGACATTTCATATGATTTAGATAATATATTATATCAGTATACCATGGAGTGTGTTCAATGCTGGTACTTGTATCAACATTACATATCTGAGAGGCTTCTAGGTTACTTTCAGTCATCAATTTGGCAAGACCCTGTCCCCTTACCAGATTAGTGATTTGGATTTCAATGTTGAATTCCTGAATCCTATTTATCCACCTACATCTCCTGCCGGTGACTTCAGTTTGGACCAATACATCCTTCACTGCAGCATTAGGAACATATGCTGTGATTTTAGCTCCCACCAAATATGGTCTAAAATTTTTAACTGCTTTTACCAGTGCATATGCTTGTTTTTCAATAATGTCATACTTCAACTCTGCATTCTGAAGGGACTTGCTGAAGAATGAGATAGGCTGTTCATATCCATCATTATTTTTCTGTAACAACACTACTGCTACTGTATGATAGGAAGCAAATGAGAAAAGTTGGAAAGGTTTACTGAAGTAAGGGGCACTAAGACTGGAGATTGCTTGATTGCCTCCTTAATATTACCAAATGCTTCTAGTGTTTCTGTTGTCCATTTTATTTCTGAGTTCTTCTTCAGCATTCTTGATATAGGACAAACAATTTCTGCAAAATTTGGTATAAATCTTCTGACAAAATTTATCTGGCCAAAAAATGATTGTATGGCTTTTACATTCTTTGGAATAGGGAGCTGATCAATTGCTTTTACCCTTTCAGGATCTATTTTAACTCCTTCCTTCGAGACTATATGGCCAAGCAATTTTCCTTCTGTCACTGCAAAATGGCATTTTTTAGGGTTCAATGATATCCCATATTCTAGGGCTTTGATAAATACTTGTTCTAAATGTGTGCAATGATCTTCGGCCTTTTTAGAATATGCTGTCAAGTCGTCTTGATATACTATCATAATCTTATTGATCAATTAAGTAAAAGCTACATCCATCGCTCTCTGGAATGTTGCTCCAGCATTAGTTAATCCAAATGGCATTCTCAAATACACATATGTTCCCCACGGAGTGGTGAATGCAGTTTTAAATTGTTCAGACTCCTTAATCTTTACCTAATTGTAACCAGAGAAACCATCCATCATTGACAATAATTCGCATCCAGTGACTTTCTGCAATATCGCCTCCATATTGGGAAGAGGATAATTATCTTTGAGGGAAGATTTATTCAAGTTTCTGAAATCCACACACAGTCTAATATCACCATTCTTTTTCCTGACAGGCACTAAGTTTGAAACCCAGGAAGAGTGTCTAATAGGTTTGATTATAGCTCCATCCCTTAACTTTGTAAGTTCCTCTAACATTTTAGGGGCTAGTGTAGGATTAATCAGTCTCTGCTTCTGTCTGAAAGGTTTAGCATCTTGCTTCAGTGGTATCTCATGTTGAAATAGATCCTCTCTATATGCTTTTAAGTCATCGTATGACCAAGCAAACACATGCCTGTACTTCCTGAGCAGGTTGATAAGTCTGCTTCTGATTTTTGGGTCAAGACTTCTTCCAATATACACATTTTTTGGAGTTGTTTGTGTCCCCAAATTGATTTCTTCAAGGTTACTAGGTACCACTGGTGTGTCTTTCTTTTTATACCTGTCATGGCCATCAAATGTCTTTTCTAATGCAATAAGTCCTTTGGGTATCTTATTTGTCTTCAGTTGGACCACTTCTTGGCCAAAAAGGGTTTCCTTCCCATCGTGTTCCTCCACAAATGCACTAAAATCAATTTCTTGATTTTCATAATAATCAGCACAATGTAAGAAATTGATTATATCAGCATCGCTATCAAACACTTGCCAATTCTGTATATTATCAGGGATGGTAGGTCTAGTTTTAAATTCTACTTCTATGATTCCTCCCAATGTGACATCATCTCTCTTTAATGCAATGTTTGCTAAAAAGTCTGCCATTATGTTTTTAGACCTATCAACCCAGCTGATTGAAAAGGCATCAAATAATTCAACACTATCCCAAACTGCATTTCTGTACTGTCTTAATCTTTTATTTTTTGATAAGTATTTTTCTCTTATTTGGGAGATAACCAATTCAGAATCACCATAAACAACCAACTTTTTTATTTTGTGTTTGGTGGCTATGTTTAGGCCAATGAGCAGGGCTTCATACTCAACTACATTTATTGTACATTCAAATGTCAATAGGAAAGAGTATTTAAAAGTTTTACCTCCTGGTGAAATGAAAATTACTCCAGCCCCATTTCCTACTTTGCTGCATGCACCATCAAAATACATTTTCCACAACTCATTTTCTTCTTTCATAGATTCAGTGTGTATTGGGTCAGTGTTATGCAATTCTGGGTTAGTTTCTCCAACTTTGAAAACTCCTAAATCTGTGTCACAAAAGAAATTCACCTGATGTCGGTCCATTCTTTCTATAATATTGTCGTACCTTGGCTCTCTGCACAACTTGATTTCCTTGTCACCTATTGGTATGGTGGCATATGATAGATCTAATTGAACATTGCCTCCTGCCATTGCAGCCCATTGTCTTGATAGCAGCATTCCATAATACGGTGGGATATCAACCACAGTGATGTCAATGTTATATGTTGCTTCAGGATGTGAAGCAAGTTTTATCTCTACATCTTTCATAATACCAACTACTGGAATAGATCTGTTATCCATTGCATAACACTGGCCATACGTAGTAACAACCCACATCCCCAATTCTTTTATCACTGCTATAGGCATGATATTCATAGCAGCACCTGAATCAATCATACAATTCCTGACTATTCTGTTCTTGATTACTAGTGTAGTATAGAATGGATCTACCTGTGAGGGATTTTTTGTAAGTGTGTCACCAAGGTATACCTCAGGCATCTTAAAATTTTCTTGATGCACATTATTTGTTGTTTTTTCAAACCCTTTATGTTTTGGATTTGGTGTATCAGAAATCATCTTGACAACTGTACTCCTATATTTATCTATTTTCATCATCTCTAGGAGTGGGACTGATATCTTCACCTGAGACACTGCCTGTGCAATGTCGAAAGAAGGGGTTATGATCTGGTTATTCTTTTCTATTTTTGTGTTTTCCTTTTCTTGATTTTCTTTCATTTTATTTTTATCCCCCTTTTCTGGTTCTTTAGGTGATGATTTTGTATTATTCTCTTTGTTATTCTGGTCTTTTATAAATACACTTCCAGGAGTTCCTTGCCCAACATTTGTTGTTCTATTCCTTAAGTTATAAGTGTTTTGAGCTTGAGCCACTACAGCCACTGTGAGAGCTTCTCTTTCATCCTCAGTAGGTTTTCTCCATTGACCATATGACTTGTTGTTACAACTATCTTCCTGGTCTGAGAATACCTGCTGTTCTCCCATGTTAATATGATACTTTTGGTTCCCTACATCATACTCATATCCTTCTTCTTCTGAAGAAGAATAATCTTCTGTTACCACACATGGTGTATCCTGCATCATATTGATGGTGTGATTATCCCTATTATAGTTGTATAGCATTTCCTCTTGCTGTATTGATTTAGCTACCTCACAGTATTCAGGTAAATGTGGTAAGTTACATACAAAACACCAAGGTTTATTTTCTGCCATATGTGCCATGTTTCTCTTCAGGGGATCCGGAGTATCCTTTCCATATGGTTGCTTTCTGTTATTATCTATAGGTCTTCCATCCTTCCAATTTGTATTGTAAGGCATATCATGTAATCTAGGTCTTTCATGCCTATGCTGACCCTCTGGTTTAATCTGTTGAACATTTGGATTCTGAAGATTTCTATGATTGTCCCTTTTACTGACCATTCCTGTAGCCTTCCTATTATTTTCAATAGTTATGGCTACTTTCTGTGCTTCGGCCAATGTTGCAGGACACCTGTTTCTGAGTTCATATCCTGTTTTGGGGTCAAATGCTTTCATATAGATACTCAGTGCTGCCTGGTTAGATAACTTGGCTCCATGTGGTACCTTATTATGTAACTTGGAAAACTTCAGGTTGAAATCAAACACTGATTCGTTTTGATACTTCTGTATACTTATTAGTTCATGTAGTGCAAACTTAGGAGCGTATTGGTTACCATACTGATCCTTAAACTGGTTATGGAAATCAGTTATTGAATTGATTGATGCATCGGGCAAGCTATTAAACTAATTTCTGGCATCTTCAGTGAGGGACATCATAAATAACCTCATTCTAATGTCTTCCCAATCCATACCTATATCCTGTACAAAAGCATTAAAACTTCTGATATGATCTTCTGTAGATACTGCATTGTTTCCAGTAAACTTGGGAACCATGTTTCTCCAAGTACTATCCATAGGATATGGATATAACTGATATCCAGTTAAATCAAATTGACTGCATATATTAGCAAGGTTTTGGGGAGGGAAATTCAGAGGTGGTGGATTGGGATAGTAATTATATCCACCTAGTGGCTGATGATATGCATATTGTTGATGTTGGTTCATGTGGAGATTCATGTGATGGTTTTGTGGCCTATAATATTGTTGGCCAGGGGGTGGGTAATTATTTGCCATATGTTGAGATGCATTACGTATGGGAGGTGGTCTAGGGTTTTGGGGAATAGTGTTCTGATGACTTCCAGAAGCATGTGAATTTTGAACACCACCTGTATTTTGTTGTGTATTTCTTGAAATATTCCCTCTATGCGGAGGTACATATTTTGGGGGAGTTGTTTTGGCTTTATTTTTTCTCTGTTGAATTTCTTGCTGTAACAACTCCCTCTCTTCCTGTATCTTGTACCTTTCAAGTTCTTTTCGGAGCATGAGTATTTCCTGTTGCTCTTCACTCATGTCTTGATTATTTATTTCCTGATGGTCTGGATTGTCATTCATTCCCTGATTTGAAAATTCATATCCTATCTCTTCTCCCTGATATAATGACATCTTGAAGTCATGTTCAGCTTGGTTCCTATCAATATCCCTCATGACCTTTGCATCATGATCACGTTGTTCTTGAGGGGTGGGTCTGTACCTTGCCAAAATATCATCAGTTGCTCCACTAAGGTTCTCATTTGAATCATGTAGAGGTGTGAATTTGTTGTGAATTAAAATATTTTGTTCTGAATCATTCTCTTGGATGTCCAGATTATTATCTTGGTGTAAATGCTTTGAATTCACATTTCTTTTGGAAATGTTTCTGAGGGGTGGAGATGACTGCAAATTTTTACCTTCCATCTTGGATCTCCTACCATCCATTTGAAATTTTTGTTATAATTGTAACTAGAGTCGCCACCTATTTACTAAATAGGAAAAGTTTATATTTTATCTGTAGGGTTCTTGTCACCAGCAAAGTTACCAAATTTTTTGAAATGACTCTATGAAAGAAAGGATTAATTTCTAAGGTCTTTTACTAATCCCCAGTAGAGTCGCCAATTTGTTAGGTCTCAAAAATGCAGGTTGCTAATCCTAACAGGATGTCAGGCTCTATGTTTGGATTTGCAACGTTTTTGAACCAACTTGACGAAATCAACCTTCAAGGTTTGATGATTTCATACACTTTAGGTCCTGCTACACCTAGGTGGGTGAACCTTGAAATATTAAAGCAGTCTGAGTGTGGATGAGTGGACTAACTAGATCTATCTACAATGGCATAGGATGTAAGATAGATGAAGAAGCTGACTAATTAATTCTATGTGTAATGTTTAATAAATGATTGGTAGAAATTGTATAAGCAATATCAAGGTAAAAGGTTTTGAATAATGAGTTGAATGAGACTAGTGCCTTGTTGGGTAACAGAGTCAATTTGAAGGACCTAGATCATTAGTTTCTTAATGGTGATAATTCTAATTGCTTGGCACAGTTTTGGTTTATAGCTTGTATAAACGTGCAAGTAAATGACTGATAGACTCTTCTTGATAATCCAACCAATATAATCAATTATCTTATAATTCACAAGAAGGTATTTTAATCCTTACTTGAAGGAACCAAATGAAATGAATGGACAAGATTAACAGATGATATTTTACTGGAGACAGAATGGCAATCCTAATTATATGGCTCTACTTAGTAATCCCAACTTACTACTTCCAGGCTACTACAACTAAATTAGAAGGGTTTAATTCCTCAGATGGACACCAAGTAAATTAATCACACAGATACAACAAATGTGTATTGACAGATTAAATATATACTTGATATCTTAATCTGAATAACAAGGAAAAGCAGAAATGGAGACAGCCACACAATTGAATAATTTCAACAAACAACTGATACCAAAGTAGAAACACTGAATCAGAGAACTTCAAATTTCTACTTCAAATAAAATATGCAACATAGTCATTTTGGAACATTGTATATTATGTATATATGAATATCTTCTACTGCTGATGATCATTTCAGCATCGATTGTTTGAACTTATATAGATATTTCTATGAAGAGATACAACTCTTCAATAAGTCTCTTGGGAACTTAACAAATATTAACAATAATTACATAAGCATAATTAGGCTCTATTCAACCATAAATAAACTTTAGCCAGATGATCTAGATACTCTTGATCATGGTGAGAATCAGTAAGCTCAATAGTGCTTCTGGTAATTACATCAAGAGTAACCATCTCCTCCAATTGTTTGCAGACTTCTTTGGATGCAGAGGCTTTATCTTTTAGAGCTCCTGTGGCTTTGTGTAATATAATCTGACAGTCAATAATCCATTCCTCTTTGCTCTTCACCTCTCCGTTATCTTTAAATAACCTAGGCACTCCCGCACTTGAAGCATCAATACCTTCCTTAGCATCAGCTTTTAGTTTGTCATAGTAATGTTGGTGTTGTTTGAGCAATGCTCTGGCATTAGGGATATCTGTATTATTAGTGGCACTTCTATTTTGTAACTCAATCAATTTTTCTTGTATCCTTTTTTCAAGTCGTTCATGTTCTTTGATTGCTTTATGATTTTCTGAGTAGTTATCCCAAAACTGGTTTAACCACCGTACCATATTTGCATACCTACTCTGCAGTATTGTAACAAATGTGTCTATCTGAATTTGTGCGGCCTGATCAGGGGATATTACTTGACTACCTTGTGAGCTCTCACCTTGAGTTATTCTTTTTGTGGATTGGCCAAAGGTGCTCTTAACAGCATCCTTCAAGTAATCATTCTCTTTTGTTAATCTCTCACAATTTAGTTTATAAGCATCTCTTTCTTTGATCAGCATCTGAGCTTGTGCTTTATTTAACTTTGCAACATTGATACCAATGTCTGCAGTAATTATAGGGTCAGTTTCACCTGCTCTGAAAGTCATAACATGCCAAAAGTTTTTTCAGTGTCTATGATGGCTGTCTTCTTATGGGGAGGATACAACGCCCATATCATCAAAGAATTTTCATCATTATTGTATCTAGTCCCTATATATACTTCATTAACTCCTTCTGGAGTAAGCTTATACTTGTCATTAGCATTATTCAAAAAGCTATAAAAAACCAGAGCAGAATTTAAATCCAAACCAGCAAAAATCATAACCCCTGCATCTCTGAGTAACTGTCTACCCTTGCTAGGTGTCATGTCCTGCATTTCTTTATCTATTGTTTCCTTCAGCATATCTAATAACTATTTTTCATTATCAACAGAAACATCATCTACTGACTCTCTAATTTCTTTTCCTTTGTATTTATACAGGAATGATTTAAATTCCTTTGACTGAATAAATGCATCATCTGAAATGAAAGAATCATAGACCGTTTGGTGTGGATCTTCATCAGCAGACCCCTCCTCATCATGTAGCACAACTGGAGGCTGATATTGTTGTATTTTTCTTTTGGACATTTCCATGGTTTTATCTTGTGGTTGCTCTTGTTCAGTGAGTTCTTCATCTTCAGAGGAAACCACTTCAACTTCTGCCAACTGCTTTTTCTTTTCATTTAAATCTCTGTTATATTTTTCTACCACCAAGTCGACTTCAGCTTCTTCCAAATTTCTAATGACATCATCATGTGGATAATGTATGTGCATGTATCCGCTGAGATTCTGTTTTCTTCTTGCAGAGTCAATGAAACCTTCAGGGTCAAACCCTTTCCTCACCTCAGCAGTCACCATGTTATAATGCATTAGTTTATCCAAAATGAGATTGTATCCTTCTTTTGAAACCATAGTAAAATATCCAAAACACAAAGTGCTGGGCATGAATGATTGTTTATCATGTGAACTTAGATGCATCACATTCGAACAATACATTTGCCTAATTATTTCTAAATATGCAAGTCTGTCAGGGACAGTTTTAGGCAATATGAATGGAGTATCCTCAAATCCATAAACTCTGATCATAGTGGCATCCTCAAAGCAGTACCAGTCTCCCCAATTATGAGTGATAGTAGGGGGACCACCAAAATCTTTAGGTCTGAGGAACCTTTTTATTTCATTTGAAATTGAATATTCACAGGGGTGGTTGAAATACCTATACAGTACTTTTACACAATGCTCTTCAAATTGAGCATAGCTGGAGTTGGCATACCTGCTATCCCAGATTCTGGTCCACATTTGTACAGGTATCTTTTCCCCTTTCTTATCCACAACAACAACTCGAAACTCACTTGGCCACAACCCTACTTCCTGGCCATAGTATAACACCATATGCATAAGCATCGAGTAATGCTCAAAAGAGCATGCTGGAGCATTATTTTTTATTGCAGATAGACCAGAGTCTATTCTAGTAGCAATATAGGAGGCATAATCAAATTGTCTAGCATTGTGACATTGAATATCAGAGGCTATGACCATCAGAGGAATAGTCATGAACTCAGGGACCTCTAAGCCAAGGACTTGGCCTATAGAAAAATAAGTATATTGTATGTATGGTTCAAAAATGGCTACATGAAAGGGAGGGCCATCATTCTCAGTCAAGGGTATCACTTCTCCTTCAATCCTGGGCCTATGAATGGGTAACCTCCATCCATTGTAAGTTGTATCCATTCTTCAATACTCTTTATCCAAATCTTCATAAACAATAGGGACAGTGCACAAATCATCTAAATCATACACCTCACAAATAGCATTTTTTGACAGGTGTACAATTGGTTCTCCTTGAGGGTTGCAGATAGCTTTCAGGCCTGAATTGTAATGTCTGGCTAGCAGTTGAAGGAGTTCCACATTCAAGAATACATTAGGTACAACCAGTTTGCCTAAATTCATGTGCCATGGGTTTGACACAGGAGCATTTCTAAACCGTCTATTATAGTGGAATTTGAAAAGCTCATACCCCTGAATTGGGGTCCAGATATCTCCCAGGTGTTTATGTTTATCTTCCAATTTTTCTACTTCTACCCTGAGTTTGGCAGACCTCCTGGCCTTGGGAGTTGACCCAGGCAATTGATCAATTAGGTCCTGATTTAATTTTCTATCTTTTACTTTCTCTTCAAGGGTTTGATTAGTTTTTTGTTTTTTAGGCTTACTGGTTGCCCCTTGTAACTTTCTTCCTTTCCCCTTTCCTGGAGTCTCCATTTTAAAACTTTAGCAGAAAATTTAAATACAGGCTATGCAATGTATATGTACCTGTCGTCCGGTGGCTGAGATTGGAACCCTCTATTTTATGCCTCAAGAATTCCTCTGTATTCTCTTCTCGGACGGTTTTTTGCAATTATAATGTTTGTATGAATTTCTTAGCCGTTTGTATTAACTATCTGATTAATTCAATGTTCATCGCTGTGAAGTGTCACATCGCCATAACTCTTCTTATCGGCATGATTTTTCAAATGTCTGGGCGACCCTTAATGCTTTTATGGCGCGAACAGTCAATCGGCGTGACCCCTCAACTGTATTCCCGACGCTATGTAATGTCACATTTTAAGTGGGCGCGACCATCGGCATGACTTCCTTCATCGCCATGTGTTTAAGATCTCTCTGCGATGTAGCGAGTCCTACCAATATGACTTGCTTATCGGATTGATTAACACTATCGGGATAATATAATTATGCTCCCCCGATCTTTGTTGTCTCACCGATAATCATTCTCAGGTATGAACTTTATCTTGATCAGAATGACATACACTATTAGGATAGCTTTCTAAAGATATCCCGATTCAAATCGTCTCCCCGATGCGCCTTTCATATCCTTCATTGGACAGAGTATGTTAAAGTGTCACCGATGCCTTTTGATCGCCATGACTTGTGAATTGGCGAGACCTGGCACCCTTGTCCCGATATGCTGAGTTATCCCGATAGGTATATGTATCGCTGTGAGTCTCGTCGAAAGTTCTTTTATCGCCCAGACTTTAAGCATCAGAAACTTCTTTATGTCTCATCCCGATAGTTTATTTATTGCCGATAGTCGTTTGCTTCGTTGTCCCCGCAAGACGTTCGATGAAACTCTTGCCGAAATGCTTTGTCGGTATGATATATACCGTCAAGGCAACTTTTAAAAGGTCATCCAATAGATATCTGTCATACCGATCGGTATGACCACTTGCCTCTCTTGCCGATGTAAGGTCATCGGTATTACTTACTCCATCGGTGACTTCCATAATTCTCTTTCCAATCTGTCTTCTCACGCCGATGGTTAATTTCAAATGATCCCTTATGTATCGGTGTAAGCAAAACCACATCTCGCCAATGGATTGATTTTGAAGAAATTTGGCACTGCTCATTCTTGTGAGATACATAAAAACTTTTATTATGGTCTTTTGGGATATTTTTCAGGATTTATTCAAATATGATGGAATGAGGAGATAGTAAAAATTTCAAATTTTTACTGTCCTAACAACTTACATGATTAGTCGTCACCTACCAACAAGTTTGTCTTCTTTAGTGCTTGATGTCAAAATAGTATTCACTATTTCATTGCTTACCTCTTCCTATATCTGAGATTGCTTTTGTTCTTCCTCTATTGTTGCTGCCTTTGTCTTCTTGTTTGGACAATTTTCTTGATGGGCCATGTAACCTTCCTCTTCACTGATAAGTGCCAACTTTGTAATTATTGGAAATCCTGAACTATTCTTTGCATATCTTTTTCCATCTCTTCCACACTTGCTTCAGTTCTCTTATCTCTTTCTCAACCTCTATTTGCCTCATCATTTCCTCTTTCCTCTTCCTCTCTTCTTCTTCTTGCTTCTTCTTTTGTGAACCCCCAACCTGCAAATACTTTCTAAATAAATCCATCTTCTCTTCAAGCAAGTCCCTTTAACCTTGCTTCCTCTTGTCTTTGCCTCACCTAGGTCTCTTTTTCTTTTCTCTACCTTGTCTTTTGGCAATCAGGTTCTCTCTTCAACCTGCACAAACATAAACACACAAACACCAAACTCTCTTGCCTAGACCTTCTAAGATCTAATACCAATGGATGTAGAGCATGGAGGATTCATCGAAACAAACACAATACAAGCAATTGACTTTTCTCACAAACTTCCAATATGCTTTGATGAGAGCAGTAGATAGGGTAATTTAGACATAATTTTCAAAATACAACTCAGACCCATGATCTGAAAACTGTTTTAGATACCCATTATCCTCTTACACAACACACTTCAAGTGTAGGTGGGGTTGTTTTGGAAAATAGAGGTCAAATCTTGATTTGTCCTACTCTTGACTAGATTTGAAGTGGAGCAGCAAGTAGGGTTTTTCGGCCATAAATTTCAAACCAAAATTGATCTCCAGGAACAAAAACTTGATTAAAATACCCATTTGGCCCTTATTTAACATATCTTAAAATTAAGGTAGGTTATTTTATGTGGAAACCCTAAAAAATGGACTATCCTTCTGCCAATTAAGCCTAAAATCTAGAAATGACAATCACTAATTTAACTATAACTTTCACAAAACATGACAAAATTGAGTGCAACAAAAAGAATTAGAAAGTAGATTTTATTATCTTTAGAACCATACTAGATGAAGGTCATACAAATTCCATATAGATCCATAAAAATTTCTGAAACAACAAAAATACAGAAAAAAGTGTAAAAAACTGGAAATCTTTATTCATTTTTCTCTCCAAAACTTCTTCTCCTCTTGCCTCGAGGTGTGTGAGGCCTTAAAACATGTTTAAATTAAAAATCCCACATTTTTTTCACTCCATGGTTGTTGAGATTCCTCAAAAATGCCAAAAAAGAAGGCTCAACATACCCTGTCCAATAAAATACTTAAAATAGATTATCTAAAATTATTCAAATTAAAACTCTAACCTCCACTACAGCAAAGATGTCTTTAATAGAATTTATTACATCAGTTGTGAAGAAAAAAATCCACCTAGACTCTTATTGAGAATTAAAAAAACCAAAATTTGCCATGGTGCCCGTACACCACGGATGCAAGACCAAGTAGCTCACTGTCTTCTATATGGAATTTCAAAATTTCCCCTCTAGCCTTAGCTTGTGAAAAAGAGGCCAACTTCATCTTATGTACTGGTGACAAAACATAAAAAATGATTGGACCTTGTATTATGTTTGGATCTTCTGCAACTTATTTATCTTTCTCCAAAATTTCTTTCACTACGTCTGCAGTGTCTCTTGACCAATATGATGTTTTAGTTTTATGCTCATTAGGTCCTGCATCTACTCCCTTTCTGGAGTCAACCATATTGTCTTGCTTATCATTTTCATTCTTTTTTTCTACTTCTACTCTGTCTACATCATTAGTAATGTCTTCTGCATTATTTTCTGGAGGAATTTGTATATCCTCAACAACAACATTATTGTCATTTTTATTAAATTCCTCAACATACAGAATGGTGGAATCAATTCCATCATTTGTTTCTTCTTCTTGACCTTCCTTGTCCTCAACCTCTTCTACTTTCTTTTCCTTAATCTTCTCAAAATCACCTTTAGTAGGAGTATTTATATTTATTTTTGCATTTTCTTCACTAGATTGGTCTAGAGAAATCTGAGTATCCTCTGCACCATCATCATCTTCCTTCACCATCTCTTCATCTCCTTTATTCAGTATTTCCTCTTCTGGAGCAGAGAAAACATTTACCTTAGCTTGTTTCTCATCTTCCTTGAACTCATCATCATTTGGAATGGATGTATCATCAACAGGTTCTTCAGTGACAACATAGAACTTATTCTTGTCCAACGCTTTCCTCAGAATTTGTTCTGTTTCTTTGACAACTTCATCAATGTCTCCAATCATTACCTTATTCATCTTAATTTTTCTTTTGAATTCATTTTTAACTTCTTTAAAAAATATATTTGCTTCCTTCTCAGAGATTACCAAACATAAACTGGTCAACACATGTTCTCTTAGCTCCAAATCCTTTGATTTAGCAGCCTCTTTTCTCATCTCCAACATGTCACTTAGACTCTTAGGGAGTTCTGACAAAATTTCCACAAGTGCTCTGTTGAATGTATTTAAGTATTTAATAGTAGCATCCTCCAAAATTCTCTTGTTGGCTTTGTCAAATCTATCATAATATTCTATTATGGGCTTCAAATTCCCATGAACAATTATTGCATTCACAATATCTTCAACTGACAGGGTGGATTTTTCAGTCTTTAGTCTTTTGCTTACCCTTACACTTCTAAAGGGCTTGTCTTGGGCAACCCTTGATGCTTCTGCTTTCTTTGACTTTTTTCTTCCAGAGGGCTTCTCCTTAGATGCTATAGTAGCCTTAGTGCCTGAGGCCTTCAACTCTTTAATCTCAACATTTGAATCAGTCTCTTCCTCATCCTCTTTCTCCACACTTACATATGACCTTTTGCCCTTTACTTTTATTCTTTTTCCTTCCTTACCAGCATGTTTTTCTGCAATAGGAGAAGGTGATGCACTAGATGTTATACCAAAACTCCTGGTAGTCCTTGGTTTAGAAGGGTGTTCTACTGGAATACTTCCTTGTTCTCTATCATACTTCTCTTTCTCAGCTTTCTCTGTCCTTTCCCTGTTTTGTCTCACAACTTCCTTTGTTATTCCAACACTCTCTGCATACAATTCAACTTGCCTTTGGACATTTCTCTTAATTTCAGGTTTTTGGAGCTCAACATAAAGTTTCAAAATAAGCTCTCTATATGTACCGAATCTCTCAACAGAGGTATGTTTTTGTTTGCTCAGAAGGTGTTGAGCATACATTTCTAGTATTTGTTCATTAACTTCATTCCCCATGGGCATGATCCATATAGTCCTTGGTTCAACTACTTCCATCAAGCATTGATCTATTTCCACCATGAAACAAATTGTATCCTTGTACTTTTCTACCACAGACGTAGGGATTCTTTCCCTTGATTGCATCATATTTTGGAAGTTCTTGAAATATCAGCAAAGAGTAGTCCTTTGGGCATTGGAGTCACCGATACTGTGCAAGTGCTCTCTGATTTGTATGGAAACAAGCTTATCACTGGTCCAACATAGGGTTTTCTTCCCAGGTAACTCATTCATGAAATAGAAAAACAAACATAGGACCAACATTCCATACTTGAATGCATTCTTCTTGTCCTTCTTGATGTTGTTTAGACTCTCCATTAACTAGTTTTGTAGTAGCTCACACAAGTCATAGTCAGCATTTTCTCTTAACATTTGATAGGCAGCATAAATGGTTGTACCGGATATAGAGTTTTCCCTGATGGAGTGATATATCTTATATCCAATCACCATAGATACAGATTTGACATTTGGATTAGTTATATCATTTATTGTCATTACCCTCTTATCAAACTTTGATCCACTAGCTTTAGTCACAGTCTGATTCTTTTTTGATTTTAACATTGGCAGTCCACTGGATGAGTTTAATCTAATTACAACCTTGATGGCATCCTTGGTGATCTTGAAGGGTTTCATCAACCACATGAATTCAGTATGCATTCAACTCAGTACATACCGGACCCACTCATCCTCACCAAAGGACGGGAACCCAATAACCTGAATGAAATGTTTGACTTGTAGTACCTTATACTCAGGTTTAAGACCATGAATCTCATTCCTCAGATGATTCTTAAGAAAATCTACTAACTTCAAATCCCCAAACTCATCTATGCTAGCATCAATGTAAGCCCTAATATCTTTAACGTGCAACACACCATGTGGAACATTTGAAAAGGCATCTAACGGATCGACCTCTACAGATTTGTGTGGATGCCTTTTGAATTTAAGTCAGGGCCTTTTGGTGATGTCAACAACCAACGGAGTAGCCATATCCAGAGATTGCAAATTCAGAGAGTTTCACGGAGAATACCTTGTTTCACCGATTAGCGTCAGCTGTCAAATTCACTTTCACACTTCAAATCTTTGAAATCTCAGCTCAGGCACTCTTCTCCTTGTTCTCTTCAAAGGAAAAGTGATTCAAATGTTGAGTAAATGACCTTTTATGCTCTACAAAACCTAATTTTCCATTGTAATAAATGCTTTTCCCTAATACATCTCGTTACATTGTTTCTGCATACAGTCACTCTTCAATTACTCCACAATCAATCACATTAGCTTCTTTTCTTCTAGAATTTGCTTCAACAAATCTACAATAGGATTGTTTATCTTCATTCATCATGCCAGATTCAGGCACCCACTTATTGGAAGGGGGAATTAGATTTTTAATGCAACTCCCTACATATTTTGGTTTATGTTTACCAGACCTGTTCTATCATCATTCTTGCTTCTGTAGAAGCTTGCAATATTACCAGATCCATTACAATTAAAGCACACAACATTTATTTTATCATTTACTTGATTTCCTCTTGATCTATACTGATTAGCCATGTGTCAAAATCTATTGCATGCAAAACAATTTCCATTGAAAAAATTGACATTTCTTCTGTTGTTAGAGTAGTTCAATATCATACTTCTACATTCATTAGATCTATGACCATACCTTTTACAATTGAAGCACTGACTAGAAAAGGATGGACCATTTTGATTCACTCTACTTCTGCACTAAATAGCTCTATGACCAAATATATTACAATTGAAACAATTTCCATTGAAACATGGGTACCTTTGAGCATTAGGTTCTCTTACCGAAGGTCTTCTAGGTCTATTTCTCTAATTCCTTGATTTAGGATTTCTTTGAATGGATCTAGAGCTTTCACCTTTCTCATATCCCAAACCATGCTTATCATCTGCCATCTTTTGACTATGAAGCAGCACTTCAAGTTTAGCTGAGATTATCTTGAACTTCTCTTTGTATTCATTTGTAGCTTCTAGGTCATGTTTGAGAATAACAATTTGCCTTTCAAGTTGTTCTTCATTATACCTAATTTCTTGAAAATCAAACTCTAGATGGCCAATTAGTCTGTCCAATCTGTAACTCTCTTTTGTTCTTTCTTTTAGAGATTGATTCAGGTTTTCTTTAGTCTTCTTCCTTTCCTCAATTTCTTTGGTTAGCCTAATCAGCTCAGATTCCATCTCATGTTTTAGGACAACTTCTTTTGTTAGCTTCTCACATTCCTTTGTCTTCTCCTTCAGAGCCCCATTCATGCCATTGTCTTCCTGTTGATTTGCTAACTGCTGAAGTAGCTCCTTCCTCTTTTCAATGGATTTGCTCAGTTACCCTTTTAAAGTCTCAATGAAATTCTCAGCATCTTTAAGGTTCTCTCATATTTCTTTGACTTCTGCTCTGGACTAATCAAGATCTTCTAAGGCAACTTGAAGTTGTTCATTGATGCCATCAGAATACCTAGATGAATCCATCAAAACACATTCCCAGATCTTCCTCAAGCTGTTAGACTTCTTCCAATGAACCTTTCTCTGATACCAATTGTTGAAATTAAGGAACACTGAGAGGGGGGGTGAATCAGTGTTTTGCAAAACTTACCATTATGTTCCTTTATTAATTTACCCCATACATTCAAAACAAAGAAACATGAACTCAAGAGTAGTAGTAACAAGATTATTACACATGAACAACAAGATTTTTACATGGAAACCTAGTAAAGGGAAAAACCACGGTGGGGGTTAACCCACAAGATTTTATACTCTATTAAAAGTATTACAAAATGGGAAGGCACATGCCTTCGGGCACACTGCCTAGAGCTCACTGCTCAAAGGATGCTCACTACCTACAAGATTGATTACAAAAGTTCACTGGAGTACTTGAACTGAAGAATAGCATCTAACAATGCAATATTATAGTTCTGGTTAGGATCAATAAACTGACTTCACACACTTCATCTCTTACTGCCTTGTTTTACTACTTTGCCATAGTTTGAGCCTCAGATCTCTGATTCGCACTTTATACTACCACACTTTGCACCTCTCATCTCCTATTCATACAACCATGCCATAAAATGCTCGTACCCATCAATTATATATATCCTCTATTAAATTTCATCAATTACAGTTGACCTCAAGAAAACTTAGAAGCTTTTTCAAGATCACTATTCTGTCAGCTGAATCCATGCACAAACATTAATGCGAACCACAACTTATGAATTCAAGTCACCACACATGTCGGCCAATACTATTGGATCTTATAAATTACTCAACCAACCACTTCTCTCAATCTACACAAGGATCAAACACCAAGTCAGCTTGTTCTTCACCGGACTGGACTATCTAACCAAAACCAGATACTTATATGCTTGTAACTTTCAATCCCTTCATCACTGGAGGCTAAAACTCTAGATTTAGGTAGCCTTGACATCCCTTAACATATCCTCAAATCGCAGCACAATATGATTACCTGTGGAGAAATGTGGACCAAAATGTTGGACCCTGCCATATGCTCTGTTCCTGTCTATTCAGACTTCAACAAATCTGCAATTTGACTTTCGGTATGATCAAATGATATAATGCAGATGTGTAAGATAGATTTAGTTGCCATCAATGACAACACCTGACATGCCTAGTAGTGTCTCTTGCGAACATATACAATACTAATAGATGATGGGGGGAGCTCATCACTACAAGCCACCATAAAAGCACACAAAACACATGGCGTGGGGGGATCTCATCACTACATGCCACCACAAAACAAACAAGACACATAGCATGGGGGGATATCATCACTAAGAGCCACCACAAAATATGTGGAAAACACACAAAAAACACATAGAATACACAAGCATTGTAGAGTGTATTGATGACCCACTATACGTCATATACACAACAAACATGAGAAATGGGGAGGAGCTCATCACTATGCTCTACCATCTAAGACAAGCTAAACACACATGATGGTCAAGGGGCTCATTGTCACACTATGATGACTGCCAAAAATATGCTTAAGGGTGAGTAACTCAAGACCCAAGCTGCCTCTCGTAAGAGGACTTTTTCAAAAAGGGTGTGCAACCACTCAAGGGAATACACAACCCTGCCTTATACAGATGTGATTTCAAAAATGAGTGAAGCAATCTCCTCAGAGATATACACAACTCCACCTACATCATAGAGATGCCTTACAACGAACAAAAGCATACAACCCCACCTGCATCATGGAGATGCCTTACAATGAAAAGGAAGCATGTACACACAAAAATTAAAGTATACGACCCCACTTGCATCACGAAGATGCTTTACAATGAAAAGGAAGCATATGTAAACACACAATTCAAAGTATATAGCCCCACCTACATCACGAAGATGCCTTATAGTGAAAAGGTAGTTTACAACATATTTTATCACAACATCTAAGATATCCAAGCATTTACCACAATATATGCCTCCACCTTAAAGTGGTTTCTCCCGCTTGCTAATAGCAATCACATTTAAGGGAAGGTTGAAAACACGTGAGGGAACAAGAGATTTCATAAAGCCCATGCCCCAAAGTGACATTTGCTTACAATCGCCAAATTATTCCCAACAATCATGATAGAAAGACATCAATATTATTTGCTAAAACCAATTGATTAACAATATGCATATATATGAAAGATAATCAAAACAAACTTTATTTAGAAAATCTAAGCTAAGATAACAAACAAATCATCTCATGAAACTAATACAAAAATAAGGCACCATGGCCCTAAAACAAACCAAGGCTATACTTACAGGTTCATAACTAAGTATAGCCATGAGGTTATAGTTTAGGCATCTCAGAACCGAGTGTAGCTACAAGGTGAGACAAAAACATTTCAAATTGCATAGAAGAAAATTAGAGTATTGAAAAGGTTTATTACAAAAATTTCACAACATAATACATGATCACATCATGACATAAAGTTAATTTACTAGTCAAACGTGAGTAACAAATTACTCCTGTCTTCATATATGTACTAGGTCCATTTTTGTTTTCTTGTTTTAGGGACACATGGTCCTTCTCAAAAGTGTATATTTGTTGTTGACAACCATCTACTAGTAGAGCCACAAGAACAATGGAAGAATGAAATCACAAAAATGAGAAAGGAGACAAAAGTGACTTAGTGCCACAACGTGGAAGGATGCCCCCAAATCACCCTCCACAATCTTATGCCCCCAAGGCACTACACACAAAAATTGCAACAAGAGAAGTGTAGAAGAATAAAGAAACAAATAGAAGGAAGGTCACAACAAAGGTAGTCTCCTTGTATCCTTTACCTTACAAGAGTATCAAGGGTCATCCAAGGAAACTTGAATAAACATATAACACTACACTGGGGAACACAGTACAACAATATATATATATATATATATATATATATATATATATATATATATATATATATATATATATATATATATATATATATATATATATATATATATATATATATATAAGAGGAGACCAAACTTGCAAGCATCTTGGAGAGGTCCTCCATCAAGTGTGGTGAAATGGATGAGGAATTCATACCTATCCGATTTTCAAAATAGTTGCACAATGCTTGATTTGCAAGATTTTGTATTTTTGAAATCTTTTGATGCTTCCGGGGAGGTGAAGCATTAACTTTTTCATCAAATTTTGATGACTCGTGCCTTGCTCTTTTTCTTTCTTTTGCTTCCTTATTATGCTTTGCTTGGTGAATGAGATTTTCATGATGAAAGGGGATACTTTCCATCATCATAACTTTCTTCTCCTTATTGTGATTACATGTAGTCTATTCCATTTGCGTATCTTATGCATTTTGGTTATCTCCCACTCCTTGAAGGGATAATTGATGAGGAACCTCAACATAAATACCTTTTTCTCATAGATGGGGTAGATCTTTGAATTCGGGCCAATCTTCATTTTCCACCTTATCCAGTTCTATCATGCTAACTATTTCATCAAATTTGAGAACTTGGATGTTGTTCTACCATGTTGTTGATGTTATGCTTAGGAAAAGGATTAGAAAAGATTTCTACATTTTGATTTAGAGGAGCAACCAACTTATTTTCATTGTCATTCACATCAGTCACTTGTATTGTGTTGGAATCGATGAGGTCTTGAATTTCATGTTTAAGATGCATACATCTTTTGGTGTCATGTTGTATCCAATGGTGATACTGACAAAAGGCATTAGCATCAAATGAAGGTCCTTGCATCTTGCAAGTGTCTATTAGATGAGCAGGAGGAAGCTTAAAAAGATTGTTGGTTACCACTTAAATAATTATCAAATGAAGATAATCTAATAATGGAGCGAATTATCTCTGTTACTACCTAAATTTGAATGGAATTGAATTTGAAATGGCTTCCACTTGTGATTGAAATTTGTTCAATTGTTGCCCATTGATCTTGATGAAATTTTTGTTATGCTTCTTGAATGATTTTTCAGATGTTCCAAATTTAGATTCGACCAACTAGAGTCAATGAGTTATGATTCTCATACTGACTAGAAAAAAGTGAGTAATCATGGAGAGCTATGCATAGATGTTGAAAAGAACTATACTTCAATAACAATACTTTGTCATGTATGTTTGGTTGTAGATTCATAATGAATAGTTTTTGAACACCTCGTCTATAATTGGGTATTATATTTGTGCAAAGAGAGCTTGATATCGACTAATGAATTCTCTTAATTTCTCTTTTAGCCCTTGTTTACAATGGACCAAATCAATCAATGAGATAGGATGTCTAATGTTTTCTTGGAAATGTTGAAAGAATTGAACAACTAGCTATGAGAGGGAATTTATTGAATTAGGAGGTAAAGAGAAAAACCATTCCAAAGATGTATCTTTGAGAGATCATGGAAAGAGTTCTTCTAACAACACCTCATCAAAGAAGAAATTACTACACATTGCTATGAATGTTGTCACATGATTGTTAGGATCACCTTTGCCACTATACTTTTCAAAGCAAGGAGCCTAAAATTTGTCAGGCATTTGAGCTCTTAAGATTGTATAAGATAAAGGACTATGAGTGTGATATGTTGGTATATTGGGTTGGGATGAAGAATTGGTCATATTTTCTACTTTTTTCCTGCAAGGATGTCATACTTTGAAAAAGTTTATTTAGAATTGCACCGTTAGATGATGTGATTTGTGTACTGGAGACAAGGGTATTTAGTGGTGTAGTCATATAAGTGAGGGGTGGTTGGGAATAGTTACTCATTGGTATGAAAAAATGGGGTAATGAGTTTTGGTACTTATAATGTATGACTTTGTAATTGTTTCCATTAGGTGTTCCCATACAAGTGGTGGCATTATCTCAAGCTTGTTTAGGGGTAGTGAGAATTGATGATGTAAAATTGGATACTCCCATAGTCTGGATGGGTACCAATAGTAAGCAAATTGATGAATTATGAAAAATCCTTTCAGACTGAAATGAAGGACAGAGATTATTGACTCACTATTTTTTGAAGTTTGGAATGCAGAACCGTCGGGGACACTAGAACTAGTATCCCTATCCAAGGTACTATTTTTTGCACAGAATCTAAATCTCCTTCCAACACTGATCTACAATGTATCTTTCATTTCTACCTTGAAAAAAGTGGAGGACACTAACACTAGTGCCCTTGTCCTGAAATGTTAAACTCCATCTTCTTTCTTTCAGATCCTGAATCCTTATTATCACCAACCTCCTTCTACAACTCCATTCCATGAAACTCAATACCTATAATCTACAATCACAAAGGAGTGTGGGAGGGGGTTGTCATGTTTAGAGGCTTGCCTCAATCAGTCCCTAGAGAGACATTCAAGTCTTTTGAACACTATTGTTAGATGAGAGTGCATATCCCAGCGAGATAGGGGCAGAAATCTAAATGATAAATGATAAAAAACACAATAGATATCACCTTGTAGTGTAGATATCACATAATGAAGGCTCTTCAAACACATGAGAAGATGAAGTCAAATATGCAATCACAAACACAATAAAAATGCTCTACTCTACAATAATGAATATCTTGAAATCACAAATATGCATGAAGTTCGCAATCATCTTCTAGTTCACAAATGAAAACCTAAACATGCTTATATATGTAACTACAAACATTCCCACTAAGAATTTCATAATTCAAACTTTAGATGTCGGCATAGAACCTAAATAATGGTCATAAAATTGACATTGAAATTTAGGGCAAACCCAAAATATGGCAGGACTAGGGTGCTAGTGCCCAAGTTGACTCTCCTACTTTTATTTAGGGATCATCAAAATAGCACCCCCTAGGTTCTATTTGTCACAATACTTCAGGGTTTTCTCATCAGGATTCAAAATTAACATGCAAGATGCTCAAAATGCATTTTAAGGGCCTAGGAGATAAACCTTAAGAGGGAAAAGTCCCCAAGGGGACATTTTCTAACATAACATTTAGCCCCCACTTTAATGTATGTATAAACACAAGGCCAATACATGCATTAATATACAGTCAACAAACACAGCAAACATGCCAAGCACAGTGAAGACACACCAAACACATTGAAGACAATGACAGACATGCAAAACATAGAGAAGATAGTTACAGTCACACAAAACATAGAGAAGACTACACTGAAGACATGAAAAAAACAACGAATACAATGAATGCAGTGATTATTTATTTTTTTATTTTCTCATATATGAAATGCAAATGCAAGTACAAGGAAAGCAAACACACAACCCAAATTTAGGAGATCATCGCCACCAGTCTTGAAACTCAATAAGGGGCAATAGATACACCAAACAAATCTCAAAGTGTAGGAGGAGCTCATTGCCACTAGTCTTGAAACTACACTTGAGAACAAACGCATCATACAAATATCAAATCATAGGAGGAGCGCATCACCATTGGTCTTGAAACTATGCTTGGGAACAAACATGCCATACACACACACATGGAAGACATGGAGAAAACACAACAAATAGGTAATGGAGGAAAACTATTGCTAGGTTCACAGCCATCTTAGGCACATTACAGGCACACATAGATAATTGGGCTTCACCACAACAATCATCAAAGACATGCTTAATGGTTAGGATAGTCTCAGATCCGCTCCCCACCTACTCAGAGGACTTTTAGAAAATGACAGGATGTGCAATCTATTGGAGTACAGGACCACTGAGAGGGGGGGTGAATTAGTGGTCTAGAAAAATTACAAGTTTTTGCACCTTTTAATATACTGAATAAAACATGATAAAGACATCACGGATTCATACAAACTTGTACAATGATTAGAAGAATGAATAAGACCTTTAATCAATCATATGAGCATTAGGGTACATGAACACATGGAGAGAAAAAAGAAACATAACACCTAATTTGATGAGTGGAAAATCCTCATAGGGATGAAAAACCACTCTAAAAATGCCTCACTGACAATTAGTGTCTCACTAACAATCAGGTTGTCTCACTGACATTACAAAGTTACATCAACTTAGAGAGAAAAAGAATTTTCAGAGGGTTACTATGATTCCCTTCATAACATTATTCATTAAACAACTTCAAAATGTTCCCCTTCTTACATCAATATATCAATGATAAAATCATCAAACTTCTATGCAAAAACTTCTTACAAATATATTGAAAAAAAAAAGTTTCAAATCATTCTGACAACTAAGGAATATATAAACAAAGACATATTGCAACATATACTCTTATACCTCCATATGTAGACTGAAAAATATCCTTCTACTTTCACTTTATCAAAGCCCTTGTTTTTCTCCACTATATCATTCAATTTTCATATGCACAAATAGGTATCTACATGTAGCATCTCTTTGACCAAGTCTCATCATTATATCTACCAATAGACTAAAATATTAATTTTACTAGCCCACCTCTCTATTAAAAACCTGAATATGAACAATTATATTGCCATTTAAAGAACTGTTCATCATTTTTAATCATTGAGGCATGCCTGTTGAAATTCAAATTTCATTTAAATTGTGTTCATTGATCTTAACCTCCTACCTTCGTAATTGAGAGTTCTGATTTAATTTTGTATTCATTTAAAAATAAACTCCCAACTACTAGTGCCCTTAGGTGACAGGGCCGGTCACCTTTATTTTTTAAAACCCTTCAAGCAATCACCCTAAGTGACTTCCACCTACGATAGGAAGTCAATCTTTAATAATAATAAAAGGTAACTATTGCATATGGTAGCTAAGTTAGGTTATAATGTATGCTTTAGGGTTTAGTGTAACAACTAGGTTTTAGAGTGTTAGATTCTGATTAACTTTGAGATGGCAATAATGAACATGATCCCTCTGACAACCTAAGAACATCCTGAGACAAACATGAAGTGTCTTCCTTTGCATATGGGTTATTTTGTGCTCTTAACCAGATCCTTTAGGATTTTAGATCTATAAACCCTAACTTAATCCTTTGAATGATTTTTTGTCTTTACATCAACTTGCATCACCATCTGACATGACTTCAAGCTTCATTACATATCATGACCTTGATGTCCTGTATGAAGTAATGCATGAAGCAACATGATATGAATAATATATAAATAAGAGATCCATATAAACAAGTAAGCATCAACATCTGAAAGTACATATTGATGATATGAATGACAACTATGTCAACACTATGTGAACTAATCCTTCCATATTTGCCTTCCATATTTGATGTCTCTACATCACAATCACAACCTTGATATCCTGACATTTCATGAAGTCCTTTAAAGCCATGATGAAGTCATGTAAGCTATGAACACTATGATCAAAATATAAGGTGAAAGTGACCATTCTCACATGTAAACCTTATCAACATGAACCATGAATGACACAAAAAATTGATCATCACCATCTCATGATTGATGTCTCATGTATGATGTCTCACCATATCATAATGCATGTGAACATCTATGTGAACATCATCAAACTCTTTTTGCATTGTACCCCTGAACACCTGTATTACTGACATACTTTGAAGATCAACATAGCGCTTGAAGTTCAACATAGTCATCAACACCATAATACATACGAACTTGATGAGTAGCATCTTGACATGTAACATGTATGAGTAACATATTCACATAAGACTGATAATGAATGATGACATCCTTGGATCATCTTGCTACATCAAACTCTTCCTTTCTCTATCATCACAAAGATAAGACAACTCAAATGACAATCAATCATTATGAATACATCACCATTTAATCTTTTGGACTCCACATGCTTCACTATCCTTTTGTCATCCAATGTCCTTTGTCATCAACCTTTTTCCATCGAGGACAACCAACACAACACAATCTCCTCGAGAAATACACCATCCCTACCTCCACAGAGGGCTTAAGTGATTGCAATATAGAAAAGAAAGAAACGCACTCGCTCGGAGATATGAAATCCTGCCTCTGCAAAGGGCTTCAAACATGCTTTGTTAGTACCAAAATCATTAGACAACTTACCTTATATATGCCCCCACCTTAAGGTGGTTGATATTGTGTGTCGATATCAAGTACATTAAGGTACAAAGAAAACACAAAAGGGAACATGAGGTCTTGAAAATCCCATGCCCCCCAAAGGTGACATGTACTTTACGATAAAAAAATGTTCCCACAAACACACAATTTCCTACAAGAAAAGGTGTTAGCATCCATATAATCATGATAAACAATAATGCATGTAATGATTCAGATAGAGAGTCGAAGAAAGTAAGATCCAAGATAAACAAAGTGCATGGAGTAGTAGAATTATTATGTTTTGTAATTGTGATAAAACATCAAGATATCACATGGAGTGATTCTACTAGCCAAGTCTTCGATAATATATATCAAGCTCGTTGTCATGTATGAACTAGGTCCATTTTTTGATTTCTTGTTGAAGCGACCCTAAGTCCGTATTAGTGCAATATGTTTTTCATCATCTCCCAGCTAGATAGAACCACTAGAGGAAGGTAAACAATAAATCAAGAGAGGAGAAACAAGTGCCCTAGGGACAATCATGTAGGAGGGTGCCCCTAAGTCACCAACTGCAACGCTATGTTCATAAGACACAACACACAATAATGAAAATAGAGGAGATGCAATATAGAAGAATGATAATACAAATAGAAGAAGGGTCACAATAGAGGTAGTCTCCTAGTATCCTTAACCTTACAAGAGAATCAAGGGTCATCCTAGGAGGCCTAAACAACACATAACACATCACTGGGGAAACACAACACGAAGGTAAAGGGTTAAAAATACTTACATGTAGGCAGGCTCATGCTAGAAGTTATCAACAATCAAATCATCCTCCTCCCAATCCCGAATGCTAGAGGAAAGAGGTGTGTAAGGTACCATAGCCCAACTTTTGTCCTTGTCTTTAGGTTTTTCATATTTAAGTTCATCTTGTTTTGGTTCAATGTTAGGTTGAATGTTTTCCTATTGAGTTGAATTTAGTTGGGAAAAAGCTTGTCTTCTCTTCCTTCTTTCTCTTTGTTGTCTATTCCTTCTTTCTCTTGCTTGTCTATTCCTTCTTTTCTTACTATTTATCTCTTCAAAGGTAGTGTTATTTTTTTCCATAGGGTTTTACACATTATAGGAGGAAGCACCATGTTCAAATTTCATTGGTCTTGTTGGAATGTTTTGTTGTTGATGAAAACCTCCTGATCCCCATAAGGATTGCGGGGGAGGAATCTCAACATAAATACCATCTCTCCGTGGATGAGGTGAGTTATGAAACTTTCCCTTATCCACTTCTATCATGCCAATTATTTCATCATAGTCATAATGGTGTTGGTTAATTCTTATGTCACTTTGTTGTTTTCCTTTTTCTCTAAGGGGACCTTCAAATGCATGGTGTTCTTTTATTGTTTATAAAGGAGGCATGGCCACTCTAGCTAGTTGTTTTTCTTTGTATCATCTGTAGTCTAGGAAAGATTGGTCTCTTTGTGGCTCAGTGTCTCTATCTGGTTGCAGCCAAAAGTAATCAAGAGTGAAATTCTTGTTCTTAGCCAAGGGTTGATATGAATTACGACATATAGTATGGATTTCTCCATGTAAAGGGAATTTTAGGCATTTGTGAATAGTTGAGGGGATGTCATTCATAGCCTTAAGACATGGATGTCTTAGTTTTACATGGAAAAGGTCAGATAAGGGTATAACATCAAATAACTAATCCACGAATTTATCATAAACTAAGACCAATAAGATTATCTTTCCAAATGTATTCATCAAAGCTCCATTATGTGTTTTAATTCTCAAACTTGATGGTTGGTAATAATATTGTGCAAAATCTTGTTTAAGGAAAAACTCTTCCATAACCACATTAGTCATACAATTAGGATCTATAAGTTTTCCATCCACAGGTCTTTCTATTATGTTCACTATGAGGTAAAGAGGCCCTTCAGTATCTACCATTTCTTTGTCATGAGGTGTAAATGTTATTTTAAGTTTAGGGGCTCATCTTTTCAAATAAGACCTAGGAGGACGCCTAGAATTATTGTTGTATTGAGAAGCCATCTGCATGTTTGCAAATGAATTCTAAATATTATTTTAAATATTTTCACCACTTATGCAAGAAACAAGTGCAAAAGTATGTATGAATATGACCTAAAATGCTAGATTTTTCAAATTTTTTCAATGCTAATGAATGAAAGAAGAGATGTTGTAAAGAATTTCAAGGACAAAAAGTAATATGCCTAATAACAGTCCAATGATGTAGTAATATCCTTCACAACACACCTTTGATGCAATTTTATTTATGACTATGACCTAAAAATGCTTGATTTTTAACTTTTTTCTCAATTTTTCAATGTAAATCACTAAGAGAAGAGGTGTTGTGAAGAATTTAAAGAAGGATAGAAAATAATCTACCTAATAAAATCCCAATTATGCAACAATATCTTTCACAACACACATTTGATACAATTCTAGAGTGATGACAAGTCAAAACCTAGTGAAAATACACCTAAAATATGCAATTTTTTCATCAATTTTCAATGTAAATGCCTAATAGAAAGGGTGTTGTAAGTAATTTGAGGAGGTGAAGTAGACAATAACCTTAATATCAGTAAAATAATGCAGTAAAATCCCTCACAAACATGGTTGTAGTGTAATTCTAGAGAGATGATAAGGCCAAATCTAGTGAAAATGCAAGGTTTTCAAACCCTAGACATGAAATTTTGCAAGAAAGACACTATGGTGCTACACTAAAATTAGGAATAAGTCTTAATGAGTGTTTGAAAATGGTAGTAAAATCTAAAACAAGATTTTGACTACAAACCCTAGCTAATGCAAAACTAGGTTTTTATGAAAAAAGCACAATTTCAAGCAATTTTTGACAAATTAATCATGACAATGCAATGCAAATGAATACTAAATAATGAATTTCTATAATTTAAATCAGAACTAATGAAAATAATAGAAATTTGATGAAATTAAATTCCAATTAATTAAATTATTCTAAAAAGCAAGCCTAAGATGCCTTTTTTTTCAAAAGTTTCAAATTTTTTGTAATTTTTGAATGCAATAAAATGAATGAATGCAAATTTATCACACACCACTTAGCAAGGTGTAAAAAGTCCAAAAACATGGGTTCACCAAAATGTTTTATATGAAAAAATGGGGGATGTTGGAATGTGTGGTTGATTTAGGTTTCAAAGGCAAATCCTCCCTTCTCATCAAAGATTCAAGGGCATATCAACCGAGTTGAATCTCTACTAAGCAAGAGTAATCACCTAATAGGTTGGGCTGCCTCTTGGAATGATGTGGAAGCTCAGATGTTATCAAACAATATCTCAATTTAATTCTTAAGTAATCATAAAACCATAAATAAGAAAAATGGTAAGTAAATTGATGAATTATGACAAATCCTTTCAAACTGAGATGAAGGACAAAGATTACTAAGTCACTATTTTTTAAAATTTAGAATGCAGAACCGTCAGGGATAGTTGCACTAGGGCTCTTGTCCAAGGTATTGTTTTTTACATGGTATCTGAATCACCTTCTGACACTGATCTGCATTGTATCTTCTATTTCTACCCTAGAAAAAGTGGAGAACACTAGCACTAGCGCCCTTGTCCTGAAATGTTGAACTATGTCTTCTTTCTTTCAGATCCTAAATCCTTATTGTCAGCAACCTCCTTTTACAACTCCACTCTTTAAAACTTGGTACCTCTAACCTACAGTCACAAAGTACTGTGGGAGGGGGTTGTGGTGTTTAGAGGCTTGCCTTGGTCAAGCCCCAGAGAGACATTCAACTCTTTTGAACACCCTTGTTAGATGAGAGTGTGTATCCTGGTAGGATAGAGGCAAAAATCCAAATGATAAATGATAAAAAATACAATAGATATCACCTTGTAGTGCAGATCTCACATAATGAAGGATCTCCAATCACATGAGAATATGAAGTCAAATCTGCAATCACAGACACAATAACAATGCTTTGCTCTTCAACAATGAATACATTGAAATCATAAATATGCATGAAGTTTGCAATCATCTTCTAGTTTACAAATGGAAACCTAAACATGCTTAGATATGCAACTACAAACATTCTTGCTAAGAATTTCATAATTCAAACTTTAGATGTCGGCATAGGACCTAAATAACGGTCATAAAGCCAACATTAAAATTTAGGATAGACCCAAAATACGGTAGGAGTAGGGCACTAATGCCCAAGTCCACCCTCCTATTTTTGTTCATGAATCATCAAAATAGCACCCCTAGGTCCTATTTGTCACAAGACTTCGGGGTTTTCTCATCAAGATTTAAAATTAACATGTAAGATGCTCTAAATGCATTCTAAGGACCCAAGAGGTAAACCTTAAGAGGGAAAAGCCCCCAAGGGGTCATTTTTTGACCCAACAAGACTAAAATACTCAAGTATTTTACATTATTCATGACTAAACTTTGTTAACCCACACTTAAGGAATTCAAAGTGTAACTTTCAGAGATTGCTAGGACATGAAACTAGGAATATAGCATCATCATACAACTAAGTGCAGCATACAAGAACTTTATACGAGAATCTACATGTATGGAGGAATACCAACCAATTCTCTGTTGCTAACCTAGTAAGCTGCTAACACTTAGTCAATTTGACTAAGTCATTCTTCCTAGACCAAAAAGACTGTACAAAACTTGTCTCAAGATCTATTCCCAATCATATCCGACTATTGCCATTAATTACAACACAACATCATGATCATATTAGTAGTGTCTCTTGACTATCTTGCTAACAATCTCCCCCTTTAGCATTGATTACAACACTTAGTGAAAAATGTTCATACTACTCCCCCTTACTATGTACACCCTATTCTTCTACTCCCCCGTAGATATTTAGCTATTTTTCACTAGTTCTTCTTCTCCCACTTTGACATCAATAGCAAAGGTATATGATACAAATGTATGTACAAGTTGCCAAAACTTCAAAACTATTTTTCTACTATTTGCATTTACAAGTGAAGTTAAGAACATAAAGTCTTACAGTTTTGCTGGGAGAATGTCAGATTAAACTTGCCCTAACTTATCTACATCTTGATCCCACCAAATTTTGACATCACTCAAAACTAAGATGTGTCCATTGATCTAGGACACCATATCTTCTACCTTCTTTAGAGTAGCAGGGACTTCAGTGATTGGCTTTGTTTTCTCTGTAGTTGCTACTAGTCTGGCTATTAATGCAATTTTGAAGCTCACTATCTCCCTAAGTTGGCTCATTCTATGTTTGATAACCTCTCTTTCAGTTTGCATTTTATGAATAGTAGAGTGAACTATTTCTACTTGAGTTCCAATGACATCCTTGATCGGATCATTGATCCTAGATATCCTCATGATCTTATCTTCTAGCCCATTTATTTTATCTAGCCAAGTGAGACAATGTTGGTATATTTCACTAGCTTCCTTAATTGTCGTTTGTACATAATCTATGCTTTTATCTAACAAGACTTTATCTTGAGAAGCTTTATTATTTATCTCTACTAACCTTTTAGCATCAATCTCTACCCTCACTTTCTTTTATGTAGCCTTTTCAAGGGACTCAAAATGTGTACTTACAGAGCTTATTAGTTTTCTGAGTTGTTCAGTAGGGACTAAAGATGTGTCCTTTTGTAGTCCAGACATCAACTTTTCTAAAACACTAGACACATCACCAATAAGATCACTATCCTGAATATGTGACTTCAAAATTTCTTCCTGAGCCTTAGCTTGGAAAATTGTCCCTAATCTAAATTTTTATAGATGGGACATGGAGGCTAAGTTGATTGGTCCTTGTAGCAACTCGGGTGTATCCAAAATCTGAGCTTCTTGCTACCTCCCCAAGATCTCTCTTACTCAATCGACTAGATCCTATGTAGCTACAATAGTGTCTCTTCCCATGTTATGAGACACTTCTTCTTCTTCAGTATTCTCCAAGGGATCTTGATCCATGGCTTCTTGCTCATTATTTCTATGCTTTGGAGGAGGACTAGCCTTAGCTTGTTCATCACCCTGATTTCCCTGATCAATAGTTACATTCTACTCCAGAGGGGCTTCAACATTCTTTGGAGCATTGTCCTCTTCTTGCCCCTTCATTTCTTCATCTCTTCCTGAGCTTTCCAGAGGAATTGTCTCTATTTCAATCAAGTCGTGTTCTCTGCTAATTTCTGAAAGAGAAGTATCATCACCAATTATTGGTTCTTCCTTGTCATGAATTGTTGGGATGTTAAACTCTCTTAAGACATCAAGAGTTATTTCCTCTATTTCCTTTACCAATTTCTCTGTCTCTGAACATCAGAGTATTGGTCCTCTTCTTTGTCTTAAACTTTTCCCCAAGCACCTTAGTGACCTTGGTTTTCTTTTCAATAGTTATATCCAGACATAGCCTTATTAATGAATGTTTTCTTAACTCTGTGTCTTTAGCCACTACTACTTCCTTTCTAGCAGACATAATGCTAGCCAGGCTATCTGGTAGATTAGTAATCACCTCAATGAGAGCTTTGTTGTACATGTCCAAAAATCTAGCCACTGCAGTCTCAATGATGCCTTTGTCTACATCATTATACTCATCATATAATTCTGCTATTGGCTTTAGGTTACCATGAGCTTCTATAACATTTAAGGTATCTTCTAAAGTTATTGTGGCCTTTCCTTCTTTGGGCTCTAGTTTCCTTGATTTCTTCTTGCTTTTTCTCTTACCAAAGGTCTTCTCCTGTTTGCTCCTAGAGACTTCACCAACCTTAGCCTTTATTTTCTCTACTTCTTCATTTGTTTCAGTCTCCTCTTCATCAAGTCCAACACTAACATACATCCTTTTGCACTTAGTTTTCTTTTTTTTATGCCCTTTGTTAGTGGATTTCTTTATAGGTGCTTCCACACTCACTAAAGGAGTGTGACCAAAGGAATTAGATGCTATTTCATTAGAGGTTGAGCCTCTTCTTCTTCTCTTTGGTACTACAGGTTCTTCTGATTCTTTCTTGAGCTCTTCCAGAGCCTTTTCTGGTTTATCTCACTCTTGCAATTTGTTCTTTAGTAAACCCCTTGCTCTGTACATATTCCTCTGCCATTTTCTTAGCCTTATTTATAGTTTCAAGCTTCTCTAATTCAACATGTACCTTAATTGAAGTCTCCTCATATGTTCCAAATCTTTCCCCAGTGGTGTCTTTGGGCTTGCTCAACATGAGCGCAGCTGAGCCAGTCAACACATCCTCAGTTACTTCATACCCTAAAAGAGGGACCCATACTATCCTTGGTTCTATAGCTACCATCACACACTAATCTTTATTTACAATAAAACATATATCATCTTTGTACTTTTCCACTATTGATCTAGGTATCGATGCCCTAGATTGCATGGCCTTTTGAAATTTTTTGAAGTAGCCCCATAGGGCTGCATTTTGTACATCATGACTGCCTATGCTATTCAAATGATTCCTAATTTGTATTTCAGTAGGTTTTCTATCAAACCAGACCCAACTCTTCATTTTGGGTAGTTCTTTTAGAAAATAGAAGAATAGGCAAATAATCAATGTACCATATTTAAAAGGATATTTTGAATCATTAGTCTTCTTCAAGTTTTCCATCAACTATTGCTGGATCAACTCATAGAGGTCATAGTCAATGTTCTTCTTGACCATCTCATACATAGTGTAGTGTAGATGGCAATACTGGAGATAGAGTTCTCCCGATTGGTGAAGTATACTTTATACCTGATCACCATTGATGCAAATCTCACTACATGGTCTTCAATGGAGTTCACTGTCAATGCCCTTTTGTCAAATTGAGCACTGATAGCCTCTATTACAATGCTATTTTTCACATCCTTCAACATGGGTATAGTTTTGATGGAGTTCAATCTAGTTACAACCCATATTGCTTCCTTTGTGATCCTGAAGGGTGTTTCAAGCCATAAAAACTCATCATGAATCCTGCTAAGCACATACCAGACCCATGCATCCTCAACAAATGTTAGAAAGTCTAGATATTGTATGAATTTCTTCACCGCCAATGCCTTATATTCTTCCCTCAATTCAAATCCATCACCACTCAGATGTTTCATGTACAACTCCACAAGTTTGCTATCACCTTGTTCTTCTAAGGCAACATGAACATATGCCCTAATGCCTTCCTCATGTATTATGCCATACAACACTTCAGAAAAAGCACCATTAGGGTCAACTTCCATTGATTTGAAAGGATGTTTCTTAGATTTTGGATGGTGCCTTTCTTTGATCACTATTACTCGTGGGACCAACATTTTTCTGCAATAATTCAAATAGTATCATAGAGTTTCAACTGTAAATACCTCTTTTTGCTGAATTAGAGTTTCTTCACTTTAAATCACTTTGAATCTTTGAAATTGCTTAGGGTCTCACTTCAAATCTTCTTGGATACTTGAAAACTTGAATACAAAGTGATTATTCCTTTGAATGTGAGACTTTTATCCATTATTCACCAAAACCTAATTGCAATAAATAACAACTTCTAAAAATCTGTCAAACACTTCATTGTCAATCACAATTAATTTTGATTGCTCCACAATTAACCACATTAGATCATTTTCGGCCAGAATCTTTGTCATAAGATCTATGATTCAACCTTATAACTCATATCTTCATGCTGGATATCAAAACCACTTTTCTAGCTGGGGGTTTTAGAGTTTTTACTGAAGTTCCCCCTAAGCCAGAGCTCTTGTTTTACTTCCTGGAGGAAGTATCTGCACCAGTGACTAGTGCAGACCCCTCCTTGACCTCTTGTACCTCCTTTTTAACCCACATCTGGTTCATCTCATTCTTGATTTTTGTTAGATCAACCTTTTTCTCTAGTTTCTTCAAGTCTACCTGATTATCCCTCTTCATGTTTTTACTTCTACACAACCTTACAATATGTCTAGGCTTGTTGCAGTTGAAGCATACAACATTTTCTCTGATTATTATTTCTCCAATTTATTCTTGACCTGCATTGGTCTGCCTTGTGCCCAAATCTATTACATGCAAAACAATTCACATTGAAAGATTGAGCATTCCTTCCATTGTTATAGTTGTTTGTTATCTGATTTCTGCATCCATTGGCTCTATGACCAAATCTCTTGCAATTAAAATAGTTACCTTTGAAGGTTTGAACATTCCTTCTATTGGTGTAACTATTCCTTATTTGACTTTTGCATTTATTATCTTTGTGACCTACTTTGTTGTAAGTGAAACACTGTCTAGAGAATGATGGAACATTTTGATTTACTCTGCTCCTACACTAAGTAGCCTTATGACCAAATTTATTGCATGACTTACAATAGCCATTGAAAGAAGGGTACCTTTGACCATTTGGCTACCTGAATGATGGTCTTCTAAGTCTATTCCTTTGATTCTGAATTTGTTTTCCTTTGTCCTTCTTGATCCCAGCATTCCTTTCTTGATCGGTTTTGGAACTTTCACCTTTCTCAAATCCCAAGCCTTCTCTGTCATCAAAACTCTTTTGAATAGAAATCATCTGATCAAGTTTTGTAGAACTTATCTTAATTTTTTTTCATAACTTTTTGCTTTTTCCAAATTAGACTTTAGGTTCCCAACTTCCTTTTCAAGCTTTGTCTAGTCTTCATTTTTTCTTTTCACCAACTGATTTAGGTCTTCTTTCGCTTTTGCTCTTTTCACAACCTCCACTGTTAGATCATTCAAGGTCTCATTTGCTGATGTTCATTGCCCATTAGCGTCCTTGTATTTTTCCTTGAATCTCTTGACTTGTTCCCTTAATTTATTGATAAACTAATTGACTTCCTTGACATTATCGTTCAGATCCATGTTTTCCAATTCAACCTTTTTAAGGTCTTCAAGGGAACCCCTTAATTCATCTTAATTAACAAGCAAGCATTATTTTTCTGTGGTTTCAAATGAATCAATTTCTTCAGGAGGAGTAGCAAACCTTCTTCCTACCATGTGTTAAATTTTCAAGATCTTACTCAAGCTATTAGACTTCTTCTAAGGAACCAAGCTCTGATACCAATTTTTGAACACGCAAAGTATTGAGAGGGGGGTTGAATCAGTACTTTATTAAAATTCTTACTTATTGAATGAATAATCCATTTACCACATGCAATAACAAAAAAAATTAAACATAGAACAAACAACCAAAATCCATCACACATGAACACCAGCAAGTTTATGTGGAAAACCCAAACTTGGGAAAAACCATGGTGAGTGTTAGCTCACAATACAATATGTAGGATCAATACCAAATTACAATAAAGGCTCACTGCCCAAGAGAAGTACTCACTACAAGAAGGCTCACTACCTAGAGAAAGAAAGAAAGTAGGAGATGACTCACTCCCAAAATGAACTAGTTAGATTGCATCTACACATGCATGAATGCAGCTTCAATGTATGCTCAAAATACTATCTCAAAACTTTTCATCTTGATTGCTTTGTTTCACTGCTCTGCCTTTACATTAGACAAGATCTCTCTTCTTCTCCTTTTTGTCACCTACTCTATTGTTCACATTCTACACACATTCACATTTTCACCACACTTATCAAACACCAAATTCAATCCCATATATATCGGCAACAAAACAAAATCTTCATATTATGTCAGCCTAATAAAGTGTACCATGTAGTCATGCATTATGTACTTTGTCAGCCAAAATTATTCTCCAAAATCTATGGCAGGCCCAAAAAATATTTGAAACACCTTCACACATGTTGGATTTAACTCTTTCACCACTTAGGATTAAGTTCCAAACACCAAAACTTACTGCACACACATCATACTATTATGTCGGCTAATACCACTTGTTTACTTCCTTTGTCAGACAATAAATTTTATTGCAGACCACAAGATGGTTCCAAAATCATATCAAACACTCTTTACACACTACATATCATACATTTAGAACTACAAGACAAAAATATTCTTATGTGGCAAAATATGGATCTCTAAACTAGTGTCTCTATCATTGTGAAATATTGTCAACCTGAATGTTGATACTTAGACACGTGTAGACGATCATCTGATAAAGCTTAGACTCCCCAATTCTAGAATTGGATACTCCTAACATGTGTTTACAACACCTCTAAACTAAAAATTAAAACAACCAATAGTGAAGAAATGTGGACTAAAATAATCAAGTATTTTGCACTATTCATGACTGAACTTTGTTAACCCAGACTTGATAAATTCAAAGTGTAGCTTCTGGATATTGCGAGGACATGAAACTTGGAATATAGAATCATCATACAACTAAGCACAACATACTAGAACCGTATACTAGAATCTGCATCTACGGAGGAATACCAACCAATTCTCTATTGCTAACTTAGTAATGTACCAACACTTAGTCAATTTGACTAAGTCATTCTTCTCAGACCAAAAAGACTATACAAAACTTGTCTCAAGATCTATTCAGGCAGTCATATCTGACTATAGCCATCAATGACAACACCACATCACAATCATATCAATAGTGTCTCTTGACTATGTTGCCAACAGTTATCCACTATATAGGATATTCCATAGAGCATGTCAACACCTTCTTGTCCTTATTGTAATAATCCTCGTATACCTCCAATAAGAGGTATAACTTCTTGAGCTAGATGTTTAGTTCCCACAAATTCTTGAAAATCAACTAGTTCTTTGTCTAGTTTCTTGATTTGATCTTTAGGTACATGTGCAACTATGTCACTTGTGTCTTGAGAGTTATGAAATGTTTGCTCTTCTGACATGTTGGTGTTGGTGATAATTTGTAAAGATGCTAATTCACCTTTTATAAAAGAGTTGAGTAGTTGATTTTCTAATATTTGTACATTGTTTCTATTGAAAGCACTAGAACCCATCAATCTACAACTTCTTCTTACCAAGGTGTTGTTGTTAGGGCAGCAGGTTACAAAACTCATAAATTTTTTTATAATACTCAATGCACTAACTAAAGAGATTATTAATGACATTATGAAGATTAAAATATGCACTCTTTCCAAAATTATGCAATATATTCAAATAAATATTGATAAATATGCAATAAATCAATGTAAGATCTAATTTGAAAAATTAGCAAGATGCAAGTGCTAGAAGCTACGGGTTTACCAAAATGTTTAGTATGAAAAAGGAGAATGATAATAGCTAAAACATGAACTAAATCAAACCATTTTCCATATAACATTCAAGGACAAGGTTGACCCAAATGACTACCAAATGAAGGAGGATTTAGCTACTAACCTTGTTCTCTTGTATGCTATAGATGGATAAGATTTAATTTAGTATTTTTATCAAACCCTAGGATGACAATATATGCAAACCCTAGTTTTACAATGATTTTCTTATAACAAAGAAAATATGAAAAAAAAACCCATAAACTAATTGCATAGAGATAATGAAGGGAGTGATAGAACACGTCTCTAGAAAGCAGAGGTGTCAGAGGACCTTGATAGTACCACCCAAGTCCTAATTGAAGGAATCGGCCAGAGGTGTAAACTAGAAAGTTTCTTTAACTTTTGTCCTGATGCTAGATCCAACCTCAAAAAATGTAGGAGGACCAAGGTAGTTCCACCTAGGTCCCTAATGAGGTAAAATCCTGAAACTGTCTTCAAATCTTCAAACCCTATTCTACACCCAATCTTCCTATAGATCTGTATTTTCTAGATCTCACTCCTATAACATGCACACAAGAAGATAAGAAGGGGTTCGGGGGTTATGGTGTTTAGGGATTTTCCTTGGTCAAATCTAGGGATAGAATTCAATCTTCCCAACACCATTGATTGATGAAGAGTGTGTCCCCTAATGGGGATAAAGGCTAAAAATAATGATACTATGATAATCCAAATAATGAGAAACAAAAAATGATATCACCTATGTGATGAACCCTTAGAATGATGAAGACCCTTCAACTCCTAAGGATGAATAGACGATAGCTCCATATTTTCAATAACAACATAATAAAAATACACAAATATACTCTAGATTCAAAATGAATGCTCTTGCTTCAAGATCTCAAGTTAGATATCTCCATCTTAGATTATAATGAACTTAAAAAAACACTTACATATGTTTTCCTTCCTACAATCGATAATTAAAACCAAAAGAGCTGACAAGGAGAAACCTCTAGAGAGGTGCTAGGCTAACATACACTTGAATTAGCCCTGACAAAAAAAGAGGGACCTGGGTGGTACAACTCAAGTCCTTTAGCCTCCTTTGGGTTTGGGGTAAGCTAAATCAAGGGCCCCACATTCTAATTGCATCCTAGTGACGAGTAATTCTAGATTGGGAGAAATATTTTAATGATGTAATGCAATTAAGTGACCTAGGAGATAAATAAGGAGGTAAAAAGACACATGGACACTTTTTACTCCTTAACACATTAGAACATGTAGTGAATATATCTATTGTATCCAATTATGCTGGCCATGAATTTTGGGTACCTAATCATGCTCTTACTTCAAAGAGAAAGTTACCTAGTAGGAAGACAATGTTATGGAACCAACACGGGTGATATTGGTTAGAAAGGTATATAGACCTTGAGTAATAAAAATCTTGTAGAGAGGCTTGTTGATTTTTCTTTTGAGTTTAATTTTTTTGAACATTATGTTTATAGAAAACTAAATTATGTTTGATTTTACTCAATTTCTCATATGTCTTCTAATATTTTGGATCTTATTCATTTTAATGTATTTGGTCCTATACATGTCCCTTATTTGTCCAAATCTTTGTATTACATGTCATGTATTGGTGAGTATTCTATAAGGACATGGGTTTATTTTCGTAGGAGTAAATTTGATGTCCTTGGTCAATTTAGGGAGTTTAAAGCTTTCATGGAGATTCATACTAGTTGAAAGATCAAGGTGTTGAGGATTTATAATTGTGGAGAATTATATTTAGAAAAGTTTAATAGATTTTGTAAGGAGAATGACATTGAAATACATAAGACAAATCTATACACCCCTGAGTAGAAATGGAGTTATAAAGTGTATATATAAAACATAGATGGAGATGGCTATAAGTATGTTTAGTGGGTTTGGATTGAAACATAAATTATAGGTAGAGTTGGTTGCTACTTCATGTTATCCAATTAACAAGTCTGCTACATTAGCACTTGTTAAGAAACCCCTACGGATATTTGGATAGGGAAAAATATCTCACTTTAACATATTCGTGAGTTTGGTTGTGAGGAATATGATCATATGCCTAAGGAGATGAAAAAAAAGTCACATAACAAGGCTATAAATGTATATTGATTAGTTGTATTGTTAGTGTAAAAGTGTACAAGATTTGGGATCCTATGGATCCGAAAGTTCTATATAGTCAATATGTGATTTTTAGAGAGATCAAACCTTCTTCTATAGTTGAGAAAACAAATGAGGTAGGGAAGTTAGTTGTGTAGCTATAGCTAAAAACTAAGAGGGTTGCACTAGATAATGAACTAGAGTTTCATGATGGACCTAATGAGGAGGAGAGCTTAGAGATTTTTTAAAAGGTAGTGTTGTACCTTACACAAACAACCCATTTTTCTTTTGGACAAATATGGACCCCTCATTTTTTTTTCTTAGGTTTAGTTTCCCTTCTCATTTCATTCTCCCTTCCCTTGTTATCAAAGTGAAGTGTGTTTTAGGTTTTGAATGGTTATCGATTAATTTATCAAGTATTTATGTCATGTGTAAAAGGTGGAGTGCATCCATTGTAAAATTGTGAGTTTCTTGCCATTTTTTAAAAATGTAGAATTTTGACTTACTACTGGATGTCATGTTTATTGGTCACTTTTCCTGTCAAATTAGATTGTCCTACAAAAGTTCTTTACATTGTTCTAAGTGTTAAAATTACTTGTATAAATGTTTGCAGGATCTCGACTTGGTATTAGATATGTATCTTTTTTTCTTTTTTTAATATCTCGTTCTCTTCAATTTTCTTGCAAAGTTGTTTTAATGTTCGAAATCTTTTAGGAATTAGTTTTTGGGATTCCATTTTTGTACAATATATGTTAGGATTGTCTATGTATCTAAGTCCCCTTATATTTTCTACAAGTTTCCTTGTTATGACTAAAAGTCAGAATTCTTGCTTTGATTTTATAATAAAGTTCTAATATCCACACCCTAAGATTATTTTTGCAAAAAAAAACTTTCTTTGCATAAGAATTTTGCCTATTTTCCTCCTACACTAATGGTAACATGAACTATGGTTAAAAGATATAAATTATGTTTTAAACACTCATTTTATCACTTCACATTTGTGTCTCTTGAGCTCTTGCAACCTAAAACCTTTGTACAATCATAAGCCATTCTCTAACTATAAAATTCAAGCCAAATCAAACATCATTTCTCATACTAGTGCAATCACAATCACCCTAAAATGACATTGAAGCTCATTCACACATCTTCAATCTTTGTACCAAGTTAGGGCTCCTTGAATTTCACATATTCACCAAGCTTCATAGAGTAGTAGGTGGATATCTCGCATTTAAATATGATTTTGAATTTTGCATCATCTAATTGATTGAAGCAAAATCCTTTTATATTTAGTAAAATTAGATTGAAACCATTGATTCAAGGGTTACATTTGTAGGATTAGATTTCATCCATCAAAACAAATTAGGGCACACTATTAAATCTAACCCTATTTCATGAACAACCATAACATTCAAATAGAAATTGAGGGAAAATGGTCAGATTGTAAAAATTTAAATTTTTATGATGCCCTCATTTGTACAAAAATTATTAAGTGACAAAATTCTTTCCCTAGGTCAGATTATCACAAAGCCCATGAAATGTGTAATTTATATTGAACCTACAAAATTTAAAATTATGGAAACTCATAAGAAGAGTGGAGTTTTTAAATCAAATATAATATCATGTCTTCATTGGTTACTCCACATTCTCATTTAAATGTCTTGATGAGAAAACATGTTGAAAATCCCAAGAAGTTGATAAAATTGTGGAGATCTAGTATAAGGCTAGAATTTTAACGATTGGCAATTTATATCCAAAAGCATGGACAATTCTTACATACATAACTTTTATTTTAAAAACTATAAAGACTTAGTAAAAATGTAAAAAGTTGAGTATGGGATTTTCGTGCGGAAGTGGAGATTGAAAAGTTACATTCATGTCTAGATCACTTCTTATTCTCTACAAAAGGCTCATTTCCAAAACACAAAATATTGTAGGATTTTGATTCAAAACTATATCTTGAATTTTAAATGACATTAAGAGCTCATGAAGACTTATGCCTCCTCTTCATTTTGAAGGAAAATATTTAAATGAAACACTTAGGAAATTTTCTAAAGGAAATATCTTTGCAGAATCTTGGTAGATGGGAGGCAATTTTGAATTCACTTTAGATCTATATCATTTTCTTGCAAAGACCACAAAAGGTAGAAAAATGAAATGTGGACTTTTACATAACAAATAGATATTGTAATGTAAAATGTGGGGTCTGGTATCCTATTATATACCCACATTTGATTTAAAGATGTGTATGAGGATAAGAAAAAATGCATGATCTATTTGTGGAACCTATTCTTATTGCGAGATGTTTTATATTAAGATGTTATGTCTAGTTCCATATCATTTTAACAAAAAAATTATTTTATAAAGGATTTAATCTAAAATTTGGTTTTTGTATAATTTCTTTAAACTGAAGGAGTTCTAAACTTTAAATATGATGTCTAGTTGTTTAGTTAAAACCCACGCAAAATTCTAAAAACTATTTAACACTCAATTTGCCTAAAATTTTAGGAATCTAAATACTTCTTTGTTCTTGTAGGATAATATCAAGATAAAAGAAGACGAAGTATGAGTTGAAAGGAATTACCTAAGCCGCAAAGATCAATTCCACTTGGGATGACATATCAAATACATATATAGGACATGTGGAACTAGGATATTTCTAGAAACTAATTATGGAGAGACTCCTATAAGAAAGACAATAAGAATGGTTACCAATGGAATAGCACAAGCTCTAGGATTTCCTAAATTAGTGTAGTGTCCAAAGTTATTAATTGCATTTGTAAAAACTACCATGTAGGATTAAGAAGAAGAATAATAGATTATGGCAAGGGGCTAGTTGATCTTTCAACAAATGCTATTGTTGAAGCATTCAACATCACATACCATCCTAAAGTGGTAAATTTGACTAAAGATCAAGGATTGGCATACTATAACTTAGACATAGAGAACTGTTTGAGATTAATGAACATGAGATGAAGATTAACACCTGAGCCAACTCTCTCTATGTTGCTTAAGACACTCTTAAAGAGTGACTTTAAAATGGAAATTAGTCATCTGGTGACCTTATTGAGTAGAATAATGGGTTTAATTACTAATTCTACATTTGTGCCATAGATGTTCAAGTTTATCCATGAGGTGCTAAAAACAAAGAGATGATTTGTTGTGCCCAGCTTGTAAGTGATAAACTACATGCCTATTTGACCAAGGTTGTTGACACAAGTAGATTGTTCATGACTTCGTATTTGATCCACATACTATTAAGGCCCATAATTTATCTTGGATTAGCAAAGAAAGGTGTAGTGGTACCAATTCCTAGACAAATAATAGTTTTTGGTTTCTTTCCTTAACTCCAAATGGAAAATTCTTTAATACACTACAAAATAGGAAATGATTCCTTCACTATGTACATAATCATATTTTTGGAGGAATAATTGACTACAAGGATATCATTAGATGTGATAGAGCTCATCAAGACATGTGAGAATTGGTTTATTTAATTTTCCAAATTCACCTACATTAGGGTAGTGATATTTAGTGGTCATCTATAAAAACTACCTAAATATCCCATGGATAAGATCATTCTTCTAGAGTTGACAAGGCAGCTATGTGAAGACCACAAAGACCTCACTACACGACATAGATTAGGCGTCCGGTTTGTTAGAGTAATAAGTTCTTTACTTAATTAATCTAATCATATTGATTAATTAATTAAGTCACCTTTACTTTATTTCACTTAAGCCAAAATTAGGAATCTCTCATTAGGGTTTTCTAACTTGCAAATATAATAGCAAATTCTCTCATGTAATTCATTAATCCATTTAATTAATTGCATCCTTTTTATGTTTTTTTCTCTTGTGGAAGGTTAATCTTAGGTTTTGTAGGTGTTCACTGGGTTTTGTGGGTTGGTTTCATAACTTCTACATGGTATTAGAGCTTTAAATCTCCAAGCCCCTTCTTAGATTTTAGAAAATTTTGAGCAAGAGCCATTTGTTGGGTGCATTTTTGTGTAAAATGGAGTATTCCATTAGATTTAGAGTAGTTGAAATAGTCAGATTAGCTTTTTATTTGGCTTGATTTGAGCTTCATATCCATATTTGCAAGGGTTTTAACGAGTGCTTTTTTTTTGGGATCCAAAGGAAAGCTATTTTCAAGGCATTTTGGACCCAAACAGACCTCACCATCACGCTTAGAAGGACCAAAAACCTTAAGATCAACTGTCAGATCATCGAAATCGGCCTCAAGCTCATCTGGGGCAAAATTTTTTTGCCATGCAAGCCATATGGCCTGCCCAACATGCAGATAGAGGTGAAATTTAAAAAAAAAATTATTATATTTTTTTCTCGCGTAAAAAAAATTTCCAAAAAAAAATTTGGCATGTTGGTTTTTTTTATTGTAACAGGTTGTCAAAATATTTATAAAAAAAGGCAATACAATTTCTTTTTAAAGCGCATATGCGTTGGTGTCATGGGGTGGTACCCCGTACCCTTCCACAACAAGGTATGACCCTGCCATGAGCAAGGCGGACTCTTTTCCCCTACCTCCCTTTTAAAGGTGGTGGTATGTGCCCCTTGGGCCTCCTGCCACCTCAGGCCCTGCCCCTTTTTTTAATTTTTTTAATAAAAAAATCATCTTTTAACTCTTTTTTTTCAAAAACAAAATTTGCAATAAAAAAATTGTGTTTTTTTAAATTAAAAAACACATGCAATAAAAAAATCCTATACGTGTATGCTACATTGAAGTGTGTGCCCAAGCTTTTGGTGATTTGTTTGCAATGGCTCTATATTGGGCAGTTCTCCATAGTTAGTAGGTCTTCTATTTTGTCTAGAGGCTCCTCTAGTTTGACAGAGGGCTAATTTTATCTAGTGGATCACTATTCAGGAAGTTGCTCCAAAGTTAGCAGTAGTTTGTCTAAATTTGGCAGAGGTTTCTTTTTTTGCCAAATCTACCTCTCTGTTGGCAGTTTCATTTTTGCACTTGATTTTCAAATGGCCATATCTTGGCCATACGAACACATTTTTAAGTGCATTTTTTTTGAAAAGGGGTAGAATTTCATGTTCTTTGCAGTGATATAGGTGATTTCAATTTTGACTTCTAGGTTTTTCTAAAAATCAATTTTTTCTTGGCGTTATTGATGTGTAGCTCTCATTTTGGAGACTTTGATGGGCCATATCTTCTACATCTGGACTCCTTTTTGGGTCCCATTTTTTTTAAAGTGTATTTTTCTATGTACTTAATCATGGTACTATCAATTTCTTCTATTTATGTCAAAGAACTATATTTTTAGTATGTGGTCTTTTTTTAGACATTGCGAGCTTCCACTGTAAGCACTTCTCATATGTAAATGCACTGAAATAAAGTGACTCAACATTATACATGTATTCTTGAGATCTTGGACATCATTTTGTGCGTTATTGTACTCACACTATGATATAAAGTGCCATGGGAGGTTCATGTTTGCCTTTTGTTTTTCCATCACACCTTTGTCAAGTGAGTGTCCCTTCCATGATAGCAGTAAATCACATTGAGTTTTGCCTCATGCGTATGTGCCTTGGTTTGCACACCCTTTTATTTTTTGGTACTTTCATGTTTGTATGTTCAGATGTTCTTGTTTCTTCTACATGCACTTCTTACTTTCACACAGTTTTAGTGTACATGGCATGGCTCTCCCTTGTCCGCATTATGGGAAGGTTTCTAATGTTGGTGCTAATACTTTCTTGGTTTCACGTTGGAGTGAGTTATGTATCTGGTATTTGTTCCTATATAATAGGTGGATGCAACGTACATTAGTGGTTGGTTACCCATGCATTTAAGTGAGAAAGAGCATCTACCATATGGACACTCTTGCATTCATTTTGTGGAGGTGACCTTTTATTTTTACTTGATTAGTTATGTAGACTTTTGGTGCTTGTGCCATTTGTATCTTCAAGTTCTAGAAGTTTTGTCTTTGTTTACCATTTGATTTGAGTAGTGTCATTAGGGGCACTCATGCAGATTCTTTTCTTCTTGATTTTGATCTTCATCTTGTTTTAGAGGAGGTTCTTTCATCACTCAGCTAGTCTTTTATAGTGTTTGTAGCTTCTTCATGTTCATCTTCATGTTCCTATTCTTTTGGGACATCCTTTGTGGAGGCTTCTTAGTCCCTCTCTCTCTCTCTCTCTCTCTCTCTCTCTCTCTCTCTCTCTCTCTCTTATAGAAAGGCTTGTTCTCTCTTTTGGGGAGGAGTTTTTCCATGTAGTTTTCTCCTTTTCTCTATTTATGAGTGACTCTTTTGTATATGGGTACCTCATCAGGCCTAGTTGTTGAGACCCATCTTTGCTCTCATACATTTTTCCTTAGTTTTTTAGCTTCTCCCTAATTTCATATTAAGGGGGGGTGTTAGAGTAATTGGTTCTTTACTTAATCAATATAATTAGATTGATTAATTAATTAAGCCACCTTTAGTTTATTTCACTTAAGATAAACTTAGGAATCTCTCATTAGGGTTTTCTAACTTACAAATATAAAAGCAAGTTCTCTCATGTAATTCATTAATCCATTCCATTAATTGCATCTTTTTTTGTGCAATTTGCTCTCTTTGCTTTTTTCTCTTATAGAAGGTTAATCTTAGGTTTTTAGGTGTTCATGTTTCTACTGTTGGTGCTAATACTTCCTTGGTTTTACGTTCGAGTGAGTTATGTATCTAGTATTTGTTCCTATGTACTAGGTGGATGCAACATACATCAGTGGTAGGTTACCCGTGTATTTCAGTTAGATGGAGCATTTACCATATGGACACTCTTGCAGATTCTTATCTTCTTGATTATGATCTTCATGTTATTTTAGAGGAGGTTCTTTCAGCACTATAGCAGCCAGTCTTTAACAATGTTTGTATCTTCTCCATGCTTTAGTGGAGTTCTTCATGTGCATCTTCATGTTCCTATTCTTTTGGGACATCCTTTGTGGAGACTTCTCTCTCTCTCTCTCTCTCTCTCTCTCTCTCTCTCTCTCTCTCTCTCTCTCTCTCTCTCTTATAGAGAGGTTTGATCTCTCTTTTGGGGAGGAGTCTTTCTCATGTGGTTTTCTCCTTTTCTCTATTTGTGAGAGACTCTTTTATATATGGGTACCTCATTAGGCCTAGTTACCAGGACCCATCTTTGCATTCATACATTTGTCCTTAGTTTTTTAGCTTCTCCCTAAGTTCATCTTCAGGGGGTGTTAGAGTAATAGGTTCTTTACTTAATTAATTTAATCATGTTGATTAATTAATTAAGTCACCTTTACTTTATTTCACTTAAGGTAAACTTAGGAATCTCTCATTAGAGTTTCTAACTTGCAAATATAAAAACAAGTTCTTTCATGTAATTCATTAATCTATTTTATTAATTGCATCTTTTTTTGTGCAAATTGCTCTCTTTTCTTTTTTCTCTTGTGGAACGTTAATCTTAGGTTTTCCAGGTGTTCATTGGGTCCTGTGAGGTTGGTGTTAGGGATTGCATGCAAAAGATATCGATTAAATGTAAATAAAGATTAAATAGAGGAATAGAAATACAAAGAAATAATAACAATTAGAGACAAGGTTTAACATGGTTCACCCAAACCTAGGCTACATCCACCAACAGAGAGTCCAATATTATTATCCAATAAATCAAATTGATTACAACCAGCGATCCTTGCAACTCAATACCACTGCAAAATACTACAATACATCAACGAAAACCCTAACCCTTAGCCACTTTTATTATGACTTATGTCAGTTACAAAATATTGTTTTTTATGTCAGCCAATAGAAAAAATAACTCCTGATGCCTTTATAAAATAATAAAATTTGTTTGAAGTTTCAGGGGTGCTGCCCTTTGACCCTATCTTGGGGGTGCTACCCCCAAACCCCTGCAAGGGGCACTACCCGTTGACCCTGTTAAATAATTAGGGGGGAAACTGCATTGATAAAAGTGGGGTAAATTTAACCTCTAAGTTTGTTTAGGCTCTATATAACAACAATATCCCACTTGGAGACTAATCAGACTCCACACCACATCATCTCCCACTTGGAGACTGATCATAACACTGTTGACCATGTAGTTCCCTCTAGAAATAAGCACCCTGGATGCTTCTATTCTAATTTTTTGTTTCTAGTCTTGAAGATCAACCAAAGCTGAAGAGGAGCTCAACTTCTCCCTTGTTATTGTCTTTATAAACATATCCATCAGATTTTCATCTATATGTATCTTTTCTAGTTGTAATTTTCCATCATCCAACAATGATCAAATGAAGTGACACCTCATATATATGTGTTTGGTCTTTGAATGCAAGGTAGAATTCTTTGTAAGATGTATGGTACTCTGGCTATTTATAAACAAATAACTATTAGCTTGTTGTTTGCCTAATTCTTCCATGAAAGATTGCAGCCATATCATCTCCTTGCGTGCCTTTGTTACAGCTACATACTCTGCCTCCGTGGTGGATAAAGCAACCACCTTTTGCAACCTAGAGATCCAAGTCACCACTATCCCACCTATAGTAAAGACATAACCTGAAGTACTCTGCTTGGTATCAATATCCCCTAGAAAATTGAAGTCTACATAACCTACTAAATTAGTATTAGAGCCCCCAAAACATAAGTATTTATTGGATGTACCTCTCAAATATTTATGAATCCATTTTACTGCATTCCAATGCTTTAATCCAGGATGACTCATATACTTGCTTACAACTCTTACATCATGTGCAATATCCAGTCTTGTGCATACCATGGAGTATATTAAACTTCCTACAGCTGAAGCATATGGTAGCTTGGACATTTTTTCTTCCTCCTCTTGTGTCTTTGGATACATATGACTAGGCAAAGGTGTGCTCACAGCTTTTGCATTCTCCATATGGAATCTCTGCAACACCTTTTCAACATAGTCAGCCTGAGATAGAGTCAATTTTCTATTCTTCCTATCTCTACAAATTTTCATACCAAGGATTTGTTTTGTTGCCCCCAGATTGTTCATAGCAAATGAGTGTGCTAACTATTGTTTAACTCTTTTATGTGATCCATGTTAGACCTTGCTACAAGCATGTCATCAACATATAAACATAAAATATTGTAGCTGTGATTATCAAACCTCTTAAAATAAATACAATGGTTAGAATTACATTTGTTGTAGCCTTGCTCATCTATAAAACTATCAAATTTCAAATAACATTGTTGAGGTGCTTGCTTCAGGCCATACAAACTCTTCTTCAATCTGCACACCAATTTCTCCTTACCATTGACCTTAAATACTTGGGGTTGTTCCATATATATCTCCTCCTCCAAATCACCATGGAGAAAGGTAGTTTTCACATCTAGTTGTTCCAAATGCAAATCTTCAGCAGTCACAATATTTAAAACAGTACGAATAGAAGTCATATTAACAACCGGAGAAAAAATCTAATCAAAATCAATACATGTTTTTTGTGCAAATCCTTTTACATCTAACCTAGCTCTAGGTTTTTTCTTACCTCCATCTTCATCTTTCAACCTATAAACCCATTTGTTTCGTAAAGCCTTTTTACCTATAGGCAACTTACATAATTCCCAAGTCTAATTTTTTAGCAAGGAGTCCATTTCTTCTTTCATTGCAAGCTCCCACTGAACCTTTGTATCCAACAACATAGCTTCGTCATACCCTTCCAGTTCACTAGCATTTGTTAACAAAATAGAATACAAAGAGGGAGAAAACCTTTCAGGAGGTCTACTTAGCCTTTTTGACCATCTAACATTCATTGGAGTTGTGGTATTTCTTGTTCCTATTGTGGAGCATAAGGAACCATTGGAACATTATTATCTAGAGTATCATCGAGCACCACATAATCCTTTTCTTTTTTCTCATGCTGTTACAACTAATCTTTGTACAACACTTTTTAAATGAATACAACATCCTTGCTTCTCACATTTTTTTTAATTTTCAAAATCCCAAAGCCTATAACCAAATTCATCAATGCCATATCCAATGAAGGTACACCTTTTTGATTTTACATCCAACTTGGTTCTATTTTTAGAATCTATATGTGCAAATGCTTCATATCTGAAGTTTTTGAGAAAAGAATAACTCACCTTCTTACCTGTCCATGCTTCCTCTAGAATACCATAGCCCAAAGGAACTGAAGGACCTCTATTAATTAAATATATAGTAGTATTGATAGCCTCTTCCTACATGTTTAAAGGTAGCCCAACATGTAATCTCATGGTTCTTGCATGCTCCATTATTGTCCTATTCATGCGTTTAGCCACTCTATTTTTTGGTGGAGTCCCTAGAACCATTTTCTGCCTAGGAATTCCATTCAAAGAACAATAATCCTCAAATTCTTTATTGCAATACTCACCACCATTATCAGATCTAGGACATTTTAATCTTTTACCCATCTCATTCTCAACCATGCTTCTCCATTTCTTAAATGTTTCAAATACATCAGATTTCTACCTAAGGAAACAAATCCAAACCTTCCTAGTTGCATCATCTATGAATGTAACATAATATTGAGAGCCACTAAGAGAAGATACCTATGTTGGTCCCCATACATCTGTGTGCACAAGCTCAAACTTTTCATCTTATACACACAACTTTCATAGAAATCCATATTAAAACATTTCAAACCTGATAAAACTTTCTTAGAATGAAGTACCTTCATACCTTTTTCACTCATATGCCCAAGTCTGTTATGCCACAGTGTTGTCTCAGAACCTGCAACAACTATTTTAGTCTCTTCCTATGAACATACAACAACTATTCCTAAACCTATTTGTTTTTTCTCTGCAACAGCTAAAGTAGAAGGAACAGTATGACCTGTACAAAGATATAAGGTGCCTACTATCACACCTTTTTCTACTATTAAGACACCTCTTGAAACCTTCCAATTTTTATCAGTAAATGTAACAATGCAACCTTCATCAACTAGCTACCCTACTAAAATTAAAGTCCTACTCAGCCTTGGAATGTGCCTTACCTCTTGTAGTAGCCAATTATTCCCATTCTGCAACTTAATCTTGATTCTTCCCTTTCCAACAATCTGATAGGGTTCGTTATCTCCCAAATAAACCAGCCCAAAATCCCCTTGGACATAATAAAAAAAATAACTTCTATGGGGCGTAGCATGAAATGAGGTCCCTAAATCTAAAACCCATGAATCATCAACATCATCTTCAGATTTATTACTTACCACATTTGCCTCCTTATTGCCTTCTTGTTTGTCTCCTTTATTCTTCTGAGACTAGGAATCTTTTTTCAGATGACCTAGTTTCCCACAGTACTAGTAATCCTTTTGTCCTCTGGATTGGGACCTCTTATCCTTTGATTTTCATCATGACTTCCCATGACCTCTAGAACCTTTTCCTCTCTCCTTTGAGCTGCCCCTGCTTTCTTCATTCAAAAAAATACCTGATGTCACTCTAGCTAAGGTTTTCCATCACATTTCTTCGCTAAGAATAACACCAACAAGATCATCAAATTTCAAATTATTTGAACCAGAGACAGAGTTACTTATAGCCTTTACCAAACTATTCCAACTTTCTGGCAAAGAACATAATATTAAGAGAGCTCTCACCTCTTCATCAAAACTTACTTTTACAGAAGTTAACTGACTGATAATCATATTAAACTCATTTAAATGATCTATCATAGATCCACCTTTAATCATTTTTAGATTAAATAAATGCTTCATGAGAAATACCTTATTTGAGGCTGAGATTTTTTCATACAATTTAGCCAAAGCTTTCATCAAACAATCTATTGTCTTTGCTTCTGTTATATTGAATGCTACAAATGGTGCTAGGCACAATCGAATGGTTCCTAGTGCCTTTTTGTCTAGAAGATTCTAATCCTCATTAGTCATTGTTGCTAGTTTCCTGGCTATTCCTTCCAATGGCATCCATAAATCCTTCTGATAGAGATAATCCTCCATCTGCATCTTCCATATCTAATAGTTCTTCCCATTGAATTTATCTACCTTCAATTTACCCTCATCTGCCATTTATCCCACTTAATCGTGAGACTCCCACTCAATTGTGAGACCTTCCTGCAAACAATAATCAAACACAACCCACTCTGATACCACTTGTTAGGGATTGCATGCAGAAGATATCAATTAAATGCAAATAAAGAATAAACAAAGGAATGGAAATAAATAGAAAAAATAATAGCGAGAGACAAGTTTTAACATGGCTCGCCCAAACCTAGCCTACATCGACCAACAGAGAGTCTAATATTATTATCTAATAAATCAAACCGATTACAACCAACAATCCTTGCAACTCAATACCACTACAAAATGCTATAATACATCAAAGGAAACCCTAACTTTTAGCTGATTTTATCAAGCCTTATGTCATTTACAAAATAGGTTTTTTTTAATGCCAACCAATATAAAAAATAACTCCTGACACCTTTATAAAATAATAAATTTTGTTTAAGGTTTCGGGGGCACTACTCCTTGACCCCGCCCTGTATTGTGACAGGGAGCATGCCAGGGGCACTACCCCTCGACCTCGCAAGGGGTGCTACCCCTTGACCTCATTTTGGGGGCACTGCCCCCAAACCCCTATAAGGGGCACTACCCCTTGACCTTGTTAAATAATTTGGGGAGAAACCACACTGATAAAAGTGGGGTAAATTTAACCTCTAAGTCTGATTAGGAGCCATATAACAACAATTGGTTTCACAACTTCTACATGGTTCCCAATCATCCTTGGAGGAGGAATACATTCTTGTCCATCCTTGTCTATGACTAAGGAATTAGATGCATACATATAGAGGTATAATTTACATTTTTACAGAGTTGGAACAAATTTTGATCCTAAGGGTAAGATGGAGTAGTTGGTAGGCTCCCATATGTATTATCTTCCTCATTTGAAGGATTTTTATAGAGATTTATTGGATGACCATGAGGTCAAGAAGTAGAGGTATTCTAGACTAACAATTTTTGAGATGAAAGTTTACAATACTTGTTAGCTTCCTGAGGAAGTGCAGATGATGGAAAAGTTGTACAAGATGAAAATGAAGTGAGATAGGTATATAATCATCCCATTCCACCTCTTGATTGGTCAAAAGAATTGACCTCACTAGAAGAGATTACTAGAGAATTTCTCAAAGCTAGAATAACTTGGCTAGATGCAAAGATAGAACAATTATAAGGGTAGGGAATCCAACTAAGATATATTAATGATAATCCCAAGAAAATGAGAAGGAAGAAAGAAAAAGACAAAGAACCCTTAAAGCTAAAGTATAAAGAAGTAGAAGTAGGAGAAGAAAAAGAACAAGTGCACCCTTCCCCCAAAGGCAAATCCAAAGGAAAGAAGGCCATTTTTGTTGCTACAAAGGTGAGAAAAAGACATTCTCTTGCAAAAGTATACAAGAGGAAACAATAGAAAAAAGTGAAGTGAAAGAAGAGGAGGGATCTAAACTCCAACAAAATAGAAAGAAAACAAAGAATACCACCTTGCAATTCCATTGTCTCGGCAAGTGAGGGAATTTCCACTTTTAGAACCATTCATCCTCCTTCCAAATGATAAAATATAGTGTCTCAACATCTACCACAATCCCGTCATCCTCATACTTAGATCCCCATAGAACTAAAAGCCCATCACATTATCCACTATTTATCCCACTCCCATTTCTTCCACCCCTTCTTCTCAATCATCTTCTCTGCTACAATAGATTCCAACCATAATTTTAGTTTAGACTCAAGTATCAAAGTCTAATTCTCCTTCCATTCCTTCTACCATTCTCACTTCCTCCATGACAAAAACTTTTGGGACCATTCTTTCATCTTTCACTTTCTCCCAAGTTCCAATTGCTTCCACTTCATCCATTCTAAACACTATCCCTATTCCATCTCCCCCATTATTTTTATCCCTGAATATGGTAGCCATGGATAAGGAAAACATAGATCTGACTACTCCTCTAGGTTATCCAAATTCTCCTCCTTCCCTATCCAATATTAATAGTTTAAGTAATGAAATAATTGCATAAGAGGAGGAAATTCAAATTCAACTTTATGAATAAAATGTGCAAGATGAAATGATTACAGAGGTTGTTGTAGGAGTGGAAGTACAAAAAGATAAAAATCAACTAGAGGTTGAAACTTCTATCCCTTCAACCCATCAAGAAGTTCAAATGTACAAACAGTAGGGTGGGCAAACAAAAGGAAAAGATACAAATAAATATACAAATAAGGATGTTGAGATCCAAGAAAATAAACTGTGTAATGAAGGACAAATTAATAAGGACTAAGGTTCAATCTAGCCTCAACAACAAATAATAATAAGTGGTGCACAACCAAGTACCACAGGTACTTCAAATTTAGGTGCTAAAAATGTAGAAGTTTCTACAAAAAAAGAAATAATTATGATAATGGACAAAAAGAAAGTAATGCTTCAAAGAAAACAAATAAGAGTGAATTGGTGAAATCACCACCCCATGATCAAGAAACCCAACAAAACAACAACAAATCTTGCCACTTTCATAACAATAGGTGTTCATAGCAAAATATAGATTTTATTAAAAGATTTGAAAACTATACGAAACCCTAAAATTTATATTAAGTGTAACAGAAAAAATTTAATGATAAAATTATATAAACCAAATAAAGATAAATGTTACTAGATGTAGTTCAAATGTGGTTGCTTGAAAGATTGCATAACTCCTTCATAAATTTTGCAGTCGGAGGTAAATGAGAATGAAAATAGAGATTTAATAAAGTTTGGTTTGAAGTGGTTTGGGTAGTTGAACATAAAAGGTAGGTAAATAATAGGTTTTGGGATTATTTTTAGTTTTTTATAGGTTTAGGTTTAAGTTAATAATAAATTAAAGTAATTAAATTTAATTTATTATTAACGAGAGATTCATAGGTAAATAACAAATTGAACTTATTATTTATGGGAGATGGTATGAAAGATTTAATTAATTAATTAAAATTAATTAAATCTTAGGATTAAGGGTAGATTAGGGATAAATGGAAATTTAATTAATTAATTAAAATTAATTAAATTCATGCAAAGGGAGGACTTAGGAAATTGATCATAGGTCAAATTTTGATGTCTTTATTTTGCCCCTCTTTGAGACGATGTTGTGAGGCAATGTGACTTCAAAGAAGATTAAAGCATAGGTTATGGATTTAGATTTTGGGGAGGCTCGGATGGGGCTCATAAAAATGAAGGATTGGTAGATAATGCCCCCTCAAGAGGATATGCAGGGATGAAGGAGATCGATAGACTCTTGGAAAAGGAAATGAAGGGAACGAGACAGAGTTATGATAATTAAACTTTGAGCAACTTGATGTTTGATATAGCACCTGATGTTATGTACCAAGGTATACAGACTAGGGTGATGATATGTCAAATGCTAAAAAGATAGAAAGTCACTAGTAAACATATGCCTACGCCACCATGATATGAAAGACCATGATGACAAAGTGGTAGGTATGTTGCAAGTGTTGGTGTGAACACATAATTCACATGTTAAGTTGACTTAGTGAGTATTCTAGGTGTTTCTAGTTGAGTCTAGTTGTGTGTTGAGTTGTTGATAGTTGGAGTGAGTTATCTTATCCTCCGCATGTGCAATCAGTTATCATCCTCTAATTGACACATGTTGTTGGAATATCTCTACTTTCCACTACACCTTTCTATCTCTCACCTTGCCTTTATAAGCAAGGCTCTCTCATTGTATTTCATATTATCTTTGTATAGATTCTTTGCTCCATTGTTTTAGCATCTTCTCTATTATCTTTGTGTGGAAGGTTGTCTTGATTGCAGGTGATCCTGGCTTGTTGAGTCACATTGACTCTTACATGGTATCAGAGCTTGATCTACAATTTTCTTCCCTCGTTGGAGAGGTTTTGCTGGGAGTTGTGTTTTAGGAGTATCCTAGAGAAAATCTAACATCACGGTTATGATCAGGGGGCCCAAATCTATATAGAACGACTATCAAATCACCAAATTTTGTCATCGGGAAAAAAGGCAAAAAATATTTGTCCCTCACCCCTTCTTGAAAAATTCGTACCATACGGTACACTGCCCAAGCATACAAAATTTTCTGATCTATGTCATCATACCTTGATTGCATCATTGGCATCTTCAGTCAAATCATCAAGCATATAGGGTAACTGTGTACCCGCAAATCCCTGTGAGGGTATCGCAAACACCTTGAAAGGCAAATCTCCCAAACCAGCCGACATTGTTAATAACAGTAGGTAGTTTGCATTTAAAAGTTGCCTACAATTAAAGATTTATGTGGACATAGACTTTAAGGTACCATATACCAGTGACCATAATAAATCATCGACCAAATAACGGTTTCCCTATTGTTTCCTCGCAGTCTTGTTTTTGGCGGGCATGATTAGCAACTTATGTTACCCAGCGGTTTAAGCAGATCTTTGACTGGCATTTTGTCTCACAGTTGTGAGTCAGCATTTGATACAGTTGACACTAGTTATTCTTTTGACCTTATCCAAGCTTCTGTAGGTTTCAATAAGCTCGTCACTTGTTCTTGGCAGTAGATTGCTCTACATTTGGTGGTTGTCTTGTTTCATTGGCTTTGGCTATATTTTGTTTAAATTTGTAGATTTTTAATGCCATCGGCAATGGTTTGTAGTGTTCTTATCGACCAAAGACCGGGTTGAGTGACCAACTTTGTTGGTTGTCTTTATCGGTGGTTTCATCTCTAGTTGTTTGGTGGTCTTCACCATAAAATCTCAGTCAAGGTTGTTCCACCAGCAGTCTAAAACACTTTGCAGCAATCTTTAGTTGACCAAACCATCGACAATATATATTTTATCATCAATCCACCAACTTTGGTGATTTACAAAACTCATCAGTTTGTTTGATCAGCATATCATCCTATGGCCTCCATTCCAAGTGGTTTTAAAAGGTAGTCTACATTTTGATTGGCAGTCACGGTGATTTCAACACCACCATTGGTGGTTTGGTCTTTGTTGCAACATTCTTTGTTGGCTTCAGTCACTCGACAGTCTACACACTTTACCGGCAGTCTAAAAAATCATGACAATTTTTGTAGAGGTTTCTACGACAAATATCATACCCTGACCAACAGAATATTTGGCAGGGAGTGTTTTCTTGGTCGGCACTTTGATCTCTCACGACAGGTGTTCAAGTTCTCCAGCTGTTTTAAATTGTCTCCGGCAGTTTTTGGTTACTTTTGGCCAATAGTTTGTAACATTTACTCGGTGGGACCAAAGGCTCGAGCCCCTCCAAACTATGTGGGGAGGTGGTTTCATCTTATGAATGGTGGTTTTCTAGTATTGAAGTCAGATTCGGTGTTTTTTGCTAGTGCGACAACTATTTTTGCAAACAGGCAGTTTTTCCCTTCAAACGACAAGTTTTCATTATCTGTTAGTGGTTTTTTGACCTATAGAGCATAATCTGGCCAGATAAGGGAATATTCTGCCAAGGAGGCTTGTTTTGCCCCATAAAGTCTTAAAGTAGGAATTTTTTTCTTTTTTGTACAACTTTGGCCCACGGTGTTGAAATTGGGCAAACGAGATATCGACATAAAGCTGACAAAGAGCACTTCATAGTGGTATCAGTCATTTTGATAGATTTTACTAGTTGATAGTATTTATTGTAGGTCAAATATAGATCTTCTTTTTTGGCTCCCAAGCTCATAATGTTTTGCCACTATCTCTGATTTTTGTGATTCAAGCGGCATTGGAAAGGTATTAACAAGCTCTATAAATAAATCCATGTATTTTTCCTTAGATTTTGCTCTAGGTGCTTTTTATTTCATTTGTCAATTTTTTGGCATTTGAGTGATAACTTGGACATTTTGATACTTGAGGAGGTGAAATTTTTTTTGAGAGGATTGGTTTATTGTAATACATCATTGTCAATGATTGTAATCTCACTCGGATCTCTTTTTTAAGATATTTTCATTATTTTCCCAATTTTGGTCCCTTGAGGACAATTGTAAATCGTACTAAGTATAAAGTGCCACTTCAAATTGGGGGAGCTCTCTTACATAGTAAAGGGGTGTTGTTGTGTTGTTGTCTTTCTTTTTTATCATGGATGTGCCTCAAATTCCACTTTTAACTCCATATAATTATCTTGAATGGAAGAAAAACATGGAGTTTGTATTGTATAAACAAAAGTTACATAGAATAAATTTAGGCATAGATCCTGAACCCACAGGTGCTACTGAGAGAAGAAAATGGTTAGATAGAAGAGATGATGCTTATGGCATACTTTGTCTTGCTATTTCTCCATGTCTGAGCTTTCATGTTGAGTCTTGTACTACACCAAATGAGATATGGACAACACTAGACAATCTCTTTGGCAAGCAAGATAAAATAAGAAGGTTCAAACTAAGTGCACTTAATCCTCAAGATTTTGATCAAATTGAAGACTTTTTCACCAAGTTTAAGTCTCTCAGGTTGCAACTCAAATAGTGTGGTCTTGAGAAAGAAGATGAACAATTGATTCTATCTATTCTTGCAAAATTGGGTCCTGCATATTCAGTTTATGTTTCTACCTTTTATGCTACAATGGATTCTTTTGGTAGTAAGTTTACTATGCCTTCACTTGAGGAGTTTGTTGCACAACTCACAAGAGAACAAACCAAGCTACTACACATGCATACATTGAAGTCTCCTAGAAAACAGGCTCTAGTTGCAACACAAAGCACAAAAGATCCTAAAGCTTCACATAAGAAGGGCAAGAAATAAAAGGAATCCCAGTCTAATGAGCAAGAGAATGAATCAAAGAAAACCACCAACTCTTCTTCCAAAGAGGAGTCAAATAAGAAGAAGATGCCAAAGTGTTCTTATTGTAAGAAATTGGGTCATGATGAGACTAAATGTTGTGAGAAAAAAATTTGATGAGATGTCACAACTTCTTCAAAAACATAACATCGAGTATTCTTCAACAATAGTTTTACCCAATTCTTCTTCTCCACCATCATCATCTACATCTATAGGGACAAGAGGCATTGCTAACGGGTCATACAAAGGAAAAGGATAAGCACTCTTTGCTTCAACAAGTCTACAGTTAGAGAGATGGCTTCTTGATTTTGGAGCTTCTCATCATATGGCATCTTCACAGGGGATGTTCTCTTCATTTCAATCATGTACTTAGCCACCTATTTTGATGGGTAACAATACATACATGCATGCAACTGGAGAGGAACTATTGATGATGGTGAGTGTACATTCAACAATGTGTTGTGTGTACCTTCCTTGTCAACTAATCTCCTTTCCATCTACCAAATTACTCATTATGGTGCAGGTAAGACAGTTGAGTTCACTCTTGACTCTGTGATCATATGGGACTTGGAGAGTAGAGATATCATTGTTGTTGGGATGGATGATCATGCATCTCGCTTGTATACTTTCTCCCATTTTGTTTCTAATGATGATTTAGATCCATTGACTGATATCCACACTCATGCATCAAGTGTGAATCATGTTTGTAAGGAGAAGTTTGGTCACTTGAACCTTGGTGTTCTTGCATCTACTTCAGTTCCTGAGACTAGTTTTGAGCTTCCTCCTTCTCTTTCTTCTTCAGACATTGGCATTGACATAGTTTCATCCAATTCAGTTGAGCAGGATATTCTTTGTCTTCCAGATACAGGTTTGTGGGATGAGTACTTGAGAGGTATTGCAAACTTGTTTTGTGAGTCCTATCTTGATGACTTGGAGGACATAATTGATGGCATTCATCTCCTTTTTGAAGGAGTTGAATCTTCTACTTTTGATGTGTGGGCACCATATTCTCTTCACTTGTCACAGTTTGGTACTAAGTTGGAGTATGTTGAGCATCTTTTGGAGGATACTTTGTCTTTGGAGATTGATGATCTTGAGTTTTCATCTTGTCTTGGATTGTCACATTCTTTGATTGGGCATGCAACACCTAATCATGTGACATCTTTTGGTTATGGCATGTGGACACTTGAGAAGTTTTTAGAGGCATCATACATCATGAGGATTTTTCCCTCATACCTTGAGATGAGTTTATCCAACATCAGCCTTTAGACCTATTTCTTCCTAAGGGGAAGAATGTTGTTTGTAGGCTTTAGATTCTCTTCAACATTCTTCTTCAGACATTCACCATCGGCACAGGAGCTACTTCATTGTGGGAGGGACCTACAATCTCACACTTTCTCTCCTATGGGGGGGTAATTGATTGTACATATGTGTTGGATGTATTCCTTAGGGAGTCTTGAGTCCTCCTCCCATCACATCTTTCATTTCATTTATTTTTTGCATTCTCACTTTTGGAGAGGAGTTTTATACCATGTGGTTTTCTCCTTTTTTCCACTTGAGATTTGTTGTACATGGGTACCTAACATGGCCTAGTAGCCAGGACCCATCCATCATTGCATCTTTGTTTTAGTTAGCTACTCCCTAAGTTGCACTTAAGGGGGGGTGTTGGTGTGAACACATAATTCAAATGTTAAGTTGACTTAGTGAGTCTTCTAGGTGTTTCTAGTTGAATCTAGTTGTGTGTTGAGTTGTTGATAGTTGGAGTGAGTTGTCTTATCCTCCACATGTGCAATTAGTTATCATCTTCTAATTGCAACATGTTGTAATATCTCCACTTTCCACTCCACCTTTCACTCCACCTTTCTAGCTCTCACCTTGCCTTTATAAGCAAGTCTCTCTCATTGTATTTCATATGATCTTTGTATAGATTCTTTGCTCCATTGTTTTAGCATCTTCTCTTTTATCTTTGTGTGGAAGGTTGTCTTGATTGTAGGTGATCCTGGCTTGTTGAGTCACATTCACTCTTACACAAAAGACTGATACAAATGGAAGACAACAATTATATAGCACACACAAACAAGACAAGAAAAAAACATGCACAAATGATTCAAAAAAATTAAGGTTATCGCCCCTGTCAAGCTAAAAACGGATGATCGATTGGATTGATTGATGCTGATAATGATTGATGATTGATAGGGTTTGGTTTGAGGAAATGAAACATGTCGTATAAGATGCCTGGTCTAGTTTTGATGATGCAACATCCTATATAAGACAATTAATATGAATGATGATAGCATTCTTGATGTGGGAACAATTTATCCCAAGAACAACATGAGGATTGTGTTGTTGATATGGGAATGATATATCTTGAGAACAACACTAGGATTGGGAATGATATATCCCATTGATGATGATGATGATGATGATGATTGACCAATTAGGATTACAACAAGGCTAGGAACAAGACCATGGATGTGATTGGATAATTTGGCTAGATTGGTTGTTAAGATTGGTATGAACTAACAATACTTGCATTTGGATCATTATTGCTTAGAATGATTTGATTGATTTGAGAATTGATTTTGATGATGACTTGATGATGACTTGATGAATTGAGTGAGTTGGATTGATTTGATGAATGAATTGATTTGATGATTGGAATAATTAATTTGATTGGAATGATTTGATTGAAATGATTTGATGTGATGGGTTTGAAGAATTGATTTAAATGAATTGGATTAACTTAATCTCATTGATTTGAAGAATTGATGTGATTGGTTTGATTTGATGAAGTGATTTGATTGGATTTGGATTGAAGAGTTGATTTGATTAAATGAATTGAGTTTATTGCTTGGATTTTTGTTGGCTATTTTTTTTTTGTATTTTCAAATGTTTTGGGATGTTTAGCATCGGATTGTGTATAAATAGCCATTGGATAGATGCCAATGACAAGGGAAAACCAAAGCAAAAGGCAAGGATAAATAATGGATGAGATAGATAAAAGGATTGGTGACAAGACAATGGTAGTATTAGATGCATGGATAAGAGGATAGGCGATAGGGTAAAAGTAGGATTAAAAAGATTGGCAATGGGATAAATGCAGGATTGGATGGGTAAAACAATGGACAATAGGATAAAGGTAGGAGGATGGATGGATACAAGGTTTTGTGATAAGAGGATAATGGATGGGAGATATAGGATAGATGGATAAAGGGAGTCTAGGATGTGATCTTCAAGGACTATGTCGCATAGGAATAACCTGCCCCACTCTAGATATTATGCCTTAGGATTTAGAGAAGTGATGCTTGTTAGGATGCATGATAGGGATAATGCTTAGAAGGGATATTTTTATAAATGGATGGGTGGAATTTGGAGTATGAAAAGTGGTGTCAAAAGCATTTTTCAACATTTTTCCCCTATACTCACCAAGATCAAAATGAGGAAGTGCAATAAGGAAGGCATGATGGATATAATGTGAAGGATGACAAGATAGGATGGAAAATGATAGGATATAAGATGGGATAGAGAGGATGAGATAGATGAGACAACATGTCCCTAGATGTAAACCACATAGATAATCACCTACACATGATGCATGTTTTCTAGGTTTTCATCATGGTACTTATCCAAGATGCCATAAAAATGGTTTTCACCATTGGAGGAAAGATTTATCTTTACTCTTTTGATTTTTATTTTTTTTTTTAACTATGTTGATTAGATAACACTGAGTAACTAATACTCAAAAGGTCTTCATGTGTCCCTGTTTATTTGAGATGGTTGATGTAGATGAAACTATCATAACATGCCAATAATGCCTTGCTCTTAGTAACTGCTTTGTGAGGATTAAAGCACTTTTGTACAATCTTTTGATGTTTGTGTGACCTTTGTCGATTACATTTCGATAGGGAACCATCATAACCCTTATAATGAAGTGTTGTTGCCACAACACGATGGATTTGGGAGTTGGATTTTTTGGACATGACACGTGATTTCTGATGTGTATGGGGGATATTGGATGTGAAATAAGGTGATTGCAATATATTCAATTGGATCGATAAGTTTGTGATATGGATGGGTTTGACAAATTTTTGACTCACCAAACTTGAGTTGGTAGATTATGAAATTTGGATTTAGCATTATGATGTGTATATGTGGAACTCTGATGGTGATTAGGACCAATACTCTTGCATAGATTATAAGGTGATGGACACCTATTATATGCAAGGCATTTGTTTTGATTTTGATAGCTTTGATAGCTCATGGTATTTGGAAGATTTACTGTATTTGACATGCTTGGTCTATTTTGTTTTGGAACCCATATTGCCATCATATGCTTTCCTTGATTTACAGCTTGATATGCTTTTGACATTGGATTTGAAGCTTTTACTTTGTATGCTCTATGATTTTGTTGGTCTTGATTGATATGTGGAGGATGTAGAGGACAAGTGATGGTAGAAGTGGAAGTGGAAGTGGAAGGATTATCAAGATTGTTGGCGACAAGTTAATTTAGTGCAAGGGATATAAATGGTCCCTATCTTGATGCTCTCATTAAATGAGGTTTTCCTAGTGATCTTGGAAGTATCACTAAGGGTGCTGCCACAATAATGGGTTACACTTTCTAGGACATCTTGATTTTTGCTGAAATCACATTTTTTTAGAAAATATAATGATTTAAGCCTTGAAAGGTCCCATTTAAAGGACTTTAGTTGAAGAGTATTTTATCAAAACCCCTTAGATTCAAACCCCCTTGGATAGAACCCTGCTAGTTTTAAACCATACCTATAATGGAGTCTCCTCTACACCTAAAAAAATGCTGAGAAAAAACCACTTTTGATTTACCTTTTAGGGGATCAAATGAATTCATTTAAAATTTATGTTTTTTAAGTATGTAGTCCTTATTATAAGCTTCCCAAAAAGTATAATTTTAAATGTATTTAATTTAATTATTATATTTATTTTTTATTTCTTTCTGAATGTAGGTTTTTCACTAAACATCAAGTTCTCTGTTCTACACACATGGAAAATTAGTAAATTAGTGAAAAAAATTTTGAAAAATATCTATGCCCTAGGTATTGATGTCATTGTTTCAACAAAAAAAATTGAATTTCGATACATATAGAAAAAGTTATCTTTTACAGAATACGCCTATGTCTAAATTATAATTGGTTAGACTTCAAAGCTTAATTAAAAAAATATTCAACAAAACATTATAAAACCAAATGCACGCCCTGTATATCGGTGTTACTAATCTAAATTCAAAAGAATCAAAATTTTATCCTTTGTAGAAAAAGAGTTATGTGCTACATAATACACATCACATTAAAAACAAGTTGTTTACTATTAAAAACTAGTTATCAAAGGAGACACAAAATTTTTTACAATTTAACTCCACTTTTTTAAAAAATATATATATTTAGAATCCACAAACAAAATCTCACAAATCACTAGTTCATGTAATCTTCAAATTCCTAGCGGTTTAGCGGCTCTAGGTGTCAAAAAGTGAAGATTTAGTTCAAAATGTTGATTTCAATGTCAATTTTAGCCAAAAAGTGTAACCCATTATTGTGGGATGACCCCTAACACCATTAGATTTCTTAGATAACTCTATACCAATACTTTGACTATGTCCAATGTGGATTGGGATAGGTTCTAGGATTCCTTGTTCAAAAAGGCCCAATCCTTTTCCATGATAATCCATGCTTTGACATATCTTGTTTGTGATAGGATACTTGTCGTTTTCAAAATATGATGATAAATCATCAGTATTTTGCTGAAAGTAGTCAAAATTTTCTATTGTCTCTTATGCGAGTAATTTTTTCTTGATAAAAATAGTAGATCCTATTTGATGGGATTCCTGTACTAATTCATCATGTAGACTCATTGTATCGTGCTCATTGTGTACACTTGTAGTTTCATGATCATTGTTTGTGATTGTCATTCATTTATCATCTGAATGCTCAATAGTATCCATTATGAATGATGTTTCTTCATGCTTGATACGGATAGGATCTTGACTACAACTATGCTCATTAGGATCCATTATAATATGATTCAAGTGATTTGTTTGATTGTCCAGGTTACCTTGGGGACTAAGTGTCTCATCATAGGATTTGAATATTATAGTCAAATATTCGATATGGCTAGTTGGATATCTGATAGGATTAATTTGGCTATGATGATCATAAATATCATAAAGTGCAAGGAGAGGATCAACTTGGGTTTTAGGATCATGATCATAAATGGGAGTGGCTTGGCTAGTTTGTTCTTGGATAAATGAGATAATTTGAGCTTGAGTATCTTGATTAACTTGATCTTGATTTGGATGAGTACATGTGTGATCTTTCTTTAGATGTGATTCTTGACATAAATCTTGAGTTTGGATAAGAATAAAGATTTCTTTGATAGGTTCAATGTATTGTGGGGAATCAATTAGACTTATGGTAGGTGGATCTTCAAGAGACTTGGTAGTGTTGGGACTACAAGATGGAATTAGACAAATAGGCATGACATTTGAGGGTTCTTGGATAGTTTCAAGGATAGGGATCTGATGGCATGATGGTGGTGGTTGATTCCTTGCTAGTATCCAATGGATCACATCCTTTGTTAGTAAATGGGTGGATGGATAATATAATGGATGGAGAATAATGGTAGATGGTGTATGCTTATGTGTAAGATTAGGATTATTTGTGCTAGATGGCGATGAAATTTGATGAGTGGATTTGGATTTCTTCATAGCTTTTCTTTTTCTTTTAGATTTTGCAGAGTCTTTGGAGAAAATCATTTGGCTTTGGTATACGCACTCTATTGGATGGTGATGGAGGGATGATAGGACTAGCTATGATAGGAGCAAGAATTGGATTGGGTTTAGGTGGATGATTTGATAGTTTAGATTTTAAGCACATTTTGGATTGGATTAATGGATTAGGATTTTGAAAGTTGGAAGGATTATATGATGGAGGTTCTATAAGGATGGATGGATGAGGGGGACTAGTATATGGATTGGTATACGATTCCAAACATGAGGTGGTATTTCCCTTGTCAAGAGTATCATTAAGATGGCTTAAGTATTGTTGATTTTGGTGTGAGGAGTGACTAGTATTAGCATGCTCATGTCGTGGAAGATTTGAAGAGGCTAAGTTGGATGGATCAATATAGGAGGCAAATGGTTGAGTCTTATCATTGATTGCACAATATTCAAAAGGATCGGCATGAATGGTAACCTATTGGTCATTCAATGGAAATTTGATGCATCTATTATCAGTGGAAGGAACAACCCTCATTGCATCAATCCATGAGCATCCTAGGAAAATATTATATGGGAGATTGAGGTCTAGGACTTGACAAGTGATTTCCACTAGGTCTGGACCTAATTGGACAGGCAATCAAATAGTACCTTTAGATCTCCTTTCAGTTTCATCATAGGTTTTAATAGTTATGGAATGATATTTTTCAATATCCATGATGGAGTATCACAATGGTTCCAATTGTTTAAAACACCATAGAGTGCACAATTTTATTCTTGAGCCACAATCTATTAGGACCACTTTGACTAAACACCTTTTGATTAGAACTTCTATACGAAGGGGTACATTATGGGATGAAGGTTTGTATGAATTTAATAGTGATGTTGGTGGATGAAAATATGGGGGGATATGTGGTTCATGAGTATCAAAATATGCATCATGATCTACAAAATTCTCATCATCATTGACAAATGGAGGACCACCTTTAAGTGTGATTTTGGGCTTGGCAGTGGCTTTATTGATAGTTGTAGGACTAGGAGTTCTACTTTGCCTAATAAACTTTTCAAACCAAGAATCCCCATTGTGCATGATGAAGGATTGTAAAGGGTATTTCAATGCAACTAGGAGCTAGGATGTGAATTTAGAATTGGTAGGCTTGGTATCAGACTAAGATGGACTCTACAGAAGATGAGTGTAAAATGATGATTGGATAAATGAGACTTAGGAAAATTTCAACTTTTTTGCAAATAAGATTCAATCGTGGTTTATACAAAGTTGGTTTAACACCAAGATTTAGATATGTGAAAGGATTTGTTTGCAAGAGTTTGAAGTTTTGTTTGTTGTATGAAAGATGGTGACAAGAATGTACTTCAAGCACAAAAACACAATGGCCAAATGTTTGATAGGAAGTAGTATAAGCGTAATGGGTATGTTTAATATCATCTTAACACCAAATTTCCACAAGTCTCAACATAATCGAAGACACTTGAAAACAATACTTAATCTACCTAAGGTCAATGACCAATGGCAACTTGTTCAAGCTCAGAACTTGGAATCTCCTTCGATGCCAATGTAGGAACACCTAATGTGGGTGTATACCCTTTTGTCTTTCCAAGAGAGGATGAGTAGGGGCCTCCAGGACTGGAAGGATAACCTGATCACCCTCTCCTCTAAAAGGTAACAAGTAGCTTATGGTAATACGAGGATTTCTATCTCATCTCATGGGAGCCATATGGTTACTATCTTTAGAGAATGTATCCTCTTGCATTGAACAAGACACCAACAAGTTAATCAATAGGGTAGGCTTATAACTTATTGTGTCTAATAAGAATTTGGGGACTTGACACTTATTCATGTGGTAGTGACTGATTAAAGAGACTATCCCAGCCACTTACATCAATCATTTAAAAGGAAAGAATGGGGTTAACATATCTCACACACAAGTGTATGGATACTAGGGAACTATCAGAATAAGAATACTTCTCCAAGAAGTCTATGACTTTCACCTCAACCATTTATATAGCGGACCGAATTGAAAGCACTGCTTAGATTCATCCCTTGGGGTGAGTACCTCTTTTCCCATCAAGGAAAGTTCTCCTAAAAAGAAAAAGAAGATAGAACAATTTCTCTTACAACCAAGATCCATTGAGAGGCAAGGGGAGAGGATAATTTTGTTCTACCTTGGAATCTACTAACAGAATGTGCAAATTCCCCAGACACATCAAGCAATTAAGTTATTTTTAAAGCACCAATTGAAATGTTCCTATGTTAACATGCAAACACACAAGGAGATCATGTAATAAATGTATTAGTAGTTTGTAAAATTTATGTCTTTAACAGGCGTAAAGTTGTAAGAAAATGTAGAAAAAGATGAATAGTCCTGCAAAAACACACACAAAATCTTAAATGCACTACAAGAGAAAAATGTTTGATGTTGCAAAATGAAATCTTGAATTTCAAATGATTATACCTAAAAATTTGAGATATTTCTAGAAAAATGGCTTCTTCCATGATGTATCTTGTTGAATCACCTTTGCAATGCCTACAAAATTATAAAAATTTGATGAAAAGTGAAAATGTTGTGATTGTTGGAGTGAAATAGCCTCCAAGGGCTAGAAATGGGTACTCTGGTGATTAGAAAACCTCTAGGTATTGACAAATTCTAATGATTTTGAAACCAGTATGTGGTTATGATGTGTTTTGTTTCAAGAGGTGAGCAATTATCACCAAATTTTAATAGCAAGATGTATGGCAATTTATGTTTGAACACAACAATTATCATAGACTTCTACATTTGGAGACTACCAACAATTCTTATGTTTTATGACAATAATTATTATCACTCCCACTTAAACAAACTTCAACAGTGGATTCAAATACCAATGCAAAATGCCAAACACAATGAAACTCTTGATCAATGGTTAAAACTAATAGTTATAGGTTCATTGTTGACAGTTATGATTTCAAGTCATGGTTTAAGAGTTTTGTGTTTTGACTTAGCAGTTAGCACAAAAATTAAATCCAACGATAGCGGAAGTCAAATGTTAATAGAAAACACTACAAAGATGATCACCACCACTGAATACTAAGAAACTAGATTTAAAAACACTCATTCAAATAACCCTCCTTCATCAAAGATATCTACCAGGAATAATTTATTTTTTTGGGTTGTACCTAACCTCTACAGAACCTCACAACAAAAAACACATTCTAGAATTGAAAATAAATTCATTTTTAGCAAAAATATTCAACAAGCTGAAGTATTATAAAATTGGAATCATGGAGAAGATACATAAGCGGTTTATAACAACCTGTAGTGCCTGTGCACATAAAGGCTACCGCCCACAACTTCCTGACACTGGAAAAAATATTCCAATCTATTTGTTCACAAACCTTGTTTCCCCACCACGTGAATCAAATGATTTTACTGAGGACACAAGGATCGTTTGTCTACATGGAGATGATACATACTAAAAGGAGGAGTAGATCCTTATTTGCATTCCTTTGCAGCAATTTAATAATAGTAAAAAAATGGATGCATTCTATCCCACACACTATGTTGGAGATCATTGATCATGAGTAGCACTTGCACCCATAGGAGGTTCAAGGAGTACACCGATAGGGACAAATGGAGAGATTATAAAATTTTATGGCGTGAATTTTCTTTATGGCATGAGACATCATTACTAGGCACTATAATGGTCAAATATAAAAGCCTAATGACTAATAACTAACCTACAAAAACAATAAAAAACCAAAATGTTTAACTATTAAGAAGCTTGAGCCAAAAAACTTCACCAACTACCATTCACCCAAATGGTTAACAACTTGAAACAAATTTCGTACACTAGATATCATGGTGCCTGTAACAATTGTAATGCCCCTACCAAGGAACCCTAGAGGACAACACTAAACTACAACCAATTAATGGAACAATTTTCTTTTTTAAAAGCAAATAAAAATAGAATACATAACACAACATAATAATCTAAACCTAGGTCCTCTAAGGTTCCTTGACTACGCTACTCACAAATCAAGATTACAAGAACAAAAGTTACCTAATTCCTCTAACATATGAATGATGCATTACTTACGGTACTCTTTACAAGAAGAGATAATCAATAATTGTTACATCTTACAATCAATAATTCTTCGTATATCAACTATAAGAAGAGGTCATAATATGTATGAATTCCAAGAAAAAGAGAGAATAAGTCTTAATCCAATCTATAAAAATTTATTCAAGAATATAAAACTTAGGTCGTATATTCTCAATTTTACAAATCAAGTTTAACAAGCTTACAAGTTAACCTAACCAATACTCGTATTACTTTCTCATGTGATACATAGATCTACAACACTTATTTGTACTTTTTTTCACCTAATCCTTATTCATAAACATATACTAGTGAGAAGGAACATATGCATCTATACTAATTTTTTTATTAAGACCATATGAAAACCTACTCCTAAAACAACCAATCATTCATTAAAGGTCTAACCATATTATTTAACTTAGTAACACTCTCGCTAAGGAACCCCAGACGACAACACTAAACTACGACCAATTAATGGAACATTTTTTTTTTCAAAAGCAAATAACAATAGTTTTGCAAATTAAGGTGTCTCAACCTTGGTAATTCCTTGTATTTTTACATTGTATTTATTTATTATTTGCCTATTGTATTAATTGGATGCAAATCCTATGTTGTCATATTGTGGGAGTTGGCATGATGATGTGCCATCCTACATGGCATATGACCACATGTATTTTTTTCCTCGCATGAGGAGATAGGTGTCCCACTTAGTGGTAGCAATATTTTGCCATATGTTGGCATCTTAGATGTTGTGTAAGGGAATATTGACCGAAATGGTCATGAAAGATTCCTATGACAAAGTTATGACATGTAAGAGTCAGAAATAGGTGATTCCTCGACAAGTGAAGACATGTGTTGAAGAGCATCTTTGGGCACCCCAAGGTGGATTATGACATGTTGTAAGATAATATGCTATTTATAGCACATGTATGAGAGATTCTCTTACAATTGTAAGTTATGATAGCTATGACAGATTCTATGGCAGTTGTAAGAGTTGTAGAAGCATCTGTCATTATCCATTTTGGGAATAGGTGACCTCCTTGGGATGGGGTGACTTGACAAGTGTCAGGACCATCCTACAATGTTGGACAAGTGTCCATAGGCATGGGTTTTGTGCCATGAGGCCATGTTGGATGCCCATCCCAATGTGGAGCCATTTTTTCCTTGTATTTGTTATATAAATAGGTGGTTTGGAGAGGTGATGTACTATAGGTTTTACAAGTACTATTATGTTGCTAGATCATCTCTAGATATGAGTGTCAAAGACTCTTGCAAGAGCATTGGTTATGTGTTGTATTGAAACCTTTATTATTTATGTAATACATTTGAGCTATGTTTTGGAGTGTAGGTTTTTCACCCGTAAGGGTTTTCCCCACATATATCTTGTGACTCTCTTCTTCTATCATACTTTCTTGTTTATGTGTTTGCTGCAATATCTCTATTAGTGGGTTTAACATTGTTGTAATAGTAAGGATAAAATTGAATTTGCACTCTCCTCCTCTCATTAGATTAGTGTAGGAAGCGATTTCTACACACCTAGCTTCCTTTCAGTTGGTATCAGAGCCTAACCAATTTCGGTTCTAGCTACTAGGTAGGGGTTTTTTGAGCTAATCTTAGGTTGAGTGGGAGTGTTGTATAGATTAGTTTGTATCTTGTTGCACCAAGGAGATGGCAACCACATCTAGAAGGTTAAAGGTTAAGAAATTTAATGGCACTAATTTTGAGATGTGGAAACTCAAGATGGAGGACCTACTTGTTGATTGTGACCTATGGGAAACCATATATGGTGTGAAACCTACAACAATGTCACAAGATGATTGGGACCTCAAAGATCAGAAGGCTAAGAGTATCATAAGACTATGTTTAGCTGACTCTATCCTATTAAATGTCCATGAGGAGAAGAGCACGAAAGATCTTTGGAAGAAGTTGGGTGGTGTTTATTAGGCTAAGTCATTGGTAAACAAAATTTTCCTGAAAAAGAAGTTGTTTCCTCTAAAGATGGAAGACAGGGGATCTGTTGTGGACCACATGAATACTTTCAACATGATCATTGTGTTGTTCTCAAAATCAGCTACGCTCATTTTTGTAGACAACCCCCATGAAACTTGTATGTTTTGTAATCTACACTCTAAGTTCGCAAATTGAGACAAGATTCTCTTGGTCCTGTGCGAAGTCATTTGACATCCTAAACTAGTTTGTGACATTTCCATGAATCGATTCCTCAATATTTTTGTGAATCAGTTAAGTTGTAAACTGATAAAGATGTCAATTTTGGTCATTTTCCATGTGTTAGTAAATTTTTGAGTATTCACATGTAAAGTCGGCCAAATTTGCTGTCATTACATGTTTAAAGTTTATGTTCCAAACATGCAAGAGCAGTGGTTTCTGCCACTCATGCATGTTTGGATTGCTTTAACCCAATGTCCAAGTAGCAAAATCACCCGCCCATGCATGCTACCCTAGATGAATGAGCGGTAATTAGCACCGTTGGTGCATACTTGAATTTTTGAAAGTTAAACTCATGTGCATTAATTGCATATCTAAGTTTTTGAATTACGGACGTTTTTAAGCCATTTTCAAAAATCTTTTGTTTGTTGTTTTTCTTTTATTGTCATTTGTGCTCGAGTCGACACCACGGAGGCGAATCTGAAGGAAACTGTCACATTTTGAGTTCATTGTTGACATTTCTTCTTCCTATTCTCAACCATTGTTCATGGCAGATATCAATTTTAGAGTTCTCTCCAGAGCTAATGTCAGAGCCATCTCTGTCCAAGGCAAAAATCATGAAGTACAAGTACCAAGGTGTCTTTTCGGTGATAGCAGTACAGTCAAACATTGATAAAATTAGAGACACAAAAATTGGGCATGTGGACATGGCAGAGTTTGTAGATAGGACAAAACAGACAAATCCTTCTAAGCCTATGCAGAAAATCATTGACAGTAATATTCATTTGGTTGCATCTTTTCCAGTTTCTGCACATAATCCCAAGTTTGTTCTTCAGGTAGCCAACCATTAAAACAGAGACACTAGAGTTGTGACGGATTCTCAAGGGAATGTAATCATGAGATTAGATGTAGAATTCCTTGACAAAATCTTCATGTGTCCACCCATTGAAAATATTGGATGGATTAACTTTGCTTAGGGCCAACAGGATTATGATAAGGATGTGGACACTGCCAAAAGGTACATAAATAACAAGTGGTTGAAAATTCCTAGAAATAATTTGACCAGATGACCAAAAGACCTTCACAGGAGTGACTTTGTAGAAGAGGTTTGTAATTTTATTACTCTTTTGAGTCATGTCAGAGGACTCCCTTCTGCTTCCAAATTCTAGGACTGGATGTACACTTACATCAAGGTAATTCTACGGGGTAATCAAAAAATATTCTAGGGAGAACAAATCAACAATTCATTGCATGACCAACTGATAAAGGTCAATACCACATTCAAATTTTATATGACCTCTTATCTTGTCTATGCTGCTGCAAGCATGAGAAAGTTTCCAGGTTTAACTTAGGTAGGAGATAGGAGATTGATCCTAGTATATGAATATTACCCTCAAATCACTCTAAAGGGCTCAATTCATCATTTCCAAAGGGTCAATGATGCATTCTTTTCCATGTTCATGTGCTTATGGGATAGTGAACTTGTTCAGAAAAGGGTCTCTGATGAAGCTTGGCATGTTCTAAATTCTTTTGGTTGCTTGTTCCTACAATTTCCCACTTTCACATATCTTCAAGTAGGGTATTATCCTGGTTACCTTTATATGCTTCTGTGGTATCCTAGTGGCCGTATTGTTCTTATGGAACTATGCAAATAGCTGATTGTAGTGCACAACAAATAGATGGAGCTAAAAATGTTGGACATAAAATTCCCTGTTGAAATTGGAAGGTACTCAGTTCAATCAACCAATAAAGCAAAAATAATTGATTCTGAGTAAAAACTGGTCACTATGAAGACCTACAAGAAAAGAGACTATTTTGACGTCAGAAAAGTGCAAGATAAAATCAAAAGGAAGTCAACCTTCCATGTACCAATGGTTGAAGACATATGTGCTGATCTCAGGACCCAGAATGAGATCAGAAAGCTAGACTTCTGTAGACTTCACCTGAGTCAAATTGAAGAACTAGGCCTCTTTGACATTCCAGATTAAATGGAGGATGATAGGGACATTCTAGATCCCAAATACAACATAGAAAATGTTGAGGCTTCACTTCTTCCAGAGGTGAAATTGTCAATCAAAGAAGAAACAACCATCAGGAAAAGGTTTCAACCAATACCAGCTAACACCAATGTGTGGTTGGAAAGTAAAGGGATTAAATTGAAAGAGTTCCTCACAGGGTTAGAGATTGAGACACAGGAGCAGACAGGCAAGAAGGCTGAGAACAGAACTAAAAACAAGAGTGACGTCCCTTCTTCTTCTAAGATACGCAAACCAAAGATCAAATTTGTATCCAAAGGAGGGAAGAAGAAGGAAACTGAAGAGACTTCCAACGTCACTGAGTCAAATGTTGAAGATACTAATGTTGATCAAATGGAGATAGAAGATGTCGAAGCTAAAGAACAAAATATTCAAAAGTCTAAGGATGATCAACAGGTGATAGTATCTGATAAATCTAATGAAGAGGATGAAACTGAACAAGGTGAAGACGAGGATGCAGAAAAGGAGCAACTTGGTGATCCACCTCAATCACCTTAGAAAGATCTTCCCATAGGAACACAAGTTTCTACACCTCCTCCTCATGTTTCAGTTTCTGGTAGTTTCCCAATGATCTCAAATGTTCCCCTTTCACCTATCTTTGTTGTTTCCTCTGATAATACACATGTTTCTATGAAAACTAGTTTTGGGACTATTTTTTATTCCTCTGGTTCCATTCCAAGTCTATCTTCTCCATCTTTTGACATCGGTGAACAATCTATTTTAGAGAACCTTCTAGATGCTTCAGAAAAGGTTGCTGATATAGGTGTGGTTTTTACCAACACCAGTCCTATTGTGACCATCACAGGCGTGAACATGGAGTCGGCCAAATAGGTAGTAGATTCAGCCTCAGTTGTTGGCACTTCTGTGCTTTCTCCATGGTTATCTACATATACTCCAAAGAGGAAGAAGCAAGCTATCTCACCTGACGAGATTGATATTGAAAAGTTGTTACCTATAAAAGGAAAGATTCAAAAGAAGAAGCCTAACACTGTTTCTAGGCTTGTCAATGAGAAAGGAATTAGGTACGAAAAAATTACCAAGCCACCAAAAGATGCCACCATTGACACTTTTGACATGAGTGATTATGTCATTTCAAGGGTTGAGTTGGGCAAGCTAACTCATGAGGGTATAAAGGCAGATTTTTAAACCATTGCTAGCACTTTACTTGAAAAGTATGATGAAGTCAAGAAAGAGAAGGAATAGTACAAAGCTAAAGAAGAACAACTTGCTGCTGTCCTTCAAAAGATAGTAAAGTCATCTGAAATGGTAGAACCCATGGCAGTGACAGTGGAAGATCCCCTGATTCAGAAAGTTGAAAAAGCACAAGCCAGGGGAAAGGTGGTAGGAGATGTAGTGGAACACCTATTAGCTCAAGGGCGAATCCTATTGAAAACCACTATGGAAAGGAAAGAGAAGATGGACAAAGCTAAAGCTAAGCTGGACAACCTGATAGATCTACTTTCACAAGAGCTGCAAGATCAAGAAGAAAGTCTAGAAGAGTGGATAGATATGAAAAAGATTAAGATAAAGAATCTGATCACCATTGGGGTCATTAAAAACTGGGAATCATATCTTAAGACCAAGGAGGATCTGGTGCATCGAATCCACATAATAAAAGGTCTACTTGAAGATCTGTGTCAGGCCCAAGAAGCCAGTGAAGATAGTGAGGTCACACTTCTACACCAGCTAGAAGAACTTCCATGCACCCTGCTAGGGGAAGATCACAATTTTCTCTCAGTAGAGGAAATGGTAAGTTCTTTTGAAGAGATGGTCCAAAGAAAATTCGAAGAGGAGGTGCCTTCAGTGCTTGCAATGGATAATCTATATAACCAACTCTCAACTCTAAAGAACCTGAAAGATAATCTGGACAAGCATGAAAAGGTAATAAAGGTGGTAAAAGACTCAATCCTCTAGGCCTCCACCATCTCAGAGAACACAGCAAAACCAAATGCATGTGAGATGGCAGCCATCCAAGCTATGTACCAGAACATTTTGAAGAAGAATGACAAAGGAAGCTAGTGCCTTAAGTTATTTTTCCTGTATATGATATGTAATTTGAATTTTGTTTTGGACATTTTCAAATGTAATTTTCCAAAATGTAATTACATGTGACACAAGAGAAGTCCCAAGTCAAATAGGACTCTTTTGTTGAATAAGTCAAAGTAGTTGTAAATTTCCTACTTTTTCTCCAGGCTCCTCCCTATAAATAAAGAGGGCCTTTTTTGTAAATATTATCTTTTATCTATTGCAAGAAAACTCTAGGGAATTGAAAAGCAAATCAAGACTTTGTGCTTCTTTGTGAGAATCAATTATCAAATATTTATCAATACAAGAAAGCAAGTTCAATTCCAATCTTTGTCTTGGGATTATTTGTTTTATGATAGAATTGTTCTTATGTCTTTGCTATCATATTATCTTTGATAAGTAATTGAAGTGTGAGAGTTTATTTCAAGTGATTAAGGAGTATTCTAAATTTGATTTTAATAGACTTTGAGCTATAAAATCATTTGTGAGGATTGTGTTCATGTTTGTGAGGATAAAATAGCTTCAAGACTTTGTGCTATAAGTTGTTATATTCAATCTAATTTTATCATCTTGGGGAAGAGTGAAGACTTTGCACTGCATTCAACTTCAAACAGTTCTATTTACAATTAGTAAGTGAGGCAATAGAAAACTTTGTGTTTCTGTGGTTTTGTGATAGTTTGTAATTTCTTTAATATTACTTTCATTGAAATCATCGTCTTGAAGTATAAACATCTATTCTAAAAAAAGAGAATGAGATGAAATGGAACCACCATGAATATAGTTTTTAGTGTACATAAATTTCATAAGTTATTTGTTTGTAATAGTCAAGCAAGTAGAGGAAACCTCCCCTTGCTGAGAGGAGAGACTTTGTCTCATCATAGTTGTGGCTGATATACCCATTTTGCCGTTAGTGAGTTAACGACAAAATATTCACCCAACAGTTTTTTGGTGACTCTACTGGGGAATGGACGTGCAACCAAGAGCCTCTCACCTTTGGTTGGAGCATACCGGCCTGATCTTTGTGTAATATATTTTTGTTGTATCTACTCTTTTGTTTGTTAAGAGTATGGCTGTCCCAGGTCCATGGGGAAATGCATTTGGTCCTTTGAAATTGACCCAACCTCTACATGAACTACCTATGGGTTCATGTAAGAATTTTCCCAAGTTCTATAGGGATGGTAAACAATATCCGGATGGGCACATTGCGGCTTTCTACATTGCATGTGGTGTTCTTAGAGTTGAGTATGAAGATGTTTCTGTGAGACTATTTGTAGAAACACTCCAAGGTGTTGTAGTAGATTGGTTCTTTCACCTTGCACCTAGAACTGTCACTGGATGGAATACACTTCAAACTTAGTTTGAAGCCAAATGCAAGTCAGCAGAAGATGCTTATGCATTGTTGGCCCAACTTACTCAAATGAAAAAGGAACCACATGAGTCCATGCATGAGTTCGTGGTAAAGTTCAATAAGCTAAAGAATAGGATCCCAACTATTGCTCAACCTATAGCTGAGAACCTAAAATGCTTCTTCATCAATTCACAATTGCCAGAAGTAAGTTTTCTTTTATGAAGAGAAGCACCAGCTGATCTTGCAATTGCTCAAAGTTTGGCAGTTGAAGTGGAGGATGATTTGATCTTAGCAAGAAAGTTGAAGAAGGATTCTATTGGTTCTAGTGGGTAGCCCCCTTTGGCTTTATCTTCTACAAACACTATGGATCCTATAGTGCAAAAGTTGGCTGATGAGCTGTTAGCTCTGAAAAAATAGATGTCACAGAGTTTGTCCATTCCCCTCTACAAGGACATACCAAGGGGAACTTCTCTAAATGCTCTGAGTTACCAAGGTAATGTTTCAAGGGATCAGAATCAAAATAGGTTTCCTCCACAATCAAGAATACTTGCTTTGGAAGCACCACCTGTGAATGCAGTAATCTTCTATTATGAATCAGAGTAAGACAATCTTCTTCAATGAAGATATGATCAAGGAGAAGATGATGCTAATCTTTTCACAGAAGGTGAGGAGCAATTAGCTGGCGATTCTACCATCAGGTTCCTAAACTTGGAATATGAGATGGGACAAGAAGAAGTTAATTTTGGTGAATCTTATGATGTTTTCACATGGTTACAAAATACATCAAATCATAAAGATGTGGTTGGTGACAAAAAAGTAAGTACACTAGATATTATCACTTCATCTTATGTTCCTAAGACCAGTACCCCCAATGTAAAACCTCAAGATGAGAGTTTTTCATCTTTTGTAGCAAGTCCATGTCAACTTGTTGGTATCATAGATCATGTTGAGGAGACACATATTCAAATGCTTGAAGCAAGAATACCTATTAAGGGTATTATTCAGGAGGTTCATCCTGAAAGGGAGGCCACGTACATAGTGATAAAATTTGAGGATCCCAAAGTTCAAATTCTCTTTGAGTTTTCAAATATGGGTACTTACTTCTTGATCTCTAATGAAGAGCTTGAGTTATTGGATAGTGTTTCAAATGGAGGTCTAGAAACAGATAGATCATTCTTTTCAAGCAAAGGGATTTTACAGCTGAAAGGAAATGGTATTTCCAAAGGATTGGTTTCTCTGAAGAAACTTTTTAATGACCCTAATTGCTTTGTCAAATGACGATGATAGTTGGGACCAAATTCATCAACGTTAGTTGGGAAATTCAATCTAGATGCAGAAGAAGATCCTAGAATGACAAACATTGGGAAGTGTTACTCTTTCAACAATAAAAGAAAAAGAAGTGGAACATCTTTTCTGCTATCTCACAGCAGACATCATCTGAAGCTTGTACCCCTTAACACCGACTCCATAGCCAATAAAGATACATATAACTGCCTTGTTATCCAACTTAGATCTCTTTACTTCAGGAATATGAGCATATGCCTCACAAATGAAGATATGAAGATGTCTTAGAGAGGGCTTCTTACTATACCATGCTTCCATAGGCATCTTATCAACCAATGCCGAAGTAGGAGAATGATTCGGCAAGTAACAAGCTATAGCAACTACCTCAGCCTAGAACCTTTGTTCAAGGCTAGCATAACTCAACATACTTCTTGCTTTCTCCATCAATGATTGATTTAACCTTTCAGTAACTCCATTTTGGTGTGGAGTATAAGGTGTAGTTTTATGCCTTTTAATTCCATGATCTACATAATACTTATCAAAATCTGCATTGCAATATTCACCACCATTATCTATTCTCAAACATTTTATTTTTCTACCAGTCTAATTTTCCACAAGAGTTTTAAATTCTTTAAACCGACTGAACACTTCTGATTTATTCTTCAAAAAATATATAAATGCCCTCCTTGAATAATCATTAATAAATGATACGTAGTATCTTGATTTAGACATAGAAGGAACATCGACTGGACCAAAAAGATCATAATGTACATAGTCCAAAATACTAGAAGATTTATGAGAACTAGAGTAAAAAGAAACACAGTTCTGTTTTCCATATATACAATGTTCGCAGAAATCAAACTCTAGATTACAATCAGTCAACCCATCTACCAGGTTTTTGTTTTTCAAGGTTTTTAAACCTTTTTCACCTATGTGACCAAGTCTATGATGCCAGAGCATTGTTTTCTCTGCAAGAAGTTTAACTTCCATAGAGTTTACATCATGTGTTACAATAGTAGCTTTTTCAGCTTTTACAGAGACATTATTACAGCAAACTAGTTTTGCATCTAACCTATATAGAGTTCCAATGTGTTTACCCTTTGACAGTACTATAGAACCTCTAATCATTTTACAGCCACCATTCACAAAAGTAACTTGCACTCCAACATCATTAAGCATAATAACAGAAAGTAAATTTTGAGCTAGACCTGGTATGTGAAGAACTCCATTCGTTCCCTTTATTCTGCCATCCAGGAACTGGATTCTGACTCGTCCTCAACCAACAATTTCCAGTGTTGAATCACTTGCCAGAAACACCTTCCCACCAGCATACGGTTCATACTTTGTAAACCACTATTTGTGAGAAGTCATATGGAAAGATGCTCTTGAATCCACCAGCCAAACATCTTCAAATGCAGGCGTTGCCAAGGCAGCAATGAAGGCATTAGCATCACTCTGAGAAGAATCATTGTCAAAAGAGTTCTTCTTCTTCTTTTTCTCTTCTTTATAGTCTTTCCTAATGTGTCCTTTTTGCCCACAATTCCAGCACTTCACCTTGGACTTTTTGCCAGGAGATTTTGATTTACCCTCTGATTTGGATTTAGACTTCTTGTCTTTCTTCTTGCCTCTTTCCTTTGATCTACCTCAAACAAACAGGGCCTCTTTGGCTGTCTCAGAAGATTTCCTCCACATCTCTTCAGATAATAGTGAAGCTACATCCGCTTTAGTTGAAAATGTGGTTGTTGTACTTCCAATAGCCATCACAAGTTGATCCCATGAATCAGGTAAGGAACACAATAGAAGTATGCAGTGGTCTTCCTCTTCTATTTTTACACCTACAGACATCAACTATGCAACAATCAAATTAAATGTGTTCAGATGGTTTGCTATAGATGCACCTTCATCCATCTTCAGAGAATACAACTTCTTTCTGAGGAACAGTTTATTCACCAAGGACTTGCCCTGGTAAATATCTCCCAACTTCTTCCACAAGTCTTTGGCTAACTTCTCCTCATGGATGTTCAATAGAACAGAATCCGCTAGACTCAATCTTATCAATCCTTTGGCTTTACTATCTGCCAAGTCCCAGTCTTCTTGCTTCATGGCTGTAGATTTAACTCTAGACACAGCAATCCAAAGATCTTTGTCGACCAGTAAATCTTTAGCCTTAATCTTCCACAACTCAAAATTTGTGCCATTGAATATCTATCTTTCATGATGTACTTGCCATCCTATTTAACAAAATAGACCACTACAGAACTCCCACTCACTGAATTAACACAAAAAAACCAACCTACCAACAAGGATAACACAATGGGCTAGGCTCTGATACCACTTGTAAGGAAAGCAAAGGTGCGGAATACAGCTTCCCTAATGTTAATTCTAAGGGGATAGTGTAGACAGGTAACTTTTAATTTAAAAAACACAGATGAATACAATAGAGCAAAACAGAAGACACAAACAAAATACAGAGTATGACACTAGATTTACATGGGAAAACTCTTTCAAGTAAAAAACCCACCATCACAAGAGAACAACCTTTATTACATTAAAATTCATTTATAATAAAGATCTCAGCTTCTTGCTCTGGTATCGATTCTCAAAAACATACACCATTCATTTCCTCACTGTACATTTACATAATGAACTATGTATTCAAATTTCATCATCAATCCTTCTGCAGACTACATCATCAGATTTCTATATGTGATTCCAAGAGCAGAAAATCATTTCTCAACTTCTACCCTAACCAATCAAACCAACTGATTTAGCGTAGTTACCTGCCAACTGTCACAATTGTTTGCATTCTAGCGAGACCTTTAGTCCCACATGTATCAAGTTGTAGAGGACACTTCAGTTTATAACTGCCAACCAACTATAAGACTATCGTCGGCAATTTTGTTGTTGACAATAACAAGTTAAAGGCTCATCAGGGTAACCATCACTATTGGTGAAGCAATCAACACTTATTCCGACGAACCTTGTCTCACCAACACCTACAAAAAACCTTCATCAGAGTGACCACCATTTATCAGCCCAAGAACTTTAAGTTTCACCGATGAACATCCTCTTGCCGACACCCAAAGCTTCACCAAACTCCATCAAGGAGACAATACACATCAGAGCGACTTCACAAAGCTCGACCGATAGATGATCTTACACCGATGCCAATGTTAACTCATATTAGAGTGACACACAACCATCAGAGCAGCCTCAACATCCTTCGTTGATCTTCAACCTTAAGCCGATGGCTCACACCCTTCGGTGAGACACTGGAGATCAGTGTGAAACTTTTAGATTTTGCTGATGCAGAGAGATGCACCGATGGTCACTAGCATCAGTGAGACATCATACATCGGCCAATGACTTTGAACTCCCACCGATAGCAATTCTCACATCGATGTCAAACATCATTGGTATGATGGATAACATCAGAATGCTTAGCCGACAATAGTTTTGATACCGATATATCCATATCGGTGAAACCTTGTATCATTGCCCAAACACTCCCACCGATAGTGTGAATGAATGAATATATGAGGTTCCAAACAATAATATGAGACATTAATCTCTTCACTTTTATTGTCATTTGCACTCGAGTCGACACCACGGAGGTGAATCCGAAGGAAACTGTCATGTTTTGAGTTCATTGTTGACATTTCTTCTTCCTATTCTCAACCAATGTTCATGGTAGATATCAATTTTAGAGTTCTCTCCAGAGCTAATGTCAGAGCCATCTCCGTCCAAGGCAAAAATCATGAAGTACAAGTACCAAGGTGTCTTTTCGATGATAGCAGTACAGTCAAACATTCAAGAAATTAGAGACATGAAAATTAGGCATGTCGACATGGCAGAGTTTGTAGATAGGACAAAATAGACAAATCCTTCTAAGCCTATGCAGAAAATCATTGACAATAATATTCATTTGGTTGCATCATTTCCAGTTTCTGCACATAATCCTGAGTTTGTTATTTAGGTAGCCAACCATTACAATAGAGACACCAGGGTGACGGATTCTTAGGGGAATTTAATCATGAGATTAGATGCAGAATTCCTTGACAAAATCTTCATGTGTCCACCGATTGAAAATATTGGATGGATTGACTTTGCTCAGGGCCAACAGGATTATGATAAGGATGTGGAAGCTACCAGAAGGTTCATAAATAACAAGTGGTTGAAAATTGCTAGAAATAATTTGACCAGATGGCCAAAAGACCTTCACAAGAGTGACTTTGTAGAAGAGGTTTGTGATTTGATTACTCTTTTGAGTCACGTCAGAGGACTCCCTTCTGCTTCCAAATTCCAGGATTGGATGTACACTTACATCCAGGTAATTCTATGGGGTAATTAGAAAATATTTTGGGGAGAATAGATCAGCAATGCATTGCATGAGCAACTGGTAAAGGTCAATACCACATTCAAATTTTATATGACCTCTTATCTTTTCTATGCTGCTGCAAGCATGAGAAACTTTCCAGGTTTAACTCAGGTAGGAGACAGGAGATTGATCCCAGTATATGAATATTAGCCTCAAATCACTCTAAAGGGATCAATTCATCATTTCCAAAGGGTCAATGATGCATTCTTTTATGTGTTCATGTGCTTATGGGATAGTGAACTTGTTCAGAAAAGGGTCTCTGATGAAGCTTGGTATGTTGTAAATTCTTTTGGTTGCTTGTTCCTGTAATTTCCCACTTTCAGATATCTTTAGGTAGGGTATTATCACAGTTACCCTTATATGCTTCTGCGGTATCCTAGTGACCGTATTGTTCTTATGGAACTATGCAGACATCTGATTGCAGTGCACAACAAACAAATGGAGCTAAAAAAGTCAGGCATAAAATTCCCCGTTGAAATTGGAAGGTACTCAGTTCAATCAACCAATAAAGCAAAAATAATTGATTCGGAGTTATAACTAGTCACTATGAAGACCTACAAGAAAAGAGACCATTTTGACTTCAGAAAAGTGCAAGATAAAATCAAAAGGAAATCAACCTTCCACATGCCAATGGTTGAAGACATATGGGCTGATCTCAAGACCCAGAATGAGATTAGAAAGATAGACTTCTACAGACTTCACCTGAGTCAAATTAAAGAACTAGGCCTCTCTGACATTCTAGATGGAATGGAGGATGACGGGGACATTCTAGATCCCAAATACAACATAGAAAATGTTGAGGCTTCACCTCTTCCAGAGGTGAAATGGTCAATCAAAGAAGAAACATCCATCAGGAAAAGGTTTCAACCAATATTGGCTAACATCAATGTGTGGTTGGAAAGTAAAGGGATTAAATTGAAAGATTTCCTCATAGGGTCAGAGACTGAGACACAGGAGTAGACATGCAAGAAGGATGACAACAGAACTAAAAACAAGAGTGACACTCCTTCTTCTTCTAAGATATGCAAACCAAAGATCAAATTTGTATCCAAAGGAGGGAAGAAGAAGGAAACTAAAGAGACTTCCAATGTCACTGAGTCAAATGTTGAAGATACTAATGTTGATCAAATGGAGATAGAAGATGTCGAGGCTAAAGAAAAAAATATTCAAAAGTCTAAGGATGATCAACAGGCGATAGTATCTGATAAATCTGATGAAGAGGATGAAACTGAACAAGGTGAAGATGAGGATGTAGAAAAGGAGCAACTTGGTAATCCACCTCAATCACTTGAGAAACATCTTCCCATAGAAACACAAGTTTCTACACCTCCTCCTCATGTTCTGATTTCTGGTAGTTTCCCAGTGATCTCAAATGTTCCTCTTTCACCTATCTTTGTCGTTTCCTCTGATAATACTCCTATTTCTATGAAAACTAGTTTTCGGACTATTTTTTATTCCTTTGGTTCCATTCCAAGTCTATCTTCTCCATCTTTTCACATTGGTGAACAAACTATTTTAGAGAACCTTTTGGATGCTTCAGAAAAGGTTGTTGATATAGGTGTGGTTTTTACCAACACCAGTCCTATTGTGACCATCACAGGTGTGAACATGGAGCTGGCCAAACAGGCAGTAGATTCAGCCCCAGTTGTTGGCACTTCTGTGCTTCCTCCATGGTTATCTACATATACTCCAAAGAGGAAGAAGCAAGCTATCTTGCCTGACGAGATTGATATTGAAAAGATGTTACCTATAAAAGCAAACAATCAAAATAAGAAGCCGAAGACTGTTTCTAGGCTTGTTAATGAGAAAGGAATTAGGTACACAGAAATTGCCAAGCTGCTAAAAAATACCACCGTTGACACTTTTGACATGAGTGATTATGTCATTTCAAGGGTTGAGTTGGGCAAGCTGACTCATGAGGGTATAAGGTAGATTTTCAAACCACTGCCAGCACTTTACTTGAAAAGTATGATGAAGTCAACAAAGAGAAGGAATAGTACAAAGCTAAAGTAGAACAACTTGTTGTTGTCCTTTAAAAGATAGTAAAGTCATCAGAAATGGTAGAACCCATGGTAGTGACAGTGGAAGATCCCCTGATTCAGAAAGTTGAAAAAGCACAAGCCAGGGGAAAGGTGGTAGGAGATGTAGTGGAATGCCCATTAGCTCAAGGGCGGATCCTATTGAAAACCACTGTGGAAAGGAAAGAGAAGATGGACAAAGCTAAAGATGACCTGGACAACCTGGTAGATCTACTTTCACAAGAGCTGCAATAGCAAGAAGAAATTCTAGGAGAGTGGATAGATATGAAAAAGATTAAGATAAAGAATTTGATCACCATTGGGGTCATTAAAAATAGGGAATCATATCTTAAGACCAAGGAGACTCTAGTGCATCAAATCCACATAATAAAAGGTCTACTTCAAGATCTGTGTCGAGCCCAAGAAGCTAGTGAAGATAGTGATGTCACACTTCTACACCGGGTAGAAGAACTTCCATTCACCCTGATAGGGGAAGATCACAAGTTTCTCTCAACAGAGGAAATGGTAAGTTCTTTTGAAGAGATGGTCCAAAGAAAATTTGAAGAGGAGGCACCTTTAGTGGTTTCAATGGATAATCTCTATGACCAACACTTGACTCTAAAGAACCTGAAAGATAATCTTGACAAGCATGAAAAGGCAATAAAGGCAGTAAAAGACTCAATCCTCCAGGCCCGCACCATCTTAGAGAACATAGCAAAACCAGATGCATGCGAGATGGCAGCCTTCCAAGCTATGTACCAGAACTTTCTGAAGAAGAATGATGGAGGAAGCCAGTGCCTTAGTTTATTTTTCCTATATATGATATGTAATTTGAATTTTGTTTTGGACATTTTCACATGCAATTTTCCAAAATGTAATTACATGTGAGACAAGAGAAGTCCGAAGTCAAATAGGACTCTTTTGTTGAATAAGTCAAAGTAGTTGTAAATATCCTATTTTTGCTCCAGGCTCCTCCCTATAAATAAAGAGGGCCTCTTTTGTAAATATTATCTTTTATCTATTCCAAGAAAACTCTGGCGAATTGAAAAGAAAATCAAGACTTTGTGCTTCTTTGTGAGATTCAATTATTAAATATTTATCAATACAAGAAAGCAAGTTCAATTCCAATCTTTGTCTTGGGATTATTTGTTTTATGATAGAATTGTTCTTATGTCTTTGCTATCATATTATCTTTAATAAGTAATTGAAGTGTGAGAGTTTATTTCAAGTGATTAAGGAGTATTCTAAATCTGATTTTAATAGACTTTGAGCTATAAAATCATTTGTGAGGATAAAATAGCTTGAAGACTTTGTGCTATAAGTTGTTATATTAAATCTAATTTTATCATCTTGGGGAAGAGTGAAGACTTTGCATTGCATTCAACTTCAAACAGTTCTATTTACAATTAGTAAGTGAGGCAATATAAAACTTTGTGTTTCTATGGTTTTGTGATAGTTTGTAATTTCTTTAATATTACTTTCATTGAAATCATCATCTTGAAGTATAAACATCTATTCTGAAAAAAGAGAATGAGATGAAATGGAACCACCACAAATATAGTTTCTAGTGTACATTAATTTCATAAGTTATTTGTTAGTAATAGTCAAGCAAGTAGAGGGAACCTCCCCTTGCTGAGAGGAGAGACTTTGTCTCATCATAGTTGTGGCTGATATACCCATTTTGTCATTAGTGAGTTAACGACAAAATATTCACCCAACATGTTGCACAGTTGACATATGTGGGTGTGAAAATGGAGGAGGAGGATCGATGTATGACTCTGCTTTATTTTTTGCCAGATTCATGAGATCATCTTGTCATGGCTATCAGAAGCACCACTACCACCTTCAAGATGGAAGATGTGGTGTCCTCACTGTTATCTAAAGAAATGTGGAGGAATACATCTGAATCATCCAAAGAGGCTCTTGTAGTTTGTGGAAGACCCAAGGAGAAAGGGAAGAAGAATGACAAGAAAGTTGAGGACATATCCAAATCTTGTGGGAGATCCAAATATCCTAGAAAGTACAAGGCTCTCTATTGGAACTGTGGCAAGTCTGGGCATTTCTAAAAAGAATGCAAAGAAGAGAAGAAAAAGAAAAAAAAAATCATCCCCAAATTTAGATTCTGACAAGTCACAAGATGATGGTGATGCCTTCATTGTAATCCTTTCCACCCATTCATCTGATGATGTGTGGTTGATTGATTCAGGCGCATCATTCCACATGATCTTGCATCGAAGCTGGTTCATGAAATATGAAGAGTTTGATGGTGGAAGAGTGTACCTAGGTGATGACTCATCTAAAGATTGTTGGTCATGGAAGAGTCTCAATTCAATTCCCTAATGGATGAGTGAAGGGGATCACTAGAGTTATGCACATTCCAGGCCTTGCATGGAACTTGCTTTTTGTAAGTATGTTGAATGATGCAGGTGTGCAGGTTGTCTTTTCAAAGGATGGATGCAAGATGACTAGACAGTCTATGGTGCTTGTCAAGGGTTCTCAGAGAGGTACTCTATTTTAGCTAGAGGCATGCACTACACAGTGCAATAGTTCTTCTGATTCAAAGAAATGAACTGCAGTCACTTCATCCCCATAATCTGAACGCGCAGTGAAGAAAAATACTATAACTAGTTCTGATGGTAGTGCACATGCTATGGAAGCTAAGCTTCCTACTAAAAAGACTATGTTATAGAATTTGAGATATGGCCACATTGGTGAGAAGGGTCTTAGAACCCTGAAAAATAAAAACCTTGTTGAGGGGTTAAATGATTGTAATCTTGAGTTTGACTTTTGCAAACATTGTGTATATGGAAAGCAAAACCATGTTTAGTTTTACCCTAGTTCTCACAAGTCTTCTGGTGTATTGGATCTTATTCATTCTGATGTGTTTGGTTCTGTTAATGTTCCTTCGATTTTCAAATCTATATATTTTGTATCTTTCATAGATGATTATAGTAGGACATGGTTTTATTTTATCAGAAGCAAAACTAAAGTCTTTAGTTAGTTTAAGGAGTTTAAAGCCTTTGATGAAAATTAGATTAGTAAAAAGATTAAGTGTTTGAGAACTGACAACAGTGGTGAGTTTTATTTGATAGAGTTCGATAAGTTCTGTAAAGAGAAAGAGATGAAAGACATAAGACAACTCCATACACCCCGCAACAAAATAGAGTTGCAGAGAGAATGAGCAGGACACTGATGGAGAAGGCTAGGAGTATGCTTAGTGGAGCAAGCCTTGAACAAAAGTTTTGAGCTGAAGTTGTTGCCACTACTTACTACCTGGTAAACAAGTCTCCTACATCAGCTCTTGTTGGTAAGACACCTATGGAGGTGTGGTTTGGTAAGAAGCCTTCAGTTAGGCATCTTTGTGTTTTTGGTTGTGAGATATATGCACATGTGCCTAGGGAGAAATGGTCTAAATCAGAGAAAAAGGATGTTATATGTATTTTCATTGGCTATGGTATCAGTGTGAAAGGATACAAGCTTTGGGATCCTATGGCTGAAAAAGTGTTGTATACCAGAAGTGTTATCTTCAAAGAGCTAACACCTTCTTCCATTGTTCTACAACCAGAATAGATAGAAAAGAAAGGTGGAGTTTAGTTTCCTTCTACCCATGAGAAGACTGAATCGACAGACCCTATGAGACCTGATGACGAGGAAAGCTCTAGCAGCTCTGAAATCTCAGAAGAAGAAGAAAAACCTTAACCTTAGCCATTGAAGAGGTCTACATGAACAAGAAACCAACCTGATAGGTTTGGTTATTCATTACTTGATTCTAGTTGTGCTTTTACTTTACTTACTAACATTGATGAGCCTAGAACTCTAAAAGAGGCTATGGGCATGAAAGATGCAAGTTCCTGGAAGGAGGCCATGGAAGATGAGATGGCTTCATTGGAAAAGAACAAAATGTGGGACTTGGTGCCTTTGCCTGATAGACAAAAACCCATTGGATGCAAATGGGTGTTTAAGAAGAAATTTGGTGCATATGGCAATGTTGAAAAGTACAAGGCTAGATTGGTTACGAAGGGGTATTCACAACTGGAGGGAATTGATTATGGTGAAATTTTCTCTCATTGCAAAGCTGACATCCATTCAATTTTTGTTATCTCTTATAGCTACTTATGACTTAAAGGTAGAATAGATGGATGTGAAGACAACTTTCCTTCATGGTGATTTGGAGGAAAAAAATTACATGTCACAGCCAGAGCATTACATAGAGAAAGGTAAAGAAAATTTGGTTTGCAAGTTAAAGAAGTCTTTGTATGGTTTGAAGCAGTCTCCTACGATGTGGTACTTGAAATTTGATGCCTTTGTGTTGTCTATTAGATATCTGAGATTGAAATCTGATCATTGGGTGTATTACAAATTTGACAATGATCGCATTCTCATTATTGCATTGTATGTTGATGATATGTTGTTGATTGGGAATGGTAAAAATATGATTACTGATTTGAAGTCTCAGTTGTTAGCACAGTTTGAGATGAAAAATCTTGGGATACCTAGGTAGATTCTGGGAATGGAAATCAACAGAGACAAAGAAAACAGAGAACTTTGGTTAAGCCAGAGTAAGTATGTGAAGACTGTGTTGGATAGGTTCAATATGGCATATTGTACACCATTGTGTGTTCCTATTTCATTGGGGATAAAGTTATCTATTAGTGATTGTCTAAAATCTCCTAGTGAGGTGGACATGAGTAGAGTACCTTATGGTAGTGATGTTGGTAGTTTGATGTATGCTACGGTTTGTACAAGACCAAACATTACCCAAGCAGTGGGAGTCCTTAGTCAATTTATGGCTAATCCTGGATGGGTACATTGGGATGCAATTAAGTGAGTGTTTCGATATTTGAGGGGTACTTCTGAGTATTCCATATGCTATCATGGTAATGCTACAAGACCTCTGCATTCAGTTTGTATTCATGGATTTGTGGATTCTGATTGGGTAGGTGACATTGACATCAGGAGATCAACCAGTGCCTATGTGTTCACTATGTTTGGTGGTGCAATTAGTTGGATGAGTAAATGACAACCTGTGGTTGCTTTGTCCACTACTGAAGCTAAGTATATGGCTACAACTCATGCTTGCAAGGAAGCCATTTGGCTTAAGAGATTGTGTTCAGATATTGGTGTTGATGCAGGTCAGATTACGATCAGTTGTGATAGTCAAAGTGTGATTTGCCTTGTGAAGAATCCAACTTTTCATACCAAAATAAAGCATATTGATGTACAGTTTCACTTCATGTGAGACATGAAAGATGATGGGAATGTAAATTTGGAGAAGGTAGATACTTTCAAGAATGTTGCAGATGCATTGACGAAACTAATGGGCATAGAGAAGTTCAAATGGTGTTCAGAGTCTATGGGCCTCTCAGTCTATAGAAGTTAAATCTTGTTAATTCTATTGGCTCTTACAAGGTGTTCGACAAGTGGGAGAATGTTGGTAATTAAGGTGTCTCAACCTTGGTAATTCCTTGTATTTTTACATTGTATTTATTTATTATTTGCTTATTGTATTAATTGGATGCAAATCCTATGTTGTCATATTGTGGGAGTTGGCATGGTGATGTGTCATCCTACATGGCATATGACCACATGTATTTTTGTCCTCAAATGAGGAGATAGGCATCCCACTTAGTGGTAGGAATATTTTACCATGTGTTAGCATCTTGGATGTTGTGTAAGGAAATATTGATCGAAACGGTCATGACAGATTCCTATGACAAAGTTATGACATGTAAGAGTCAAAAATAGGTGATTCTATGATAGGTGAAGACATGTGTCGAAAAGCATCTTTGAGCAAGGCATATTTAGACGTCCCAAGGTGCATTATGACATGTTGTAAGAGAATATGATATTTATAGCATGTGTATGATAGATTCTCTTATAGCTATAAGTTATGACAGCTCTGACAGATTCTATGATGGTTGTAAGAGTCGTAGAAGCATCTATCATTATCCATTTTGAGAATAGGTGACATCCATGGGATGGGGTGACTTGACAAGTGTCAGGAGCATCCTATAGTGTTGAACAAGTGTTCATAGGTGTGGGTTTTGGGCCATGAGGCCATGTCAGACACCCATCCCAATGTGGAGCCATTTTTGCCTTGTATTTGTTATATAAACAGGTGCTTTGGAAAGGTGATGTACTACAGGTTTTACAGGTATTGTTATGTTGCCAGATCATCTCCAGAAATGAGTGTCGAAGACTCCTACAAGAGCATTGGATCTGTGTTGTATTATAACCTTCATTGTTTACATAATACATTTGAGCTATGTTTTGAAATGTGGGGTTTTTCACCTATAATGGGTTTTCCCGACGTATATCTTGTGTCTCTCTTCTTCTATCATACTTTCTTGTTTATGTGTTTGCTGCAATATCTCCATTAGTGGGTTTAATATTGTTGTAATAGTAAGGATAAAATTGAATTTGCACTCTCCTCCCCTCATTAGATTAGTGTAGGAAGCAATTTCCGCACACCTAGCTTCCTTTCAAAAAGAATGCATAACACAATATAATAATCTAAACCTAGGTCCTCTAAGGTTCCTCGACTGTGCTACTCACAAATCAAGATTACAAGAACAAAAGTTATCTAATTGATCTAACATATGAATGTTGTAATACTTACGGTACACTTTACAAGAAGAGATCATCAATAATTGTTACATCTTACAATCAATAATTCTTCATATATCAACTACAAGAAGAGGTCATATTATGTATTAATTGTAAGAAAAAGAGAGAATAAGTCTTAATCCAATCTATACAAATTTAATCAAGAATATAAAACTCAGGTCGCATATTCTCAATTTTCCAAATCAAGTTTAACAGGCTTACAAGTTAACCTAACCAATAATCATATTACTTTCTCATGTGATACATAGATCTACAACACTTATTTGTACTCTTTTTCACCTAATCCTTATTTATGAACATATACTAGTGAAAAGGAACATACACATCTATACTAATTTTTTTACTAAGACCATATGACAACCTATTCCTAAAATGACCAAACATTCATTAAAGGTCTAACCATATTATTTAACTTATCCCACTATTATCTACATGCATAGTTAGATAGGGACATATCATGAGTAAGGTTTTCCACAATTCCCATTAGTTACAAGTCTTAATCATTATATATATATATATATATATATATATATATATATATATATATATATATACCTTCCAATAGAAGTCTAGGAATTACTTATGTATCAATTTCAAGAGTGAATAAATATAAAGCTCAAAAAAATAACAAGGAATTTTAACTAAACAAGGCTTCTCAATTCATTACATAAGGAAAGTAGTAATATTAATACTCAAAACTTCTAGAATGTTATATCTATGACATCGACACCTTATCAAACTTAGATACCATTAGGCTGCAGGGATGCCATAATCCCAATTAGGCCAACTATTTCTATAATTATTAAATCTAGAATTTATCAATGGCCAAGTCAAAGGACATGCATACCACAATTGACCATTCCATAACTCGATACACCTAAAAGACTTGAGAGCATAACGGAGATTGACTTGTGATCACACAAATATTTGGGATGTCAAAATGTTATTTTACATACCAAAATATACACAACATGACAAAGGTGCTAAAATAGGGAACTTTGTGTTTCACAAAGCTTCCAACTACTAAGATTACCAAGGAATAAATAGAATAAAAGTTTCTAAAGATATAGATGAACAGTTAAAAAAATTTTAATCATCCTTCACATCACTTTCTCAACAACTCACATACAGATACACAGAGTTCAGTATAAGTTTTCAATGAATAAAAGCAAGACAGGCTTGATACCAAAAATGGGAAACAATTAAGTCAAGATCTTGTTCTAATAGTAGCCAAATACAAGAAGCAAGATTACCAAGTTAAGCATAGAACCTTTTCAACATTTAAGCCATTCACATGACCCAAGGTCTGCTTGTCAATAAGTCCCATGTCCATATCAATAAATTGAATTCATTGATATTCGTGCAGGTGTCATGAAGGTGTTGTTATAAACAATTACCAAGTTGAGACATGAAGTTGGATTGAATGTCGATAACTCCCTCGGGCATCTATATAAATATTTATTTCAATCTATTATAAAGGGCAGCTGGGGCTTCATTTTGAAAATTGTAGGGTACTTGCATCTCATGGGAGAGAAACTATGTAAAAGCACATTTAGGTTATAATTGATCATAGTTGCCTGTATCTTTTAGGCATGTAATTGTGGAACATTACGCTTAGCTATTTTCAATTAAGCACACGGAATAAAATATTAGATCACATCTCTAGTTGGAGCATGCCTGGCTAACTACAAACTATAAAATTTTTAGTTATTTCAAGTATGGATGTTTAAAATACTCAGGTTGTGGCTCAAATATATGCTATGACATGTACCAACAACGCACACAATCATTTTACTATATTTATGTTATAGTTACATAATACTATGCTAAAAGAGACAAAGCTCGTGACAATTACTATAGGATTTACAATCATCTTGTTTTACTTTTAGGGCACCACCAAATAGTCCTAAATGAAATTAGGAATTGGCTTCGTGCAGTTAAAAAAATGTCAAAGTGTAGCCTAAACCCCCTTGAAGAAAAAGAATGTTTATTTAAGAAAAATAGGCCATTGCAATAACAAAAGAAGAGCACCTATCAGAGAAGAAACCACTCAAATCAGAAATTTGTCAAATTGAAGGTACACTAATAAAGGTTGAATGACATTTTGATGCTTTTGAATAGTCATATATGATGTAAATGCAGATCAATGCATAAATTGAGGATTCAGGCTAACATGCATAGATCAACTATTATACATGATGCAATTTCATGCTTGGGGCTTATTGAATAGATTATTGAACCAGTTTAAAATAGTGACTTTGTATTAGGAATGGATGAATATAAATAAATAAATTATATGATTGTATAAAACCACAAGATACCATTGTAGGGTAAGGGAGAATTACTTATTTTTTATATATGTACTATCAAGCACAATATCAATTGTGTAAATGTCATAAACAATAGCTATCTCAAGCTATATATAAGGCTAAAATAGAGGCAAGATATTGCCAAGACTTTTACCATGCTTGGCTAGATTCACTACTCTTCCATTACTAATTATTCTGACAGAAACTGCTGAATAAATAACTGTGGAACAATTTCTTTTATGCTAACCAAAAATCTATCTAATTACCTAAATTTCCTTTGATGTATTGTCTCATATACATAGTAAGCTAACTAACTCGTGACAGAAAAATGAAAGCAACCTTAAATCAAACTAAATAGATATATCCAATCGGATAGATCATTCATAAACTGAGGCTAACCAGGATAGAAACTGCAATGGACAATACTAACAAACAATGAAACCAGGGCAAAAGAATCATTAAACCCTAATGAAAGGACTTGGGCATGAAAATGAGCATGTGAAGAAACGTGAGTGCAGATGAGACTCGCGCACTATTTGCAGAAAAAAAAATTCTCACATGGAGCTAAAGAAAATTTATGAGACTTGAGATCTGGAATCCTTCCATTATCACAGACACCCACATTGAGATTAGGGATATTACCAGAAGCACTAACTTTAAAATTGGGATATTATCCAAGTCAAGGGCCACATCGCTCATCAAAAGAGGCAACACACTTAATTTATACAAATATCAATCTCCAGTAAGAGTAAAAATACATACTTAATCGATATCCAAAACCAGTAAACTAAAGCATGGAGATTACCTTAAATTTTCCTACCAACAATTAAAACAAGAACAAACCAGAAATTGACGGTGATGCCATTGTAGTGACCAAGATGCATATAGTGGCCTCACATCTCTTGAAACCTCAGATTTGCATCGGCCTCCAAGAGAATAACAATAATCCTTTGCATCCTTTCAATAATGAAAACTACAATTGTGTGGAGGATTCTGCAATGAAAGACATAAAAGGCAGTCAGCTTGAGATAAACCTCCAACAACAACCTTGATGCCAACACCCTAAATTTCCCCCACCCGCTCTTCAAATAACCACCTTTAAATTGGTTTGGAAATCCCTTTGAGGTTGTCGAAATGAAATGAGACGTCGAAAGGTGGAAAGACATGCCTTTTAATTTCCTAACCATTAACCCTCCACATGTTGTATTGCACTTTTGTTTGTTTCATTGAGGGTTCACTTTTCCCAAAATGAATGGCATCTTTTAAAATATGGACACGACCTTTTAAAATAATCCTTGGTCGAATGGTTCCATATCACAAAGCTTAATCGATTAAAATAAAAACTATCATCTATTCAATTCTTCTTCTAATAGGCCATGTGATGCAGTATCTATTTTCGATCATTCAACTCCGTAACAGATACTTGATGTATATTATGAATATGATTAATTTGCTATTGATCCTCTTCTAAGGAGAATTATAATAGTGTAGTCCCATTCTTATATTTTGGGCCATGTCGACTAGATTGTCCTACACATTTTCTTACCATTTACTCTCTCAAATCATTTCAATAAGAAGCCTAATTGCATGGCACCTTTAGTTGTTCGCTCGAAAAGGTATCTTTGAAGATTGGACATCCACGGTGAGAATGGAGGGGCACTACATCCTCCCCCCCTAAAACATGACTTACTCCTAGAAGTTATAACTAGGGTGGAAACATATCACATTAGTACTGCAAATTTCTATTACCAACATCAAAGTTGATTCATTACATCAAAATAATATACACTAGTTTTGCCTATGAAAATAATTCATTTCACAAGGATATATTATATAGTCCATTTCAAACATGACCTATGCTTTTAGTTTTCAATGTCACACTAATAACACAATCAAGACTTGCATTTCAAAAATGAGTCCATATTACATAAACCACTCAAAATCCTTACATATAAGCATTAACACCCATCAATTTCTTTGAAAACAAAGAAAATATTGCACCCTTTTAGTTCTAATTAGTGAAAGTTCTTATAACAAAAACATATAAAAGTATTCAATTTCAAATGCATTACCATTTCATTTTCTTTACCCTTAAATTACAATTCCTCTTCCACTACACTGTTAAGCAATCAATACATCAGAATGCTACACTTCCATAAAACACAATGTAATTATACACACCAAGCATACATTTTTCATTAAATATCCATCAAGGCATACAACTTTATTCATTTTATAACACTAAATCTCATAACATATTAAACAAAGATCTTGATTTTACACCTTTTTAGAAGCATGGGAACATAAGTATTATATTCATGATTTAAGATACATCCTTCACATACACATGAATGCACATCACTGGGAATCACATCACAAGGATACAAAGGGTCCATCTAGACACTGGGAAGCAACATAATAAACCATGATACATAATCCATGAGCCAGAGCCAATATCCATCTCACATAATCCATACCTCACACTTAGTGGCTTGATAGTGTTAGGACACACACATGGCGAGACCATCCAAACAAGACCACAATGACCTATCTCTTGTTGTTTAAGGTGGTTAGTCTTCAAAAGATAGTCATCACACATAAGTGTGTAGTGGGTCCTAGTTGTATATCAGCCTCACATACCCCCATCCTCAAGGTTCCTTGCATCTGCACCCTTGCATATACTCACCAAGTCCAACTCATGTGTCCTTAGAGAGGAATCACAATACAACACATGGCCGGCATAAAAAACAATAAGGATAAACTAGTTTAGCCACCAAAATCATAAATAAACATCAAATAAAGATTTAATTTCAGCAATAAAACAAGAAATACGTGCAATTCAGCACTAAATCAAATGTAACCACAAGGGCTATGTGCAAATAAAATCAAAAGGTGTGGCTAAATCATCCCAATCAAACATAAACCAAATGTCAACCTTCACAGTCAATAGAAAATCATCAATACCATAAAGAAAATACACAATCTTTGAAATTGCACTATACAACATTGCGTGACTAGATACTAGCCACCAAACGTGGAAGGAGTGAACAATGTCAGGCTATGGTAGTAGCCCTCACGTGGTGTGGAGTGAGCACGCCATCCACATGGTTCGGAGTGTACTCCTTGCCTACACCCTGCATCATGTCGTCATGCGGCATGGACTAGCCAAGTGGCCCATGCACTCCTTGGCTGCCTACATGGGATGTGCACCTCGGTGACATCTCGCATTGCCTTTCAATGCAGCATGGTCATATGCTAGCTAGAGAAGGCACGTACTGGTCATATGCCACATGGCAGTGTGTCTATGGCTCCACTAAAGTAGGCACGTGTAGAACACACCCCGCATAGCGATACCTTGTGGAGAAGGCACATGCAGGTACTCATCATAGCTAGAGGTATACATGGATAGGATATAACCATATGCTAACTGACCCAAACACTATTGAAAGCAAACATGAGTATCCCTCTACAAGTGTACGAGGCCCTATTACGCTCATCACACAAGTAGGCTATCATAACACAAACTCATAGTGCACCTTCACATGTCTATGCACGTGGCATCATGTCCTTGAGTCCATCTCGCTACCATCAACAACACAAATCATTGCCAGCACTGTGTCAGAACGTCAGTGGGGTGTGGCATCGTATCCATTGCATCATGTCGGAACATGTGCAGATATAGTACATATAATTCATATATGAGTGTAGCAAAATGGGGATACTCGAGGTTCACCTCTCACATGGATGAGGTTCACTCACTAATGCCAGCTCAATGCCCCTACAAGCGGCTAGTAATGCCAACTCAATGTCCCTATGGATCCATATGGATGGCCAGGCATTTACTAACAACCCAGTGCTGCTATAATCAAAACTATGGGGACTAGGCTAGCACATATGGATCAAGTACCTTGATCCATCATAAGGGGAAGTAGTGAGTACTTTCCTTGGGATTGGTTGAGCTAAGACCACTTTGCGCTGTAATATGTGTACATTGCACACCCCACCCAAGGAACTTTGTGGCTACTACTACCCCTTCATGGACTGAGGTTAATCGATATCCAAAACCAATAAACTAAATACAATTGGATAGATCATTCATAAAGTGAGGCTAACCAAGATAGAAACTGTAACGAAGGACAATACTAACAAACAATAAAACTGGTGCAAAAGAATCATTAAACCCTAATGAAATTTCAACCACACATGGGTTGGCCCTCAATCAGGTAACAAACATACGCACACACACATAATGGTATGGTTAATCCCACACCTAAAATACCATATTCCCCATGGATGGGTACCCAGTATCACCATCCCATGGGCACACAAAGCAATTACGGGGTATTCACAACACCCAACCAATGCACAGTTACTGGTTTCTTACATTTATAGAGGGATTACATTTACATACTCAATTCCATTACTTTTAAAAAGATCATATACCATAAGTATACATTTATTTCCATAACCAATATGATTCCCCTTTTCCAAAATCATATCATTACCTATTAGGTACAACCCAAAGGAGAGGACTAAATCACCCTCCTTGTAAATATTGCTAAAACTACATTCATTTTAAACACCAAATTCAAATATTCCTGACATCCATTTCCACTTATAAACATCAAGACATAATCATCATAGATTCACTTGCAATGCTATCAACATAATACAATAGTGCATGAAAATGTATAGCATCATCACTACCATCTTTACATTAGTGCATAAACATAAGTAACTATAGAATGTCAAATACTCTACATTTTGTATTAGTCGTAGTGAGTCCACAGATTTCTTCTTGTATCTATGCATGTTTCAAAGTGTTCGCTGTGTGGGTTTCTAAGTTTTGTGTGGAAGCCACCAAGTGTTGAGCCTCAGTTAAAGGCACGGTATTTGTTTCAAGTATTAACTTCTATGCGGAGTGCGCCACGTAGTAAATTGTTCCATATGTTATGATTTTTGCTTTGCAATGGAGGTCGCCACATGTCATAAGTGGAGGCATCCCCTTAAGTTTCAAGTTTTATGTGAAGCGCGCCATGTGTCCCTTTTAAGTAATGTAGAGGCTGCCGTGTGTTTTCTTTCACATCATGTTATTGCTGGTAATAAAGGATGGTGGGCCACAATGGTTATAATTTTTAAAAGTGTGGAGAACACCATGTGGTGGATGAGGAAGTAAAGTTGTTTTGTTTATGCCCCTTCTCCTGTGAGGAACTTAAAGTTTCTAAGTGACGCCAAACCCGGCAAGTGTCATCTTCTGCGGGAGTTTCAAAAGTTCCTAATGTTTTAAGCAGTGATGCGGGTGCCACCACCTATTAGTTATTGTGTGCACGGAAGATGCCACCTGTCCCAATTTTCTCCCTCTGAAAGCTAGCAAGCGCTAAGGCTATGGGTCCCATTTTTAATATGTAATTTCTAAAAGTGATGCAGGTTGTGACAGTTGTCACCGGTGGAATTCACCCAAGCATAAAGACATAGTTTTGAAAGTTTTGTGGATGAAGACACGTAGATGTTTTTGAAGGCTACGGAGCGCAACAAGTGTCCTTTTCCTATTCATTCCTGAGAGACAAAGGAGTTTCTAATCTTGCTATGGACACTACCATCTGTCACGATATGTTTTAGTTTTCAAGTGCATGAGTCTCGCCATGTGTCTGCCCCTTAATGAAGGAGTTGTGCCACATATATTTTGTTCTAGCTAATGAGCTTGTAGGAAAGGAGAGATTGTTGTAGATTTGAAGGATCGTAACTACCTGAGACTTCTTGTTAGCTTCAGTTCTATTGGGCCATTAGGATTCAGTTGTTACAGATAATCTAGGGTTAGATCTTGATTATAAATATAATATTTGTAATTGGGGGAGGAGATAGATTGATATACAGACATTTTTCATAGAGATACACAGAGATAGATTTTTTAGAAGTTTGTCAGAGAATCTAATAGAGAAGTTGGAGACTTTGTTGTGGCCAGTTGATATCATTTTGCCTTTATTTTATTGTTCTTGATTAGAAAGTTAATGTAACTGTGCATGTATTTGTGCCTTCTATATTGTTGGAAAATTAATGAGAAGAACTCAGTTCTGTGCCTTGGTTGATATTATCTGTGTCATTGCAAAGGGTCTAATTATGAGCCTTTGATTATATTCATTGCATCTGTTTATGTTAATCATGCAGTGTCTACTCTTTAATACAACTGAATCTTGAGAATAGTTTCACTGTGTTTAATTTGAAGGAAATACTTTTATTCAGGCGCATCGCCATAGTTAGATTTTCTTAAATTGTATCTGTAATCCTGTTAGTTTCTACCCTTTTCCTCAAACCCTTTTAAAATAGAGAAGAGCTAGCTTCTTTAAAATCTGGAGGTTGTTTCAAATAGCAAGTTCCACATTCTTGAGACTTCCCATGTTGGTGTTGGAACCTGCACAATTTTATACATCAACAGTTTTTGGCACACTCGGTGGGACCTTTCTTGAAGTTTCTATCAAGATCGTATGAGCCAGAGAGCCACAAGGAGCCAGAGCTATGGACCTACAACAAGAGCTCAGTCTACTGCTAATCCAGGCATTCTTTTGCCACCACTAGTAGCTACTCCAAGGAGAAGTGTGAATCAATTTGCAGAAGCACAAAGAGCAATTATGGGAGCACCTGTAGCCCCAAGGAACTATGCAAATTGGGACACTGGTAGTCCTCTAATTCTCCCAGTACCACTACCAACTTGGGATACTATTCCAGCTAATACTTTGAAGGCTCTGCCTAAGTTCAGTGGGGAAGATTTCAAGACACCTGAAGAGCATCTGCAAGATGTATCTGATGTGTGTGCAGTACATGTTATCACTCAATAGAATGTGGCCATAAGATTGTTAGTAGCCTCTTTCAAAGGGAAGGCTCTGGATTGGTATAGATCCCTCACTCCAAACATAATATCTACATGGGATCATCTTGGGGATGCTTTCTTTACAAGATTTAAGGAAAAAGGTGATAAATCCTCCTTGCTACAATAATTGATCACTATCAAAAGGGCACCACAAGAAGCTATGACTGATTTCAACTCAATATTTCAAAAGACTTGGGAGAGAATTCCTACTATAACAAGACCATTACTAGGTATGGCTATTGTGTTTTACCTTAAGGCTTTAAACTTAGATATATTAGTGATGATTTAATCTCTTGGAGGTCAGACACTACCAGAAGTATATGAGTTGGCAGTCAAGGCTGACAATAACTTGATAGATGCTAGAAAATTGCCCCCAAGGCCTCCTATGCCCATATTTCCAGAAATTACCTTGCCTTTGCCACAAGAAGCTCCTAATCTTACAGCTCCACCTGTGTCTATGTATTCATTTCCTCAACAACTTGCTAAGGTAACTACCCCTATTCAACCATCTGAAATGGATGATGTTAAGAATATTTTAAGGACCTTCTCAAATGAGATAATTAATATAAAGAGACAAAAAAATCCCTATCCAAAGCCCCCTTATCAAGGTTACCAAGGAAATAGACCTCCCTTTTAGCCAAATCAATATCAAGGCCCTCAAAGGCAAGCTAATCCTCAGCCTTCAAACCAGTTAGTTACAGTCCCTACACCTTTACAAACTATTCCTCCTAATCCCAACAGGGAAATCATTCCAGGGAAAAATAATTTCACAAATGGCACAAATGCTTGGTGCTTTCCCTGCAACAATGCCCATATGCCCAGAGATTGTCCCAGAGGAAATTTACAGCAAAAGATAGTAGAACAGAGAGGGTTAGAAGGACAATTTTCAACTTCTAACACTCCACCATATTAGTCTCTTGGTGTTCGAAAGGTAGTCATGGTGGCCCAGATGCAAGGGATGTCCATACAACAGGAAGAGGAAATAGCTCCTGAGCATGCTCTATTTTCATGGATTGAAGAGGAAGATTCAGTGTTTCTGAATAAGGCATCTACTTCAAAGAAACTATTGGTGCAGTCAGACTATTATACTAGATCAAAGAGGAGAATGATGGAGCAGCCTAAAGTCACTAATAATGAGATCATGGGAGCTCCTCCATTTCAAAATCATCAGGAACACAGTCTCTAGACAAGAAATGCCTCAGCCTATGCAGAATCAAGTAACCTCATGATAGCTTCTAGAAAACACAAGGTACCCTTATTATTCAAAGGCCCAAGCATTCGAACCTGTGAATGTGGTGGACCAGCTGAGAAGAACTCCAACACATGTATCAATTTGGGATATGTTAGCTATTCCTAAGTAGAAGACACTATTGCAGGAAGCTCTGTAGGGTCAAGAAGCCCCTAAACACACTAGTACTAAGGGAGCATCTATTGATAAGGAGAAGCTTCAACTCAAAGATATTATACCTCTATAGACAACAACTATATTGAACAATGCATCTGAGGTAGGTAAATCTAAACCAGATCCCTTTTATTTGACTTTAATAGTTGGGAAAAAACTACTGCATAATGCAATGATACATTCTGGGGCTAGTACCACAGTAATGCCAAAGCAGATTGTAGATGCTTTAAAGATAAAATATGAGCCACTTACAAGATGGGTCATACAATTGGATGGGAAATTTGTTCAAACAATAGGAAAAATCAAACAACTTCCACTACAATTGTATACTTGCCCCAATATAATTGTCAACCAGGATGTGGTAGTCATAGATATTCGCCATGTATTTGGTTTATGCTTATCCAGAGATTTCACAGCCAAAATAGGAGGTTACATGTCACTAGATTGGTCACACCTCATCCTGAGAACCAAATATGGGACAAAGATGAAAATACTATCTGAGCCATTATCAAAAGACCATATCACAAATGAGCCAACCCCAAAATTAGAAGCATCCCATGCTATGTTGAATAAAGAGGAGAGAATCTTTGTTGAAGAGTTAGGTGACTAGACTGAACATGACCAACAGGAAGAAGAGAATAATTAGTTATTGACTATGATGCAGAGTGATCCCTATGGAAATTATGACTCTATAGGTCTAGGCACTTATGTCATATTTGAAGAAGACCAAGAGATCCCTAACATTTTAAGGAAAGAAGCATCATAGAGTCAAGAATCTAAAAAAGACTCAGAAATCTGGACCCTAAATTTTGATGGGACTAGGAGTAAAAATGGTGCTGGAGCAGGAATTTGCCTTACTACCCCTAATGGTGAAAAAAATTTAAGAGCCATCTGCTTTTAGTTTGCCTGTACCAATAATGATGTTGAGTATGAATCTTTAGTCCATGGACTCATGTTGGCAAAAGAAAAAGGAATAAAGAATCTAATAGTAAGAGGAGATTCAAAACTAGTAGTAAAATAAATCAGAGAGAAATAAACAACCAAAAATGTAAGAATGAGATCCTATAGGCACAAAATTTGGGACCTGATAGATGGTTTTGAGGCTTTCAATATTGAGGAAGTTCCTAGAGCCCAAAATTATGAGGCAGATAGAATGGCACATATTGGTTCACAGTTTGACCCAACAAATGATCTATTAGTTAACAATGAGTCAGTCAAAGTTATAGTCAGACCAACTATTCTAGATAATGACCGAAATTGGCAAGTTTTTGATAATGATTTCCATGTACTCTCATTCTTACAACAATCAAGAGAATTTGCTGATCAATTACATCCCAAAATTGAGGAAGCATATGGTGACCAAATTATCCAGCTGAAGTCAAATAAACTCCCTAAAGGACTGATTTCTTTAGAAAAATTGTTTGACCCAAAGGATGTAAGCCTAGAAAAGAGGAGGTTTTAGGAAAATAAAGAAGATTATTCTGAAATCCAAGTCAGTGAAGGAAGAAGATTAAAAATTGAAAATTCTACAACCCAACAAGAAAGGGAAAGGTTGATTGATTTGTGTGACAAATATGATAGGGTGATTACTTAGACCTATGAAGACATCCATGGCTATAATAGAGATATCATCCAATACACCATAGAGCTTACTGAAGGATCTAAACTAGTCAGATAGAAGCAAAGGCCAGTGAATCCTAGAATTGAACCTTTAATGGTAGATGAGCTACAAAAGCTCCTAGAATCAAAGGTTATTTTTCCAATTAATCACTCAACTTGGGTGTCAAACCTAGTGCTAGTAAGAAAGAAGAATGGTGACATAAGACTCTATGTAGATTTCAGGGATTTGAATAGACCATCTTTGAAAGATCATTATCCCCTACCCTCTATGGAACAAATCCTATAGATTGTGGCTAGATCAGAAAGGTTTTTCTTGCTGGATGGTTTCTCTAGATACAATCAGATTTGGTTAGCAGATGAAGACCAGCATAAGGCTGCATACACTACAAAGTGGGGAACCTTTGCATATTCCAAGATGCCTTTTGGTCTTTCAAATGCTGGAGCTACCTTTTAGTGAGCAATGGATGTAGCATTTGGGGAACTTATAAATAAAATCATTTTGATCTATCTAGATGGCCTCACTATTTTTTCCAAAAATACTATAGATCATTTTGACCATTTAGAAGCTATGTTTAAGAAATGTCAAGAGTTTGGAATATATCTGAATCCCAAGAAATGTATCTTTGTAATACCTCAGGGTAAACTTTTAAGGCATGTAGTGTCAAAGGAAGGGGTCTCTATTGATCTAGAAAGAGTCACTGCTATAATGAACCTATCTCTGCCAGTTAATAAGAAAGCAGTTCAATCCTTTCTAGGGAAAATCAACTTTGTTAGCTGATTCATATCTGATTTTACAGGTCTAATTAGACCAATGACACTGTTGCTTAAAAAGGATCTAGTTTTCAAATGGACTACAAAAGGAAGACAAGCTTTTGAGGAAGTCAAGAAAGCTATTTCAATAGCCCCAGTACTTAGAAACCTAGACTTTTCTAAATCTTTCATAATGTATGTTTATTGGGGAGAATTCAGTGTTGCTGTTGTTTTAACTCAGAAGGATGATCAGTAAGAAGGAGAACACCCAATAGCCTTTTCCTCCAGGACTCTCAGGGAATATGAGGCTAGATACAATTTTGTGGAGAAGCAAGCATATGCCATGGTAAAAGCCCTTAAAAAATTTAGACATTTGGTAACAGGAAATAAGATTCTGATATTAGTGGATCATCCTAGTGTAAGAGAATATATTATGGGGGGTGAAATCATAGAGAAAAGAGCCAATTAGATCACAAAAATTCTAGAATATGATGTAGAAGTAAGACCCACCAAGTTAGTCAGAGGCAAAGGGTTGTGCTAATATATGACTCAAGATATGGAAAGAATAGTGACACAAGAAATAGAAAGTGAAAATGTATTGAAAATCCAAGAGGTTGATCTAGACTCTTGGGTAAAAAATAGAATACAATTTATGAAGCATGCGATTTTCCTAAATTAGCTCTCCCATGATAAGAGAAGATACTATATGCAACAAGGGGCCCATTTTGTACTAATTGAGCATATTTTATTTAGAAGAAATGTTGATGGTATACTTTTAAGATGTATAGAAAAGGATGAAGCTCAAATAATACTACATGAATTACACCATGGAGCCTCAGGTGGACACTTTTTAGCAAGGACCACTGCAATCAAAGTGACTCAAGCAGGATATTTCTGGCCCACTCTATTTATAGATTGCTATCACCTGGTTAAAGAATGCAACACTTGTTAGTTTTATACAGGCAAAAGGAGAAATGCAGCAATGCCTCTAAGCCCCATAATTGTGGATGAACCTTCTGCTCAATGGGGTCTAGATTTTAATGGTATGATCAATCCAGTGTCAAGTATGCAACACAAATGGATCCTCACAACAACAGATTACTTTACTAGATGGAGTGAAGCAGTACCACTCAAAGAAGCAACATAAAAGACTATACTAGAGTTCGTAGAAGGCATAACTGTTTGTTTTGGTCCTCTTCGTTCCATTATATTAGATAATGCTAAAGCATTTTTGGGAACCAAACTATCTGAGTTTGTATTCAGAAATGGGATTTATTTGAAGACTTCTTCAAATTATTACCCTCAGGGTAATGATCTGGCAGAGTCCACTAACAAGAACCTGATCAAACTCATTAAGAGGATAGGGACCAATTATCACAGAGTGGCATAAGCTACTTAATACAACACTATGGGCTGATAGAATCACACCAAAGCAAGTAACTAAAATGTCTCCCTATGAATTAGTTTATGGTAAACCAATAGTAATGCCACCGAGCTTAGAGATCCCTGCTTTACCATTGTTGAAACAGATAGAGATTGAAGAAAATGGCCCCATGCAAGTCAGACTAGCTGAGCTGTTAGAAGTGCAAGAGAAAAGAGAAAAGGCACATGAGTCACTGATGAAACATCAGAAAATGGTTAAAGATTGTTTTGATAAGAAGACTTCAAATCCCATTTTTGAGGTTGGCTCATTGGTGTTGAAATGGAATGAGAGAGCTGCTAAGCCATGTCGACACAACAAATTTGAATCATTGTGGACTGGTCCTTACAAAATTCATTCTTGCAAGAAACAAAATTCATTTGAACTAGAGACCATGGATGGGGAACCTAAAGGGATTCTTGTAAATGGGATCTATCTAAAACATTTCAATTAAGCAAGGGCTCTTATGTATCATAGTTAGTTTCTTTCCTTTTCTTTCTTTCCTATTTTTCTTACTTTCCATTCCCGCTTTCCCTTTCAATAAGTGTTCGGTGAACATGTGTCAGTTGCACAAAGCCCCTTCTCTTTTTGGTCTCACATTTATTAAGGTTGTTCGCTAATCTCCAAATCCCCCAGAAGTACACACTTTTCAGAAGAGATAGGCCACTTCCATAACATATCTGACACTCCGTCCCATGCGGATTTCAAATAGATACACTAATTATTTCTTGGCGTTAATGCCATTTATAAGATATGATGTGTCATTGACTACCTTTGTAAAGCCCCAAATGAATTAGTATTAAATCCTAACTATAGCTCTTAGTTGTTTCTATCTCTCTACTTTGAATCACTGTTGCCTCCAATTTTTGACCCTAGCAAGCTCCTTTCAGCCAAGTGTCACTCTTATTATACAGTTTCATTCTTTCTTGTGTCAAGGTTTCCCACATTCTCCCCATAGATACAGATATGTCTGAAGCACAGTCTCCGCAGGAGGGGCTTGGAATTTATGAGTCAATCAACAAGCTTTTGAGTAGAAATCATACGCTTCAGTGCCCACACAACCAAAGAGAGCCTATCCAAGAACAAGGGTCCCTGAGGTAGGGTATTCTATTGACCCAGCAAAGGTGAAGGATTATGCAGATGACATTTTCAACATGACCCTTCAAAAGACTACCAAGACTCTTCATGAGGGGGCACATCAGAGATGTATTCAAAAAGAAAAAAATGGGTAGTCTGAAACTTTTGGTATGAGAATATGAACCTCACAGTTGGCATAGTTCCTAGTTCTGAGTGTACACCTGTGTCCTAAGCTAATTGAATTATGTGCAAAGCTATTTCATGCACCATCGAATACCATACAACAGGGCCCTTTCATGGTGCATATTACGGCCAAGGCCATAAGGGACATGATGGCCCTGCAACATGATAGAACATCCACATTTCCAACTGTTACTAAAATGCAAAACACATGGGAAAATGTAATCAACAAAGTTAGGTTCCTCAATTTAGAGATGCAGTTGGGAGATGATAATACCCAAATGCCCACACTGCCCACTGGGAGGGCACAATTCAGTCAAAGTGTTCAAGAGACACTGTCAATGATAGCCTTCATTTTTGGGATGAAAGAGGAAAACACAATCCATGACTGGCAAATAGCTATCATTTTCAGATTAAAGACTGTAGAAAAATCACAAGAGTACCGGCTAGATTTCTTGGAGCAAATTACTCACTCCATGGTTGATTAGCTTGTAAATTTCAAGTCTAAATGAGTTTTCAGGTATTCTACTTTTCTATTCCATCTAATGTTGTATCAGAACCATAGTCTTTTTGCACCATTAATGCATTTAAACATGTATGACCTAGATTTTGACCAAAACAAAACTATCCCTGTGTCTGCATGGACACGTGTTATCTGAGGCATCCAACCGTTATGAATTTTGGGAACTTTTTGTGGCCCCTACTTTTTGCCAACTAAGCCCTGAACTTGTAGAGCATAGATTGACACAAGATATAAGGGGATTTATGACCAACTTCCCAATTCCCCATGACTATTTCTTTGGGGCACACAATACCATCATTAGAGTCCATGGTTTTAATGAGGAGCCCATGCTATTACCTAAAATATTGACCCCTAGGGTCGTGTTCTTAGAAGTAACCGAACGGGTGTATGTGGTTGATAATGAATTTGGCCACAAGAAAAAGAAAAAGAAGATGTATGACATCCCATGGGTCAGGAAAAATATGGCACTAGAGCTTTGAATACAGAACACCTTTTGCTAAGAAAGCTAGTTGCCCTTGGTTTCTTCATCATTGAAGATAAATGGAAGTATGACCCGGACAGTTTTCTGGACTCCTATATTAGGAACAACAAGGTCTGTGCTAAAATGGTACATGAGGGTTGGCCATTCTGGGAAGATAGGAGAAATCCAAAAGAGGACAACCCAGACCTATATGTTGAACTAGATGATTTGCCTTATGAAGGGCCTAGGCCATGGGAAAATTTTTATGTTAAAGAAAAAGTTTATGATCCTAAGATAAGAATGTCTACTAGTCTGAATAAATCATTGGAGGCCCAAGATTGGAAACCAGAAAAGATTGAAGCCTATTGGAAGTATAGTCAAGAAATTTTAGAATTAACACATTCTTTTGGGAATATTGACACTAATAAAAAATGGGAGTCAATATGGGATGAGTGGCATCCCTCTCCAGTCTTTAGCCCTGACACAAGTAAAATCTAGAGGAAGGAAGAGGAGTTAGAAGAGGAAGCAGAGTCACCTCACACTATGCAAGAGATAAGACAGCCCTCATCTGCTACTCTTGCATCCCCATGGCCCCAATCCCTCAGGACCTTAGAGAAACTAAAGGGTGTAGTGTCATCATCAACCTTAAGAACTCAAACAACTTCGACATCTGGGAGTTCCAGGGTTGTTCATTTGCAACCACTAGTGGTGGTAAATGTGGAGGAGAAAGAAATAGACAAAGAAACAAAGGAAACAGGTGGAAGGCCAAGGAAACATAGGAAATTGAACCTGCAAGTAGAAGAGGAGGAAGAAGTAGAACCCTTGCTACAGCAACTGCTAGTCACATCTTCTATTACTCAAGTAAGTTTTTCTTCTTGTTTTTCTCATGTGTCTCTTTCTTCTACTATAGGAGTGGCAAGCCCAATTAGCTAGACAATTGTAAACCCTGCCACTTCTGTTGTACCTACATAAACCTTTTCAACCCTTGCCCCAATTGCCAGTTCATAGGCCATGTCTTCACATGCCATTTCATTACCACTCTTTTCTCCATCTATACCAAAAAGAGCCCCTCCTCATGTTTCTCCTAGCCAACAATTATTGGCTATTCCCTATGGCCTGCCTCAAGGTCATCCCTTTGCTAGAGGATACATTGCTTCACCTCATACATTCCAAGCCCAAGCAGACACAACAAAAAGGGATAGAGAGGCAAGGATGGATAAGAAGAGAAAGAAGGAAAACAAGAGTCATGCCATGCCACACATGAGGTCACTTTTTGACCCCATTCAACAACAATTGATAGTCACACATTTGTCTCCAAATGTGGTGAAACCCAATGAACAGATGCAGCCCCAAGACTATTCAATGAATGTTGTAGCTATGGATATGTCTCTTTTTAGGCCACAAGATAGGGTCGAGCTACTAAATGAGACTACATCTACTATTGTAACAGATTATCTAAAAGTATCTAAGAGGTTGTAGAAAGTAGAGACTGATTTAGCTCAAGAGAAAATGAATAGCAGCAACCTTGCTCAAGAAGTTCAATCCAAGAAGAATGAGATTGAGAGTCTAAACAAATAGTTGCAAAATATTATTTCTTGTCAGATACATCAGGCTACATAGGCCCAAAATGCTTCTCTTAAGTCTGAGCTAGCACAGGAAAAGGCTGCAGTGACTATTTTGAGACAAGAGAAAGCCACTTTGGAGAAGAAGTATCAAGAGAAGTTACAACAGGCCACACAATTTCAATAGAAGTTGTTGAGTGAGCAGAATTCTAATGGTGCAATTTAGGCACAACTCTTAGAAAAGCAACAAAGAACAAAACAACTAATAATTGAGATAGCTAATAGGCCACAAAATGCTAGAGTTTTGAATTTGGTAAAAGAGCTTTATGTTTTAGTATGGGAAAGAATCTCTGAGGAGATTATTTAGCTAAGACCATCTTTAACATTTTTGTTAAATGCTCAGTAGCTATGTGAGAAGGTTGAAACCTTAGTATAGGCCACTTTGTCTACTGTTTCATTGAGGGTTTCTGACTCAGGTTTTATTGAAGCAATTATATGATACAATAGATGAGACTCTATCAGTAGTAGGTATTAATGACAGAATGGTAATTGCTAAAAAGGTCAATGAGGTTCTGAGTTGTAACTCTGCAGCTACAAATTGCCAAGAACTCCTAAATATAATAAAAGAAGGAGTGAAGGACATGAAGAAACATATAGGGGATCTGGTGCAACTGGGGCTTCCTTCACCCTTTCCAGATAATAACACAGTGCTGATGATTGATGATATCAAGGCCCTGCTCTTGACTAGGAAAAATGATCAGACAGTTTTCTAGGGTTTGAGTGATTCTTCATCAGTCAAGTGGAAGCTATGTTGATACCTATGGTTCAGTTGGAGTTTCAATTAAAGGCAGTGGTCTAGATTTTGTAAAAATTTTCCCATAAAGATATAATTAATCTTGATTTTTCCTTTCAATATTTATATCGTAGATAGGGACACTCCGATTTAGAATGGTCTATTTATCAGATGGCATTGCATAATCTATGACTCTGTGTTATGTTTCAATATATATATTTTTTCCAAGTTTTGAGTTATTTCTGAGCAGGCTCAGAAGTCCTCTTGGTTGCCAAGAATTGTAGTGTCAAATACTCTACATTTTGTATCAGTTGCAGTGAGTCCACGGGTTTCTTTTTGCTTCTGTGCATGTTTCAAAGTGTTCGTTGTGTAGGTTTCTAAGTTTTGTGTGGAAGCTGCCAAGTGTTGAGCCTCAATTAAAGCCACAGTATTTGTTTCAAGTATTAACTTTTGTGCGTAGCGCGCCACGTAGTAAATTGTTTCATATGTTATAAGTTTTACTTTGTTGTGGAGGTCGCCACGTGTCATAAGCAGAAGCATCCCCTTAAGTTTCAAGTTTTATGCAGAGTGTGCCATGTGTCCCTTTTAAGTAATGCGGAGGCTACCGCGTGTTTTCTTCTGCATCATGTTATTGTTGGTAATAAAGGATGGTGTGCCATAGTGATTATAAGTTTCAAAAGTGCAGAGAACGCCACGTGGTGGATGTAGAAGTAAAGTTGTTTTGTTTATGCCCCTTCTCTGGCAAGGAACTTAAAGTTTCTAAGTGACACGAAACTTGCCAAGTGTCAGCTTCCATAGGATTTTCAAAAGTTTCTAATGTTTTAAGCAGTGATGCGGGTGTCGCCAACTGTTAGTTATTGTACGCGCTGAAGATGCCACCTGTCCCAGTTTTCTCCCTTTGAAAGGTAGTGAGCACTAAGGCTGTAGGTCCCATTATTAATATGTAAGTTTCTAAAAGTGATGCGAGTTGCAACAGTTGTCACTGGCGGAATTCAACCGAGCATAAAGAAACAGTTTTGAAAGTTTTACGGAAGAAGACACGTAGATTTTTTTGAAGGCTGCAGATTGTGACAAGTGTCCTTTTCCTGTTCATTCCTAAGAGACAAAGGAGTTTCTTGTCTTGTTGTGGACACTGCCATCTATCATGATATGTTTCAGTTTTCAAGTGCACAGGTCTCACCATGTGTCTGCCCCTTAATGAAGTATTTGTGCCACATATATTTTGTTCCAGCCAATGAGCTTGCAGGAAAGGAGAGACTGTTGTAGATTTGAAGGATCGTAACCACCTGAGACTTCTAGTTAGCTTTAGTTCTATTGGGTCATTGGGATTCAGTTGTTATAGACAATCTAGTGTTAGATCTTTGATTATAAATATAATATTTGTAATCGAGGGAGGAGATATATTGATATACAGACATTTTTCATAGAGATACATAGAGATAGATTTTTTAAAAGTTTGTCATAGAATCTAACAGAGAAGTTGGAGACCTTGTTGTGGCTAGTTGATATCATTTTTCCTTTATTTTGTTGTTCTTGATTAGAAAGTTAATGTACCTATGCATGTATCTGTGCCTTCTATATTGCTGGAAAATTAATGAGAAGAACTCAGTTCTGTGCCTTGGTTGATATTATCTATGTCATTGCAAAGTGTCTAATTATGAGCCTTTGATTATATTCATTGCATCTGTTTATGTTAATCATGCAGTATCTGCTCTTTAATACAACTAAATCTTAAGAATAGTTTCACTGTGCTTAATTTGAAGGAGATACTTTTATTCAGGTGCATCGCCATAGTTAGATTTTCTTAAATTGTATTTGCAATCCTGTTAGTTTCTACCCTTTTCCTCAAACCCTTTTAAAATAGAGAAGAGTCAGCTTCTTTAAAATCTAGAGGTTGTTTCAAGTAGCAAGTTCCACACTCTTGAGACTTCCCATGTTGGTGTTAGAACCTACACAATTTTATACATCAACAGTAACATCTTCATAGTCATCATTACATTCATTTATATATTCACATAATGATATACATCTCATTTTACACCCATTACCCTCTCATCTCATAATAAAACATAATATGACATCATATTACAAATCACAATAATTCCATTCATTCACAAGAAAATGAGAACTAGCAACACAATTAGACGGGTTTGGTTGAGGACCCCAAGTCATTACTCAACATTCGCATCCATACATATAAGCATAAGTAACCTTGGCTATGTTAATGGCATTTAGTTGCTCACTCAAAGCAAGATATGCAACATTCTTATTAATTTAGCATTCACTATTTTCAATTTGCATTTAAAACACAAGTGTTCACCTACATGGTCTAATTAAAATCACAATGTAATAGAGGAGATCAAATCTCATCAACAAGATATATGCAATAATTACCATCCTCATTCAAACTCATTAAAAAAGGAGGCACTAATTAACATATAATCACCTTCAACACATAACTATAACAAGTATAAGGTCTTCTTCACCCCTATCTCACTAACTTTTTTTTTTTACTTATTGGAATCTTAACATACTAATTAAATCCATATGCCATTATTCTAACATCTTGTCAACTATTGACAACTACGAAGAGGAGAGAAGATAGATTTCATCTCTAGTCAAGACATTACATGCCATCCAATATTCATCATACAAACATGCAAATTCTACTAAGGGGAAGTTTAAGGTTCCATTAATGTACCAATTACTTCAATTTGTAACTAAAGAATGATAAATGCATTAATCTAGCACATCAAGAGGTTACAAACAAAATTTGGTTGCATCACAACAATTTCAGCAACCATACATCACTTACAAGAAAGCATGCAACATTCATTCTAATATATCCACATCTGCAACATTTACACATTTTCATCCTTTACATGTATAATACAAGAAGGAATTTAGGGTCATCTCATTTACTAGAAACATAATTGAAGACACAAGAAGATCATGTCCAAGTAAGGGTAATTAGGCAACCCAAGTTACCTTTAACCTACAACCACACAAGGAAGAACATTCCTATCCCTGTCTTATAACATAGGAGAGTGATCACTTTTAACCATGGGAGACTCTCAACCAAGGTCAACACTCTAGTCCCATTCAATAAGGTAAGGCCAAGGAGGCCATTTCCTCCATGATTTCTAAGCATGGTGTTGTAACTTAACCCACTAATGCTATGCTAAGGCACAAAAGCAATCAAGACTATAATACAATATAACAATCTCATGCCACACACGCCAAACATAGTGAAACACAGAAGGCTCAAGTACACCATAGCTACCAGTGTGTGAACATGGGCTCTGATACTAGGTGTAACTCCCCTGCCAAGGAACCCTAGAGGACAACACTAAACTATGAACAATTAGTGGAACAATTTTTTTTTTTCAAAAAGAAAATAACAATAGAATGCATAACACAACATAATAATCTAAACCTAGGTCCTCTAAGGTTCCTCAACTACACTACTCACAAATCAAGATTACAAGAACAAAAGTTACCTAATCGATCTAACATATGAATGATGCATTACTTATGGTACTCTTTACAAGAAGAGATCATCAATAATTGTTGCATCTTACAATCAATAATTCTTCATATATCAACTACAAGAAGAGGTCATAATATGTATGAATTCTATGAAAAGAGAGAATAAGTCTTAATCCAATCTATACAAATTTATTCAAGAATATAAAACTTAGGTCACATATTCTCCATTTTGCAAATCAAGTTTAATAATCTTACAAGTTAACCTAACCAATAATCATATTACTTTCTCATGCAATACATAAATCTACAACACTTATTTGTACTATTTTTCACCTAATCCTTATTCATGAACATATACTAGTGAGAAGGAACATATGAATCTATACTAATTTTTTATGAAGACCATATGACAACCTATTCCTAAAATGACCAATCATTCATTAAAGGTCTAACCATATTATTTAACTTATACCACTATTAACTACATGCATAGTTAGATAGGGACATATCATGAGTAAGGTTTTCCACAATTCCCATTAGTTACATGTCTTAATCCTCTATATATATATATATATATATATATATATATATATATATATATATATATATATATATATATATATATATATATATAGACCTTCCAATAGAAATCTACAAATTACTTATGTATCAATTTCAAGAGTGAATAAATATAAAGCTAAAATAAATAAGAAGAAATTTTAACTAAACAAGGCTTCTCAATTCATTACATAAGGAAATATATATATATATATATATAGACCTTCCAATAGAAATCTACAAATTACTTATGTATCAATTTCAAGAGTGAATAAATATAAAGCTAAAATAAATAAGAAGAAATTTTAACTAAACAAGGCTTCTCAATTCATTACATAAGGAAAGTAGCTATAATACTACTCAAAACGTCTAGAATGTTATTTCTATGGCATCAACACCTTATCACACTTAGATACCATTAGGCTACAGGGATGCCATAATCCCAATTAGGCAAACTATTTCTATAATTATTAAATCTAGAATTTATCAATGACCAAGTCAAAGGTCATGCATACCACAATTGGCCATTCCATAACTCGATCCACCTAAAAGACTTAAGAGAATAACAAAGTTTGACTTGTGATCACACAAATATTTGGGATGTCAAAATATTATTTTACATACAAAAATATACACAACATTATAGAGGTGCTAAAATAGGGAAATTGTGTTTCACAAAGCTTCCAACTATTAATATTACCAAGGAATAAATAGAGTAAATGTTTCTAAAGATACAAATAAATAGTTAAAATTTTTTGATTCATCCTTCACATCACTTTCTCAACAACTCAAATAGAGATACACAAAGTTCAGTACAAGTTTTCAATGAATAAAAGCAAGACATGCTTGATATAAAAAATGGGAAACAATTAAGTCAAGAGCCTATTCTAATAGTGGCTAGATACAAGAAGCAAGATTACCATGTTAAGCATAGAACCTTTTCAAAATTTAAGCCATTCACATGACCTAAGGTCTGCTTGTCGATAATTCACATGTCCATATCAATAAATTGAATTAATTGATATTCATGTAGATGTCATGAAGGTGTTGTTATAAGCAATTACCAAGTTGAGACATGAAGTTGGATTGAATATCAATAACTCCCTCTAGCATCTATATAAATATTTCTTCCAACCTGTTATAAAGGGCAGCTGGGGCTTCATTTTGAAAATTGTAGGGTACTTGCATCTCATTGGAGAGAAACTACGTAAAAGTGCATTTGGGTTATAATTGACCACAGTTGTTTGTATCTTAGGCATGTAATTGTGGAACATTAGGCTTGGTTGTTTTCAATTAAGCACATGGAATAAAATATTAGATCACATCTCTGGTTGCGGCATGCCTATGGTTAACTATAAACTATAAAATTTTTAGTTATTTCAAGTATGGATGTTTAAAATACTCAGGTTGTGGCTCAAATATATGCTATAACATGCACCAATAGCACACACAATCATTTTACTATACTTATGTTATAGTTACTTAATACTTTCCTAAAAGAGACAAAGGTCATGACAATTACTATAGGATTTACAATCTTCTTGTTTTACTTTTAGGGAACCACCAAACAATCCTAAAATGGTTTTGAGATGTTCCAGCTTGAGCTTGATCACCTTGAGTCAATGAGTTTTGGTTCTTATACTAACCAAATGAAAGCTGATAATCAGGAAAAACTTTGCATAAATGTTGAAAAGAGTTGTATTTCATCAAGAGGATCTTATCATAGATGTTAGGTTGTAGATTTGTAATAAACACCTTCTTAACATCCTCATCATTCATTGATATTGAATTTGTGCATAGAGAGCTTGATATCAACTAATAAACTCAATTAACTTCCCTTTCAGACCTTGTTTACAATGAACTAAATCAATCAATGAGACCTAAGGTCCAATGTCTGCCTAGAAATGCTGTAAGAATTGATCAATGAGTTGTGAGAAAGAATGTATTAAGTTCAGAGGAAAAGAGAAAAAACATTCCAAAGAAGTGTCTTTGAGGGATCGCAAGAAGAAATCTCTACACATCACTGTGAAGGCTACCACATGAGTATTAGGATAACCTTTACCACCATATTTTTCAAAGAGGGGAGTCTCAAATTTGTCAGGTATAGGAGTTCTTAAGATTGCATAGTTAAGAGGATTTCGAGCATGATAAGATGGTATATTAGGCTAAGAAGAATTTGTCAAGTGGTGCAGGAGCACCTACCTGACAGCTGGCCTCCATGAGGCAGTTAGTTAGTTTAAGTCTTGTTAATGTTTCCAAGAAGGTCTTATAAGACCAATGCATGTAATAAGGTCCAAGTTGACCGTGCTTTTCTATTTTTAGGTAGTTTGTTATGACAGCTGATGACAGCTGTATAGTTTGTTAATTCAATTGGATCCTCCCAGCCGCTTGGAAGCTCCCAGCCGCTGGGAATCGAGTGGTAGTACTCGCAGGAAATCCTATTTATGCAGTAGGATCGGTTGGTCTTAGACAAGATTGAGACATAGATATTGAGGAGTTAGATTGCAGAGTGAGACAGAGTACTGTATTTGCATCTTTTGAAATCAATAAAGAGATCCTGTTTGTGTCAATTTTCTATTTGGATTCCACTGTGTAATCTATTTGTTGTTCTGGTGGTTACATGGATTCACTGATCCATTCCACCGGTTGATTCATCGAATCGGTGGAATGGCTATGTACAATAGTTTAGGATTTAGTTTGCATTTTCTGTTTGTTCGCATGTATGTTTGCAGGATCGCAGTCGAGAGGTGTTGAGAGCCCTAGCATGGGTATGTGCTAGGTCGTGCTGGTTGTTAGAGTCTGGAAGATCGCCCTGAAAGTAGATCGGGTCACCTCAGGAGGTTCGCCGGATCGAAATTTGCTAAGGTTGGAAATTCGTCACAACGGCATCATCAGGATATTTCTGTGTATATCCTGCAGTTACTTCGGGTGTCATCCGAGTAGATGGAGGTGAGCATGATGCAATTCTTTGCATAAGGTGAATGTGCATTGGGGTGATCATCGCAAGGTGTTGCCGAGGAGGAGCGTATTGGCATAAGGTAGAAGATCGGGTTGATAAAACCATCGCGGGCCAATAATGTTATGTTTGGCCAACAGCAGGATATTGGAGGAGCTGCATATGACGTCATCGTCATCAGGATAATCGTCATCAGGACATTCTGAAATATCACCCGATAAAGGTTTATCCTGCTGACCATAAGTGTTTTGGTATCGGCCTAAGGCATTGAGAAGTTAAGTGGATCGGGAGGAGGATATTCGGCAGAATATTCGTCATCAGTATAAAGTTGAGTATCATCATCAGGATGTTTCAATATGACCGGATAAGTCATATCCTGATGCTGTTGTTTAAGTAGTCAGATATCGGGGTGATGTAAGCATCGAAGGAGAGGTGCTTGAAGTTGTCGTCATCAGGATATATGGAGGGAACCGGATATTTAATATCCTGCTGATGAACATGATGTTGAACATCATGATGCTGCAGAAAGCGTTTGGCGGTAAGATGAATAGTGATCGTCAGGAGGATGATTGCGCTTGCCGAATATGATGATGTTGCCGATAGCCGAATATGATGATGCTGCTGACAGGTGAAAGGTCGAAGGTTTGTCTGCAGGAGGATATCGGTCGGCAAGAGAAAATATGATGATGCTGACAATGTTAACAGAAAATATGATGATGATGATGGGTTGTAGACATACATGCTGTATGTCAAGGTTTTAGTGTGGATGCCTCTGCATCATAGTGGTATCAGAGCTCAGCAAAAGGTCTGGGCTGTTGTGTGTTGATTCTGTCACTAAAAGGACAGAGGTAGAGGAGTGAGAGGTTGACAAAATGCCTCCGAAAGGTAATGGTACTGCAAGGGAGTTGCAGGAGATGAAGGAAAAACATGCCAGAGAGATGAGGAAGATGAAGGAGCTTGCTGAAGCACTTCAAGCCAGGATTGTAGCCTTGGAGAAGAACAAAAAGAGGGAAGTGGACGACAGTGAATCAGAAGAAGATGAAGATGTTGTTGAAGAGTATGAAGAGGTAGCTGAAGAACTGGATGCTAAAGACCAAAAATTTGCAAAACTATTAAAGGCAGTACAGAGTGATAAACCTAAGGTAAAGGTTGATGTTTCCAAGTATAATGGAAGTTTGAATGAAGATGAGTTGTTGGATTGGATTGCTGCACTTGATAATCATTTTGAATGTGAAGATGTTGCTGAGGATCAGAAGGTAAAGATTGCAAAGACCAAGTTAGGAGGTCATGCTTTGGTATGGTGGGATTATGTACAATCCGAGAGAAGGAAACAAGGAAAGTCCAAGATCACTTCATGGGATAAGATGGTAGCAAGGATCAAAGGTAAATTCTTGCCCAAGGATTATGAGATTCAGATGTTTAAGAAGCTACAATTTTTAAGGCAGAAGGAAATGGATGTGAAGGCATATACTAAGGAGTTTTATAAGTTGAGTATGAGATCTGGTCATCATGAGAATGAGGTAGAAAAGGTGGCTAGGTACTTGGCTGGTTTGAGATTGAACATACAGGATGAGTTAGTTTTAGCTAACCCTAAGAATGTGGAAGATTGTTACCAAATGGCAATCAGGATTGAAGAAAATATGAATAGGAGACAAGATAAGTCCATGAAAGGAAGAGGCAGCAATATGAGGGGAAGAGGAGCAGCCCCTACAACAAGGCAAACCAATGAGGGTCAAGAAGACACTGGTAAAGGACAGGGACAGTCTGATTTCAGAGGTGGATGGAAAGGTAATAGAGGCAGATTTGGAAGTGGTAGAGGTTCTACTACATTTTTAGGAAAGTGTTACACCTGTGGTGAGTTTGGTCATCCATTTTTCAAATGTCCAGAAAGCAAAGGTTCATCATCTAGAGATGACAGAACGAATGACAAGAGAGTACAACTTGTGCAAGAAGAGAAAGTAGAGCAAAGTGTGCAAAGTTTAAACACTTATCAAGATAGAGTTCCTAACGGTTATGGATATCCTGAGGAGGGAGAAGCATTGATGCTTAGGAGAATTAGTTTGCAGGCATCAAAGGATATGATGCAAAGAAGAGCTCTTTTCAAGACCACATGCAAGAGCAAAGGTAAAGTATGTAAGGTTGTCATTGATACTGGTTCAACAGACAACATGGTATCTCAGGAAATGGTGGATAAACTGCATTTGGAAAGGATTCCACATCAACACCCTTACAAGGCATCTTGGGTGAGTGATAGTCAATCACTTTTTGTCTATGAATAGGCATATGTTGATTTTCAGATTGGAGCATATCAGGATAGGGTTTTGTGTGACATTTTGCCCATGGAATGTTGTCACCTACTGTTGGGTAGGCCATGGCAATTTGATAGGAGGGTACTGTATGATGGGTATGCTAATACCTACACCATCAAGAAAGATGGGAAAACTATTATGTTGATGCCATTGCAGGAAGATGCTGCAGTACAGAAGGCAGCCAAAATCATTTTAGTGGGAAAGAAGGAGTTTGTGCATATGCCTATAGCAGCAGGCATAAAGGCAATTGCGGACATTGCAGGGAAAGGAGTTGTTAAGGACAACAGGTTGAAGAAAGTTTCAGTTGTGACTGACAGAGGTCAGCAGCAGGTTCAGAAACAGGTTTGCAAACAGCAACCAGTTGAGAGGAATGACAAGGATGTTGTCATAGTTGGGACTATTGTTTGTCCTATAAAGGTTGAAAGAAAGACAGAGTTGAACATTACGAAATTTCAAGAGGCAGTTCAGACAGAGGTTCTGGTCAGACAACCTGACAACCACAAGGTATGTGAGAGAAGGGCCTACATTGATAGGCATGAGGATTTACTTGCAAGAAAACAAGTTACAGTTCAGAAGTCTTGGAGCAGTCGAGAGCCAGCAGAGGACAAAGCTGGAACAGGTCAAGACACTGCAAAGGCAAAGTGTAAAGGTGGAGGACTTCCACAACCTAACTCATGGGACATGAGTTCTTTTCTATTGGGGAGTATGGTGCAGGAGCACCTACCTGACAGCTGGCCTCCATGAGGCAGTTAGTTAGTTTAAGTCTTGTTAATGTTTCCAAGAAGGTCTTATAAGACCAATGCATGTAATAAGGTCCAAGTTGACCGTGCTTTTCTATTTTTAGGTAGTTTGTTATGACAGCTGATGACAGCTGTATAGTTTGTTAGTTCAGTTGGATCCTCCCAGCCGCTTGGAAGCTCCCAGCCACTGGGAATCAAGTGGTAGTACTCGTAGGAAATCCTATTTATGCAGTAGGATCGGTTGGTCTTAGACAAGATTGAGACATAGATATTGAGGAGTTAGATTGTAGAGTGAGACAGAGTAATGTATTTGCATCTTTTGAAATTAATAAAGAGATCCTATTTGTGTCAATTTTCTGTTTGGATTCCACTGTGTAATCTATTTGTTGTTCTGGTGGTTACATGGATTCACTGATCCATTCCACCGGTTGATTCATCGAATCGGTGGAATGGCTATGTACAATAGTTTAGGATTTAGTTTGCATTTTCTGTTTGTTCGCATGTATGTTTGCAGGATCGCAGTTGAGAGGTGTTGAGAACCCTAGCATGGGTATGTGCTAGGTCATGCTAGTTGTTAGAGTCTGGAAGATCGCCCTGAAAGCAGATCGGGTCACCTCAGGAGGTTCACCGGATCGAAATTTGCTAAGGTTGGAAATTCGTCACAACGGCATCATCAGGATATTTCTGTGTATATCCTGCAGTTACTTCGAGCGTCATCCGAGTAGATGGAGGTGAGCATGATGCAATTGTTTGCATAAGGTGAATGTGTATTGGGGTGATCATCGCAAGGTGTTGCCGAGGAGGAGCGTATCGGCATAAGGTAGAAGATCGGGTTGATAAAACCATCACGGGCCGATAATGTTATGTTTGGCCGACAGCAGGATATTGGAGGAGCTGCATATGACATCATCGTCATCAGGATAATTGTCATCAGGACATTCCGAAATATCACCCGATAAAGGTTTATCCTGCTGACCATAAGTGTTTTGGTATCGGCCTAAGGCATTGAGAAGTTAAGTGGATCGGGAGGAGGATATTCGGCAGAATATTCGTCATCAGTATAAAGTTGAGTATCATCATCAGGATGTTTCAATATGACCGGATAAGTCATATCCTGATGCTGTTGTTTAAGTAGTCAGATATCAGGGTGACGTAAGCATCGAAGGAGAGGTGCTTGAAGTTGTTGTCATCAGAATATATGGAGGGAACCAGATATTTTATATCCTGCTGATGAACATGATGTTGAACATCATGATGCTGCAGAAAGCGTTTGGCGATAAGATGAACAGTGATCGTCAGAGGATGATTGCGCTTGCCGAATATGATGATGCTGCCGATAGCTGAATATGATGATGCTGCTGACAGGCGAAAGGTCGAAGGTTTGTCTGCAGGAGGATATCGGTCGGCAAGAGAAAATATGATGATGCTGACAATGTTAACAGAAAATATGATGATGATCATGGGTTGTAGACATACATGCTGTATGTCAAGGTTTTAGTGTGGATGCCTCTGCATCATCAAGCTTGTCACCTTTTGTTATAAAGAGGTAATGCCTTGCAAGAGTTGGTTTAGAGGAGCATCATTAGGAGATGTAGTTTGAGAATTAGAGGTTGTGGTGATGAAATTTTGAGGTGACTGATTGTAAGTGGTAATGAAAGGTTTAGAAAAAGTGTGAGTGGAAGGTGGCTAGGAATAATTGTAGGTCAGAGGTGGATGGGAATAGGTGGAATGGATAGGTGGTTAAGAGTGATTATTCATATAAGAAGTCACCCTAGGTGCTAGGTTTTCATAGTTGGATACAACAACCTTGTAATTTTGTAAATTAATGCCATTAGATACTCCAACACTAGTGGTAGCATTACTACAGGTATGTGCATTAGTAGTGAAAATTGATGATATAAAAGTAGACATTCCAGTAGTCGGTATAGGTGTCGATACTTGTGTATGAGTTGGTGATGACATATTATTGATAACATTCATGCATTCAGTCACAAGCATAATGTTGTTATGCACTATATGGGCTAGTCCACGTAGTGTGTCAATACCATATTGCCCTTCTCTTAACAATTCCTATATATTATGAACAATAGGCAATGCTTTTTCTGCTATTCTTTCTTTTTACACAAACACTTGAAAACCAGTTAATTCTTTATCAAATTTTTTTATTTTCTCATCAAGTACATGTGTTATTAGATCAATAGGATCATCAACATCATGAAATACTTGTTCTTCCATTGAAGTTATAGGAGGCATGATATCTTGCAAAGTTTGTGTTTCTCCTCTTGTAAAGAAGGTATTCAATGGATTTTTTGATGTAGGAACACCATTGCTATCGGGAGCACTAGAACCCATTAATCTACAACTTCTCCTAGGGAACACAACACAAAGAGAAAGCTCATAGCATGCTACAACAAAGGTGTACCACAAGGTTAGAAATACTTACCTACCACTAATAAGGGCTCAAACATGTGAGCATCTTAGAGGGGTGCTCTATCAAGTTTTATAATGTGTGAATAGTTCATATTTTTTTATTCCTAATTCTAGGATGATCAAGAGGTGTTTATTTATCAAATCCCTAAATATTTGAAATCTTTTGATGCTTGTGATGGGGGGAATCACTATTATTTCCCACTGATGATAGCCACCTTATTCTTTTCTGATCTATTGCTTTCTTATTTCGATAAATGAACCTTTCATGGTGGGATGGGACATCTTCTGCCATGGCAGCTTTTTCTTGTTTCAGAATACCTTTTTGTGGTTGTTCAATTTGTATATCCAATGCAATTTGGTTAAATCCCCATCCTTAAAGGGATAACAGTGGAGGAACCTCAGCATAGATACCTTTTCCCTATGGATGAGGTGATTCTTCAGTTTTCTCTTTATCCACTCCTATCATACCAACTATTCCGTCATAGTCAAGATAATCATCCTCTTGTTCTATTATATTATGTTCTAGTATATTGTTTTTGTTATGCCTAGAAAATGGATTTGTAGAGACCTATAAATTCTAATTCAGAGGAGCAATTGACTTATTTCCATTGTCATTTACACTATTTACTTGTATCACATTCGAGTCGATGAGGTCTTGAAATTCATGTTTAAGACACATACATTTATCAGTATCATGACCCTATTGTTGATGATAATGACAAAATGCATTAGCATCAAATTGAGGTACTTGCATTATAATATTATCCAATGGACTAATGGGAGGAAGCTTCAAGAGATTATTTGTGACTACTTGATTCATAATTTAATGTAATGAGTCAGATATCAGAGTAAACTGTCTTTGTTGTTGTCAAAACTGAAATGATGTCTTCTTTGGATTAGTGTTAGCAGATACTTGTGAAAAATTGTTTGAATTCTGCCCATTTATCTTAATAAATTTTTTGTTGTTCCTCCTAAAATGGTTTTGAGATGTTCCAACTTGAGCTTGATCACCTTGAGTTGATGAGTTTTGGTTCTCATACTCACTAGATGAAAGTTGATAATCATGAAGAGCTTTGCATAAATGTTGAAAAGAGTTGTATTTCTTCATGAGGATCTTATCACAAATGTTAGGTTGTAGATTTTTAATAAACACCTTCTGAACATCCTCATTGTTCATTTGGTATTGAATTTATGTATGGAGAGCTTGATATCAACCGAAAAACTCAGTTAATTTCTCTTTCGAACCTTGTTTACAATGAACTAAATCAATCAACCAGACCTAAGGTCTAATGTTTTCCTAGAAATGCTATCAGAATTAATCAACAAGTTGAGAGAAAGAATGTATTGAGTTCAGAGGCAAAGAGCCAAACCTTTCAAAAGCAATGTCTTTGAGGGATTGTGGGAAATTTTTTGCTAACAAGTCCTCTTCAAAGAAGAAATCACTACACTTCACTATGAATTCTACCACATGAGTATTAGGATCACCTTTACCACCATATTTTTCAAAGTGAGGAGTCTCAAATTTGTCAGGCATAGGAGTTCTTAAGATTGCATAGGAAAGAGGATTTTGAGCATGATAAGTTGTTATATTAGGATGAGAAGAATTTGTCAAGCTTGTCACCTTTTGTTGTAAAGAGGTCATGCCTTCCAAGAGTTGGTTTAGAAGGGCATCATTAGGAGATACAATTTGAGAATTAGATGTTGTGGTCATGAAATTTGGAGGTGACTGATTGTAAGTTGTAATGAAAGGTTGAGAATAAGTGTGAGTGGAAGGTGGCTGGGAATAATTGTAAGTCAGAGGTGGATGGGAATAGGTGGAATGGATAGGTGGTTAAGAGTGATTATTCATATAAGAAGTCACCCTAGGTGCTAGGTTTTGATAGTTGAATACCACATTCTTGTAATTCTGTGAATTAATGTCAATAGATACTCCAACACTAGTGGTAGCATTATTGTAGGCATGTGCATTAGTAGTGAGAATTGATGATATAAAAGTAGACATTCTAGTAGTCGGTATAGGTGCTTATACTTGTGTATGAGTTGGTGATGACATATCATTGATAACATTCACACATTTAGTCACAAGCATAATGTTGTTATGCACTATATGGGGTAGTCCACGTAGTGTATTAACACCCTCTTGTCCTTCTCTTAACAATTCCTGTATATTATGAACAATAGATAGTGCTTCTTCTGCTATTCTTTCTTTTTCCACAAACTCTTGAAAATTAACTAGTTCTTTATCAAGTTTATTTATTTGCTCATTAGGTACATGTGTTATCACATCAATTGGATCCTCAACATCATGAAATATTTGGTCTTCCATTCTAGTTATAGGAGGCATGATATCTTGCAAAGTTTGTGTTTCTCCTCTTGTAAAGAAGGTATTCAATGGATTTTTTGATGTAGGAACATTGTTGCTATCGGGAGCACTAGAACCCATTAATCTATGACTTCTCATAGGGAACACAAATTAAAGAGAAGGCTCATAGAATGCTACGACAAAGGTGGACCACAAGGTTAGAAATATTTACCTACTACTAAGAAGGGCTCAAACTTGTGAGCATCTTAGAGAGGTGCTCCATCAAGTTTTATAAAGTGTGAATATTTTGTATTTGTTTGATTCCTATTTCTAGGATGATCAAGTGGTGTTTGTTTGTCAAATCCCTAAATATTAGAAATCTTTGGATGCTTGTGACAAGGGAATCACTATTATTTCCCACTAATGATAACCACTTTATTCTTTCCCAATCTGTTGCTTTCTTATTTTGATAAATGAACCTTTCATTGTGGGATGGGACATCTTCCGCTATGGCAAATTTTTCTTGTTTTAGAATACCTTTTTGTGGTTGTTCAATTTGCATATCTGATGCATTTTGGTTAACTCCCCATCCTTGAAGGGATAATGGTAGAGGAACCTTAGCATAGATACCTTTTCCCCATGGATGTGGTGAGTCTTCAGTTCTATCTTTATGCACTTCTATCATACCAACTATTACATCATAGTCTAGATAATCATCCTCTTGTTCTATTGTATTATATTCTACCATATTGTTGTCGTTATGCTTAGGAAATGGATTTGTAAAGACCTGTAACTTCTCTTTTGGAGGGGCAATTGACTTATTTCCATTGTCATTTGTACCAGTTACTTGTATCACATTCGAGTCAATGAGGTCTTGAAATTCATGTTTAAGACACATACATCGTTTAGTCTGATGCCCCTATTGTCGATGATAATGATAAAATGCATTAGCATCAAACTAAGGTCCTTGCATTATATTATTATGCAATGGTCTAATGGGAGGAAGCTTCAAGAGATTATTTGTCACTACTTGATTCATATTATAATGTAAATGAGTCAGATATCAGAATGAACTATCTTTGCTATTTTCGAAACTGAAACAGTGCCTTCTTTGGATTAGTGTTAGTAGAAACTTGTGAAAAAATTGTTTGAATTCTACTCATTTATCTTAATTAATTTTTTGTTGTTCCTCCTAAAATGGTTTTGAGGTGTTCCATCTTGAGCTTGATCACCTTGAGTCGATGAGTTTTGGTTCTCATACTAACTAGATGAAAGTTGATAATCACGAAGAGCTTTGAATAAATGTTGAAAAGAGTTGTATTACATCATGAGGATCTTATCGCAAATGTTAGGTTGTAGATTTGTAATAAACACCTTCTGAACATCCTCATCATTAATTTGGTATTAAATTTGTGCATAGAGAGCTTGATATCAACTGATAAACTCAGTTAACTTCTCTTTCAGAGCTTGTTTACAATGAACTAAATCAATCAATGAGACCTGAGGTCCAATGTTTGCCTAGAAATCCTGTAAGAATTGGTCAACGATTTGTGAGAAAGAATGTATTGAGTTTAGAGGCAAAGAGACAAACCATTCCAAAGCAATGTCTTTGAGGGATCGTAGGAAAGTTTTTGCTAACAAGTTCTCTTCAAAGAAGAAATCACTACACATCACTCTGAATGCTACCACATGAGTATTAGGATCAATGCTACCACATAAGTATTAGGATCATCTTTACCACCATATTTTTAAAGCATCGAGTCTCAAATTTGTCAAGCATAGGAGTTCTTAAGATTGCATAGGAGAGAGGATTTTGACCATGATAAGTTGGTATATTAGGCTAAGAAGAATTTGTCAATCTTGTCATATTTTTTTTGTAAAGAGGTCATGCCTCGTAAAAGTTAGTTTAGAAGGGCATCATTAGGAGATGTAGTTTGAGAATTAGGGGTTGTGGTCATGAAATTTTGAGGTGACTTATTGTAAGTGGTAATGAAAGGTTGAGAATAAGTGTGAGTGGAAGGTGGCTGGGAATAATTGTAAGTCAGAGGTGGATGGGAATAGGTAGAATGGATAGGTGGTTAAGAGTGATTATTCATATAAGAAGTCACCCTCGGTGCTAGGTTTTGATAGTTGAATACCACAGCCTTGTAATTCTATGAATTAATGTCAATAGATACTCCAACACTAGTGGTAGCATTACTGTAGGCATGTGCATTAGTAGTGAGAATTGATGATACAAAAGTAGACATTCCAATAGTTGGTATAGGTTCTGATACTTGTGTATGAGTTGGTGATGATATATTATTGATAACATTCACACATTGAGTCACAAACATAATATTTTTATGCAGTATATGGGCTAGTCAACATAGTGTATTAACACCATCTTGTCCTTCTCTTAACAATTCCTATATATTATAAACAATCGGTAGTGCTTCTTTTGCTATTCTTTCTTTTTCCACAAATGCTTGAAAATCAGCTAGTTCTTTATCAAGTTTATTTATTTACTTGTCAGGTATATGTGTTATCAAATCAATAGGATCCTCAACATCATGAAATATTTAGTCTTCCATTGTAGTTATAGGAGGCATGATATCTTGCAAAGTTTGTATTTCTCCTCTTGTAAAGAAGGTATTCAATGGATTTTTTATGTAGAACACCGTTGCTATCAGGAGCACTAGAACCCATTAATCTACGAGTTCTTCTTAGAGGGATATTTCTATTAGGGCAGCAAGTTATAAGACTCATACAAAACCATACAACACTCAATGCACAAACTAATAGAACAAACCCTAGGAGCAAGATATTCTTGTTGAAATACACAATGTCTAAATGCAAGATTTGAAATGTATATGAAAAAATACATAATGATGAAACACTACTATTCAAAATCAGATTTGAATGAGTGTTACAAATGAGTAGTAAAATCTGAAACAAGATTTTAGCTACAAACCCTAGCTTTTGGAATTGCTAGGTTATATGCATAATACAAAATTTCAAGCAAACGCCAGCAAATAAAGTATGTAAATGCAAGGTAAATGATTATGAAATGATGAATTTCTGTAATTTATGTTAGATTTGATGTAAATATTATAGATTCAAAGGATTTATATGAAATGCAATGAAAACAGTGCACACTACACCTCAATGCAAGCCTAATGCTTGATTTCTTCAAAATTATCAAATTTTCGCAAGATTTTTTAATGTAGAATGATGAAAATGAAATGTATGAATACAAATCTGATTTACAACAGTTAGAAAGATGCAATATTTCAAAAAACACAAGTTCACCAAAATGTTATGTAGAAAAAGAAGGTTCATTGATTAGAGTGATAGTTTTATTAGATCCTCCTTTCACCACATACATTCAAGGGCATTAAACTGAGTTGAATCACAAATTTTGAAAGAGGTCTTAGCCACAAGTTTGGTGTCACTTGGAATGATAAGGAAATTTGGAATTTATTGATTGATTTGTTAAACCTTAGCATGATTAAGCCTAAAACCCTAATTATGCAAATCGTAAATAAACAGATGAATCCTGACAAATGCTCGCACAAAAGGACACTAAATGAAGATTAGATACATAGAAAATTTTGGTTTTTGGAAGGTGAAAACTTTGGGGGTGAAAGAGTAGGTGCCCAAGCCCAAGGTGTTTCTTTTTATGAGAGCTTTAGGATATTTACTACTATAGACTACAACCACTTCAGAGGTTTCTGACACTACAAAATTGGATGTCAAAAGAGTAGATGCCCTTGAAGTTTTAGGGATATTTGCTACCTTTTCCTTCATATTTGAAATCCTTATGCTCTGCATTGTTTTCCTATAACTCCTCTCCACAAGATCTGATACCTATCACCTGCAATCACAAGAGAGGGGTTGGGGGTTGTGGTGTTTAGGAGCTTGCCTCAGTCAAGCCCTCGAATGGCATTCAAGCCTTCCAACACTATTGTTAGATAGAGAGTGCATGTCCTTGTGAGATAGAGGCAAAACTAAATGATAAACAATTGAAAACACAAAGTCTATGTCACCTCAAAGGTGGAGCTCTCACAGGGAGATGAAGATCTTTCACACCATGAGGAGATGGATTGATGAAGAAAAATTTGCAACAAACATGAACAAACACAACACAATACTACTTTACAACACAATAAAAGCCTTGAATATCCTTAGCATAAGATGACAAGTTCACATTATCCATCTAGTTGTAAAATGAAGTCCTAAATATGCGTATATATGCATTCTCATTATATTTTTGTAATACAAACTTAAGATGCTGACAAGGGAGACTCTTAATAGTTAGTTTTCTAACATTTAAATTCTGGACCCCAACAAAATAGGGCAGGACAAGGGTATAGGTGTCCTTGTTTAGGCACCTATTTTAGAGATGGATTAAACTCAGAAGGCTCCCCTTAGTCCCATTTGGTATGGGTTTCAAGGTATTTTTCTATAGGATTCATTTCTAACATGCATGATTAAATTCAAGGGACCCGGGAGCTAAACTTAGGAGGTAAAAGTCCCAGGGGGACATTTTATGACATAACAAGATTATTATGGACATTGTCACATTTTTCAATCATTTCAACTATTTTCTTATTAGTTATTCTTCTTTCTGCTTCTTGTTCTTCATTTTTATTTAAGTGGGAAGAGTGATCTTTAAAAGAGTCCATTAGTAACTTGAGCTTTTTCTCAATAGGTAGAGAGGGGTCAATCGTTACCTCTAGCAACCCTTCCTAAATTACCTTCACTGCATCTTCTACTACACTAGTTTTCTTTGAATATTCTTGTAAGAACTCTTTCCTAGTAGTTGCATGCACTATATCTCCAAGCTGCAATTTTTGAAAAGGGGAGATGCTTGCTAAGTCTATATGTCCTTCATTAGTTGTAACCTACAGCAGTTGAGGGGTGACCACAGGTTGAAACTACAACTACATGCCTAATAGGTCTTTAAGAGACTCTATCTCTGATGTATTTTGACCTATATCATTCACTCCTAATTTCTCTCCCTTCTCTATCTTATCTTTATGTTCCTCTTCATTCTCCTTATTTTCTTCTTGATCCTTATTAGACTTATCGTCTTCCCTCTCTTCTTCATTTCCTATATTTTTTGAAGGAGGTGCAACACTATCTTTATCCTGACCCTCACTGTTTTGTGTCTCAACTATCTATGGAGAAAAAGAACTTTACTCTATAGGAATATCTAGAGGGGATAGATCTATTTTATCTTGTTCCTTTGTGAATAATGCTATAGTACACATAGGAGGAGCAATCTCCTCTTTTTTTCAGGCATGTCATTGACTTCTTCTTCAGAGACAGATTGTTCATATGGATCTTCAATGATTCCCACTTCAATTTTCATTTCCTTAATAATTTTAGTAGTTTTCTTTAGAGTTTCCTTCTCCAATCCTTTTATTTCTTCATCATTGGACAATAGAATATTCAATCTCTTTTTAGTTCTGAATTCTTTTGTTAGAACTTTAATCACTTTACCTTTTTCTTCCCTAGAGATGGAAGGCCAAATCTTTTAAATTGCCTAATTTTTCATTTCAGCTTCTTTCTTCAAGGCTTCATTTCTCCTTTTAGTGAGAACATCACCAAGGCTTTTAGGTAGTTGTTCTATGATCTCAATTAGGACCACATTGTAGATTTTCATGTACCTTATTATTGCTTTCTCAATGGTATATTTGTCATTTGTAGGCCTTTCATCATAAAAGTGATGTAAATTATTTTAGGGCACCATGTTCAGTGATTGCACTTATTGTTGCTTCTAGTTGTAGGGGAACATAATTAGGTTTCTTGACCTTCTTTGTTTTTCCTTTACTTTTCTTCTTTGAGGTCTCACCTTCTCCTCATGTTCTTTTCTTCAAAATGAATGTTTTCTTTATTTCCTCTTCATCTTCTTCATCATCTTCAGTATTCGCTGGATTTATCTTTTCTTCATCTTCAACTTATTCACTTATTCTTTTCCTTTTCCTCACTAGGGCTTCTACTTCTTCTTCTTCAATATCTTGAACATCTTTGACTCTTTTTTCTTTACTCTTTTGCCTATGCTTCTTCTTCTTAGTATATTGTACTGGGATCTTAAAACCATTTCTTTCAAATGGTAGGTAGTGATGACCCATTAGGAATAGAGGAAGTCATTGTAGTAAATGTTGATCTACTTGTTCTTCTTTACAGTTGTGTAGAGGGAAGTGTTTGTGCCTCTCCTAAGGAACCTTCAAGAGTCTTGAGTATGTCCTTTAAGTTTGTTTTCATTTTCTTAGCTTTATATTTTGTCTCTTTTGTTTCCTTTACATCCTTCTTGACATTTTTGTACAGGATTTCGTCATATGTGCCAAACATCTTAGTAGAAAGATCCTTTGACTTGCTAAGAAGCATGTTAACATACCCTACCAAATCAAACTCTGAAACCTCATACGGCAAAGTTGCAATCCAAAATTTCTTTGGTTCAATATCCTCCATATAACAATTGTCTTTATCAACCATAAATGTGATATCATTTTCATATTTCTCTATAACCTTGGTAGGTATCCTTTCTCTGGATTGCATATCATTCTGAAAATTCTTGAAGAACCCCCAAAATAAAGTATCATAGTGCTTATGATCATGAAAAATTATCATATAATCCTTGATTTGATGGGCAACAAGGTTATTTGGATTCCACACCATTCCTTTCATTGAAAGCAATTCATTCAAAAAGTAAAAAATGAGACATATGATTAAAAACCATACCAGAATAGGTATTTGGTTTCTTTTGTCCTTTTTAGGTTGTCTATTAGATTTGCAGTAGGAGCTCACAAATATCAAAATATTTTCTCTCTTTAACAATCTAATATGTTGTGTAGATTATTGTTGTAGAGGCAGAGTTATCCCTTTTTATAAAGTAGATTTTGTATGCAATGCCCATGGTTTCAAACTAATCCCCCTAGTCTTCAATATCATCCACTATTAGAGTTCTCTTGTCAAATTTATCTCCAATGATCTTGTTACTTCTTCATTCTTTACAGACCTCCGAATAGGCACTAGTCTAGAGGAGCATAAACCAATCACCTCCTTTATAGCATCCTTAGTGATTATGTGAGGGCGATCTAAGTAGAAGATATCCTCATGAATTCAACTTAGGGAAATTTTTACCCAAGCATCTTCATACTAAAAGTTCAGAAAACCTTTCCCAATGTCTAGGTTTTTGGCAGCAATGTTTGCAAATTCTAGTTTTAACTAAAAATCATCTCCCAACAAATGTTCATTTATGAATTGTTCAAGTTTGAGATGATCAAACTCGTCAATCAATGAGTGAATGTAGATCCAAATGTCTTCAGTATGTAAAACATTTGCAAGAACATGTGGGAATTCCCTGGCTTCATTAGCTATAGTGGATTTGAAGAGATGTTTCTTAAACCTCAGCCTTGGCCTCTCAACCATATCAATCACAACTAGTGTCACCATTACACTACCTTTAGAAATTAGGGTTTTAACTAGATATATCAAAAAATACATGTGGGTGTGGAGAGTAGGGTTTGCTTCAATACTTTGATGATAATCTTCAGTTCTCCTTTGGCTCTTCAAATCTTCTGTCTTCAATCAAATGTGATAAAAATGATCAGGCATCACCTATATAGCCATTTCACCAAAAAATTCTACTCTGCATTAATTGCATCTTCTATTTTTAACCTAATTTGCCCTTTTAATATGCAAAACTTTATAAATCTTTAGTAGCCCTTTGCAAGTCAATCAATTACTCCAAAAATTTTGTCAAGTCTAGCCACGTGTTGAATTCTTTCAATATCATGAAGAGGAGGTGAAGGATTTACAACAACTCCCCCTAAGTCCATGTATCCTTTTGGCAAAAGCCCTTATCACTGTAAATCCTAGAGAGTTCTACAATCTACCGCATTTAGAGATTTTTCTCTAGAATATTGATCAAATTTCTTCCATTCCTTATCTCAGTATGCACGAAACAACACTAACCAAAATGCTGAGAAATTCAACATCTTGCATATTCAAGGGTTTGAAAAAATTTACTATTGTAACTCCCCTTGAACTACTACTTCATCTTTTAATTACTGGAGGATCCACCTACACTAGGTAGAGGTCCAAAAATACCACATACTTCCTTCTTCTTCCATACTTTGTTCATTTCCATCTTTTGCTAAGCAATATTAACTTTCTTTTGGGAAACAAGCCTCACATTCTTTCGAGAGTGCCTTGTTTGATTGCACTCATGACAAGTGCACTTTGTTTTCTAGGCATTTCCATTTCTTCTTGCCTTTAATCTATAATTATCCACTTTGTGGCCAAACTTATTACAATTATAATAGTATCCATAAAAGGATTGACAATTATCCATGTTATACCTTGGCATTTTACTTCTAGATTCATTAGCCTTATATCCCATCTTATTGCAGACATAACACCTAACTACATTCTGAGTTGTCTTGCTTCTACATTTAGTAGCTTTATGACCAACTTTGTTGCAAGTGTAACATCTTAGAGAATTTTGATTTATCTTGCTCCTACAATCAATAGCTTTGGGACCAAACTTATTTCAATTAAAACAATTCCCATTGAATCCTTGAGAGTACCTGATGTGAGTTAGTTACCTTGTAGGTTGAGGATTTTTTAAATTCTTCTTCACATTTTTCCTTTATCTTCAGATAGGAGACAATTCATCTTCTTTTATAACTCTGTAGGCTTTCTTCTCAGGATCTTCAATGTAGATCTCTTCGTTCTTGGTTTTAGAATTTCCTCTTGAATTAAAGTTGTCATATAAATTTGTAGAGGTAATGATCATAGGACTCTTTCCCTTTCCAAAACCAAGACCTGATTTTTGTTTTACTAGATTTTGAGAGTTAATTATTTCGTCAAGAATTTTAGTTCCTCCTTTTCAGTTTAGTCCTTTTTCAATATGCTCTTTTGCCTTTTCCAATTTTTTTCTTAGAGTAACAACTTCTTCCTCAAGTTTTGAACATTTAGTTGATTTGTAAAAGAGCTTAGTGTTTAAGCAATCTTCTATCCTCTTTTCTTTTACAACCATGACTTTTAAATTTGAAATCATTTCTTCTTCTTCCTTAAGTTTTATGTCACCTCCTTTATTTCCTTCTATTAAGGATTTTAGTTTTCCAATTTCTTCCTTTGATTCCATGGCCTTTGTATTCAACTTGTCAATTGTCTCTTTTACTAATTCAAGCATGTCTTCATATTCTACATTCAGTCCTCTTACTGTATCTAGTTCATTAAGGGATGACATGACTTCTTCCTCAAAGTCTACTTCACTCCCATCAAGATCACATCCTTCAGGTTCCATTACCTCTAGATCTAGTTTTGGTCTAAATACTATTACCAAAATTTGACCTATAGCTCAATTTGGTAGAACTAAAACAAGTGATTACATCAAAGGTGAAAGGTACTGCAATAAATTTCTACTAATCCTAACCATTTACATGTGAATGATTTCAAATGGAATTCAGTTTTTGTTATGCAATGTTTTACAACAGAAAGAAATTAGACAAATTGTTTGATATTGTTGTCTTTCATTCATTTTGTAATGAAAAATGTATACAATGTTGTTGTTTCATACATTCAGATCAAAAGAATGCTTAAATGTCCCACACAAGCCATGGGAATGACTAAACTAAGCTAATGCAACATGGAAAGAAAAATATACATCTAAAGATAAAATAAGGGAAAAGCATATGAAAAGAGATAATATCCTTCATTGCCTTAATGGATGATTTTGGTGTTGGTTCTTTTATCTTCAACTCCTCTCAATCTTGATCTTCATATATACCTATAGATGATTGAAAATTTGGTCAGACATCAGGATGTGAAATCTCATCATATGTTTCATCAATAGACATATAACCTACATCTATGATGCATTAAATTAGTTGAGCCATTACTAGATGTATGCAAGAAAAGGTAAAATCAGATCATCAAATGAAACTTAAATCATCATAGGAACATTGAGCTTCACTATTTTTTTTTATCTAACATGTTTGTTCACTATGCAAGTATAGGTGAAATTTTTATTGCTAGATTGTTTTCATCATAACATGTGGAGAAAAATGGGCTCCCACAAGGGTTGAGCCCAGCATGCTACCCTCTAAGTCTTAAGAGGGATATGGATATGTGAGAAACATGGTTTAGCTTTTCAAATAAAAGCATATTCTGATTGAAGATCAATTCATAAGATAACTAAGCACACTGTCCATTCAAAGATAGTGAATGTTAAGGGATACACAGGATACAATGGGTTCATTCTGTTAGGGTTAGCCGGCAGAAGATATCAATTAAATGCAAATAAAGATTAAATAGAGGAATGGAAATACACAAAAATAATAATGAGTGACAAGTTTTAACGTGGTTCACCCAAACTCGGGCTACATTCCCCAAATAGAGAGTCCAATATTATTATCCAGTAAATCAAACCGATTACAAATAGCAATCCCTACAACTCAATACCACTGCAAATGCTACAATACAATATCAACCAAAAACCCTAACCCTTAGCTGCTTTTTATCAAGCCTTTTTGTTGGTTACAAAAATAGGGGTTTCTTATGTTAGTCACAAAAATAGGATTTTTTATGTTGGCCCAAAAAAAAAATTTTTGGGGGCTACGCCCCCGAACCCCCACTCGGGCCCAGCCTGGATTTGAACCCCGACGAAGATACATGGCTAGTGTATAGTACTTTCCTAATTAGTCACCACCTACCAACAATCTCCCACTTGGAGACTGATCAAGCTCCACACCAAACAATCTCCCACTTGGAGACTGATCTTGGACGACACTGCTACGTGTGCAGCTCCCACTAGAAATAAGCACCCTAGACTCTATTATTCTATTTTTATTGGTTTCAGTTTAGAAGACCAACTAAAGCTAAAGAGGAGCTCAACTTCTCCCTTGTCACTGCCTTGGTAAACATATCTGCTAGATTTTCATCTATATGTATTTTTTCCAGCCTTAACTATCCATTATCCAACACCGACTGAATGAAGTGATACCTCAACTGTATGTGTTTGGTCTTTGAATGCAAGGTAGAATTCTTTGAAAGATGTATGGCACTCTGGCTATCTGTAAACAAATAATTGTTAACCTGTTGTTTGCTCAATTCTTTCATGAAAGATTACAACCATATCATCTTCTTGCTTGCCTCTATTATAGCTACATATTCTACCTCTGTGGTGGATAAAGCAACCACTTTTTGCAACCTAGAAATCCAACTCATTGTTGTTCCACCTCCAGTAAATACAACCTGTAGTACTCCACCTGGTATCAATATCCCCTACCAAATCTGAGTCTACATAACCTGCTAAATTAGTATTAAAGCCCCCAAAACATAAGTGTTTATTAGATGTACCTCTCAAATACCTGAGAATCCATTTTACTGCATTCTAATGCTCAAATCCAGGATGACTCATATACCTGCTAACAACTCCTATAGCATGTGCAATATCCAGTCTCATGCATACCATGGCATACATTAAACTTCCTACAACTGAAACATATGGTATCTTGGACATTTTTTCTTCCTCCTCTTGTGTCTTTGGACACATCTCCTTAGTCAATTTCAAATGACTAGGCAAAGGTGTGCTGAAAGCTTTTGTATTCTCCATGTGGAATCTCTACAACACCTTTTCAACATAAGCAGCCTGAGATGGAGTCAATTTTCTGATCTTCCTATCTCTGAAAATTTTCATACCAAGGATTTGTTTTGCTGCCCCCAAATCCTTCATATCAAATGATTATGCTAACTGTTGTTTTAACTCTCTTATGTGATCCATGTTAGACCCAGCTACAAGCATGTCATCAACATATAAACATAAAATAATGTAGCTGTCATTATCCAACCTCTTAAAATAAACACAATGGTCAGAATTACATCTACTGTAACCTTGGTCAGCCCTAAAACTATCAAATTTTAAATACCATTGCCGAGGTGCTTGTTTTAGGCCATACAAACTCTTCTTCAATCTACACACTAGTTTCTTCTTACCTCTGACATCAAATCCTTGGGGTTGTTCCATGTATATCTCCTCCAAATCACCGTGGAGAAAGGCAGTTTTCACATCTAGTTGTTCCAAATGCAAATCTTTAATAGCCGTAATACTTAAAACAGTACGAATAGAAGTCATCTTGACAACTGGAGAAAATATCTCATCAAAATCAATACCCTTTTTCTATACAAATCCTTTTACAACTAACCTAGCTTTAAATCTTTTCTTACCTCCATCTTCCTCTTTCAGCCTGTAAACCCATTTGTTTGGTAAAGCCTTTTTACCTACAGGTAACTTACATATTTCCCAAGTCTGATTTTTTAGCAAGGAGTCCATTTCTTCTTTCATAGAAAGCTCCCACTGAACCTATGTATCCACCTACATAGCTTCATCATACCCTTCTAGTTCACCAACATCTATTAACAAAATAGAATACAAAGAGGGAGAAAACTTTTCAAGAGGTCTACTTAGCCTTGTTGACCGTCTAACATTCACTAGAGTTTGTGGTATTTCTGGTTGTTGTTGCAGAGCATGAGGAACCATTGGAACATCACTATTTGGAGTATCATCTAGCACCACATAATCTTTTTCTTTCTTCTCATGTTGCTACAATTGATCTTTGTACAACACCTTCTCATTGAATATAACATCCCTGCTTCTCACAATTTTTTGATTTTCAAAATCCCAAAGCCTATAACCAAATTCATCAATGCTATATCCAACGAAGGTACATTTTTTTAATTTTGCATCGAGCTTGGTTCTATTTTTAGAATTTACATGTGCAAATGCTTCACATCCAAAGGTTTTGAGAAAAGAATAACTCACCTTCTTACCTATCCATGCTTCCTCTAGAATCACAACCCAAAGGAACTGAGGGACCTCTATTAATTAAATATATAGCAGTATTGATAGCCTCTGCTCACATGTTTAAAGGCAGCCCAGCATGCAATATCATGGTCCTTGCATGCTCCATTATTGTCCTATTCATGCATTTAGCCACCCCATTTTCCTATGGAGTCCCTGGAACCATTTTCTGCCTAAGAATTCTGTTAAAGGAACAATAGTCCTCAAATTCTTTGCTGCAATACTCACCACCATTATCAGATCTGAGACATTTTAATCTTTTACCTATCTCATTTTCAACCAAGCTTCTCCATTTCTTAAATGTTTCAAATACATCAAATTTTTGTCTAAGGAAATAAATCCAGACCTTCCTAGTTGCATCATCTATGAATGTAACATAATACTGAGAGCCATTGAGAGAAGATACCTAAGCTAGTCCCCATACATCTATATGCACAAGCTCCAACTTTTCATTTTTCTTTTGCTTCCCATCCTTGAGAAAACTAACTCTCTTTTGTTTGTCATACACACAACTTTCACAAAAATCCATATTAATATATTTTAGACCTGGTAAAACTTTCTTAGAATGAAGTACCTTCATACCTTTTTCACTCATATGCCAAAGTCTATTATTCCACAGTGTTGTCTCAGAACTTGCAGCAACTTTTCTAGTCTCATCCTACAAACCTACAGCAACTGTTCCTGAACCTGTTTGTTTTTTCTCTATAACAACTAAAGTAGAAGGAATAGTGTGACTTATACAAAGATATAAGGTGCCTATTTTCACACCTTTTGCTACTATTAAGGGACCTTTTGAAACCTTCCAATTTTTATCAGTAAATGTAACAATGCAACCTTCTTCAGCTAGCTGCCCTGCTAAAATTAAACTTCTACTGAGCCTTGGAACGTGCCTTACCTCTTGTAGTAGCCAATGATTCCCATTCTGCAACTTAATCTTGATTCTTCCCTTTCCAACAATCTAATAGGGTTCGTTATCTCCCAAATAAACCAGCCCAAAATCCCCTTGGACATAATCAAGAAAATAACTTCTATGGGGCATAGCATGAAATGAGACCCCTGAATCTAAAATGCATGAATCATCAGCATTATCTAGGGAAAGAATCAAAGCATCATCTTCAGATTTATTACTTACTACATTTGCTTCCTTATTGCCTTCTTGTTTCTCTCCTTTATTTTTTTGAGACCAACAATCTTTCTTCAAATGACCTAGTTTCCCACAGTACCAGCAATCCTTCTGTCCTCTAGTTTGGGATCTTTTATCCTTTAATTTTCCTCATGACTTCTCATGACCTCCAAAACCTTTTCCTCTCTCCTTTGATCTGCCCCTGCTTTCTGCATTCAAAACACTGCTTGATGTGGATCCACCTAAGCTTTTCTTACACATTTCCTCACTCAGAATAACACCAACATCATCATCAAATTTTAGGGTATTTGAACCAGAAATAGAGTTACTAGCCGTCATTACCAAAATATCCCAGCTTTCAAGCAATGAACATAATACCAAGAGAGCTCTAACTCCTTCATCAAATTTTACATTTACAGAAGTCAATTGACTGACAATCATATTAAATTCATTTAAATGACCTACCACAGATCCACCTTCAACCATTTTTAAAGTAAACAAATGCTTCATGAAAAATACCTTATTTGAGGCTGAAGGTTTTTCATACAATTTAACCAAAGCTTTCATCAGACCATCTGTTGTCTTTGCTTCCGTTATATTGAATGCCACCGATGGTGCCAGGCACAACCGAATGGTTCCCAATGCCTTTATGTCAAGAAGATTCCAATCCTCATCAGACATTGTTGCTAGTTTCTTGGCTACTCCTTCTAACGGCATCCATAAATCCTTTTGATAGAGGTAATCCTCCATCTACATCTTCCATAACTAATAGTTCTTCCCATTGAATTTATCAACCTTCAATTTACCCTCATCCGCCATTACTCCCACTCAACCGTGAGACCTTCCTGCAGATGATAATCAAACACAACCCATTCTGATACCACTTGTTAGGGTTAGCTGGTAGAAGATATCAATTAAATGCAAATAAAGATTAAATAGAGGAATGGAAATACACAGAAATAATAATAGCGAGAGACAAGTTTTAACATGGATCACTCAAACTTGGGCTACATCCACCAAACAGAGAGTCCAATATTATTATCTAATAAATCAAACTGATTACAATCAATAATCCCTGCAACTCAATACCACTGCAAATGCTACAATACAATATCAACCAAAAACCCTAACCCTTAGCTGCTTTTTATCAAGCCTTTTTGTCAGTTACAAAAATGGGGTTTTCTTATGTTGGTCACAAAAATAGGATTTTTTATGTCGGCCCAAAAAAATTTTGGGGGCTGTACCCCCAAACCCCTACTTCTCGGGGGCTATCGCCCCCAAACCCCTGCTCGGAACCTGGCTCGACCCTGAACCCTGGCAAAGATACATGGCTAGTGTACAGTACTTTCCTGATTAGTAGCCACCTACCAACACATTCAAGCAATGACAGCTATAAAACACAGTCATACCTGAAGAGTGCAACATACACAGTCCACATAGGCTAAGATAGTCATGTGGTACAATCATCATAAAAGGTTGCACAATCTACAAAGGAGCAATGAAAACATTTATTGTAGGTATGAACAAAGATATAGTAGTCAAATGGCATGGAGGAAAAGAGATTCTTAGGTGTGAAACAACAAGAGAAACATACATGCACAAGAGGATAGTCACTATGTTGTTCCACTAAAGATTAAGGATTGTCTAAAATTATGGAGCAGTCCACTAGGTTAGCACTCCACCAAGTTTAGGATGGAATGTAAACAATACATTTGAATCAAGGAGATAGGTGTATAATCAAAGAGAAGTGTCATTCACAAGTAATTGTAGTGATAGTCCTATTTGAAATGAGTCTATTAGCAAGATACGATGATATCATATGCCATGTACAGCTATGCAAAGAAGGAGAGCCACCTGAGGGAAGTAGTACAGTCACAAATGATGAAAGGTAGTCATGTTAGCAATAATACAATCTAGTGAGTGGTATACTGTTATGTTACTGCCCAATGGACTGATGCAAGTATTGGAAATGCATAAAGTTGTACCAGGTCAGCATGACATTATATAGTCATCATAGCAGTCAAAAGCCTATGTGGTAACCAAACAGAACAAATGTCTTACCACTCTCTGCTATGAATGAGATGTAAAATTGCTATTGAATGTTTAAACACCAAAATATGATAGCTAGAAATGGGCAGCACATAGTCAAAGACCATAGTGGCATTGAGAATTTAGTCAACTACAATAAAGACCATTTACACATGACAAGGTCATGATACCAAACTTATAGAGTAGCATTCAATAGTGAGTGAATTTTACACAAGAAAACAAGTGATGTGTAGTAAGGTGAAGGCACCATTATAAATGTTAAAGATAGCACAGTCATAGGTACACATTATAAAAGCTTTATTCATTAGGATAGCTATGAAGAGTAAAGCACAGTGATCATAATGATTAGACCAACCAAATGTCCAAGAGCCAAATACATTGCAGGTACAACCATTGATGACTATACTAGCCTCATGAATATAGTCATCAATGACTATACATGCAAAAGATCATATACATGCAAAAGATCATATAGTATTTTGAATTCAGACAATGCATGGATGGATGTCAAACAACAATAGCACATGAGAGAGAAGAAACATAAGATACATATCTCATTGTCATTTGTCTATTACAATACGATAGCTAATGTCACGAATGGTATAGTACAGTACAGTCCATATCAGCTATCAAGTGTGCAAAGGAATAGTAGGGTACAAATCCATGATTCAGAGTTATAATGATCAAGATGCAGATATATTGCATAGTAGCCATACTGCCATGACACTATACTATAGGTATAGTGGACACTTTGATGCAGTCACAAGAAGGCAGTCAAGAAATATATAGAAAGTAAGAAAAATCCAACACATAGTCATATGATCACAACCAACAACAAAGAGTGATGTATATGTGACATGAGTAGTGAGGACTCCACTATTTATCTTTCAGTACATGGTAATACACTAAGTAAGATTACTATTCATTTTGTTCTAGTATACAGAAACAAAGGTATCTTTTCTCATGAAACACTAGCAGTAGGGTAAGGATTCCAAAAAGCCTCATAATCTTGAGTGATTATAAGTGTAAGAGTGAGAGAAGTCTTATTAGCTGTCAGATATAATGAGGGCAGGTTAGTGTCTTGAAGATTTGTCACAAACCCTAACTTGAGTTTCACAAGAGAAGCTAAATGGCTACATAGTGCAGAAATATGAGTTCAGAGATATATTGCTAGAAAATACAGTTTGAAAGTGGGCATTTATATAAAGATGTAACTTTTAGCATGCCATTTTCCATAAGGCAGAAGTAGTCATGAGTGGAGGATTTCATTCACAAACCCGTAGCTAGGGTAACAATTCTTATCTTTGCAGTAGGGCAGTTTCCACATAAGCATACTTATTCCTATAACAGTCAAGTGTGCTGAGTGCAAAGGTATTTTAGAGAGTTTGTCATTTTTGGTGGGAGTTTAATGTCGTGTGAGAAATGATGTATTTCAAGTACAAAACCCTAGCTAGGGTTAACAACAGAGAGGACCATCTTTTCTCAAAGAAAACCCAAGAAAATATCATTTATGCCATGAGCAAACGACCAATAATGGAGAAAAGAAATGAAGTCTCAGTGTTTCATTCATACCTACAGGAGATACAATGAGGATAACATATGTTTTAACTCATCCTAGATCTTTCCAAGCAAATCTTCAAGCATAATATACAGGAGAACTACCTAAATAGTAGAGTATCTAGAGAAAAAAACATAGAGGGGCATCAAATACCACTAGGTGAGTGAAGTTACCTATTGTAGAGAGCTATCAAAGACCAAATATTTGTAGGAGAATCTCTCAAATAGCTTGAGAATGTATGTAAAGCCAAGTTGAAACCCTAGCATGGCAGCACCACAGAGTCTCCTTACAAACTTCAGAAGTGCATAATGAGCCTGATTAGGGCAAGATTTTACTTTTGGATGTGCATGCACGAGTTCCAACAGTGGTTTGACCCCATTGTGGTGTTTTCCACATATTTATCAAAAAATCAAACTCCACTAATGTTGCTTGAGGTCAACACTTAGGATGTGACCTAGGTTTTAATGTTTGCATGATGATATAGCAAAGTTTAGTTGTTTTATCAAGTGTTAAGGTAAAATAACTTAATAGTTACCTTTAATACTTGTTAACACAAAACCATTTTTACCTCAAACCATGCAATATTGAAACAATCTTTTATTAGCCCAACTTCATGTCAAATCATGCAAAATTAGAGGAGAGGACTTGAACTAGTGAGTTTGGTCCTAATTTTAAGTTATCTCATGTGATTTTGAGGTCAACTTTGGTCAAACTAATTGTGACAGTGAGTTTGAACCTATTTTTTCTCAAATTACGTCAGTTTTGACCCCTCTTTTTGGGGCTTTTCATCTTTTCTCGTGAGAGAGATTCATGGAGATATTTTTGAGTTGAGTTGACTTCAGCTAACCCAATCTGACTCATTAGAGTCACCTTTTGTATATAGGAGAAAAAATTTATGTTTTTTTGAGTTCTTGCCTTTTGATCTCTTGTGCATTGCAGAGAGAAAAAGAGTGTTTTGTAACTCATTTTACAGATTTATACAGTGTGCAAGTTACAAGTTTTCATTTTTTGTCATTTATGCTAAGATTCCTTCAAGTTTTCAGTAAAAATCAAGTGTTTATCTTACCAAATTTAGGTGTCTTGCTTTGTTTTAGTGATTGATAAAGGATTTACTGTGTTTTCTCTACAAACCTTTAAATACCTTGTCTTATTATAATGTATGCATGTATATAGAACTTAGTCTCAATCACTAGTTATGGTTTACGTAGACATATTATTTTCTATGAAATATTTATGTGAGGAAGTCTATCAATCTGTTTTGTATGAACCAGTTTATTGAAACTAGTTATGAATCAACTTGCATATCACACTATCATTTAGGTACATCACCACCCATTTCAATTTAGTTTTAGTACATCCATTAGAGAGCTTGATATCCCTTTTCCTATAAATTCTTTAATTCCCTAGAAAATCAGAAGGCAACCAGCCCATAATCTAGAGGTTTACCTTCGTCATAGGGTAACCACAACTTGAAGGTATTCCAATGTTACACAGGATTGCTAAGCTTCCCAGCTTTTCATCACAAGTGTAATCCTAGTTGATAACAAATACATCATTGTCCGTATCTTCAAATTCCATGTGCTCAAGTACAAGATCTACCTTAGTGGTTAAGCTTTTCAAAAGAACTTAGTTTTGATACCAATTGTTGAACACATTAGGGTGCTGGGGGGGGGGGGTGTGGGGGGTTTGAATCAGCATACTCAAAAACTTTAAACAAACATTTGTTGATCAAACTGAATAACTTGGACAACAAAAGAGAAAACATACAGTTCAAGAATCAACACATAAAGCTCTAAAACAAGGAAAACCACAGTGATGATTAGCTCACAATAAAATATGCTCACTGCAAAATGTTACAACTTTGTTTTAGAGCTTCAACCCAAGGAAGCTACTACTCATTGATCTACAAATTTGTTTTAATGCTACAACCCATGGAAGCTTCTACTCCCTGATTACTCAAATAATTTCTATTGGATTTACAATGATGATATAGATACATGGATTGCTATAGAGAACACATCTATTATATGCTGATAGTACAGTCTACTTTTCTTGATCAATACATATCTTCAAACTGATTTTTTGCACTTCATGTCTTGTCCTCTACTCTCCTCTATTCACATTCACCTCCTTAATTTACAAATGAATATTATCTTCTAAAAATATCCTCTGCATCACTTCAAAACACTAATTAGGTCGACATCGAAACAAAATTAGATGAAACATGTACCTCTTCACAAGTCAGCCTCAAGACATACAATATGATGAGAAAACTCATTGTGGACATCAAGGCTTCATTAAGAGTATCAATGTACATCTCTCCATACCTTCTAGACTTGAGAAAGTTAATCAGGAGCCTTCACATGTTTACATACTTGACTGGCTGGCTCATAATGCATAGAACAACTAAATGTTTATCTTCATACCTAGCTAGGGAGAAGCCAAGAACTCTATGCAGATCAAGAATTCAACCATGTATCATCACCAAAGATTCCAAAAACCTTTATTTTGAAGTATTAGACCCATCTATGCATCCACTCACTACGAAATGTAATGAACAATTAGATAGAGTATTTTGTACCTTATGGAATCCTTCATAACTTGGAATAAGACATTGTAGTATATAAAAAAGGAAAGTGTCAAAATGTAGACTAAACCTAAGATGTTATGAACCATTTAGAGCCTCCACAAAACCTTTTTATGATAGGTCTTTATATATTTCATTTTCCACAAATATTCATCCGTATGTACTTATGTTTCTAGAACAATTTGCATTGCCTTTGTTACTTAAACACTATCTTTATGGACTACCAGAGCAATTGAAACTCCATCATAACATGTCTCATACATATCTTAATAATTCCTCAAAACCTTATGACAAATAGATCTCTTTTGGAGGAATGCAAAGCATTCCATTATCTCCCCATTACTATTTTTCTTTGTCTAGGTGATGGCCGATACACTATCCCTTGTAGCTTTTCATGTAGAAGATGTGAGGAGCTGAAAATCTAGATATGTCATGTCAATACATACAAGAAGCTATCTTTAGAAATGCAAGATCAATTTTTTTTTTGTGGAAAAGTGTAGACCAATTCAAGTTGACTCTGCCTTAGGATGTGCATTATGAATGCCTTAGTTAGTTTTGTGCTTCTTACCAATGAGTGTGGTAGTCCAAATGGATGAGATATTTATGTGTGGATATAGGGAACAATCAAAGACATCAATGGTTACCTTTGCATCATGTTCAAACACAAAACTAATCATCTCCCCATACTTAGACTATTTTCTCTTCTCCTGGACTGGTTTTCCTTGACCATACTATCTCTTTCTTTGTACAAGTCTATCTATACATTTCCATCTGCTATGTTGACATTGATGTATACCATGTTGACATCAATGATAACACATATTTTCAACACTTTCATTATAGTTCAATAATAAGGAAAAAAATACAATAAGGACTAAGTGGGTTAGTACCTCTATATATCTAGACATAGATAATAGAGAGAAGCCTAAAACATCGTAAAATTTCTCAAAAATGCCCCCCATAAGAGAAATGACTGCATGACTTTTATAGAGCAAGGGTGCATCTTACGATGTCATAGATGATTGACATGTGGCCCAATGTGATTAGTCCATGAAATCCAAAGAGAGTTGTTGATTGGAACATCCTAGAATGTGTTTAAGGAACTGCCACCAACCTCTTATTATGATTGTTTAGCCTGGGTGGTTAGACGGTATGAGGGCCACCACACGAATTAGACACCACCCTCCAAAAATGACAATGGTTGTTGTAGCCACTGTAGCTACAACAAGAATGATAAAAAGAACATCTATTGTTCTTTCATCTTCTATTGAAAGAGTCAAAGAAGTTTGTCACTTTAACACCATAGCCTCCACCACCATCCTCCAAATAGATGTAGATAGTTGTAGGGACTCCACATCAATACCTAAGCCATACTTGATTCAAGTCACGCGAGGTCGAGGGGGGAGAACACAAAAAGCTACTGCATCAAGTAGTAGACCCTGTCTTCCAAAAGAGTACAAAGTCCATCCTATCTGACATGGATACAAGGACATAGAGGACCAATTTTTAGGTCTGACCTCTATTATTTTTATCTAAAAATTACACAAGTGGAGCCAAGAGAACCATTTCATCCCATGTGTATAGAAACATGTTTAGAACAATGGCCAAGCACAACTCTAGGAGAAAAACAAGATGAATGTTGCATCACAACATGCTTGATCCTTAAATAGTTCAAAAGAGGAAACAAACATGTTAAGCATAGGAAATAAAAACATTTTGTGCTTCCATAAATAAATTGTTACTGCAAAGCATGCCATCAAAATGTCAGTGTTTAGCCTCAGATATGCGGGTCACTCCCAAAGCAATTAAACTAATTTTACTGACACCACAAGTCATGATAAGGCTGAATGCATTCATTTGCCAGGATATCCCTAGCCAGTGCCTTATTCCTCCAAATTATAATGATCCCCTACAAAAAATTAGTGTCCACTAATACTTGATTTCTACAATGAAAGCACTCATTCCAAATTTAGTAGTACTACCACTTCCCATGCCACATTCTATATGAATAATTGAAGTTTGATTTGATTAGGCATATAAATTACATTGCCAAATCTCAATTTCCCAACTGTCACCATGGTAGTAAAGGCATTAAAAGACCATAAATGCATTAAAAGATCATCATGTATGCATTAAAAGATCGAATGAGCTAGATATATATACCATCCACAATCCATCTCAAATTTGAATGAAGTCCATTGATGGTGTCAAAAACATATGTTATCAATGACTGGCGCTTCTTCTCAAGGATAAATAAAATTTACTTACTAAAAATGTGTCATGAAAATCCCTTGCGATTCCACCTGAAATTGACACTTATACCATATGGATGAATCAATGAGAAAAGGGAGCCTTGCCAGATTAGAGTCCTTCATGCCAGAGGCACTATGATGCCAAGGTTTCGTACCATGGGACACGTGGTGGCAAGGTGCACCATCGCATTCCTATCCAGTAGCTACCTCCAAAATCCATGATGGAGAAAAAAATTGTGAGGCAAATAGAACATTACCACATAGAGGAAGTTGCCCCACCACACTAAGGTGAGAGTACTACCATCTTGATGAGGACACATGGCGAAGAATTGTAGCCCTACAAATATGATAAATAGGGATTCCTTCTTAACACGATGAGAAAGAACCTCTATGAAATGAATAGAAAACTACCATGGCAGAAACAGATCCCTGGTGGTTGTGAACATATCCACATGTTAGTAGAGCACACACATAAATTTTGAAAGTCCATACATAAAAGAACTGCAATGAGAGGATTGAACATGATGAAAACAAGATACGATGTGTGGCACATGACATGGAGGGGAATGGCAACTACAAATATGGGCAATAGTGGTGCAGAAGCACCTAGAAAATCCTATTTTATTTTGTAATAAGGTCTATTTGACCAATGCATTTTCATTTCAGTTTGTCTCTAGGACCTTCAGGACCTAGAACCCATTTTGTAAGTCCAAAGTGACTTAAAACACACTTTTGTCATATTGTAATCATGTAGTGCCAAAAATAGAGCAGTAGGACAGTTTGAGGTAGTTTGGATTGGTTCGTCTTCCAACTGTTTGCATCAGTTGGTTTTCCAACTACTAGCAAGTTGAGTTGATAACAACCAGAGGAAGGAACCATCAAAAAAGAGGCGAAGAAAAAGTGTGTAATTGTGCATTGTTCTGAGGAGAAATAAAATTGTTTTGTTCTGTTAATTTAGTTCCCATTCCCTGTAACTACAATTTGTATAACTGTAGATTTCTATTCTTTTTGTGCTTTACATTGTTGCAATATGTCAATGTGAATCGTTCCACTGGTATGATTTCTATCAAAATTAGTGGAATGGCTTCATTGTACAAGTATGTGTTTTTGTTTCCTTTTTTGTTTTCCTGTTCGATGACATAGAGAATCCAAATGAAGTGTCTTGCACAGTAGGTCACCTAGCATCTCCATGTGCTAGGGTTTAGTTGAAGAGTAGATGAACTACAGAGTCAGAGAGACACAAAGGTCATTGTTGGTAAGACCAGGACCATCAGGGTGTAAATCAGCCATCAAACCAATAATGGTTGTTTGACCGAAACGAGGAGACAGAGAGATTTCTATCAGCATGAGTTCTAACTCGTTTCGCTGAAGAAAGTTCCAAGTGAGCCATCGGTGTGTCTCGGACTAGCGGAGTGAGTTTTGGGGTTTGTCTAATAATGGTTTTCTTGCCAATAGGTAAAGAGTGTTGAACCTCACATCAAAGTGACTAAGACTTCAGAGAGATAAGTTGTAAAGTGGCCGACAGACAAAGTGTTGTCGAAAACAAAAGGTTCAAAAGTTTCAAAGATCTATTTGCTGAGCCTAGAAATGGTTCCAAAAGGTTCAAGGGTTCAAAAGGTTCAAGAGTTCAAAAGGTTAAAGAGTTCAAAGGTTCAAAGATCTATTCGTTGAGACTAGAAACGGTTCAAAGGTTTGAGAGTTCAAAAGTTCAATTTATGATCAATTGTCTGTTCCCGCTATGCGCTCCTCATCATATTGGTATTAGAGCCATAAAAGATTTTGTTGTTGATCTGGTATATGTTAGCAGAGGAGAGTGAAGGAGAGGCTAGCATCATGCCTCCAAAGGGGATGACAGCAGAAGTGGTCAAGAAATTTAAGGAGATGGAAGAGATGATCAAGATTGGAGTCAAGGAAGCACTCTAGGGTGAGTTGAAGGCACTGAAGATAGGAAAGATATCAGATGATGAATATGTGGAGAAGAAGAAGAAGGGGAATATGGAGAAGAACCCCAAGGGTAGGAGGCAGAGATACCTGTAGATCAAAAATACTTTCGTGAATCCATCAAGGCAATTGGGAAAGACTCTCTAGAGGCCAAGATGGAGATCCCAATGTTTAGTGGGAAGATGGATACCCAAGAGGTCATGGAGTGGATTGAGGCTCTAAACAACTACTTTGAATACAAGGAAGTTCCTGAAAGTAAGAGGGTTAAGTTTACAAAAACTAAACTCAAAGGTGCTTCCCTTACATCGTGAAATTACACCCAAGGAGAGAGGGTGAAGAATGGGAAGAGAATGATCTCTTCATGGAATAGAATGTTGGAGAGGATCAAGTCCCAATTTCTTCCATCAGACTATGATGTGCAGATCTACAAGAGGATGCAAAATCTCAAGAAAAGAGATTTGGATGTGGCTACTTACACCGAGGAGTTTCACAAATACACTCTTTGTTGTGGGTACATGGAGGATGAAAAATTAAAGTGGCTAGGTATTTAAATGGTTTGAGGTTCAATATTCAAGATGAGATAAGTTTATTGATCCCTGAAACTATGGAGAAATGCTTTCAAGTAGCATGAAGAGCTAAAGAGAAGCTGAAGAGGAAAGGTGAGCAGCAAGGTAGAGGAAGAGTTGATAGAAATTTTAGAGGCAGAGATAGTTTTGGAGGAAGAAGTCCTAACCAAAGGCCTAATGATGAGTCTAGCCAAGGAGAGCAAGTTGGGGACTTAAGTAGCAGAGGAGGCTATTGAGGAAGAAGGCCTAATGGAAGAGGTGGAACAAATGGATCAGGTAGAGGATCCAAGTTCTCTAATATAAGATTATATAACTGCAATCAGATAGGGCACCCAACTTATAAGTGTCCAGAGAAGGCCTCAACTTCTCATGGTAATGAGAGAATAACCACATTGACTCAAGAGGATGCAAGGAGTGTGACCTCTCCTGAAGTGAATCTAACATCAAAGATGGGATAAAATCTAATGATCAAGAGGATGTTGCTCAAAGAACAAGTGGAGACTGAACCGTGACAAAGAAGAGCTTTGGTTAGAGTTAACTGGAAGATCTAAGGTAAGGTTTGTAAAGTTTTTATTGACTCTGGTTCTACTGACAATATTATATCTTTAGAAGTAGTAGACAAATTGAAATTAGAAAAGATACCCCATAGATGTCCATATAGGGTTAGTTGGTTAAACAAGGGATAGCATATAGTCATCAATGAATAAGCATGGGTAGAATTCAATAGTGGGGGTAGAGAGACAGGATTTTGTGTGACATCCTTCCAATGGATGCTTGCCATCTTTTGTTGGGTACCATAGTAGTTTGACAGAAAAGCTCATCATGATGGGGAAAAGAATGTTTAATCATTCCAAAAGGATGGTGTAACTTATAGGATACAATCATTTGTAGAAGGGGATCCACAACCTATAGGATCTAGTGTAATGATGGTAGGAGAAAAAGAATTCATGGATACACTAAAGGAAGGTGGTGGAGTAGGTTTTGCTTTGATTGTGAAGCCTAAGGGGGAAAAGAAGGAAAATGTGAGAGAAGTAGGGCCTAAGGAGGTTAGAGATTTGCTTGAGAGTTACAAAGGAGTGATTGCAAAAGATATACCTGATTCCCTACCACCTGTCAAAGACATTAGCCATTAGATAGACCTCATACCCGGAGCAGTACTCCCTAATAAGGTAGCATATAAAATGACCCCTCAACAGAATGACGAAATAGTAAATCAAGTTCAAGAACTCCTAAATAAAGGACTAATAAGAAAGAGCCTTAGCCCATGTGCAGTCCCTACTATTTTATTCCCAAAGAAGGATGGGAAGACTTTTGTGATGACACCATTGCAGGAGGATGCTGAAGCAAAGAAGGGAGCCAAGGTCATTTTGGTGGGTAAGAAAGAGTTTGTAAAGATCAACAAAGAAGAGACAAGGAAAGTTGAGGATACCTCAAGTAGTGGGGTTGTCAAAGACTAAAGTCTAAAGGTGGTTTCAATTTTGAATGATGGAGATCAGATGGTGATGTCTGAGATGGATAAGAAAAAGGTCAAAGAGTAGCTCTACAAGCAGCCACAAAGTGATTGGAAAGAAGAAGATGCTATCATTGTAGGGACCATTGTTTGTCCTCTAGAGCCAACAAGAGATGAAAGGCAAACATATTCTACCATAGTAGCAGTACAAAAGGCATCAACCAAGGTTTTGAATGAAAGTGTTCAGGCAGAGATGACAACAAGGAAGAATGGCAAACAAAATATAGGTTTGGTTGCAAGCACTGACTCATGGCAAGGTGTGAGTAGAGCCTACAATGCTAGGCATGAGTTTTTGATTCCATGGAAGCAAGTTGTAGTCCAGAGATCATGGGGAAGCCATGAGGCAGCAAAGGATAAAGGTGCAATAGATTCTACCCAGGACAATGAAAATTGGGTGCAGCATTTACCACCTAAGGAACCACCTAAGATGGAAGGCATCTTGGATAGAAGGACAAGAAAAAAGACAAGAAATCATACCTATTTTGAGCACTTAGTTAGATGGCAAGGACTTCCAGACTTAGAAGCCACATGGATGCTAGAAGAAGACATAAAAAAAGTAGAGTGGTGATTTGCAGCAGTTAGTCTCTAAGAGGACTTGAGACAACTTTTACCTAGGGAGTATGGTGCAAGAGCACCTAGAAAATCCTTTTTTTTTTGTAATAAGGTCTATTTGACCAATGCATTTTCATTTCAGTTTGTCTCTAGGACTTCAGGATCTAGAACCCATTTTGTAAGTCCAAAGTGACTTAAAACACACTTTTGTCATATTGTAATCATGTAGTGCCAAAAATACGGCAGTAGATAGTTTGAGGTAGTTTGGATAGGTTGACCTTCCAACTGTTTGCATCAGTTGGTTTTCCAACTACTGGCAAGTTGAGTTGATAACAACTAGAGGAAGGAACCATCGAAAAAGAGGTGAAGAAAAAGTGTGAATGTAATTGTGCATTGTTCTGAGGAGAAATAAAACCATTTTGTGCTGTCAATTTGGTTCCCATTCCCTGTAACTACAATTTGTATAACTATAGATTTCTATTCTTTCTGTGCTTTACATTATTGCAGTATGTCGATGTGAAGCATTCTGTTGGTACAATTTCTGTTGAAATCAATGGAATGGTTTGATTGTACAAGTATGTGTTTTTGTTTCCTATTTTGTTTTCCTATTCGACGGCACAAAGAATCCAAACGAAGTGTCTTGCACAGTAGGTCACCTAGCATCTCCATGTGCTAGGATTCAGTTGAAGAGTAGATGAACTGCAGAGTTGGAGAGACACAGAGGTCATCGTCGGTAAGACCAGGACCATCGGGGATTAAATTGGCCATCAGACTGACAATGGTTGTTTGACCGAAACAAGGAGATAGATTTCTATCAATGTGAGTTCTGACTCGTTTCATCAAAGAAAGTTCCAAGTGACCCATCAGTGTGTCTCGGACTAGCAGAGTGAGTTTTTGGGTTCTAGCTGATAGTGGTTTTCTTTCTGATAGGCAAAGCATGTTAAACCTCACATCAGAGTGACTAGGACTTTGGAGAGATAAGTTGTAAAGTGGACGACGGACAAAGTGTTGCTGAAAACAAAAGGTTCAAAAGGTTCAAAGGTTCAAAGATTTGTTTGCCAAGCCTAGAAATGGTTCCAAAAGGTTCAAGGATTCAAAAGGTTCAAGAGTTCAAAAGGTTAAAGAGTTTAAAGGTTCAAAGATCTGTTCGCTGAGACTAGAAATGATTCAAAGGTTCGAGAGTTCAAAAGTTTAATTTATGATCAAATGTCTGTTCCTGCTGTGTGCTCCTCATCAAATAGGAAGAATAAAGAATTCCTTTTAAAAGAAAAATCCATTCACAGACTTAGTATGGAAACAAGAGGAGCTGATAAACCAAATGGAACTAGTGACATCAAGTTGTGACTAAAAATTTTGGGAACCGGTTGAAAAGGTCAACAAAGAAATAGAAATAAACCCTAAAATTAAGGCTCAAATGAAGTAAATATTTTAGGATGTAAAATATTTGGTAACAACAACACCTAGAAGATTAAAATATAACAAGTCTTAATAGTGGCTCTTTATCAGCGATGCACGTTGCAATGGAAGGTGGCAAGAAACTAGAAAACCTCCAAGATACAGACCAAACAAATTACTCCATGGGGTACATAGTCACAAGATTCTAAATTATGATGCTTCATTTCAAACAAAACCATTTGGGAGCCACAAGCCCGCAAAAATTGAGAACCAAATCTTCCTTTATCAAACACTTTGATCTCCAAAGATTGTTCCAGATTTACCCTAGATATACTATCCTAATTTGCTTGCACATAATCATTACCATTGACATCCTCCATAGAGATTCTAAATCTGCTTCTATCAAAGTAATTCATGCTCATTAGAGATCCAAGATCAAGCTTCATCTGGAGTATACCTCCGTATGGCATGAAAACAACATATTCATCAGCTAGGCAATGCAAAGCCATGCATTGTTTCATATCACCAGGGTCATCAACCCATATCATGGATACATTATCAGACTAGATTGAGAACTAAAAATATTCATAATCCATTCAATAACTAGCATTATAAACATGAGCCTCATTATTTACTATCACATTAAAATTGAAGCACTCATAAACATTATATTCAATAAACACCTTTGCAGAATCTTGTTCTGGCTTGTCAACATCATAATTAAGATTTAATTTTAGTAGATTAAACTAAAAGAAAATAGATGATTGGGATCTACTCATTCCGTTATACCCTAAATCTCACCCCATATAGTGTAAATAACCTTCAAATGTGTGAAACCAAAAACACTCATACATAGCATCTCTTTCCTCTTGATTACATCATATTGAAAATAAGGAATATTGAGAGGGGGTGAATCAGTATTATGAAAAACCGCTTCTTGCAAATTTATTTATCCAATTTCCAAAGTTAATAATATGAAAGTAGATTAAACATAGAAACAACAACCACAAACACATAACACATGAACACTAGGATTTTTACATGGAAAACCCAAAAAGGAAAAAATAACAGTGATTGTTAGCTCACAATATATTAATATAGCACAATACCGGATTATAAGAAGGCTCACTACCTTAGGGCTCACTGCCCAGAGAAATGCTCACTACCAAAATAGGCTCACTACCTAGAGAAAGAAAGAAGAAGGAAGAATGGCTCACTGCCAAATTGAACTACTCAGACTACATCTGCACATGCATGGTTGTAGCTCCAATGAAGCATATAAATACTGTCTAAAAACTCTTCATCTCTTATTACTCTATTTTTAGTACTCTATTTTTACATGGAAATAAGATCTCTCTTCTTCTACTCTTTATTGCATCCACATAATCACCTTCCTCTGCATGTTGCACCTATGTCTCTATCACATTCGCATCACACACGTGCTAAACACTAAATTCAATCCCATATATATATCCACAACACTTAAAATCTTCATATTAGGTTAGCATACTCAGATGAAGTGTATAGTTAATAAAATTGTAGCTTGTCAGAAAAATCCGTTCATCAAAATACATAGTGGACCTAAGTAATATTTGAAACACCTTCTCATATGTCGGCTCCAACTATAGAACCACATAGGATAAAGTTCTAATCAATAGAACTTACCACACATAAATCAAACTATCATGTTAGCCTCAAACACAGACTGTTATTGACTTAGTTCATCTGTCAAACTAAATCTTTTATTGCGGACCACAGGGCTTTCTCAAAATCATATCAATGACTCCTCAGACATTACCAATCATACCTTTAGAACTGGAGAAAAAAATATTCTTTACCGGCAAAATGCAAACCATCAGAACTCAAACTCTGTCATAGTCAAACTCTGTCAAACACTGTAGCGATACTTAGTATCTTGCAACTATTTTTCTAGTGGACTTTAGATCTTACAACTCTAGATTTAGACACTTCATAAAAGTGATTATAACATCTCAAAACTGTATAACAAGATATACAACATTATAGAATTGTGGACCAAAATAATTGTGTGTTCAACCTTAATTATTATTGTATTCTATTCTACTTCTGAAAACTGATCAAAAGCTAAAACCTTTGATATAAGATCATCTGAGAGTTAGGAACATCATATTAGAACCCGCAAACCTTCGTATTCAACTGTGGACCAATGCCAATCCACACACTATTCTTTTGTCTCTGCCTTTGTACATTTCCAATACTTAGCCAATATGACTAAGTATTCTTTACCAGACCACAAACTCTATTCCAACCTTGTTCCTTTTCTTGTTGCCATCAATGACAATACTTAATTATCCAGCATAGCAGTGTCTCTTGCCAACAATCTCCCCCTTTGGCATTGATGGCAACACTCAGTGAAAAATGCTTGTGTTGCTCCCCCTTACTCTATACACTCTATTTTTCTATTATTTTTTGGACATATGCTTATTTTTCACTAATTTTCCTCTCCCCCTTTGACATCAATGGAAAAGGTGGGTGAACAAGAAAAATTATTTCAAAAATTCTTCAAAACTGTCATATTTTGTGACATATATACAAGTACACATTTGTATCTTAATTTATAGTTGAAGGTAGAATATCATTATAGATAGTCTTTATCAAAGCTATCTCTCCATTCCAACTATTCCTTGCAGTTTCCAAAATATGGATGTGGCTATTTATCAAAAAGACTAGCTTTTCTGCCTTCGGTACATCTGATGGTGTATCAATTAATGCTCGTGATTTCAAGGCTTCATCTCCCAAATTGGTCATGGAATCAATTTTTGGACTTATCATCCCCCTTAGTTGGCACAACCTGTGTTTGATTTCTTCCTTTTTCTTCATCAGAATGCTCAAGATCATTATGAATATTTACAACCTATGTCTTGTTGGCACTTATTGACTCAATTTCTAGATTATATGTCTTAGAAATGTTAAACAGTTTGAGTTTCATGTCCTTGATTTTATCTTCTAATTCCTTTGTAATCTCTAGCCAAGATAAACAAAATTTGTACAAGTCACAACCTTCTTTTATGGCACTTTGTATAACTCTTATTCCTTGGTCTAAAGAAATTTTATCATTGATCAACATGGTTTTTAACTGGGCCAATCTTTTCTTATCAAATTCTTTTCTGACCTTTGTTTCAGTAGATTTTTCAAAGGACTCAAAATGATTGTTGATTGATATTATCATACCTTTTAGTTGATCAGTAGATGATGTCAAAGTGTTTGTCTAGTATTCATGCATCAATTTTCACAGTACATCAGATACTATTGTAATGATCTTATTGTCTTTCATGTGAGTTTTCATCAATTCTTTTAGAGCCTTTGCTTGGGAAAATGATACTAATTCAAATTTCTATTGTGGAGATAGGGAATATAGATTTATTGGTTCTTGAAGAAACTTGGGTGGATCTAGATTTGTACACTTTGTATCTTTTCCAAGGGTTTTGCAATAGTGTCTCTTGCCACTTTTTCTTCACAAAGTTAAACTTTCTTTCTCTTCTTTTCTTCAGTTGTGGCTTCTATAATGGATGAGGTTCTTATTCTTTTTCTAGGACTAGATGTCAGTCTCTCCTCTTTAGATCTCTTATCTTTCCTTTCTGGAGTGCTTGATGTCCATTCTATTAGAGCACTAATAGACTTTGATTCTCTTGATTTAATTTTTTCCTTACATAATTATTTATCTGATGGTTTCTCTGACTGCTCGAGTTCCATCAACATTCTAGAAGATAACTCTGAGAATGTCCCAAATCTATCCTCTTTGGGATGAATAGGTTTACTTAGTAGTGCATCAACTAATTTAGTCAAGACATCTTCTGCAACTTCATAACCTAGTGCAAGGACCCATACAGTTCTTGGTTCCACAGCTTCCATGAAGCATTTGTCTTTATCCACCATGAATACAATATCCTTTTCATACTTTATCACTACTTTTTTAGGTATCTGAAACCTTCTTAACATTTTCTTTTGAAAATCTTTGAAATATTTCCATAGGATTTCGTTCTACTTATCTGTGTTACCCAAACTCTATAAGTGATTTCTTATTTGAGCAGCTACATGTATGTGATCAAACTAGATAATATTTCCTAAACCAAGTAGCTCTCTTAGGAAGTAAAAGAGTAAATAGGTAATCAATGTTTGATATTTGAAAGGATGATTAGTTTCTTTTGTACCTTTCAAGTTCTCCATTAGTTCACTCTGGAGCAATTCACAAATGTCATAATTCATATTGTTTTTGATCATGTCATATGCTGTGTATATAGCTGATGCAGACACATAATTTTCCTTGTTGAAGTATACTTTGTATCCAACAATCATTGATAAAAATCTGATGGATGAATCTTTGATATCATTTACTATAAGGCCATTCTTCTCAAATTTGGCTCCTGTTAGCTGCATTACCACATTGTTCTTTATTTTCTTTATGCCTAGAACTCTTCTAGAGGAGCTCATACCAATTACAACTTTAATGGCCTCTTTAGTTATCATATAGGATTCATTAAGCCATAAAGGTTCATCATAAATTTTTCTTAGAATAAGCTTGACCCATGCATCAATCAAAATTGTGGGAAAATCCAACTAGGTGTCAAGTTTCTTTTCTCCTAGAACTTTATAATCATCTTTCAACATAATATCCAAAGTAGTCTATTCATCCAAATATAGCTTGCCTAACTTCATGTGATTATATTCTTCTAGACTGATATGAATGTATGCTCTGATATCTTCCATATGCATAACCCCATGTGGAGTAATTGATAATGCCCCTAACGGATCATTTTCTAGTGATTTGAAGAATTGTTTCTTAAACTTGGGGCAAGGCATTTTTCCTATCTCGATTACATGAGGAGTAAATATTTTCCTAGAGCAATTTAACTTTCACAGTAGGGTTTCAAGTTGTAAATACCTCTTTTGCTGGATTAGGGTTTCCTTGATCTTGATTTGAAATCCTTTGGAGAGTACTATAGTCACTTTGAATCTTGCTTTTGTTATGTTGATTGTCAGGAACACTGAGAGGAGGAGGGGGGTGAACCAATGTTCTATAAATCTTTTCTTAAACTTTTACTTTCAACCATTTCAAAGGAATGATCAAACATAAGCAAAATATACAACTGAACAATATCCACAAAAGCATGATACATACACCAAGATTTTACGTGGAAAACCCAAAAAGGGAAAAACTACAGAGAGGATTGACTCTCAAATATATATTACAATCTTTACAAAAATGATGTTCAGGCTTGGTCATTCCATGGGCCTAGAACATGTTGGCTCATAGCCATGGTGTACAACTAAGTTTAACAGGCTCACTACCTCAACCCTAAACCTAGGAAGATTATAATAAGGGTTGTTAAACCCTATTGGTGGCTCACTACCGGCTTACTGCCTTGATGAAAAAACACGCTTCCACTCAAATCACACATGATAAATGAATACTACTTAAGCATCTACCACTATGCCAGGGTGTAGTCATTTAACAACTATATTATGAATCCCAAGTCTTCATCACTGCTGATCCTCTAACTCTACTCCACTATTCACATCTTCGCATCACACACACACACACACACACACACACACACACACACACTGTACTTGCACACACTTTAACTAAAGATCATTTCTCTTATATATATCCACATGATGATTTAATCCATAATTAGGTTGGCATCTAAGAAGTGAAATGTGTACATAGAAAGATGTACCTTGTCACTCAATCCAATGCACTATGGGTTGTACAGACCCAAATCTTTCCCTAAACATGTTCATATAGGTCAGATATAATCATTCAATTACTTACATAGATCTTTCACACACTATCCTTTCTCCACATCATGATTTATCTCACTAGTCGGCCTGTTCCTCAAGAGCATGCTTAACAGGTTCATCTACTGACTTACAACTTCTACTATAGATCAAAAAACACTTCCAAAATCATATCAAGGACTCTTTACACATTCCCAAACTCACCTTCAGTACTGTAAGGCCTGGTATCATCTTGCAGAGAAATCTAGACCATCAGAACTTAGAATCTATCTCTGCTAAACTTTGTCAAATATTATGTCGATACTCAACAGCTTGTAGCTAACATTCCGATGGACTTCAGATCTCCTAACTCTAGAATAAGACACTTCATACAATTGTTTACAACACCTTACAATTGCATAAAAAAATACGTATCTATAGAGGAATGCGGACCACTGCACTATGCCCTGTTCACTAATTCTGCTAGGCATTTGCTTACCTAGACTTAGAAATTTCTTCAAGATGACTTCCAGAGGAAATTAGGACATAATCTCCAAGGAATAACACTATCAAACAATTGATAACATCATACTTGAACTGCATTACTGGATCATCATTTGCAGAGGCATACTGTCTAACTTACTGTCCTCTACTCTGCATACTTTCCATACTTAGCCATTTTCAGTCAACCGAACCTAGAATCTAATATGTTCTTCTAGAGATATCTCATCCTATCAGGGTGATAGGATCTCTGAGCCTGTTTCCATCAATGAAAACATAGATCCATACCAGAGTAGTGTCTCTTGCCAAAAATTTCCCCCTTTGGCATTGATGACAACACTTAGTGAAAAATGCCTGACTACTCCTTAATATATACACTTTACTTTGTTGCTCCCCTTGAGATGATTATCCATTTTTCACTAATCTACTTCTCCCCCTTTGACATCAATGGCAAAGGGTGTGATCCCAAAATTTCAAAATTTTATATACTCTACTGCATATTTACAATCACAATCTTCATCTTAATTTGTGTTTGAAGGCAAAATATCACTATAGAGTCTTTAATAGTGCTATCTCTCCATTCCATCTATTTCTTACACTTTCTAAAATTTGGATGTGGTCATTCATAAAAAATACTAGCTTTTTTGCCTTCTGGAGACCTGAGGGTGTGCCAATTAGTGCTTTAGATTTCATAGTATCATCTGTCAAATTGGTCATGGAATCAATCTTTGGACTTATCATTCCTTTCAACTAGCACAACATGTCTTTGATTTCTCCCTTTTTCTTCATTAGAGTATTTAGATCATTATGGATATTTGCAACTTGTGTTTCTTTGGTATTTATTGACTCAACTACTAGATTATATTTCTCAGAGATATTCAGTAGTTTGAGTTCCAAATCTTTGATTTTATCTTCTAGTTCCTTTGTGATCTTTGGCCAGGATAAACAAAATTTGTATATTTTTCTGACTTCTTCAATGGCACTTTGTATAGTCTTAATTCCAATATCTAACAAAAATTTGTCTTGATCTATCATGCTATTCAACTCAACCAATCTTCTATTATCAATTTCTTTCCTTACTTTTACTTCCGTAGATTTTTCAAAAGATTCAAAATGTATACTTACAAAATTTAATAGCTTCTCGAGATGGTCAGCAAGAGATAATGAGATATCCCTTTGAGATGATGACAGCAACTCTTCCAAGATAGTGGATGCTTCATTGATTAGAATGTTATCTTGACCATGTGATTGTAACAACACTTCTTGTGCCTTGGTCTGAACCATAGATACTAGTTTGAAATTTTGTAAAGGTGATAATGAGGCCAAGTTGATTGGACCTTAAGGGAGTTCAAATTCTTCTGCAATTTGTTTCCTATCAGAGACATTCACAGTGTCTCTTGCCCTTTATAATATTTCTCCTTGACTTTGATCCGAAGGGTCTATGTCCATAATTTCCTATTGATTTGTGTTTTTCTCTAGAGTAGGGCTCTTCCTCTCTTCCTTAATCTCTTCACCTTTATCCTGATGTACAGAAGGTAAATTATTTTCAATGTTGCCTTGATCTGTCATATCCACTGTATTAGTGTTGGGGACTTGATCACTCTATTTAGATTCTTGATTTTAGCTTACTTCCAGTGGAGATATGTCTTCATCATTTTCTTCTTTATTGTCACAGATAGTAGGAATATTATTTTTCTTTAATGCCACTAGGGTGATTTCCTATGTTTCCTTAACCACTTTGTTAATTTCTCCCAACATCAACGAGTTCATTCTTTTCTTGGTCCTGAAAGCATCTTTAATTTCTTTTGAGATTTTGATCTTCTCCTTAGGAGTGATCCCCAGACATAATCATATCAAGGAATGATGTATTAGTTCAACATATTTTTCCATAGTTGTTTCTTTCCTAACTAATAGAATACTACCCAAGGTACCTGGGAGATCACTAATGATCTCAATGAGGGCTCTGTTGTATATGTTCAGATACTCTACAATAGTTTCTTCCAAAATCCTCTTGTCAGCATCATTATAATCATCATAAAACTTAGCCACAAGTTTCAAATTAAAATCAATAGTAATAGACTTTAATACATCTTCAATCTTTAGTGTTGCGTGAGGCTCATCTTCTTCCTATCTTTTGTTGGGTGTCTTCCTTTTTAATGACTTCTCCTAGCTACTTTTGGATGCTTTAGTAGTACCAACTTTCATTATCTTTACCTCCTTATTTGATGTTGTCTCTTCTTCATCAACAATTATGCTTGCATGCATTCTCTTGGATTTAGTCTTCATTCTTTTGGAGTTGGTGGTAGGATTTTCCACATTTGTAGATGGTGTGGAATTGGAGAGAGTGGATGAGGCTTTAGCAGCAGTTGAAGCTCTGGTTTTTCTTTTTTCCTTTTCTGGCTTTTCTAAGTTACCTTTGTGCTCTTTCGAAGCCCCAGTTGATTCACCTTTTCTCTTTTCTTCTACTTCCTTGATGGCTTGTGTCTTTTCCCTTGCTTTTGCCACTTCTTCTTTTGTAAAGCCAAATTTTATGGCAATTTCTTCTGCTACTTTCCTCATTTTCCTAGAGATTTCAGGTTTTCTGACTTCAAGATGAATTTTAGCATGCAATTTATCATAAGACCCAAATCTTTCTTCCTTGGGATCTCTAGGTTTTCTCATCATATATTCAGCATAGTTTTCTAGTACAGCTCCATCTACCTCATATCCTATAGGCATAACCCAAACCGTTCTTAGCTCAATAGCCTCCATCAAATATTGATCTTTTGTCACAATGAAGCAAATTGTGTCCTTGTATTTTTCAACAACTATTTTGGGAATTCTTTCTTTGGCTTGCATTGATCTTTGGAAATTCTTAAAATAGCCCCATAGGGCTATATTCTATGCATCAATGGTGCCTATGCTACTCAACAAATTTTTAATTTGAATTGTGACAGGTTTATCACTAGTCCAGAATAGGTTTTTCATACTAGGCAACTCTTGCATAAAATAGAATAATAAACACATGATCAGTGTGCCAAATTTAAAGGGGTATTTACCTTGTTTTGTCTTCTTCAGATTTTCCATTACTTACTGTTGGAGCAATTCATAGATGTCATAATCATCATTTTCCTTAATCATTTGATAGGATGTGTAAATGGTCATGCCTGAAACAAAGTTCTCCCTGTTGGTGAAATAAACTTTGTATCCCAATACCATTGAGGCAAATCTCATGGCATGATCCTCAATGTCATTTATTGTCAAGGCTCTCTTATCAAACTTTGCTCTGGTAGCCATAATTACTGTATCATTCTTCATAGATTTCAATAGAGGTACTAATCTAGTGGAGCACAATCTAGTGACTACTCTAATAGCATCTTTTGTAATCTTGAATAGTCTCACAAGCCATATGAACTCATCATGAATCCTACTTAACACATACTAGACCCATTCGTCTTCCATAAATGTTGGGAAATCCAAATACTGAATAAATTTGTTTTCTTCCAATGCTAAATATTCATCCTTCAGTTCAAGATTCTCATTGCTCATATGTTTTGTGTAGAGATTATTAAACCTACTATCACTAAATTCTTCTAGGGCAACATGAATATGAGCCCTAATATCTTCTGCATGCATAACTCAATGAGGAACACTTGAAAATGTACCCAATTAATTGACCTCGGTTGATTTGAATGGGTGTTTTTTGAACTTTGGTCACACTCACTCAGTAATATCAACAACTTGTGGTGATGTCATTTCAAAAAATTTAATGGATTCACAAGAAGGTTTTGAATGAGATTACATTGTACTACTGAATTAGGGTTTCGCTTTTTCTAAATTTCTCCAAACCCTTCAAATCTTGGTTGTTGTGGCTCAAAGTCTATTCTGATCTCTCTATGTACTTGATATCTTTGAATGTAAAGTGATTTTAAATTAAACAAGATCCCTTTTATCCTCTGCATGACATGAGCTAGATGTCATTAAATGCTTATTTTTAGAAAGCTATTAAAACCCTTTGCTATAGAACACAATCGATTAGGATTGGTTCACAATATATCGTATTGACCCTCTTTCTTCTGGTTTTTCTTCTAATAGGTGTGTCACATCAGATTCCATGATACGTCTTCTAGCACCCACTTTCTGGCTAGGGGAATTGGATTTTCACACTACTCCCCCAAAGCTAGAGCTCTCAATTCACTTCATGGAGGAAGTATCTGCACCAGATACTGGTGCAGATTGATCCCTAACTTTAATTACTTCTTTCTTGATCCATACCTTGTTCACTTATTTCTTAGTTTCAACTAGATTAACTTTCTCTTTCCCCTTATCATTTCTCTGCTCTATTTTCCTTTCTTCAGAATAATGATTTCTCTTCACATTCCTACTTCTACAAAACCTTGCAATATGTCTAGATTTGGTGAAATTGAAAGATACCACATTCCTTTGTCCTTGAGTCCTTCCATTTCTTTAATTTGACCTACATTGATTAGCCATGTGTCCAAATCTATTCCATGTAAAACACTTTCCATTGAATGATTGACTATTTCTGATATTTTGAAAATTAGTTCTTACTGAGCTTTTGTTAGATTTAGGACAGACAACTCAGAGGGGGGGTGAATCAGTTGTTTGAAACTTTCTTCCAATCAATCACTTAAATCCTTTTCTTAATTCAGCAGCATAATAATAAACCAATCATGGAAACATAATACAACATTTCAAGAGCAAAAACACATTAACACATATGACACCAAGATTTTTCACGTGGAAAACCCAGTTAAGGGAAAAACCATGGGGTGACTAACCCAAGATTGTATTCTCTGTTAAAAGAATAGAAAGAACAAAATGACACATGCCAATTAGGGCTCACTACCTGAGCACACTACTCACAAGAGGCCCACTACCTACAGGAGACACACTGTCTACAGAATAATAAGTATTACATACTTGAACTGAAGAATAGCATCTTCACCATGCTTGAGTCAGTTCCATTTAAGCTCAATACTTCTTCTCTGCCTTTTGCTCTACTCCTCTCTACCACACTGTCATCTCCACAAGATGCATTTGAAATGACTTTACAACTCTTTATTTATACAAGACATCAACTTAGGGATAATCATCCAAGTCAGCATACATTACAAAGAAAATATATAAATACAACATGACTAATTACAAAAAGACTTCACACGGATCAACACACTATTGGCTACATAGATCTGAGACTTCAATCTTCCTTAGGAACACACCATTCTTCACAGAACATCTCCAAGATCGTCCATAGGATGTGTAACTCATCTGATCAGCTAGACTAAGGAAGAACATCATCATTTAGAAGTAATTCTTCAATTACGAGCTCAATCTTCAATGTAGACCACCAACACCAACTAGATACAATCCAAAGACCTCCACAAGCTTGCCTAAATCATCAAGAACATCCACACTACTGCTTACTAAAATCATCCTCTCTTTCATCTAGAACCTAAAGAACATAGTCTATCATCACTATCATATTGGAATATGTGCTTGTGGACCTCCAGACCATGAACCAATTGAGTTGTCAATTCACACTGACTACCTAAACACTCCACCAAATCTGCAGAATAGAATATTGCATTTCTGAATCTCACCAGACCTATCTGTGTCACTTTTTCACCTTTGAACACCTGCCAGAACTAGTTTTACTTAAGTGGCCATAACTTCTTCAGATCTTCATGTGGATCTCTTAAATCTTTGTTAGATCATCTTAGGACGCATATCTACAAACCCTTTGATGCGCATCCTCTGATCTTCATTTTAGCTTGGATCTTTACCTCATTGTTTTCACTGTACTTCTCTGTTCTTGATTAGGACTAATTTTCTCAATATCCTCAGCACATAGCTCATCCAATCATTATCACCAATGCAATAGGAGTATGTTGACATCAATGACAACACCGGTTAGACCCATACTTGTAACAATCTCCCCCTTTGTCATTGATGGCAACATATGATGTGAAAAACTATTTTAACCATCAAGACAAGAACTTCTCATCACTGTCACAACTCCCCCTATCAACAACAACCATTCACATGTCTTCTCTTCCTTTCCTACACCCCCTTTGATCAGAAACCACTTGTTTTTTACATGTCTTCTCTCCCCCTTTGACATCAATGGCAAAGGGCACATACTTGCATCAATTCAAAATCATACCGGCTGCTCCCCCTGAGTAGCAGCTTCCCAAACATCAATCTGAACCACAAGGCATGACTGTGAGATCCACCAGACTGATGCACATTAGTGCACCTTAATTCAGAATTGGAGGGGTAATAACCCCTAACTTCTCCCTGAGATACTCAAAAGAGTCCTTAGGTAGAGGTTTAGCAAAAATATCTACAATCTGATCCTTGGAAGGCATGAACTCTAATCTGACTTCATTCTTGTTCACTTGCTCTCTCAAAAAGTAAAACTTGATGGATATATGTTTAGTCTTTGAATGCAACACCAAATTTTTTGATATGTTTATTGCACTTGAATTATCACAGAAGATTGTGATAGGTTCCTCATACTCCATTCTGATATCTCTTAGCATTTGCTTCATCCACAATACTTGAGTGCAATTACCTGCTACTGCAATATATTCTTCTTCTGCAGTGGATAGAGATATTGTCTCTTGTTTCTTGCCTAGCCAAGAAACTGATCTCTTCCCCAAAAAGAATGCTCCACCACTGGTACTCTTTCGGTCATCTACATCTCCTGCCCAATCTGCATCTGTAGATGCATGAAGAGAGAAATCATGATCTCTAGGATACCACAAACCATACTCAACTATCCCTTTTAGATATCCAAAAATCCTCTTGATTGCCATGACATGAGATTCTCTAGGATCAACTTGGAATCTACCAACAAGACCAACAACATTCATAATGTCAGGTCTAGTTTGAGTGAGATACAATAATCCTCCAATCATTGACCTATACTTTTTCTGATCAACCTTAGGAGAGTCATCATCTTTTCTCAGTTTACATCTGGTTGCCATGGGAGTACTCATTGGTTTTGAGTCTTCCATCCCAAATTTCTTCAACAATTCTTTCACATATTTGGTCTGAGAAATGAAGATTCCTTTCTTTGTTTGAATGATTTGTAGACCCAAGAAGAAATTCATTTCCCCAAACATGGACATCTCAAATTCACTTTTAATTTGATTTGCAAAAGTTTTGCACATACTATCTCTTCCTCCAAAAATGCTATCATCAACAAATACTTCAACAATCAAGATATTTTTATGATCAATTTTGAAGTACAAATTACTATCAGCAGTACCTTTATTGAAACCAATCTTCAAAAGATGCTTATCCAATATTTCATACCAGACTCTTGGGACTTTCTTGAGTCCATATAGTACTTTCTTCAACTTGCAGACCATATCACCATGATCAGACAATTGAAATCCATCCAGTTGCTCAATGTATACTTCTTCTTCCAAGTCACCATTTAGGAAGGCAGACTTGACATCCATCTGATATACTTTGAAGTCCTTGAAGGCAACAAAGGCAAGAAATAATTTGACTGCTTCAATTCTTTCCACTGGAGCAAAAGTTTCTTCAAAATCAACTCCTTCAACTTGGGAGTAACCTTTGCAAACCAATCTAGCTTTGTTTCTGACTACTTCACCATCTTCATTCAGTTTATTCTGGAAGACCCATTTGGTTCCAATCACATTCTTATTTTTAGGTCTAGGAACAAGATCTCATGTGTGATTTTTCTCAATTTGCATCAACTCTTCCTTCATTGCTTTAGTCCAGTTTTCATCATTACATGCTTCATTCACTATCTTAGGATCAATCTTTGAAATTAGACAATACTCTTCTGAATCTTGAGTAATCCTTCTTCTTGTTTGAACACCTTTGCTTTTATCACCTATGATCTAGTCTTCAGAGTGATTCAGTTTTACATACTTGGAAATTTTGGGACTTACTTGAACTTCTATTTCTTGTATAGGTTCATTCAAACTTATCTCTTCTTCTTGATTCATCAGATCAGTTTGAATCTGAATTTCAGAAGGGGCTTGGACTCCTTGGATCAAAACATCATTCTGATCATCTTCATCATATTTATAAAACCTTGAGGGCTTTTCAATACCTTCATCAACCTTCACATTTGTACTTTCTACAATTTTCCTCAATTTGTTGTTATAACACTCGTATGCTTTGCTTTGAGTAGAATAACCCAAGAATATTCATGTGATCAATGAGAACAAAATGAAGACTAATATACAAATCAAATGTAAAAATACATGATTATACCTTCATAATGAACTCACAAATCTAAAGAGGGAAGGAGTTACACCCGATTAGTCTCCTCAGATTTTACCCATGATGACTGAAATGTGGATTGCTCAATGCCTTTAACACAATGTAAATGAGATGGGGATTGATAGATTAGATGGGATTGAGGGATAATTTTGGCATTATAATGGTAAGATGAAGGAGAGTGTGGAGTGATTTTGGCAGAGGTTTCATGCATGAAGAAGTCCCCCTCAAATGGCTTGGAGAGGGTTTCATTTATAGATTTTCTGAGAGGAGGATGGAGGGTGAGGATTGAAAGATAAGATCAAGGGCTATGAATAAAAGTGAATCTTTTATTCATTTTGGGAAAAGGGGTGATAAATAAGGTATGGGTGTGAAAGAATGTGAAATGAATTAAAAATTCATTTGGGGAATGGGAAATGAATTAAGAATTCATTTGGGGACAAGAGGTAATAAATGAGGATGGGTGAGGTAAGGGGTGTGTAAGAGAAGTAAATGTGATGTGTGATTTATTTCAATTTTTTATTTGGAGGATGTGGGGAAGGGTGTTAAACTAGGTTTGACCACCCAAATGAGAGGTTAGGACTAATTAAATAGAGGTTTTGCTTAATTGATCCTATGACTAGGATGATGTAGGCTAGGGTAGGTTAGGGTAGGTCAATTAGTAGGATAGATCAATTAGATAACCATGATTTATCTAATTAATGAGGATTAGGGAAAAGGAGAATTAAACCAAATAAATATTGGGAATATTTATTTGATTAATGAGGGATAGTGTTGTAGGGTCTTAGTGATAAATTAAGTTAATTGATCACAAGGGATGGGTAAATGGTCAAGGTAGATAATGAGGGATAAATTAATTAAATAAAATGAATTTATTTAATTAATAGGAGGGATAAGGAGGGTGTCGAGACATGGGAAATTGTTTTGCGAAGCAAACCAATTTTAGATGTCTACATTTGCCCCTCTTTGAGATGGTGTTGCAGCTAAGTAACATCATTTCAAAGAAGTTAAAAAATAGAGTTAGATTGGATAGAAAAAAGATTTTGGCTTAGAAGAATAGGGTAAGGTTTTGGGGATAATTGGTAAGGATGATGCCCCCTCGAGAGGATAGGCGGGTTGCAAGAACACGGTTGTGCTCTCGAAATGGATGGAAGAGTTTGGTTGAAGTGGTTGGAGGATAAGTGGTGAGATGAAAGGATGATGATGGTGGGAAATTGATTAGTGGATGATCATTGTGTTGAAAAATCATGTAGAGCAATCCTAGGTTGGATATAGTAAAGTGGATATGTTTTCACCAAGGTATAGAAGACCAGGATGATGATGTGTATCCAACAATTGCATGGATTAGACACACAAACAAAGGGATGATCCCATGCATGCCCAAGATAGTACAACCTTGTCCTAACAAGGGAAGGGGACTCATAGCATAAGTCCTTAGTACACAAAAGGTATGATGAACCTTAGATGCATAAGGGGATCAGTATGCTAGAACCGACCCTATGATCAACAAGATACGAATACTAACTTGGAGTAATGAAACCAACCCACAAGCACAGCATACAAAAGCAAGACTATGCCCCATTTTAGATGTTCTCGCCACATACCATGATGTAGTGAGATCAAGGTAGCTTTGATGTGATCTTGGAATAGAACAAAAGATAAAAATTAAAAATGAAAAGACCAATGAACCAAACAAGTAACCATTGTCTCTCTTGCCAAGATGGATGATGATTTGATAGATTCTGCCTATTGTGGGAACAACATATCCTAAGGCAAGAATCAATTGATGATTGGATCATGTTTTGTTGATGTTGTAAGATTGGCTCAAGATATGATGGTGACAAGTTGTGGTTGATGTTGATTTGGTACTTGATGACTTTTGTTAAGGGATGATGCTTTGATAGGTAATGTGATGTCTAGATCTAGTGTAAGCTCAGCGAGTTGGATGGGTGCATCTTATGCACCTGAGTACTGGAAATGTCCTTCGTATCCCAAATTGCCTACATACCCTGTATCCACGGGATAAAGGCACATTAAGATGCAAGTGATTATGATATGTAGTTCTGATTTGTGATGATGATGTGGGATGACGGAGGATAGATGTGATGTTGATGGAGCAGTGTTGATTTTTTGATGGATATATTTTTGGGATTTTGTGTGTTTTCTATTGTTTTGGTATTTTTTGATTTTTTTGTGATGTTTTTGGATTTTTTTATTTTTGTGATGTTTTTTGATTTTTTGATTTTGTGATGTTTTTGGATTTTCTAATTTTTGAAAAGGAATGGTTTATTATGAGATGGTTGTATTGGATTTCGTGTGGGTAACCTCTACCAATGACAAGGGAACACCAAGTCTACAGGTGAAAGTGATGGGGTTAGATAGGGGGATTGGCGACGAAAGATGATGGATGACTGATTCATGATATATGAATGGACAAGTGATAGGGATGCATGTTAGATAGATGGAAGATAGGGATAAAGGATATGATAGGTATGCATGATATATGGATGGGGGGTTTTAGGATTTTCTCCAAGGGCTAGGTTGTAAGGAATCATATGCCCCAATGCTTAGAATTTTACATGATGTGTTCATGTTTGAATGGATGGACTTTGTAGTAGATGAATGGAGGATATACTTACAAAGGGAGTATGCCAAGAGGTCTCCATGTTGTTGATATTTTGACCCTTGTCTTTATCAAGATCTAAGGTGGGAGATAGTAAAAGCAAGATATAATGGATAGAATGGATGGGGAATGATAGGATAAATAGGGGGTAGTAGATAAGAATATGATAGGATAATGATACATGGATAGGATATACAAAAGGATGTTATGGATGTGGATGATTAGATAGTTTTACCCCCAAGTGTAGGGATGTAAAATGGATGGAGAAGGGGTTACGCATGATGCCCACAAGGGGTTTTCATCATGGTACTTGCCCAAGGTGCCACAAGGAGTGGTTTTCACCATTGGACAGATTTTTCTCTTTACCATTTTCTTGATTTTTTTTTTGCTCTTTTGATGGAATCAGGACTCTAGTGTCTATTTCCATAGCACAGAGAAGATGGTCTCATGTTGGATAGAATTATGGATTATGATCGCATGGATTGTTGGTAGATAGGAGAAGATGGAATGAATGGTGGATAATGGATTATGATGTGGATTGTGTGGATAATGATGTGGTTTATGCAAAAGCATGGACCATAGGAATGTGATGGGGAAGATATGTAGGAGAATGAACAAAAGATGGAGAGATGGAGGTGTGTGGAAATTTTAAGTGGTGGAGGGGAACCAAGACCAACAGCTGCACACACCATGATGTATTTGGAAGCTTGTATTTTGGATGTGGAGTTGGGAGTAATGGGGATTGGGATAGGAGATTTCCAAATGGACTTAGGAATTATGGGATTTTTAGATGGGGAACAAGATGTTTGGGATTTTGCAGTAGATTGGGATGTGGATGCCTCATTAGAGTTTGGTGCTTTTTGTTTAGGGACCCACACCATTTTTGTTTTTGCTTTTTCTTGTGATGTTGTGGGATTTGATAGCCTTTTAGATTTTTGATTTTGCTTGGAAGGGATAACATCTTTAGGCTTTTGTGCTTTATGAGTCAAGGCATTCAAATATTTGAATCCCATGGATTTGATGGAAGCTTCATGTTTGGATGATGTGTGCTTTCGTTGGTCTTGATTGGGGTTTTTAGGGGATTTATGGGTGGAGGGGTTAAAAGTGGATTTATGGATAAATGGATGAGGGGATTTAAGGATAGGGATATTAGGAGTTGGGAGGATGGGAGGATAAGAGGATTTGTGGATAGGGGTGTTTGGCCTTGGTAGGATAGGAGGTAAAGTGGATTTGATAGGGATATTTGGAGTTGGAAGTAGTGGAGGTAAATTTGATGGAGGAAGATGGATGGTCACATGCTTTTGAAAATGATAGGATGATGGAGGAGGGATGGTGACATATTCTTTGGGGGTGCGATGAGATGCACCATGTTTGAGATTGGATGAATGGATTTTGGAAGGTGGGTGGATGGTATCAACATGTTTAGATTGTTTGCCTTGGGATGTATAGCCAAGGCCATGCGAGGATGGATGGAATGTGGTGTGGATGGGCTCCAAGATGCCTTGTTCATGAAGGCCTAAGCCTTTGCTTTGATAGTTCATATGTTGGAGTATGCGACATGCGATGGGATGTTTGGTGCTTTGGAAAAAAGATGCGAGTTCATTATTTGTTGGAAGAGGATAAGTGGTGGATGGAAGTTGTTCACCTCCTATGAGGGAGTTACCATGGATGAAAGTGCTTTGTCCAAGTGAATAGTAGGATGGATTTTGGATGAGATTGGTAGATGGAGGCAAAGGGATCATGGGGGATGGTAAAGGGGTGGTAGAAGAAGGGGTGGGATCAATAAGTTGATCAATAGATGGGAGGGGATCGGGGATGGGATTAGATGGGATGGTTAGATCTTGATTAGGAGAAGGGGTTGATGTTTCAACATGCTTTGGATTTGATTCTTGACATAGCTCATGTGCTTGGATAGAAGTGGGAGTGACTTGGATAGATGTGGTGGGTGCTTGGATGAATGTGATAGGTGCTTGACTTATGTGTTCTTGAACATGGCTACATGATGGTTCTTGACTTATAATAGGGGATTGTTCAAGAGATTTGGTGGTTGTTGGATTGCATGAGGGTGTTTGATTCCTTGCTAATAGCCAATGGATGGTGTCTTTCATGAGTGTATGGGTTGAAGAACAATATAATGGATGGATAATGATGGTGGATGGTGTGGGATTAGGATTGGGATTGGATAGGGGGGTGATGGGATTAGGTAGTGATGGTTCTTGGATGGGTTCAAGGATAGGTGTGGGACTAGATGGTGGTGTTGGATGGGTGGAGGATGTGGGGGATTCCATTGCTTTACTTGGTGATGTTATTTAGAAAAAATCCCACAAGGATTCTTTGGATGTTGTTGTTGATAACTGAGAGGGGGGGGGTGAATCAGTTATCCTAATTATTTCCCTTATTAAACTTTCCTTTTAATTGAAGCAGCATAAAATCAAACACAAAACATAAACCATGAAATAAGAAACACATGACACAGTATTTTTGACGTGGAAACCCTGTTAAGGGAGAAAACCACGGGGTGATTAACCCAAGAATTATTCTCTGTTAGAAGAATAGGAAATTACAAAAATGGCACTTGCCAATTAGGGCTCACTGCCCGAGCACACTGCTCACAAGAGGCTCACTGCCTACAAGAAGACACACTGTCTTACAAAGTGATTAGAATCACAGTCTTGAACTGATTGGAAGCATCTGCATATGCTGGAGTTCAGTTCCGGTTAGGTTCAGTATACTGATCTGCTGCACTTCATCTTTCCTCTGTTCTTTAGTCTGCTGTCCTTTCACATACCGGATCTTTCTTGTTACTTCTGCTCTACTCTGGACTTGTTCGCATATCCTCACACACATTCGCACCCTTTACCACTAAATCCATCCTCTATATATATCCGCACAAGTAATTTCATCATCTTTCTAGTCGGCATCCGGAACAGTCTAGTTTCTTACAAACTTAGTTCTGTCGGCTGAATCCTTGCTCACCAAGCAATGCGGATCAAGCATATACTTGTAGATATCATCAATTATGTCGGCCAAACATGATTCATGCCTCCGCAACCTTTATCATCATCTGTAACACATCCGGAAAGTAGTTTGATACTCAGTCAGTCAGTTCTTCCTCTGTTTTCACTGTCTCTCAGGAATCCGGTACTCAACTATTCATATCTTTTTCCTTGTCCATCTCCGGAGGCTAAATCCTTGGAATATACTACTCAAGATAGTCCTCTTGACTTCCCCAGATCCGCACTGTGCCAAGACACTTCCTCTGAGAGATCCGGACCAATCTGTCGGACCTTGCCACATGCTCTGTTCTTGTTCACCGGACCACAACAATCTTCAATCTGACTTCCGGTAGAGATATATCATGACTTGCGGATATGTGGAATGACCTTTGTTGCCATCAATGACAACAACCATGAATCCATATAGTGTCTCTTGCCAACAATCTCCCCCTTTGGCATTGATGGCAACACTTAGTGAAAAATGACTAAGTGTTTACACTATGCTCCCCCTTTGCTGATGCTCTGTCTTTATATACAATTTCCGGAACTCCCCCTGAGTTGGATTCCTCATTTTTCACTGCTCCTCACTCCCCCTTTGACATCAATGGCAAAGGGTAGGGTCCGCACACCAAAATTTTCAAAAATTTTCTATATATAGCCGCATATTTACATACTCACATATACTGCAGAATGTCTGCAAAGGATGTCTGCAGTTGAACCATTTCAGTAGCCCAACTAAGCTTCATTCTGTCCAGGATTGAAATGTGACCACTCAACAAAAATGCAAAAGCTTCTGCCCGCCTGAGATCTGTCGGATCTTTTGTATGGGCGGTGGTCTGGGCATCACTGATGGCCTCATGCATCGTTTCCAACTTAGGGACTATAATCCTTCTAAGTTCTCCCATCCGGTTGGTAATGTTCTTCCTCTCCTTCTCAAGATTCTTTATTTCATTCAAGACTGCAATAGTCTGACATTCTTGATTTATTATAGAGGAAGAGAGAGGATCAAAACTTTGAGATAAGCTTTGAAGCTTGTCCTGTTCTTCTTTTATTTTCTTGTCAATTGCTGTTGTTGCCTTTGACCAAGATATACAAAATTTGTAGATGTCACCGCCATCCTTAAGAGCATTTTCTAAGCTCTTTATTCCAATGCTTACAATCTTCCTATCCTTAGAGATTAATTCTAATATTTCAGAAAATCTCTTATCCAAAAATTCCTTCCGGACCTTGTCTTCAGCTGATTTTTCTAGAGAATTAAAATGTGTATCAATACTGCTGACTAAGGTTTTTAGATTACCGGAAGTGGAGGCAGTCGGATCTATTTGGATTGATGGCATGATCTTTACAAGTACTCCGGAAGCAGCCTCTATCAACTCACAGTCTTCCATATGAGACTTCAGGAGCTTTTCATTTGCCTTGGCATTTGCAAATGAAGCTATCTTCATTGTTTGTACCGGAGAGAGAGAGTCAAAATCAAATGGACCTTTTAGAAGCTCCGGTTCATCAATCTCTAGAGTTTCTTTGCTCAAAAATTGTTGAACAGTTTGTGCAGTGTCTCTTGCCGGAGACAGATGTTTCTTTTCTTCTGCAGTCTTAGAACTGTCAACCTCTTTGTCTGTCACCACTGCTTCCTTCTCCTGCAATTGCTCTTCTTCTTTGGATCCGGAGACTGTAGGGGAAACCAGAGGAGAGATGCTTGCTTGTTCATGGGTCACTTCTTCTGGAGCAGAGGGTCCCAAGTCCTCACTTGTCTGTTCAGGGCTCACTTCTTCCGGAACAGAAGATTCCAAGTCAGCAGCTGTTTCTGCACCTAAGTCCTCTACAACAGGAAGATTGAACCTTTTGAAGGCCTTCCGGAGGATCTCTTCTGTCTCTTGTGCCACTTTGTCAGTCTCACCAAGCATGAGCTGATTCATCCTGGCTTTACTTCTGAACTCATCTTTGCAGTCCTTGAAGATCATGTTCATTGTCTTGGGATCAATTTGAGGATATAGCTGAATAGCTATCTGCTCCCGGATCTCAAGATCTTTAGCATAAGCATTATTTTTTCCTCACTTCCATTTCCTTTTCTAGGCTTTTAGGAATAAGAGATATTATTTCAATGAAAGCCTTATTATATATGTTGAGATATTTCACTGTGGCCTCCTGCAGAGTCTTTTGGTCTGCCTCACTGAAGTCATCATAGGATTCAGTCATTGGTTGAAGGTTTCCATCCACCGTGACCGACTTGATTATGCTCTCTAGTGACAGAGTGGGCTTTTCAACAGTTACCTCTGCCATTTCATCCTTGTCTTGGCCTGTGGAGGGCTTACCGGATCCTTTCTTCTTCTGTTTCTTTACTTCTCTTACTTCCTTATCTGATTCTGTTTCCTCTTCATCCTTTTGGCTTTCATAAGCCCTTGATGCTTTTGTCTTGGATCTTTTACCGGATGCCTGGACTTCCGGTTTTGAGCTTTTGGTTGTGGAAGGTGCAGATCTCTTTGATGATCTGGTCCGGGTGGGGGTTTCAACCGGAGCACTTTCTGTGCTTTTCTCTTCTTCCTCAGCCTTTCTCCTCTTTTCCCGGCTGGCATCAAGTGCCTCTTTTGAGATGCCTAGGCCTTGAGCAATGTGCTCTACTTCTTTTCTCACTTTTCTCTTAATCTCAGGTTCCCTGAGTTCTACATGTAATTTCACGCTCAGCTCCTCAAAGGTTCCAAACCTTTCTGCCTTAGGATCTTTGGGCTGACTTAGCATGTGTTGAACATGCAGCTCTACTATCTGTTCATCAACTTCATACCCCATGGGCATGATCCAGACAGTCCTTGGCTCCACTGCCTCCATTAGGCATTGATCAGTGTCAACCATAAAACATACTGAGTCCTTGTATTTCTCAATGAGAGACTGGGGAATTCTCTCTCTTGCTTGCATCATGCTCTGAAAGTTTTTGAAGTATCCCCATAGAGCTGTATTTCTCGCTTTTGCATCCCCAAGTCCATGCAAATAGTCTCTTATCTGGACTGCAACAGGTTTGTCATTCTGCCATATCCATCCACTTGTTCCGGGTAGCTCATTCATGAAGTAAAAGAATAGACATACAATGAGAGTACCATACTTAAAGGAGTTCTTCTTGTCTTTCTTGATTTTCTGTACATTTTCCATCAATTGGCTTAGTAGTAGTTCACAAAGATCATAATCTGCATTCTTTCTTAGCATTTCATATGCTGTGTATATTGCAGTTTCGGATACAGAATTCTCCCTGCTGGAGTGATAGATCTTGTATCCTATTATCATTGATGCATATTTGATATCCGGATCCGAAATATCTTCAATGGTCATTGCCCTCTTATCATATTTTGATCCGGTGGCCTCAGTTACAACGTTGTTCTTGACAGATTTGAGGATAGGTACCCCCCCGGAAGAGTATAGACCAGTTACTGCTCTAATTGCTTCTTTTGTGATCTTACAGGGTCTATCTAGCCAAAGGAAGTTGTCATGCATCCTGCTCAGTACATACCGGACCCATTCATCTTCTTCAAAGCTAGGGAAATGAATGAATTGCTCAAATTGTTTCTTCTGGATACCCTTATACTCTGGTTTGAGCTCAAAAGCATTGTCTATCAGTTGCTTGTGATAGAGGTCTCTTAATTTGAATTCCCCAAATTCCTCAATGTTTGCGTGTATGTAAACCCTAATATCTTCAGTATGTAAGACTCCGTGGGGAACACTAGAGAAGGCTCCTAGTGGATCTACCTCCAATGATTTGTAGGGATGTTTCTTGAATGAGGGGCGAGGTCTATCAGAGATCTTAACTATGTTTGGAGTAGCCATTCTTCAAGGATTTGCAGTGAGGCAATGAAAAACGAAGAATACCTTAAGCGCCTTCGGTTTGCACGGAGTGGTTGGATTGATTTCTTTATGCAATAGCTTCGGCAGGAGATCCTTGGTGTGCTTGATGAACCTTGTTGCAGAGCTCCACTATTCGCTTCTTCTCAAGTGTAGAATGAGCAGATAACTTTTGAGAAATCCCTTATATTGCTCCGCAAACCCTAATATCTGTCTGCAATAAATGCTTCACCTGCATTATTCCGGTTTACCATGTCTGGACAGCTTGGAGTATCCCGGATTAGTCCTGATCACTGAATATCATCCGGATCTTTAAATCATGAATAAATCTAGGTAACATATTACAAGAACATCCCAAATACTCTGTCCAATCCGCAAGACAAGATCGTGCACTTCCGGATCTCTCCGGACCTTTTGTAATCCTTTATCATACCGGAGCACCTCCCTGAACAGGTCTAACTTAATCGAACACAGCTTTTTCATAACTCCATGCGGACCTCTGAAAACTTGACTGAAGCATCTCAGGAGTTATATCTACAAACCCTTTAATCCGCATCTTGTGCCACATCCGGCACAACTTGTTTGGCTGGGGGAACAGAATCTTCTTTGAGTCTCCCCCTGAGCCTGAGCTCACCTTTTAATTTCTGGAAGAAATATCAGCACCAGAATCTGGTGCGGATCCAACCTCTACATTCTCTGAGTTTTTCTTCACCCAAATCTTGCTCATCTGATTCCTAACTTCATCCGCATTCATCTTTTGTTTACCCTTGTCTTGATTCTGATTATACACCGGACCTCTTTTGTCCTGATTCTTGTTTCTGCAGACTTTAGCATTATGACCGGACCTATTGCAGATTTGGCAAATAACATTTCTTTGCATATTTAACTGATATCCCCTTGATCTGCATTGATTAGCCATATGACCTACTCTATTGCATGTAAAGCATCTACCTTTGAATGATTTGTTTACTTGCATAATTCTGCATTCATGGGATTTGTGTCCATACCTTTTGCAGTTGAAGCACTGTCCGGAGAAGGATGAATTAATCTGATTCATTCTCATTCTGCACTGATTAGCTTTGTGACCAAAATGGTTGCAGCTGTGGCAGTATCCATTGAAGGATGGATATTTTTGAGCATTTGGCTGTCTTACCGGAGGTCTTCTAGGCCTGCTCCTTGGATTTTCTGATCCAAGATTCTTCTGACCGGATCCGGAGCTTTCTCCTTTCTCATATCCCAAGCCATACTTGTCATCTGTCCTCTTTTGACTTCCAAGAAGAACTTCAAGTTGAGCAGAACTTATCTTGAATTTCTCTTTATATTCATTTGCTGTTTGAAGGTCTCTTTTGAGAGAGGCAATTTGATCCTCAAGTTTTCCTTCATTATCTTTGGAATCTTCAAGATCAGATTCAAGGTGTCTGATAATCCTGTCCATCTGGTGGCATTCTTCTGATTTTTATTTAAGAGATTGTCTTAGATTGTCTTCAGCCTTTCTTTTTTCTTCAATCTCTTGAGTAAACTTTATAGTTCCTGATTCCATTTCATGTCTTAACATAATGACTTCTTTTGATAACTTTTCACATAACTTGGTTTGCTCAGTCAATTCCTCACTTGTATTGCTTTCTTCACTTTGTCTTGCCAACTGTTGAAGCAGCTCCTTTCTCTTTTTCATAGAGAGACTTAATTTGTCTTTTAATTCTCTCATGAATTCATCAGCCTGTTTGAGTCTTTCCTTTAATTCACTGACTTCAGAATTTGACTGTTCAAGATCCTCAAGGGCAGTCTTGAGTTGCTCCCTTAAACCATATGCATCCATTTGAAATCCCAGATCTTCCTCAAGCTGTTAGGCTCTATTGGGAGGAACTTGGCTCTGATACCAATTGTTGATAACTGAGAGGGGGGGGGGGGGGTGAATCAGTTATCCTAATTATTTCCCTTATTAAACTTTCCTTTTAATTGAAGCAGCATAAAATCAAACACAAAACATAAACCATGAAATAAGAAACACATGACACAGTATTTTTGACGTGGAAACCCTGTTAAGGGAGAAAACCACGGGGTGATTAACCCAAGAATTATTCTCTGTTAGAAGAATAGGAAATTACAAAAATGGCACTTGCCAATTAGGGCTCACTGCCCGAGCACACTGCTCACAAGAGGCTCACTGCCTACAAGAAGACACACTGTCTTACAAAGTGATTAGAATCACAGTCTTGAACTGATTGGAAGCATCTGCATATGCTGGAGTTCAGTTCCGGTTAGGTTCAGTATACTGATCTGCTGCACTTCATCTTTCCTCTGTTCTTTAGTCTGCTGTCCTTTCACATACCGGATCTTTCTTGTTACTTCTGCTCTACTCTGGACTTGTTCGCATATCCTCACACACATTCGCACCCTTTACCACTAAATCCATCCTCTATATATATCCGCACAAGTAATTTCATCATCTTTCTAGTCGGCATCCGGAACAGTCTAGTTTCTTACAAACTTAGTTCTGTCGGCTGAATCCTTGCTCACCAAGCAATGCGGATCAAGCATATACTTGTAGATATCATCAATTATGTCGGCCAAACATGATTCATGCCTCCGCAACCTTTATCATCATCTGTAACACATCCGGAAAGTAGTTTGATACTCAGTCAGTCAGTTCTTCCTCTGTTTTCACTGTCTCTCAGGAATCCGGTACTCAACTATTCATATCTTTTTCCTTGTCCATCTCCGGAGGCTAAATCCTTGGAATATACTACTCAAGATAGTCCTCTTGACTTCCCCAGATCCGCACTGTGCCAAGACACTTCCTCTGAGAGATCCGGACCAATCTGTCGGACCTTGCCACATGCTCTGTTCTTGTTCACCGGACCACAACAATCTTCAATCTGACTTCCGGTAGAGATATATCATGACTTGCGGATATGTGGAATGACCTTTGTTGCCATCAATGACAACAACCATGAATCCATATAGTGTCTCTTGCCAACAGTTGTGGTGTTAGGATTTGGAAGATTTGGTGGTGGATTAGAAGGTGGATGGGTGATAGGGATTAGTGGATTGGGAGATACATAAGGTGACGGATTAAGGTTGATAAGGTTGGAGGGATATTGTGATGGGAGGATTTGAGGAGGGGGATTGTAAGGTGGATTTGGTGATGGATTAAGGTTGATGGGATGGGGATTAGAGGATGGGGGATTTGTATGGGGAAATGGTTGTTGATATAAGGTTTGGATTTCGGATACGAGGTGTGCTAGATTGGTGTTCCCTTGATCAAAGTTAGCATGACAAAGGTTGGGGGATGGATAAGGTGAATGTATTGATTGGTTGGATAGGTATGATGGCATGGACGTGTAAGGGGATGGAGATTGATATGAGGGTAAAGGTTGATGTGATGAAGGTTGATATGATGGAAGTTGATATGAGGTTGATGGCGTGGATATGTAGGATGTTTGTTGATATGATGGAGGTTGATGGAATGAAGATTGAAATGATGTGGATGCGGATGATATGTAAGATGTTGAAGGTTGATATGAAGGTTGAAAGAATGAAGATTGATATGATGTGGATGGGGATGATGGGTAGGGTGCTTGCTGATATGATGAAGGTTGGGTAAGGGATTGGGATTCTCCAATGATGAGGTGTGCTAAGGGCATATCTCTAATGTCATTTTTGAATTATTCCTTAGCATTAGGATCCATGTTCTCATAGACTTTTCTACATCTTTGTAATTGTTGTATTGCTTCATAAAGAATCATTTTGTTGGGGAGGTATGGGATGATGGGGGATGATGGACGATTGTGATGTTGGGGATCAAATTTCAAGACCTTAGGTTGATTTGATTTTGCTTCAAAGGATGATTGATTGTCTATACTTAAGGTGGACTAATGACACTTAAGTAATAGAATTGATTTGGGGTGATTGGATTGGATGATCAATTAAGGTCTTGATTTTTGATTGGGTTGATTTAGATTTGGAGTTTGATAGTGATGTTGGGGGACTTGGATGTTGATTGGGATTGATGTTGATTTTGGATTGGACTTGGAATATGGTTTGGAAGATTATGGATTGATGTTGGTTGGATTTTAGATTTGATTTGGATGAGATGAGATTAGAATGATGTTGATGAATTGGATTAAGGATGATGAGGGTGATTAGGATAAGATTGGATTGAATGATTTGGATGATGATGTGGATAAGATAGGTGGTTAGGATGATTAGGATAGATGGGTGATTAGATTAAGATGAAGTGGATAAGAATTATTAGGATGATGAAGATAGATTATGACTAGAGATGAAGTGGATTAGAATTTGATCAAGCTCAAATAAAGGGATTGGATAAGCTCAACTTGTGGGGTTTGATAAATGGGGGGATGGTTTAGCGGTGTTGGGAGGAAAACCTAGCTCGACGTGAGGGGGGGTGCGGGGGGGACGGACACGACCCCCCACTAATAGGGGTTCGGGGATGTAGCCTCCCGACTGGAATTTTTTTGAAAAATAGATTATAAAATTGATGTTTTTGATGAGAAAATTTGATTTTTGGCCATGGATGAAGAAGGTGCTAAAACAGATGAAAAATGGTGCTAAAAGCAGAAAGGAATGGTGCTAAAGGATGTGAATGGTTGGATTAATGGATGAATTTGATTTTTCTTGGCAACTAGACAAACAATCAAGAAAGAAAACACAATCCAAAAGTTTTGTTTTATGAAAAATGTGATAATCAAGCATGTACAACCTTAGGGATTTGGGCCACTAAAACAAAGGTTCATAGTGAGTGCTTTCGTTCAGGTGGTTATACATGCGGCAGCACTACTCTCCATTATGGAGTCTCCCAGCCTCCAAGGGTTACGCCTTGGAGGGTTTTGGGGGAGGTTGGCTATCGGTATAACACAACAACACCTGTTGCTTGTGACTTTCGTCACAAACACATTAATTTATATAGTGGCTTGAAAGAGCTTGGCTTTAGCTTGTTGCCGCTTGGGTCGTTCCCACCTTTCGAAGCAGGGTGGCAGGCCCTCTAAGGATTACAAAAGTAATACAATCATAAAAATACTTTTGATCCCCAAGTTCATACAAAGATGTGAGGGGAGAGCATACGTATTTTCTATGATTGCATCACACTAAACATGGTTCATTTTTAGATCTTTGGATTAAATTGGGTATGATTAATGCAAGTTTTGTGAGAATCTTTTGATTCCCAAGGTCACCAAAATGGTGCGAGGGAAGAGCATACGCTTTTTCACACCACAAGCAAAAGATCACAAGACACTTCACACAATTTAAAATAATTTTCTTGATTATATACGTGAAAGATGCAAGTTGTTGTTCTTTAACCAAATGCTTTCAATTGATGCAATTTGTGGTTCTTTTTAAAGCCCAAATTGAAGTGTTTGGATTGTTGTTGTTGGCAATGATTAATTTTAGAACACCAAAATTAAATGTTTGGCACACACACAAAAAAAAAAGATTTGTTTGATTGTTTGTTTGTTTAATTTTAATTGCACCAAATCAAAGTGTTTGCCTAACTAACATGCAAAGGGTTCATTTTAAGTTGCAAATGAAATGTTTTAAACAAAGATGAAAGAGCCCTGCAAAAAGCCTTGTTAGTATCCTCAAGATGATGTTGGTGACCTACAAGCAAATTGTCAGTCCCTGCACATAACCCAAAAATTAGTCTCATAAAATAGTGCTAATACAGAGGCAATATAGTGCTAATACAGAAGATAGCGCTAATCCAGAAAATAGCACTAATAAAGATAAAATATAGCACTAATACAGAAGATAGCGCTAATAAAGAAAATAGCACTAATATAGAAAATAACGCTCATACAGACAATAGCGCTAATACAGATAATAGCACTAATACAATAGAAAGATAGTGCTAATATAGATAATAGCACTAAAATAGGTCATGGAAGGCACCACTACGCGCTGTAAAGTGGTCTGATCCCAGTTTTGAAAAATAGCATCATTCTGGGCCCTAATAGCACTAAAACATGTCTGAACTCATCTATCCTGCAAAAAGATGTTTTTCTTCTAGAGAAATTTTGGCATAACCTCCCCTTGTTTAATCAACATTCCTGCAAAAATTGAGAGCATTTTGACACGAAAATAGCAGGAAAATGCTTTAAAAAGAGACATGTGAGTGGAAGTTAGAAAAGAAAATGCTTTGCAAGGATGGCGCTAAAATAGTAGATAGTGCCAAAACTCGCCAAGGATAGCGCCACTGCACAGGGTGGATGGCGCTGCACCTGTAAAAACACATCTAAAACATAAACACTCAACAAAAATGATTAGATTTAGACCTTGTGGGTTCCACCGAGCATGCCAAATGTGATAAGTGAATCAAAATGAAGATTAAAACACAATCAAATGCAAAACAAAATGATTATACCTTCATAATGAACTCACAAATCCAAAGAGGGAAGGAGTTGCACCCGATTAGCCTCCTTAGATTTTACCCATGATGACTAAAATTTGGATTGCTCAATGCCTTTAACACAATGTAAATGAGATGGGGATTGATAGATTAGATGGGATTGAGGGATAATTTTGGCATTATAATGGTAAGATGAAGGAGAGTGTGGAGTGATTTTGGCAGAGGTTTGATGCATGAAGAAGTCCCCCTCAAATGGCTTGGCAGGGGTTTCATTTATAGATTTTCTGAGAGGAGGATGGAGGGTGAGGATTGAAAGATGAAATCAAGGGCTATGAATAAAATTGAATCTTTTATTCATTTTGGGAAAAGGGGTGATAAATGAGGTATGGGTGTGAAAGAATGTGAAATGAATTAAAAATTCATTTGGGGAATGGGAAATGAATTAAGAATTCATTTGGGGATAAGAGGTAATAAATGAGGATGGGTGAGGTAAGGGGTGTGTAAGAGAAGTAAATGTGATGTGTGATTTATTTCATTTTTTTATTTGGAGGATGTGGGAAGGGTGTTAAACTAGGTTTGACCACCCAAATGAGAGGTTAGGACTAATTAAATAGAGGTTTTGCTTAATTGATCCTAGGACTAGGATGATGTACGCTAGGGTTGGTTAGGGTAGGTCAATTAGTAGGCTAGATCAATTAGATAACCATGATTTATCTAATTAATGAGGATTAGGGAAAAGGAGAATTAAACCAAATAAATATTGGGAATATTTATTTGATTAATGAGGGATAGTGTTGTAGGGTCTTAGTGATAAATTAAGTTAATTGATCACAAGGGATGGGTAAATGGTCAAGGTAGATAATGAGGGATAAATTAATTAAATAAAATGAATTTATGTAATTAATAGGAGGGATAAGGAGGGTGTCGAGACATGGGAAATTGTTTTGCGAAGCAAGCCAATTTTAGGTGTCTACAATTCCTTCATCACTTCTAACATCAAATTTTCTTATATCTTCATCTCTTTTAATGTAAGATTTGCTACCAAAGACTCTGAAATACTTCACAGTGGGAGTGATGCCAAACCAAAGTTCATAAGGAGTCTTACCGGTATTGCTTCTGATTTGTACTCGATTGAGAGTATAGACTATAGTGCTTATGGCTTCTCTCCAATAGATCTGAGGAACATTTTCTTCCAACATCATGGTTCTAGATGCTTCCCGAATGGTCCGGTTCTTTCTCTCCACTACTCCATTCTATTGTGGAGTCCTTGGAGCAGACAATTGTCTCTTTATCCGATGTTTCTCATAGAGTTCTATGAACTCACTAGATGTGAATTCTCCACCTCTGTCAAACCTCAAAAATTTTATGTTCAAACCAGTTTCATTCTCTACCATAGCCTTGAATATTTTGAATTCTCAAGGGCCTCAGATTTCTCTTTCAAAAAAGTTACCCACATCATCTGGGAGTGATCATCAATTAATAACATGAAGTATCTATCACCTTGTACATTCCTGATTCTTGCCGGATGACATAGATCAGTATGAACTAAGTCCAATAATCTGGTAGAAGACTGTTCTTTACTTTTGAATGTGACTCTACTCTACTTACCCAACTGACATTCTTTGTAAAAACTATTAGTAGGTTTCACCAGTCTTGGAAGATTTCTTATAGCCTAAGTGTTGCTTATCTTGATGATATTATCAAAATTCACATGACACATTCTCTTATGCCACAACCAACTTTGATCAATTTGAACAAATAAGCAACTTTTACTAGTACCAACCAAGTGGAAGATATTACCTTTAGTTTGAGTACTGGATGCAATCTTTGTTTTGAAACTTTCAAAGATCTTGCATTTTCCATTCTTGAATCAGAGATCATAGCCTTTGTCCACTAATTATCCAATACTAAGAAGATTGTGCTTCAGACCTTCAACATACAGTACATTACTAGTTTTATTCTTTCCATCAAAAGAAATGGTTCCTCTACCTCTGATTCTGCCAACAGAATTATCACCAAATTTGACCACTCCTCCATACCTTTTAAAATATATGAACTTATTTTTGTCACCTGTCATATGGTGAGAGCATCCACTGTCAATGACCCAATCATCCTTTTCTTCAACTTGGACAGCCAGAGCTCTTTCTACAATTTTATAATTGACAGATTTAGAGGGCATTGGATCTTCTTCCTTGATGGCAATAAACACCCAATCACTTCTAGATTTGTTTCATGTCTCTAATTCAACATCTGTTACTCCTTCATCATCATCTTCATGAACATAGTAACATTTCTTTTGGAACCTTGATCTGTTAGGATTTGGCCTTGAAAATCTTTCTGGACACCTTGAGGTAAAATGACCAATCTTATTGTAGTTAAAATATTTAAAAGGCAATTTACCCTTCATACTTACTGGATCCTCTTGGCAGTCTTTTTGCAATAAGGGCTTCAAGTTGAGCAACTTCTACTTCATCTTCTTCCAAGTCTTTTCTAGCTTTTTCATACCATGATAGTTTCTTTGAAGAGTTCTCTCCCAGATCAAACTTTTGTTTTCCTTTTATAGAGGCACTAAATTTGAATGTAGATTCAATCTTGGGGGGGTGCATCTCCAAACTCGGTCAATTCAAATGCAGCCAATTTACCAACCAATTGATCTCTTGTGATACCTAAAAAGGATCTAAATTCTTCAATAGTAGCAACCTTGTATTTGTAAGAATCAGAAAGGAATCTGAGAACTTTACCAACAATCTCATCTTCATCCAAGATTCTACTAGCACATCTAATGCCACAAACAAGCTCATTTACTCTTGGCATAAATGTAGTGATATTTTCATCTTCTCTCATCTTCAAGTTTTCAAATTTTCCTTTCAGACTCTGTAGCTTGGCACATTTAACATACTTGTCTCCTTCATGTAGAAGTTCCAGTTTTTGCCAAATCTCATATGCAATTTTTAGATCAACAACATTTGGTAGCTCTAAATCAAATAAGGCACTTAGAAGAGCTTCTTTAGTCCGCGGATTATTTTCAACATCTCTAATTTCATCTATTGTATGTGGACCATTCTGTGGAGGATCATACTTCTTTGAAGCCATGATCCAATATTGCATTCCCATATATTGCAAGTGGCATTCCATGTGACTTTTCCAAAGAGTGAAATTGGTTCCATCAAACCTTAGACTATCCTTTTTGTAGGATGACATCCTAGATCTCCTCAAGTAGTTAAGCTCCTTTTAGAGGAACTTGGCTCTGATACCAATTGTTAGATTTAGGACAAACAAATGAGAGGGGGGCTGAATCAGTTGTCTAAAACTTTCTTCCAGTTAATCACTTAAATCCTTTTCTTAATTTAGTGGCATAATAATAAATCAATCATGGAACCATAATACAACAATTCAAGAATAGAAACACATTAAGACATATGACAAGATTTTTGACGTGGAAAACCTAGTTAAGGGAAAAACCATAGGGTGACTAACCGAAGATTGTATTCTCTATGAAAAGAATAGAAAGAACAAAATGGCACATGTCAATTAGGGCTCACTACCTGAGCACACTATTCACAAGAGGCCCACTACCTATAAGAGACACATTGTCTACAGAATAATAAGTATTACATACTTGAACTGAAGAATAGCATCTTCATCATGCTTGAGTCAATTCCATTTAAGCTTAATACTTCTTCTCTGCCTTGTGCTCTACTCCTCTCTACCACACTCTCATCTCCACAAGATGCATTTGAAATGACTTTACAACTCCTTATTTATACAAGACATTGACTTAGGGATAATCATCCAAGTCGGCATATATTACAAAGCAAATACATAAATACAACATGACTAATTACAAAAAGACTTCACGTGGATCAACACACTGTCGGCCACATAGATCTAAGACTTCAATCTTCCTTAGGAACACTCCATTCTTCACAAAACATCTCCAAGATCATCCGCAGGATGTGTAACTCATCCGGTCGGCCAAACTTAGGAAGAACATCATCATCTAGAAGTAATTCTTCAATTACGAATTCAATCTTCAATGCGGACCACCAACATGAACTGGATATGATCCAAAGACCTCCACAAGCTTTCCTGAATCATCAAGAACATCCACACTACTTCTGCTTACTGAAATCATCCTCTCCTTCATCCAAAACCTCAAGAACATAGTTTGTCGTCATTGTCATATTGGAATAGGTGCTTGTGGACATCCAGACCATGAATCAATTGTTGTCAATTCACATTGACTTCCTAAACACTCCACCAAATCTGTAGAACAAATTATTGCATTTCTAGATCTCACCGAACCTATCTGTGTCACTCTGTCACCTCTGAACACCTACCAGAACTAGTTTTTCTTAAGTGGCCATAACTTCTTCAGATCTTCATGCGGACCTCTGAAATCTTTGCTAGATCATCTTAGGATACATATCTACAAACCCTTTGATGTGTATCCTCTTATCTTCATCTTATCTTGGATCTTTACCTCATTGTTTTCACTGTTCTTCTCTGTTCTTGATTAGGACTAATTTTCTCAATATCCTCAGCACACAGCTCATCCAATCCTTATCATCAATACAATAGGAGTATGTTGACATCAATGACAACGCCGGTTAGACCAATACTTGCAACAACTTCTGCATACATTTGATCTATGACCAATCCTATTGCAAGTGAAGCATTTACCTTTTAATGACTATTCATTCCTTCCATTGTTAAAACCTTTCCTAATCTAATTTCTACATTCATTTTCTCTATGACCAATTTTCTTTCAATTGAAACATTGATTAGAGAAAAATGGAGTCTTTTGAATCATTCTACTTCTACACTGAGTAGCCTTATGACCAAAATTATTGCATGAATTACAATAACCATTAAAAGATGGGTACCTTTGAGCATCTGGTTGTCTGACCAGAGTTCTTCTAGGTATTCTTCTTTGATTTCTAAATTTGTATCCTTTGTTTTGCCTTGGCTCTGTGATCATTTGCCCAAAGTTAGAGCTTTCTACTTTCTCAAATCCTAAGCCATATTTGTCATCAACATTCCTTTGGCTAGAAATCATTTCATCAAGTTTTGCAGTACTTAACTTGATTTTTTCTTCAAATCTTCTGACTTTTTCTAGATCTATTTTTAAACTTATAATTTCTTTTTCAAGTTTGGCATAATATTCTGATCTATTTTTCACAATCAAATTTAGATCATCTTCTACTTTTGTTTTTTCTATAACTTCTGCTTCCAAATCATATAGGGTTTCATTGCTAATAACAATTGGTCATTAGTTTCTTTATATTTGTCTTTGAATTTCTTGACTTGCTCCTCTAGCTTTAAGATGCATTCATCAGCATGTTTTAGATTTTCCTTCAGATCTCTAACCTTTGCTTCAAAATTTTTAAGATCCATAAGGGTTTTTTCCAGTTGGTTGTATCTCTCATAATTTCCATACCTTCTTGCTGCCTTGATCACTCTATCCCAGATCTTCTTTAAGCTGTTAAACTTCTTCCAAGGAGCCTTGCTCTGATACCAATTGTTGATTGTCAAGAACACTAAGAGGAGGGGTGAATTAGTGTTCTATAAATCTTTTCTTGAACTTTTACTTTCAACCATTTCAAAGGAATAATCAAACAGAAGAAAAATATACAACTGAACAACATCCACAAAAGCACAACACATAATATCAAGATTTTACGTGGAAAACCAAAAAAGGAAAAAACCACAGAGAGGATTAGATCTCAAATATATATTGCAATATTTACAAAAATGATGTTTAGGCTTGGTCACTTCACGGGCATAGAACATGCTGGCTCATATCCATGGTGTACAACTAAGTTTAGCAGTCTCACTACCTCAACCCTAAACCTAGCAAGATTACAATAAGGGTTGTTAAACCCTACTGGAGGCTCACTGTTAGCTTACTACCTTGATGACAAAACATGCTTCCACTCAGATCACACATGATAACTGAATACTGCTTAAGCACCTACTACTATGCTAGGGTGCAGTCATTTAACAGTTGTATTCTGAATCTCAAGTCTTCATCGATGCTGATCCTTTAACTCTACTCCACTATTTACATTTTCACATCACACACACACACACTCTGCACTTGCACACACACTTCAACCAAAGATCATCACTCTTATATATATCTGCATCATGATTTAAGCCATAATCAAGTCGACATCCAAGAAGTGAAATGTGCACATAGAAAGATGTACCTTGTCACTCATTCCAATGCATTATGGGTCATACAGACCCAAATATTTCCCCAAACATGTTCATGTAGGTCAGCTCTAATAATTCAATTACTTACATAGATCTTTCACACACTATCCTTTCTCTGCATCATGATTTATCTCACCAGTCATCCTATTCCTCGAGAGCATGCTTAACAAGTTCATCTGTTGACTTGTAACTTCTATTCTAGATCACAAAACACTTCCAGAATCATATCAAGGACTCTTCAAACATTCCCAAACTCACCTTTAGTATTGCAAGGCATGGTATCATCTTGCAGAGAAATGTAGACCATTAGAACTTAGACTCTGTCTCTATTAAACTATGTCAAATACTATGCCGATACTCAGTAGCTTATAGCTAACCTTCTAGTGGACTTTAGATCTCCTAACTCTAGAATAAGACACTTCATACAATTTTTTACAACACCTTACAACCACATAACAAAATACTTATCTGCAAAGGAGTGTGGACCACTGCACTATGCCCTATTGACTAATTATGCTAGGCCTTTGCTTACCTAGACTTAGACATTTCTTCAAGATGACTTCCAGAGGAAGTTAGGAAATAACCTCCAAGGCATAACACTATCAAACAATTGAGAACATCATACCTAAACCACATTACCAGATGATCATCTGCAGAGGCATACTATCCAGATTACTATCCTCTACTCTACATACTTTCCATACTTAGCCATTTTTAGTCAACCAGACCTAGAATCTAATATGTTCTTCCAGAGATATCTCATCCTATCATGGTGATAGGACCTTTAAGCCTTGTTTCCATAAATGACAACATATAGATCCATATTGGAGTAGCATATTTTGCCAATGGGTTTTCCTTAGCCAATTGAGTGCATGGAATGTAGAATGATTTTTCCTTCAGATACAACTCCTTTTAACCTTTGCATGCCAAAACCTAAGTGTCATTAATGTCATCTTACAAAAATTTGTTGAGAATCTTCATAATAGCCACAAACACCTTAGATTACTCTAAAAATCTTTGCAATTGGTCATTTTCTTCTGGAACTTGCTTCAAAGGATTTTTCATGTGAATCTTTTTATCATATCTTCGTGCCAGATTCTAGAACTAATTATTTGGTTTGGGGTTTTGGATTTTCAACACTACTCCCCCTAATCTAGAGCACCCAATTTACTTCCCAAAGGAAGTATCTACACCAGATGCTAGTGCAGATCCATCCCTAACATCAGTTACTTCTTTCTTGATCCAGATCTTGTCCATTTCTTTCTTAATTTCAACCGAATCGACTTTTTCTTTTCCCTTATCAATCCTCTGCTCTGTTTTCTTTTCTTTAGCATAGTAATTTCTCTTCACATTCTTGCTTCTGTAAAATCTTCCAACATGTCCAAACTTGTTGCAATTGTAGCACACAATGTTTGCTTGTCCTTGATTCCTTTCTCTAAATGAATTCATCCTTGATCTGCATTGATTAGCCATGTGTCCAAATCTATTGCATGTAAAACATCTTCCATTGAATTATTGAGTATTCTTTGAATAGTAAGAACCATTTCTTACAAGATTTCTACACTCATTTGACTTATGACCAATTTTCCTACAATTGAAACATTGATGAGAGAATGAAGCATTCTGATTTATTCTACTCATACATTGAGTAGCTTTATGACCAAACCTTTTACAATTAAAACAATGACCATTGAATGATGAATACCTTTGAGCATTTGGTTGTCTGACTAGAGGTCTTCTAGGTCTTCTTCTTTGATTTCTAAAATGGTTTCCTCTATTTTTCTTTAACTCAGTGTTTGTTTGACTAGATTTTAAACTTTATTCTTTCTCAAATCCCAAACCTTGCTTATCATCAGCACTCTTTTGAATAGCAATCATCTCATCAAGCTTTGCAGAACATAGCTTGAACTTTTCTTCATAGCTCTTGGCTACATCTAGATCAAATTTTAAAAGTAGCACTTCTTTGCCCAATTTTTCACATTCCTCTGATTTATCCTTAACAACTTGATTCAAATGCCTTTCAATTTCTTCTGTCTTTTCAACTTTCAGTGTCAACCCATTTAGAAACTTATGTGTGCTTCATCTAATTGATCATTTAGCTCCTTTCTTTTCTCTTTGAACTTCTTGACTTGCTCTCTTAGCTTTAGGATGCATTCATCAGCTTCTTGAATATTAGCTTTTAGATCTTTGATTTCTACCTCAGATTTTTCAAGATCAATAAGGGCTGCTTCTAGTTCCTTGTTGCTTTTATAATTTCCAAATATTCTTTCTTCCATGATTACACTACCTAAGATCTTCCTCAAGCTGTTAGACTTCTTCCAAGGAACCTAGCTCTACTATTGTTACCTAAAAATTTTGAGATTGACAAATTTGAAATTTTTAATGCATTCCTCTTGTATGCCCCTAAACCTGCTGAATCACAAAAGTAACTAAATCTAAAAATTTGAGAGAGATGGTGCAAAATCCTTCTTATGGTCATGATTCTATCCTCATGGTTTGCAAAATTTGGATAACTTGTTCTATTGGTGGAGCTTACTCTGGAGCTGTCGATATGCTAATTTCTCTGATGTCACCTTTGGCCTTCTCTCGTTGGCATGACAATTACTATCAGCCACCTTAGGGTTTGGTACACTGATACATCGATGCATAGTTTACCTTCTTTTGAACCCTAGCACATGGAGATGCTAGGTCAACCTACTGTGCAACTCACACTGTTTGGATCCTCTGCATCGCCAAACAATGAAACTAAATAGAAAACAAAAATAGATATTTGTACAACGAATCCATTACACTGATTTCGATAGAAATCTTACCAATGGAATGCTTCACATCAACATATTGCAACAATAAAAAGTACAGAAGGAATGAAAATCTACAGTTATACAATTTACAGTTACAGGAAATGGAAAACAAATTAATGGAACAAAATCATTATATTTCTCCTTAGCACAATACACAATCACATTCAACCTCTTCTCTTTGGTATGATTACAATATGTTTATTTGGTTCATTCCTCTAGGTTAAATGGGTTTATAAACTCGTCTTGAGGAAAACCAACCGATTCCAAGTGGCTGGGAGAAAAACCAACTGATTTCAAGTGGCTGGGAGACCAACCGTCTTGAGACTAACAATTTGACAAATATGACCTAAGTCACTTGGGACTTACAAATAGAAATGAAAATGCATTGGTCAAATAGACCTTATTACAACACAAAACATGATTTTCTAGGTGCTCTACACCATACTCCCTAGGTGAAAGTTATCTGAAGTCCTCTTAGAGACTAATTACTGCAAATCACCACCCTACTTTTTTATGTCTTCTTCCAGCATCCATGTGGCCTCTGAGTCTGAAAGTCCTTGCCATTTGACTAAGTTCTCAAAATAGGTCTGATTCTTGTCTTCTTGGTTGTCCTACTATCCAAGATGCACTCCATCTTTGGTGGTTCCTTAGGTGGTAAATACTACACCCACTGTGCATTGTCTTGGATAGAATCTGTTGTACCTTCTCTTGTATTAGGACTCTTATATAATGTTAGATCAGTAACATTGAATATAGGTGAAATAGCAATATCATCAGTGAGTTCAATTTTGTAAGCATTAGAACCATATTTCTTCAGAATCTGACAAGGTCTAATTTTTTGCATCATCAACTTGCTGTGTTTTCCTGTGGGTAGTCTATTCTTGAGATGAACCATGACCATATCTCCTATTTGGTATTGCACATCCCTTCTTCTTTGATCCACTCTAGCCTTGATCTTCTGACTATTCTGGTGTAGAGTATCTCTGACTTGTTGATGGGTCTCTTTCATAGCCTCTGAAAATGTATCAGCATGTGCACTCCTTTTGTCCAACCCTTGAACATCTCGCAATTCAAAAATTCCTCTAGGATGACTACCATAGACAAATTCAAAAGGACTTAGACCTGTAATTCTATTTGTAGAATTATTATAGGCATACTCTACTTGTGGGAGTACCACATCCCAACTACTACCATGTTCTCTTGTCAAACATCTTAGCAAATTGCCTAATGACCTATTCACAACCTTAGTTTGGCCATTAATCTGAGGATGATAGGCCAAACTAAAAGAAAAATTTGTACCTACTCTTTTCCACAAGGTTCTCTAGAAATTTCTCACAAATTTGTTGTCGCAGTCAGATACAATACTCAAAGGTAACCCATGAATCCTAATGATTTCTTTAAAGAACAAACCTGTAATGTAACTAGCATCATTGGTGGTTTTACAAGGAATAAATTGAGCCATCTTGTTGAACCTATCTACCACAACAAACACACTGTCATAACCTATCCTTGTCTTGGGCAATCCCATCACAAAATCCATACTCAAGCTTTCCCAAGGTCTGTTTGGTATGGGCAAAGGTTGGTATAGTCCTGCATTGATTGAGACCCCCTTTGCTCTCTGGCAAATCATACAACTCTCAACAAACCTTCTGATATCAGATTGCATCCTTGGCCAAAAGTAAAATCTTTTTACAAGATCTAAGGTCTTATTGAGCCCAAAATGTCCTCCTAAACCACCACTATGTTTCTCCTTCACTATATTATCCCTCATTAAACACTTAGGGATACATAGTTGACTTCCTTTAAACAAAAGTCCATCTTGCAATGTATAATCTGAAAATTCATTGTGGAAAGCATTGGCAAACTCACTGTACACCTTGTAGATCTCTTTGAAATCTTGGTCCTTTTCATACAATCCTTTGAGTGCCTCAATGCTCATGCTTTGTAACTGCACTTCTTGCACTGTAAACACCCTTCTACTTAAAGCATTAGCAACCTTATTGGTTATCCCTTTCTTATGCTTGATGATGAAGGTGTATGCTTGAATACTTTCCACCCATTTCATGTGTTTATGGCTGAGCTTTTCCTATTCATTCAAAAAACTGAGAGCATGATTGTCAGTGTATATAATAAATTCTTTAGGAAGCAAGTAGTGCCTCCATTTTTTTAGAGCTTGTACCATGGCATACAACTCTAAATCATAAGAGGAGTACTTCCTCTTAGCTTCATTCAACTTTTCACTGAAAAAGGCTACTGGTCTGCCTTCTTGACTCAACACTATGCCTATGGCCAGTCCACTTGCATCACATTCAATGGTGAAGACTTTATTGAAATCAAGAAGTACTAAGACAAGATACTTGGCAACTTTCTGCTTTAGACTTTCAAAACTCTGATCTACCTCTTTTGTCCACACAAACTTCATCTTTCATCCACCCTTGATGGTCTCTAACATAGGTGCACAAATATCATTGTAGTTCTTAATAAATTTTCTATAAAATGTTTCCAAGCCATGAAAACTTCTTACCTCCACTGTTGTCTTAGGTGTGGGCCAATTCAGAATAGCCTCCACCTTTGAAGGATCCATCTTCAGATCACCTTTGGAAATGACAAAACCTAAGTAGATCAACTCATGTCTCATGAAATCACATTTGTCCAAGTTTATCAATAGCTTCTGGTCTTGCAGCCTCTTCAAGACTATTTCCAAATGTTCCAAGTGTTCTTCCTTGCTCTTACTGAACACCAAGATATCATCAAGGTAGACTACCATAGATTTCCCTATGAATTCCTACAACACCTCATTCATTAGCCTCATAAAGGTGCTAGGGGTGTTTGAAAGACCAAATGGCATCACAAGCCACTCATACAACCCTTCATTGGTTTTGAAAGTTGTCTTCCACTCATCCCCCTCTCTTATCCTTATCTGGTGATACCTACTCTTCAAGTCTATCTCGGAGAAATAAGTAGCTCCTCCCAAACAATCCATTAGATCTTCTATTCTAGGAATAGAAACCTATACTTGATGGTTATTTTATTTATTGCCCTAGAATCAGTACAAAGTCTCCATTTCCCATCTTTCTTTGGGGTTAAAACAGTAGGTACTGTACATGGGCTAAGGCTCTTCCTTATCAACCCTTTGTTGAGGAGTTCTTGAATCTGGTTTGCTATCTCTTCATTTTGCTCAGGGGTTATTTTATATGTTTCCTTATTGGGAAGTACCACTCTGGGTATGAGATCTATCTGATGGATAATGTCTCTAATAGGTGGTAAGGAATTAGGTATATCATTTGCAATCACTCCTTTGTAACTCTCAAGCAAGTCTCTGACCTCCTTAGGTAATACTTCTCTCACACTTTCCTTCTTTTCCCCCTTAGGCTTCACAATTAAAGAAAAACCTACTCCATCACCTTCCTTTAATGTGTCCATGAATTCTTTTTCTCCTACCATCATTACACTAGACCCTACATGCTGTGGATCCTCTTCTACCAATGACTGTATCTTATAAGTCACACCATCCTTTTGGAATGAGTAAGCATTCTTTTCTCCATCATGATGAACCTTTCTGTCAAACTGCCATGGTCTACCTAACAAAAGATGGCAAGCATCCATTGGAAGGATGTCACACAAAATTTTCTCTCTATACCCCCCAATACTAAATTCTACCCATGCATGTTCATTGATGAGTATGTGCTGCTCCTTATTCAACCAACTGACTTTATATGGATTGCTATGGGGTATCTTTTCTAGATTCAACTTATTCACTGCTTCCAAAGATACAATATTATTAGTAGAACTAGAGTTAATAATAACTTTACAAACCTTACCTTGGATCTTGCAATTGATTCTAAACAAAGAACTTCTTTGAGATGGTTCAGTCTGCACTGGTTCCTTAAACAGCATCCTCTTGATCATCAGATTTTCTCCCATTTCTGATGCTAGATTCACTTTAGGAGATGTCACACTCCTTGAATCTTCTTGAATCAAAGTGGTTCTCTTCTCACCACCATGAGAAGTTGAGGCCTTCTCTGGACACTTGAATGTCAAGTGCCCTATTTGATTACAGTTATAACATCTCATATTGGAGAATTTGGATCCTCTACATGATCCATTTGTCTCACCTCTTCCATTAGGCCTTCTTCCTTGGTAGCCTCCTCTACTACTAGAGTCTCCAACTTACTCTTCTTGGCTAGACTCACCACTAGGCCTTTGGTTAGGACTTCTTCCTCCAAAACTGTCTCTGCCTCTAAAATTTCTTCCACCTCTACCTCTATTATTTTGCTCATTCTTTCTCTTTATCTTCTCTTTAGCCCTTAAGGCCATTTGGAAACACTTGTTCACTGTTTCCGGTGCTAAGATGCTCATCTCATCTTGGATTGTTTATCCTTAGACCATTCAAATACTTGGCCACCTTCTTTGACTCTTCTTCTTATCTCTTTGATCTAAGACTAAGTTTATGAAACTCTTGTGTGTATGCATTCACATCAAGGTCTCTCTGTCTAAGGTTCTGCAATTTCTTATACATCTGCACATTACAGTCCAGAGGTAAGAATTGTGCTTTGATTTTGGTCTTCATCCTTTCATAGGAGGTTATCAAATTCTTCCCCTCCTTGACTCTCTCTCCTTTCTCATAATTCCACCATGCAAGAGCAGATCCCTTCAATCTTGCCTTTGCCAATTTAACCCTCTTATCATCAAGGACTTCTTTGTATTTGAAGTGATTGTTCAATGCCTCAATCTAGTCAATCACCTCTTGAGCTTCCATACTTCCACTCTACATAGGTAACCCATCTATGGTGTCCCTATTGACTAACTTCAATGCATTTACAAATGCCCTCTGGTCTATGGGTATCTCCTCTGTCTTCTTATTGGTTTCATCAATTTCTATATCACCTTCATTGCTGTCACTTTCATCTTCCCTATCTTTGCTTTTGGACTGCTTGAACTCTCCCATCTTGGATTCAAGCATCTCCTCGATTAGCGTCTTGATGGTGTCCTGCGATATACTTTTGGGAGGCATCCTCTCCACCTCTATCTCGCTTTCTCTGTCTGACATACACTATTCACAAACAATACCCAAATGCTAATGCTCTTGCAAATCCTCAATTCGACTTGCCGCCCAAATCTTTTTGGGCTCTGATACCAATATGATGGGGAGTGCACAGTGGGAAATGCCAACAGGTCACTATTTCCTTACAGTCAGCAAGAATGACAAATGAGCCACCGATCCATCACCATCAACCAGACAACCATTGTTGGAAAGACTTCCTTAAGTCTCTCCGTGACCAAACTCACACCGATAGCTCAACTGGCTTTAACTTTGGAGAGACATCCTCTATCGGCCAAGTCTTCCATCCTCCTACCAATGCTCGATGACGGTTAAGTTCCTCCTCATCTCAACCATGACAGCTTCCACACTGGTTGGACGTGACCTTATCAGCGAGACCCTTCCCATCGGTGAAACTCTTAACTTGTCTCCCGATGCACCGATGGCATTTACCTTTGGTCAGACTTGTTCTATTGGTGAACACTTGCAATCTTTGGCTGATGCACTAATGAACCAACACCCACAGTGAGACTTGTTCTGTTAGTGGAGGTTACTTCAGAGCTACTGATACATTGATTTCTCTGATGTCACCTTTGACCTTCTCTCGTCGGCATAACAATTACTATCGGCCACCTTAGGGTTTTCTACAGTGATACATTGATGCACAATTTACCTTCTTCTAAACCCTAGCACATGGAGAAGCTAGGTCAACCTACTGTACAACTTACACTATTTGGATCCTCTACACTACTGAACAATGAAACAAAACAAAAATAGATATTTGTACAATGAAGCCATTCCACTGATTTTGACATAAATCTTACTAGTGGAATGCTTCACATCGACATATTGCAACAACGGAAAGCACATAAGGAATGGAAATCTACAATTATACAATTTACAGTTATAGGAAAAGGAAAACAAATTGATAGAACAAAATCATTTTACTTCTCCTTAGCACAATACACAATCACATTCAACCTCTTCTCTTCAGTCTAATTACAATATGTTCATTTGGTTCATTCCTCTAGGTTTACATATCCGCCCTAAGGAAAACCAACCGATTCCAAGTGGCTGAGAGAAAAACCAACCGATTCCAAGCGGCTGGGAGACCAACCGTTAGTGAGAGTGACAATTTGACAAATATGAGCTAAGTCACTTGGGACTTACAAACATAAATGAAAATGCATTAGTCAAATAGACCTTATTACAACACAAAACATGATTTTATAGGTGCTCTTGCACCATAAAGACCAACCATCTTGAGACTAACAATTTGACAAATATGACCTAAGTCACTTGGGACTTACAAACAAAAATGAAAATGCATTGGTCAAATAGACCTTATTACAACACAAAACATGATTTTCTAGGTGCTCCTGTACCACATAAAGATTGGGAGCTTTATAAAGAATGATCAGGAGTTTTTGTAAGTTCCAAAAAATATTTTTCCCTCCCTGACTCTATGCATGGTCAGGGGTTTTCCAAACTTTTGAACTCTCCATTAAGGGTTCAAAAGTTTCAAAAAGCACCAACTCTCTAACCTTAGGGTTTCCAAGACCAAAACCACTACCATCCAAAATGGGAAACTTTCAAACAGAATAGCAACCTCCATCAATGCACAGCACAGTGAAAGCCAAGTTTTTCAACAATGCCAGTATCTCCCATGGGCACTCTCAAGTAGGTTATGAACTTCTATCAAAGCATAATCAAAAGTTTATGTTAGTGTTTGTTGGATGAAAATGTTCTGGTAGTTTTATGTGTGAAATGTGGACATATAAACAAGGCAAGTAGGCATGTGACAAAATGCATCATAGAAGTGTGGTCACATGAAATGCACAAAATGGATTTATTAAAAAAGCTTTTGAACTTCCCAACCAAATGCAATCCGTTGGCACCATTAACAATAGCAACATTATTTCAAAAGAGTGGTTCTAAACACTGAATCTCCTCAAGTGGCCTTCATGCCTACGTTCAAGTTAGTCCCTATGCCCAATTCTTCATAACTAACAAATAATAAATAATGAAGACATTGTTATGCTCAATAAAGAATGCCTCTTTTATATGGTATAGGATAATCTGGTTCAAATGCTTGCAGAGTGCTATGATGACATCTATCGAAATAGTCATGGTGGGGAAAACACACTTAGTTGAAGACACTTTCACATGCTTGTATTGTCTCATGGGATGCATTGAAGTGTGCACGCCAAATGTGTTTATTAAGAGCTCTCTAAATATTTTTCAAGTAGACATGCTGATGTAGAGGTCTTCAGCAGAAACGTGCAAAATGTTTGTTTTTGTCAATATCGCCAAGAGACTTTCAACGTCTTATCGAACTATGCTTCTTTATCCTTATCAGCCTAACTTGCCTTGTCAGCCTTCCCCCGTTCTTTCTTCCTGACGGTCTCTCTCTCTCTGAAATTGTTATGTTCATCGGCCAAACACTTGTTATCAGCATAGCTTTCTTCTCCTCTCCCAATAATAAGACTCATGCTGATAAACTCTCCATCGATGACACTTTTAGCTATCACCCCAATCGGCAAGAACATACACTATCGGCTTCACAATATTTCATTCACCCGATGCTTTTCTTACACCGATGTGCCTTCTATCGGTGACACTCTACCTTCGCTATGACTACCAATACTTTTCCTGATGGGTTCTCACGCTGATGACTTCATCTTGTATATGCAATTCCTGACCTTCTACAACCAGTCTCCCATTTCATCTTCATTACTTTGACCATCACATACAATGGTGATATATTCACAACTGTCTAGGACATACACACTATCCACTATGCATACATAGAATGAGGCTCGTAGCAGGCATGATATACTCATAGGTTATCTCTAACATACAATCCATGTATATACTTCAAATGTATATTTGAATTTTCCTACTGATGACCTTCTCTGATATGGATTCTGTAATTTCTACATTTCCATGTGTAGCTAACAAAAGAATGAAACACAAAAAATGGAAAACTATTTTACAAGTCCATTCCACTGATTTCATAGAAATCCACCAATGGAATGGATTTAACCATGCATTATGGCAATAGAATAACTAAAATTTAAAATACAACGATTCTATAGAGATAATAAATAGAACAATTCAGTTCACCAAGATTTCACACAGGATTCAAAATTTATAGAACATAACTTGCAGCATTTCTATTCTTTCGTTCCAGCTTCTTACATTTTATTAGTTCCAAAAAAAGAAAAATAAAAAAAGACTTCTTTCTCGACCATCTCTCCACATTTTTGTTAACCCCTCTCCTCTGTTTTCAGGATTTTGAATCTTTCAAGATTTACAGCAAAGACCCTAATTAATCACATGGCATCTGTATTTCTTAAGACAACAAAACATCAGATAATACGACACATTTGATGTAATCCTGCACATAATGCAAATGCCTGCTATGGTCCATGATGTCAAATACTGGCCTCGGGAAGAGAGATGTTAAAACATATAATGTCAACATAAAATGTTAAATTAGTTAATGACATACAAATGCTACATGGTAACATTAAGTGTCAAAATATATATTAAAACCTTATTCTTCCCCCTCTTGTGCATATTTATCCTGTTGAAGGGGTGCTCCTGCACCATACTCCCTGGGAGAAGAGATCTCAAGCCCACTTGAGATCAGGGTTTGAAGGTCTGCACCATTTTTTGTGATCTAATCTGCAGTCATCCAAATGGCCTCTAAAATAGGTTGCCCGTGCCAAGCTACCAAATACTCCATGTACTCTTTGTCCCTTGTCTTCTTTGTCACTCTTGAGTCTAATATCTTCTTTAATTTTGGTGGATCATGCTTAGGAATATCATCATCTGCTGCATCCTGCAATGGTTCCTATTCTACACCTGTATTCTGTTTGTATGGAGTTAAATCACAGATATTGAAAATGGGTGACAATCTAAGATCAGGAGGAAGTTGGATCTCATAAGCATTCTGCCCACACTTCTTTAAAATCTAACATGGTCCAATCTTCCTCTGCATTAGATTGGTATACTTACCTTTGGGAAGCCTCTCCTTCTTTAGGTTAACCCACACCAAATCTCCAACCACAAACTGTAAATCTCTTTTCTTTTTGTCAGCATATGTTTTATACTTTAACGTAGTTTGGTGAAGTTGGTTCTTGACCTGATCATGTACTTCTTTGATGGCTGAAGCAAAAGCTTCTCCATCTGCACTAATAGGTTCTCCTGTAGGTAGATCTCTCAGTTCCAGGATACCCCTTGGATGATTTCCATATACTACCTGAAAAGGTGATTTTCCTATACTCCTATTAACGGTGTCATTATAGGAAAATTCTGCTTGTGGGAGGATATTATCCCATTTCTCTCCATGTTGCCTAGTTAAACACCTAAATAGATTACCCAATGAATGGTTAACAACTTCAGTCTGCCCATCTGTTTGAGGATGGTAGGATGATGAGAAGGACAAATTGGTTCCAAGCTTCTTCCAAAGAGTCCTCCAAAAATGGCCAATAAATTTTACATCTCTATCTGAGACTATGCTCAATGGCAATCCATGGATCCTCACTATTTCCTTGAAAAATAGGTCTGCAACATATGAAGCATCACAAGTGGTTTTACATGGCAAGAAATGTGCCATTTTACTAAATCTGTCTACTACCACAAAAACACTATCATATCCTTTCCTTGTCCTAGGCAAACCTAGTACAAAATCCATGCTTATGCTTTCCCATGGCCTAGAAGGAATGGGTAGTGGCTGATATAAACCTGCATTTGTGGATCTTCCTTTGGCTTTTTGACATATCACACATGCTTCCACAAATCTTCTCACATCTGACTATAGCTTAGGCCAATAGTAATGCCTCTTCACAAGATCAAGAGTTTTATCAAGACCAAAATGTCTTGCCATGGCCCCACAATGTTTCTCCTGAATAATATTCAGTCTCATAGAACATCTTGGAATGCATAGTTGTCCACCTTTGAAAAGTAATTCATCTTGGATCAGAAATTCATAGAACTCAATATGATATTTGTCTCCAAAAGAAGTACATACCTTGTAGATCTCACCAAAGTCTTCATCATCATCATACATTGTCTTCAAAGAATCAATGCCAACACTTTCCAATTGGATCTGATTGATGGTTAGAACTCTCCTGCTCAAAGCATCTGCCACTTTGTTTTTAACCCCTTTCTTGTGCTTGAGTGTGAAAGTGAAAGCTTGCAAATTTTCCACCCACTTCATATGCCTATGGTTCAGCTTTTCTTGACTATTTATAAAACTGAGGGCCTGATTGTCTGTGAACACTATGAGTTCTTTGGGCATCAAGTAATGCCTCCATTTCTTGAGTGATTGGACTAGAGCATACATCTCCAAGTCATAGGATGAGTATCTCTTATTGGCATCATTTAATTTCTCACTAAAGAATGCAATAGGCCTACCTTCTTGGCTATGTACTGCTCCAATTGCAATATGATTTGCATCACATTCTACTTGAAAAATCTTGCTGAAGTTAGGAAATGCAAGAACTGGCTGCTCTGCTACCTTCTTCTTCAGTGTTTCAAAGGAATTATCTGCCTCTTTTGTCCATGTAAACTTGCACTTTTGTCCTCCCTTTATAGTGTCAAGCATGGGTGCACAAATATGACTAAATCCCTTTATAAACTTCCTATAACAGGTTGCTAACCCATGGAAACTTCTAACATCATTCAAGGTTTTGGGAGTTGGCCAAAACAATATGGCACTTACCTTCTCTTGATCCATTTTTAGTTTGTTATGTGAGATAACAAATCCCAAGTAGATGATCTCTTCCTGCATAAATAGACACTTTGCTAAATTGATCATTAGCTTCTCTTCATATAACCTTTTGAGAACTAAGTCTATACGGATGAGGTGCTCTTCCCTCATATTACTGCAAATTAGGATGTCATCTAGATATACTATGACAAATTTTCCCATGAATTCCCTCAAGACCTCATTCATCAACCTCATAAAGGTACTAGGGGCATTGGACAAACCAAAAGGCATGACCTTTCACTCATATAACCCCTCATTAGTCTTAAATGTAGTTTTCCACTCATCTCCTAGCGTAATCCTAATCTGATGATAGCCACTCTTTAAATCTATTTTTGTGAAATATTTAGCACCCCCCAAACAATCAAGTAAATCTTCTATCCTAGGGATTGGGAACCTATACCTGATTGTTATCTTGTTGATTGCTCTTGAATCAGTACAAAGCCTCCAAGTACCTTCTTTCTTTGGTGCTAGGACAGCCGGTACTGCAAATGGACTTTAACTTTTGCCAATTAGGTCTGTCTCCAACAATTCCTTAATTTGCCTTGCTACCTCTACATTTTGTTCTGGACTAAGCTTGTAGGATGCTTTGTTTGGAAGTGTAGATCCTGGGATCATATCTATGCAATGACTGATGTCTCTTATAGGTGATAGGGACCTTGGCATTCCATCAGAGATAATGCCTGTGTACTTGTCTAATTGCTCTTGGATAGCAGGATCTATGAACCTTTGCCTCTTCTCTCCCTTGACTTCTTGCTGTTGTTCCTTGTTCACCTTTAGGCATGGAATTAGAGCATATGCAACTACTCCTACTATCCCTTTCATGAATTGTTTGCCTTCTACCATCATCACCTTAACTTCTTTTCCTTTTGATTCCACCTCATCCTCCATTAATGGTAGTAGCTCTATCACCTTACCATTCTTGGTGATTGAATATGTGTTTCTAACTCCATCATGGTATGCTTTCAAGTCATACTTCCATGGTCTTCCAAATAGGAGATGGCAAGCATCCATCTTGGCAATGTCAAACAATAACCTATCCTTGTATGGGCCAATTTGAAATTCTACCCAAGCCTGTTCTTCCACAACTATTTGTTGTTCTTGGGTGAGCCATGAAATTTTATATGGGCAAGGATGTGGTAGTCTCCTAAGCTTAAGCTTTTCTACCATTTCATAGGACACAAAATTTTCAGTGGATCCGGAGTCAATCAGAACTTTACATACCTTTCCTCCTGCCTTGCAAGTAGTTCTGAAGAGAGACTTCCTTTGTGGAGGTTCTTTTCCAGGCACCTTCGTGGTGGTCATTGCTCTCCTAATCATCAAGGATTCTCCATTCTCAGGATACCCATAACTATCAGGAGCATTCACACTGTTATTAGTGCTTGAGCTTGCTACACTTTGACAATCAGACTCTTGGATCAGATTGATCCTCTTTTCTCCTATTAAACTTATTACCTTTGCTAGACATCTGCTAGCTATATGGCCTTCTTGATTATAGTTGTAACATTTGATAGGTCCTCTGCCCTGAGATCTCCCTCTAAGTGGTGGTCTTCTGCCCCTAAGATTTCCTCTTTGATTGTAACTTCCCCCTTGATGTTGATTGTTGTCTCCCTTGTTGTTCTCTTGATTGGATTCGCCTTGGTATCCAAATCCCCTGCCTTTGAAAGGACTTCTTCCTCCTCTTTGATGCCTTCCTCTACCCCTATTGTTCTGCTCATGTCTTCTCTTTAATTTTTCTTCCACTTTGAGTGCCAGTTGGTAGCATTTCTGAACTATATCTGGATTATGCAGATTTAGGTCTTCTTGGATGTTAAACCTCAATCCATTGAGGTACCTTGCTACCTTCTCTTCCTCACCCTCTTTTACCTTTGTTTTTACACATAGTTTCATGAACTCTTCTGTGTACGAGCTGACATCTAGCTCCTTCTACTTCAAATTTTGTTTCCTCTTATGTAATTGGATATTGTAATCCAATGGGACATAGGCCTCCTTCACCAAAGCCATCATTCTCTTCCATGTTGCAACTTTGTTCTTTCCCTCTTTCACCCTGTCATCTTGGATGAAATTCCACCAAGTCAGTGCAACCCCTTTCATTTTGGACTGAGCCATCTTCATTCTTTGGTGGTCTAGTATTTCTTTGGTCTTAAAGAAATTATTCAAGGAGTCTATCCACTCGATCACCGAATCAAGTTCCATTTTTCCTGCAAACACTGGCAGGTCTATTTTCACATCCATGGTCCTTCTTTCCATGGACTTAAGGGCATTGAGTAAGGGTCTCTGGTCTACATGAACCTCTATCTCTTCCTTCTTAGGGATCTCCTCTTCATCCCTATCTTCTCATTCACCACAGTTTTCCTCTCCCTTCTCTACTTTGTCCCTCAACTTCTCTAACTCTTCTTTCGATGCCTGATTCTGAGCTCGATCTGCTCTGCTCTCTGCCATGTGCTTTCTTACTAAGGCTGTCAACTCAACATTGGTCATCTTTGTTGGGTACGTTTATGATCCTTGTCCTTCTGACATCTTGTCTTCTTCTTTCTTCCCAATGAACACTCCTTCACTCTGATACCAATCTGATGTAGAGGTCTTCAGCAGAAACGTGCAGAATGTTTATTTTTGTCAATATCGGCAAGAGACTTTCAACGTCTTACCTAACTATGCTTCTTTATCCTTATCGGCCTGACTTGCCTTGTCAACCTTCCCCCATTCTTTCTTCCTGACAGTCTCTCTCTCTGAAACTATTATGTTCATCGACCAAACACTTTTTATTGACGTAGCTTTCTCCTCCTCTCCCGATAATAAGACTCATGCCGATAAACTCTCCATCGGTGACACTTTCAGCTTTCACCCTGATCAGCAAGAACATACACTATCGGCTTCACAATATTTCGTTCACTTGATGCTTTTCTTACGCTAATGTGCCTTCTATTGGTGACACTCTGCCTTCGCTATGACTCCCAATACTTTTATTGATGGGTTCTCCTCACATTGATGACTTCGTCTTGTATATGCAATTCCTGATCTTTTACCATCGGTCTCCCATTTCATCTTCATTACTTTGACCATCACATACAATGGTGATATATTCACAATTGTCTAGGACATACACACTATCCACTATGCATACACAGAATGAGGCTCGCAGTAGGCATGATATATTCATAGGTTATCTCCGACATACAATCCATGTATATACTTCAAATGTATATTTGAATTTTCCCGCCAATGACCTTCTCTGAGACGGATTTTGTAATTTCTACATTTCCATGTGTAGCTAACAAAAGAATGAAACACAAAAAAATGGAAAACTATTTTACAAGTCCATTCCACTGATTTCACAGAAATCCACCAGTGGAATGGATTTAACCATGCATTACGGCAAGAGAATAACTAAAATTTAAAATACAACAGTTCTATACAGATAATAAACAAAACAATTCAGTTCACCAAGATTTCACACAGGATTCAAAATTTATAGAACATAACTTGCAGCATTTCTATTCTTTCATTCTAGCTTCTTACATTTTATCAGTTCCAGAAAAAGAAAAATGAAAAAAGACTTCTTTCTTGACCATCTCTCCCCATTTTTGTTAACCCCTCTCCTTTGTTTTTAGGATTTTGAATCTTTCAAGATTTACAGTAGAGACCCTAATTAATCATACGTCATCTATATTTCTTAAGATGACAAAACATTAGATAATACGACACATTTGATGTAATCCTGCACATAACCCAAATTCCTGCTGTGGTCCATGATGTCAAATACTGGCCTCGGGAAGAGAGATGTTAAAACATACAATGTCAACATAAAATGTTACATTAGTTAATGACATACAAATGCTACATGGTAACATTAAGTGTCAAAATATATATTAAAACCTTATTCTTCTCCCTCTTGTGCATATTTATACTGTTGAAGGGGTGCTCCTGCACCACATGTCTAGACTTGGAGAGTCATAATCAAAGAATTCTTCATCTCATGGCCTGCAATATTTGTAGGATATTCACACATGAATTTGTTGAAAAGGCTTTAGACATTTTCAACAAATGTAGTTGATAAAATATAAAGCCAAACTCCAATCCTTGCTAGCATTCTTCCTTTGATCTACACTATAAATGAGAACTTGTAGCTGAGGATGTGATGATCGTTGTAGGAAAATTTACCATGGAACATAATAAGTGAAATTATGTAAGAATACAAATGAATTCCCAAACACTTGTGTGGAGATTTTCACTTCCAAGAGACATCTTGCAATCACAACAGTTGATAGGAATAAATAGTATTATCTTTTACAGTGCTTCCATTTGCTAAATCCACTCAAGTTTCAAATGTAGAGATTACATCCTTTGGATTGGTCGAGTTCAAGCTTTATTTGGGAATATGAAGTCAGGCCTTATTTTAAATAGAAAAGGGCATTTCTAATTTAAACAATGATTACAGATTTGCACAAAATGGATTCATCGAAAGGTTTTAGAAACTTCCATTCAAGTTCCCTAGTTTACGACCTGTTTTAAGAAAGGATGAACATTTCTAATTTGAGGTAATGATTGCAAGATATACACTAAATTGATTTGTGGAATTGTTTAGAAACTTTCACTAAATACATCTTGTAGCATAAATCTAGAGCATGTTTGCTAGTGCCTTCACTAGTTTTATCCTCATATAGCATGCACATAGGGAGCCTTGCTACGATGGCCTTCAAGGGCATGTCCTTCTGAGTTTTCCATACCACTAAGTACGAAAAAACATTTTATCATATGCCCACTTCAATTGAAATGCGTTTTTAGATGCTTTTTGAGACAAAAGATTCAAGTGTCCGAGGACTTCAACCTTGTTCGATGGCCAAATTCACTTTCATGGCATTCAATTAAGGTTGGTAGGGATGAGTCTACTATGAGTGAAAGGAAAATGCAAGTATCTCAATGATAAATTGAACCAATAGCCACATTCCTGATGTATCCATCTGCCTATCCATTGGAATTAAAATGTCATTGATTACAGATGCAGCGTAACACTATTGGCATATAATGTCATAAGGATAGTTTTATTTGAATTTAGAAATTGAATGAAGGAACTTCACCAAATAGCACCCAATAACATTATATTAGCAATTGTTGCACCAGAGGTTTTCCATGTTAATGTATAAAGGATCATGCGAATGGTTGAATATGGACTCCTCCTGTATGGCCCTACATTGTATTTATGATTTAACTTCATTTCATGAAGTCTTCCAAAGATGGATATTATTAGTGCTACGGTGAAGAAAGTGGTTCTTGGAGTGACTCTTTATGGCCCTGTTGTGACTATTGAATGCTCTCCAACAAAGCGAGAGTGGAAGTAAAACCTTTACAAGAATCAAATCAAGATTTTCCTCTTACAAATAATAGTGATGCCATGTATTGGTCTCTGTGTGAATTGATTACTTTTAGATATATCTCTATGCATCTTCGGACTCTAGTAAGCAATTTGTTCCCATAAACAATGTATCTTACATACATAGAAGACTCGAAGATGGTAACTTTGGAGGTTCTAGTCCATGACCTTCAGTAGTCTTTGAGTGACAACTTAAATATAGGAATATGAAAGTAGGATTCCAGATGTCATGGCTTGAGATATTTTAGGAGAAATGAATGCATGAAACAAGGCATATATGCTATTTGGTAAAAATAATTCAAGAAAGTCGTGACTTTTATAAAAGAATTTACAAATTGAAGTTGAAGAAGTTACAAGAAGGTTAAGAAGTGGGGATTTCACATTTTGTAACAAATTTTCCAAGAAGTTGTTACCAGAAGTGAAAGGAAACCTTTAAAAACTTATTGAAGATTCATTCAGGGGATCTTTTTCTTCAGCTATTCAGGGATAGGAGAGGGGCTTGTTTCTCTTACTGCACAGTTTTGTTGTACAGGGATATGGGGGCTTTGAACTCTTATTTTGTATTGGGAAAAATGAAGGAGACATTTATGATCTGTGTATTTGTTGATATTTTCTTTTAATTGCAAATGAATTTTAAGTCTTTACAATTATTTTCCAGTGTATGTCCTGTTAGACTAGATTGTGTGAATGTTTATTTTTATTCATCTATTGAAAGAGAATATGCCATTTATTTCTTTCCCTGGGCATTATTTGTTGATGTTGGGTAAATCGACTTTGCATCATTAATTTACATTCATTTCATTTTGAATCAATCTTTTGCATCCACTTTCATGGTTATGGGTGGGTGTTAGTTTACCTTTTCTGCTTTCTGGTTAAAAGCATACCTAGTCTTCATTCATTGCAAGTGACTCAACTGTTGGTTAGGTTGTCATCCTTGTGGGCAAAGAGAGTATAAACTGGTGCAGGAGCACCAAGGGGCTTGGAGTGAGCCCTATGTATATAACGCATTTTGGTGTGATGAACCTAGTGGTCATAAAGTATGTTGGTCATAAAGTATTTCTTTGATTTTCTTTTGGTTCAATTGTATCAAGTTGACTAAAACCACAGACTATAGTATCGGTGTAAGAAAGACTATCAGGTAAATAAAGTTGTGTTGAGCTGATAGCATATAGTCTCACCGATGGCAGAAGTTTAAAGTTGGTGGTCAGCAAGAGTATTGATATCAGAGAGAAAGTGTAAAGTTACCTCGACAAGTTAAAGTCTTGGCAAAAGCAAAATTGGTGTTAGGTCATTGGTATGATGAATGCCATTGGTGGAGAACTGAAAGGTTTCACCGATGATGTTAGTCACACCAATGAAGGAGATCCAAAGGCTTAACGGAGTGACTAAGGATATCGGCGGGTGAAGCTGATCGTCTGGCCAATGGGTCAATGTTCATCAAGTGAGGCGAGTCATCGGGAGACAAGGTGAATGTCTGGCTGAGGAAGGAGGTCTGGCTGATGGCGAGAGTTGGGTATTAAGTCATCGGTATAAGTAGCATCATCAGAGGATGGGAAGAAAGTTACACCAACAGTATAAAGTTTGAACAATGGATCCTATCCATTGGAGAGAGATGGCATGTCGATGAAAGAAATTATGAAGTGGTCAATAGAGTAGATCAGACTGATAATGAAGGAGAGGACTACGTCGGTGCGACAATAGAGATATCTTGCCGATGTTGAAGTCAAGCAAGTTCTTAACAGTGAAGACAGGGTTAAGTGACCAAAGTTACATTGGACTCATCGGCAGGAAGTAAGCTATCGGGGGAACGATATGTGAGGATGTCGATAGGCATTGTTTTACCAATGGAACACATAGGAACAACACCAATGTAAGAAAACCTAATTGCCTAATAACTGAAAAGAGCCAAACATTATAAAAAGCTGGTTTTGCTTTGTAAATCGGTTAGAAGGTTGGAGAAGTTGGAAAACAAAAAGAACATACACTGAATGTAAAAGAAAGAACTCTCTGAATAAGAACATTGACAGTTTGATCTATCTTTGCATCTTCTATAGAATTCGTGAATATTTTGAAGTAGAGTAGCTAATTTTATTTCTGTTCTTTTGTTTTTGTCTGTACAAAATGTCTCTATCTTGATGTCCCTATATTTTCCCTATACAGACATGGAGGGCCATCAAGCAAAGATCTTCTTTCTTTTGTTTCTATTTGTGTTAGTGGTTGGATTGTCAATGAGAGGCAATGTGAACTTGTCCTAGGCAAGTTGTGCTATAGCCCGGCTAGGTATGCAAGTTGCAGTCTAATAAGATAGAGGTGAAAATAGAGTAAGAGGAATTTGAGCACCAAGCAATCAAAAACCCTGGACCCAGAGAGGAGGGTTGATAATGGGCTCAAGAAGGCTATCAGCCTTGGAAATTGAGAGTCTTGGAAGCAGTGAGGAAAAAGAAGAATACCTCACACCAAGAAAGCAATGTCTGTGTTGGGAACAACAAGCAAATAGGTCTTTCACCTCTATAATAGATTGATTAGGTTGAATTAGGCATTTTGGGGTAGAAAATGTCTATGAGCACTTGAATTGGTAGGGAAACCTGGGGATGGCATAGGTCTTGAAGTATTGTGTCAAGATAGGTTTTCGAAACCCTTAGGTCTCCCTATCAAATTGGTATAAGAGCAAGTTAAAGATTTGGGCTATTCCTAGGTTGGAATACAAGAAGTTGTATGTCATCACCGAGTTCAAGTGAGTCTGTAGGCTCAGCTAAAGAGATGGTGACTAATGCAGAATTGGCAAAGAAGGTTGATGATCAAGAAGAGGAGAATAGGCTCCTACAGGAAAGATTGGCAAAAATGGAAAGTAAACTGGGTGTAATGATGGAGAAGACTAAAAGAGTTAGTTAGAAAATTAAAGATTCTGAAGGCAAGGAAAAAGGTGTGTCTGTAGAAGATGAAGAGCCCACACCTGATCCTAAGATGGAAGAAGAACCTTTCTTGAAGGCCTTGAAAGCCATGAGTGGTAAAACATTGGAAGTAGTACCTCTTTTTAGTGGAAAGATGGAACCTGATTTGGTTATAGAATGGATAGAAGGTTTAGAAAATCACTTTTAATGTGATGGAGTGAGTGAAGCTCAAAAGGTGGAGGTGGCTAAATCAAGACTCAGAGGAGATGCCTTGACATGGTGGAAATTTGTTCAAACTGAAAGAGAAAAAGAAGGCAAGAAACCTATAGCTACTTGGAAGGGTATGGTGGCTAAAATCAAAGAAGTATACATGCCTGGAAATTATGAAGTCCAGTTGTACAAGAAATAGCAAAATTTGAGACAAAGAGAATTAGATGTCAGTGCATACACTGAGGAGTTTCAAAAACTATGCCTGAGGTCTAAGGTGATGGAAGATCAAAGTGTAAAAGTGGCAAGATATCTCGATGGTTTGAGGTGGAGTATTCAAGAGGAAATAAGCTTGTTCAGTCCTACAACAGTGCATCAATGCTATCAGCTAGCACTCAAGGTAGAGGAGAAGAGTAAGAAGAAGAAAGAGACAAATAATAGATCAAGAGGAAGAGGTAGAGACAATAGAGAAAGAGGAAATTATGGTGGTAGGAATACTGATCAAAGACCCCAAGGAGAATCCAAACTCACAGAGCAGAGTGGGGAGACTGGTAGTAGAGGAAACTATAGAGGAAGGGGATCTAATAGAGGAAGATCAGGAGGATCAGGCAGAGGATCCTACTTTGCCACTATGAAATGCTACAATTGTGGTCAATTAGGTCATCCAGCATAGAGGTGTCCTGATAAGGGCACACCTTCTTCTCAAGGAGTTGATGAAAGAAATCATTATGTACAAGATGAAGCTTCAAGCAAAAAATCACCTGAAGTCAGTCTAGCCTTAGAAGTGGGAGAGAACATCATGGTAAGGAGAACTTTGATCAAAGAACTAGTGAAAGCTGAACCAAGCCAAAGGAGAGCTTTATTCAGAATCAGATGTAAGATTATGAATAAGGTATGTAAAGTAATCATTGACTCAAGGTCTACTGATAATATAGTATCTAATGAAGTGGTTAGAAAATTAAATTTGCAAAGAATACCCCATTCAAACCCATATAGAGTCACATGGTTAAATAAAGGTTAGCATGTGATAGTTAATGAGCAAACTTGGGTAGAGTTTGGTATAGGTGGATACAAAGACAAGGTACTCTGTGATATCCTACCCATGGATGCATGTCATCTCTTGTTGGGCAGACCGTGGCAATATGACCGAAAGGCCATACATGATGGTGAGAAGAATGCATATTCTTTTCAAAAAGATGGTGTCACCTATAAAATTCAATCATTGGAAGATGAAGAAGCAAATATGACTAAGAGCCCTAATGTCTTAATTGTGAGGGGAAAATAGTTTTTGAACACTCTTAAAGAGGATGGTATTGGTTATGCTATCATAGTAAAACCTAAGGAGGAGCAAAAAGAAAAAAAGGTAGTAGTCCCAAAAGAGGTACAGACTATACTGGAATAGTATAAGGACATCATTAGTGATGGAACACCAGCAGTACTACCTCCACAAAGACCTATTAGCCATCAGATAGATCTGATTCCAGGAGCATCTTTGCATACAAAGCTCCTTACAAGATGACTCCAGATCAACATAAGGAGATAGCTAGACAAGTGCAAGAGTTGCTTGACCAAGGATTGGTTAGAAAAAGTATAAGTCCTTGTGCAGTGCCTACAGTGTTGGCACCAAAGAAAGGAGGAACATGGAGACTATGCACAGACTCTAGAGCTATCAATAAGATCAACATAAGGTACAGATTTCCAATTCCCAGAATTGAAGATCTTATGGACTGTTTAGGAGGAGCTAAGTATTTCACCAAGATAGACCTGAAAAGTGGTTACCACCAGATCAGAATCAAGGAAGGTGATGAGTGGAAAATAGCCTTCAAGACCACAGAAGGACTGTATGAATGGCTTGTTATGCCATTTGGTTTGTCAAATGCTCCCAGCACATTCATGAGGCTCATGAATGAAGTCCTCAAGGACTATACAGATAAATATGTAGTTGTTTATCTAGATGACATCTTAATTTTTAGTCAAACTAAAGAAGAGCATCTTGAACATGTAAATACTATTTTGAAAAAGTTACATGATGAACAACTAACCATAAATTTGGAGAAGTGTGAATTCATGAAGCAAGAATTGGTATACCTTGGGTTTGTGTTGTCCAAAGGAAAATTGAAGATGGATAAGTCAAAGGTAGAAGCCATATCGAACTGGCCTACTCCCAGAGTAGCAACTAAGGTGAGAAGTTTTCATGGCTTAGCTCAGTTTTATAGAAAGTTCATAAGGAATTTCAGTGCTATTTGTGCACCCATGCTTGATACAATCAAAGGTGGGATGAAAATAAAGTTTGAATAGACACAAGCAGCTAATAATAGTTTTGAACTATTGAAGAAAGAAGTAGCCACGCAGCCAGTGTTAGTGTTGCCTAGTTTTGACAAGTTGTTTACTTTAGAATGTGATGCTAGCAATATTGCAGTAGGTACAGTACTCAGCCAAGAGAATAGACCAGTAGCCTTTTTTAGTGAGACGCTAAATGAAGCAAAGAGTGGATACTCTTCATATGACTTGGAGCTCTATGCTCTAGTCTAAGCACTTAGGAAATGGAGGCATTATCTCCTACCTAAGGAATTTGTTGCCTATACAGACAATCAAGCTTTGGGTTTTCTGAACTCACAAGATAAGTTGAGCCATAGGCATATCAAGTGGATGGAGTACTTGCAGTCTTACACATTCACAATTAAACATAAGAAGGGACAGCTCAACAAGGTAGCAGATGCTTTAAGCAGGAGGCTACTCACAATACAAGAAGTGTAGTTAAGGAGTATAGGGATGGAGGAGTTCAGAGCCCTTTACAAAGAGGATGAAGATTTTGCTAAAGCATACAAGGTTTGTCAAGATTTTGAAAATCACTTTCATAGTGAATTTGTAGATTACACATTGCAACAGGGATTGTTGTTCAAAGGTGGATAGTTATGTGTACCAAAAGGATCCATGAGAGAAAATCTCATTCAGGAGACGCATAATGGTAGTTTGAGTGGACATTTTGGTCTGAACAAAACATTGGAATTAGTCCAGAGGTTCTACTATTGGCTGAAGATGCACAAAGATATCAGAAAGTATGTGGAGCAATGTATCATCTGTCAGAAGGCCAAGGGAACTTCTTCAAATGCTGGACTATATCAACCATTACCCATTCCTTCCAGACCATGGGATTGTGTAAGTATGGATTTGTAGTTGGTCTACCAAAGACTAAGACTAGTTTTGATAGTATTTTTGTAGTTGTTGATAGATTTAGCAAGATGAGTCATTTCATTCCCTGTAAGGTGACTCATGATGCCAGTCATATAGCTCATTTGTTTTTCAAAGAGGTCATAAGGATTCATGGAGTACCAGCAAGCATTGTGTCTGATAGAGATGCTAAGTTCATGGGACATTTCTAGAAAACTTTATGGCAGAGGTTAGGAACAAATCTGTCTTTTGGATCAACATATCATCCATAGACAGATGGCCAAATAGAAGTGGTGAACAGAATGTTGGGCAACTTGTTAAGGTGTCTGACAAAAGAATATGGATAGAGTTGGTATCAAGTCATTCATCAGGCATAATTTGCCTATAATCACAGTGTGAATAGGACTACTAGAAAAAGTCCATTTGAAATAGTGTATGGAATGCACCCTCGAGGTGTATGTGAACTCTAACATCTTGGAGACATGGAGTATAGAAGTGGTCATGTGGAGGATTTTGCACAGTCTATGAAGGAGATTCATGATCAAGTCAAGAAGACATTGATGGAGAATACTTAGAAAATCAAAGATAGAGTAGATGCACACAGGAAGGATGTTCAGTTTGAAGTTGGTGATTTAGTCATGGTTCACTTGAACAAAGCCAGGTTGCAGAAAGGGATACCAACTAAACTGCAGATGAGACAGATTGGTCCTTTCAGAATTCTGAACAAGTATGGTAACAATGCCTATAGGATTGATTTGCCAGCAGACTTGGCAATTTCACCAGTGTTCAATGTTCAAGACCTGGTACATTATAAAGGTCCTCATTCAGTAGCAGGGGAATCTAGTTTAGAAGCTGCACAGCCAGTGAGTGATGTGACCTTGCCACCTAAACTCAAACCACAGGCTGAGAGAATTTTGGATTCTCGAGTGCAGAAACATACTAGACATGGTGTATATATGGAGCATCTGATCAAGTGGGAATAGTTACCTAAAGTAGAGGCTACCTGGGTTGCAGAGTCAGAGCTCAAGAAATGGGGCATTGATTTTGCCTTGCTATCACTAGAGGTGACTTGACTTCTTCCGCACAGGGGGAGTATGGTGCAGGAGCACCAAGGGGCTTGGAGTGAGCCCTATGTATATAACACATTTTGGTGTGATGACCCTAGTGGTCATAAAGTATGTTGGTCATAAAGTATTTCTTTGATTTTCTTTTGGTTCAAGTGTATCAGGTTGACCAAAACCGCAGACTATAGTATCGGTGTAAGAAAGACTATCAGGTAAACAAAGTTGTGTCGAGCCGATAGCATATAGTCTCATCGATGGCAGAAGTTTAAAGTTGGTGGTTGGCAAGAGTATTGATATTGGAGAGAAAGTGTAAAGTTACCCCGACAGGTTAAAGTGTTGGTGAAAGTGAAATTGGTGTTAGGTCATCAGTATGATGAGTGCCATTGGTGGAGAAGTGAAAGGTTTTACCGACAATGTTAGTTACACTGATGAAGGAGATCCGAAGGCTCAACGGAGTGACTAAGGATATCAGCGGGAGAAGTTGAACATCTGGCCAATGGGTCAATGTTCATTAGAGTGAGGTGAGTCATTGGGAGACAAGGTGAATGTCTGGCTGAGGAAGGAGGTCTAGCCAATGGCAAGAGTTGGGTATTAAGTCATTGGTATAAGTAGCATCATTGGAGGATGGGAAGAAAGTTACACCGACAGTATAAATTTTGAGCGATGGATCCTATCCATCGGAGAGAGATGGCATGTCGGTGAAAGAAATTATGAAGTGGCTGATAGAGTAGATCAGACCAATAACGAAGGAGAGGACTACATCAGTGCGACAATAGAGATATCTTATTGATGTTGAAGTCAAGCAAGCTCTTAACGGTGAAGATAGGGTTAAGTGACCAAAGTTACATTGGACTCATCAGTAGGAAGTAAGCTATTGGGGGAACGATATGTGAGGATGTCGATAGGCATTATTTTACCAATGGAATGCACAGGAACAACACCAATGTAAGAAAACCTAACTGCCCGATAACTGAAAAGAGTTGAACATTAAAAAAAGTTGGTTTTGCTTTGTAAATCAGTTAGAAGGTTGGAGAAGTTGGAAAATAAAAAGAACATACACTAAATGTAAAAGAAAGAACTCTCTGAATAAGAATGTTGATAGTTTGATCTATCTTTGCATCTTATGTAGAATTTGTGAATAATCTGAAGTAGAGTAGCTTATTTTATTTTTGTTCTTTTGTTTTTGTCTATACAAAATGTCTCTATCTTGATGTCCCTACATTTTCCCTATACATAAATGGAGGGCCATCAAGCAAAGATCTTCTTTCTTTTGTTTCTGTTTGTGTGAGTGGTTGGATGATCAATGAGAGGCAATGTGAACTTGTCCTAGGTGAGCTATACTATAGCCCAGCTAGGTATGCAAGTTATAGTCTAATAAGACAGAGGTGAAAATAGAGTAAGAGGAATTTGAGCACCAAGCAATCAAAAACCATGGACCTAGAGAGGAGGGTTGATAATGGGCGCAAGAAGGCTATCAGCCTTGGAAATTGAGAGTCTTGGAAGTAGTGAGGAAAAAGAAGAATACCTCACACCAAGAAAGCAGTGTCTGCATTGGAAACAATAGGCAAATAGGTCTTACACCTCTATAATAGACTAATTAGGTTGAATTAGGCATTTTGGGGTAGAAAATGTCTATGAGCACTTGAATTGGTAGGGAAACCCGGGGATGGCATAGGTCTTGAAGTGTTGTGTCAAGATAGGTTTTCAAAACCCTTAGGTCTCCCTATCATAAACTAAGGTGACAAATTTGTTAACCAAGAGATACCAGTTGTTGAGAATAAGGAATACTAAGAGGGGGGATGAATTAGTATTTTGCAAAACCACTTCTTGACAAATTTATTTATCCAATTTCCAAAGTTAATAATATGAAAGTAGATTAAACATAGAAACAACAACCACAAAGACATAACACATGAACACCAAGATTGTTATGTGGAAAACCAAAAAGGAAAAAACCATGGTGAGTGTTACCTAACAATGTATTAATATAGCACAATACCGGATTGCAAGAAGGCTCACTACCTAGAGAAATGCTCACTGCCAGAATAGGCTCACTACCTAGAGAAAGAAAGAAGAAGGAAGAATGGCTCACTAGAAAATTGAACTTCTCAGGCTATATCTACACATGCATGGTTGCAACTCTAATGAAGCACAGAAATATTGTCTAAAAACTCTTCATCTCTTATCACTCTGTTTTCACTACTCTACTTCTACATTGAAATAAGATCTCTCTTCTTCTACTCTTTATTGCATCCTCATAATCGGCTTCCTCTACATGTCCCAAATATGTTTCTATCACATTCTCATCACACACACACCAAACACTAAATTTGATATATATATATATATGCAACACTTAAGATCTTCATATTAGGTCGACATAGTCAGATGAAGCGTATAGTTAATAAACTTGTAGCTTGTCGGCCAAATCCATTCATCAAAATACATAGTGGACCTAAGTAATATTTGAAACACCTTCTCCTATTTCAGGTCCAACTATAGAACCACTTAGGATAAATTTCTAATCAATAGAACTTACTGCACATAAATCAAACTATCATGTTAACCTCAAACACAGACTATTATTGACTCAGTTCATCTGTCAAACTATATCTTTTACTATGGACCAGAAGGCTTGCTCAAAATCATATCAAGAACTCCTTAGACATTACCAATCACACCTTTAGAACCATAGAGAAAAATATTCTTTAGCAGCAAAATGTGGACCATTAGAACTCAAACTCTGTCATAGTCAAACTCTATCAAACACTATAGCGATACTCAACAGCTTGTAACTACCCTTCTAGTGGACTTTAGATCTTACAACTCTGGATTTAGACACTTCATATAAGTGTTTATAACACCTCAAAACCACATAACAATAAATAGAACACCATAGAATTGTGGAGCAAAACAATTGTGTGTTTAACCTTATTTGTCACTGTATTATGTTCTACCAAACTTAGGCCATTTGAAGATATACTTTTGAAACTATTCAAAAGTTGAAACCTTGCATATAAGATCATCTGAGAGTTAGGAACATCATACCAGAACTACAAACCTTGGTCTTCAACTACGGACCAATGCCAATCCACACACTGTTCTTCTGTCTCTGCCTCTGTACATTTCCAATACTTAGCCAATATGACTAAGTCTTCTTTACTAGACCACAAACTCTATTCCAACCTTGTTCCTTTTCTTGTTGCCATCAATTACAACACTTAATTATCCAACATAGCAGCGTCTCTTTCCAACACATCATACTAACCTTCACTTCTATCTGAACATGACATTTTAGACATATTTTCATGTGTTTCAATATTTAGCATAGAAAACTCATCTATCATAGAGATATCCTTGGCAACACTCAAATCATGAGAGTTACAAGTATTTTCAGCTTTATCAACATCCCATATGTCTGTAAACTTTTTCAATTCAAGCCCCAAATCCACAAATCCTTTTGTGAATCACTATGCAATTCAACATAAAATTCTCCAAAAGAAGGAGGATACATTTCAAAATGTGATCTTGCATCAAATTCTTCACAACATGATATCATGACAGAATGATGGCTGGAAGATAGTTCACAATCAACTCTTCCATTTGACTTCTTAACACAAGGGTCTAGACCTCTTTAAAAATCAAAATATTTTAGACTAACATGGTCAATTAGGTAGCATGTAGACAAGCCTTCATGTGTGCTATCAATAGATAACACCTCTTTCTCCTACTTCAGTTGTTCAACATAGTCTAGAATTTGTTCATTTATAGGTGAACATGTGTCTTCATTGGAGCTCATTACAACACACACCTTATCTAAGACCAGGTTTCTCAAAATATCTTCATAGGAGTAATCATAACTAGAAGGGAACTAATTATATTTAAATTCACCAGGACTTATGGAATAAGGAGGTTTACCATCACTTTTATCATTGAATTTCTCAACATAGAAATTTGAATTCCTTCTAATATCATCATGGCTAATGATCTGTAATGGAATACTTGTAGCACTCATTTCAAGACTAGAATCACTGATCTTATAGGTTATTCTATTGCACTAGATATTTGAACATATTATTATTTTATTACAAACAAAGTTACCATAAGGCACAACTTCATAGATGTCCTTTTCTTTGTCATACCTAGTATTTTGGATATTAGGATTGCAACTCTCCCTTGTATATACTTCATTAATGATCTAATTGCAAACCTCATTTTCATCATTATGTGCATCTTCCATTTCTACTTTACTTTCTTCATCCCTATGAGACACACGTCATCACTTATTTCACATAAAGCAATTGGATCATTATTATGGCTAATAGATGATATGATATTTCCTGCATGTTAATGTTTCATCTTCTTAGGTAGGCCAATCTCTTTGTCTTTGGTTAACATTGAGAAACTTCATCCTTTATAACATAGTATCAAATCTTGACTCATCATCCTTGTAAACTAGATCAATGCCTATAGGACCCTTAGATCCTGAATATGTGGGTTGGTAACTTAGTACCCGTAAATCTTGTATATCATTCCCCTAGTGTTTCTTCTTCTTATTTTTTGTACCACATAATGGTTGAGCAATGGATCCGTGCTCCACATCCCAAACATACTTTTCATATTCTAATTTGAGTCTCCCACAATTTAGGGGATAGAAGGACAAATTAATTGTCATAGTCGAAACACTATTACACTAGTAATCACTTATATTTCTACTTCAAACTTTGCAGTTGCACCTGTTATTCTATAGTGATCCATACTCATATGCATCTCTTCATCATTAAATATTTTGATTTGTTCTCAATATCCATGTCCATAGTGAATGCTTGTTGTAACATTGCAGGCTCTTTGTCTCTTAATAAGAAGCTCATTTCTTCATCAAATGCACCTAGATACAACACTAAGCATGTTGCGTCATTGGGTCTGACATTCACTAGAATGTTTCTTACTAATTTTGCAAACCTCATATTGAAAACTAGGACTAAATCCTTTTCATCCCTCTGGATGTGAAATAGGTTATTGATTAAAGAACTCACATCAGTCCTTTCACCAAACTGATAAATGAAAGTGCTCTTAAACCCCTGCCATAATGAAATACAGTACTCAGGCAAGTTAGAAAACCAATCCCTCACATCTCCTTTCAGAGATTGAACAAATAACTTCATAACCACAACCTTTGTATCTATCTCATAATACCCCATTAGATCACTAAAAGTTTGCACATGGTTATTTGCTAACTTAGAACCCTCCCCACTAGAATTTAGACAAATAATCTTTGATTTTGTTATGAATAGGATTATGATATCCTTGAATACCACCAAAAGTAAGTGGTTTGTATCTTTCAATGCAGAAAGATTTTCTTGGTAGGTGCATCTTATGTTGCTTTGTATCATGCATTGTAACACTTGAATGTGAAATGGGAAAGTTAGGCTAATAACTCATTTTCTCATATATCCTTAATTAGAACTAGCATCCTTCACAATCCTTATCAAGGTAGTAAGATTTTATGACTACATAGCTTCATATCTTGAGTCAATTCTAGGATGTCTACATATGTCATCTTTAATTATTTAGGACCTTCGGCATATAAAGATCTTACATATTTCCATAAAATATAAATCTATTCTTATGACCAACCTTATACTTTCCATCTATAGTGCATATTTTACCAACCACATACATAACACACTACTGAAATATGATGTATCATTTTTTTTAATTCCCTTCTTTACAACACAAACTCATATCTAGTCTGGGAATAACATTTTATCTTAAAGGATTCCATAAACAAATTCCATACACAAATCTTTCCTCCTTTGAAGATAAAACAAGAAGGAAAACTAGAATACCTAGAAATTATCATAAACTTCACACAAATTCTTTCTGTTGGGACCCAAACTGATTGCAACCCAAAACCCTAAAACATTCCTAAATCACCTAGGCTAGGGATTATCATTAGGGTGATAGGAAGAGGTTTATCAACAAGTTAAGGGGTATTTTGGCCAACTAACAGGAGTGGGTAGACTCCTATACACTTCAATCTCAGCTTAGACTCTGGAGAGATATTCCAAACGGGTATACTTGAATAGGTATTGAGTTCAAACTAGATGAACAACTAATAATAACTAGATAACCAAACTCAACTCATCCTCTTGACTCCAAAAGATATCAGTAAGTCAAGAATGACTGGCTGGACCACATAACCTCTATATAACTGATTCAATTGTGTGAATATACATGCATAGGGAAGATGGTTTTTCACCCTAAACCACAGGTGAATGATTTGTTTGATTTTAAAAAGTGATTGGTCCCTCTCCAATATGGACTAGTGTCTATTCCATTGGGAAATAGAGTCATAGAATGCAATGAGGAAAGGAAATACATAGTAAAGGATCAATACTGAAAGGAAGCTCGGTGTGCAGAAATCACTTCCTACACTAATCTAATGAGGAGAGGGCTATGCAAATTTAATTTTATCCTAACTATTACAGCAATGTTAAAAAAATTAACATGAGATATTGCAGTAAAACACAACAACCAAAAAGTAGACAGAAGAAAAGAGACAAAGATTTACAGTGGGGAAAACCCTTATCTGGTAAAAAACCTGACACTCAGAAACCTGCACAATGTATTAACAAATCTGAAATATGTTTACAATACACTTGCAATACAAGCTTCAATGCTCTTCAACACTCATGTCTGGAGTCAAACTGGTAGCATAACAATACTTGTAAAACATGTGATACAACTCCCTCTCCAAGCACCTATTTATATAGAAAATATAAGGCAATATTGGACCTTTCTTGGAATGGGCGTCCATCTTGGCCTCATGGCGAAAAACCCACACCTAAGGACACCTTTTCAACATTGTAGAATGTGCTTGATACTTGTCCATAGCTCCCATCCCAAAAGGGTCACCTATTTCAAAAATGTGATATGACAGATGCTCTTACGACACTTATGATCATCATAGAATCTGTCATAGCGGTTACAACTTACAGTTGTAAGAGAATCTATCATACACAGGCTATAAATAACATATTCTCTTACAACATGTCATATTCCACCTTGGGGCACCCAAATATGCCTTTTTCAAAGATGCTTCATGACACATGTCTTCACTTGTCTTACAACCTTGTATTTTTTACTCTTACATGTCATAGATTCGTCATAGGAATCTGTCATAACCATTTCAGTCAAACATTCCCTTACACAACATGTAAGATGCCGAAACATGGAAAAATGCTTCTACCACAAAATGGGATGCCTATCTCCTCATGTAAGGACAAAAATACAAGTTGTCATAATCCATGTACGATTGACACATCACTGTACCACATCCCACAATATGACAATTGGAATTTACAAATATTTATAACATAGGCAATTAAATAATAAATACAAAAATTAATAATGTAAGGAATTTACAAGGTTTAGACACCTTCATTCCCAACATTCTCCCACTTGTCAAACACCTTGTAAGAGCCAATAGAATAACAAGATTTAACTGCTATAGGCCAAGAGGCCCATAGACTCTGAACACCATCTGAACATCTCTGTACTCACTAGTTTTGTCAATGCATTGGCAACATTCTTCAAAGTATCTACCTTCTCCAAATTTACCTTTCCATCCTCAACCATGTCTCGTATGAATTGAAATTGAACATTAATGTGCTTGGTTCTAGCATGGAAAGTTGTATTTAGTAAGGCAAATCACACTCTAACTATTGCAACTAATTGTTATCTATCCTACATCAACACCAATATCTAAACACAATCTCTTAAGCCAAATGGATTCTTTACAAGCATGAGTTGCTGCCATATACTCAGCTTTTGTTGTGGACAAAGCAACAATAGGTTGTCACTTACTCATCCAACTAATAGCATCACCAAATAGTGTAAACACATAAGCAATGGTGGATCTCCTGCTATCAATGTCACCTACCCAATCTGAATCCACAAATCCACGAATGTCAATGGAATACAGAGGTCCTATAACATTACCATGATAGAAAATGGAATACTCAGAAGTACCCCTCAAATATCTAAACACTCACTTAACGACATCCCAATGAACCCTTCCAGGATTAGCCATAAATTAACTAAGGATGCCCACTGCTTGGGTAATGTCTGGTCTTATGTAGACCATAGCATACATCAAACTACCAATAGCACTAGCATAAGGTACTCTGCTCTTGTCCTCCACCTCATAGGAGATTTTGGACAATCCTAAATAGATAACTTTGTCCCCAAAGAAACAAGAACACACAATGGTCTACATGTTGGGTTAAACTAGCTCTTGGGTTAGAGTTAGTGGATTAACCATAAGTGGTCTTGAGCACATGGTTTTGTGCTAGTTGTATTGGTCCATGGTTTTGGAGCTCATGATTTTGAGCCCATGGTTTTGCATGTATGGAAGTCTATTTAATGGCTTGGTGACTCCATTGTATATGTGGTTGGTTGAAGCCTCCAGGCTTAGTCCGGTTGGGGCTGAGGGTTAATATGAAGATCTTCATTGTTGGTTTTTCCCTAGTTTGGGGTTTTCTAGGGTAAATCATTTGTAGTAGTTTGTGTTCTTGTTGCATGCTTGTGTTTGTTGTTTCCACTGCATTCTTGGCTGTGTATGGGCTATGAAATTTTTTTATTGTTCAACAACTAGTATCAGAGACACTGGAAATTGATGATGCCATAGCTGAGAAGAATTTAATGTATATAATGCAGGGCTTACCGTGTGTGGAGATAAGGCAGCATTTATTTTTCGATCTGGTATTCTTGCTGAAATAGAAGGTTTGAGCGTGTGTCTCAGCGCTTTGGCTCTTAGAAGAAAGTTGAGCAGGTCTATGCAAGATTGGTCGTGGTTTCTACTACAAGCATGTTGCCTGGTAAAAGTCATCATATCTAGTTGCTACATGTAAGGTGTTGCAGGTCCAAGGCTGGCTGTAGCAAGAACAAAAATATTTGTAATGGAGTTGTAAATTTAATACATATATATGGGCTAATGGCTGTAAGACCTGGTATGGCTTGCTTGATCCCTGAAATGACCAAGAGGGCATTACACTTGGTGCTTGTGGAAGGGGGGTTTGGTGCTAACCCCAAGACCAAGTTTAAAGGGGGGATTGTTGGGTTAAACTAGCTCTTGGGTTAGAGTTAGTGGATTAACCATAAGTGGTCTTGAGCACATGGTTTTGTGCTAGTTGTATTGGTCCATGGTTTTGGAGCTCATGTTTTTGAGCCCATGGTTTTGCATGTATGGAAGTCTATTTAATGGCTTGGTGACTCCATTGTATATGTGGCTAGTTGAAGCCTCCAGGATTAGTCCGGTTGGGGCTAAGGGTTAATATGAAGATCTTCATTGTTGGTTTTTCCCTGATTTGGGGTTTTCCAGGGTAAATCATTTGTAGTAGTTTGTGTTCTTGTTGCATGCCTGTGTTTGTTGTTTCCACTACATTCTTGGCTGTGTATGGGCTGTGAAATTTTTTTATTGTTCAACACTACAATCTACCATGTTGAACCTATCCAACAGGGTCTTCGCATACTTACTCTGGCTTAACCAAAGTTTTCTGTTATCTCTTCCCCTTATGATTTCCATTCCTAAAATGTACTTGGCTGCCCCTAAATCTTTCATTTCAAAATGTATTATTAACTGAGATTTGAAATCAGAAATCATATTCTTAACCTTCCCAATGAGCAACATATCATCAACATATAGTGCAACAATGAGAATACGATCACCATCAAACTTAAAGCACACAAAGTGATCCGATTTTGATCTCACAAATCCAATTGAAAACACAAAGGCATCAAACTTCAAGTACCATCTCCTCAGGGATTGCTTCAAACCATACAAAGACTTCTTAATTTTGTAAACCAAAATTTCATTACCTTTCACCATGTAATGCTCTAGCTGTGACATGTAGATTTCTTCCTCCAAATCACATTGAAGGAAATCTATCTTCACATGCATCTGTTCTACCTCAAATTCATAAGGTACTGTGAGAGACAATAGGAATCAAATAGATGTCATCTTTGCAATGGGAGAGAAGATCTCACCATAATCTATACCCTCCACTTGTGAATACCCCTTCGTAACCAATCTAGCCTTATACTTCTCAACATTGCCATCTGCACCAATTTTCTTCTTGAACACCCATTTACATCCAACAGGTTTGCATCCAGGAGGCAAAGGCACCAATTCCCAACTTTGATTCTTTTCCAAAGAAGCCATTTCATCCTCCATGGCCTCCTTCTAGAAACCTGCATCTTCTATGTCCAAAGCCTCTGATACAGTTCTAGGTTCATCACTGTTAGTGAGTAAAGAATAAGCACAACTAGAATCAAGCCATGTAAAAACAAATCTTTCAGTTTGCTTTCTTATCCATGTAGACCTCCTCAAGGGCTAAGGTTGAGGTTTAGCTTCTTCATCTGATCTTTCGGAGCTGCCAGAGCTCTCCTCATCATCAGGTCCAACATTGTCTTTCTGTTCAGTCTTCTCAGGGGTAGGAGGAAATTGAACAACATCCTCTTTGTTTACTTTTTCTTCTGGCTGTAAAACCAAATTTTCTTTACCTTTCACCAAATGCTATGGCTATGACATGTAGATTTCTTCCTCGAAATCACCATGAAGGAAAGCTATCTTCACGTCCATCTGTTCTACCTCCAAGTCATAAGCTGTTGCAAGAGACAACATGAATCAAATAGATGTCATTTTTGCAATGGGAGAGAAGATCTCACCATAATCTATACCCTCCACTTATGAATATCCTATCGCAACCAATCTAGACTTATACTTCTCAACATTACCATCTGCACCAATTTTCTTCTTGAAAACCCATTTGCATCCAATGGGTTTGTGTCCAAGAGGTAAAGGTACCAAGTACCAAGTTTGATTCTTTTCCAAAGAAGCCATTTCATCCTCCATGGCCTCCTTCTAGGAACCTGCATCTTTCATGTCCAAAGCCTCTGATATAGTTCTAGGTTCATCACTATTATTGAGTAAAGCATAAGCACAACTAGAATCAAGCAATGTAAAACCAAACCTTTCAAGTTACTTTCTTATCCATGTAGACCTCCTCAAGGGCTAAGGTTGAGGTTCAACTTCTTCATCTGAGCTTTAAGAGCTGCCAGAGCTCTCCTCATCATTGGGCCCAACATTGTCTTTCTATTCAGTCTTCTCAGGGGTAGGAGGAAACTGAACAACATCCTCTTTGTTTACTTTTTCTTCTCGCTATAAAATAGAGGAAGAATGTGTAAGCTCTCTGAAGATGACACTTCTTCTATACAACACTTTTTTAGCCACAGGGTCCCAAAGCTTGTATCCTTTAACACCGACACCATAGCCAATGAAGATACACCTAACAGCCTTGTTCTCCAACTTTAACCGCTTCTTCCTAGCCACATGTGCATATGCCTCACATCCAAAAACATGAAGATGCCTTATTGAAGGCTTTCTACTAGACCACACCTCCATGGGTGTCTTTCTAACAAGAGTTGATGTAGTAGATCTGTTTACCAAATAGCAAGCAGTGACAACAGCTTCAGCCTAAAACTTTTGTTCTAGGCCAGCTCCACTAAGCATACTCCTAGCCTTCTCCATCAGTATCCTATTCATCCTATCTACAACTCCATTTTTCTGTGGGGTGTATGGAGTTGTCTTATGTCTTCTAATCCTAAGTTCCTTGCAATATTTATTGAATTTTGTAAAACAAAACTCACCACCATTGTTAGATCTCAAAAATTTAATCTTTTTACCAGTCTGATTTTTAGAAAAGACCTTAAACTCCTTAAACTTGCTATAGAATTTACACTTTCTTCTAAGAAAATAAATCCATGTCCTTCTACTGTAATCATCCATAAAAGATACAAACTATACAGACTTCAATAATGAAGGAACATTACCAGGACCAAACACATCAGAATGAACAAGGACCAATAAACTAGAAGACTTGAGAGAACTCAAGTAAAAATGAACACAATTTTGTTTTCCATAAATGCAAGGTTTGCTAAAGTCAAACTCAAGATTACAATCATCTAACCCCTTAATGAGGTTCTTATTTTTTAGGGTACCTAGACCCTTCTCACCAATGTGGCCAAATCTCATATGTGATAACATTATCTTTTCTGTAGGAAGTTTAACTTCCAGTGCACGATTACAACCATCAAGACTAGAAACAACAAATTTCTTCATTGCTCATTCAGATGGTGAGGATGAAGTGACTGCTGCCCTCTTCCTTGAGTCGGAAGAACTATTGCGTTGTGAAATGTATGCCTCTAGCTAAAATAGAGTACCTCTCCTAGTACCCTTAGTAAGCACCATAGCTCCTCTAGTCATCTTGCATCCTTCTTTCAAAAAGACATGTACACCTGCATCATTCAACACACTTATAGAAAGCAGGTTCCATGCTAAGCCTAGGATGTGTATAACTCCAGAGATCCCCTTCACTTGACCATCAGGGAATCAGATAGAGACTCTTCCATGACCAACAATCTTCAGATGAGAGTCGTCACCCAAATACACCTTTCCACCATCGAACTCCTCATACTTAGTGAACCAATCTTGATGCGAGGTCATGTGGAATGATGCACCAGAGTTGATTAGCCACACATCCTCATATGCATGGGTTGCCAAGACTATGATGAAAGCATCACTATCATCTTGTGACTTGTCAGAATCTAAATTAGGAGATTTCTTCTTCTTTTCTTCTCCTCTTTGCATTCCTTTTAGAAATGCCAGATTTTGCCACAGTTCCAACAAAGAGACTTGGAATTTATAGGAGATTTGGATCTCCCATGGGATTTGGATCTACCCATCTCATCTTTCTTGTCCTTATTCTTCCCTTTCTCCTTAGCTCTTCCATGAACTGCAAGGGCCTCTTTGGATTCCTCAAAAAGCTTTCTCTACATCTCTTTAGACAAACAACAAAGAAACTACTTCTTCCATTTTGAATGTCGATGTGGTGCTTCCAATAGCCATGACAAGATGATCCCATGAGATGGCAGAGAACAAAGCAGGGTCATACACCGATCCTCCTCCTCCATCTTCACACCAATAGATGTCAATTGTGCAACCATCATGTTAAAGGTATTCATATGTTTGGTGACGGATCCTCTATCCTCCATTCAAACAGAATACAACTTCTTTCTCAGGAAAAGTTTATTAACTAGGGATTTGGCTTGATACACATCCCTCAACTTCTTCCAAAGTAGTTTTACAGTAGTCTCCTCATGGACATTTAACATAACAGAATCAACAAGACTAAGTCTTATGTGACCCTTAGCCTTCTGATCCTTGAGATCCCACTCATCTTGTGACCTTGCAACTGGTTTAGTTCCATTAACACTTTCCCAAAGGTCTCGGTCTACAAGCATGTCTGCCATCTTGAGCTTCCATGGCTCGAAATTAGTGCCATTGAATTTCTCCACTTCAAATCTTCTGGATGTGCTTGTCATCTCCTTGCTGCTATAAGATACAGAATACTCTACACAAAATCCCACTCAACTTAAGATTAGCTCAAAAAACCCCTACCCAACGACTACGACCAAAGGTGATCAAGCTCTAATACCAACTAAAAGGAAGCTAGGTGTGTGGAAATCGCTTCCTACACTAATCTAATGAGGAGAGGGCTATGCAAATTAAATTTTATCCTAACTATTATAGCAATGTTAAACCATTAACATGAGATATTGGAGCAAAAAAAAAGAACCAAAAATTAGATAGAAGAAGAGAGACAAAGATTTACGGTGGGGAAAACCCTTATTAGGTAAAAAACTCCACACTCAGAAACTTGCACAATGTATTAACAAATCTGAAATATGTTTACAATACACTTGCAATGCAAGCTTCAATGGTGTTTGATACTCATTTCTGGAGTCAAACTAGAAGCATAATAGTACCTGTAAAACCTATGATACAACTCCCTCTCCAAGCACCTTCTTATATAGAAAATACAAGGCAATATTGGACCTTTCTTGGAATGGGCGTCCAACATGGCCTCATGTCCCAAAACCCATGCCTAAGGACACTTGGTCAACATTGTAGAATGTGCCTAACACTTGTCCACAGTTCCCATCCCAAAGGGGTCACCTATTTCCAAAATGGGCTATGATAGATGCTCTTACGGCACTTACGACTGTCATAGCGGTTACAACTTATAGTTGTAAAAGAATTTGTCATACATAGGCTATAAATAGCATATTCTCTTACAACATATGATAGTCCACCTTGGGGCACCCAAATATACCTTTTTCAAAGATGCTTCATGACACATGTCTTCACCTATCTTACAACCTTGTATTTTTGACTCTTACATGTCATAGATTCGTCATAGGAATCTATCATAACCGTTTCAGACAAACATTCCCTTACACAACATGGAAGATGCCAACACATGGAAAAATTCTCCTACCACAAAGTGGGATGCCTATCTCCTCGTGTGAGGACAAAATTTTAAGTTGTCATAATCCATGTACGATTGAAACATCATCGTACCACATCCCAAAATATGACAATTGGAATTTACAAATATTTACAACATAGGCAATTAAATAATAAATACAAACATTAATAATGTAAGGAATTTGCAAGGTTGAGACACCTTAATTCCCAACAAATAGAACTAAACATATATTCATGTATATGGCTTCAGATAGACCTTCATACAATGGATATACTTAATAATAAAAAAGAGAACTATAAAGATTCATATGCAACAAAGGAATGGAAAATTCAAAGCCTTATTTTAACTTGGAAGCTATCACACATCTCCAAACATTTGTTACAATCATACCAGCAAATGTGGCAAAGGAAAATACATAACTACGATTATATATTTATCAAAATCTATATAAACTCCCATGGAGACATATCATTACTTTCAAATAGGCATTACATGACCTTCCTACTCTATGTTGAATAGATCCCTTCACTAACAGACTGGACAAATCATGTGTTGATACTAGAGAAAATCCTTAGGGCTCTCCTAGACTAGACAATTGGCTCAGTAACCAACCCTAAGAATGTCTTCATTTCATGTATATATAGCAATTAAGCTCACTATATAGCTTCTAGACACTGGAAGAATCAGTCAACAAGCAATTGTTGCATTGAATATGATACATGGCCTCTGTAAGAAGACAAATGAAAATCATGGGATCCCATGCCCTATAAACTAACTCACATCCTTGAGGGGACATATATAAAATATGGTCTCTGGTACACTACATCCCTACATTAAATTTGGGGTATTTGCGCATTGATGGAAAATACTATTCCACCAACAATCTTGACATAAGTAATTTAGCATTTGTGCCACATATTTGACTTTTAATTTGACTTTGTCTTATCAGAAAGAATATCTGAGTGTGAAATCACACCTTTCCTCTTCATTTCCATCCTCTTTTATGCCTTATCAACAAATCTTCATTTTCAACTTTTTCCTTTTGCCTTATCGACAACTTTTCAATTTGGCAAACTAGGCTGACCTTGCCTCTTTTTCCTTTAGTCAGTGACTTTAAAATTTTCTGAAGTAGCCCTGCTTCACCCTTAGTCAAAAAATTTAACAATTTCAAACTTTACTTGATTTTTTCCCTTGTCAGCAACTTTCATATTTTACAATCATCTTTGGTGCCCTTTATCGGTAAAAATGCCATGTGCTGAACCAAACTTTGCTTCTTTTTTTTTCCCCTTAGTCCTTTTATTGGTAAAAATCAATTTTGCTAAACTTTCTATCTCCTTCTCCATTTCCCTTTGGCCCCATTGGCCATTTTACCCATATCTTGACAAACAATGAGAAAACTAAACTTTTCTCAAGTTTGGGTTTTCTCTGGTTTCATGACAATAGTCCTTGCCTTAGCTTCATTCATTCTAATTTACCTTGGTCAAAAAATAAATTTTGATGAACTCTCTTTTTCTTTGCCTTAGAAACATTTTACAAGCCATGATTGTCTCCTCCTTCATTTAGAATGTTGATAATTAAGGTGTCTCAACCTTTGCAAATTCCTAGCATTATTTATTTATTTGTATATTAATTTATTGCCTAATGTTGTAATTACTTGCACATTTAGTTTGGTCACTTAGTTGAGGTGACATGGTGACATGTCATCTTACTTGTAATGTGACTTGGATAGTCAAGTCAAATCTACATGGATTTGGGCATCCCATTTGAGGTGGAACTAATATGTCATGTGTCGGCATCTTGTGGTATGTGGAAGAGGATCTTCCATATGACAAAATCTATGACGCATAAGAGCCAAGTTTGGATATTCCTATGACAGTGATGACAAGTGTCAGTGAGGATCTTTGCATGAGGGAAAGGCATCTTTGGGTGCCCAAGTTGGCCTATGACATGTTGTAAGAGGAATATGCTATATTTGGTATTGTATGATAGATTCTCTTACAACATTAAAGGTTGTTATCTTGGGAAAATCTATGAGAACTGTAAGATGCGTAAGAGCATCTGTCATAGTCTATTTTTAACCTGGAGCACTCCATATTGGGAAAGTCAAATCTTCCATGTACGACAGATGTAAGGGATGTATTTTCAACAAGGACAAGTGTTCTTTGATGCAGGATAATGGCCATGTGGTCAAGGTGGATGCCTATCCCAAGATGCTTCCAATATTTGCCTTATAATCTCTATATATTGCATAGTTTGGAGTTGTAGTTGCATAGTGTTTTTAGAGGTACTATTATGCTGCTAAAATAACTCTAGAATTGGCATTTGAAGACTCTTAAAAGAACTTGTATTGCATGTGTATTGTAAACTATAACTATTTTAGATAATACATTGTGCAAGTTTTAGAGTGTGGGGTTTTTCACCTAGAAAGGTTTTCCCCATGATACATCTTGTGTCTACTTCTCTCTATCTACATTCTTGTTTTATGTTTTGTGCTGTAATATCTCTGATATAAGTTTCATATTACTACAAGGGTAAGGGTTTGTTTAGGGTAAAATTTGATTCATTTAGTTTTTAGTGTTTAGATGTTTGAATCCTCCTTTCACCCTATACATTCAAGAATCTAGGGTCGAGTGGCAATTCACTATCATACCGTAGGTCATTGTGAAATGTAGGGAAGCTTGGATTAGGGTGTTTAATTATCAAATTTCCTTCTCTTATGCTTAATTGACCATTAAAACCCTAATTTTGCAAATACGACTATAAACAGAAGAATAAAAGAAAAATCTTTTGTAGACAGAAGGAAAATATCAAATCATAGAGTACCTATTTTCAAGGTTTTGATGCACAAAAGTCAAGGACAAAAGAGCAGGCGCCCAAGTGCAATGCCCTGCTTTTTGTCCAAATATAGAAATTCAATCCGCAACTCTTCCCTATTGTCTTGGAGATTATCCTATTATGGAAGTTGGAGGACTAATGAGCGGACACCCAAGTCTAGGTGGCTATTTTTCCTTCTGTTCTATAATTCTGACACTTCGAGATGCCTTCCTACAACTTCACTTTTCCTAGCTCTGTAACTTGTAACCCACAACTAAGAAAACTTTGGGAGGGGGTTCTAGTGTTTAGAGGATTGCCTAAGTCAAGCCCCATAGGACACTTAAGTCTTTGAACACCATTTTCAGATAAAGAGTGCATGCCCTTGTAAGGCAAAGGTAAAAACCAAAGGAAATGATGACGAAAACACAATATAATGTCACCTTGTAGTGAAGATATCATGGGAGGAAGATGCTCTTTATTCCATGATGAAATAGATTCTCAAATTTGCAAACAAAAACACATAGACCACACAAATATGCTCTTGAAACACAATGAAAGCCTTGAATCACCTTGAGAACACAATAGCTTCACAATTTCCATCTAGTTTACAAATGAATGCCTAAACATGCTTTTATATGCAACTACAAACACTCCCACCAAGATTTCATAAATTCAAACTTACCATGTTAGCATAGAACCCAAATAACGGTCATAAATCGACACCTAAAAATTAGGGCTGCCCCAAAATAGGGCAGGACTAGGGTGCAGATGCCCAAGTCCTCCCCCTATTTTGGGTAGGGTAAGGCTCAAGGGGTCCTTCTAGGTCCCATTTGTCATGTTACCTAGGGCTCATTCCATCGGAATGCCAAATTATGAAGTAAGATGTCCTAAATGCATGCAAAAGACCCAAGAGTTAAACCTTATGAGGGAAAAGCCCCCAAGGGGACATTTTCTAACATTACATTTAGCCCCCACTTTAATGTATGTATAAACATGAGGCCAATACATGCATTAAAGTAAGGTCACAAACACAACAAACATGCCAAGCATGGAGAAGACATGCTAATCACATAGAAGATAGTAACAAACACACAAAACATGGAGAAGATAGTTACAGTCACGCAGAACACAGAGAAAGACACATTAATGCATGGAAGATAGGCATGATTTCTTTTCTTTTTCTTTTTCTCATATATATGAAATGAAAATACAAGTACTGGAAAGTAAACAAACCTCCCATAATACATGATGCACTAATCACACAGGTCTTTGTATATATGGGGAAACACACATGCAAGACATGCAAAACCTCCCAAAATGTAGGAAGCACAACTTGAAGGTGTTGGTCTTTATATTGCACATGGGGCAACAAACATGCCACACAAAACAAGCACACCAAAACACACACACTTGAAGACATGGAGAAAACATGATAGACAAGCAATGGTGTGTTTCCTATTTCTAGGTCATCACCATCTCAGGCACATTACAAGCACAGACCAACAATTGTGCTTCACCACAACAATCACCGAAGGCACGCTTGTGGGTTAGGTTAGTCATAGAACCACTCCCTGCCTCTGCAGAGAAATTTTGAAAATGACAGGATGATACAATCTACTTCGAGAAGTACACCATCCCTGCCTCGTAAGAGGGCTTAAGAAAAAGGATATACACAATATCCTACCTCCACAGAAAGCTTGCATGATTGATTGATTGATTACAAATAAACTTAGGATGCATGATGCACTCATCATGCAGGTCTTTACATATGAGGGTAAACACATTGCTAACATCTATAATAGACAGCTTACCTTATATGCCCCCACCTTAAGGTGGTTGATATTAAGTATCGATATTAAGCACGTTAAGGTAGGAATAAAACACACAAGGGAACACAGACTTTCATAAAGCCCATGCCCCCTGGAGGTGACATGTACTTCACGATCGCCAAATGTTCCCACAAACACATCCCTGCAAGAAACATGTTACTATCTACAAAATCATGATAAATAACAACATCAACACAAAGAGCCAAGGTTATACAATGAATTTAGAGTTTAAGGATGACCATGGGGCTATATAATGAAGCTCTCTGAATTGAGTACCACCAAGGCTAGATTCAAATACAAACAAAGGTACATAGAGCAATAGTATTGTTAAGGTTTGTAAATGAGATAGAAACATCATCAAATTCACTACGCAAAAAGCACGAGTGCTTCCACTAGCCAAGCATCGGATAAAATATACAATCCCATCATTATATTAGGAAATAAGTCCATTTTTTTATTGCTCTCGAAAGGGACACTAGGTCTACATCAGTATAAATATTTTTCATTATCTACCTATTAGATGGAAACACTAGAGGAAGGCAAACAATAAATAAGAGAGGAGAAACAAGTGTCTTAGGGACAATCATGTAGGAGGGTGCCCCCAAGTCACCAACTACAATGCTATGTCCGTAAGACACAACACAATGATGAAATCAGAGAGAGAAATTTAGAAGAATGATGATACAAATAGAAGAAGGTCGCAATAAAAGTAGTCTCCTGGTCGAAAATGGTATCCTGGACCTTATGGGAGAATCCAAGGTCATCCCAGGAGGCCTAAATAACACATAACATATCATGGGGGAAGCACATCATGAGAGAGATAAAGGGTTAGAGATGCTTACTAGTAGCATCTTCATATTAGATCTTGGAACTTGTGAACCTCTTGGAGAGGTACTCAATCATGTTTAATGTAAAATTTGATTAGTTCTTATGAAAGTTTTGTTTATTATCATATGATGCTTGTTTTGTGATTTCTTGTTGAAATGAGACTTTTTGTTGCTTATGAGGGGGAGAACCACTATTATTTCCAACTATTAATTGTTGTTTTACTCTTTCCTAATTTTTAGTGAGTTTTCATTGTTGAATCTTTTTAGTACGGTAATGGGAATCATCTTGTACCATCTCACTCATCTGTATCGGTTGTTGTTCTTGCTTTTTTTATATTTTTTATTATCTCCTAATCCATATAAGGATAACGGAGGAGGAACCTCAACATAAATTCCATTCCTTCATTGGCGAGGTGGATTATCCACTTGTTTCTTATCTACTTCAATCATTCCGACAATGCTATCATAGTCCCTTGTCTACTTCCACTAAACGCTATTCCAACATATTGGTTTCAGTATGCTTAGGGAAAGTATTAGTGAAGATTTGTAAGTTCTAATTCAATGGAGAAACCAACTTGTTTCCATTATCATTCACACCCAATACCTGGATGACATTTGAATCAATAAGGTCCTATATCTCATGTTTAAGATACATACATCATTTAGTGTCATGTCCTTGCATTCGATGATAATGGCAAAAGGTATTAGCAATGAAGTAAGGTCCTTGTATGCTAGGTTCAACAGGCTTGATCAGGGGAAGCTTTAGAATGTTATTACTCATAGCTTGATTTATGATAGAATGATAAGACTCAGATATCAGAGTAAACTTTCTTGGTTGATACGATGCTTTCTTTGGATTAGTGATAGATAAAACATTTGAAAAGTTGTTCGTATTTGGTCCATTAATCTTGATGAAGCTCCTATTATTATTATTCCTCTTAAAGTTGTTTTGTGATGATCCACCCATGGATTGACCAACTTGAGCCAATGAGTTTTGGTTTTCATACTGACTAGACGAAAGTTGATAATCACAAAGGGCGGTGCATAAATGTTGAAAGGAGTTATACTTCATCAAGAGGATCTTATCATGAATATTAGTTTGTAGATTTGTAATGAATATCTTATGAACATCTTCATCTTTCATTTGATATTGAATTTGTGCATAAAGTCCTTGATACCAACTAATGAATTCAGTCAACTTTTCTTTAGGACCTTGTTTGCATTGAACCAAGTCAATAAGAGTGACTTGGGGTCTGATATTTGCTTGAAAATGTTGTAAAAATTGATCAATCAACTACTAAAAGGAGTGTATTGAATTCAGAGGCAAAGAGCAAAACCATTCTAAAGCAGTATTTTTGAGAGATTGCGGGAAAAGTTTTGCCAACAAATCCTCTTCAAAATAAAAATCACTACACATAGTTGTAAATGCTGCCACATGAATATTAGGATCACCTTTTCCACCATATTTTTCAAAATAGGGAGTCTCAAACCTCTCAGGCTAGGAGTTCTCAAGATTGCATAGGAAAGGGGATTATGGGCATGATATGTTGGTAGACTAGGCTAGGACAAATTTGTCAAGTTTGTTATATTTTGTTGTAAATCAGTCATGCCCTATAAAAGTTGGTTTAGGATGGCATCATCTATAGGCGCAGTTTGTTGTGAGGAATTGGAACCAAAGTGAGGAGGTGAATGAGTTTGAGATATGATATGTGGAGGATGAGAATATGTCAACGATGGTTGGACATAGTGATAGGTGGAAGATGGTTGTGAGTAGGTAATAGGTGGTTGGAAATGAGTGGAATAGATAGGTGGTTGAGAACAATTATGCATAGAGGAGGTCTCCTTAGAAACCATTTTTTGATAATCAAATCCCATAGCTTTGTAATTAGTGCCATTAGATATTCCAATACCAGTGGTAGCATTACTACAAGCATTCACATCAGTTGTTAAGATTGTTGATGTAAAAGTCGATATTCTTGTAGTTGGTATAGGTATGGATACTTGAGCATGAGATGGTGATCAAGTGTTATTTATCATTTGTGCACATTCGATCATTGGCATGATATTGGTTTGTACAATATGTGCTAGACTACTAATTGCATTAACACCATCTTGTCCCTCTTTTATCAATTCTCTTATGTTATGAATTGTAGGAACAACTTCTTTGGCCATTCTCTCATTTTCCATAAATGATTGAAATTGTGCTAGCTCTTTATCCAATTTTTCTATTTGTTAATCAAATATATATCCTGTCACCTGAATAGTATCATCAACATTATGAAAAGTGTGTTCTTCCATTGTACTTGTAATAGGTGTAATGTCTTGTAACATCTGGGTTTCTCCTTTTGTAAAGAAGGTGTTCAAAGTACCAACTTCTTCAAGAGAACTAGATCCCATGTGTCTTATGCTTCTTTTTAAAGGAATATTTCTCTTAGGGCAACAAGTTATTAGACTTATGCAGCAATATGCTCAATCTTTAGGCTTAGGATATGTTATCAATGCTTCATTTTTGTACTTTTTCCAATGCAAATGAATGGAACAAAGAGTGTTGTAAGGATTTTAATCAAGGGAAGAAATTTATATGTATGATATTAGTCCAAAACAGCAATATGATCCTTCTCAACACACTCTTGATGCAAATCCAAGATAATGCCAAGTCAAACTATAGTGAAAATATGTCGAAATAGACATTTTTTTCACCAAAAATCAATGCAAGAGGGCATAACAAAGGGCGTTGTGAGGAAAATGATGATGTAAAGAAAATAATATCAGTAATAATAGCCACTTGGTGCCAAAATACCCAACACAACGTGCTTTTAGTACCACTTAAGGTCAAACCTTAGTGAAAATAAAGCAAAAATAGGCTATTTTTCATGGTTTTTCAATTCCAAGAACTAGAAAAATGGGTGTTGTAATGAATTTAAGGAGGTGAAGTAAATAAAATCAATGATATCAGTCACCTCAATCCATATAATTTTTCACAACATGCTTGGAGTGCAAACTAGGTCAAACCCTAGGGCAAAAATAGCCAAAATATGTAGTTTTTCACCAAATTTTCAATACAAGAGCCTATTAAAATGGTGTTGTGAAGCTTTTTAGGAGGGGAAGAAAATTATTACCCTGATAAAATCCAATTAATGAAAAAATACCCTTCACAACATGCCTATGGTGCAAGTTTATAGAGTTGATAAGGCCAAATTTAGTGAAAATTGATGTTTCTGAAGCCCTAGGTTTGAGATCTTGGCACAAAATGCAATGTGAATGTTTTGAAGTCTGATTTATAGTGGAAATGAAGTATACTCAGATATGAAAATGATTTTCAAGCCCTTATATGGAAAATGCCAATGCAAATATAATGAAAATGCTTGAAAATTGCTAGTTTTTGTTGAAATTTTCTATGCAAAAAAGAAAATATTTTAAATCTAAATGTAAATTTACACCAAAAGGAAAGAATAAAATAAAATTTTAATTTTAATGAGCCTCTAAAATCAGTAGATAAATCTGAAAGAAGATTTTTCCTACTAACCCTAGATTTTGGAATTACTAGGTTATATGAAAATTGTCAAAATTTCTACAAAACCTTAGCAATTAAATGATGAAAATGCAATGCAAATTTTTTTTTTGTTTTGTATTTTTCTATATTTTATATCATATATAATGCAAATATCATGAATTAGGGAAATTTAGAAAGAATTGATGCAATTTAGTAAGCCAAACAATGCAATTTTTTTGAATTTTTCAAAATTTTCAATTTTTTTAAATTTTTCTCAATGCAATAAAATGAAAGACTATATGAATGAATGAGATCAATCCAAATATGAATAAAAACACTCAGCAAGATACAATTTAAGTCTAAAAACACAGGTTCACCAAAATGTTTAGGGTAAAATTTGATTCGTTTAGTTTTTAGGGTTTAGATGTTTGAATCCTCCTTTCACCCTATACATTCAAGGATCTAGGGTCGAGTGGCAATTCACTATCATACCCTAGGTCACTGTGAAATGTTGAGAATATTGGATTAGGGTGTTTAATTATCAAATTTCCTTCTCTTATGTTAAATTGGCCATTAAAACCCTAATTTCACAAATACGATTATAAACGGAAGAAAAATAGAAAAAGATCCTGTAGACGGAATCAAAATATCAAATCACAGAGTACCTATTTTTGGGGTTTCGAGGTAGAAAAGTTAGGGACAAAAGAGTGGGTGTCCAATCCAATGCCCTACTTTTTGTCCAGATCTAGAAATTCAGTTTGCAACTCTTCCTTGTTGTCTTGGAGATTTTCTTGTCACGGAAGTTGGAGGACTAATGAATAGGCACCCAAGTCCAGGTGGCTATTTTTCATTCTATTCTGTAATTCTGACACTTCAAGATACCTTCCTGCAACTTCACTTTTCCTAGGTCCACAACCTGTAACCTGCAACCATGAAAACTTTGGGAGGGGATTGTGGTGTTTAGAGGCTTGCCGCAGTTAAGTCGTGGAGGACACTTAAGTCTCTAAACACCGTTGTCAGATAAAGAGTGCATACCCTTATGAGGCAAAGGTAAAAACCAAAGGAGATGATGATGAAAACACAATATAATGTGACTTTGTAGTGAAGATATCATGGGAGTAAGATGCTCTTCTTTCCATGATGAAATGGATGCTCAAATTTGCAAACAAAAACACATAGACCACACAAATTTGCTCTTGCAACATAATGAAAGCCTTGAATCACCTTGAGAACATAGTAGCTTCACAATTGCCATCTGGTTTACAAATGAATGCCTAAACATGCTTTTATATGCAACTACAAACACTCCCACCAAGATTTCATAAATTTAAACTTACCATGTCAGCATAGGACCCAAATAACGGTCATAAACCGACACCCAAAAATTAGGGCTGCCCCAAAATAGGACATGATTAGGGCATGAGTACCCAAGTCCTCCCCCCTATTTTTTGCAGGATAAGGCTCAATGTGTCCTCCTAGGTCCCATTTGTCATGTTACCTAGGGCTCATTCCATCGGGATGCTGAATTATGAAGTAAGATGCCCTAAATGCATGCAAAAGACCTAGGAGCTAAACCTTATGAGGGAAAATCCCCCAAGGGGACATTTTATGATGTTACAGGGTTAAAATGAATTTGCATTCCTCTCCCCTCATTAGATTAGTTTAGAAAACATTTTCCACACACCTACCTTCCTTTTAGTTGGTATCAGAGCCTAGCCAGTTTTGGTCTTAGCTGTAGGGTAGGGGTTTTTTGTATTGATCTTAGATTGAGTGGGAGTCTATGTAGAGTATTCTATAATCTTGTTGTAGGAAGGAGATGGTAGGCACATACAAAAGAATAGAGGTTGAAAAGTTTAATGGCAGCGATTTTGAGTTGTGGAAACTCGAAATGGAAGACATGCTCATTGATAGAGACCTATGGGAAGAAATTTCTAGTGTAAAACTAGTGGCAATGTCCCAGGATGATTGGGATCTCAAAGATCATAAATCCAAGGGTCTTGTGAGACTATGTTTGGCTGATTCTGTCCTGTTAAATGTTTGTGAAGAGAAAATTGCAAAGGAGTTGTGGAAGAAACTTGGTGATGTTTATTAGGCTAAGTCCCTAGTAAACAAGTTATTCATATAAAAGAAACTATATTCTCTAAGGATGGAAGATAGATGATCTATTGCTGATCACATGAATGCCTTTAGTATGTTAGTTACATAATTGACATCCATTGGTGTGAAGATGGAGGAGGAGGAATGGTGTATTGTTAAATTTAGGGCAGACAACTGAGAGGGGGGGTGAATCAGTTGTCCAAAACTTTCTTCATTTTCAACACTTATATTCACTTAGCAGTATAACAATAAATCAAACATGAAACTTAATGTATTTAATCAAGAGCAGAAACACATCAACACATGAGACACCAAGATTTTGACATGGAAAACTTGGTTAAGGGAAAAACCACAGGGTGACTAACCCAAGATTGTATTCTCTGTTAGAAGAATAGAAAGAACAAAATGGCACATGCCAATTAGGGCTCACTGCCTGAGCACACTGCTCACAAGAGGCTCACTGCCTACAAGAGACACACTGTCTACAAAAAAAAGTATCACATACTTGAACTGGAAAGTAGCATCTTCACCATGCTTGAGTCAGTTCCATTTAAGCCCAAACCTTCTGCTCTATCTTTCGCTCTTCTCCTTGCTACCACTCACTCATCTCCACAAGTCCACCTTGAAATAACATCATAATCCCTTATTTATACATGACACAAATTAGGAACAAACATCTAAGTTGGCAAACATCCACAAGAACATCTGCAAGATGTAAAATTGATCCAGTCAGCCAGTCATAGAAAGAACACCAACATCCAAAAGTTATTCTTTATTTTTGAGATTCCAATTCTAATGCGGACCATAAACATGAACTGAGCATGATCCAAGGACCTTCACAAACTTGCCTAAAACACCAAGAACATCCACACTTCCTCTACTTACTGAAATCCTTCTCTCCTTCATCTGGAACCTAAAGAACACAGTCTGCCTTTACTGTCACAAAGGAATAGGTACTTCTGGACCTTCAAACCATAAACCAATCAAGTTGACACACTACACAAACTTCCCCAACACTTCCTCAAATCCGCAAAACTAGAGAATGCATTTCTAGAGCTCACCAGACGTATCTGTATCATTCTGTCACTACTGAACATCTATCAGAACCAGTTTTACTTGAACTACCATAACTTCTTCATATCTTCATGTGGACCTCTGAAATCTCTACTGGAACATCTTAAGACACATCTACAAAGCCTTTAATCTACATCCTCTGATCCACAACCTATCTTGGACTTTTACCTTGTTGTCATCACTGTTCTTCATTGTTCCTGATTGAGACTAATTTTCTCAATATCCTCAGCATACAGCTCATCCAATCCTTCTCATTAATGCAACATGAGTATGTTGACATCAATGACAACACCGGTTAAACCCATACTTGCAACAATCTCCCCCTTTGTCATTGATGGCAACATATGATGTGAAAAACCATCAAGACAAGAACTTCTCCTTACTATCACAACTCCCCCTATCAACAACAACTATTCACATGTCTTCTCTTCCTGTACTGCTCCCCCTTTGTTCATCAACCACTTGTTTTTCACATGTCTTCTCTCCCCCTTTGACATCAATGGCAAAGGGCGCATACTTGCAACTTTAGAATCACACCTGTTGTTCCCCCTGAGTAGCATCTCCCCATCATCAATCCAGATCACAAGATATGACTGTGATATCCATCAAAGTGATGCACATCAGTGCATCTTAGTTCACCACTGGAGGGGCAATAACCCCTAACATCTCCCTGAGATACTCAAAAGAGTCCTTGGGAAGAGGTTTAGTAAAGATATTTGCAATCTAATCTAGTTTGACTTCATCCTTGTTCACTTGCTCTCTCAGAAAGTGAAACTTGATAGATATATGCTTAGTCTTAGAATGTAACACCAGATTCTTAGAAATATTTATTGTACTTGAATTATCATAGAAAATTGTGATAGGCTCCTCATACTCTACTTTAACATCTCTTAGCATCTGCTTCATCCACAAAACTTGAGTGCAACTACCTGCTGCTGCAATGTATTCCACTTCAGTTGTAGACAGGGATATTGCCTCTTGTTTCTTGCTTAGCCAAGAAACCAATCTCTTCCCCAAAAAGAATGCTCCACCACTAGTAATCTTCCAGTCATCCACATATCCTACCCAATCAGCATCTATATATGCATGAAGAGAGAAATCATGATCTTTAGGATACCACAACCCATACTCAACTGTCCCCTTTAGATATCTAAAAATCCTCTTGATTGCCATAACATGAGATTCTCTAGGATCAACTTGGAATCTAGCAACAAGACCAACAACCTGCATAATGTCTGGTCTAGTTTGAGTGAGATACAACAATCCTCCAATCATTGACCTATATTTTATCTGATCAACCTTGGGAGAGTCATCATCTTTGCTCAACTTGCATCTAATTGCCATTGGAGTGTTCATTGGCTTTGAGTCTTCCATCCCAGATTTCCTCAACAATTCTTTCACATATTTTGACTAAGAAATGAAGATTCCTTTCTTTGTTTGAGTAATTTGTAGACCCAAAAAGAAATTCATTTCTCCAAGCATGGACATCTCAAACTCACTTTTCATTTCACTTGCAAAAGTTTTACACATACTATCTCTTCCTACAAAAATGATATCATCAACAAATACTTCAACAACTAAGATATTTTCATGATCAATTTTGAAGTACAAGTTACTGTCAACAATACCTTTGTTGAAACCAATCTTCAAGAGATGCTTATCCAATCTTTCATACTAGGCTCTTGGGGCTTGCTTCAATTGATATAGTGCCTTTTTCAATTTGCAGACCATGTCACCATGATCAGACAATTGAAATCCATTCGGTGGCTCAATGTACACTTCTTCTTCCAAATTACCATTTAGGAAGATAGATTTGACATCCATCCGATACACCTTGAAATCCTTAAAGGCAGTAAATGCGAGAAATAATCTGACTACTTCAATTCTTGCCACTAGAGCAAAAGTCTCTTCAAAATCAACTCCTTCAATCTGAGAGTAACCCTTGCAGACCAATCTAGCTTTATTTCTGATTACTTCACCAGCTTCATTCAGTTTGTTCCAAAAGACCCGTTTGGTTCCAATAACATTCTTGTTTCTAGGTCTGGGAACAAGATCCCAAGTGTGATTTTTCTCAATTTGCATTAGTTCTTCCTCCATTGCTTTTGACCAATTTTCATTATTGCAAGCTTCATTCACTGTCTTAGGTTCAATCTTAGAAATTAGACAATACTCATCTAAATTTTGAGCAATTCTCCTCCTTGTTTGCACTCCTTTGCTTTTGTCACCTATGATCTGATCTTCAGAATGGTTTAGAGTTACATACCTTGGAACTTTGGGAGTTTCTTGCACCACTAACTCTTGATCACTCTCATTGGGATTTATCTCTTCTTCCTGACTTACAGAATCAACTTGACTTTGTTTCTCAGAAGAGGCTTGGATACTTTAAATCTAAACATCATTCTGATTGTCTTCATCATACTCATGAATTCTTGAGGGTCTTTCAACTTCTTCATCCACCTTCACATTTACACTTTCTACAATCTTTCTTAGTCTCTTGTTGTAACACCGGTATGCTTTGTTTTGAGTAGAGTAACCCAAGAATATTCCTTCATCACTTCTAGCATCAAATTTTCCTAGATCTTCATCCCTTTTAATGTAACATTTGCTACCAGAAACTCTGAAATATCTCATAGTGGGAGTAATGCCAAACCAAAGTTCATAAGGAGTCTTACCGATATTGTTTCTAATTTGAACTCGATTGAGAGTGTAGACTACAGTGCTGACAACTTCTCTCCAATAGATCTGAGGAACATTTGCTTCCATCATCATAGTCCTAGATGCTTCTTGGATGGTCCAGTTCTTTCTCTCAACTAATCCATTCTACTGTGGAGTTCTAGGGGCAAACAACTGTCTCTTTATTCCATGTTTCTCACAGAAGTCTATGAACTCACCGGATGTGAATTCTCCACCTCCATCAGATCTCAGACATTTCAATTTTAATCCGATTTCATTCTCCACCATGGCCTTGAATATTTTGAATTTATCAAGTGCTTTTGATTTTTCTTTCAGAAAAGTTACCCACATCATCTGTGAATAGTCATCAATGAGCAACATGAAGTACCTATCACCTTGGATGCTCCTAACTCTTGTCGAACCACAAAGATCAGTATGAACTAAGTCCAATAGTTTGGTAGAAGACAATTCCTTACTTTTGAATGTGACTCTGCTCAATTTGCCCAACTGACATTCTTTGCACAAGCTATTAGTAGGTTTCACTAATTTTGGAAGATCTCTTATAGCCTGAGTATTGCTTATCTTGATGATATTATCAAAATTTACGACACATCCTCCTATGCCATAACCAACTCTGATCAATTTGAGCAAATAAGCAACTTTTACCAGTACCAACCAAGTAGAAGATATTACCTTTAGTTTGAGTACCGGATATAATCTTTGTTCCAAAACTTTCAAAGATCTTGCACTTTCTATTCCTGAAACTGAGATCATAGCCTTTGTCCACTAGCTGTCCAACACTGAGAAGATTGTGATTTAATCCTTTAACATACAGTACATTACCGATTTTGTTCTTTCCATCAAGAGAAATAGTTCCTCTACCTCTGATTCTGCCAGCAGAATTATCTCCAAACTTTACAATTCCTCCTTCATACTTTTCCAAACTTAAGAACTTATTCTTGTTAGTTGTCATATGGTGAGAGCATCCACTGTCAATGACCCAATCATCCTTTGTTTCAACTTGGGTAGCCAGAGCTCTTTCTTCAACTTTATGATTGATAGATACAGAGGATATTTGTTCCTCTTCTTTGATGGCAATAAATACCCATTCATTACTGGATTTGTTTCCTATCTTTGATTCATCATTTTTTACTCCTTCATTATCATCTTCTTCATGAACATAGTAGCAATTCTTTTGAAACCTTGGTCTGTTAGGATTTGGTCTTGAAAATCTTTCCGGACATCTTGAGGCAAAATGACCAATTTTATTGTAGTTAAAACACTTAAAACGTAATTTCCCTTCATACTTATCGGATCCTCTTGGTAGTCTTTTTGCAATAAGAGCTTCAAGATGAGCAGTTTTAGCTTCTTCTTCTTCCAAGTCTTTTCTTTCTTTTTCATACCATGATGGGTTCTTTGAATAATTTTCTCCCGGATCAAACCTTTGTTTTCCTTTTACAGAGGCACTGGCTTTGAATGCAGATTTAGTCTTTAGAGAATCATCTCCAAACTCAGCCATTTCAAAAGCAGCCAACTTACCAACCAATTGATGTCTTGTGACTGTTGTGTGAGCTCTGAATTCTTTGATTGCAAAAGCCTTGATTTTATAAGACTCAGGAAGGGATCTGAGAACTTTACCAATGATCTCATCTTCACTCAGGGTTCCACCTACATTTCTAATTCCACAAACTAGCTCGTTCACTCTTGGCACGAAAGAGGTAATATTTTCATCATTTCTCATCTTCAATTTTTCAAATTTCCCTTTTAGACTTTGTAACCTTGCACATTTAACATACTAGTCTCCTTCATGCAAAAGTTCCCATTTATTCCAAATCTCAAAGGTAGTTGGAAGATCAATAACATTTGAGAGTTCTGAGTCAGATAATGTGCTTAAAAGAGCCTCTTTGGTCTACAGATTGTTTTTAGCATTTGTGATTTCATTTAGGGTTGTCAAACCACCCTGTGGAGGTACATAAGCTTTTGTAACCATGGACCAGTATGCAAATCCCATACACTGCAAGTGATATTTCATGCAACCTTTCCAAAGAGAAAAATTAGTTCCATCAAACTTCAGACTATCCTTCTTGTAGGATGACATCCTAGATCTCCTCAAGCGGTTAAGCTCCTTTTAGAGGAACTTAGCTCTAATACCAATTGTTAAATTTAGGGCAGACAACTGAGAGGGGGGGTGAATCAGTTATCCAAAACTTTCTTCATTTTCAACACTTATATTCACTTAGTAGTATAACAATAAATCAAACATGAAACTTAATGTATTTAATCAAGAGCAGAAACCCATCAACACATGAGACACCAAGATTTTGACGTGAAAAACCTGGTTAAGGGAAAAACCATGGGGTAACTAACCCAAGATTGTATTCTCTGTTAGAAGAATAGAAAGAACAAAATGGCACATGCCAATTAGGGCTCACTACCTGAGCACACTACTCACAAGAGGCTCACTGCCTACAAGAGACACACTGTCTACAAAAAAATGTATCACATACTTGAACTGGAAAGTAGCATCTTCACCATGCTTGAGTCAGTTCCATTTAAGCCCAAACCTTCTGCTCTGTCTTTCACTCTTCTCCCTACTACCACTCACTCATCTCCACAAGTCCTCCTTGAAATGACTTCACAATCCCTTACTTATACATGACATCAACTTAGGAACAAACATCTAAGTCAACAAACATCCACAAGAACATCCGCAAGATGTAAAATTGATCCGGTCGGCCAGTCACAGAAAGAACACCAACATCTGGAAGTTATTCTTTATTTCCAAGACTCTAATTCTAATGTGGACCATAAACACGAACTGAGCATGATCCAAGGACCTTCACAAACTTGCCTGAAACACCAAGAAGATCCGCACTTCCTCTACTTACTGAAATCCTTCTCTCCCTCATCTGGAACCTCAAGAACATAGTCTGCCATTACTGTCACAAAGGAACAAGTTCTTTTGGACCTTCAAACCATGAACCAATCGAGTTGACACACTACACAGACTTCCCCAACACTTCCTCAAATCCGCAAAACTGGAGAATGCATTTCCAGAGCTCACCAGACCTATCTATATCATTCTGTCACTACTGAACATCTGCCAGAACTAGTTTTACTTGAACTGCCATAACCTCTTCATATCTTCATGTAGACCTCTAAAATCTCTACTAGAAAATCTTAAGACACATATCTACAAACCCTTTAATCTGGATCCTCTAATCTGCAACCTATCTTGGACTTTTACCTTATTGTCATCAATGTTCTTCATTGTTCCTGATTGAGACTAATTTTCTCAATATCCTCAGCATACAGCTCATCCAATCCTTCTCATTAATGACAACACCGATTAAACCCATATTTGCAACATGTATGACCCTGCTTTGTTCTTTACTAGATTCATGGGATCATCTTGTTATGTCCATCGGGAGTACCACATCCACTTTTAAAATGGATGAAGTGGTATCTTCATTGTTATCTGAAGAGATGTAGAGAAAGTCATCCAAGTTAGCCAAAGAGGCTCTTGCATTTCATGGAAGACCCAAGGAGAAAGGGAAAAAAAGACAAGAAAGCTGAGAAGGGTAGATCCAAATCTCCTGGAAAGTCCAAGGTACTATGTTGGAACTATGGGAAAATTGGGCATTTCCAAAAGGAATGCAAAGAGGAGAAAAAAAAGAAAAAGAAGAATGTCCCATATTCAGATTCTAACAAGTCACAAGATGATGATGATGCCTTCATTATAGACTTGTCCACCCATGCATCTGATGATGTGTGGTTGATTGATTCTAGTGCCTCTTTCCACATGACCTTGTATTGAGACTGGTTTATAAAGTATGAAGAGTTTGATGGTGGAAGAGTGTACCTGGGTGATGATTCTCATTTGAAGATAGTTGTCCATGGAAGAGTCACAATTTGATTCTCTGATGGATGAGTGAGGGGGATCTCTAGGGTTATGCACATCCTAGGCTTGGTCTAGAACCTACTTTCTATAAGTAAATTGAATGATGCATGTGTGCAAGTTGTTTTCTCACAATAAGGATGCAAAATGACTAGAGGAGCTATGGTGCATGCAAAGGGTACTCAGAGAAGTACTCTGTTTTAGCTGGAGGCATGTATTTCCCAATGCAATAGTTCTTCTGACTCAAAGAAAAGAGATGTAGTCACTTCATCCCCACCATTGGAACTAGCAACTGAAAGATCTGTTGTATCAAATTCTGATGGTAGTGCTTTTTGGGTACCTAAGGGTGCTCATGCTTTGGAAGTTAAGCTTCCTGCTAAGAAGATAATGTTATGGCATAAGAGACTTGACCACATTGGTGAGAAGGGTCTTAGAACCCTAAAAAATAAAAACCTCATTGAGGGGTTAGATTATTTTAATCTCAATTTCGACATTTGTGAACATTGTATATATGGAAAGAAAAATTGTGTTTAGTTTTACTTGAGTTCTCATAAGTCTTTTGGTGTTTTGGATCTTATTAATTCTGATGTGTTTCATCCAGTTAATGTTTCTTTGATCTCTAAATCTATATATTTTGTATCTTCTATAGATGATTATAGTAGAAGGACATGGATTTATTTTCTCAGAAGCAAATCTGAAGTCTTTAGTCAGTTCAAAGAGTTTAAAGCTTTTGTTGAGAATTAGACTAGAAAAAAGATTAAGTGTTTAGAACTACCAATGGTGGTGAGTTCTATTCCATATAATTTGATAAGTTCTAGAAAGAACATGGCATTGAAAGACATAAGAAAAATCTATATACCTTGCAACAAAATGGTGTTGTAGAGAGGATGAACAGGATACTAATGGAGAAGGCTAGGAGTATGCTTAATGGAGTTGGCCTCGAATAGAAGTTTTGGACTGAAGCTATTGTCACTACTTGCTACCTGGTAAACAGGTCTCCTATATCAGCTCTTGTTGGTAATACACCCATGGAGGTGTGGTCTAGTAAGAAGCCTTCAATAAGACATCTTCATATGTTTGGTTGTGAGGCATATGCTCGTGTGCCTAAGGAGAAGAGGTCAAAATTGGAGAACAAGGTTGTTAAGTGTATCTTCATTGGCTTTGGTGTCAGTGTGAAAGGATACAAGTTTTGGGATCCTATGGCTGAAAAAGTGTTGTATAGAAGAAGTGTTATTTTTAGAGAGCTAACACCTTCTTCCACTATTCTACAGCCATAAGAGAAAGAAAAGAAAGAGGATGTGGTTCAGTTTCCTTCTACCCCTGAGAAGACTGAACTAAAAGACCCTATTGGACATTATGATGAGGAGAGCTCTTGCAGCTCTAATAGTTTAGAAGATGAAGTAGAACCTCCACCTCAGCCTTTGAGGAGGTCTACAAAAATCAGGAAGCAACCTAAGAGGTTTGGTTATACATTGCTTGATTCTAGTTGTGCTTTTGCTTTGCTTACTAATGCTGATGAGCCTAGAACTATTAAAGAGGCTATGGGCATGAAAGATGTAGGTTCTTGGAAGGAGGCCATGAAATATGAGATGGCTTCTTTGGAAAATAATAAAAGTTGGGACTTGGTGCCTTTGCTTGATGGTTGGAAACCTGTTGGATGCAAATGGGTTTCCAAAAAGAAATTTGGTGCAGATGGCAGTGTTGATAAGTATAAGGCTAGATTGGTTGCAAAGGGCTACTCACAAGTGGAGGGAATTGATTATGGTGAAATTTTCTCTCTGGTTGCAAAGCTGACATCTATTTACTTCATGTTATCTCTTGCAGCAGCTTATGATTTAGAAGTGGAGGAAGAGACATCTTTCCTTCATGGTAACTTGGAGGAAGCGATTTATATGTCACAGCCAGAGCATTACATAGAAAAAGGTAAAGAAAATTTGGTTTGCAAGTTAAATAAGTCTTTGTATGGTTTGAAGCAATCTCCTAGGATGTAGTACATAAAATTTGATGCCTTTGTGTTGTCAATTGGATAGATGAGATCAAAATCAAATCATTGTGTGTATTATAAGTTTGACAATGATCATATTCTCATTATTACACTATATGTTGATGATATGTTACTGATTGGGAATGGTGAGAATATGATTTCTAATTTGAAGTCTCAGTTGTCAGCACAATTTGAGATAAAAAACTTAGGGGTAGCCAAGTACATTCTGCGAATGGAAATTAGAATAGATAGAATAAACATAAAACTTTGGTTAAGCCAAAGTAAGTATGTGAAGACCATGTTGGATAGATTCAGCATGGTAGATTGTACACCATTGACTGTTTCTATTTCAATGGGAACAAAGTTATCTGTTAATGATTGTTCAAAGTCTCCTTCTAAGATGGAGCTTATGAGAAGAGTACTTTATGCTAGTGTTGTTGGCAGCTTGATATATGCTATGGTCTATACAAGACCAAACATTACCCAAGCAGTGGGAGTCCTTAGTCAATTTATGACTAATCCTAGATGGGTACACTGGGATGCAATAAAGTGAGTGTTTAGATATTTGAGGGGTACTTCTAAGTATTCCCTATGTTATCATGGTTATCCTATAGGGCCTCCACATTTTGTATGTATTCATGGATTTGTGGATTCTAATTGGGCAAGTGACATTGACAGTAAGAGATCCACCAGTGCTTATGTGTTTACTATGTTTGGTAGTACAATTAGTTGGATGAGTTAGAGACAACCTATGGTTGCTTTGTCCATGACAGAAGCTGAATATATGGTAGCAACTCATGCTTGTAAGGAAGCCATTTGGCTTAAGAGGTTGTGTTCAAATATTAGTGTTGATGCATGATAGATTACTATCTGTTGTGACAGTCAGAGTGTAATTTTCTTAGCAAAGAATCTGACTTTCCATGCTAGAACAAAGCATGTTGATGTACATTTTCATTTTGTGTGAGACATGGTAGAGGATGGGAAGCTGATATTGGATAAAGTAGACATTTTGAAGAATGTTTCTGATTCATTGACAAAACTAGTGGGCACAGAGAAGTTTAGATGGTGTTCAGTGTCTATGGGCCTCTTGGCCCCTAGGAGTTAAATCATGTCATTTCTTTTAGCTCTTACAAGGTGTTCAACAAGTGGGAGAATGTTGGGAATTAAGGTGTCTCAACCTTTACAAATTCCTAGCATTATTTATTTATTTGTATATTAATTCATTGCCCAATGTTGTAATTACTTGTACATTCAATTTGGTCACTTAGTTGAGGTGGCACGGTGACATGTCATCTTACTTGGAAAGTGAGTTGGATGGTCAAGTCAAACCTATATGGATTTGGGCATCCCATTTGAGGTGGCACTAATATGCCATGTGTTGGCATCTTGTGGTATGTGGAAGAGGATATTCTATATGATAGAATCTATGACATGTAAGAGCCAAGTTTGGAGATTCTTATGACAAGTGATGACAAGTGTCAGTGAGGATCTTTGCATGAGGTAAATGCATCTTTGGGTGCCCAAGTTGGGCTATGACATGTAAGAGGAATATGTTATATTTAGCATTGTATGATAGATTCTCTTACAACATTAAAGGTTGTTATCTTGGGAAAATCTATGACAATTGTAAGATGCATAAGAGCATCTGTCATAGTCTATTTTTAGCCTAGAGCACTCCATATTGGGAAAATCAAATTTGCCATGTACGACAGATTTAAGAGATGTGTTTGCAGCAAGGACAAGTGTCCTTTGATGTGGGATAATGATCATGTGGTCAAGGTGGATGCCTATCCCGAGATGCTTCCAATATTTGCCTTTAATCTCTATATATTGCATAGTTTGGAGTTGTAGTTGCATAGTGTTTTTACAGGTACTGTTATGCTACCAGAATAACTCCAGAATTGACATTTGAAGACTCTTAGAAGAAATTGCATTGCAAGTGTATTGTAAAATGTAACTATTTTAGATAATACATTGTGCAGGTTTTGGAGTGTGGGGTTTTTCACTTGAAAAGGTTTTCCCCATGATACATCTTGAGTCTACTTCTCTCTGTCTACATTCTTGTTTTGCGTTTGCTACTGTAATATCTATGATATAAGTTTCTTACTGATGCAATTATAAGGGTTAAAATTAATTTGCATACCACTCCCCTAGATTAGTTTAGGAAGCATTTTCCACACACCTAGCTTCCTTGCAATTCAGTCAGTGAAGCCTATTGTCAGTGAACTGTCAAGTTTACGAACCTAAAAAATCACTAAAAAAGGAACTTTAATTCCTTTGTTTCCTTCCCTTCTTCCACTAATGAGACACATGCCTATCTTTTCCCTTTGTCAATGAACTAGAAAAAAGCAAACTTGCAAACAAGTTCACAAGTTTAGGAATTTACTAATTTGTTGACAAAGGGCAAAAAATGAAGAAATTTTCTAAGGCAAGAAACTAAAAGGGGGGAATATACTTAGATGATTTTATGATGTGAACCAATTATAAATAATCTTTGATCAGATATAAAAGATGGGTTTTGAAATTGAAAGGAAAAAAGTGGGGACTTTGATGAACTTTCTTAGGTTTTTTATGACAGAATAAGGCATTTCATAATTGATAATTTTTGGCTCCAACACTGGCTCTGGTTGGGGATGTGTGACAAGTAATGTCACAGTGAGGATCCAAAATATCTTCGAGTAGACCAACACAACACATGAAGGGAAAAAACATAAAACATATTTACAACATACAGTCACAAATGATTGTATCAAAATTTTAGGACACTGCAGGTCACCCTTGCAAAAAAAATGAATGAAGATACATACCTTTGTCAAAGACAAGTCTATTGAAGGAGTTGAATACCCTTAATCATTTGTTGTACTGATCAACCAACATTAGCAATAAAACATTTTGTATGCATGCACATACAAAATATAAACGTTCACTTTATCATGTTTGAGCTGGAACTGATTATTACCAGGACAAGGTAGCCATAGATAATATGACCCATCATCATGCTGACTTACATAACAATACTCACCTTCAAGTCCCATGTGAGTATGATGCATTTCTGGGTCTAGATAAATATCAACATGGAGAACAATATCAAGTTGATAATCATCCAACCCAGGTGTGGTCTTATGTTGGGCTATGTCATATGACGGTTTTGATTCTTGTGGCCCAACCACACTATGAATACTAATGTGCTCCTCCATGACTAAATCAAAGGCATGATTTAGAGTGGCATCTGCACCATTAGCATATAAATAAAAAATATGAGGCACTTCAAGTGAAGACTCAAAATCATCAATTTACCTCTCTATTTTGGATTCCATGACACACAGTGCTGTGTAAAATTTACTACTAAGAAAATCATTGATGGTTTTATCCTTTTCACCTTACAGATCAAAAACTTGACCCACACTAGAACATCCAACCTTAATGTTATCAGGCCCAACCAATGAGCTCAAAAATATGCTCTCAACACAATCCACATCAATAAAAGATAACCACCCCAAATAAAGCTCTAGAAAATCATCTGTTACATGGTCTTCATAATGGGAAACAGTTACATCAAAATCAATTGTAGTTGTAGTAGTGCCTTCACGATGTCCAACTGAAGTATAATTCATATCATCATCATGCATATAAATGCTAATGGCCTCAATACCATCATCAAGGATAAATAAGGGTAAAACATCAAACAAGAGACTAGCATCTTGTTCACCCTTAAGATCATTTTGTATGCATCACTTTCTATCCACTTGGCATCCATAGGTAGTCATGTCATATTGCATACAACTCTCCACCTCTAAAGCTGACAACCCAAATTCATTGAGCCCAAAGTCACATTCAAAAAGAGGATTATTCATGCACCAATGAAAGTCATAAACTATGCTGCATGATAAATTTACATGCTCTTCATAAATGAAATTACCCCTTACTCTCATCTCTTCATCATCATTTGCTTCATCAATATATGTATGCTCTTCATAATCAACTACATGAACTAAATCATTCGATGTTTCACATGCATACATACCTTCCAAGCAGTGGACAACATTACAACAAGCAGCAGCATTGTAACTTTCTTCACCAAATTGGAAGCCATCATTAATTTGTTCATTTTCATCTTCCATTGATGACTGATCCAATCAAAGGTAAGTGTAGTCACTACTACTATCATCTGAATCATTATAATACATGGCATCAGCATCTTCCTCCACCCTTTTGCACGCACAATCATCAATTGATATTGTGTCTGGATCATATGAAATGTCCACATCCCTATTTTCTACAACAACCTATTCATTACCCACTACCTTTGCATTTGAGGATATTGATTTTGTAATCATATCTTGCTTAACTTTGTCAACATAATCAATGAGCATATAGGCCTTTTGTAAACCCATTGTATTGGATTCTTCTCGTATAGAAGATGAGCTTAAGGTAACATCATAAGCTCTTAAATACATGTCAATACAAATAGGAATATCAGGTCTAAACTTTTTTGGGATGTGAGACAGGGCCACTATAAATCTGTGGTAGAGCTCCCTACTAGACTTTCCTTCATGCCTTCTAATATTCTCTAATTCTTGGACAAGAAAAGTAGCATTTAGACTATTTGCATAGTCCTCGAATGCAACCACCAATTGATCCCATAAAAAAAAATACTAGTCAGGGAAACTAACCATCCACTTCTATGCTACTCCACATAGAGATCTTACAAAAATATCATTCACATATCCTCATCTTCAAATTGAAATTTATCCATGAAGTTTGAAAATGCATCTTCCCATCATGAGTTTCACACCCATCAAATAATGGCATTTGATTGTAAATCATTTTGGGCATGTATTTTTGTTCATGACTAACCCATGAGAGGTCCAATTGTCTATATGTGTTTTTATTTGAAATAGGGGGAGGCTGAGGAAATAGGAACTGGGAATAGTGGAATAGAGATTTGACTAACATAGTCTTGTTTGGCTTACTAACTCTCTTTCTTGCTGTAGTAATGACTCTAACCATTGCTTCTCTCTTTCAATTTCATACTACAGCCTTGATGACTCATTTCTATTAGGTAAGGACTCAAAAAATACTGGGTTTGTAAAATTGGTAGGGCTATGATTAGAAAATGCATTATCAGGATGGTCAAAGGCCATACTGTTCCTAGGATCTGAAACATAAGAAGATTAAGAAGAAGAATCCTTCCTAGGGTATCCATGTTCATACTAGTTGGCCACATGACCAACCACAAACCACATGTTCAAGACAAAGAAAAGAAAACAAGATGTTCCTTTATCGAGAAATAAACCATGGTCAAGGCAGAAAAAAAAAATGTGTACCTTAACCAACTGTAATCTCTTTGAAGCATGCACACAACAAAAGAACATTGTTTATTTTAACAACAGAGTCACCACCTCACTAAATGAGGATAACCCTTGAAGTATGACTGATCTTCAAGGCTACAAAACTCATTTTGGGCTACTCACACCAGTAGAGTCCTCAAATTTTTTAACCCAGCAATACAACAACACCAACCTTTTGGCATAAGTTGAAGGGTTGCCAACTTACCCACATAAATAGACCACACAATTGCAAATGTGTTGTTATAGAGGTCTAAAAAAATAATCCACTTTCTTAAAATCTCAGCAATAGCTAATGTAATTTCATCCTCGACTACGAAACTAATTTGTTGGGACCCAAAATGACTGCAACCCAAAACTCTAAAACATTCTTAAATAACCTCGGCTAGGGATTGTCATCAGGGTGATAGGAAGAGGTTTATCACAAAGTTAAGGGGGATTTTGGCCAACTAACAAGAGTGGGTAGACTCCTCTACACTTCAATCTCAGCTTAGACTCTAGAGGGATATTCCAAAGGGGTTTACTTGAATATGTATTAAGTTCAAACAAGATGAACAACTAAAAATAAATGGACAACCAAAGCTAATTCATCCTCTTGACTCCAAAAGATGTCACTAATTCAAGAACAACCGGATGTCACATAACCCCTATATAGTTGATTCAACTATGTGAATATACATGCATAGGAAATATGGGTCTTTCTCCTAAACCACAAGTGAATGATTTGTTTGATTTTAAAATGTGATTGATCCCTCTCCAATACGGATTAGTTCCTATTCCATTGGGCAACAAAGTCATTGAATGTAAGGAGGAAAGGAAATACATAGTAAAGAATCAATAGAATTAGACATATATTCACATATATGACTTCAGATAGATCTTCATACAATGGATATACTTAATAATCCAAAAGACAAGTACAAAGATTCATATGCAACCAAGGAATGGAAACTACAAAGACTTGTATTAACTTGGATGTTGTCCCACATCTCCAAACATCTACTACAATCATACCAGCAAATGTGGCAAGGGAAAATACATAGCTGCGATTATATATTTACCAAAATCTATACAAACTCTCGTGGAGACATACCATTACATTTAGATCTACATTTCATAACCTTCCTACTCTATGTTGAATAGATCCCTTAACTAATAGACTAGACAAATCATGTGTTGATGCCAGAGAAAATCCTTAGGATCTCTCAAACCAAACAATTGGCTCAGTGACCAACCCTAAGAATGTCTTCATTTCATGTATATATAGGAATTAAGCTCACTGTGTAGCTTCTGAATGCTAGAAGATTTAGTCAACAAGTAACTGCTACATTGAATATGGTGCATGGCCTTTGTCACAAGACTAGCAGAAATCCTAGGAGCCCATGCCCTGTAAGTTACTAACTCACATTCTTGAGGGGACCTATAGAAAACATGGTTGCTAGCACACTATATCCCTAAATTAAATTTGGGGTACCTGCGCATTGATGGACAACACTATTCCAACAACAATCTTGGCATAAGCAATTCTAGGTTTGTGCGACATATTTGACTTTCAATTTGACTTTGCCTTATCAAAAAATATCCCAATGTGAAATTGCCCCTTTCCACTTCATTTCCGTCCTCTTTTATGTCTTATCAGTAAATCTTCATTTTCAACTTTTTCCTTTTGCCTTATTGGAAACTTTTCAATTTGGTGAAATGGGCTAACTTTTTCTCTTTTTCTTTTATTCGGTGGCTTTGAAATTTTCTGAACTAGTCTTTCATTGCCCTTAGTCAAAAAAATTTACTGCTTTTGAACTTCACTTCATTTTGCCCCTTGTGGACAACTTTCATATTTTGCAAACATCATCTTTGGTGCCCTTTATTGGCAAAAATGTCATTTTTTGAACCAAATTTTTCTTTCTATTTTCCCCCTTGGCTCTTTTATCGACAAAAATCCTTTTTTCCAAACTTTATAGCTCCTTCTCCATTACCCTTTGGCCCCGTCAGCCATTTTGCCTTTATCAAGAAACTATGAGAAAACTAAACTTTTTTCAAGTTCAAGTTTTCTCTAGTTTCCCAACAACAATCCTTGCATTAGCTTCATTCATTCCACTTTACCTTGGTTGGAAAAAATGAATTTTGACAAACTCTCTTTTTCTCCACCTTAGAAACATTTTCAAAGCTGCGACACTCTCCTCCTTCATTCAGTCGATGAAGCCTATTATCGAGTTCGTGAACCCGACAAATCGTGAACAAAGGCACTTTAATTCCTTTGTTTCCTTGCCTTATAAATTGATGATGAGACACATGCCTACATTCACCCTTTGTTGATGAATACTATTGTTGGTGAATTGGTAAAAAATCAAACTTGCAAACAAGTTCATAAGTTCAAGAATTTGTTGATTTGCCGACAAAGGGCAAAAAATAAAGAAATTTTCTAAGCAAGAAAATGAATAGGGGGCATATACTTAGATGATTTTATGATGGGAACCCATTAAAAATAATCTTTGATTGAATATAAAAGATGGGTTTTGAAATTGAAGGTGAAAAGTGGGGACTTTGATGAACTTTTTTGGGTTTTCTGGGGCAAAATAAGGAATTTTGGAATTGGTAATTTTGGGCTCCATCTCTTTCTCTGATAGAATATATTGTAGATCCTTACCAAATATTTGTATTTTAGGAAGTCTTTCTTTAGTAACTTGATAGCAGAGTCACCACCTCTCAAAGAGGACAAGATTTTCAATACACCATTACTCTTCAAACTCGAAATAATCTTTAGGGTTTCAATCTCTACTAGAGTCTTCAATATCTAATAACCTAGGAAAAGCAACTACTGAGTCTCCCTAGTAGAGTCTTTAATATATTGGTTCCCCAAATTATACCCACCAATTCCTAAAAGGTAGCCAACCTTTATAATTAAAAGTAAGTGAAGCTTGGCCAATGAATAGGAGATAAATTCACATTTATTCTCCTCTTCTCTCTAGGTTTTGCAAGTTATGACACTAAAACAATTTAACAACAAAATTGAAACATAGTGCCTAGCAGATGAAAGTCTTCATACATATTGACAAATATTTGTATAGATGAGCACACAGATGGAGTATTCCTTGTAATCCCTCAAGGCTCTGGTATGAAGCTTGGAAATAATTATGAATCATTTATGAAAATGGCTTAAGATTTATCATTTTAAAATATGTCTGGGGTAAAAAAAATTTGGCTTAAGTATTGGTGCCTAGTAAGGGATAACAGAATCAATACAACACTCAAGCCTTCACAGTAATATTTTCCTAAAATTAAAAACTAATTTTACTTGCAAATTGATTCAGTCTTCATACAATAACACTAACCATAATGATGGCAATGATATTTATTTCATTCTTAATTATCCATTCTATTTATAAATAATCACATTACCATGTATGAAAAACTTACTCTATTTCCTCAAAATAGAATTAGAATACAATAATAACAGATGATAGAAAATGTATCATGAAAGAGATAATAAATCCTTGATTCACTGATTACTTAAAATTAAGTACAAAGTTGAGTTGGAGATAAAATGCAGATATAACTTGCATTCTTTCATTGTAGTTTAATAACAACGAAAACAATACAATGATGACTAAGTGGGTTAGTGCCTTTGTATATCTAGGCATACAGACAAGCCTAAAACCTCACAAAATTTCCCAAAATTTTCCCCCCATAAGAAAAATGAGCACATCCCTTTTATAGAGCAAGGTTGCCTCTTGCAATGTTTTAGGCTTCTCTCTATATAATAGAGGGAAGCCTAAAACCTCCCAAAATTATCCTCCCATAATCAAAATGAGCACATCCCCTTTATAGAGCAAGTGTGCCTCTTACAATGTTCTAGATGATTGACATGTGGTCCATTTTGATTAGTCTATAAAATGCATGGAACATGGTTTATTGGAACAACCTAGAACATGTTCAAGAAACTGCCACCCACCTTCTCTTGTTATGATTGTTTATCCTAGCTGGTTAGACAATTTGAGGATCACCACATGAATTAGACATCACCCGCCAAAACAATAATGGCTATTGTAGCCGGTACTGCAACAAAAAGACTGAAAAGACCATCTATTGCTCATTAAACTTCTATTGACAGAGTAAAAGAAGTTTGTCACTTTAACACCACAACCTCCACCACCCTACTCTAAACAAATGGAAGCAGTTGTAGGGACTCCACATCAAACCCTAACCCACACCTAATGTAGGTCACTTGAGGTTGAGGGGGAAGAACACAACAAGCTATTGCATTAAGAAGTAGACCCTGTCTGCCATAAGAGTATAAGGTCCAACCTATCTGGCATGGACAGAAGGACATAGAGAGTCAATTTTTGGGTCTTCCTAAGCCCAAAAAAGGTAACTCTATTCATTTTATCCAAAAATTACACAAGTGGAGCCAATAGAATCATGGCATCCTATATGCATACAAAAACATGTTTAGAATAATGACAAGTACAACTCTAGGAGTAGAACAAGAGGAATGTTGCATCACAATATACCCAATCCTTAAATAGCCCAAAAGAGGAAACAAAAATAGAAGGCACATGAAACAAAACAATTATGTGCTTCCATAAATAAACCATTATTGCAAAGTGTGCAATTAGAATGTTGGCATTCAACATTAGATATGCAGGTCACTCCCAAAGAAGTTCAATTGATTTTGCTGAAACCATAAGCAATGATAACAATGAATACATTCATTTTCTTGGATATCCCTGTAACGTTAGAAATTGTCCTCCTATATTGAATGGTACAATTTACCTCATTTTACCTCCTCACTCTTGGTGACCTTTCAAACTTTTCTTTTCCGGCCTTCCCAACCCCCTGATTGACTAAGTCTAGGAGTAGTTTATTCACCTTTTGAGGTAACTTATTGATAGAACCCAGAAAGGGGATTTGAGATTTGGGTCCCTAGGACCCCCAAAAATGTAGATCTGAGCTAAAATTGGGGGCTAGGACTTGGGCGCCCATTCCCTAGTCCTCCTCTGTTTCACAAGATTTTGAATTTTGGTGGGGTGTCGATTCCTGCCAAGTGCCTCGGGATTCCATTTTCAAATTCTTAGTTTTCGAATGATATCGAGATGTTATTTTGAAATTTGAATTCCCTCAAACTAGATATAAAAAGACATTTACAAATCATTTTATCACACATAATTCTTATGCAAGCTTGATGCCAAAACTCTGGTGCAATTGCTATTGAAGATCAATGACTTGTTGAAGCTCTTTGAAGTATTCTTTATTTTCTATCTTGGAGACAATGGATAAAAATTAGGAATCAAGATCTTGAGTCTATATTGCTCTTCCTAGGGTTTGTACACCCTTTGTATGATTGGAAGAAGGGTTGAAGCCTCCAACAACAAGCTTGGAGATCCTCCACAGACATTGTTGATTCACCTTCTTGTTCATGCAAGTCTTCATTTATATCATCTCCTTGAGGTGAAGTTGTATGTGTTTATTGATGTAAAGCAAGTTGTTGATCTTCCCTTGATTGAGACATCTATGGTTTGATTTTATGTATACACACATTGTTAGGTTTGCACACACTTCTGCAAATCTTTATCTTTGGCTATTGTTGAGGTAGAAATACCAAAGACGGGGCTTGACTAAGGTAAGCTCCTATATAGCCACAACATTCTCCTTCTTTTGTAGGTGCAGATTGTATTTTATAGGTTTCGGTAGAAAGAAGCTATAGAAAGGAGGATATTGTAGGTATAGTCATGATAGACTTTTAGATTTTCATATTTTGAGACTTGCGGGACATTGGGGCAGGCGCCCTAGTCTAGCCAGGGGTTATTTCTAGGATCTAGAAGCCTTTTAGCAGTCTCAGACATCATGTGTAGAAGATTTTCCTATGTGGAAACTTTTAGGACACTGGAGCAGGCACCCTAGTCTAGGTAGCCCTCAAAAACTAGGTACACTATCTCTGAAACTCTATCTCTACACTCCTATGATCAGTTTTGCCAGTTGCTTCATCAATTTCTAGATATAATTAGGGTTTTACTTGGTTGAAAGGAAAACACATGATAAAATCTTGATTATGGCCTTAGGTTTCATAACCATGCGAGCATAAGGGATAGACAAAGTGATTAGAAGGTTGTTCACAAGCTTAGTCCTTGTCCTTCCAATGCTTAGCGAGAAAATGGTGGTATTTAACCTAGCTTAAACAAATTATCAAATTTCTCACTAAACAATCTCTATCCATCCCCTTATTCCTCCAAATTATAGCAATCCCCTATGAAAAAATTAGTGTCCACTAATCTTTGATTTCTACAATGAAAGCACTCAAGCCAAATTTAGCAGTACCACCACTTCCCATGCCACATTCTACAAGAACAATTCAAGTTTGATATGATCAGGCATATAAACAACACTGCCAAATCTTAATTTCCCACTAACTCTCACCATGACAATAAAGGCATTTTTCAAGGAATGTGAAGGAGATATAACAACTCCCAGACATCATATCAAACCATTAACTATTGGTGAAGATTTAAGAGGACCTTGTGCGATGAAAAATAATCATCATATATGTCTTAAAAGATTGAGTAAGCTAGATCTATATACCATCCATAGTAGATCTCAAATTTGAATGAAGGCCATTGGTCATGTCAAGAAATTATTATTGAAAGAACACTAATACACTGAGAGGGGGGCAGTGAACCAGTGTATGTTAAAAAATTTAAAATCAAACTAGTAGATAAAAATGAAAGGAACACATAAACCACATACACACAAGAAAACAATAAATTTATGTGGAAAACCCAAAAGGGAAAAACCACGGTGAGAATGTTGCTTGAGTCTACTACTCAAATCCAACCTCAAAATAAGCACTAATTACATGTGTTTTGCAAGCATCAACCCACAGGTACACCAACACCTAAGATATTGTTTTGAGGCACCAACCCTAATCAAGAATAAAGAGGCACCAACCACTGAATTTTTACAATTCCTTATATGCAAAAATAGTTCTTCTTTAACCTGAAATACATCTTGTCAATTCATATACTCTTGCAATCTATATTTTTCATTAACACAGTATTCACTTTTGTCTATGCTCTCTGCATTCTCTATTTTCTTTAAAAGAGTCTACCCTCTTCTCAATACAATTTGCCTATTCGTGCAAACTTTGCATTCTCTACCTATGAAAGAGAAATGTTCAATTGATTAACTCATTCACACACAAAAACATTGTCTATATAAACATATAATTCAACAATTGAACTACCACCAACTACTCAAAAACCACACATCAACATTTCCAAGTTGTTTTATAATAGATTGCAATTAGTTGAACTATCACACAACTAATACAAACTTTAGACTCATAAATAGACATTGGTGAAATGTCACAGGATCATCAGAAATAGGTGTTCATTGTAGATTTTAAGAAAGTCATCCAAGTTAAACCATGTCAACATGACCAAGATCTCGTTGTGACTCAAACTGTTGCTTAAGTGGCCATTTGATCATTTGTGTGAAATTAGCAATAATATACCTTTATTAGAAAAAACACATGACAAATGTAGCCTTTTGTTATTTTCATTGGCAAAATTTATCTTTTCAAAATTGGCCTTTATCGCCTTTTATTGGTGAAATCTCATATTTTTGAACTAAGGCAATCTCTATCGGTAAAAGGTTTATATTGTAAACCATATGTCTTTTTGCTTGTCACCTCTATCCAAAAAGACTCTCTTCTCTGAACCTGCCCTTATTCACTTCTACCGGTGAATTCTTGCTAACTCGAACTAGCACCTCTATGGCCTTTAAGACACTTTATTGGCAAAGTGGTCATCTCACGAACCTTGCACTTTGATCCACTCTATCAACAAATTTTCATTGTTATGAACCTCTATCTACTCAATCGCAAATGCTTTATCAGCGAATATTGCTTTTTCAAAACTATCTTCCTTGATCTTCTATTGGTGACTTTGGGAGATTTCATGCTAATAGACATGATATTTCCACAGTCCATGCTGTCAAAAACTTAGTTTTTTAAACAATATTATATGCTTGCCTTCACAAGCTGCCATCGGTTAGTCATCAAATCAGAAGAAAATATAACTTGCAAACAAGTTCAAAAAACTAAAACTTTCTGGACAACACTTCTAACACTTCAAACATTTATTTTTATGCCTCTTGTTGTTTTGTTAGTAAATCAGCGAAAACCAACCTTATGAACAAGTTCATAACACAAAGACTTTGCCGATAACATAATTTTTTTTACTTCAAATTCTTTTTCTCTATACCTCTATTGGAGAATCGTAAAATCGGCAAATCGATAAACTTCATAACTTTCAAACTTAACTTTGCAGAGACAAAAATTTATATCTTTCAAGTCTTCATGAGAAACACTTCCCCTTTCTCTCTAGTTTGCATTTTGAATAGTTTGTTAACTGACCTATTTTGCCAATAACTTAGAAATTGTCTTGTTCAAACTTGGAACATTTTGTCAACAATTCTTCAACACTCCTTTGATATTGGTTTGACATTAGTTTGTTCTAATTTAGAACAACTTTCCATTCTAATTTAGAACAATTTTCCATTATTTCTTCAACAATGCTTTGACATCAAATACTTGTATAGAGACAAAAACATGGCTTTCACAAAGACAAAAACATCATCCATTGACACCACAATGTGCCAATAAATTTCTCCTTTCTTTGACATCAATGCCAATAATTCAACAATATCCCCCTTTGCCATTGATGGCAACACCTGAACCTGACTTGGCCATGACAAACGTTCTCCCTCTTATTGCATTAGCACTTTTCTATGAACTGTGAATGTTGGGAATGACCACCGAGCACCGACTACAAAATTCCCCCCCTTTGACATCAATTACAAAGAGACTCACAGAAAAAATCCTTATCTGTGATGATAGTGCTAACATACTCCCCTGAGGACAATAATCCTACAGGACAACTCTGATACTAGGGATAAAGAAATACTCTAATATACTGCCCCTAGATGAATACATTTTGTATTCAATTAGAGATAGGAAAAGGAACAACTCTTAACTTCTGCCTAAGCTATTCAAATGTCTCCTTTGGAAGGTGTTTTGTAAATATATCTACTAGCTATTCTTTGGTAGCAACATATTCCAACTTTACTTCCTGTTTAACAACTTTCTCCCTAAGAAAATGGTACTTAATGGATATGTGCTTGCTCCTTGAATGCATAACTAGATTCTATGAGATCTTTATATCACTTGTATTATCACAAGGAATGTTAATTGGCTTATCTAACCCAACCTCAATATCTTGAAAAGTTTGTTTCATCCGTAATACTTGAGTGCAACAAGATATGACAACTATATATATTTAGCTTCAACTTTTGACAAAGAGAATGATTCTTGTTTCTTACTTAACCATGCTACCAATATATCTCCTAGAAAGAATGCACCACCACTAGTGCTCTTTCTATCCTACACACAATTGGCCCAATCTGCATTTGTGTATGTAGTTAGAGTAAAATCATCACCAATAGGATACCATAGACCATAATCTAATGTACTCTTCAAGTATCTAAATATCCTATTCACTACTTTGACATGAGTCTCCTTAGGGGAAGCTTGAAATCAAGCTACCATGCTAACAACTTGCATGATGTCAGGTCTTGTTCCTGTGAGATACAAGAGAATTCTAATCATGAATCTATACAAAGTTTGATTTGCTAAAGCAGATTCATCATCTTTGCTAAGCTTACACCCAGTGACCATAGGTGTACTGACTAGCTTGCAATCTTCCATCTTGAATTTCTTCATAATTTCCTTCACATACTTGGTCTAAGAAATGAAAATCCCTGTGTCTAATTGATTGACCTGTAAACCAAGGAAAAATGTTAATTCTCCTAGCATTGACATCTCAAACTCTTTCTACATAGAATCAACAAACTATTTACATATTTTGTCACTATCTGCACCAAAGATTATATCATCAACATAAACAATAACAATCAACATATTGATGCAGCACACAACATACACTCAACAGAATTGTGCCATTAAACATGAGAGACAAAAATTTGGAAGCTGAAACATAACAAAACTTCTATTCATCAACTCTGCCACTATAATGAGAGAAAACTCTCTTATATCTAAGAAAACAAAAAAACAAAAAAATACCTTTTTTGGTAGATTTTGACAATTGTCAGATTTTGCCATTTTAGGTAATTTTACAATCATATCTTGAGAATCTAGTTTTTTCCCAAAAAGCTCATAAAGCTAAGGTAGGATGAAAAACCAACTAACATCTTAAATTCAAAACATGAGTTTCGAGTTATTAAAAAAAACAACTTTTAAAAAACTAGAAAAAAACACTAATTTGCCATTTTAAGGGCCAAGATGAAAGTTTCAAGCCCCGAAAAAGTGCCAAGACAAGGTCCAACCTCATAACGCATCCAGCTGTAAAATTTCGTAGAAAACCCACATCCGAGTCAAAAGTTATGACCTCCGAAAGTCCCTGCATCACATATGATTACCTTCAGTCTTAAAATACAGATTGCTAGCAATTATACCTTTCTTATAACCTTGCTATTGAAGATATTTGTCCATCCTGGAGTACTAAGCCCGTGGAGCTTGTTTTAGACCATATAGTGCCTTCTTCAATCTGTACACAAAGTCTTTGTTTTCATTCACTTGGGATCCTTCAGGTTGCTCTATATAAACTTCCTCATCTAAATAACCATTGAGAAATATAGATTTCACATCTATCTGGCATACCTTGAAGTGTTGTTAAATTGAATATGAAAGAAACATTCTAATGGCTCCAATCCTAGCCATAGGTACAAATGTCTCATCAAAATCTATGCCCTCAACCTAAGTATAGCCCTTAAAGAATAATCTATCTTTGTTTCTAGTTATTTGCCCATATTTATTTAGTTTTCTTTTAAACACCCATTTTGTGCCTATGGCATTCTTATTAGTAAGCCTTGGAACAAGTTCCCAAGTCTAATTTTTCTCTATTTGACTAATTTCTTCTTTCATGGCCTCAATCTAGCCTTCATCCTTACTAGCTTCTTCATAAGATTTGGGTTCTATTTTAGATAACAAAGAATAGTTTACCTATTCTTATTGTTCTAGCTTTATATTTTCCCTTGTCATGACACCATTAGTTTTATTTCCAAGAATCTGGTTTTTAGAATGATTTTGTTTGACATACTTGGGTGGAGCCTTTAGAGTAGATTTTTGTTGTTCTTCTTTAGCATCACTCTCCTCTTGTGACTTTTCTTTTGCAATTTCTTCTTCATAAACAAGAACCTTTGAGTACAAATCATTTCTATGTGACAACTAAGAGAAGTCTTCATCCACTCTAACATTCACACTTTCAATTATCTTCTGCAACCTTTTATTGTAGCATTTATAGGCTTTGTTTTTAGTTGAATAACTAAGAAATATTCCCTCATCAGACCTTGTCTCAAATTTACTCAAGGTATCTTCAACCCTTTTAATAAAACATTTTCTTCCAAAAATTCTAAAATGCTTCATAGATGCAGGTCTTCCTTTCCACAACTCATATGGATTCTTATCATGATTTACTCTTAACTGACCTCCATTGAGAACATAGACAACAGTATGAACTTCTTCCTTCTAGTATCTATCAAGCAATTTGGCTTCATTCAACATTGTTTTATCCATTCCCTAGACAATTATGTTCCTTCTCTCAATAACTCCATTTTGTTGAGGTGTCCTATCTAGAGAAAAATGTCTTTTAATCCCATGCTTTTCACAGTGTTGATCAAATTCATTAGAAGTGAATTCTCCATCTCTATCAGACCTTAAGCATTTTATCCTTGACCCAATATCATTCTCAACCATATCCCTAAAGATTTTAAATCTTTCTAAAGCTTAAGATTTATCTTTATGAAAATTTACCGATGTCATTCTTGAATAATCATCTATCAACAACATGAAATGCCTTTCTGCATTGATACTTTTGGTTCTAGTTGGTCCACACAAATTTGTATGTATCAATTCAAGACATCTTGAGGTTGAATAATCCTTTGTCTTGAAATTGACCCTTATTTGCTTCCCTTCTTGACATTCTTTATAGAATGTATTTTCTAGCTTTCCAATACTAGGCATATGTCCAACTGCATTCCTCTTTCTAATCTTCACTAAATTATCAAAGTTAATGTGGCCCATCCTTTTGTGCCATAACCAATTTTCATCAGTTTGCCCTAATAGACATCTCCCACTCTTCACCTCTTTAAAATGGTACACATTGTTGTTTGTTCTATTTTCCTCACCAACAAGTCTACCAGAGCTAGCTTGACTTATCTCACATCCACTAACATGAAATAACAAATTGTACCCCTTGTCACACATTTTCTAAAACTAAGAAAATTATGTTGTAATACCTCTATGTACAACACATCTTGAGTATTAGTTTTACCATCTATGCATAATGTGCCTTTTCCAATTATCTTAGCAATGATGTTATCACCAAACTTGACAAAACCACCATTACATTTCTCGAAAACTATGAACTTTCTCTTATCTCTCTAGTGATATGACTAGAGCATCCACTGTATGTCACCCAAGGATTGCCTTGTCCTTTGACATGAAAAGTTGTTTGAACTAACATAGACTTTTCATCCTTCTTTTCTACCCAACACCTTTTTGAACTTTTCTCCTTTTCCTTAGAATGCTTTACTGGTTCTTTCTCCTAAGAAGGGGGTTCCAATCTCTTTATTGTGATGTGTAGAGGATTGTACCTTTTCTATTTTTGTATAGAAGCATGTGCAAGTTTGTCTTGCCTTGGAGGAGTAAATCTCCTTTTCTCCTGTCTAGAAGATTGTATAAACACACTTCTACAAAACTTGGCAAGATGTCCATAGTTGTTACAATTATAACAAATATCATTCATATCAACTAAAGGAGAAAAAGGATTTATGTTAACAAAATCATGCCTATCCATTCTCCTAGGTCTAACTATGTAGTTTGTTTCTTCATGTCTAAAAAGATTACATGTAAAACAATAACCATAAAAAGCATAAGTAAACCTAGTTTGTCATGCAGGTTGGCCCTTGAATCTCCTTGATGAATCCATCATCCTCCTTTTTGAGATCTTTAGTCTTCTTATTCTTCGCGAATCCTTCAGGCTTCCTAGAATCAACACATTTCTTAGGTGTAGCAAAGCTTGATTCGCCCTATTCTCCAGTTGTCTTTTTGCACGGAGCATCTTTCTTGATAGTCTTAAAACTCGTCTTCAACATATCCTAACCAAACTGTGTTGGAGAAGGATCTTTGACAGCCAATTATTTGATCAAGTATTTCTAATCTCTTTTCAAACTTGAGGCTTCTATTTAACTATTCCTATACCTTTTCTAACTCCTTCCTTAGAGTGACAACTTCAACATCTAGTTTTTGACATTCTTCTAGTTTGGTTTTCAAACTCAACCTAGTAACTTTCTCTATTCTCTTAGATTTAGCTAGCTCCAACTTTAAGCCTACTACAAGTTTTTCATATTCTTCAATTCTAAACTTATATTTTGCATTTTTTTCTCTCCTTTTTAAAATCTTTTAAAGAAAAGTTTAGTTCACCTTCCAAATCAACTTCACTCTTTTCTTCCTCATTAGAGTCTTCACAACAATCTTCTATAGGAATATTTTCATTTTCTCTAATTTCAATAGCCATGAATGTAATTTCATAACTTTCACTTGCAAAAGAACATTCATTAGAAGAACTAATTTCTTTATCTACATATAGACTCTTTTTCTTATAAAGTTTCTCTTTTTATACTTGGAAATATTTTTACTCCTACAACTATCTCCTTTTTCATTGTCACCTAAGGGACATTTAGAAGCAAAGTGACCAATTTTTCCACAATTAAAGCATTTGAAAGGTAGATTACCTTTATATTTTCCAGAGCTCTTATTTAATTTTCTAACAAAATTTGCTTCTTCTTCACCTGAACTAATATTCATTTATGAATCTTCTTCAATCTACTTGACTTTAGATGTTTTGAATGCTTCTTCTTTCTTTGTTGAGCTTGTATTCTCACTTCTCATCTCATATGTTGTGAGTGACCCAAATAATTAATCCATAGTATCTTATCTAATTTTTTTGCTTCCTTAATTGCAAAGACTTTAGATTCATAGCTCTGTGGGAGAGATCTCAAAACCTTCTTAACAACCACCTGATCTTTTATCTCTTATCCAAGACCTATGACTACATTCACTACCTCATCTACCCTAATCATGTATTTTGCAATATTCTCATCATCTTTCATCTTTACAGCCTCAAATTTGCTTCTATGAGTTTGCAGTTTTGCTTACTTCACTCTATCTTCACACTCATAGATGTTGTGCATCTTATCCCATACGTCTCTAGCAGATTTACAATGAATAACTTTTACAAATTCTGTATTGGATATGTTGACTTTTTCCCAGACTGGATGCTTATTCCCAGATTTCCCTACAAGGTAGCCATCAGTGATCAACAGGATCTCTGGGCCAGGGGGTCAACAGTGTAGGAGATAGACTCTATATTTTATCTCCTCTTCTTCTTCAGGCTCTGCAAGACCTAGGGGGTATTCCCTACTCAACATCCATGAAGATATGCATACAAGGCTGGGATGCTGACAGAAAGCAGATAGTCCTCTTGTAAGTAAACCAAAACTGAAAGATAAGAGCAAAGGGGCTAGCTTTGGGCCTATTAGCAGTTGTAGACAGAGGACTGAGGATCCTAAACTAACTCTAATGTCCTAATGGTTGTTTTAGATTTTGATTTGAAGTTTAAGTGTGGATGCAAAGCTGGACATGGTTATAACACAAGAACAAAGCATGATTGGTGCCTATCCAGGGCCTGGAGTCAGTAGACATACACCTGTGAATGATCAGCATAAACAACTAAAACTGGATTTTAAGGGGATATATGTGATACCTGCCTTACAGGTATCTCCCAATACAAAGTGTTAGGTTATCTCTACTTATGGTATCCCTACTGCAGTATATCCCTCCCAATGTTCAACCTGAAAACAGTTTAATCTACCCCTTGAGCAGAAGTTAAAAGATCAGACATTCAACATAGGAATTCTATGCTCTAGAATCTAAACATTACCAAACATCCAGATTCAGAAGAAGAATACATGCAATACTGGAGACAGAATTAACACAACACATGCTCAACAGCATTTCTCATATAAGTTTAATCATGAAATCAGTGGGTTCATGCCAAAAACAAACAACAAGAGATACATAAACTCACAGGTGAGCTGTACAGAGCAACCAGATCAGCTTGTTATGCATTACAGAGCCAAAATCTTCAACTTTCAATAACCTTTCAAATGAGCAAGACCACCTACTTATAACAGCCAGGTAGGTGCTCAGCAATTAATTACAATGTTGACCAAAAATCCCGCCAGATACACAGTATCAGGAAAATGGCGCTCAAACACAACCAGATTGGCACCCAAACTTGAATGCAGCAGGTAGGGGAGGAGACAGGAAGATTTCTCGAGCCCTACGCCCCTGTCCGCTGATGTACACCCTCAGTCAGGTATAGGATCCATCCACGCCATCGCCCATACCTCTGCAACAATCACCATTAATGGCGCACCAACCCGCGGCCTTGGGAAGATCATCAAATCTGCAATCGCAACCATTTCCCGCTAAGATTCATCATCATGATATTTGAAAATGCAGGATATCAATATCCCACATGCACCCCGCGATGACCTCAATAACACTTTATATACTAGGTCATGAGCATATATCATGTCGGTGCTTTTGCTCCTGACGACACTAGTATAGACCTCATCATCATCATCCTCCAGCAGCATGATATCCTGTTGTTTGAAATATCACCCTGACGTCATCATCATGTTTGCAAATATCAGGAGGTCTCTTCAAGATGATCAGTGTTAGAAATATGACCCCCCCCGGACCTTGATGACGTCATCATCATATTAACATCATCATGATATTCGGAAGACAACCAGATATTTGGAAATATCCTCCTGATGTTCAAATATCAGGTTGCACTGTAGCTCCACTATAAGATCAGGGCGATAACTGAATATGATGATGCAGCTTGAAAAGATCACCCCCAGTAGATAATGCGCGAAGCCGGCAGGCGGATATCTCCTTGATATCAACATCATCATGATGTTCGAACAAACATATATCCGGGTGATATGAAAATATCACCCCTTCCTTCGAAAATATCATGATGCAGATAGGCAGAGAAACAAATATCACCCTGATATATAAGGATGACGTCAGCATCATCAGGATGACAAAACAACAAACAAGAAGTGATTCAACATCATCAGGATGATATTGACTAAGATCATCCTGATGTTCAAAATATGATGACCCTAGTGAATATCAGGTCGCACTTAGAACTCTTCAACAACATCATCAGGATGATATTAACCAAGATCACCCGATGATAAAAATATCACCCCGGCGAAATATCATGAAGGCAGAAAATATGATGACCTCCGCAAGCAGCAGGATGATAACTGGAAATATGATGATGATGACGACGACCCTTAAGAAAAAACAAGTCAGGTCGAACAACTTAGAGAATAACCCCTCCAAGATAACGGGGCAACATCATCATCATGTTTGAGCAAGGTGATAAATGAAAGATCACCGGATACTTGAAAAATCACCCCCGCAAGCAACTGAGGGCGCACTGTAGCTCACCAGTATCATCAGGATGATATCCAAACATCACCCGATAGTTGAAATATGATGATGACGATTAGAAACCAGTCGACGAAGAACATGATGATGCCGACCACCATCGAAACAAACATGATGATGATGACCTCCTCCTCAAGAAAATATGATGATGCAGCTGAAAAATGCTGAGGAGGCCCAACACTTAGAAAAAATGGGCAAGAAGATAGAGGCTTCAAATGAAGAAACCTCCTGATCATGACAAATCAACCCCAGGTCAAAATGAGTGCTAACAGTGGCTCCGAATGGGGACGTGCAGGAGAAAACCTGCAGCGAGAACCAGATCTCCGGGCAGACCTGACAAAAAGCCAAAAAACACGAGCTGTACAAGGCATTTACACTACATACATATTTTTACAAATGTGCACAGCAACCAGCTATTCATGCAAAATAGAACTTAAGGAATTGGCCATGCACAGGCAATTCCAGAATTTCACCATCTAGGGCCTGGAGGAAATAAGAATCCTCCCCATGAGTATTGCAAACCTGATATGGGCCCATCCATAAGGGTTGAAATTTACCATGTTTACCCTTTTCCTGATCTTTAGCATTCCAAATAAGCACCAGATCATTGACTTGAAACTTCCTTTTTGTAGTTCTCCTGTCAAACTGATATTTCATATCCTGTTGTCTTTTGAGATTGATCTGGTGGGCTCTCCTTCTGTCTTCATCCAATGCAACCAGCTGATTCACTCTTTCTGTCATGGGATCTTCAATGTCCTCATCATTTTCCTGAATGAATCTGTAAACTGGTAGGAGATTGTTTATGGGCAGTCTAGCTAATGTACCATATACCAGCTCAAAAGGTGACTTCCCAATAGCCCTTTTCACAGTCACTCTGTCAGCCCATACTGCTAAGTTCAACTTTGAGTCCCAAGCTCTCTTGTTCTTGTCCAGTATCCTCTTGACAATTTTCATGATGCTCTTATTGCTTGATTCTGCTTGACCATTTCCTTGTGGGTGATATGGTGATGTATATGACAGATTTATCCCATATCTGTTGCAAAAATCAACAAATTCACCTGATCTGAAGCACATAGCATTATCAGTGATTATCTTAAATGGTACTCCAAACCTGATGATGATGTTCCCTAGTATGAAATCTGTCACCACCTTACTTGTAGCTCTTTTAGTTGGAATGGCCTCAATCCATTTGGTAAAGTAATCAGTTGCCACCAAAATCCAACTGTGTCCCCCACTTGATTTGTCTGCAATCTCCCCTATGAAGTCAATTCCCCATTGCTGGAATGGAGCATCCACAGGTACAGCTCTGAGGGGTAAAGCACCATCATATTTCAGCTTTCCTGAGAATCTCTGGCAAGGGTCACACTTCCTTACTAACTTTTGTGCATCTGAAAAGAGAGTGGGCCACCAATATCCTGCCCTAAGAATTTTATGAGCTGTTGTTTGGGCAGTATAATGTCCACCACACAATCCTTTATGCATGTCAATCAAAACATTGTTAGCCATGTTCTCATCCACACATCTCAGCAGCACACCATCAGGGTTTTTCCAGTACAGCTCACCTTGAACAACAACATACCTGATTGCATGTAGCTTTAGAGTCCTCTTTTGACAGTCACTGAAATGGGAAGGACAATTCAGATTTTGCAAGTAATAGATAATATCCTTGTACCATTCAGATCCTGATACATTTACATTCTCATCTTGGACTGCATTAACTTGGCATGCTTCCAAGTTTGACTGTGCCATCATCTTGGCTAATCCTTGTCCTCTTATCAACTTAGTAACTTGTATGTCTATGTTGAATTCCTGCAGTTTGTTTATCCATCTGCACCTTCTCCCAGTCACCTCCTGCTGAGTGAATATGTCTTTGACTGCTGCATGAGGTACATATGCAATGATATATGACCCTACCAGGTATGGTCTGAAACTTTTGATGGCTCTGACCAGTGCATATGCCTATTTCTCCATAATATCATACTTCAACTCAGAGGCCTGCAGGGACATACTGAAGAAAGCGATGGGCTGTTCAAAACCATCTTCATTTTTCTGCAACAAACATGCAGCAACAGTATGAAAGGAAGCAAATGAGAACACTTGGAATGGCCTAGAAAAATCAGGAGATTTAAGAACAGGGGCCGTCTTAATTGCCTCTTTGATATTCTGAAATGATTCTATTGCTTCCCTTTCCCAGTTGGCAGTTGCATCCTTCTTCATCATCTTGGAAATGTTCCTTGTGGTTTCTGCAAAGTTGGGAACAAATCTTCTAACAAAATTTATCTGTCCAAAGAAGGACTGAACTCCTTTCACAGTTTTTGGCATTTGAATCCTGTCAATGGCTGCCACTCTCTCTGGATCTATCCTGACTCCATCCTTGGAAACAATATGTCCCAGAAGCTTTCCTTCAACTACTCCAAAGGCACACTTCTTTGGGTTTAAAGAAATACCATATTCTAGTGCTCTTATGAAGATCTGCTCCAGATGCATACAATGCTGCTCCTCTTTCTTTGAGTAAGCAGTCAGGTCATCCTGATATACAACCAGGATTGAATCAATCAGCCCTGCAAAAGCAACATCCATTGCTCTTTGAAATGTAGCACCTACATTTGTTAGTCCAAATGGCATTCTAACATACACATACGTTCCCCATGGAGTGGTAAAGGCAATCTTATATTGTTCTGATTCCTTTACCTTTACCTGATTATATCCTGAAAATCCATCCATCATGGATAGGAGTTCACAACCAGTCACTTTCTGCAACATAGCTTCCATATTAGGCAATGGATAGTTATCCTTCAAAGAGGATACATTCAAGTTCCTGAAATCAACACAAAGCCTAATATCACCATTCTTTTTTCTGACTGGGACAAGGTTAGACACCCAAGTTGAATGTCTGATTGGCACAATTATTCCAGCTTCCCTGAGCCTTTTGAGTTCTTCTTGCATCTTGGGAGCTAAGGTAGGGTTAATAGGCCTTTGCCTTTGTCTAAATGGCTTAGCTTCAGGCTTCAATGGGATCTCATGCTGGAATAAGTCTTCTCTATAAGCTTTTAGGTCCTCATATGACCAAGCAAAAACATGTTTATACTTTTTTAGTAATGCAATCAGCATACTTCTAATGTGTGGTTTTAGCTGTTTACCAATATATACTTTCTGAGGGGCCTGAGATGTCCCCAAATTTATTTCTTCTAAATCCTCCTTATTTGTGGGGGATGTCCTTGTGACCATTTTGTCTCTACTGTCAAAGGCTCTTTCCAAAGCCACTAACCCTCTAGGGATCTTGTTAGTCTTCAACTGAATGATCTCTTTTCCCACAAGGGTCTCTTTTCCATTTATAGTCTCTACAAAAGCTTGGAAATCAATCTGTTGATTCTCATACTCATCTATGCAGTGCAAAAATTTCAGCAAATCCCTATCATCATTAAAAACTTGCCAACTACATATGTTTTCTAGTATGGCAGGCCTAATTTTAACTTCTACATCTGTGACACCTGACAGAGTGATGTCATCTGGCCTTATTGCAACATTGGCTAAGAAATCAGCCATAACATTTTTTGACCTTTCTACCCAGCCAATTGAAAATGCATCAAAAAGTTCAATAGTATCCCAAACAGCATGCTTGTATTGTTTCAATCTTTTATTTTTTGCAGCATACTTATTTCTGATTTGGGATACAATCAGCTCAGAGTCTCCAAATACTCTTAACATCTTAATTCCATGTTTGAGAGCAATATTTAGGCCTAAGAGTAAAGCCTCATATTCTGCAATATTGTTTGTGCAATCAAACCTCAGCAAGAAAGAGGATTTGAGGAGCTTACCAGTTGGAGACAGGAAAACAACTCCAGCTCCAGAGCCTTCTTTTGCACAAGCTCCATCAAAAAACATGGTCCATAAGCCTTGCTGATCCAGCTCTTCAGGGCAAACATTTTTCTTTTTGTCTTCTGTATCATCTGAGACAACCTTGAAGTTATCACAGTCAGTATCTACAAAGCATACCTGTTCATTTGCTTCTTGGTCTTCCACTGTCTCTGATGATCTCTGCTCTCTGATTAACTTGACATCCCTGCCATTCATTGGAATCATGGCATATGACAGGTCCAGCTGCATACTTCCACCAATTAGTGCTGCCCATCTTCTTGACAGCAACATACCATACTGTGGCTTGATGTCAACCACTGTTATATTCATTTTGTATTTCTTTTCAGGAAATGCTGCCAGTTTGAAATCCACATCCTTCATGATTCCAATGACTGGTACCTCTCTGGCATCCATAGCATAACACTTTCCACATGCCTTGTCAATTTTTAATCCAGTTTGTTGCATGATAGCCAAAGGCATGACATTTGTGGATGCTCCAGAGTCAAGCATACAATTTCTAATTACTTTTCCATTTATAACCAGGGAAACATAGAATGGTTCCACCTGTGAAGGACACTTTGTCATGGTCATTCCTAAATAGACTTCAGGAGTCTCATCTTCTTCATTACTCATGACATGTTTCTCACCCTGGGCCTGATCATTTTGTTTAGCTTGAAAAGGTACCCCTGAGATTAGGGATATTGTCCTATTTTTGATCTCTTCCACTTTCATGAGTTCCATAAGTGGAACAGAGACCTTTACCTGAGAGAGGATCTGGGCTATATCAAATGGAGCATAGTTTTGTACAACAGTTGTAGCTTGCTCCACAATCTTGCTTTTATCCTGAGCTAATTTAGTTTTCATTTTCATAGTTCCCTGATCATCATTCTTGTCTTGGGAACCTCTACTTTGATCTTCAGCCTGAGGGGTTTTGTTTTCTGGTCCTTGAGATTCATGACCTGTTCTGTATCTAAAGTTCTGTTTATTATTTACCCACTGCCTTTTTTGTGGTTCAGTTCCTTTATGACCATGCACTAGCTGACCTGCAGAAATATCTTCTGGCTGATGTGGGCTGCCAACTTGATTTTTACCTCTGAGATTGTAGTTGCTTTTGACCTGAGCAACTGTTGCAGCTGTGAAGGCTCTGATTTCCTCATCAGAAGGTCATTGTAAGCTACTCAGAAAATTGTGTGAGTTCTGAGCATACACATAATTATCCTCATCATCTTCATCATATGGGGATTGTTGGCAGGCCTGAATTTGATGATCTGTCTTCTCATCAGCATCATAGAGAGTATATCCATTACCTATGGACATCATGTTAACATCATCATCCTATACATGATGTGGCTCATTGCACTCATTACAAGATGTAGCATTATCATACAAAGATTGAGCAATCATGCACTGTGACTGTGAATGTGGCATCTGACAGATTATACACCACGGAGCATCATCAGCAATATTTATAGTTTTCTTTAGGGGATCAGGAGTTTCCTTGACATGTTGAGCCCTCTGATTTGTGTTGTTACATGGAAATACAGGCTTACCATCATGCCAATTGGTGTTATAAGGCATATCATGTAATGATGGCCTCTTTTCCTGCCTTTGATAGACTTGCCTATCAGGACCCATCCCTTTTTCACTTCTAGCTAATCTATAGCTCAGGTCCTTAACAACATTTGCCAGTTTGTCTATCTTATCTTCAGGAGCAGATGTACTACCTTGAGTGTTATGAGGCTTATTTGGATTCTGCAGAATTTTTACATCATCCCTTCTATTTGTCTTGCCTGATGCTTTCCTATTGTTTTCAATATTTACTGCAATTCTGAAAGCATCCCTGAGAGTGGCAGGACCTTTATCTCTTAGTCCATATGCAGTCTTTGCATCAAAGGCATTGATGTACAAAATTATGCACATTGGTTCATTTGGCCTCATATGATGTGGCAATTTGTTCAACACTTTAGTAAATCTTGCATTAAAGTCTGCAACCTGCTCATTTGACCCTTTGGTGATGCTGGTGAACTCATTTACAAAGAAGCTAGGGTCAGTTTTATCACCATATTGCTCCTTGAATATCCTTTTAAAATCATCCCATGATGAAATGCTCCGGTCAGGCAGATTCCTGTACCATTCTCTTGCCTCATCTATTAAGGATTGCATGAATGACTTCATGAAAACATCCTCATGCTCAACCTCAAAATTATCCATGACATTTTGGAAGGCCTTTAGATGATCTTCTCCTGACACTGTATTGTTTCCTGAAAACTTAGGCACTTGCAGCCTCAGATGCTTGTTAATGGGGTTAGGATACCCAGGAATACCATCAAACACCAGCTGCCTGAATCTATCTAGCTGCATGGGCTGTCTGTTTGGCTGATTAACATTAACATTTCTGTTTGCATTTTGGTTTCCTGCATGGTTCAGTGGTATCCTAGCATCATTCACATTTTGTCTCTCATCATGATGCTGATGTTGCATTTCATATCTTTGCTGATGTCTTTGCACATTTGCATTCTCTAAGGTAGGAACTGAATTATTTTGGGCAGTTCTCAAGGCTTGCACTTTCTGCTGTATATCATCTCTGATTTTCATGGCTTGTAGGTATTCTAGTTCTGCTCTTAGACTTTTGATTTCTTCAGCCAACTGTTCATCCTTAGGTCTGGAGGTAGATGGTCTCATACCATTCTGGTCATCATCTTCATCATCCCTCAGAGACTCTGCCTCTTCAAACCTTTCACTTGGGTCTAGAAAAGGGCGTTCTTGGAACACCTCTGACCTCATTCTCATACTACCACCCTGTTGCCTCTCATATGCACCTTGAATATCAGCTTCCGCAGTTGAAAAATAAGGCACATGCTGTCCTGATGGCCTAGGGTTATCTTGTACATCATCACTTCTATTGGGGGAGCTCTCATGACTAACTGAGACAGTTCCCTTTCTTCTATACATCATTCTTTTTGTTAATGGTAACTCTTCAAATAGAGGATTTTGTTGGGATCTTCTCCCCTGCATATAAATTTTACTTTGACCGGTTGGGAGATTACTTCGGAGTCGCCACCTATTACTAGGAACTATTTTTTTTTTTGAAAACCAGGGTTCTTTAACAAGGTTCCCCAGCGGAGTCACCAATTTCTGTTGACTTTTTCCCAGACTGGATGCTTATTCCTAGATTTCCCTACAAGGTAACCATCAGTGATCAACAGGATCTCTGGGCCAGGGGGTCAACAGTGTAGGAGATAGACTCTATATTTTATCTCCTCTTCTTCTTCAGGCTCTGCAAGACCTAGGGGGGTATTCCCTACTCAACATCCATGAAGATATGCATACAAGGCTGGGATGCTGACAGAAAGCAGATAGTCCTCTTGTAAGTAAACCAAAACTGAAAGATAAGAGCAAAGGGGCTAGCTTTGGGCCTATTAGCAGTTGTAGACAGAGGACTGAGGATCCTAAACTAACTCTAATGTCCTAATGGTTGTTTTAGATTTTGATTTGAAGTTTAAGTGTGGATGCAAAGCTGGACATGGTTATAACACAAGAACAAAGCATGATTGGTGCCTATCCAGGGCCTGGAGTCAGTAGACATACACCTGTGAATGATCAGCATAAACAACTAAAACTGGATTTCAAGGGGATATATGTGATACCTGCCTTACAGGTATCTCCCAATACAAAGTGTTAGGTTATCTCTACTTATGGTATCCCTAATGCAGTATATCCCTCCCAATGTTCAACCTGAAAACAGTTTAATCTACCCCTTGAGCAGAAGTTAAAAGATCAGACATTCAACATAGGAATTCTATGCTCTAGAATCTAAACATTACCAAACATCCAGATTCAGAAGAAGAATACATGCAATACTGGAGACAGAATTAACACAACACATGCTCAACAGCATTTCTCATATAAGTTTAATCATGAAATCAGTGGGTTCATGCCAAAAACAAACAACAAGAGATACATAAACTCACAGGTGAGCTGTACAGAGCAACCAGATCAGCTTGTTATGCATTACAGAGCCAAAATCTTCAACTTTCAACAACCTTTCAAATGAGCAAGACCACCTGCTTATAACAGCCAGGTAGGTGCTCAGCAATTAATTACAATGTTGACCAAAAATCCCGCCAGATACACAGTATCAGGAAAATGGCGCTCAAACACAACCAGATTGGCGCCCAAACTTGAATGCAGCAGGTAGGGGAGGAGACAGGAAGATTTCTCGAGCCCTGCGCCCCTGTCCGCTGATGTACACCCTCAGTCGGGTACAGGATCCATCCACGCCATCGCCCATACCTCTGCAATAATCGCCATTAATGGCGCACCAACCCGCGGCCTTGGGAAGATCATCAAATCTGCAATGGCAACCATTTCCCGCTGAGATTCATCATCATGATATTTGAAAATGCAGGATATCAATATCCCACATGCACCCCGCGATGACCTCAATAACACTTTATATACTAGGTCATGAGCATATATCATGTCGGTGCTTTTGCTCCTGACGACACTAGTATAGACCTCATCATCATCATCCTCCAGTAGCATGATATCCTGTTGTTCAAAATATCACCCTGACGTCATCATCATGTTTGCAAATATCAGGAGGTCTCTTCAAGATGATCAGTGTTAGAAATATGACCCCCCCGGACCTTGATGATGTCATCATCATATTAACATCATCATGATATTCGGAAGACAACCGGATATTTGGAAATATCCTCCTGATGTTCAAATATCAGGTTGCACTGTAGCTCCACTATAAGATCAGGGCGATAACTGAATATGATGATGCAGCTTGAAAAGATCACCCCCAGTAGATAATGCGCGAAGCCGGCAGGCGGATATCTCCTTGATATCAACATCATCATGATGTTCGAACAAACATATATCTGGGTGATATGAAAATATCACCCCTTCCTTCGAAAATATCATGATGCAGATAGGCAGAGAAACAAATATCACCCTGATATATAAGGATGACGTCAGCATCATCAGGATGACAAAACAACGAACAAGAAGTGATTCAACATCATCAGGATGATATTGACTAAGATCATCCTGACGTTCAAAATATGATGACCCTAGTGAATATCGGGTCGCACTTAGAACTCTTCAACAACATCATCAGGATGATATTAACCAAGATCACCCGATGATAAAAATATCACCCCGGCGAAATATCATGAAGGCAGAAAATATGATGACCTCCGCAAGCAGCAGGATGATAACTGGAAATATGATGATGATGACGACGACCCTTAAGAAAAAACAAGTCAGGTCGAACAACTTAGAGAATAACCCCTCCAAGATAACGGGGCAACATCATCATCATGTTTGAGCAAGGTGATAAATGAAAGATCACTGGATACTTGAAAAATCACCCCCGCAAGCAACTGAGGGTGCACTGTAGCTCACCAGTATCATCAGGATGATATCCAAACATCACCCGATAGTTGAAATATGATGATGACGATTAGAAACCAGTCGACGAAGAACATGATGATGCCGACCACCATCGAAACAAACATGATGATGATGACCTCCTCCTCAAGAAAATATGATGATGTAGCTGAAAAATGCTGAGGAGGCCCAACACTTAGAAAAAATGGGCAAGAAGATAGAGGCTTCAAATGAAGAAACCTCCTGATCATGACAAATCAACCCCAGGTCAAAATGAGTGCTAACAGGATACACTACATAGTATAGCATTCTTTGCTTTGGCATTGTTTTCACAATCTTTCTTATCAGTTGTAATGGGAGTCGATGTTGGTGGTGTGTAGCCATCTAAAAGTACCTGCCATACATCAAAACCAAGAGAGGTCAGATACGTATCCATTTTGATACTCTAGAAAGCATAATTGGATCCATCAAATAATGTTACTTTATTCAAAGAAGAACCCTCATGTCTTTTCATAGTGTTCTTGAGACTAGATCTTCCTTAAGTGGTTAAACTTTCATCAAGGAAACAATGGCTTTAATAAAAATTATTGAAAGAACACCAATACACTAAGAGGGGGATGAATAATTGTATGTTAACGGATTTAAAATCAAACTAGTAGATAAAAATGAAAGCCACACATAAACCAAATACACACAAGAAAATATCAGATTTACATGGAAAACCCAAAAGGGAAAAACCATGGTGAGAATGTTGCTTGCGTCTACTACTCAGATCCAACCTCACAACAAGCACTGACTACATGTGTTTTACAGGTACTAATCCACATGTACACCAAAACCTACGATAATGTTTTGAGGCACTAGCCTATGAGTACATCACACACCTTAATTGAGCTCCAACTCAATACAATGAGGCACCAACCCCTAAATATTTAGAGTTTCTTATATGCAAAAATAGTTCTTCTTTAACCTAAAATGAACCTTTTCAATTCATATACTCCTGCACTCCATGTTTTTTATTAACACAGTCTTCACTTTTCTCTACACTCTCTTCATTCTCTGTTTTCTTTAACAGAGCCTACCCTCTTCTCAATACAGTTTTCCTATTCATACAAACATTACACTCTATACCTGTGAAAGAGAAATTATCAATTGAGTAACTAATTCACACACAAAAACATTATGTATATAAAGATAAAATTTAGCATTTGAACTACCACCAACTACTCAAAAACTACACATCAATAGTTCCAAGTCATTTTATAATAGATCACAATTAGTTGAACTTTTGTACAACTAATACAAACTTTAGACTTAGAAATAGACATTGGCAAAATGTCACAGAATCATTAGAACTAGGTGTTCACTGTAGAGTCTAAAAAATCCTTCCAAGTGCAACCACGTCAACATGACCAAGATCCCATCCTGATTCAAACTGTTGCTTAAGTGGTCGTTTGATCATTTGTGTGATGTTAGTAATCATATGCATTTATTGGGAAAAAAGCAACATGACAAGCTTAGCCTTTTGTTATTTCAATTGACAAAAGTTATCTTTTCAAAACTAACCTTTATCACCATTTATCGACAAAATCTCATATTTCTGAACTAAGACAATCTCTATTGACAAAAGGTTTATATTACAAACCATCTGTCTATTTTCTTGTCGCCTCTATTAGCAAAGACTATCTTCTCTAAATTTTCCCTTAATCACTTCTATCAGTGAATTCACACTAACTCGAACTAACACCTGTATGGTCTTTATGTTTAGAATAACACTAAGAGGGGCGGTGAATCAGTCTTCTACAAAACTTATTACTTTGTTCCTTTATTAATTTAACACATACATCCAAAAGAAAGAAGCATGAATACAAGAATAGAAACAACAAGATCACAAGACATGAACACTAAGATTTTTATGTGGAAACCCAGTTAAGGGAAAAACCAAGGTGGGCGTTAACCCAAAAGAATTTATACACTATTAAAAGTATTACAAATGGGGTAGGCACCTGCCTTCAGGGTAAATGACATCTACCAATGTAGAAATTTAGTTCCAGTTATGGACAATACACTGACTTAATACACTTCATCTCTTTCTACCCTGCTTCACTACTCTACCATGATCTAAGCTTAGATCTTCACCTTCACACTTCTTTCTACCTTTTTCATAGATGCTCAATTATTACATCACAATCACACTTCAAAACACTCAAATACATCAGCTATATATATCAGTATCAAGAAATTCAATCAATTGTAGTCGGATTCAATAAAACTTAGAACATTTATTAAGAACTCTGCTCTGTCGGCTGATTCCATGCACAATCAACATCGTGGATCAAAAACTTGTGTTCTCAAATCATCAATCATGTCAGCCAATACCACTAATTATCACAAATTGCTTAACCAACAACTTTTCTTCATTTGGACCAAGATCAAATACTAGGTTGACCTATTCTTCTTACAACTATATTGGCTAATTGGAACCCAATACTTAGATGCTTATAACTTTTGAGTCCTTCATCACTGGAGGCTAAATTTCTAAATTTAGATAGTCTTGACAATCCTTATCACTCCCTTAGATCTGCAGCACATTGTGATTTACCAGTGGAGAGATCCGTGTTGGGAATTAAGGTGTCTCAACCTTGGTAATTCTCTGCATTTGTAATGTTTGTATTTATTATTCAATTGCCTATGTTGTAAATAATTGGAAATTCCACTTTGTCATATTGTGGGATGTGGCACGGTGATGTGTCAATCTTACATGGATTATGACAACTTGTTATTTTGTCTTCACATGAGGAGATAGGTGTCCCACTTAGTGGTAGGAATATTCTGCCATGTGTTGGCATCTTCTATATTGTGTAAGGAATGTTTGACCAAAACGGTTATGATGGATTCCTATGACAAATCTATGACATGTAAGAGTCAAGAATAGAAGGTTGTAAGACAGGTAATGACATGTGTCATGAAGCATCTTTGAATGAGGTATATTTGGGCACCCCAAGTTGGAATATGATGTGTTGTAAGAGAATATGTTATTTATAGCATGTGTATGACAGATTCTCTTACAGCTGTAAGTTGTAACTGCTATGACAGATTCTATGACGGTCGTAAGTGTCGTAAGAGTATATGTCATAGACCATTTTGGAAATAGGTGACCTCTTTGGGATGGGAGCTATGGACAAGTGTCAAACACATTCTACAATGTTGACCAAGTGTCCCTAGGTGTGGGTTTTGGTCCAAGATGCCATATTGGACACCCATTCCAAGAAAGGTCCAAAATTGCCTTGTATGTTCTATTTAAACAGGTGCTTGGAGATGGAGTTTGAATCATAGGTTTACAGATACTGTTATGCTATTGGATTGGCTCTAGACATGAGTGTCTAAGACCATTGAATCTTGCATTGCAAGTGTATTGTAAACATTCTTTCATATTTGTTAATACATTGTGCAGGTTTCTGTGTGTGGGGTTTTTCACCCGATAAGGGTTTTCCCCACCGTAAATCTTTGTCTCTCTTCTTCTATCTTATTTCTAGCTCTTGTGTTTTTCTACTATATCTCATGTTAATGCTTTAACACTACTGTAATAGTTAGGATAAAGTTGAATTTGCATAGCCCTCTCCTCAATAGATTAGTGTAGGAAGCGTTTCCACACACCTAGCTTCCTTTCAGTTGGTATCAGAGCTTGATCACCTTTGGTCCTAGTTGTTGGGTAGGGGTTTTTTGAGCTAATCTTAGGTTGAGTGGGAGTCTATGCAGAGCATTCTATATCTTATTGCAGCAAGGAGATGGCAAGCACATTAGGAAGGTTTGAAGTAGAGAAGTTCAACGGTAGTAATGTCGAGCTGTGGAAGCTCAAGATGGAAGACATGTTACTTAACCGACACCTTTGGGAAAGTGTGAATGGAACTAAACTAGCTACAATGACTCAAGATGAGTGGGATATCAAGGATTGGAAGGCTAAGGGTCTCATAAGACTTAGTCTTGCTGATTCTATGTTGTTAAATGTCCATGAGGAGGCTATTGCAAAACTCCTTTGGAAGAAGTTGGGGGATGTGTATCAAGCCAAATCCCTAGTCAATAAACTTTTTCTGAGAAATAATTTGTATTCTCTTCAAATGGAGGATGGAGGATCCGTGGTTGAGCATATGAATGCCTTCAACATGTTGGTTGCACAATTGACATCTATTGGTGTAAAGATGGAGGAGGAGGATCGGTGTATGACCTTGCTTTGTTCTCTGCTGGACTCATGGGATCATCTTGTCATGGCTATTAGAAGCACCACATCTACATTCAAAATGGAAGAGGTGGTTTCTTCGTTGTTATCTGAAGAGATGCAGAGAAAGTCTTCTAAGGCAGCTAAAGAAGCCCTTGCAATTTGTGGAAGACCCAAGGAGAAAGGGAAGAAGAAGGACAAGAAAGCTAAGAAGGGTAGATCCAAATCCCATGGGAGATCCAAATCTCTTGGAAAGTCCAAGGCTCTTTGTTGGAATTGTGGGCAAGACCGGGCATTTCCAAAAGAAATGCAAAGAGGAGAAGAAGAAAAAGAAGAAAGCTCCTGATTTAGATTTTGACAAAACACAAGATGATGGTGATGCCTTCATCGCAACCTTGGTAACCCATGTTGATAACTGAGAGGGGGGGTGAATCAGTTATCCTAATTATTTCCCTTTTTGAACTTTCTTATTAATTAATGCAGCATTGAATCAAACACAAAAACATTACCATGAAATAAGAAACACATGACACAGTATTTTTGACGTGGAAACCCTGTTAAGGGAGAAAACCACGGGGTGATTAACCCAAAGATTATTCTCTGTTAGAAGAATAGGGAATTACAAAAATGGCACTTGCCAATTAGGGCTCACTGCCCGAGCACACTGCTCACAAAGAGGCCCACTACCTACAAGGAGACACACTGTCTACAAAGTGATAAGAATCATAGTCTTGAACTGATTGGAAGCATCTACATATGCTGGAGTTCAGTTCTGGTTAGGCTCAGTACACTGATCTGCTGCACTTCATCTTTCCTCTGTTCTTTATTCTGTTATCCTTTCACATACCGGATCTTTCTTACTACTTCTGCTTTGTTCTACACTTATTCGCATACACCATCACACAACTTCTATCTTCACAACTAAATCCATCCTCTATATATATCCGCACAAGTAATTTCATCATCTTTCTAGTCGGCATCCGGAACAGTCTAGTTTCTTACAAACTCTGTTCTGTCGGCTGAATCCTTGCTCACCAAGCAATGCGGATCAAGCATATACTTGTAGATATCATTAATCATGTCGGCCAAACATGATTCATGCCTTCACAACCTTTACCATCAACAATAACACATCCGGAAAATAGTCTGATACTTTGTCAGTCAGTTCTTCCTCTGTTCTCACTGTCTCTCAGGAATCCGGTACTCAACTGTTCATATCTTTTTCTTTGTTCATCACCGGAGGCTAAATCCTTAGAATATACTACTCAAGGTAGTCCTCTTGACTTCCCCAAATCCGCACTGCACCAAGACACTTCCTCTGAGAGATCCGGACCAATCTGTCGGACCTTGCCACATGCTCTGTTCTTGTTCACCGGACCACAACAATCTTCATTCTGACTTCCGGTAGAGACACACCATGACTTGCGGATATGTGGGATGACCTTTGTTGCCATCAATGACAACAACCATGAATCCATATAGTGTCTCTTGCCAACAATCTCCCCCTTTGGCATTGATGGCAACACTTAGTGAAAAATGACTAAGTGTTTACACTATGCTCCCCCTTTGCTGATGCTCTATCTTTATATACAATTTCTGGAACTCCCCCTTAGTTGGATTCCTCATTTTTCACTGCTCCTCACTCCCCCTTTGACATCAATGGTAAAGGGTAGGGTCCGCACACCAAAATTTTCAAAAATTTTCTATACATAGCCGCATATTTACATACTCACATATACTGAAGAATGTCTGCAAAAGATGTCTTCAGTTGGATCAGTCCTATAGCCCAACTTTGCTTCATTCTATCCAAAATTGAAATGTGACCACTCAACAAAAATGCAAAAGCTTCTGCCCTCTTGAGATCTGTCGGATCATTTGTTTGGGCGGTGGTCTGAGCATCACTGATGGCCTCATGCGTAGTTTCTAACTTAGGGATTATAATCCTTCTAAGTTCTCCCATCCGGTTAGTGATATTCTTCCTTTCCTTCTCAAGGTTCTTTATTGCATTTGTGATTGCAATAGTTTGACATTCTTGATTTACTATGGAAGAGAGAGGATCAAAACTTTGAGACAAACTTTGTAGTTTGTCCTGTTCCGCTTTTATTTTCTTATCTATTTCTACTGTTGCCTTTGACCAGGAGATACAAAATTTGTAAATATCACCGCCATCCTTAAGAGCATTTTCTAAGCTCTTTATTCCAATACTCATATTTCTCCTATCATTAGAGATTAATCCTAATACTTCTAAAAATCTTTTATCCAAAAATTCCTTTCGGACCTTTTCTTCAGCTGATTTTTCTAGAGAATCAAAATGTGTATCAACACTGCTGACTAAGGTTTTGAGATTACCGGAAGAGGAGGCTGTCGAATCTATCTAGATTGATGGCATAATCTTTACAAGCACTCCGAAAGTAGCCTCTATCAACTCACAGTCTTCCATATGAGACTTTAGGAGTTTTTCATTTGCCTTGGCATTTGCAAATGAAGCTATCTTCATTGTTTGTACCGGAGAGAGAGAGAGTCAAAGTCGAATGGGCCTTTTAGAAGCTCTGGTTCATCAATCTCTAAAGTTTCCTGGCTTAGAAACTTTTGAACAGTTTGTGCAGTGTCTCTTACCGGAGACAGATGTTTCTTTTCTTCTGTAGTTTTGTCCTTAGGAGTCTTATCTCCTTCCACATTCTTACCACTTATAGTTGTGGTTTTCTCTGTTGGATTTTTCTCTTTTTCTGCATCCTTGGTGCTGTCAGCCTCTTTTTCTTTTTCTGCTGCTTCTTCCTCCTATAATTTTTCTTCTTCTTGGGATTCGGAGACTGTAGGAGAAGCCGGAGAAGAGATGTTAGTCTGTTCTAGTGGCACTTCTTCCGGAGCAGATGATGCAGCTGTTTCTGCACCTAAGTCCTCTGTAATGGGAGTGTTGAACCTTTTGAATGTATTCCGGAGGATCTCTTCAGTGTCCTTGGCTACTTTGTCAGTTTCACCAAGCATAAGCTGATTCATCCTTGCTTTGCTTCTGAATTCATCCTTGCAGTCCTTGAATATTATGTTCATTGTTTTGTGATCAATTGAAGGATATAGCTGAATAGCTATCTGTTCCCTGATCTCAAGGTCTTTTGCCATGGCATTGTTCTTTCTTATCTCTAATTCCATTTCTAGGCTCTTTGGGATTTTAGAGATAATCTCAATAAAAGCTTTATTGTAGATGTTCAATTACCTTATTATAGCTTCTTGCAAGATCTTTTGATCTGCCTCATTGTAGTCATCATAGAATTCAGCCACCGGTAGAAGGTTCCCATCCACAGTGACTGATTTGACTACACTGTCTAGAGACAGGGTGGGCTTTTCAAAAAATTCTTCTGTCATTTCTTCCTTGTCTCGGCTAGAAGAGGGTTTACTGGATCCTTTCTTTTTCTGTTTCTTTATTTCTTTCACTCCCTCATCTGACTCAGTTTCTTCTTCATCCTTTTGGCTTTGATAAGCTCTTGAGGCTTTTGACTTGGATCTCTTACTGGATCCCTGGACTTCTGGTTTTGAGCTTTTGGTTTTGATAGGTGTGGATCCTTTAGATGATCTGGTCCGGGTTGAGGATTCCACCGGAGCACTTTTCTTGCTTTTCTTTTCTGCCTCTTTCTTTTCTTCCTCAGATTTTCTTCTCTTTTCCCAGCTGGCATCAAGTGCCTCTTTTGAGATGCCTAGGCCTTGAGCAATGTGCTCTACTTCTTTTCTCACCTTTCTCTTTATCTCAGGTTCCCTGAGTTCAACATGTATCTTTACACTCAGCTCCTCAAAGGTTCCAAACCTTTCTGCGTTAGGATCTTTGGGCTGACTTAGCATGTGTTGAACATGCAGCTCCACTATCTGTTCATCCACTTCATACCCCATGGGCATGATCCAGACAGTCCTTGGCTCCACTGCCTCCATTAGGCACTGATCAGTGTCCACCATAAAGCACACTGAGTCTTTGTATTTTTCAACAAGAGACTGGGGAATTCTCTCTCTTGCTTGCATCATGCTTTGGAAGTTTTTGAAGTATCCCCATAGGGCTGTATTTCTTGCTTTGGCATCCCCAAGCCCATGTAAATAGTCTCTTATTTGTACTGCAACAGGTTTGTCATTCTGCCATGCCCATCCACTTGATCCGGGCAGCTCATTCATCAAGTAGAAAAATAGACATAATATAAGAGTACCATACTTAAAGGAATTCTTTTTGTCCTTCTTGATTTTCTGTATATTTTCCATTAATTGGCTTAAGAGTAGTTCGCAGAGATCATATTCTGCATTCTTCCTTAGCATTTCATAGGCAGTATATACTGCAGTTCCGGATACAGAATTCTCCCTGCTGGAGTGATAGATCTTGTATCCTATTATCATGGATGCATACTTGATATCCGGATCCGAAATATCTTCAATGGTCATTGCCCTCTTATCAAATTTTGATCCGGTGGCCTCAGTTACAATGTTGTTCTTGACAGATTTGAGGATAGGTATCCCTCTGGAAGAGTATAGACCAGTTACTGCTCTAATTGCCTCTTTTGTGATCTTGCAGGGTCTATCCAGCCATAGGAAGTTGTCATGCATTCTGCTCAGTACATACCGGACCCATTCATCTTCTTCAAAGTAGGGGAAATGAATGAATTGATCAAATTGTTTCTTCTGGATACCCTTATACTCTGGTTTAAGCTCAAAAGCATTGTCTATCAGTTGTTTGTGATAGAGATCTCTCAATTTGAATTCCCCAAATTCCTCAATGCTTGCATGTATGTAAACCCTAATGTCTTCTGTGTGTAAAACTCCGTGAGGAACACTGGAAAATGCTCCTAAGGGATCTACCTCCAATGACTTGTATGGATATTTCTTAAATTCAGGTCGGGGCCTATCTGAGATTTTTACTATATTTGGAGTAGCCATTTCTTCAAAAGATTTGTAGCAAGATATCGAAAGTGGAAAGTACCTTTTGCGTCTTCAGTTGCACGGAGTAGCTAGATTGATTTCTGTATGTAATGACTTTGGTAGGAGATCTTCGGTGATCTTGATGAATTTTGTTTCAGAGCTCCGCTTTTCTCTTCTTCTTGGATGTGGAATGATCAAATGATTGTTGAGAAATCCCTTATATCATTTTGCAAACCCTAATATCTGTTTGCAATAAATGCTTCACCTATATTATTCTGGTTTGCCTTGTCCGGATAGCTTGGAGTATCCCGGATCAGTCCTGATCTATGAACATCATGCGGATCTTTCAATCATGAATAAATTGAGATGACACATTACAAGAACATCCCAAACATTCTGTCCAGTCCGCAGAGTAAAATAATGTACTTCCGGATCCCTCCGGACCCTTTTGTAGTCCTCTGTCATTCCGGAGCATCTCCCAGAACAGGTCTTTACTTGATTGATCACAACTTCTTTATATCTTCATGCAGACCTCTGAAATCTTGTCTGGATCATCTCAGTACTGGTATCTTCAAACCCTTTACTCCGCATCTTGTGTCACATCCATCATCACTTGATTCGCTGGGGGAACAGGATTTTCTTTGAGTCTCCCCCTGAGCCAGAGCTCACTTTTTAATTTCTGGAAGAAATATCAGCACCAGAGTCTGGTGCGGATCCAACCTCTACATTCTCTGAACTTTTCTTCACCCAAATCTTCCTCATCTGATTCCTAACTTCATCCGCATTCATCTTTTGTTTACCCTTGTCTTGATTCTGATTATACATCGGACCTCTTTTGTCCTGATTCTTGCTTCTGCAGACTTTAGCATTATGACCGGACCTATTACAGATTTGGCAAATAACATTTCTTTGCATATTTGACTGATAACGTCTTGATCTGCATTGATTAGCCATATGACCTACTCTATTGTATGTAAAGCATCTACCTTTGAATGATTTGTTTACTTGCATATTTCTGCATTCATGGGATTTGTGTCCATACCTTTTGCAGTTAAAGCACTGTCCAGAGAAGGATGAATTAATCTGATTCATTCTCTTTCTGCACTGATTAGCTTTGTGACCAAAGTGGTTGCAGCTGTGGCAGTATCCATTGAAAGATGGATATCTTTGAGCATTGGGCTGTCTTACCGGAGGTCTTCTAGGCCTATTCCTTGGATTTTCTGATCCAAAATTCTTTTGACCGGATCCGGAGCTTTCTCCTTTCTCATATCCCAAACCATACTTGTCATCTGTCCTCTTTTGACTTCCAAGAAGTACTTCAAGTTGGGCAGAACTTATCTTGAATTTTTCTTTATATTCATTTGCTGTTTGAAGATCTCTTTTGAGAGAGGCAATTTGATCCTCAAGTTTTTCTTCATTATCTTTGGCATCTTCAAGATCAGATTCAAGATGTCTGATAATCCTGTCCATCTGGTGGCATTCTTCTAATTTTTCTTTAAGAGATTGTCTTAGATTGTCTTCAGCTCTTCTTTTTTCTTCAATCTCTTGAGTAAACTTTATAGTTCCTAATTCCATTTCATGTCTTAACATAATGACTTCTTTTGATAACTTTTCACATAACTTGGTTTGCTCAGTCAATTCTTCATTTGTATTGCTTTCTTCACTTTGTCTTGCCAATTGTTGAAGCAGCTCCTTTCTCTTTTTCATAGAGAGACTTAATTTGTCCTTTAATTCTCTCATGAATTCATCAGCCTGTTTGAGTCTTTCCTTTAATTCATTGACTTCAGAATTTGACTGTTCAAGATCCTCAAGGGCAGTCTTGAGTTGCTCCCTTAAACCATATGCATCCATTTGAACTCCCAGATCTTCCTCAAGCTGTTAGGCTCTATTAGGAGGAACCTTGCTCTGATACCAATTGTTGATAACTGAGAGGGGGGGTGAATTAGTTATCCTAATTATTTCCCTTTTTGAACTTTCTTATTAATTAATGCAGCATTGAATCAAACACAAAAACATTACCATGAAATAAGAAACACATGACATAGTATTTTTGACGTGGAAACCCTATTAAGGGAGAAAACCATGGGGTGATTAACCCAAAGATTATTCTCTGTTAGAAGAATAGGGAATTACAAAAATGGCACTTGCCAATTAGGGCTCACTGCCCGAGCACACTGCTCACAAAGAGGCCCACTGCCTACAAGGAGACACACTGTCTACAAAGTGATAAGAATCATAGTCTTGAACTGATTGGAAGCATCTACATATGCTGGAGTTCAGTTCCAGTTAGGCTCAATACACTGATCTGCTGCACTTCATCTTTCCTCTGTTCTTTATTCTGCTATCCTTTCACATACCGGATCTTTCTTACTACTTCTGCTTTGTTCTGCACTTATTCGCATACACCATCACACAACTTCTATCTTCACAACTAAATCCATCCTCTATATATATCCGCACAAGTAATTTCATCATCTTTCTAGTCGGCATCCGGAACAGTCTAGTTTCTTACAAACTCTATTCTGTCGGCTGAATCCTTGCTCACCAAGCAATGCGGATCAAGCATATACTTGTAGATATCATTAATCATGTCGGCCAAACATGATTCATGCCTTCACAACCTTTACCATCAACAATAACACATCCAGAAAATAGTCTGATACTCTGTCAGTCAGTTCTTCCTCTGTTCTCACTGTCTCTCAGGAATCCGGTACTCAACTGCTCATATCTTTTTCTTTGTTCATCACCGGAGGCTAAATCCTTGGAATATACTACTCAAGGTAGTCCTCTTGACTTCCCCAAATCTGCACTGCACCAAGACACTTCCTCTGAGAGATCTGGACCAATCTGTCGGACCTTGCCACATGCTCTGTTCTTGTTCACCGGACCACAACAATCTTCATTCTGACTTCCGGTAGAGACACACCATGACTTGCGGATATATGGGATGACCTTTGTTGCCATCAATGACAACAACCATGAATCCATATAGTGTCTCTTGCCAACAACCCATGTATCTAATGATGTGTGGCTAATCAACTCTAGTACATCATTCCACATGACCTCGCATCGAGACTGGTTCACTAAGTATGAGGAGTTCGATGGTGGAAAGGTGTATCTGGGTGACGACTCTCATCTGAGAATTGTTGGTCATGGAAGAGTCTCTATCTGATTCCCTAATGGTCAAGTGAAGGGGATCTGTTGGGTTATGAACATCCCAAGCTTAGCATGGAACCTGCTTTCTGTAAGTAGTTTAAATGATGTAGGTGTGTAGGTTGTCTTTTCGAAAGAAGGATGCAAGATGACTAGAGGATCTACGGTGCTTGCTAAGGATACTCAGAGAGCTACTCTAGTTCAGCTGGAAGCATACATTGCACAATGCAATAGTTCTTCTGAATCAAGGAAAAGGGCAACATTCACTTCATCCCCACCATCTAAACAAGCAGTGAAGAAATCTATTGTTTCTACTCTTGATGGTTGTAATCATGCATTGGAAGTTAAACTTCCTACATAAAAGACAATGTTATGGCATAAGAGATTTGGACACATTGGTGAGAAGGGTCTACATACCCTAAAAAATAAGAACCTCATTGAGGGGTTAGATGATTGTAATCTTGAGTTCAACTTTTGCGAACATTGTATTTATGGAAAACAAAACCATGTTCAGTTTACTCAAGTTATCATAAGTCTTCTTGTGTGTTGGACCTCATTCATTCTGATGTGTTTGGTCCTGTTAATGTTCCTTCATTATCAAAATCTGTATACTTTGTATCTTTTATAGATGATTACAGTAGGACATGGATTTATTTTCTCAGAAGAAAATCTGAAGTCTATAGCAAGTTTAAGGAGTTTACAGCCTTTGCTGAAAATTAGACTGGTAAAAAGATTAAATGTTTGAGAACTGACAATGGTGGTGAGTTCTGTTCTACAGAATTTGATAAGTATTGCAAGGAACTTGGGATTGAAAGACATAAGACAACTCCATACAAACTGTAGAAAAATGGAGTTGCAGAGAGGATGAATAGGACACTGATGGGGAAGGCTAGGAGCATGCTTAGTGGAGCTGGTCTAGAACAAAAGTTTTGGGTTGAAGCTGTTGCCACTACTTGCTATCTGGTAAACAGATAACCTACATCAGCTCTTGTTAGAAAGACACCCATGGAGGTGTGGTCTAGTAGAAATCCTTTAGTAAGGCATCTTCATCTTTTTGGTTGTAAGGCATATACACATGTGCCTAGGGAGAAGTGGTCAAAGTTGGAGAACAAATCTGTCAAGTGTATCTTCATCGGCTATGGTGTTGGTGTGAAATGATACAAGCTTTGGGACCCTGTGGCTGAAAAAGTGTTCTATAGCAGAAGTGTCATCTTCAGAGAGCTTACACCTTCTTCCACTGTTTTGCAGCTAGAAGAAAGAGAAAAGAAAGAGGATGTTGTTCAGTTTCCTCTCACCCCTGAGAAGACTGAACATAAAGACAATGTTGGACTTGATGATGAGGAGAGCTCTAGTAGCTTTGAAAGCTCAAAAGAAGAAGATGAACCTCAACCTCAGCTCTTGAGGAGGTCTACATGGATAAGGAAGCAACCTGAAAGGTTTGGTTTTACATTGCTTGATTCTAGTTGTGCTTATGCTTTGCTCACTAACAATGATGAACCTAGAACTGTATCAGAGGCTTTGGATATGAAGGATGCAGGTTCCTGGAAGGAGACCATGGAGGAAGAAATGACTTCTTTGGAAAAGAATCATACTTGAGACTTGGTGCCTTTGCCTCCTAGATGGAAACCCATCAGATGCAAATGGGTGTTCAAGAAGAAGATTGGTACAGATGGTAGTATTGAGAAGTATAAGGCCAGATTGGTTGCGAAGGGGTATTCACAAGAGGAGGGTATAGATTATGGTGAGGTCTTCTCTCCCATTGCAAAGCTAACATCCATTCGATTCCTGTTGTCTCTCGCAGTAGCTTATGACTTGGAGGTAGAACAAATGGATGTGAAGACAACTTTCCTTCCCAGTGACTTGGAGGGGAAAATCTACATGTCACAACCAGAGCATTACATGGTAAAAGTAAAGAAAATTTGGTTTGCAAACTTAATAAGTCTTTGTATGGTTTGAAGCAATCCCCTAGGAGATGGTACTTGAAGTTTGATGCCTTTGTGTTATTAATTAGATTTGTGAGATCGAAATCGGATCACTATGTTTATTATAAGTTTGATGGTGATTGTATTCTCATTGTTGCAATGTATGTTGATGATATGTTGCTCATTGGGAAGGGTAAAAATATGATTTCTTATTTTAAATCTCAGTTGTCAGCTAAGTTTGAAATGAAAGATTTAGGGGCAGCTAGGTACATTCTAGGAATGGAAATCAGAAGAGACAGAACCAACAAAAAACTTTGGTTAAGTCAGAGTAATTATGTCAAGACCATGTTGGATAGGTTCAGCATGGGAGATTGTAGACCATTGTGTGTTCTTGTTTCCTTGGGGACAAAGTTGTCTATTGAGGATTATCCAAAATCTCCTAGTGAGGTGGAGGACATGAGTAGAGTACCTTATGCTAGTGTTGTTAGCAGTTTGTTGTATACTATGGTCTATACAAGGCCAGACATTGCCCAAGCAGTGGGAATCCTTAGTCGATTTATGGCTAATCCTGGACGAGTTCATTGGGATGCAGTTAAGCGAGTGTTTAGATATTTGAGGGTTACTTCTGAGTATTCCATTTGCTATCATGGTAATGTTTCAGGACCTCCACATTCTGTTGATATTCATAGATTTGTGGATTTAGATTGGGCAGGTGACATTGACATTAGGAGATCCACCAGTGCTTATGTTTTTACACTGTTTGGTGGTGCTATTAGTTGGATGAGTAAGCGACAACCTATTGTTGCTTTGTCCATGACAGAAGTTAAGTATATGGTAGCAACTCATGCTTGTAAGAAATCCATTTGGCTTAAGAGATTGTGTTCTAATATTAGTGTTGATGCAGGTTAGATCACAATCAGTTGTGACAGTCAAAGTGCAATTTGCCTTGCAAAGAATCCAACTTTCCATGCTAGAACCAAGCACATTAATGTTTAGTTTCACTTCATGAGGGACATGGTTAAGGATGGAAAGGTAAATTTGGAGAAGGTAGATACTTTGAAGAATGTTGCAGATGCATTGACGAAGCCAGTGGGCATAGAGAAGTTTAGATGGTGTTCAGAGTCTATGGGCCTCTCGGCCTATAGCGGTTAAATCCTATTTTTCTATTGGCTCTTACAAGGTGTTCGACAAGTGGGAGAATGTTAAGAATTAAGGTGTCTCAACCTTGGTAATTCTTTTCATTTGTAATGTTTGTATGTATTATTCAATTGCCTATGTTGTAAATAATTGGAAATTCCACTTTGTCATATTGTGGGATGTGGCACGGTGATGTGTCAATCCTACATGGATTATGAAAACTTGTAATTTTTTCCTGACATGAGGAGATAGGCATCCCACTTAGTGGTAGGAATATTCTGCTATGTGTCGGCATCTTTGATGTTGTGTAAGGAATGTTTGACTGAAACAATTATGACAGATTCCTATGATGAATCTATGACATGTAAGAGTCGAGAATAGAAGATTGTAAGACAGGTAATGACATATGTCATGAAGCATCTTTGAATGAAGCATCTTTGGGTACCCTAAGGTGGAATATGATGTGTTGTAAGAGAATAAGCTATTTATAGCATGTGTATGATAGATTCTCTTACAACTATAAGTTGTAACCACTATGACAGATTCTATGACGGTCGTAAGTGTCGTAAGAGCATCTGTCATAGCCCATTTTGGAAATAGGTGACCTCTTTGGAATGGGAGTTGTGGACAAGTGTCAGACACATTCTACAATGTTGACCAAGTGTCCCTAGGCATGGGTTTTGGTCCAAGATTCCATATTGGACACCCATTCCAAGAAAGGTCCAAAATTGCCTTGTATCTTCTATTTAAACAAGTGCTTGGAGATGGAGTTTGAATCACAGGTTTACAGGTACTGTTATGCTACCGGATTGACTCCAGACATGAGTGTCAAAGACCATTGAAGCTTGCATTGCAAGTGTATTGTAAACATTGTTTCAGATTTGTTAATACATTGTGTAGGTTTCTGAGTGTGGGGTTTTTCACCTGATAAGGGTTTTCCCCACTGTAAATATTTGTCTCTCTTCTTCTGTCTTATTTCTGGCTCTTTTGTTTTGCTGCTATATCTCATGTTAATGCTTTAACATTGCTGTAATAGTTAGGATAAAGTTGAATTTGCATAGCCCTCTCCTTAATAGATTAGTGTAGGAAGCGTTTCCGCACACCTAGCTTCCTTTCAATCCAGACCAAGATATTGGACCCTATCACATGCTTTGTTTCTGACTACCCTGACTTAGACAAATCTTCACTCTGACTTCTAGTATGAACAAATTATGTAATGCGCATGTGCAAGATAGACTTAGTTGCCATCAATTTCAACACCTTTCATGCGTAGCAATGTCTCTTACCAACAATCTTCCCCTTTGGTATTGATGACAACACTTAGTGAAAAATGGCTAAGTGTTGGAACAACTCCCCCTTACTTTATACACTTATGCTTTTCACTATTCTCCAATGCTCCCCCTTTGCTAGATTCCTTATTTTTTACTACTCTTCACTCCCCCTTTGACGTCAATGGCAAAGGGTGGCATTCGTAAACTAGAATTTACACAAATTCTATATACCAAGCCACATATGTACAAACAATCCTTAAGTCCTATTTAGATAAGCTTAAGTATATCACCAAAAATGTTTTTCAATAGTGCCAGCTCACTATCCCATCTCTTCTTTATACTATTCAAAATTGAGATGTGGCCACTAAATAGAAATGCTTGTGACTCTACCTTTCGTAGATGAGTGGGGTCACTTGTCTGAGTGACATCTTGGACTTCGGTCAAAGCATTGAACATTGCTTCCATTTTGGGGAAAATTAGTCCCTAGAGCTCACTCATCCTTGCCTCAATGCTCTCCTTTTCTTTTGTCAATTTATTTATTTCTTCAATCAAGATGATTGCCTAACACTCCTTGCTTGCCATTGATGTTGTCAAAGGATCAAAAGATTTGGATACACTTGATAGTTTTTGTTTAGACTTCTTTATTTTATGTTCAATATCCTCTATAACTTTAGGACAAGATAAGAAAAATTTATATACATTTCCTCCTTCTATAAGAGCATTTTGAATACTCTTTACACTAGTATCTAGCATAATTCTATCTACTCCAATCATCCATTTTAGAGCATCAAATCTTTTACCATTGAATTCATTTTGAACCTTGACCTCTGCAAACTTTTCAAGAGATTCAAAATGAGTACTTATAGAGTTTATCAAGTTCTTTAACTGACTAGAGGGGGATGCTGATGAGTCCTTCTGGTATCTTGGCATGATTTTCTCCAAAATCATTGATGCCAAACTAAGTAGCTCACTATCTTCTATGTGAGACTTCAAAATACCTTCTCTGGCCTTATCTTGTGTGAGTGAGGCCCACTTTATCTTCTAAATTGGTGAAAGACTGTCCAAATTGATTGAACCTTTCAACTCTTCTACAACTAGTTTATCATTTTCCAAAAAACAATTCACTGCTTTTGTAGTGTCTGTTGCCCAAGATGTTGATGTATCTATTTGATACTTATCAGTACTGTCAACTGGATTATCTTTCTTGGGCTCTTCATCAACCTTTGTAATCTCTTCTTTTTCATTTTTGTCCTTGGCCTTTTCTGCTTCTTGGTCCCTAGCTTCTTTTGTTTCATGCTCTTTATTCTTGAATGAATCATCTTCAATTTGAGCATCTATTTCAACATTCATCTATGTATATTGTTTGTTTATTGCTTGCTCTTTTGGAATAGAGGAGTCATCTATCTCAGTTTTCTACTTATCAATCTCTTCTTCAACAATGGGAAGATTATGCCTTTTCAATGAACCCAAAAAAATCTCTTGAGTATCTTTGACTATCTCATTGGTTCCACCAAGCATGAGTTTATTCATTCTTTTCTTACTCTTGAAGTCATCTTTCACTTCTTTAAATATCATGGTCATTTGATCTAGAGTAATTCAAGGGCACAATTTTATTAGCACATCCTCCCTAAGCTCAATATATTTACTTTTTGCATTTTATTTTCTTAATTCTAGAATATCTGCATGACCTTTTGGGATTTCAAAAGTTATTTCAATTAAAGCCTTATTGTAGATATTTAGATATTTGACTGTTGCTTCCTCTAGAACCTTCTTATCAGTATCACTATAATCATCATAAAATTTAGTCATTAGCCTTAAGCTCCCATCTACAGTGACAAATTTGATGATGTCATCCATAGAAAGAGTAGGTTTTTCAAAATATGTTTTAGTCTTTAGCCTCTTGCTTGCCATTTTTCTTTTGGAGGGCTTCTCCTTAGACACCTTGGTTGCTTTTGTACCTAAGGCCTTCAACTATTTAACCTCAACATCATAATTAGTTTCTTCTTCATCATTTTTCATGCTTTTATATGTCTAGGAGGCCTTAGTTTTCACCCTTTTCCCATCTTTTTCGAATGATTTGCCTTTCAATTTCTCAGGTTTAGCAGTAGAGCTCCTAGTAGTCCTTGATGTGAAGGAGGATTCTACTAGAGCACTTCCTTTTTCTTATCTTGCCTCTCATTCTCATCTTTTTCTATCCTTTCTTTGTTTTGCTTCATAGCTTCCTTAGTTATGCCAATGCTTTCAGCATACATTTCTTCTTGCTTTTGAACTTTTCTCTTGATTTCAAGTTTTCTGAGCTCAACACATAGTTTCACACTTAGCTCCTCGTATGTCCCAAATCTTTCAACTATTGTGTCCTTTACCTTGCTCAAAAGGTGTTGTATATACATATCCAATACTTGCTCATCAACCTCATACCCCACGGGCATGGTCCATACTGTTCTTGGTTCAACAACTTCCATTAGACATTGATCTGTATCCACCATAAAACAGACTATATCCTTGTATTTTTTAACCACATATGTAGGAATTCTCTCCCTTGAATGCATCATGTTCTAAATTTTTTTGAAAAATCCCCAAAGAGCAGTCCTTTGGGCATTGGAGTCTCCAATACTATTCAAGTGCTCTCTTATATGTATTGCAATAGGTTTATCATTGGTCCAACACATGCTTTTCTTGCTGGGTAACTCATTCATGAAATAGAAGAATAAACTATAGAATCAAACACTACATTTTGATTTTTGCTTGGTTGTGGCTCATTGTTTTAGTTTCAGTTTTGCCCTAGTTTCTATGGTTTCTAAGTGTCGAGAATATTTCCTGTGTGCTTTATACTTTGTAGTTTCCAGATGCTACCAGAATGTACCACGTATCTTTGGCATAGTTTATTTTATTTGGTTATTTCCTTTGTGCGAGTGCACCATGTGTCACTGTCGTGGGCCTTGGTGAAAAGTTTCTTTTGATACAACTTGCATGCAGGTGGTGCCAAGTGTCCTTTTGTTGCAATGCCAGGAGTTGCCACATATGTTTCTCTTGTATGTGTCTGTTGTATGTGGAGTGTGACAAGTGTCATCTTTGCAGGGCTTTGAGAAACTCTTTTAATAGGTTTTAGAAACAAGAAGAGGGTGCCACATTCTTTTGTTGCTTTATGTGGATGGCACCACGTGTCACTATATTATGTTAAGCTTGAAAGGTGCCTATATACATTGTGGGTCCCGCAAGGTAAATGTTGTAGTTTCTAAAGTGATGCGGAGTGCACCAAGTGTCATTGCCATTGGTGTTCTGGACATAAGGTAAAGAAGCTTTTAAGATGCACAGAGAGTGCCAAGTGTACCAATTTTGATTCTTAGATATTGCCACATATCAAGTAATGAATGTGGTGGATAGTGAAAAGTGGCAATATTTTGTGTGCCTCTTTTTATGAAAAGGAAACTAAAATGCAAGTGGAAGGTGCCACGTAGCATATTTTGGAGCTATTTTGGAACTCATGGGTGATGCCACATGTTGCAACAAAACTATGAATTATAGTGCCATATATTTTATCGCTCCACCAATGAGTACGCAGGGAAAGATGGTTGGAGATTCAAGGAGATTCTTAGTATTAGTTTAAGCCCCAGTTAAGTTCCAGTTTTGTCCAGGCCATTGAGATCCTAATGGTTAGAGGTGATCTTGAGTCAAATTTTGTGGCTATAAATAGAGGAAGATTTGTAATACAAACACATTATTATTGATTAAGAATTCATAGATCTTGTTGTGATTAGATTGTATCATTTTGCCTTAGTTTAGCTATTTCTAAGAAGGAGGCTGATATATCAGTGCATGTCTCTATGCCTTTTGCATTCTGCCAAATTGTTAATGAAAGAAGCTTTGTTCTATGCCAGTGGTGATATTTTTTGTGTCTTTGCAAAAATCTTTTGAGTTTAACCTTTTGATTTTAAATTCATTTACAATCTATCTATGTTAATCATGCAGCATTTTCTCTTTAATATAGTTGAATTATGAGAATTTGATCACTCTACTAGTTACTAAAATACATTTTATCTGGCGCATCACCATGGAATTAGAAGTTGTATTTATTGTATCTGTAATCTTGTTTTTTCTTCCCTTTACCTCAAACCCCATTGAAAGGAAGAGCCAACTTTCATAAAATCTAGAGGTAGTTTCAAGTATCAAGTCCTACATTCTTGAAGCTTCCCATGTTGGTGTTGGAACTTGTGCAATTTTATACATCAACAGCTTTTGGCACACCTAGTGGGACCTTTCTTGAATTTTGATCAAGATCGTATGAACCAAAGAGCATCAAGGAGTCAAAGTAGTGGACCAACAAAAAGAGTATAGTCAGTTGCTAATCTAGGGATATTATTGCCCCCATTAGTTGTCACTCCAAGAAGAAGAATAAATCAAGTAGCAATAACATCAGGAGCAAACATGGGACCACCTATACCACCACGATGTTATGCAAACTGGAACAATAGCAGCCCCCTTGTTCTCTCAATGCCACTTGATACTTGGGACCCAATTCTAGCCAATGCTTTGAAGGCTTTACCCAAATTTAGTGGAGAAGATGCCAAGACACTAGGAGAACATCTCCAAAATGTGTTAAATGTGTGTATAGTACATGTTATTACAATACAAAATGTTGCTATTAGACTATTAGTAGTTTCTTTTAAGGGGAAGGCTCTAGATTGGTATAGGTCATTGCCCTTGAATTCCATATCTACTTGGGATGAGCTTGGAGATGCCTTCTTTGCAAGATTTAATGAAAAGGGTGATAAGTCATCTCTGCTACAATAGTTGATTACTCTAAAGAGAGAACCTCAAGAGGCTATAATAGACTTCAACACAATATTTCAAAATACCTAGGACATAATCCCTACTACAGCCAAACCACCATCAGGTATGGTATTGTATTCTACCTCAAAGCTTTCAATTTAGATATCTCTGTGATGATACAGTCCCTAGGAGGATAGACCCTACCAGAAGCATATGAATTAGTTGTAAGGGCAGAGAACAATCTAATAGATGCTGGAAAGCTATCTCCAAGGCCTCCCATGCTTATGTTCCCAGAAATTTCTATTCCCTTGCCACAAGAGGTCCCTAATCCATCATCTGTACCTGTATCCATGTACACCTTCCCAACATCTCAACAACCCACTGTGTCAACACTCTCTGCCCCTCCATTTGAAATGGACAATGTCAAGAATATCCTCAAGACCTTTTCAAATGAGATTATTAATCTTAAGAGGCAATATACTTCTTACCCAAAGCCTCCTTACTAGGGATTCCAAGGAAATAGACCCCCATATCAGCTAAACCAATACTAATGTGCTCAAAGACCAAATAATCCTCAACCTTCAAATGAGTTGGTCATAGTTCCCACACCTTTGCAAGTTGTCCCTCCTAATCTAGGTAGGGAAATGGTCCCTAGAAAAAATAACCTAGCAGAAGATACCAATGCCTGATATTTTCTTTGCAACAATGCCCATATGCCCAGAGATTGTCCTAGGGGTAAATTACAACAAAGGATAGAAGAATAGGGAAGAATGGAGGGCTAGGCTATGGTATCAAATGATCCTCCATATCAGTCACCTGGTGTTCAGAATGTAGTAATGGTGGCTCAGATGCAAGGAATGTCTATTCAACAAGAAGAAGAGATTACCCTAGAACATGCTTTGTTTTCATCGATTGAAGATGAAGATTCAGTAGTCTTGAATGAAGCATCCACCTCCAAGAAGCCCTTAGTACAATCTGATTACTACACCAGATCAAAAGGAAGGATGGTTAAGCAACTTAAAGCTTAAAATAATGAAGCTGTTGGAGTTCCTCCTCTCCAAACCCACTATAATCCTATTTCAAGACAAGAAATACCTTAGTCAGCCCAGAATCAAGTAGTCTCTAACCCAATGCTAGGAAGAGCAAAGTACCCTTATTACCCAAAGTTGTGGACATTGGGACCCATGAATGTGGTAGAATAGCTAAAGAAGACCCCTTCACATGTATCAATATGGGATATGCTGGCTATTCCTAAGCAAAAGACACTATTAGAAGAAGCATTGCAGATGCAGGCAGATCCTAAAGCTACTGGTACGAAAGAAGGAGATACTAACAAAGGAAAGACTCAAAGTAAAGATACTCAGCGTCTGGAGATAGTTGCCCTGCTAAATAGTACTATAGAAGTAAGTAAATCTAGGCCCAAGCCATTTTATCTAACTTTAATAGTGGGCAAGTAACTGCTACAGAACTAAATGATAGATTCAGGGGCTAGCAGTACAGTCATGAAAAAGCAAATAGCTGATGCTTTAAAAAAAGAATAGGAGCCACTGATTAAAGGGATCATACAGTTATATGGGAAGTCTATTCAAACCATATGAAGGATCAAATAGCTCCCCTTATAGTTATATACTTGTCCAAATATAATTGTCAAATAGGATGTGGTGGTTATTGATATTCCCCCTATAGTCAAATCATAAACCATTATAGAAGATGATGCAAAGACTATATCCCCCTATCTTTGGTTTATGTCTATCTAGATATTTTATAGCTAAAATAGGAGGATACATGTCACTTGATTGGTCACATTTGATTTTGAGAACTAAATATGTGACAAAGATGAAAGTGTTGTCTGAGCCCCTGTCTAAAGATCATATTACTGAAGAACCAGCTCTGAAAGTTGAAGCATCTCATGCTATGATGAATAGGGAGGAGAGAATTTTTGTGGAAGAACTGGGGAATGGACTGAATATGATCTACAACAAGAAGAAAATAGTCAATTGATGACTATGATGTAGAGTGACCCTTATGGAAATTATGACTCTATTGGTTTGGGCACTTATGTAATCTTTGAAGAAGGGCAAGAAATATCAAATGTGGTTAGACTAGAGATGCCTAAGGAAAAGGATACAAATAAAGAATCTGAGATTTAGACCTTGAAATTTGATTAGACCAAAAGTAAAAATGGTGTAGGGGTAGGTATATGCCTCACTTCTCCAAATGGTGAAAAAATCCTTAGAGCTATACGTTCCAATTTGCCTACACAAATAATGATGCTAAGTATGAACCTTTGGTGCATGGTCTTATACTAGCCAAGAAGACTAGGATAAAGAATCTAGTGGTCAAAGGAGATTCTAAACTAGTGGTGAAACAAATTAGAGAGAAGACTATGGCAAAGAATGTAAGGATGAGATCTCATCACCACATAATTTGGGATCTTATTGATGGCTTTGACACTTTTAACATAGAAGTTGTCCCTAGAACTCAAAATTCTGAAGTAGACAAAATGGCACAAATTGGTTCCCAATTTGATCCAATAAGTGACTTGCTCATTAATAGTGAGTCAGTAAAGGTTATAGTTAGGCGAAAAATTCTAGATAATGTCTAGAACTGGCATGTCTTCGACAACAATCTTCAAGTGCTTTTATTTATGCAACAATCAGGAAAATTTGTTGATCGATTATAGCCCAAGATCGAAGAACCATATGGTGACCAGATTATTTAGTTGAAGTATAATAAAGTCCCAAAGGGGTTAATAATGCTGGAGAACCTATTCGACCCAGATGATGTAAGCCTAGACAAAAGGAAGTTTAAGGCAAACAAAATGATTATTCTGAGGTTCAAGCCAGTGAAGGAAGAAAGTTGAAGGTAAGCAATACTACTACTCAAGAGGAAAAGGAAAAACTAATTTCTTTATGTAACAAGTATGATAGAGTAATTGCATAGACCTATGATGACCTTCATGGTTATAATAGAGACATTATTTAACATACCATAGAACTTGTTGAAGGGTCAAAGCTAGTCCATCAGAAAATAAAGACCGGTGAATCCTAGGATTGAACCCTTAATGGTAGATGAATTACAAAAGCTTCTAGAGTCCAAAATTATTTTTCCAATTAAGAATTTAACTTGGGTGTCTAACTTAGTGCTCGTAAGAAAAAAGAATGGAGACATAAGGCTCTGTGTAGACTTCATAAACTAAATAAAGCTTCATTAAAGGATCATTATCCCCTATCCTCCATGGAGCATATTTTGCAAACTATGGCAGGATCAAAGAGATTCTCCTTTCTTGATGGTTTCTTAGGGTACAATCAGATCTAGTTGGCTAATGAAGACTAGCATAAGACAACATTCACTAAAAAGTGGGGAACTTTTGCATATGCCAAAATGCCTTTTAGTCTTTGAAATGCTGGAGCTACTTTTTAGCGTGCCATGGATATAGCATTTGGAGACCTTATAAATAAGATCATTATGATCTATTTCGATGACCTTACTATATTCACCAAGGATGCCAAAGATCATTTTGAGCACCTAGAAGCTATTTTTCAGAAGTGTCAAGAATTCAGGATCTCCCTAAATCCTAAGAAGTGTGTTTTTGCTGTACCCCAAGGGAAACTTTTGGGACATATAGTTTCAAAAGATTGGATTTCCATTGATCTAGATTAAGTCATAGCTATACTAAATTTATCTTTGCTAGTCAACAAAAAGGCATTTCAGTCCTTTTTGGGAAAGATTAATTTAGTTAGTCACTTTATATCTAATTTTGTAGGACTTGTTAGGCCCATTACTCTACTGCTAAAGAAGGATTTAGTTTTCAAATGGACTACTAAAGGGAGATAAGCTTTTGAAGAAGTAAAAAAAACCATTTCTTCTACCCCAGTACTGAGAAATCCTAATTTCTCAAAGCCCTTCATAATGTATGTATATGGAGGGGAACATAGTGTTGCAGCTGTCCCAACCCAGAAGGATAACAAAGAAGAAGGGGAACATCTGATTGTATTCTTGTCCAGGACCCTAAGGGAGTATGAATCAAGGTATAATTTCATTGAGAAACAAGCTTATGCAATGGTTAAAGCTCTGAAGAAATTCAGGCATCTAGTAATATGTAATAAGATCTTGATATTAGTAGCTCACCCAAGTGTCAGGGAGTATATTATGGAAGGTGAGATAAAAGAAAAAAGAGGTAATTGGATAACTAAAATTTTAGAGTATGATGTAGAGGTAAGACCTACTAAGTTAGTCAGAGGAAGAGGACTCTGCCAATATATTACTCAAGACATAGAAGAGTCAATGCCCAAAGAAACAGAAAATGAAATAGTGTTCAAACTCCAAGAGTTTGATCAAGATTTTTCGGTAAGTGACAGAATACAGTTTATGAGAACTGGTGTTTTTCCTAGCAAACTCTCCCCTAATAAAAGAAGATACTATAGACAACAGGGAGTTTATTTTGCACTAATTGATCATGTTTTATTTAGAAGAAATTTTGATGGAATACTATTGAGATGTGTTGAGAAAGATGAAGTCCAAAAGATATTGCATGAGTTTCATCATGGAACCTAAGGTGGACACTTTTTAGCAAAAACTACTACCATTAAAGTTACATAGGCTGGCTACTTCTAACCAACACTATTTATAGATTGTCACCAAATGGTCAAAGAATTTCAAGCCTGTCAGTTTTACACTGGAAAGAGAAGGAATGTAGCACTGCCTTTGAGTCCCATAGTAGTAGATGAGCCCTTTGCTCAGTGGGGTTTATATTTTATTGGGATAATTAATCTGGTATCAAATATGGGATACAAGTGGATCCTTACTGCAACTGATTATTTTACAAGGTGGAGCAAAGTAGTGCCACTCAAGGAAGCTACTAAAAATGTAACCCTAGAATTTCTTGAGGAGATAGCTGTTTGTTTTGGCCCTCTACACACCATTATATCAGATAATGCTAAAGTATTCTTAGGAGCTAAACTATTAGAGTTTGCACTAAAGAATGGAATATATCTAAAGATGTCATCTAATTACTATCCACAAGGCAATGGCTTGGCGAAGTCTACAAATAAGAACCTGATTAGGCTTATCAAGAGGATGGGAAATGATCATCAAAAAGATTGGAACAAGTTCCTCAATTCAACACTATGGGCAGATAGAATCACACCAAAGCAAGTGACCAAGATGTCCCCATATGAGCTAGTCTATGGAAAGAGTGCAGTAATGCCACTAAATATAGAAATTCCTGCCTTATAGTTGCTTAAATAGTTGGAAATAGAAGAAAATGGATCAATGCATGTGAGGCTTTCCAAGTTACTAGAGGTACAGGAGAAAAGAGAAAGGGGACATGAGTCATTAATGAAGCATCAGTAGCCCGTAAAGAATTGGTTTGACAGAAAAACCTCCAATCCAAATTTTGAAATTGGGTCTTTGGTGCTGAAATGGGATGAGAGAGCTTCTAAACCAGGCTGACGCAGTAAGTTCAACTCATTATGGATGGGTCCCTTTAAGATTCACTCCTATAAGCAATAGAATGCATTTGAACTCAAGAACATGGAAGAACATCTTGAGGAGATTCTTGTGAATGGGATCTTTTTGAAACACTTTATATAGTCTCGAGACCTACCCTATATCATAGTTAATTAGGTGTATTTTAGTTCCTTTCCCGCTTTTGTCTTGTTTTCCCACTTTTTCCTTTTAAATAAGTATTCTAAGAACATGTGTCTGTAGCACAGTGGCCCCTTTTTGTTGGCAGTTACATTTACCAAGGTCGTTCAGTGGTTCCTTAAACTTTAAGAAAGTACCTAATCATTTCAGAAGATCATCACTTTTAAATACTAATTTGACACACCGTCCCATATAGATTTTCAAAGATACACTAACTCTCTTTTTGGCATTAATTCCATTAATAAGACATGATGGATCATTAATGCTTCATTATGCCTCGCCAAGATAACTTTCAAGCCCCTCAGATTGTTCCATTTGCTATTTCTCATTCTGCATTCTCTGAGTTCTTGTTGTCTATGTCAAAAGTTTCATTCCTTGCCTACAATTCTAGCTAGGTTCGAGTTTGTTTACAGTTCCTTGCCTGCTTTTGTGTCAAGGATTTCTAAGGCTTCTAAAAGAGATACAGAAATGTCAGAAGTATAGTCGCCATAGGAAGGGCTAGGGCTCTTTGAGCTTGATGATAAATGGAAAGGAAGCAAGTCCTATGCATTTGCACCAATGCAACCAAAAGCAAGCTATCCAAGGACAAGGGTCTTAGATACAGGAGTAAGTGCATATTCTTCACAAGTAAAAGACTACACAGATGACACTTCTGACACATGCATGCAAAAGAACCCAAAAAATCTTTGGGAAGGAGCTCATCAGAGATGCCTCTACCAAGCTACAAAAGGAGAGTCAAAAACTTTTGGAATGAGGGTTTGGGCAGCTTAATTGGCACAGTTTGTGGTTCTTGTTGTTCAACCTCATCTGGAATTGATTGACATATTTGCAGAGTTGCTTCACCCTTCGACTACCTCTATTCAATGTGGCCCCTTCATGGTCCATATATCTCCTAAAGTAATTTGGGATATGCTAAGTTTGCATCATGATAGAACTCCTACCTTTCCAATGATTCCCAAGTTGCAAAACACATGGGGAAATTTTCAAAGTAGGGTAAAGTTTTTAAACACCGAAATGCATTTAGATGACAACAATACCCAGTTGCCTTCACTGCCCATAGGTTGAGCTCAGTTTAGTCCTAATGTTCAATATACCCTTGCCATGCTGTATTTTATCTTTGGCTAGTATGATGATTCAACAATATATGATTGGCAACTCTCTGCAATTTTTAGACTTAAGACTGTGTACAAGTCTCAAGAGTATCGTTTCAATTTTTCTGAACAAATCTCTCAGGCCATGGTGGAAGAACTAACAAATTTCTCTCCGAATCATGTTTTCAGGTATTCATCATACCTATTTCACTTAATGTTGTATCAAAATTATGGTCTCTTTCAAAAATATATGCCTAATTTGAATATGTATGATGCTAAGTCCATTAGTGGGAGAACAATCCCAGTGTCCACATGGACACATGTTCTTTCAAACACTTCAGATCCCTATGAATTTGTAGAATATTTTGTTGCACCAGTTTTTAGTCAGTTAGGGTCTGAGGATGTGGAAAATAGAATGAGAGAGAGTCTCAGGGGTTTCTTAACAAATTTGAAAATTCCTTGTGAATACTTCTTTGGGGCTCATACAACTATTATCAAACTTCATAGCTTTGCTGGAGACCCTGTCCTGCTACCAAAAGTTCTAACTCCTAGGGTTACATTTTTAGAGGTAGCACATCAAATATCTATCACTGATAATAATTTTGGATATAAAAAGAAGAAGAAGAATGTCATGCCCACATTTTCCATGTGGTCACAACACACATCGCACGTGTCATAGCCACATCTGTCATCTGGTTATGACACGAGATATGAAAAACTTTTCACACTGTCCTAAAAACCCCTTCGCATGTGTAAGCATGCTCGGCGGTGTTCTCTCATGGCGAAACACTACAATTTTCGGTGGGATATAAGTACAATTGCATGCAACCAGACGCATACAGATCAACAAGAGGGTCTTTACGACGCCACTAACGCCATTGAAAGAGTGAGATTACCAAAGTTCCTAAATCTAAACCTCGGCAATTTCTGGCAGCATAACGCCTTACGGCGTTAGTGGGAATTATGCTGCACTCATTTACGCACGTGGTTCACTGATAGACTAACAACTTCCCACGACGCCTTGTTCTGACTAAACCGACTAGTGATCTCCCTATTTAATCATTTTTCAGCCAGGCACGGTTGTCTGTCTCCTCTCTTGTTTCCTGAAACATACTCCTCCTACGACTTAGCATTCTCAACAAGGCGGTTTGTTTGCTCTCTCTTCCCTTTTCACTGGTTCTTAATTTAGATTGTATTTTTATCGCCCTTACCTTAACTATTTCTCTGTTAATTTAGTGTGTTTATATTTCGGTCTCTCTCTCTTTCGTTTTCTATGCTTTCTTTATGTGTATCCGGTCCTTTCTTCATGATTTACGTAAATCAGGGTTATCACTGCAGCTATTGTTGATATTAAACCTAACTTCAGGATGGTCTAGGTCACCTAGACTGGTTTACTACTTCGCTAGACTCGGTCTCCTAGTCTTCTCCGATCTAGGTTTCTTCTCTTGTATATCTTACTTAAAACTTGTTCCTAAGCAAATTTTAGCAGAAGGGTCCGTCAACTTAGTTCTCTTATCCCATGTGGGAAATGTCGCGCATTTTCTCCTCTGTGTTTTCCAATGTTAGTTTTTTCTTCTTCGGACTCTCTTACAGGTTTACTTATGAGGTCGTTTACTACAGTTGGGATTAAAATGGCCACATGGAATGTCTGTGATGGCTTCTTAAGTTTATTTCCAGTGATCTTTTAAGCAAGGTGACGTGTAATTTTCCTCTTCATTTTCCTTCTTTTTTTTTCCTGGTCATTGACATTATGTTGGTAGTGGAAACTTCTGAGAAACTCTTCCCGGGTAACACAGTATATTCCTTTATGCTCTCATTATATTATAATTTTATTTTCTCTTATCTATAATTACTGTTGTTATTATTACTAATCAGTATTATTAATACTCTTATTGTAAATCATTTACCGTTGTTAATACATGTAGGAGGCTCTCCACTTTATAAAACCCTGATCATGGAAACATAACTTCTTTGGTTGTTGTGTTCAACACTTAATAAAAACTACTGTGAAAATATAATTTTTTTATTTTATTTTTGTATATCCATGTGTCACATTTTATCAAGATTTTAAACGAGGGCCCAATAAAATGGCTCATAAAACTATTTCCATAAATATATATATATATATATATATATATATATATATATATATATATATATATATATATATATATATATATATATATATATATATATATATATATATATATTTTAATGTATATGTAGTTGACGAAATTGTTCTTTTAATTATTTAACAAACTCCACGTAATCCCTTTTATATATAGATATATATATATATATACATAAATGTATTTATATATATATATATATATATATAAATTATTTCATATTATATTACTATATACATAGGCATATATAGTATCTATATATGCCTATATATATGGCAACTTATTGTATTTCATTTCAAATAAAAACCAACTTATATGTTAGGGCCAAAAGCCCTAACATTTTTTTTGTTTTATTTTCCACAGCCAGCGGAGGAGATGGGCGGCGGTGGCCGCAGCCAGCGGAGGAGACAGAGGTCGGCCGCGCAGAGCTGTGGCTCCGCGGGGGTTTCAAAGGAAAGGGGGGATGTGGGGAGGGGCGGAGCCCCACTCACATCCCACGATGTGGGGTGTGGGTGGGGCTCCGCCCCTCCCCACACCTTTATTTATTAGATAGATACTGCGGTGGGGATTTCTCCACACCGCCCAAATGTGAAGCTTCGGCTGTGTTTTTACACAGCGACCCAAAATTTCGACAGTCATAACTCTATTCAGTATTTCGTGCCTTTCAATGATAAATGATATCAATAATATATATATTTATATAGATTTTTTTTTTCAGTCTCTGTAATAAAACAATTTATTCAGTTTTCTATTATTCTGTCAAAATGTTAATTTATAACAACTGTTATATATATATATATATATATTTATTTATTTATTACATAATCTTCTCAAATTTCAACCTGTTATAATGATAATTAACAATTATATATATATATATATTTATATATATTTATATATATATATATACCTATATATATATATATTCCAGTTTCACTTATTCAGTAGAAATGGTAAATATATATCAACTTATTTTATATATATATATAGCGATATATATTCCATTTTCATAAAACATTTAAGTTTCTTAAATTAACAAACAGACATATATACATGCTAGATTTCCTCTAATCTATTCAAATCAACTGAAATCACTATATATGAAGAATTAAACTTAAACATTTAAAATTGTCTATTCCTTTAGAACAATGAACCATAAAACTAACATTTCAACTAGTTAAGCAATTCCAAACTTTCAATTACATAAACAAACTCATATTAGATTGCAAATAAGAGATGAATTTTCTATTTAAAAAGGTATACAAAGCAACAAACTTGAAAATTTAAGCACATTCATATTACAGATTTTAAACCATGGATACAACAACTAACTTCCCAGATATGAACTTTCTTCACCCAAACAGTCTACAACTGATAGCTTGAGACAACCAAGTAGAAGTTCATTAATTAACAAGATCAGGGAGGTGATTTCCTTCACCCCCAGGGTAACAATAAATTACAGCAATAACAAGAGAGGTGCTCTCTCTTCAACTCTTAAGAAATGAACCAGGCCTGATTCTCATGACAAAGAAGAATAACTGTTTCTTCACAAATATAACTTCTCCCAAGCCAACCAGAAGCTCCAAGGGAAAACCTGCGTATTAAAGACAAACAAAGAAGAAAACACCACTCATCTAGCTCTCCTCCCTTCCGTAGACCCGCAAGTGGGTCACCCCCGAGCTAGGGAGACCATACTCACACCTGGGTAACTCAAACACTCCACTTCACAATAGTAACAACAATAATCCCAAAGCACACAAACACCCGTGGGTCATTTACACAACACGGAAACTCATCTACAGTGAGTTTCATAAGGGGTAGGAGAGTGGACACACTCGACTCCAGAGTGTCACCCTGACAGATAAGTTAACCAATACAATTTCTCTTGGTCTCAAACCAAGTTTGATCACAAATTTGTAAGAAATCTGTATAAGACTCTCAAGTCAAAGATACAGACACAGATACATGCCCTCAAGGCTTTCAACATCCCAAAAGATGGAAACAGGTATGCACCCGAGGAGGATCTCTCCTCCCCTACCCCAAACTTGATGAGCATTTCTCCCAAGTGGGAGACGCTCTGTCAAACAACCTGACAACAAACCCCACAGAAAACAAATCTAAACACAAATTCACACACTTTACATATTCAGCTATACGAAACAAAGGTAGAATTCAAACCAACCTTACAAAGCCTTCCTGGAATGAAGCTGTTGCTGAGCCCACAGAGTTCTCTTCCAACCTTAGCCACCAACTCCCTCTCCCTTCTCTCTCCTACAAGCTAACTTTTCTATTTTTGGTAAGGAAAAATGAAAGTTTTCCCAAAATTCAACTAACTCCCTCTCATCCCAAAATTGGAAACAAATAACCAAATTCTTTTCAGTTTTGAGGAATGGGGAGGTGACACTTGTCACCTTCTCACTCTCCCTCAAAACCACTATTCTGCCCTGGTGGCTTATGTCACTCACCCTTCCCAAGAGTACTCCTTATTCCTCTCCTCATGTGATTCCTCTTACGCATGGGAGAAATAAAAGGAGTTAAAGGGGGAAGAAGATAGGTGACCCATGCCCCTTCTTCCCTTCTTCACATGGGGGAATCTCACTATGGAAGGGGTGACTTTAAGTCAATCCTTCAATAATGGATGGCATCTCTTACCTTGGGGAAAGTAGAGGGGATGGGTTGGGTGTTGGTACAACCCATCATGTCCCCTCCTACCTCCAATTTTCGCCACTTAACTTCAGGGGGAAGTTAAGATGACTAGATGGAGGTTACTCAAGGGTTACCCATGCCAAATGGGCCCCTAGACCCATGGGGTATAACCCAGGGTCAACTTTAACCCATACAAGACACCCCTGGTCAAGGTAAAGCACAAGAAAAGGCCTCATAAATTTAAATTAAATAAGGAAATTCAAATTCAAATCTCTTTACTACACAAATTATAAAATAATGTTACATGAGGGTAACCTAATCCACTCAACCATACGAAAGACCACATTACATCATTACATCAAACACAAAGAGATCTTGGTTCCTCGTGGAACCAGATCGGCTTAACAGGGAATAACAAATAACAAGGTGCGGAATGATCTCTGAATTCTGTGGTTCGATTAGTAATTCCTGCACACTAAATTACAAGATCAGTAACCACATAAAATCATCATAGCCGAAGCAACTTGAAAACATGCATTATCATGACATAGTACTATTTAACATAAATGAAATCATATTACAATTTTCCATCATCACCTAATTAATGTTTTTCTGAAATGTAAACTTATCCAAACATCACCCAATTAGTTTTTTCGAAATCATAATAAAGTTTAATAGTTTGACAATTCCAGGAACTGCTATCCCACAAACATAAAAAGTAACAATAACAGTCATGTAAATAGTCATAACAACAGAAGTAAAAAGGGCGGTCCTCACATCCTCTCCCCCTAAGACGGTACTTCCTCCTGGAAGTCGTCAAAAAGGTGAGGATAAAGGGTCTTCAGTCTCTCTGCATCTTCCCATGTTGCAGTGACTTCGTCGTATAGGTCCCACTGGACTCTAACCTGGTCCAGCTCTCGACCTCAAAGGGCCAACGTCCGATGAGCCAATATGCGAATTAGCTCCAATGCCAGTTGTCCGTCTGCCTCTACCTGGAGAGCACTCCAATCCAACACGTGAGATAAGTCAGAAATATATTGACATAAAACTGATACATGAAATACATCGTGGATACGTGACAGGCTAGGTGGCAAGGCTAGACGATAGGCTACTGGTCCTATCCGCTCCAAGATTTTGAAAGGTCCTACAAATCGAGGTGCGAGCTTAGAGCCTTTTCTGTAACGGATTGGACTCTTGTGCGGCCGCACTCTCAAAAATACTCTTTCCCCCACAGAGAAGCTTCGGTCTGTCCTCTTAGCATCGGCATACTTTTTCTGCCTGTCCTGTGCTTCCTGGAGCCTCTGTCTAATCTGTTTGACTTGCAATTCCATATTCTGAACTATCTCTGGATTGATGACTGTTCTGTCCTCTATCCGATCCCAACTCAAAGGTGTTCTGCATGGTCTGCCATATAACGCCTGGAAAGGAGGCATACCCAACGAGCTATGATGCCCATTATTGTAGGCAAACTCAACTAGATATAGGTACTTCTCCCATCTAGACTGATGGTCCATCACATACATGCGAAGCATGTCTTCTAACACATGGTTAACTCTCTCTGTCTGTCCGTCGGTTTCCGGATGATATGCTGAACTGAAGTTGAGCTGTGTGCCCAACGCCTGATGTAAGGCTTTCCAGAACGATGAAGTGAATACAAAGTCTTTTTCAGATATAATGCGGCGAGGTACCCCATGAAGTCTAACAATCTAATCAAGAAACACCTTTGCCACTGATGGTGCATTGTATGTTGTGCATATTGGTGAAAAATGCGGCACTTTGGTCAGCTTGTCAACTGTCACCATAATAGCATCATGGCGACGTGATGACATAGGTAAACCAATGATAAAATCCATAGAAATGGTGTCCCATTTCCATTCAGGTATCTCGTGAGGGTACAACAGTCCCGCTGGATGCTGATGTTCGGCCTTGACCCTCTGACATTCCAGGCAACGAGCAACAAATTCGGCAATGTCACGCCTCATCCCGGCCCAATGATAAAGCTGTCGTAAGTCAGCATGCATCTTCTTCACTCCTGGGTGTGCTGCATAGGGTGTTCTATGAGCCTCTGATAGGATTACTATGCGAAGATTACCCGCATGGGGTACATAGATGCGCTGCCGATGTCGAAGCATACCATCAGACTCAAGGGTATATCCTGTAAATTTGCCCTCAAGGGCCTTCTGATTTAGTAATACTTGCTGCACTTCAAGAAACCATTCATCCTCTGGCAGATGCTGTAAGATGCGATCCTTCAAGTCCACCTTCAAGGTCTGGGTCTGGATCTCGTGGCGTCTTCGACTCAAAGCATCAGCAACCACATTCTCCTTCCCTTTGATGTAGTGGACATCGAAGTCGTATTCGCATAGGAATTCCATCCAACGCCGTTGGCGGGCATTCAAATTAGGCTGTGTAAAAATATACTGCAAACTATGATGATCTGAATGGAGTTCAAAGCGTCGACCTAAGAGAAAGTGTCTCCAATGAACCAAGGCATGAACAACAGCTGCGAGCTCTAAGTCGTGCGTAGGATAGTTTAACTCATGTGTCTTTAGTTTTCGCGATTCGTATGCGATCGCTCGACCATCCTGCATAAGCACGGCTCCCAAACCTTCTAATGATGCATCTGTGCAAACTACAAACTCCTCTGTAGGATTTGGGACTGCTAAAATAGGAGCACTAGTAAGACGCTCCTTGAGGACTCCAAAAGCCTTTTCACACTGCTCGGTCCAAGTGAAACCCTTCCCTTTTCGCTGAAGGGAAGTAATGGGATGTGCTATCCTGGAGAAACCTTCGACAAACCGACGATAATACCTGGCTAACCCCATAAAGCTTCTGACCGCTGTCACGTTAGAGGGTGCCGGCCACTCCTGAATTGCTCTGATTTTAGATGGATCTACGAAGATGCCATCGCCTGATAAAATGTGTCCCAAATACTGCACCTCTGTCCTGAAGAAGGCACACTTTGCCAAGTTGCCATAAAGCTGCTGCTCTCGTAATTGCTGCAAAACTTGACGCAAGTGCTCCACATGCTCCTCCTCAGTCCGTGAATAAATCAAAATGTCATCAAGGAATATTATCATGAACCGATCTAGGTACGTACGGAACACCCCGTTCATGAGACTCATGAATACTGCAGGAGCGTTTGTCAACCTGAAGGGTACCACTGTGAATTCGTAATGGCCATATCTGGTTCGAAAAGCAGTTTTATGAATATCTGACTCCGTGATGTGCAATTGGTGATACCCAAATTTTAGATCGATTTTCGAGAACATTGGCTCCCTGCATCTGATCAAAAAGGTCGTCAATCCTAGGCAGAGGATAACGGTTCTTCACCGTCAACTTGTTCAACTGCCTGTAGTCCATACATAGACGAAGAGACCCATCCTTCTTCTTCACGAAGATAACTGGTGCGCCCCATGGTGAAACGCTAGGTCGGATGTGTCCCTTCTCAAGTAATTCCTCTAACTGCAGTTTAAGTTCAGTGAGTTCATGTGTAGTCATCCTGTAGGGTACACGGGATATCGGTTCTGCACCTGGCACCAAGTCAATGTGGAAGTCCACTTCTCTGCGTGGAGGCATACCTGGTAATTCTGGCGAAAATACATCGGCAAACTCTCTAAGGACAGGGTGATCATCTAAAGTAGCCTCAGGGTCATCCTCTGCTCTATCACTGACCGTGATGGCAAACATTTGACATCCCTTCCGCATACAGCGCTTAAGCTGCTGAACGGATATCATACGAGCAGCCGTGGGCTTTTGAATGCCCACTATCTCAACCGATGAACCATGATCATCTAAAAAGCTAATCGTCCTCTGGCGACAATCAATCTTGGCTCTATGTGCCGCAAGCCAATCCATACCCAGAACTACTCCATAGGATCCTAATGGCATAATCCTAAGGTCACATGTTGTGGTGAATGACCCCAATGTGATCTCACAATCTCTAACCAAGGAATCTACTAACATCCTGGCCCCTGAGGCCAACTCAACTTCCCACCTAATGTCTTGCCTAGAAGCCACCAGCCTGCAACGCTCCACTAACGATGTAGACAAAAAAGAGTCAGTAGCTCCTGAGTCAAAAAGGATCAAAATGGAAAAGTCTCCAATCGTACCTGCTGCCTCGATGACAGAAGCCTGGAAATCAGCCTGGCGGTTATCAACCGCTGCAAACATGTGGTGGGTTCTGCCCACGTCACCTATGGTCTGCTTAGATCCTCCTGATCGGGGCTGTCCCCTTGTAGTAAATCCCTGCGGGCACTCTCTAGCCAGATGCCCTGCCCCACCACACACATAACATGGTCCTCGAACCTGTAACTGCCCTGACTGTGTTCTGCCTAATTGTTGTTGCCCAGTCTGTCCAGTGGATCCCTGTGAGCCTCTGTAAGACTGTTGGGACCTCGCGGGTCCTGCCAATGAACCCTGCTGTCTCTGATCTCTGCGTGAACCCTGCTGCTGCCATCCACGGTTCTGTCCTCCCTGTCCCCTCTGTTGAAATTTGGATTTTTGCTGATGTTGCTGCTGCTGTGGTGGCCTAGGAGGTAATGATGAAGGATTATATCCTCCTCTTTGTGTTGTATTTTGAGGCCTTTGGAAGTTTTGCTGTTGTTGGGGATTATGTTCCTGGTACTGCGGGCGTGAATTCTGCCCTCGTCCCTGAATTTCCTCTGATATAAGGGCCTTTTCAACAGCCTCGCTCATGGTATGGGGATTTGCCATACGAACTGGTCCTGCTATCCCGTGATTTAGCCCTCTGATGAATTTGTGTATTAAGATTTTCTCGTCATGGAGGTATTCTGCGTAACGAGAAAGCTCTATAAATCGGCTCTCATACTGAGTCACGGTGAGTCCCCTCTGCTGTAAATCATGGAACTCATCGATCCTGCGCTGTCTATAATGTTCGGACAAATATCGCGCATTGAAGCACTCAATGAAGATGTCCCATGTGAGTGTATCCACAGATAGTCGGTGCTTGCACTCCTCTGTGCGCCACCAGGTGGCTGCTGCATCCCTAAGAAGATGGACTGCCACTCGTGCTTTCGTGTTGCTCCCATATGGTCGCAATGCGAAACACCTGTCTAAGCTAATCAGCTAAGCCTCGGCCATAGCTCCCTTTGTAGCACCTGCGAAAGTGGGTGGGTTGAGCCTCAGTAGATCTCTGATGGGGTCCCCTCTGTCTCTAAGCCTCACAAGTGGCTCTTCCACACCATCCTCATATAATCCATGCTGAACCTGTTCTTGTCTCAAAAGTCTCGGAGGACTCCTGCTCCGTGCTCGGGAGGCTGACCCTACCTCCTCCACTGTTGTGTCGGGAATCTCAACGAAGGGCTCCACACGTGGCACCTCTAGTGGATCAACACGAGGCTCCATACGTGGCTCAATACGTGACTCGGCACGTGGCTCCTCTCGCGGATCGACACGAGGCTCTATACGTGGCTCAGGAATCACTGGCAGTAACCTGTCTAACATAGTCTGTAGTGCCTGTAAAATCTGTGGACCTATATCCAATACTGGTGTTGCCTGTGGTTCTAATGGTGCTTGTGGTACAGGTGGTGCAGGTGGTGCTGCTGTAACTACAGGTGCCAATCCCTCGGCTGAGGAATCGCTGTGCACCTCGACTGACCCTGTGTGACGTGATCGCGCTCGTCGAACACGTCGGGGAGGCATCCTACAAAACAAGGTAGAAACTAATTAGCCAAAGTTACGGAATAATAACGTGCCCAAATACGCCCAGTGTTTAAAACTTGGCTCTGATACCAAATGTCATGCCCACATTTTCCATGTGGTCACAACACACATCGCACGTGTCATAGCCACATCTGTCATGTGGTTATGACACGAGATATGAAAAACTTTTCTCACACTGTCTTAAAAACCCCTTCGCATGCGTAAGCATGCTCGGCGGTGTTCTCTCATGGCGAAACACTACAATTTTTGGCGGGATATAAGTACAATTGCGTGCAACCAGACGCATACAGATCAACAAGAGGGTCTTTACGATGCCGCTAACGTCATTGCAAGAGTGAGATTACCAAAGTTCCTAAATCTAAACCTCGGCAATTTCTGGCAGCATAACGCCTTACGGCGTTAGTGGGAATTATGCTGCACTCATTTACGCACGTGGTTCGCTGATAGACTAACAACTTCCCACGACGCCTTGTTCTGACTAAACCGACTAGTGATCTCCCTATTTAGTCATTTTTCAGCCAGGCACGGTTGTCTGTCTCCTCTCTTGTTTCCTGAAACATACTCCTCCTACGACTTAGCATTCTCAACAAGGTGGTTTGTTTGCTCTCTCTTCCCTTTTCACTGGTTCTTAATTTTGATTGTATTTTTATCACCCTTACCTTAACTATTTCTCTATTAATTTAGTGTGTTTATATTTCAGTCTCTCTCTCTTTCATTTTCTATGCTTTCTTTATGTGTATCCGGTCCTTTCTTCATGATTTACGTAAATCAAGGTTATCACTGCAGCTATTGTTGATATTAAACCTAACTTCAGGATGGTCTAGGTCACCTAGACTGGTTTACTACTTCACTAGACTCGGTCTCCTAGTCTTCTCCGATCTAGGTTTCTTCTCTTGTATATCTTACTTAAACTTGTTCCTAAGCAAATTTTAGCAGAAGGGTCCGTCAACTTAGTTCTCTTATCCCATGTGGGAAATGTCGCGCATTTTCTCCTCTATGTTTTCCAATGTTAGTTTTTTCTTCTTCGGACTCTCTTACAGGTTTACTTATGAGGTTGTTTACTACAGTTGGGATTAAAATGGCCACATGGAATGTCTGTGATGGCTTCTTAAGTTTATTTCCAGTGATCTTTTAAGCAAGGTGACGTGTAATTTTCCTCTTCATTTTCCTTCTTTTTTTTTTTCTGGTCATTGACATTATGTTGGTAGTGGAAACTTCCGAGAAACTCTTCCCGGGTAACACAGTATATTCCTTTATGCTCTCATTATATTATAATTTTATTTTCTCTTATCTATAATTACTGTTGTTATTATTACTAATCAGTATTATTAATACTCTTATTGTAAATCATTTACCATTGTTAATACATGTAGGAGGCTCTCCACTTTATAAAACCCTGATCATGGAAACATAGCTTCTTTGGTTGTTGTGTTCAACACTTAATAAAAACTACTGTGAAAATATATATTTTTTATTTTATTTTTGTATATCCATGTGTCACATTTTATCAAGATTTTAAACGAGGGCCCAATAAAATGGCTCATAAAACTATTTCCATAAATATAAATATATATATATATATATTTTAATGTATATGTAGTTGACGAAATTGTTCTTTTAATTATTTAACAAACTCCACGTAATCCCTTTTATATATATATATATATATACATAAATGTATTTATATATATATATATATATATATATATAAATTATTTCATATTATATTACTATATACATAGGCATATATAGTATCTATATATGCCTATATATATGGCAACTTATTGTATTTCATTTCAAATAAAAACCAACTTATATGTTAGGGCCAAAAGCCCTAACATTATTTTTGTTTTATTTTCTACAGCCAGCGGAGGAGATGGGCGGTGGTGGCCGCAGCCAGCGGAGGAGACAAAGGTCGGCCGCGCAGAGCTGTGGCTCCGCGGGGGTTTCAAAGGAAAGGGGGGATGTGGGGAGGGGCGGTGCCCCACCCACATCCCACGATGTGGGGTGTGGGTGGGGCTCCGCCCCTCCCCACACCTTTATTTATTGGATAGATACTGTGGTGGGGATTTCTCCCCACCGCCCAAATGTGAAGCTTCGGCTGTGTTTTTACACAGCGACCCAAAATTTCGACAGTCATAACTCTATTCAGTATTTCATGCCTTTCAATGATAAATGATATCAATAATATATATATATATATTTATATAGATTTTTTTTTTTAGTCTCTGTAATAAAACAATTTATTCAGTTTTCTATTATTCTGTCAAAATGTTAATTTATAACAACTGTTATATATATATATATTTATTTATTTATTTCATAATCTTCTCAAATTTCAACCTGTTATAATGATAATTAACAATTATATATATATATATATATTTATATATATATATACCTATATATATATTCCAGTTTCACTTATTCGGTAGAAATGGTAAATATATATCAACTTATTATTATATATATATATATATATATATTTATATATATATATTTATATATAGCGATATATATTCCATTTTCATACAACATTTAAGTTTCTTAAGTTAACAAACAGACATATATACATGCTAGATTTCCTCTAATCTATTCAAATCAACTGAAATCACTATATATGAAGAATTAAACTTAAACATTTAAAATTGTCTATTCCTTTAGAACAATGAACCATAAAACTAACATTTCAACTAGTTAAGCAATTCCAAACTTTCAATTACATAAACAAACTCATATTAGATTGCAAATAAGAGATGAACTTTCTATTTAAAAAGGTATACAAAGCAACAAACTTGAAAATTTAAGCACATTCATATTACAGATTTTAAACCATGGATACAACAACTAACTTCCCAGATATGAACTTTCTTCACCCAAACAGTCTACAACTGATAGCTTGAGACAACCAAGTAGAAGTTCATTAATTAACAAGATCAGGGAGGTGATTTCCTTCTCCCCCAGGGTAACAATAAATTACAACAATAACAAGAGAGGTGCTCTCTCTTCAACTCTTAAGAAATGAACCAGGCCTGATTCTCATGACAAAGAAGAATAACTGTTTCTTCACAAATATAACTTCTCCCAAGCCAACCAGAAGCTCCAAGGGAAAACCTACGTATCAAAGACAAACAAAGAAGAAAACACCACTCATCTAGCTCTCCTCCCTTCCGTAGACCCGCAAGTGGGTCACCCCCGAGCTAGGGAGACCATACTCACACCTGGGTAACTCAAACACTCCACTTCACAACAGTAACAACAACAATCCGAAAGCACACAAACACACGTGGGTCATTTACACAACACGGAAACTCATCTACAGTGAGTTTCATAAGGGGCAGGAGAGTGGACACACTCGACTCCAGAGTGTCACCTTGACAGATAAGTTAACCAATACAATTTCTCTTGGTCTCAAACCAAGTTTGATCACAAATTTGTAAGAAATCTGTATATGACTCTCAAGTCAAAGATACAGACACAGATACATGCCCTCAAGGCTTTCAACATCCCAAAAGATGGAAACAGGTATGCACCTGAGGAGGATCTCTCCTCCCCTACCCCAAACTTGATGAGCATTTCTCCCAAGTGGGAGATGCTCTGTCAAACAACCCGACAACAAACCCCACAGAAAACAAATCTAAACACAAATTCACACACTTTACATATTCAGCTATATGAAACAAAGGTAGAATTCAAACCAACCTTACAAAGCCTTCCTGGAATGAAGCTGTTGCTGAGCCCACAGAGTTCTCTTCCAACCTTAGCCACCAACTCCCTCTCCCTTCTCTCTCCTACAAGCTAACTTTTCTATTTTTTGTAAGGCAAAATGAAAGTTTTCCCAAAATTCAACTAACTCCCTCTCATCCCAAAATTGGAAACAAATAACCAAATTCTTTTCAGTTTTGAGGAATGGGGAGGTGACACTTGTTACCTTCTCACTCTCCCCCAAAACCACTATTCTGCCCTGGTGGCTTATGTCACTCACCCTTCCCAAGAGTACTCCTTATTCCTCTCCTCATGTGATTCCTCTTACGCATGGGAGAAATAAAAGGAGTTAAAGGGGGAAGAAGACAGGTGACCCATGCCCCTTCTTCCCTTCTTCACATGGGTGTCCCCACAGCACATGGGGGAATCTCACTATGGAAGGGGTGACTTTAAGTCAATCCTTCAATAATGGATGGCATCTCTTACCTTGGGGTAAGTAGAGGGGATGGGTTGGGTGTTGGTACAACCCATCATGTCCCCTCCTACCTCCAATTTTCGCCACTTAACTTCAGGGGGAAGTTAAGATGACTAGATGGAGGTTACTCAAGGGTTACCCATGCCAAATGGGCCCCTGGACCCATGGGGTATAACCCAGGGTCAACTTTAACCCATACAAGACACCCCTGGTCAAGGTAAAGCACAAGAAAAGGCCTCATAAATTTAAATTAAATAAGGAAATTCAAATTCAAATCTCTTTACTACACAAATTATAAAATAATGTTACATGAGGGTAACCTAATCCACTCAACCATACGAAAGACCACATTACATCATTACATCAAACACAAAGAGATCTTGGTTCCTCGTGGAACCAGATCGGCTTAACAGGGAATAACAAATAACAAGGTGCGGAATGATCTCCGAATTCTGTGGTTCGATTAGTAATTCCTGCACACTAAATTACAAGATCAGTAACCACATAAAATCATCATAGCCGAAGCAACTTGAAAACATGCATTATCATGACATAGTACTATTTAACATAAATGAAATCATATTACAATTTTCCATCATCACCTAATTAATGTTTTTCTGAAATGTAAACTTATCCAAACATCACCCAATTAGTTTTTCTGAAATCATAATAAAGTTTAATAGTTTGACAATTCTGGGAACTGTTATCCCACAAACATAAAAAGTAACAATAACAGTCATGTAAATAGTCATAACAATAGAAGTAAAAAGGGCGGTCCTCACAAAGAAAATGTATGATGTTCCTTGGAGCAGAGAAAACATAACAATTGAGAAGAGAGAAACTAAAAACCTTCTATTAAGGAAATTGGCGGCTTATGGTTTCCTAATAGTTGAAGATAAATGGAGGTATGATCCAAATAGCCTCTTAGTATCTTGGATGGTTAATAACAAAGTTTTTGCAACTTTTATTCATGAGAAACACCTCTTTTGGGAGAAGAGGAGATCACCAAAGCAAGATGATCTTGTAGTTTATGTTGAATTGAAAGATCTTCTAGGCGAAGGCCCTAAGTCATGGGAGACATTTTATAAAAAGGAATAGGAATATGACCCCAAGAAGCTAATGACTGTGGGCTTAAGGCAAACTTTAAAGAAAAAGGAATGGAGTATTGAGAAGATTGCCGCTTACTAGAAATATAGACAGGAAATCTCTAAGCTTACCCATACTTTCAGAGGAGTCCAGATAGATGAACAATGGGAAGCAATATGGGATGAATATCACATGATCAGGTAGTATCAAGCCCTAATACAAGTAACATTCATAGTGGTTCCCATGGAATAGAAGAAGAAGGAGTATTAGAGGAAGCTCAGAAGTTTGAAGAAAAAGAGCATGTAGTGGCAGAAATTCCTAGAGTCCCATGGCTTTCATCTCTTAGTACTTTAGAAAAAAAAAAGGGGACAGCATCACCATCTCATGATACCCAAATAGCTTCAGCATCGAGGGGTCTCAGAGTGACACCTTTTCATCAAATAGTGATTGATTCAGAGGAGGAAGATTTTAATGACATAGAGGATAGGCCTTTGAGGAAAAAACATAAATTGGTTTTACAGGAGGAAGAAGATGATGTATTGGCACCCCAACAACAACAAGTTCCTATGATCTCATCGGTGGTCCATGTTAGTGTTTTCTCCCTTTTCCCCTTCTTTTGTTTCTTCTCATATAGAGGTGGCTACCCAAGTAACCAATTCTTCCATGCCTCCTACCACCTCTATTGTGCCACTTCAGTCTTTTGCCCCAATTGTTAGTTCACTGACCATATCATCACAGGCCATATCTTTACCCCTCTTTTCACCATCAATGCCCAAGTGAGATTTACCTTAGTTTGACCCAAGCTAGCAAATAACTACCATTCCTTATGGCTTTCCCCAAGGTTATTCATTTACTGGAGGGCACATTGCCTCACCTCCTACTTTTCAAGCACAAGATGACACAAGGAAAGTAAGAGAGGCTAGAATGAAAAAGAAGAGAAAGAAAAAAATAAGAGCCCTACTATTTCTCACATGAAATCATTGTTTGATCCTATTCAACAGTCTTTGACTGTTACCCATTTAGCCCCCAATGTGATCAAACTTGTGGAGCAAATGCAACCAGAAGATCATACAATGAATGTAGTGGCCATGGATCTAACTCATTTTAGGCCATAGGACAAAGTAGAATTGATGAATGAAACTACCTCAGTAGTTACCACTGATTATTTGAAGATGTCAAAAAGGCTGCAAAAAGTTGAACCAGATCTAGCAAAAGAAAAAGCTACTAATAGTAGCTTGACTTCAGAGATAAAAGCCAAGGATAAAGAGATTGACACCTTAAATAAAGATTTATAGTCTACTGTATCTTTACAGATACATCAAGCATCACAAGCTTAGGTCACAACTTTGAAAAGTGAAGTAGCACAATAGAAAGCTGTTGTTGCTGCATTGAGACAAGAGAAAGACATTGTGGAGAAGAAGTATCATGACAAATTACAAGAGGTGTCTCAATTGTAGCAGACCATTTTAAAAGAACAAAATCTAAATAGTGCCACTTAGGCTCAATTTATGGCTAAACAACATGTTGATGTATAAAATTTGTACAACTTCTAAACCAACATGGGAAGTTTCAAGAATGTGGGACTTGATACTTGAAACAACCTCCAAGTTTTACAGAAGCTGGCTCTTCCTATTTCAATGGGATTTTGAGTAAAAGTGAGAGGAAGAAACAAGATTACAGATACAATAAGTAAAATTCTAACTCTATGGCAATGAGCCTAAATGAAATGTATTTCCTTAACTAGCACAGTGAACCAATTCTAAAGATTTAGCTATATTAAATAGCAAATGCTGCATGATCAATATAGATAGATTGTAAATGAATTAAAAGATCAAAGGGTAAATTGAGAGAATTGACACAAAGATATAGATAATATCAATACTGGGACATAACAAAGCTCCTTCAATTAACAATTCAACAAATACAAGAGGCATAGAGACATGCACAAGTATAATATCTTCTTTATCAGAAATAACTAGACTAAGGTAAATGATAATCTGATCACAGTCAAAAGTTCTGAATTCTCAATCGATAACCCCTCAGTATTACAAAACTTCTCTATTTATAGACACAAAATTCGACTCAAGATCACCACTAACTACCAAGATCCCAATGGCATTAATAGAACTAGAATTAACTAGGACTCAATTTGACACTAAAGATTTCTCTGAATCTACAACCATCTTTCCTTGTGTGCTAATTGGTCGATCGATAAAATATGTGACACATTAACTATAGTTTGGTTGAGACACATGGCAGCACCTGAGGACTTTAAATGGCTTCAAAATGCACCATGCGGCATCTTCCACACACACCTCAAAAGGAGACTCGGTAACACCCATTGGCTTGCTGAATCAAAAGAAACTTTTAGTCACGGTCTCCAACATCAACATGTGGCACACTCCGAAGAAAGAAAGAACTTCAATAAAAGAAACAATGCCATAGATACATGGTGCATTCCAGAAATAACTTGAAAGGAAGCATATAAAAGAGACATGTGGTAGCTTCCGCATAACACTAAGATACTTTCCCCTTGTTACTCTGTATTGGCACATGGGACACATGGAGTAATCCATACAGAGAAACAAAAAGCCACAGAGAGAAAAATAGCAACCAGAAAGACTGAGACAGAAACCAAACTGAAACAAAATATAGAGTTTTTTTTATCTCTACACTTCATGGCGACCATAAGGACTTTTGGCCCTACCTAGAAAGAACTCCAAAAGAGAAACAAAAAAGTACTGCCACCATCAATGAAAACTCAATCATAAATTTTTCAATGCAGCCTAGTATATAGACCACTCTAAATCTGATAATCCTTGTCTACTCTACAAATCCTGGAAAGCAAAATCTAAATTGATGATATCTTTATGGGAAAAAGTTTGTAAAATCTGAACTACAGCTTGTAATTGAAATTGAAGCTGAGCCATTGGAACCAAGATAGTTTCCACTTCTCCCACACTGGAGGAATCACTTAGACCTTGAAAAATAGTTTGATCATGTTGTTTTGTTAACAACAAAGCCTTTATTTCATTAATCATTAACATTGTATTACTATCAAGAAAAGGTGAAGGCAGAACCAATTGCACTAAATCCTCAATATATTTCTTCATATTCCTGACTCCTTTGACTACATCCAAAAGTTCCTTACAATTCATGGCAGTAGAGTTACAACTCAAAACTTCATTCATTCTTTTTCTAGCCACCATTCTATCACTTATACTAGTTGCAGACAGAGTCTCTTCAGATGTGTCATATAGTTTTTGCAACAGAAGCTGAGAATCTGAAACCCTCAATGAAACAATAGATAAAGTTACTTTCATAGAAGACTCTACTTTCTCACATAGTTCCTGGGCATTTAACAAGAATGTAAGAGATGGTTTAAGTTATACAATCTCCTCAGAGATTCTTTTCCACACGAATGCATAAAGGTCCTTAACCAAATTTAAAACCCATGCAGTTTGTGGCCTCTGTACTAACTCAATTGTTAGTTGTTTTGCCTTCTGCTATTCAGCCATAAGATATGCTTGAGCTATACTATTCAAATTTTTCTCCTTTGAAAGGGCCTATTGCAGTTGTGATCCCTCTTGCAATTTATCTTGATACTTCTTTTCTACAATAGACTTCTCTTGTCTTAAGTAGCAACAACATATTTCCCTTGTGATAATTCAACTTTCAAGGCTACAACTTGAACTTGTGCTACTTGATGAATCTATAGAGAAATAATAGACTACAACTCTTTGTTCAAAGTGTCAATTTCTTTTACCTTGGCCTATATCTCCCAAGTTAAGCTATTACTAGTATCTTTCTCTTGTGTCAAATCAGCTTCAACCTTTTGTATCCTTTCGAACACCTTCAAGTAATCAGTGGAAACTGTTGAGGCAGTTTCATTCATTAATTCAACTCAGTTTGGTAGCCTAAAAAGAGATAGATCCATAGCCACTGCATTCATTGAATAATCCCATGGCTGCATTTGCTCATTAGGTTTGATCACATTAGGAGTCAAATGTGTGAGAGTCAAAGACTATTGAATAGGATCAAACAAAGATTTTATATGAGCTACAACAGGGCTCTTATTCTCTTTCTTTTCTTCTCCATCCGAGCCTTTCTTGCTTTTCTTGTTGTGTTAGCTTGAGCTTGGAAGGTAGGAGGTGATGCAATATAGCCTCTAGCAAATGGATGACCTTGAGGCAGATTGTAAGGGATGGTAGTTGTTTGCTGGGAAGGATTAAATTATAGCAAGGCCCACTTGGGCATGGATGGAGAAAATAGAGGTAAGGAAATGGCTTGTGAAGACATGGCCGGTGAATTGGCAACTAGGGAAAAGGTTTACAAAGGTACAACAAAAGTGGCACGAGACGTGGAAAATTGGGTAGATAGGGTTTCCACTCCTAAATAAGAAGAAATAGAGGTAGGGGAAAACATAGAAGTACTTACATGAGCCATCGATGAGATGATAGGAACTTGTTGTTGCTGGGGCATTGATACTTCTTCCTATGTGTCTTCTTTTGGTAATATCAACCTACGTATCTTCTTCTGAGGCTTGTCTAATGCCTCTTCTAGGTCTTCTTCTTCAACATTGATTGATGTTTATTGTAAATGTGGTGCCACTTCAAGACCCCTAGATGCCAAAGCTATTTGGATCTTGAGAGACGGCAATGACACAATTTCCTTTTGTTTCTATAAAGCGCTAAGAGATGGAGGCCATGGGGCTCTAGAAGTTGAAGTTGATGCTTGCCCTATTTCTTGAACATCCTGCTCCTCTACTCTTTCTTCCATTTCTACTGCTTCTGGAGAGTCCCTCGGAATATTACTCATGTTTGGACTAGAAACTGGGGTCATATGAATATCATCCCATACAGTTTCCCATTCTTCATCAGTTTCAACATTCCCAAAAGTATGAGTAATTTCAGCTATCTCTTGTCTGTATTTCTAGTAAGCTACAATTTTTTCTGCATTCCAGTCCTTCTTCTTCAATGTACCTTTAAGGCCTATAGTCATTGACTTTTTAGGGTCATAATCTTGTACCTTCTTATAAAAGGTTTCCCAGGGCCTAGGACCCTCATCTGGCAAGTCTTTTAATTCAACATAAATTGCAAGATTATCCTGCTTGGGTAATCTTCTCTTCTCCCAGAAGGGACATTTCTCATGAACAAATTTTGTAGAAACCCTATTACTGACAATCCATGAAGCTAAGAAGCTATCTAGATTGTATTTCAATTTATCCTCGACAATCAAGAAACCATAAGCATCCAACTTCCACAACAGAAGATTCTCAGTTTCTCTTGCCTGAATTGTTATTTTTTCCCTAGTCTAGGGGACGTCATACATTTTCTTTTTCCTCTTCTTATGCCCAAAATTGTTATCAATAATAGATACCTGATGAGCCACTTCTAAAAACCTAACCCTAGGGGTTAAGACTTTTGGCAATAGAATGGGCTTGCTAGCAAAACCATGGCATCTAATGATAGTTGTATGGGCTCCAAAGGAATAATCACAAGGGATTGGCAAGTTGGTTAAGAAACCTCTGAGGCTCTGTGTCATTCTATTCTCTACAAGCTCAGGACTTAAATGATCAAAAGAAGGAGCAACAAAACATTCTGTGAACTCCTAAGGGTTTGAGGTATTTGACAAAACATGGGTCCATACGAACACATAATTGTTCTATTGCTACCAAACTCAGGATCATACATATTTAAAGGCATGTGTCACTGAAAGATACCAATATTTTGATATAGCATCAAATGAAATAGGTATGCTAAATACCTAAAAACACAATTCTAATGAAAGTTTGCAAGCTGATCCACCATAGCCACAAAGATTTGTTCTGTAAAGTCAAGTCGATACTCCTGAGACTTGTCCATAGTTTTCAATCTAAAGATCACTGCAAGCTACCAATCATGTACTGTAGAATCATCATACTGGCCAAAGATGAAAGCTAGCATACCTAGGGTATCTTGGATGTTGAGATTGAACTCAGCATGGCCTATGGGTAGCAAAGGCAACTGAGTATTCTCATCGCCTAAATGCATCTCAGTGTTTAGAAACTTCACCTTATTGTGAACATTTGCCTAGGTGCCCTACAAGTTAAGAACAGTAGGAAATGTGGCTGTTCTATCATGCTGTAAAGCCAACATATCCCTAATTGCCTTAAGGGTTATCTGAATCAAAAAGGGGGCATGTTGAATAGAAGAAGATGGAGGATGGAACAATTCTGCACATAGGTCAATCAATTCTAGACATGGGGTGAATATTAGGAACTACAAACTGTGCCAATTGGGACTTCCATACTCTCATCCCAAAAGTTTCAAACTGCTCCTTTGATGCATGTACAAGGCACCTTTGATGAGCTCCCTCTCAGAGATTCTTGGTGTTCTTCTCCATATGTGTGTCAAAGACACCATTTGCATAATCTATTACCTATGTTGAGTCCACACACACACCTATTTCTGAGACCCTTGTTCTTGGGTAATTTGCTTTGGGCTGCGCTGGCGATGAAAGAAAGCTAGGTGTGCAGAAATTGCTTCCTACACTAATCTAATGAGGAGAGGGCTATGTAAATTCAATTTTATCCTATCTATTACAGCAATGTTAAACCATTAACATGAGATATTGCAGCAAAACAAAAGAACCAGAAAGTAGATAGAAGAAGAGAGACAAAGATTTATGATGGGGAAAACCCTTATCGGGTGAAAAACCCCACACTTAGAAACCTGCACAATGTATTAACAAATTTGAAAGAATGTTTCCAATACACTTGAATTAGAAGCCTCAATGGTCTTCGACACTTATATCTAGAGTTAATCTGACAGCATAACAGTACATGTAAACCTGTGATACAACTCCCTCTCCAAGCACCTGTTTATATAGAAAATACAAGGCAATATTGGACCTTTCTCGGAATGGGCATCCAACTTGGCCTCATAGCCCAAAATCCATGCCTAAGGACACTTGGTCAACCTTGTAGAATGTTCTTGACACTTGTCCACATCTACCATCCTAAAGGGGTCACCTATTTCTAAAATGGGCTATGACAGATGCTCTTACAACACTTACAACTGTTATAGAATCTGTCATAGCAGTTACAACTTACAGTTGTAAGAGAATCTATCAGACATAGGCTATAAATAGCATATTCTCTTACAACATGTCATAGTCCACCTTGGGGAGCCCAAATATGCCTTTTGCAAAGATGCTTCATGACACATGTCTTCACCTGTCTTACAACCTTCTATTTTTGACTCTTACATGTCATAGATTCATCATAGGAATCGATCATAACCATTTTGGTCAAACATTCCCTTACACAACATGGAAGATGCCAACACATGGCAAAATGCTCCTACCACAAAATGGGATTCCTATCTCCTCATGTGAGGACAAAATTATAAGTTGTCATAATCCATGTAGGATTGACACATCATCATGCCACATCCCACAATATGACAATTTGAATTTACAAATATTTACAACATAAGCAATTAAATAATAAATACAAACATTAATAATGTAAAGAATTTACAAGGTTTAGACATCTTAATTCCAAACATTCTCCCACTTGTCAAACATGTTGTAAGAGCCAATAGAATAACAAGATTTAACTGCTATAGGCCGAGAGGCTGATAGACTCTAAACACCATTTGAACTTCTCTATGCTCATTGGTTTTGTCAATGAATCAGAAACATTCTTCAAAGTATCTACCTTCTCCAAATTTACCTTTCATCCTCAACCATGTCTCACACGAAGTGAAACTGAATAGTAATGTGCTTGGTTCTAGCATGGAAAGTTGGATTTTTTGCAAGGCAAATCACACTCTGACTATCACAACTGATCGTTATCTATCTTGCATCAACACCAATATTTTAACACAATCTCTTAAGCCAAATGGCTTCCTTACAAGTATGAGTTTCTAGCATATACTTAGCTTCTGTCATGGACAAAGCAATAATAGGTTATCGCTTACTCATCCAACTAATAGTACCACCAAATAGTGTAAACACAAGCACTGGTGGATCTCCTGCTATCAATGTCACCTACCCAATCTGAATCCACAAATGTCAACAAAATATGGAGGTCTTCTAACATTACCACGATAGCAAATCAAATACTTAGAAGTACCCCTCAAATATTTAAACACTCTCTTAACTGCATCCTAATGAACCTATCTAGGATTAGCCATAAATTGACTAAGGACTCCAACTTCTTGGACAATGTTTGGTCTTGTACAGACCATAGCATACATGAAACTACCAACAACACTAGCATAAGGTACTTTGCTCGTGTCCTCCACCTCAGTAGGAGATTTTAGATAATCCTCAATAGATAACTTTGTCCCCAAAGAAACGGGAACACATAATGGTCTACACTTTGCTATGCTAAACCTATTCAACACAGTCTTCACATACTTACTCTGGCTTAACCAAAGTTTTTTGTTAGCTCTATCCCTTCTAATTTCCATTCCTAGAATGTGCATAGCTACCCCTAAATCTTTCATTTCAAACTATATTGATAACTAAGATTTGAAATCAAAAATCATATTCTTACCCTTCGTAATGAGCAACATATCATCAACATACAGTGCAACAATGATAATATGATTACCATCAAACTTATAGTACACACTGATCCGATTTCAATCTCACAAATCTAATTGACAACACAAAGAAACCAAACTTCAAGTACCATCTCCTAGGAGATTTTTTCAAACCATATAAAGACTTCTTAAGTTTGCAAACCAGATTTTCTTTACCTTTCACCATGTAATGCTCTGGCTGTGACATGTAGATTTCTTCCTCCAAATCACCATGAAGGAAAGCTGTCTTCACATCCTTCTATTCTACCTCCAAGTCATAAGCTATTGTGAGAGACAACAAGAATTGAATGGATGTCAGCTTTGTAATGGGAGAGAAGATCTCACCATAATCTATACCCTCCACTTGTGAATACCCCTTCACAACTAATTTGGCCTTATACTTCTCAACATTGCCATCTACACCAATTTTCTTCTTGAGAACCCATTTGCATCCAATGAGTTTGTGTCTAGGAGGCAAAGGCACCAAGTCCCAAGTTTGCTTCTTTTCCAAAGAAGCCATTTCATCCTCCATGGCCTCCTTCCAGGAACCAAAATCTTTCATGTCCAAAGCCTCTAATACATTTCTAGGTTCATCACTATTAGTGAGTAAAGCATAAGCACAACTAGAATCAAGCAATGTAAAACCAAACCTTTCAAGTTGCTTTCTTATCCGTGTAGACCTCCTCAAGGGATGAGGTTGAGGTTCAGCTTCTTGATCTGAGCTTTCAGAGTTGCTAGAGCTCTCCTCATCATCAGGTCTGACATTGTCCTTCTATTCAGTCTTCTTAGGTGTAGGAGGAAATTGAACAACATCCTCTTTGTTTACTTTTTCTTCTAGCTGTAAAATAATGGAAGAAGGTGTAAGCTCTCTAAAGATGACACTTCTGCTATACAACACTTTTTTAGCCACAGGGCCCCAAAGCTTGTATCCTTTCACACCAATAGCATACCCAATGAAGATACACTTAACAGCCTTATTCTCCAACTTTGACCAATTCTCCTTAGGCACATGTGCATATGCCTCAACCAAAAACATGAAGATGCCTTATTTAAGGCTTTCTACCAAACCACACCTCCATGGGTGTCTTTCCAACAAGAGCTGATGTAGGAGATCTTTTTACGAAATAGAAAGTAGTGGAGAATAGCTTCAACCCAAAACTTTTGTTCTAGACCAGTTCCACTAAGCATACTCCTAGCCTTCTCCATCAGTGTCTTGTTCATCCTCTTTGCAACTCCATTTTGCTGTGGGGTGTATGGAGTTGTCTTATGTCTTTCAATCCCAAGTTCTTTACAATATTTATCAAATTCTATAGAACATAACTCACCATTGTTGTCTGTTCTCAAACATTTAATCTTTTTACCAGTCTAATTTTTAGCAAAGGCCTTAAACTCCTTAAACTTGCTATAGACTTCATATTTTCTTTTGAGAAAATAAATCCATGTCCTTCTACTATAATCATCTATAAAAAATACAAAATATACAGACTTTGATAATGAAAGAACATTAATAGGACCAAACACACCAGAATGAATAGGGTCCAATAAACCAGAAGACTTGTGCGAACTCAAGTAAAACTAGACACGGTTTTGTTGTCCATAAATGCAATGTTCGCAAAAGTTGAACTCAAGATTACAATCATCTAACCCCTCAATGAGGTTCTTATTTTTCAAGGTACGTAGACCCTTCTCACCAATGTGGCCAAATCTCTTAAGCCATAACATTGTCTTTTCAGTAGGAAGTTTAACTTCCAATGTACAATTACAACCATCAAGACTAGAAACAATAGATTTCTTCACTGCTCATTTAGATGGTGGGGATGAAGTGACTGCTGCCCTCTTCCTTGAGTTAGAAGAACTATTGCATGGTGAAATGCATGCCTCCAGCTGAAACAAAGTACCTCTCCTAGTACCCTTAGCAAGCACCATAGCTCCTGTAGTCATCTTGCATCCTTCTTTCGGAAAGACAACCTCCACACCTGCATCATTCAACATACTTAGAGAAAGTAGGTTCCGTGCTAATCCTCAGATGTGCATAACCCTAGAGATCCCCTTCACTTGACCACCAAGGAATCGGATAGAGACTCTTCCACAACCAACAATCTTCAGATGAGAGTAGTCACCCAAACACACCTTTCCACCATCAAGCTCTTCATACTTAATGAATCAGTCTTGATGCAAGGTCATGTGTAATTGTTGCAAGTATGAGGTGAACCAGTGTTGTCATTGATGGCAACATACTCATATTGCATTGACAAAAAGGATTGGATGAGCTGTGTGTTGAGGATATTGAGAAAATTACCCTCAGTCAGGAACAGTGAAGAACAGTGATGAGAAGAAGGCAAATATATTGGATAGGTTGAGAACCGGAGGATGCGAATTAAAGGGTTTGCAGATATGAGTCTTGAGATGCTTCAACCAAGTTTTCAGAGGTCCGCATGAAGACCTGAAGAAGTTATGGCTGTCTGTGTGGAACCGGTTCCGGCAAGTGCTTAGAGGTGACAGAGGATCATAGAAAGGTCCGGTGAGGTCCGGAATTGTACAATCCTAATTTGCGGATTGGAAAGAGTATTTGGGATGTTCTTCTGATGTGCCATCTCAAGTTGTGTATGATTTGGAGGTCCGGAAGTACCTCTTGCATTATGACAGTGCCGACAGACTGTGTTCTTGAAGTTCCGGATAAGGAGGATAAGAGATTTCAGTAAGTAAAGGAAATGCGGACGTACCTGGTCATTCAGACAGGCTTGTGAAGGTTCTTGGATCATGTTGAAGTTGTGTTGTTGATAATGTGTGATTTGAAGGTCCGGAAGTACCTTCTACAGTGGCGACAGACTGTGTTCTTGAAGTTCTGGATGAGGAAGACAAGAGATTCCAGCAAGTAAAGGACGTGCGGATGTATCCGGTCATTCAGGCAGGCTTGTGAAGCTTTCTGGATCGTATTGAGGTTGTGTTGTTGATCCGCAGTGATAGTAGAGCCCGAAATTGAAGTTATTCTTCCGGATGAAGTTCTTGCTTTGTTTAGCCGACCGGATGAGTTGTTCATCCTGCAAATGTTCTTGTGGTGGCCGACCGGATGTGTTATTCATCTTGCGGATACTCTTATGGTTGTTTGCCGACTTAGATGTTTGTTCCTAAGTCGATGTCTTGTATAAATAACGGTTTGTGAGTTCATTTCAAGGTGTGGTGTGTGTGGATGAGTGTGGCATAGCGAAGAGAAGTGCGAAAGGCAGAGCAGAGGTTTTTGGGCTTAATTGGAACTAATCTGGACATGGTAGAGATGTCATTCTCCAGTTCAAGACTGTGATTTTTATCACTTTGTAGACAGTGTGTCTCCTTGTAGGCAGTGGGCCTCTTGTGAGCAGTGTGCTCGGGCAGTAAGCCCTAATTGGCATGTGCCATTCATTCTTCTTTATTCTTCTAACAGAGAATAATTCTTGGGTTAATCACCCCGTGGTTTTTCCCTTAACCGGGTTTTCCACGTCAAAATCTTGGTGTTCAATGTGTTGATGCTTATCTGCTCTTGTGTTTATGTATTATGCTTTCATGGATGATTAATTTATATGCTGCTAACTAACAACAAAGAATCAAGAGTTTGAAAGAACAAGAAGTTTTATACAACTGATTCACCCCCCCCTCTCAGTTGTATGCCCTAGATCCAACAATTGGTATCAGAGCCAAGTTCCTCTGATAGGAGCTTAACCGCTTGAGGTGATCCAAGATGTCGTCATACAAGAAGGATAGTCCGAAGTTTGATGGAACCAACTTCACTCTCTGGAAAGGTCGCATGAAGTGTCACCTGGAATGTATGGGAAAAGCATACTTGGCTATGGTTTCAAAACCATATGTACCTCCACAAGGTGGTCCGACAACTCTGAATGAAATCACAGAAGCTGAAAACAATTTGCGGACCAAGGAAGCTCTTCTAAGCGCATTGAATGACTCAGATCTCTCGAATGTTATTGACCTACCAACTGCATATGAGATCCTGACTAAACTAGAACTTCTATATGAAGGAGATGAGTTTGTCAAAAGTGCAAGGTTGCAAAGTCTGAAAGGGAAATTTGAAAGATTGAAAATGAGAGATGATGAAAACATCACCACCTTTATGCCAAGAGTGAATGAGCTGGTATGTGGAATCAGAAATGCTGGTGGAACTTTAGATGAAAATGAGATTGTCTGCAAAATCCTAAGATCCCTTCCTGCTGCCTACAAAATCAAGGTTGCTGCCATTGATGAATTCAGAGCCCACACAACTGTCACAAGAGAACAACTGGCTGGCAAACTAGCTGCATTTGAAATGACCGAGTTTGGAGATGATCCTCCCAAGACTGAATATGCTTTCAAAGCCAGTGCCTATGTGAAAGGCAAACAGAGATTTGATCTGGGAGAAAACTCATCAAGGAAAATGTCATGGTATGATCAAGCAAGAAGAGACATGGAAGAAGAAGAAGCAGAAACAGCTCAACTTGAAGCCCTCATTGCAAAGAGACTGCCAAGAGGATCCGGTAAGTATGAAGGAAAACTACCCTTTAAGTGTTTCAACTGTAATAAGATTGGTCATTTTGCTTCAAGATGTCCGGAAAGATCTGCAAGGTCTGATACTCACAGATAAAGGTTTCAAAAGAATTGTTATTATGTTCATGAAGAAGATGACAATGAAGGAGTAACAGATGATGAATCAGAACTAGGAAGCAAATCCAGAAATGAGTGGGTGTTTATTGCCATCAAGGAAGAAGATTCAACACTCTCTGAATCTGTCAATCACAAAGTTGTTGAAAAAGCTTTGGCTGCTCAAGTGGAAGAAAAGGATGATTGGGTTATTGACAGTGGATGCTCTCACCATATGACCGGTGACAAGAATAAGTTCTTGAATTTGGAAAGGTATGAAGGAGGAATGGTAAAGTTTGGTGACAATTCAGCTGGCAGAATCAGAGGCAGGGGAACTATTTCCTTTGATGAAAAAAGCAAAACAGGTAACGTACTATATGTTGAAGGATTAAAGCACAATCTTCTCAGTGTTGGTCAGTTAGTGGACAAGGGTTATGATCTCCAGTTCAAGAATGGAAAATGCAGAATCTTTACAAGCTCCGGAACTGAAATTGCATCCAGTACTCAGACAAAAGGTAATATCTTTCATCTGGTTGGTTCAAATAAAAGTTGTTTGTTTGCTCAAATTGATCAGAGTTGGTTATGGCATAGAAGAATGTGTCATGTAAATTTTGATAACATCATCAAGATAAGCAATACTCAGGCCGTAAGAGATCTTCCAAAATTGATGAAACCTACAAATAGTTTGTGCAAAGAATGCCAGCTAGGTAAACAAAGCAGAGTCTCTTTCAAAAGCAAAGATCAGTCTTCTACCAGATTGTTGGAATTAATACATACTGATCTCTATGGTCCGACAAGAATCAAGAGTCTGCAAGGTGATAGATATTTCATGTTGTTAATTGATGATCATTCCAGGATGATGTGGGTTACCTTTCTAAAAGAAAAATCAGAAGCATTTGAGAAGTTCAAAATCTTCAAAGCTATGGTAGAGAATCAAACCGGATTGAAACTAAAGTGTCTAAGGTCTGATAGAGGTGGTGAATTTACATCTGGTGAGTTCATTGACTTTTGTGAGAAGCAGGGTATAAGGAGACAGTTGTCTGCTCCTAGGACTCCACAGCAGAATGGAGTAGTTGAGAGAAAGAACCGGACCATCTAGGAAGCTGCCAGGACAATGATGTTGGAAGCAAATGTTCCTCAAATGTTTTGGAAGGAAGCTATCAGCACTGCAGTCTACACTCTCAATCGAGTTCAAGTCAGAAACAGCACCGGTAAGACCCCCTATGAACTCTGGTTTGGCATCACTCCTACTGTGAAATATTTCAGAGTATTTGGTAGCAAGTGTTATATTAAAAGAGATGAAGATCTAGGAAAGTTTGATGCTAGAAGTGATGAAGGAATTTTCTTGGGTTACTCCACTCAAAGCAAAGCATACCGGTGTTACAATAAGAGATTGAGGAAGATGATAGAAAGCACCAATGTGAAAGTTGATGAAGGAATTGAGAAGCCTTCAAGATTTTATGAGTTTGATGAAGATGACCAAGACAGTGTTCAAGGACCTCAATCCTCTCCGGTGAGACAGAGTCAGCCTGATCCGGTAAATCAGGAAGAAGAGATAGGTCTGAATGAGCCTGATCAAGAAGCAGCAGTGCAGGATACTCCCAAAATTCCAAGGTATGTAAGACTGAACCACTCTGAAGATCAAATCATAGGTGATAGAAGCAAAGGTGTACAAACTAGAAGGAATGTAGCTCAAAATCAGGATGAATGTTGTCTGATTTCAAAGATTGAACCTAAAACAATAAATGAAGCCTGCAAAGATGAAAACTGGACCAAAGCAATGGAAGATGAATTGATGCAAATTGAGAAAAATCATACTTGGGATCTTGTTCCCAGACCTAGAGACAGGAATGTAATTGGAACCAAGTGGGTCTTCCGGAACAAACTAAATGAAGCTGGTGAAGTAATCAGAAACAAAGCTAGATTGGTCTGCAAAGGCTACTCTCAAATAGAAGGAATTGACTTTGAAGAGACTTTTGCTCCGGTGGCAAGAATTGAAGCAGTCAGATTACTTCTTGCATTTGCTGCCTTCAAGGACTTCAAGGTATATCAGATGGATGTCAAGTCTGCCTTCCTAAATGGTGATCTGGAAGAAGAAGTCTACATTGAACAATCAGATGGATTTCAATTGTCTGATAATGATGATATGGTCTGCAAGTTGAAGAAAGCTTTGTATGGATTGAAGCAAGCCCCAAGAGCATGGTATGAAAGGTTGGATAAGCATCTTGTGCAGATTGGATTCAACAAAGGTACTGCTGACAGTAACTTATATTTCAAAATTGATTATGAAAACATTTTGATTGTTGAAGTGTTTGTGGATGATATCATTTTTGGAGGTAGAGATAGTATGTGCAAAACTTTTGCAAATCAGATGAAAAGTGAGTTTGAAATGTCTATGCTTGGTGAAATGAATTTCTTCTTGGGTCTGCAAATTTCTCAAACAAAAGAAGGGATCTTCATTTCTCAGACCAAATATGTGAAAGAATTGTTAAGGAAATTTGGTATGGAAGACTCAAAGCCTATGAACACTCCTATGGCAACCGGATGTAAGTTAAGCAAAGATGATGATTCTCCAAAGGCAGATCAGACAAAGTATAGATCAATGATTGGTGGATTGTTGTATCTCACTCAAACTAGACCAGATATAATGTAGGCTGTTGGTCTTGTGGCAAGATTCCAGGCTGATCCTAGAGAATCTCATGTTATGGCAATCAAAAGAATTTTTAGGTACTTGAAAGGAACAGTTGAGTATGGTCTATGGTACCCTAGAGATCCGGATTTTTCTCTTCATGCTTACACAGATGCAGATTGGGCAGGAGATGTGGATGACCGGAAGAGCACCAGTGGTGGAGCATTCTTTTTGGGCAAGAGATTGGTTTCTTGGCTAAGAAAGAAACAAGATGCAATATCTCTATCTACAACTGAAGCAGAATACATTGCAGCAGCAGGTAGTTGCACTCAAATCTTATGGATGAAGCAGATGCTAAGAGACATCAAAATTGAATATGAGGAGCCTATCACAATTTTCTGTGATAATTCAAGTGCAATTAATATCTCTAAGAATCCGGTATTGCATTCTAAGACTAAGCACATATCTATCAAATTTCACTTTTTGAGAGAACAAGTAAACAAGGAAGAAGTCAGATTGGAGTATGTTCCCTCCAAGGATCAGATTACAGATATCTTTACAAAACCTCTTCCCAAGGACTCTTTTGAATATCTCCGGGAGAAGTTAGGGGTCATGGCCCCTCCGGTGATGAACTAAGATGCACTAATGTGCATCAGTCCGGTGGATATCACAGTCATATCTTGTGATCCGGATTGATGATGGGGAGCTGCTACTAAGGGGGAGCAGCTGGTATGATTCTGATGTACTAGAATTGCAAGTATGAGCCCTTTGCCATTGATGTCAAAGGGGGAGAGAAGACATGTAAAAAGTTGTTGCTGATAGGGGGAGCTGTGACAGAAAGGAGAAGTTCTTGTCTTGATGGTTTTTCACATCATATGTTGCCATCAATGACAAAGGGGGAGATTGTTGCAAGTATGAGGTGAACCAGTGTTGTCATTGATGGCAACATACTCATATTGCATTGACAAAAAGGATTGGATGAGCTATGTGTTGAGGATATTGAGAAAATTACCCTCAGTCAGGAACAGTGAAGAACAGTGATGAGAAGAAGGCAAATATATTGGATAGGTTGAGAACCGGAGGATGCGAATTAAAGGGTTTGTAGATATGAGTCTTGAGATGCTTCAGCCAAGTTTTCAGAGGTCTGCATGAAGACCTGAAGAAGTTATGGCTGTCTGTGTGGAACCGGTTCCGGCAAGTGCTTAGAGGTGACAGAGGATCACAGAAAGGTCTGGTGAGGTCCAGAATTGTACAATCCTAATCTGCGGATTGGAAAGAGTATTTGGGATGTTCTTCTGATGTGCCATCTCGAGTTGTGTATGATTTGGAGGTCTAGAAGTACCTCTTGCATTATGACAGTGGCGACCGACTGTGTTCTTGAAGTTCCGGATAAGGAGGATAAGAGATTTCAGTAAGTAAAGGAAATGCGGACGTACCTGGTCATTCAGACAGGCTTGTGAAGGTTCTTGGATCACGTTGAAGTTGTGTTGTTGATAATGTGTGATTTGAAGGTCCGGAAGTACCTTCTACAGTGGTGACAAACTGTGTTCTTGAAGTTCCAGATGAGGAAGATAAGAGATTCCAGCAAGTAAAGGACGTGCGGATGTATCCGGTCATTCAGGCAGGCTTGTGAAGCTTTCTGGATCGTATTGAGGTTGTGTTGTTGATCCGCAGTGATAGTAGAGCCCGGAATTGAAGTTATTCTTCCGGATGAAGTTCTTGCTTTGTTTAGCCAACCGGATGAGTTGTTCATCCTGCAAATGTTCTTGTGGTGGCCGACCGGATGTGTTATTCATCTTGCGGATACTCTTATGGTTGTTTGCCGACTTAGATGTTTGTTCCTAAGTCGATGTCTTGTATAAATAACGGTTTGTGAGTTCATTTCAAGGTGTGGTGTGTGTGGATGAGTGTGGCATAGAGAAGAGAAGTGCGAAAGGCAGAGCAGAGGTTTTTGGGCTTAATTGGAACTGATCCAGACATGGTAGAGATGTCATTCTCCAGTTCAAGACTGTGATTTTTATCACTTTGTAGACAGTGTGTCTCCTTGTAGGCAGTGGGCCTCTTGTGAGCAGTGTGCTCGGGCAGTAAGCCCTAATTGGCATGTGCCATTCATTCTTCTTTATTCTTCTAACAGAGAATAATTCTTGGGTTAATCACCCCGTGGTTTTTCCCTTAACCGGGTTTTCCACGTCAAAATCTTGGTGTTCAATGTGTTGATGCTTATCTGCTCTTGTGTTTATGTATTATGCTTTCATGGATGATTAATTTATATGCTGCTAACTAACAACAAAGAATCAAGAGTTTGAAAGAACAAGAAGTTTTATACAACTGATTCACCCCCCCCCCCTCTCAGTTGTATGCCCTAGATCCAACAGTAATGATGCACCAGAGTCGATTAGCTACACATCATCAGATGCATGGGTTATTGGGGTTGAGATGAAAGCATCACCATCATCTTGTGACTTGTCAGAATCTGAATCAAGAGCTTTCTTCTTCTCCTCCTCTTTGCATTCCTTTCAGAAATGCCCAGTTTTGCCATAGTTCCAACAAAGAGCCTTGGACTTTCTAGGAGATTTGGATCTCCCATGGGATTTGGATCTACCCTTCTCAGCTTTCCTGTCCTTCTTCTTTCCTTTCTCCTTGGGTCTTCCACAAACTACAAGGGCCTCTTTGGCTGCCTCAAAAGACTTTCTCTGCATCTCTTTAGACAACAACAAAGAAACCACTTCTTCCATTTTGAATGTGAATGTGGTGCTTCCATTAGCCATGACAAGATGATCCCATGAGTCTGGCAAAGAACAAAGTAGGGTCATACATCAATCCTCCTCCTCCATCTTCACACCAATAGATGTCAATTGTGCAACCAACATGTTAAAGGTATTCATATGTTTAGTGACGGATCCTCCATCCTCCATTCAAAGAGAATACAACTTCTTTCTCAGGAAAAGTTTATTAACTAGGGATTTGGCTTAATACACATCCCCCAACTTCTTCCAAAGTAGTTTTATAGTAGTCTCCTCATGGACATTTAACATAATAGAATCAGCAAGACTAAGTCTTATGAGAACCTTAGCCTTCTGATCCTTGAGATCCCACTCATCTTGTGACATTGCAGTTGGTTTAGTTCCATTAACACTTTCCCAAAGGTCTTTGTCTACAAGCATGTCTTCCATCTTGAGCTTCCACAACTCAAAATTAGTGCCATTGAATTTCTCCACTTCAAATCTTCTGGATGTACTTGTCATGTCCTTGCTCTAATAAGATGTAGAATACTCTACATAGACTCCCACTCAACTTATGATCAGCTCAAAAAACCCCTACCCAACAATTAGGACCAAAGGTGATCAAGCTCTGATACCAACTGAATGGAAGCTAGGTGTGCAGAAATTGCTTCCTACACTAATCTATTGAGGAGAGGGCTATGCAAATTTAATTTTATCCTTACTATTACAGCAATGTTAAACCATTAACATGAGATATTGCAGCAAAACACAAGAACCAGAAAGTAGATAGAAGAAGAGAAACAAAGATTTACAGTGGAGAAAACCCTTATCGGGTGAAAAACCCCACACTCAGAAACCTGCACAATGTATTAACAAATCTAAAAGAATGTTTCCAATACACTTGCAATGCAAGCTTTAATGGTCTCTGACACTCATATCTGGAGTCAATCCGACAACATAACAATACCTGTAAACCTGTGATACAACTCCCTCTCCAAGCACCTATTTATATAGAAAATACAAGGCAATATTGGACCTTTCTTGGAATGGGCATCCAACTTGGCCTCATGGCCCAAAACCCACACCTAAGGACACTTGGTCAACATTATAGAATGTACCTGACACTTGTCCACATCTCCCATCCCAAAGGGCTCACCTATTTCTAAAATGGGCTATGACAGATGCTCTTACAAGACTTATGACAGTCATAGAATCTGTCATAGCGGTTATAACTTACAGTTGTAAGAGAATCTATCATACATAGGCTATAAATAGCATATTCTCTTACATGTCATAGTCCACCTTGGGGCACCCAAATATGCCTTTTTCAAAGATGGTTCATGACACATGTCTTCACTTGTCTTACAACCTTCTATTTTTTACTCTTACATGTCATAGATTCATCATAGGAATCCATCATAACCATTTTGGTCAAACATTCCCTTACACAACATGGAATATGCTGACACATGGCAAAATGCTCCTACCATAGAGTGGGATGCCTATCTCCTCATGTGAGGACAAAATTACAAGTTGTCATAATCCATGTAGGATTGACACATCACCGTGCCACATGCCACAACATGACAATTAGAATTTACAAATATTTACAACATAGGAAATTAAATAATAAATACAAACATTAATAATGTAAGGAATTTACAAGGTTGAGACACCTTAATTCCTTATAGATGATGCATAAGACTTGCTGCTTATTAATTTGTTAGATTGTTCAAAGAGCCCTAGCCCTTCCTGTGGTGATTGTGGCTCTGACATTTCTATATCTCTTGTAAAAAACTTTGGAAACTCTTGACATGGGAAGAAGAAACTAGGAATGAAACTAAATTTTATTGGAATATAGGCAAGAAACAAAGCTTTGATGCAAACAACAACTCATAAAAAGTAGAATGACAATAGCAAATGCAACACTCTAAGAGTTTTAACACTTAGCTCAATGGGGCTTAATGAAACATTTAATGACACATCATGTCTTATTGATGGCATTAATGCCAAAAGATAGTTAGTGTATCTCTTGGAAATCCGTATTGGATAGAGAGTCAGATCTATATCAAAAGTGGTGATCTTCTAAAAAGATAGGCACTCTTTTCTTGCAATTTAAGGAACTGCTAGAACTTCCTTCATAAATGCAACTACTAATGAAAGGTATCCCTATGCCATAGAAACATGTTCTTGGAACACTTATTTAAATAAGGAAAAAGCAGGAAAAGAAACAAAAGCACCTAACTACATAGTGAGTTTCAAGACTTAGGTAAAATGTTTCAAGAAGATCCCATTTACCAGAATCTCTTTAGGTTCTCCATTCATGTCTCTAGCTCAAAGGCATTGTGTTGATTATAGACATGAACTTTAAAAGGACCTATCCATAATGAATCAAACTTGCTATGTCATCCCAGCTAGGTAGCTCTCTCATCCCATTTCAACACTAAAGACCCAACTTCAAAATTTGGATTAGAAGTCTTTCTATCAAACCAATTCTTCACAATCTACTAATGTTTTAATAGTGACTCATGTGCCTTTTCTCTCTTCTCTTGAATCTCCAGTAACTCAACAAGTCTGATCTACATTGGGTCATTTTCTTCAATTTCTAATTATTTCAACAATTGTAAGGTAGGAATCTCTATACTTAGTGGCATTACTGCATGTTTACCATAGACTAACTCATATGGAGACATCCTAGTCACTTGATTTGGTGTGATTCTATCAGTCCATAGGGTTGTATTAAGAGATTTATGCCAGTCTCTCTGATGCTCAGCCCCTATTCTCTTTATGACTCTAATTAGGTTCTTATTGGTAAACTCTACCAAGCCATTGCCTTGTGGATAGTAATTAAAAGAAGTCTTAAGATATATTCTATTTCTTAGAGTAAACTCAAATAGTCTAGTTCCTAAGAATGCCTTAGCATTATCTAATATGATAGTGCGAGGATGGCCAAACTGAGTACTTATCCCTTCTAGAAACTCTAAGATTACTTTTTCAATAGCTTCCTTGAGTGGCACTACTTCACTCCACCAAAAAAGTAATCTGTTGCAGTGAGGATCCACTTGTATCCCATATTTTGACATTGGATTGATCATGCCAATAAAATCTAAACCCCATTGAGCAAAGGGTTCATCAACTATTATGGGACTTAGAGGCAATGATCCATTTCTTCTCTTCGCACTATAGAATTGGAAAGCTTGACACTCTTTGATCATCTGATAGCAATTTACAAACAGTGTAAGCTAGAAATAGCTAGCCAGTGTCACTTTAATTGTAGTAGTTCTTTTTGAAAAATGTCCCCCTAAGGTTCCATAATGAAACTCATGTAGTATCCTTTGGGCTTCATCCTTCTCTACACATCTTAATAGTATCCCATCAATATTATTTCTATACAAAACATGATCAATCAATACAAAATGAACTCCCTACCGCCTGTAATATATTTTCTTATTAGGGGAGAGTTCATTTGAGAAAATACCAGTTCTCATGAACTATATTCTATCACTTATCCAAGAGTCTTGGTTAATCTCTTGGAGTCTCAACACTATTTCAATTCCTGCTTCCTCATGCATTGATTCTTTTATGTCTTGAGTCATATATTGGCATAGTCCCTTACCTCTGATCAATTTGGTAGGCCTTACCTCTACGTCATACTCTAAAGTCTTAGTTATCCAATTAGCTCTCTTTTCAGTAATCTCACCCTCAATGATATATTCCCTTACATTAGAGTGGGCTACTAATATTAGGATTTTATTCCCTGTTACCAAATGCCTAAATTTTTGAAGAGCTTTTACTATAGCATAAGCTTGTTTTTCAACAAAATTATACCTTTATTCATACTCCCTTAGTGTTTTGGAAAAGAATGCAATTGGATCTTCTCCTTCTTCTTTATCATCTTTTTGGGTCAGAACAGCTGCCACGCTATGTTCTCCTCCATATACATACATTATAAAGGGCTTAGAGAAATCTAGATTTCTTAGTATAGGTGCAGTGGAAATGGCTTTCTTGACTTCTTCAAAATCTTGTCTTCCTTCAGTAGTCCATTTGAAGGCTAAATCTTTCTTTAGCAGTAGAGTAATGGTTCTAACTAGCCCTGCAAAATCAGATATGAAGCGATTGATGAAATTGATCTTTCCCAAAAAAGACTAACTACCTTCTTGTTGACTGGCAAAGATAGATTTAGTATGGCTGTGACTCACTTTGGATCAATGGAAATTCCATCTTTTGAAACAATGTGTCCTAGAAGTTTCCCTTGGGGCACAACAAAGATACACTTCTTAGGGTTCAAGGAAATCCCAAACTCTTGACATTTCTAAAAAACAACTTCTAGGTGCTCAAAGTGATCTTTTACATCTTTGGTAAATATTGTCAGGTCATCCAAATAAATTAGAATAATCTTATTTATAAGGTCTCCAAATGCTATATCCATAGCACACTAAAAAGTAGCTCCAGCATTTGAAAGACCAAATGGCATTTTGGCATATGTGAAAGTTCCCCATTTTGTAGTGAATGTTGTCTTGTGTTGACCTTCATCAGCCAACCAAATCTAATTGTAGCATGAAAAACCATCAAGCAAGGAAAACCTTTATGATCCAACTACTGTTTGCAAAATTTGTTCCATGGATGGTAGGGTGTAATGATCTTTCCATGATGCTTTATTCAAGTCTCTGAAGTCTACACCTGATGTCCCCATTCTTTTTCCTTACTGGTGCCGAGATAGACACCCAAGTTGAGTGTTTAATTGGGAAAATGATCTTAGATTCTAAAATCTTTTGCAGTTCATCTACCATTAAAGGCTCAATTCTAGGATTCACTGGTCTTTATTTCTAACGGACTAGTTTTGACCCTTCAACAAGTTCTATAGTGTGTTGAATGATGTCCCTATTATAGCCATGAAGATCATCATAGGTCCAAGCAATCACTCTATCATACTTATTACACAAAGAAATCAGCTTATCGTTTTCCTCTTGGGTAGTAGCATTGCCTACCTTTAGCTTCCTTCACTAACTTGAATTTTAGAATAATCATCTTTGTTTGCCTTGGACTTCCTCTTATCCAAGCTTACATCATCAGGGTCAAATAGATTTTCTAATGTGATCAATCCCTTTGGGAGCTTATTAGACTTTAGCCAGATAATTTGATCACCATGAGCTTCTTCAAACTTGGGCTGTAATTAGTCAACAAATTCTCCTAACTGCTATAAGAACAAGAGTACCTGGAGATCATTATCAAAGACTTGCCAGTTCTGGTCATTGTCTAGGATTGCAAGTCTCACTATCACTTTTACTACCTCACTGTTAATGAGTAGGTCACTTGTTGGATCAAATTGGAACCAATTTTTGCCATTCTATCTACTTTAGTGTTTTGGGTCCTAGGGACAACTTCTATATTAAAAGCATCAAAACCATCTATTAGATCCCAAATTTTTTGATGGTAAGACCTCATTCTTACATTCTTTGCCACAACTTTCTCTCTAATTTGTTTCACAACCAGTTCTAAATCTCCCTTGACTACCAAACTCTTAATTCCTTTCTTCTTGGTCAGCATAAGACCATGCACCAAAGATTCATATTCAACATCATTGTTAGTGCAAGCAAACTAAAAATGTATAGGTCTAAGAATCTTCTCACCCTTTCAGGAAGTGAGACATATACCCACTTCGACACCATTTTTTCTCCTAGTCCCATCAAAATTTAAGATCCAGATTTCACTTCTATCAGGTTCTTCCTTTTCAGATACTTCTTTTCTCATAACATTTGGTATTTCTTGGCCTTCTTAAAAAATGACATAAGTACCCAAACCAGTGGAGTCATAATTTCCATAAGGATCACTTTGCATCATGGTCATCAGTTCACTATTTTCTTCTTCTTGCTGATCATGTTCAGTCCAGTCACCTAATTCTTCAATAAAGACTCTCTCCTCCTTATTCATCATGGTGTGGGATGCTTTAATTCTTGGGGCTGGTTCATCAGTGATATAATCTTTGGACAAGGGTTTAGACAATACCTTCATATTTGTTCCATATTTGGCTCTCAAAATTAGATGTGACCAATCTAGTGACATGTATCTTCCTATCTTATTTGTGAAATCTATAGATAAGCATAAACCAAAGATAGTGAGAATATCTATGACCACTACATCTTGTTTGACAGTTATGTTTGGGAAGGTACATAGCTGTAATGGGAGTTGTTTAATCCTTCCTATGGTTTTGACAGATTTCCCATCTAATTGCATGACTCCTCTAGGAAGTGGCTCATATTTTATCTTTAAGGCATCAGCTATCTGTTTTGGCATGACTATAGTACTCGCCCTAGAATCTAGTATTGAGTTATGTATTAATTTCTTCCCCACTATTTAAGTTAGATAAAATGGATCTGGCTTAGATTTACTTACCTCTGGTGTAGTATTCAACAGAGCTATTGTCTACAAGGGTGGAGCATCCTTATTTTGAGCCTTTTCTTTGTTAGCAACTCCTTTCTTTGTACTAGTAGGCGTCAACCTGAATCTATAGTGCTTCTTGTAATAGCATCTTTTTCTCAAGAATGGCTAGTATATCCCATATTGATACATGAGTAGGAGTCTTTTTTAGTTGTTCTACCACATTCATGGGTCCTAGTGTTCGTGTCTTTAGGTAGTGAGGATACAGTGTCCTTTCTAGCACTTGGCCAGAGGCTGCTTGATTTTGGACTGGTTGAGGCATTTCTTGCCTTGAAGCTGGATTGTAATGAGTTTGGAAGGGAGGAACTCGAGTAGTCTCATTGTCGGTAACTTTAGGCTACTCTATCATCCTTCTCTTTGATCTGGTGTAATAATCATACTGTACTAAGGGCTTCTTGGAAGTAGATGCTTCATTCAAGAACACTAAATCTTCATCTTCCATCCATGAAAATAAGGCATGTTTAGGGGCAATTTCTTCTTCTTGCTGAATAGACATTCCTTGCATTTAATCCACCATCATTGCATTCTGAACACCAGGTGACTAGTATGGAGAAGCATTAGACACCATAACTTGACCTTCTACCCTTCTCTATTCTGCTATCTTTTGTTGTAAATTACCTCTAGGACAATCCCTAGGCATATGGGCATTGTTGCAAGGAAAGAACCAGGGATTGGTATCTTCTGCTAAATTTTTTTCCCAGGGACTATTTCTCTATTTGGGTTATGAGGGATAGCTTGCAAAGGTGTGGGAACCATGACCAATTGATTTGAAGGTTGATGATTATTTGGCCTTTGAGAACCTTGATACTGGTTTGCATGATATGAGGGTCTATTTCCTTGGAAACCCCGGTAGGGAGGCTTTGGGTAAGAGGTATGTTGCCTTTTGATATTAATAATCTCATTTGAAAAGGTCTTACGAATATTCTTCATATCATCCATTTTAGATGGAGGGGCAGAGGGTGTTGACATAGTAGGTTGTTGAGATGTTGGGAAGGTATACATAGACACGGGTGTAACTATAGGATTAGGGGTTTCCTGTGGCAAGGGAATAGAAATTTATAGGAACATAGGCATGGGAGGCCTTAGAGGTAATTTTCCATGTCTATTAGGTTATTCTTAGCCTTTACAGACAATTCATATGCTTCTGGTAGGGTCTGACCCCTAGGGACTGAATCATTACAGATATGTCAGAATTGAAAGCTTTGAGATATAATACAATAACCATACTTGATGGTGGCCTAGCTGTAGTAGGGATCCTGTCCCAAGTCTTTTGAAACCTAGTGTTAAATTTTGTTATAGCCTCTTGTGGTGCTCTCTTTATAATGATTAATTGTTGTAACAAGGAAGATTTGTCACCCTTTTCACTAAATCTTACAAAGAAAGTATCACCAAGCTGATCCAAAGTAGATATTGTATTCAGGGTCAAAGATCTATACTAGTCTAAAGCCTTCCCTTTGAAAGAAGCCACCAATAGTCGGATTGCTACATTTTGTACAGTAATGACATGTACTGCACACATATCTGATACATCTTGAAGATGTTCCCCTGGTGTCTTGGAATATTCTCCACTGAATATGGGTAAAGATTTCAAGGCAATAGTTGGTATTGGATCCCAAGTATCTAGTGTTGTCATTAGAATGAGTGGACTGCTAGTGTTCCGATTTGCATAGTTCCTTGGGGGTACTAGTGCTCCCATGTTTGCTCTTGATGTTATTACAACTCAATTTACACTTCTTTTTGGAGTAGCAACTAATGGTGGCAATAAAATCCCTGGATTAGCAATAGATTGGGCTCTTGTCATCGGTCCATAGATCTGACTCCTCATCACTCTCTGGTTCATATGATCTTGATTAGAATTTTAAGAAAGGTCCCATCGGGAGTGCCAAAAATAGTTGATGTGTAAAATTTGCACAAGTTCTAACACCAACATGGGAAGTTTCAAGAATGTGGGACTTGATACTTGAAACAACCTTAAGATTTTATAGAAGCTGGCTCTTCCTATTTCAATGGGGTTTTGAGTAAAAGGGAGAGGAAGAAACAAGATTACAGATACAATAAGTAAAATTCTAATTCTATGGCGATGTGCCTAAATGAAATGTATTTCCTTAACTAGCATAGTGAACCAATTCTCAAGATTTAGCTATATGAAAGAGCAACTGCTACATGATCAATATAGACAAATTCTAAATGAATTAAAAGATCAAAGGCTAAACTAAGAGAATTGACACAAAAACATAGATAATATCATTACTGGCATAGAACAGAGCTCCTTCAATTAACAATTTAGCAAATACAAAAGGCACAGACACATGCACAAGTATAATAGCTTCCTTATCAGAAATAGCTAGACTAAGGCAAATGATAATCTGATCACAGTCAAAAGTTCTGAATTCTCAATCGATAACTCCTCAGTATTACAAAACTTCTCTATTTATAGCCACAAAATTTGACTCAAGATCACCACTAACTGCCAGGATCCCAATGACATTAATAGAATTGGAATTAACTGGGACTCAATCTGACACTAAAGATTTATCTGAATCTACAACCGTCTTTCCTTGTGCACTCATTGGTCAATTGATAAAATATGTGACACATTAACTATAGTTTAGTTGAGACACGTGGCAGCACTAGATGACTTTAAACACCTTCAAAATGTAACACACGGTAGCTTCCGTTCACACTTCAAAAGGACACTCGAGAACATCCACTGGCTTGCTGAATCAAAAAAACTTTTAGTCACAGCTTTTGGCATCAACACGTGGCACACTCTAGAGAAAGCAAGAACTGCAATAAAATAAACAATGCCATAGATATGTGGTGCATTCTGGCAACAACTAGAAAGGAAGCATATAAAAGAGACATGCGATAGCTTCCGTAGAACACTGAGACACTTTCCCCTTGTTACTCCATATTGGCACATGGGACACATGGTGAAATCCATGTAGAGAAACAAAAAGCCACAAAGAGAAAAATAGCAACCAGAAAGATTGAGATAGAAACCAAAGTAAAACAAAATATAGATTTTTTTAGCTCTATACAATAGAAGACCAAGCAATTAACTATTGATTAGGCACAGAAGCCACAAAATACAAGGGTCTTGGCTATGGTAAAGGAGCTTTATGCATATTTATGGAGAAGAATCTCTAAAGAGATTGTTCAACTTAAGCATTCCCTCACTTTCTTGTTGAATGCACAACAATTATGTGAAAAAGTAGAGTACTCTGTTACATAACATTGTCTATTGTTTCTTTGATAGTTTTAGATTCCTAGCTTTTGTTGCAGAAGCTTTATGATATAGTTGATGAGGCTTTTTTAGTTGCTGGTGTTAGTGATAGAATGATTGCTCCAAAAAAGGTAAATGAAGTCTTAAGTTATAATTCAGATGCTATGAGTTGTAAGGCATTGCTTGATGTAGTAAAAGGTGTTAAGAATATGAAGAGACACATTGAAGAATTGGTGCAGTTGGGGTTGCCTTCCCCTTTTTCCTGATGATAGTACAGTTCTTATGACTAATGCCATAAAGGCATTGCTGCTAACCAAACAGAATGATCAGACTATTTTCCAAGGTCTGAGTGAATCTTCTAGTGTGGAGGAAGTGGAAGCAGTCCTGGTTCCAATGGCTCATCTTGAGTTTCAATTACATGCTGTGGTACAGATTTTGCAGTCCTTTTCTCATAAGGACATCAACAATTTTGATTTTGCATTTCAAGATCTACAGAGTAAAGAAGGTTTGTCAGATTCAGAGTGGTCTGTATATCAGGCCGCGTTACAGAAATTATAATTATGATTCTTGGGTAGTGGCAATGCAATTTTTTTAGAGATTTTTCTATTGATTCTGGAGTTCTCTCTAAGTAGGCACAGAGGTCCATGTAGTCACCAAGAACTATAGAATCAAACTCTACACTTTGATTTTTTCTTGGTCATGGCTCATTGTTTTAGTTTTAGTTTTTCCCCAGTTTCTATGGTTTCTAAGTGTCAAGAATATTGCCTGTGTGCTTTATGCTTTGCAGTTTCCAGATGCTACTAGAATGTGCCACACATCTTTGGCCTAGTTTCTTTTATTTGTTTGTTTCCTGTGTACAAGTGCACCACATGTCGCTGCCATGAGCCTTGGTGAAAAGTTTCTTTTGATATAGCTTGCACACAGGTGGTGCCAGGTGTCCTTTTGTTGTAATGGCGGGAGTTGCCACGTATGTTTCTCTTATATGTTTTAGTTGTGTGTGGAGTGTGACAAGTGTTGTCTTCATAGGGCTTTGAGAGACTCTTTTAATAGGTTTTAGAAACAAGAGGAGGGTGCCGCGTTCTTTGGTTGCTTTATGCAAATGGTTTCGCATGTCACTATATTATGTTAATCTTGAAAGGTGCCGATATACATTGTGGGTCCCGCAAGGTAAATGCTACAGTTTATAAAGTGATGGAAAGTGCACCAAGTGTCATTGTCATGGGCATTCTAGACATAAGGTAAAGAATCTTTTAAGATGTACGGAGAGTGCCAAGTGTCCTAGTTTTGATTCTCGGATACTGCCATGTATCAAGTAATGAATGTGGAGGATAGTGACAAATGGCAGTATTCTGTGTGCCTCTTTTATGAAAAGGAAACTAAACTGCAAGCGAAAGGTGTTGCATAGCATATTTTGGAGCTATTTTGGAACTCGTGGGTGATGCCACATGTTGTAACAAAATTATGAGTTACAGAACCATATATTTTATCACTCCACCAATGAGCGTACAGGGAAATATGGTTGCAGATTCAAGGAGATTCTTAGTATTAGTTTAAGTCCCAGTTAAGTTCCAGTTCTGTTCAGGCCATTGAGATCCTAACAGTTAGAGGTAATCTTGAGTCAAATTTTGTGGCTATAAATAGAGGAAGATTTGTAATACAAACACATTATTATTGATTAAGAATTCAGAGATCTTGTTGTGATTGGATTGTATCATTTTACTTTAGTTTAGCTATTTCTAAGAAGGAAGCTGATATATCTGTGCATGTCTTTGCACCTTTTGTATTCTACCAAATTGTTAATGAAATAAGCTCTGTTATGTGCTAGTAGTGACATTTTCTATGTTTGTGCATAAATCTTTTGAGTTTAGCCTTTTGATTTTAGATTCATCTACAATCTGTCTATGTTAATTATGTAGCATTTGCTCTTTAATATATGTGAATTATGAGAATTTGATCATTGTGCTAGTTACTGAAATAAATTTTATCAGGTGCATCTCCATAGAATTAGAAGTTCTATTTATTGTATTTGTATTCTTGTTTTTCTTCCCTTTACCTCAAACCCCATTCAAAGGAAGATCCATCTTTCGTAAAATTTGGAGGTAGTTTCAAGTATCAAGTCCTACATTCTTGAAGCTTCCCATGTTGGTGTTGGAACTTGCATAATTTTATACATCAACACAAACACAAGACCAGTGTACCATATTTGAAGGTATTCTTTTTATCCTTCTTAACCTTATTCACATTTTCTATCAGTTGGTTCTATAACAATTCACAGAAGTCATAATCAACATTCTTTCTCAACATCTAATAAGCTGCATAGATAGCTGTACTAGATACATAATTTTCCCTACTGGAATGATAAATCTTATATCCAATCATCATTAAAGAAAATTTGACATCTGGATTAGTGATGTCATTTATAGTCATTGCCCTTTTGTCAAACCTTGAACTGGTAGCATCAGTTACAGTTAGATTCTTTACTGATTTGAACATGGGTAGTCCACCAGATGAGTTTAACCCTATCATGGCCTTTATGGCATCCTTGGTAATCTTGAAAGGTTCATTAGCCAAATAAACTCATCATGCATTCATCTTAAAACATAACGGACCCATTCATATTCATCGAAGGATGGAAACCCTATAATCTAAATGAAATGTTTATTATGTAGTGCCTTATACTCAGGTTTAAGACTATGAATTTCATCCCTTAGTTGATTCTTGAACAAATCTACTAGCCTTGAGTCCCCTAATTCATCTATGCTCACATGAATATAAGCCCTAATATCTTCAATATGCAATACACCATACGAAACATTTGAAAAGGCACCTAGTGGGTCAACTTCTACTAATTTGTGTGGATGCTTTTTAAACTTTGGTCTAGGTCATTTAGTGATATCCACAACCAATGGAGTAGCCATTGCTAAAAGATCACAAGTTAAAAGCTTTGCAGAAAAATACCTTTTTCTTCATGAAATTAGGGTTAGTGGTCAAATTCGGTCTTTGCACTTCAAATCTCTAGAATTTCAGCTCAAATGCTCTTAACCTTGTTCTCTTTGAATGCAAAGTGATTCAAATGCTTGAATGAATGACTTTTTATGCTCTACAAAACCTAATTCTTCATTGTAATAAATGCTCTACCCTAATACATCCGGTTACACTATTTCTACATATAGTTAAACTTCAATTGCTCTGCAATCAGTCACATTAGCTTCTTTTCTTCTAGAATTTGCTTCAATAGATTTGAAATAGGTTTCTTTATCTTCATTCATCATGCCAAATTCAAGCAACCACTTACTGGCAAGGGGAATTAGATTTTTAATGTAGCTCCCCCTAAGCCAGAGTTCCTAATTCAATTCTCGAAGGAATTATCAGCACTGGATTCCACTGTAGATCCATTATCAATTTTCATTTCACCTTTCTTCACCCATGTTTTGTTCATTTCATTCTGGGTCTCATTCACATCAACTTTGCCCTTGCCTTTGTCCAACTTATTCTCTATTTTTCTTTTACCTGCCTGTGAGTTCTACTTTTTGCTTCTACAAAATTTAGCAATGTGTTTGGATTTGTTGCAGTTAAAACACACAATCTTATTTTTCTAACAATTACATGTTGGAGTAGGTTTAGATCTACATTGCACTGCCATATGCCCAAACTTATTGCAAGTAAAACATCTTCCATTAAACACTTGTTTGTTCTTAGGAGGGTTCCTTGATCCACTTCTACATTCCTCAGCCTTATGACCTATCCTATTACTGACCAGAGAAAGATGATGCATTTTGATTCACTTGACTTCTACATTGATTAGCTCTATGACCATACTTATTGCATTTGAAACAATTGCCATTGAAAGATGGATACCTTTGAGCATTAGGTTGTGTTACCGGAGGTCTTCTAGGATTCCTTCTTTGATTTCTTACATTAGGATTTCTTTGAGAGAATCCAGAGATTTTAGCTTTCCCAAATCCCAGACCATGCTTATCATCTGCCTTCTTCTGACTGCCAAGCAACACCTCAAGTTTAGCTGAGCTTATCTTGAATTTCTCTTTATATTCATTTACAACTTCTAGGTCACATTTGAGAATGACAATTTGCCTTTCAAGTTCTTCCTCATTGTCCCTACTTTCATGTAGATCAGACTCTAGATGGCCAATTATTTTGTCCAATCTATAGCATTCTTCAGTTCCTTCTTTTAGAGATTAATTTATTTTTTCTTCAATATTCTTCCTTTCTTCAATTTCCTTTGTTAGCCTCATCACCCTAGATTCCATCTCATGTTTTAGGAAAGCAACTTCTTTTGTTAACTTCTCACATTCCTTTGTCTTCTCTTCCAGGGCCTCATCCATGTCATTGTCTCCATTCTGATTTTCTAGTTGAAGAAGTAGCTCCTTCCTTTTTTCTTTAGATTTGCTTAATTTTTCTTTTAAGGTCTTAATAAAATCTTCAGCATCTTTAAGCTTCTCTTGCAGATCTCTGATTTCTGCTTTGGATAGGTCAAGATCATCTAAGGCTACTTGAAGTTGTTGATTGATACCATTGGAAAGATATAATGAACCCATTGAAAACACCTTCCCAGATCTTCCTCAAATTGTTAAACTTCTAAGGAAACAATCTCTAATACCAATTGTTGAGAATAAGAAACATTGAGAGGGGGGGTGAATCAGTGTTCTGTAAAACTTATTGCTTTGTTCCTTTATTAATTTACCTCATACATTCAAAAGAAAGAAGCATGAATACAAGAATAGAAACAACAAGATCACAACACATGGACACCAAGATTTTTATGTGGAAACCCAATTAAGGGAAAAACCATGGTGGGGGTTAACCCACAAGAATTTATACTCTATTAAAAGTATTACAAATGGGGAAGGCACATGCCTTCAGGGCACACTGCCCAGAGCTCACTGCTCCAAGAGGCTCACTACCTATAGAATTATTTACAAAAGTTTACTAAAATGTTTGAACTAAGAAATGATATCTACCAATGTAGAAATTTAGTTCCAGTTATGCACAATACACTGACTTAATACACTTCATCCCTTTCTTCCCTGCTTCACTACTCTGCCATGATCTAAGCTTAGATCTTAACCTTGTACTTCTTTCTGTCTTTTCCACACTTGCTTGATTATTACATCACAATCACACTTCAAAACACTAGAATCCATCATTTATATGTATCTGCATCAATAAATTCAATCAACTATAGTCAGCTTCAAGAAAACTTAGAACATTTATTAAGAACTATGCTCTATTGGCTGAATCCATGCACAATCAACAACGCAGATCAAAAACTTGTGTTCTCAAATCATCAATCATGTCGGCCAATACAACTGATTATCACAAATTGCTTAACCAATAACTTTTCTTCATCTGTCCACCAATATCAAATACCAGTTTGGCCTATTCTTCTTTTGATTTTACTGACTAACTGGAACTCAATACTCAGATGCTTATAAGTTTTGAATCCTTCATCACCATAGGCTAAATTTCTAGATTTAGATATTCTTGACAATCCTTATCACTCCTTCAGATCCGCAACAGACTATGATTTACCACTAGAGAGATCTAGACCAAGATAATGGACCCTATCACATGCTCTGTTTCTAACTACCCAGACTTAGACAAATCTTCACTCTGACTTTTGGTATGAACAAATTATGTAATGTGGATGTGTAAGATAGACTTAGTTGCCATCAATGACAACACCTGTCATGTGTAGTAGTGTCTCTTGCCAACACTTTAATACTCTTTATTAGAAAAGTGGCCATCTCATGAACCTTGCACTTTAATCCACTCTATCAACAAATTTTCATTTTTACGAACCTTTGTCTACTCAATCACAAATGATTTATCAACAAATATTTCTTTTTCAAAACCATTTGCATTGATCTTCAGTTAGTGACTTTGGGAGATTTTGAACTGTCGAAGACTTAGTTTTTTAAAAGACGTTATATCCTTGTCTTCACAAGATGCCATCGGCTAGTCGGCAAATGTGAAGAAAATAAAACATGTGAACAAGTTCAAAAAACCAAAACTTTCCTAACAATGCTTCTAACACTTCAAACATTCATTTTTATGCCTCCTCCTGTTTTGTTGGTAAATTGGCAAAAAGCCAAACTTGTGAACAAGTTAGTAACACATAGACTTTGCTGATAACATAAGTTTTTTATTTCAATTTACTTTTTTCTATGCCTCTATTGGCGAATCACCAAATCAGCAAATTGATAAACTTCATAACTTTCAAACATAACTTTGCCGAGACAAAAATTTGTATCTTTCAAGTCTTCATGAGAAACACTTCCCCCTTCTCTCCAATTTGCATTTTGAATAGTTTGCTGACTGACCTAATTTTCCAATAACTTAGAAATTCTCTTGTTTAAATTTGGAACTTTTTGCCAACAATTCTTCAACACTCCTTTGATATTGGTTTGACATTGGTTTGTTCTAATTTAAAATAGTTTTCCATTCTAATTTAGAACAGTTTTCCATCATCTCTTCAACACTACTTTGACATCAAATATTTGTACAAAGACAAAAACATAGATTTCATAGAGATAGAAACATCATCCCTCAACATCACAATCTACCAATCAATTGCTCCTTTCTTTGACATCAATGACAAAAATTCAACAATCTCCCCTTTTGTCATTGATGGCAACACATGAATCTGAATTGGCCATGACAATCATTCTTCCCCTTACTGCATTAGCACTTTGCTATAAACTATGAATGCTTCTTCACAAGGATCAATAAAATTTATTTACTGAAAACATGTCATGAAAAAACCTTGTGATTCCACCTAAAATTAACACTTATACCGTATGAATGAATCAATGAGAAAAGGGGGGCCACCAGATCAGAGTCCTTCATGCCAAAGGTGATGTGATGCCAAACTTCTATACCATGGGACATGTGGTGGCAAGGCATCCTATAGCCACCTCCAAAAATCACAACAGAGAAAAATTTTGTGAGACAAATATAACATTGCCACGTAGAGGAAGTTGGCCCACCACACTGAGTCAGGAGTACTACCATCCTGACAAGAACATGTGATGAATCATAGCCTCACAAATTTGATAAATGGGGATGTCTTATGAATGAGATGAGAAATAACCTCCATGGCACCAATAGAAAATTTCCATGCTGGAAAGAGAGCCCTAATGGATGTAAACATATCCATGTGTCAGTTGAGTGCACACTCAAAAAATTTTAATGTCGATACATAAAAGAACTGTAATGTGGGTAGTGAATGTGACAAAACCAAGATGTGATGCATGGCACATGACAAGGAGGAGAATGGGGACCACAAATACAGGCAATGGGAACAATAAATAATTCATTTTAAAAGACAAACACATTCATGGACTTAGTCGAAAGGCAAACAAAAAGGGCTGGTAAACTAAATGGACCTAAGGAAATCAAGTTGTGACTTAAAAATTTTGGGATCTAGTCAAAAAGGTTGACAACAAAATAAACATAAATCCTAAACACTTTAAGGCTCAAATGATGAAAATCCTTCAGGATGTAAAATATTTGGTAACAATAGTACCTAAAAGCTGAAAATATAACAAGTCCTAACAACTCCTAGAGCTAGAAAAAAACCAAGGGTACTATCTACACTAACAAGAGATACCTCATGATCAAGAATAGCACAAATTCCTACAACCTTGATAAACAAAGATGATAGAGAATTGAGAGTTGATGACTATCATATAACAATTATCAAATTAGATTAAGCTAAAAGAGAACAATAGATCTAGGAGGTGTAGTCAATTGTGTCAACAATGGTGACAAGGATGAGAAGATATGAGATAACCATGAGAGAATAAAGAAGCAAATCGCTGAGTTACAAGTCTCTATCAAACATCTAGCTTCTCCATTACAAATAGTAGATGGGTCAATTGATTCTCTAGTCTACATCTCTCAACAAGAAGCATCTACCCTTGAAAATATGAAATGCATCACCAAGGTTACTAAAGATTGGACCCATAATTTGCATGAGCATGCTTGCAAAATGATTGATGAAGTTGTAGACTCTTGGAATAAATTGATTGGTGTAAAATTATATTTACACATTAGCATAATTTTAAATTATGGAGTCTTTAGATATGATATATTTTCCTATTTTCCTTTATTATGTGTCAATATTATCACATAGGATATGATTGCCTTATCTTCTTTTCGAATTTGTCTATTCTTGACAAATGTGAATGTATTTAATCTTTGTAATTACTCTTTGTAAGTAATCCAAATGAATATATTAATTGCAAGGTAATCCTCTAGTTTTTTTCTTTTTGAAGCATCTCTCTTTGTAGAAGAAATATTGTAGATGATGTTGGAATGTCTCATTTGATTTGCTATAAGAGGGTGTAATTTGTTTTTGCCATAACTTTGGCATACAAAGTCAACTTTATACAAACAAATAGGCATCAAAAAGATGGTTTTCTACTCTACCTAGCAGTGCTAGTATTTTTTCTAGATTCTACTGTTGGTGTTTTTATTGTAGGTTGAAGTTAAGCACTTTTTAGCCTCTCAAAACTTTCATCCAGTATCTTTCATTTTTGAGATCAAATAGGCATTGTAAAGGTATTAAGGAGCTCTACGTAGCCACACGTGATTTTTATATATTTAGACCTAAGTTGATTTGATATAGTTTTTAAATTTTATGCTTCTTGATTAATAACTTAGACATATTGACTCCTATAGAAGTTTTATTTTTTTGGTGGGCTTCGTATCTACTTCTTTGTTTCTACATTTATATTTACTAACTATTTTTATTTCTCCTAAATTATAAAAAATTAAACATGATTATTACGGGAAGAAAAAGTATTCAATAGATGTATGCATCTTAAAATAAATTTATGAATTAAAAAAACTCTATTAGATTCATTAGTTAAAATAGCTTTACATTGTCAATGGAATAAGTTTCCCAGATTCTTCTAACCTAGAATTTGTAGAAATATCTAACATTCACACTTAAACATCTTGTGTGGATACATTTCCATCACATATTGCTTCATTAAGGTTTACTATGTTTCTTCTTTGAGAGTTTCTATTGATTCTTTGTAGTAGGACATTTTTAGTTTTCCAAATCCACCACATTGGGATACATTTCTACCAAACATATCATCCTTGTTTGTAGAGTCCCACATTATCAATTTGGAGGACCATATTGAGGACATCTATCTTTTGGTTGAAGCCATCTCAGTTGGAGTTGCATCACCACCATCTTGTTCTTTAGAGACTGTTCTTCATCGTCCTATTTAGTCATAGTTTGATAGTGGATTGGAGACCTTTGAGTAGAATTTAGATAAATCATTGTTATCTTTGGATCATGTGTAGAGCTCAAAGACGTTAATCCTTCTTCCTACATATTTCTATCTCAAATGGGAAGATATTATTAGAAGCTAGAAACAACTAAGCATGAACTGATTACGAATTCAAGTGAAAGCAATTGTAAATTGCAATGGATTGACAATAAACAAGAGGTGTACATCTATTGTTGAGAATTTGAGTCACTTCAGGAGTTGATTAAAACACTCAAGGAGTGGTGGCAAATGACTATTGACAAGTGGCTTGGCGAGTTGTATTAGACTCTCCAAGTAGACACCTAACCACCTAAGGTGGGTTAAAGCCATGTGGGGAATATACACATAATTACATAATTAAATAATAAGTAATAGTGTTAATATTCCTACACTAACACCTCCCTTAAGCACAACTTAGGTGGGCACAAAAGAGATGGGTCACAAATAAAAGTCTTGGTGAGGTACCCATGTACACTAGAGATAAATGGGTCCTGGCTACTAGCCTAGGGACCTATAGTAATCTCTCAAAAAAATGGAGTAAGATAGAAAACCTAATGAGAAGAAACTATCCTCCAAAAAGAGAGAAAAGATGTATGAATCTGGAAGCTGCTTGTGTATTGATGCCGATGTTGAACTACGATTGATGACTCCATAGATGCTAGTATCTTGAGTATTTAGGAACATTAATAAAATTTGAGATGTGATCTGATGCAAGATTTAGGTTGATTTACCATAGGCTCTCGATGTGAGATATGAACCAATGTGAATCTGTTGCAAGATTATGGATCATTTACCATAGGCCCTCATTGTGAGATATGAACCAATGTGAATCTGTTGCAAGATTATGGATCATTTACCATAGGCTCTTAAAAAATGTTTGAAGGATCATTCGATCCACCTGTTTCTCAATGAAGGATCATTTGATCCACTTGTTTCTCAACCAAGGTTCATTTGATCCACCTATTTCTCAATGAAGGATCATTTGATCCACTTGTTTCTCAACCAAGGATCATTCGATGCACCTTGTTTTAGTTGCAACCTCATTAAGTTAATTTAGGTGACATAATCCTCTATAGTATTTAGACTTATACTTATGAGGTGACTTATTTTGTTTGATGACCTTCCCTTGGGTCTTTTCAAGGTCAAAATATGAACAATGATTCTTGTTGAAGTCGATCACACATGTAAAACTATGTAGATGAGTTGTAATTGTAAACTTAAAAGTACGGAAAGAGAAAATAGAGAAACTAACTTGATGATACCCCCCTTTACTTTGTTCCCCACTACTTTGTGGCACTTTATATTTTAGTGCTATAGTTCTAAGTAGGTTGATACAATCAAACCCTAATACTTAGTCATTTTACAAAAAATGTAAATTAACACTATGGTTTTATAAAGAACTATTACTCCCTCAATTTGATTTTGCCCAAATATTAAATCCCCCATATTTTGTATTTTACATTACTTAGTGCCAAAGAAAACCTTTATTTAGCACCATAAAAGCATAATTTTAAATTCTTTACAAAGAACAAAAACCAAAATGGTATCATAACAAATAAAACCCTACTTAGGGCAAAATAGGTGCCCAGTAGAAGGAAAGATTTAGGGCAAAGTAAAAATGTCAAAAGGAAGAATTGTAGAGTAGGGAAACACCATGTTGGTGATAGATTGGTGTAGGGGTGATAGAAATAGATGATCACTAGAAAGAACATTAGCAGATGTAGCCTTGTGATGGAAGTCAACCTGGTGTTTGAAGACCAATGCTCCATAGGAATTTCAACACCTTTTTACTGACTTCTACATAGGTTGATGGTCTTCAAGGAAAGACGTAGCCCTTCCCACACACCATGAGCCTTGAAATAGGCCATGAGCTTTGAGAAAATGAGCTTCTTGTAGCCTTGCATGCCCTCAATCGAGCCTCTCTCCCTTTTCCCATGCCTGCTACACCTAGATCAGATATAGGGCCATGAGGTGGGTAGAAATGGTGCCTAGGAAGTGCAACATTAGCATCATTTGGCACAAAACTGTTAGAAAGTGGCAGAGATTTAGCCAAGGAAATAGAGACCTCAACCTTATTGTGCAGAAAATTGTAGTGAGAAGCCGTGAATGATGAGGAAAGCACTTGTGAGGGAGGAGAACCCAGATTGGAGACCACCTGTAAAGTCATCTCCAAGATGCAAGAAGAGGTGTCCAAAAATAAAGGCTGATCAATATGACCTAGATCTGTCAAGAGGTGGTAGACTTCTCCTAAGCAGGTCGCTGACCTTTCAAAGGAAGATTGCTGGCTAGAAAAGAGGTTGTTGTCCTCTGTGAACACAAGCCAAGGTGTTAGAAGCTGGGTGTTGATTTGTCCATTCCATCTTTTCCTCTCTTGAATATTGCCTCTTCTAAATTGAGCCAAACTCTATTTGCTATCAACACCTCTCTTAGCTTTCAAATCGAATGCCTCTAAAGAATGGTAGTCACCAAACTCTTAGCATGAGTTGGGATTGAACAAAGGTTTCAAGGTATCCTCATAGGAGGGATGATAGTGTTGTGAACACACCTAAATGCCTAGGGTAAAGGCGTTGATAGGCTCTACATGCCACAATGTAGCCCTACCTATTTTGCAAATATGGGAGTTCACCACAGCTCGACATGGTTAGACCCTTCCTCACACATGTTGTGCATGGATTTATACTCCTTAATCCACCAATGGCATTGACTATATAGAAAAATTATCACATATTCACACATCCAAGACAAACCAACTAACAACTTAGTTTAGCTCTGATACCATATTAGAAGCCATAAACAACTAACCATGAACTAATTATGAATTGGAGTGAAAGCAATTGTAAATTGCAACGGATTAACATTAAACAAGAGGTGTACATATAGTGTCGAGAGTTTGAGTCAATTCAAGAGTCAACTCAAACACTCAAGGAGTGGTGGCAAATGAGTGTCGACAAGTGGTTTGGAGAGTTGTATTGGACTCTCCAAGTAGACACCTAACCACCTAAGGTGGCTTAAAGCCATGTGGGGAATATACACATAATTACTTAATTAAATATAAGTAATAGCATTAATATTCCTACACTAACAGATAATTTGTACTCATTTGTAGTTTTATTTCTTACCAATAGGAGGAATGTTGTTTGGTGTTCTTAGATTGGCATCATCATCTAGTGTCAAGCATCTACTTGAACTGTAGGATTCATTTTGAGGGATAACTACATGTCTATCTACTTATCTTAGTTTTGGGAGGGAGCATTTCCTCACGTGGAGTTCTTTCCTTCACACATTTAGGGGGATTGCATAGACCTCTTCTATGGAGAGAACTATTAGGATTTCAATGGTAGGCTGAGGCAATACCAATTAAAAATTATGATGTAGATTTAAATACACAAAAATAACAATGAAGAATAACACAAAAATGAAACACAGAGATTTAACATGGTTCACCCAATGTGGGCTACATCCACAAACACAACCATCCAATATTTTATTATCTAGAAAAAGTCATGAATTACAACCTGCAACCTTGTAGCTTAACCACTGCAATGCTACATGAAATATATTACAATCTCATTTGCATCCCATGACCTTTCACATTCTCCAGCTGCTTATTTATCAAGCCTCTTTTGAAGTTAACAATAATAGTTTTTCCATGTCGGATAATAATAAAAATAACAGTTAATGCCTTTATCATTTTGGGGGGAAATCGTGACTGACAAAGTCACAAATATTTATCTTTTTGTATGTACGGTCTGCAACCTTGCAACATGATCAGTCACCACATAATAACAAGAACATTTATTTTATATCCCCTTTTCTCTCTTTTGAAGAGGAGTATATTTCCCATTGAGTTTTCTCCTTTTCTCTTGTTATGAGAGATTTTGTTTGTAAATGGGTACCTGATCAGGCCTTGTTGGTAGGACCCATCTTCATCTTTCCTTTTTAGTTTTTCTATAACCTCCCTAAGTTGTACTTATGGGGGGGTCTTGGTGTAAAATTATATTTACACATTATCATAAGTTTATTAAGGATTCATTAGATAGGATTTATTTTTCTACTATCCTTTATTATGTGTTAATCTTATCACATATGATAAGATTTCCTCATCTACTTTTCCACTTTGTCTATTCTTGATAAATGCAAATGTATTTAATCTAAGTTACAATTCTTATTTGTAATTAATGCACATGAATGTATTGATTAAATATTTATCCTTTGGTTTTCACTTTTTGAAGTAGCTCCCTTTATAGAAGAAATATTACAAATGATCTTGGAATCTGACAAAATTTAGGTCATTCAAGGAGAAAATTGAAGATTTGATTGAGGACTATGATGATGAAAACAAAACAAATGAACAAAGTCTATTACATTTAATTACCATTTGAAGCATGGATTCTTAATTGAAATTATAAAAGAGAAGATTCTAGATCAAAAATACCTAGAGTAATGAAGAATGTGGATTGAAATCATCAAACTCAGGAATGATTTGATTGAAAAATGTCATTAAGAGTTGAATGAGATAAAGGCTAAGGTGACAGATGTCTAGTATGAAAATATAGCATTTGTGAACCTATGATTACTTTTCTATTTTATCTCAGCATTTCAAAGGCAATGAGGGTTCAATTAATTTTCAATGCTTCATTTGATGATTGTCTATGCTACAAGGAAGAGGTGGAGGAGGATTTGATTGAGATCTCTTCCCCCAAAGGAAGTTAAATGTAGAAAATTATGTGTAGCATAGGGAAGGCTATAGGGTCTACACAATCTACCCCACCTCCCTAGTTGTAGTGGTTTTTTGAAGTCTAGTTGTTGTTTGCTAAGAACTTTTTCAAACTTTATGGGTTTGCATCACTTTTTTGATAGTGTAGGGTGAAGGTCAACTGTAATTTGCCCTTACCCTTATTTGTAATACTCTTGATAGTTCCATGGGTTTTGGTTTCTTGAACAAGGTTGTTTTGGTTGTACTCTTTGAAGAATGTGGTTAATTATGACTATATAAACATGTTAATATATGTTGAACTTTTATTTCCTAGTTATCCATGGATTGAGTGTTTTTGCTTCTACCTCATGATCTGGGTAGATTAAGTCCATATAAGTAGGCTTGGATTTCCTCTCATTTTGATAGGAGGGATCATAATATTTTCTTAGATGGACTTGGTGAGATCATAACTACCAATATCCAAGTCTCATAGCTTAGTTTTTTGGCTCCTATGTGTCTTACCTAGGCATATGAGAAAAAAAAAGAACTCAAGCCAATTTGGATCACTATTACATTTATCTCATTTATCTTATGTATAGACACTTTGTTTATTTAATTAGATTTTTTATATATATATTCTTTCCAATAATTTCTTAGTTATACTTAGCTTATGCTAACTACTTTATTGTTATCTTGCAAAGGTTTGTACTTTTTCATATTATGTAGCTAATTACTCTTATTCTCAACAATATTATTAATTTAAATTTTTATTTTCTCTTATGTTAAATAATTAGATTATGTGAGTTATTACATACTTGCAACTAAAAGTAATATCAAATGACTCAAAAGACAAATACAGTTTATAACCTTTTTTTGATAGATAAGTACTACTAGTGGTGGTAGCTCCCATTCCATTAAAAGAGAAAAAAATTGAACTAAAAATTGCATGGCTTGATAGTAGGGATGCATAGGAACATCTAGAAAAATATAAATTCTAGCTTCTTGCTTTCCCATCTTGATATGGGAATGCAAAGTCATCTTTCTTTCCTCATTTTCTCCTAGTTTCTTATTCCTTCTCACCATGGTCCATTGACTGTTGTCATCTTCAATTTGCTCTATTGAGGAGCCCTTATGCTTTTTTCTTCAGCATCTGACTGGTCTTGATCGGTCTAAGATTTACTATGTTTTTCACTTGGACATTCTTTGGTGCATGCAACATTTGTAGTAGCCAGTTGTTAGGGTTCAAATAAATTAGGGCAATAAACATCAACAATTATATGTAGATTAAATAACCCAAATATAATAATGAAGAATAACAGAAAAGAGATCAACACATAATTTTAACATGGTTCACCCAATATGCGCTAAATCCATAGAAACTTAGCCATCCAATGATTTTATTATCTAGTGCAAAATAGATTACAAACTCATGAATACCATACTGCAACATACATCTAATCCGCTTATAACAAGATTTTTGGAAGCCTCTAGAATTAGGGTTAACAAAAATTAACTACCAAACCCCGACAAGGATACGTTATGAATGCATAGTATTTATATGATCAGTCACCACATACCAACAATCTCCCACTTGTAGACTAATCCTAGATGACATAGCTGCACTTGCAGCTCCCACTGGATTACATATCTAGATAGTTTCTTATGTCCACCATTATCAGTCATGAAGGATAATAAAAATGATGAGGAAATTAGTTTCTCCCATGTAACTACTTTTGTGAACATATTTGCAGGATTATCACTTGTGTGAATTTTCTCCAGCTTCAATTGTCCATCTTCCAAAAATGACTAGATGAAGTGGTATTTGAGCTGTATGTGCTTAGTTTTTTAATGTAGAGCTGAATTCTTAGAAAGATGAATGACATTCTAGCTATTAGTGTACAAAGGGCTATATTCTTGTCATTGTCCCAATTCCTCTAGAAAACGTTCTAACCAAATCATCTCCTCACTAGCTTCCGTAGCAGCAACATACTTAGCTTTAGTTGTTGAAAGTGCAACAACCTTTTGTAGCCATGAAAACCAACTGACTGTAGTAGCTCCTACAGTGATAACATACCCCGTAGTACTCCTACTATCAATATCACCCACCAGATCAGAGTCAACATATGCTTTTAGAGAAAAATTTGTTCCTCCAAAACATAGTTTCTTTGAAGTAGTACCTCTCAAATATTAGAGAATCCATTTTCCCACATTCCAATGTTCCATTCCTAGATTTCTCATATACCTACTCACAACTCCCACTACATGTGCAATATTTGGCCTTTTGCATATCATTGCATACATCAAGCTACCAACTATAGATGCATATGGTATCTTAGACATTTTGTCTTCCTCCTCTTGTGTCTTTGGACACAGCTCCTTAGTCAACTTAAAATGACTAGGGAAAGGTGTACTAATTGCTTTTGCATTTTGCATGTTAAACCTTTTCAACACCTTCTCTATATACTCACTTTCAGACAAAAATAATTTTATGTTTGTCATGTCCCATGTGATCCTCATACCAAGGATTTGTTTTACTACACCCAAATCCTTCATAGAAAATGAATTTGTTAATTTCTACTTAAGTTCATTAATATGTTGCATGTTAGACCCGGCAACAAGCATGTCATCAACATAAAGCAACAGGATAATATAGCTGCCACTACCCAATTTCTTAAAATAAACACAATAATTAGAATGATATATTTTTTTTAACCTTGTTCAGCCTTAAAACTATCAAATTTCAAATACCATTGCTGAGGTGCTTGCTTCAGGCCATACAAACTCTTCTTTAACTTACACATAAATTCCTCCTTACCCTTGACCTCATATCGCTGTGGTTGCTACATGTATATTTCTGCTTCCAAATCCCCATGAAGAAATGTTATTTTCACATCTAGCTATTGAAGATGCAAGTCTTTTGTAGCCACAAGACTTAGAGTAGTTCTAATAGAAGTCATCTTTACAACCAAAGAAAATATTGCATCAAAATCTATACCTTTTTTCTATGCAAAATCTTTTACCACAAGTCTAGCCTTATATCGTTTCTTTCCTCCATCTTCTTCCTTCAACCTATAAACCCATTTATTTGGCAATGCTCTTCTACTTGGAGGCAATTGGACTAAGTCCCAAGTCTGATTTTGTAGCAAGGAATCCATTTCCTCATTCATTCTTAGCTCCCATTACTTTTTGGTATCTACCTTCATTGCTTCTTCATAACCTTTAGGTTCACCAAAATCAGTTAATAATATAGATTCATATAATGATGGAGAAAATCTTTTTGGAGGTCTAGTTATCCTTGTATAATGTCTAACACTGGAAGGATTCTATGGGATAACTTGTTGTTGCTAAGCATCAAGTAGTACTGACATTTTATTTTATGGAATCTCATCTAGCACCACATATTCATTTTTGCCCTGTTCATGCTTCTTTTCTTGTAGTTGCTCCTTATACATGATCTTCTCATTGAATATAACATCTCTTTTCCTAATGATTTTATGATTTTCATAATCCCATAACTGATAACCAAATTCATCTTCTCCATATCCAATAAAGATACATTTTTAGGCTTAGCCTCAGGCTTTGTTCTATTTTCAATATCAACATGGACAAAAGATTCACAACCAAAGGTTTTCAGAAATGAATAGTTTACCATTTTTTCCATCCATGCTTCCTCTAGAATGCTACCATCCAAAGGATTTGAAGGTCCTCTATTTATTAAATAAATAGCAGTATGTACAGCATCTGCCCAAAAGTGTAAGGGTAGTCCAACATGCAATTTCATGCTCCCTGCACGCTCCATAATAGTCCTATTCATCCTCTTAGACACACCATTTTCTACCTACGAATTACATTCTATGAACATTAATTTTCAAATTCTCTACTGCAATACTCACCTCCAGTATCAGATCTGAGACACTTCAACTTTTCTCCTATCTCATTCTCAACTAAAGCTTTCCACTTTTAAAAAGTTTTAAATACTTTTGATTTTTGTTTTAGGAAATACTCTCATGTTTTCCTAGTTGCATCATCAATAAAAGTAACATAATAGCAAGAGCCACCAGGAGAAGATACTTGAGTTGGTCCCCATACATTTGAATGCACAAGCTCTAATTTCTCTCTCTTCTTCTCTTTCCCAACTTTGAGAAATCGGACTCTTTTCTATTTTCCATAAACACAATTTTCACAAAAGGGTAAAAGCAAGAAGTTGGGTCCACATATAGAGGAAGTGTCATGCAAAAGAAAAATCTCAATAGGAATGGGTACCCATTTTAAAGGAAATAGGTACTTGTTTAGGAATGGGTACCTGAGCCTAGAATGGGTACTCATTTTAAAATGGGTACGGTCCATTTTATTTTATAGCATGGGTACCCATTTTGTTTTTTATTATTTTTTAGAATAGGTACCTATTTTAAAATGGGTACCCGTTTTATTTTCTATTATTTTTTAGAACGGGTACCTATTTTAAAATAGGTACCCATTTCTAAAATTTTGAATTTGACACCCACGCTTTTTGTTTGGTTTTAGGCTCAAGAAAGGCATGGGTAGCCAACCTTGAGCCTTGGGCCTACAAGTATTTGTTTAAGTATAGAACAATAGAAAAGATTGACTTTACCTATATGGCTGACGACATTTTTTAAAAATTTTTTTACGAAATTAAAACTCATTACAGATGAGAGTGTCTAGTCTTCAAATATGTAATTTTTTTATTAAACTTGTTTTTCTATTTATTATTTAATTTATGAGAAAACTAGTCCAAAAATTTGAAATGACAGGTGTTTGTATTTTTTTAGCAACTTTTAATTTTTTAAATTTTTTGAAAAACAAATTATGTCATCAATCTACACATCATTCTTTACACAATGAAAAAAAAAATTTTATTTTATGATTAGTTTTGCTCAAATTATGTTGGTCGTACATGAGGGCTTCCAAAAATAGGAATTAGGGCCAATAAAAAATTAATAAAAAAAATTATTTGGCAAAAAATTATAAAAAAAATATCCTCATCAAACTTCATTGTACGACACAAATTTTCTAAAAAGGATTTAGAAAAATACTTCTATTTAGGTCAAATTATGTTGGCCATACACGTGTATGGTATGGTAAAAAATAAGTGACTTTAAACAGTGGTTTTTAGAAATGCATATTGAAAATCAATTTGTGACACTTGGGTATTAATATAAATTACATATTTGGAAACTAGACTCCAAGTACTACATTTCATGTTACTAACTTTTTTAAGATTCAATCTTTAAGTGCCTCAAATGTTTAGGTCAAATGTAACAAATTCTAAAAATTAGGGAAAACACTTCCACTTTTTAGCCAAAATGTGGACCCAACTTCTTGCATTGACCCAGAACTCTATGTCAATCTACTTCGGACCTAGTAGCAACTTCTAGAGTGAAGGATCTTTATCCCTTTCTCACTCATGTGCCCAAGTCTATGGTGCCACAATTCTATTTTTCTCCCTATAGCAAGTGCTATAATTATCTTACTAGCAATTGTTTATGTAGTAGCTAAAATAGAATAAGTATTACCAGTAAACAAATACAATGTTCCTACCTTTTCACATTTAGCTACTACTAATGCACATTTAGTGACCTTCCAGACTTTGTCTGAAAAGGTAACTATGCAACCTTCACTACCTAGTTGTCCTACAGAAATTAAATTCCTTCTCAAATTTAGAACATGCCTTACCTTCTGTAGCAACCATTCATTTCCTTTCTACAACTTGATTTTTATCTTTCCTTTTATAGCAATCTTACAGGGTTCATCATCACCCAAATATACTTGTCCAAAATCACCTTGAACATAATCTACAAAATATTTCCTATGGGGTGTGGCATGAAATGAAGCCCCTTGATCTATTACCCAGGAATCATTAGCATTATCTAAACATAGAATTAAAGAATCCTATAATTTATTACTTGCAACATTAGCTTCCTTACTATCATCTTGTTTCTCATCTCCTTGTTTGCCCTTTCGAGACCAACAATCTTTCTTCAAGTGTCCTAACATTCCATAGTACAAACAATCCATTCTTCCTCTAGATTTAGATTTGCCTTTCTTTGGCTTCCCTTGTGACTTTTCATGATTTTTTGGGCTTTTCTCTCTCTTTTATTCTTCCCCTATTCTCTATAGTCAAAGCATTAACCAATGTTGAAGTCCCACCTATGCTTTTCTTTTGCATTTCCTACTAGGGATAACACCAAAAACATCATCAAATTTTAAAGTATTTGAACTAGAGATAGAGTTACTTATAGCCATTACCAAGCTATTCCATCTTTCTGACAAAGAACATAAAACCAAGAGAGCCCTCACCTCTTCATCAAAACTCACTTTTATAGAAGTTAACTAATTGGTAATCATATTAAACTCATTTAAATGATCTTTCATAGATCCACCTTCAATCATTTTTAGATTAAACAAATGCCTCATGAGAAATACCTTATTTGAGGCTGAGGGTTTTTCATACAATTTAGCCAAAGATTTCGTACGATTATTTTTTTTCTTTACTTCTATTATATTGAATGCCATAGATCATGCTATGTACAATCGAATGGTTCCCAGTGCTTTTCTATCTAGAATCTCCCATTCTTCATCAGACATCACAACATATTTCTTTGCTTTTCCTCGCAATGGCCACCATAGATCTTTTTGATACAAATAATCTTCCATCTGCATCTTCCATAATTGATAATTCTAGCCACTGAACTTCTCAACCAGATTGAATTTGCCTTCTTCCATTGCTCCCACTCAAATCTAGAGGTTTCCTGTTAGTTGACCAAAATACATGTGACTCTAATACCAGTTGTTAGGGTTCAGACAAATAAGAGCAATAAACATTAACAATTATATGTAGATTAAATAACCCAAATATAACAATGAAGAATAACACAAAAGAGATCAACACAAAATTTTAACGTGGTTCACCCAATATGGGCTAAATCCACAGAAACTCATCCATATAATGATTTTATTATCCAATGAAAAATAGATTACAAACTCATGAATACCATACCACAATAGACATCCCAGCCACTTATAATAATCTTTTTGGAAGCTTATAGAATTAAGGTTTGACAAAGTCATTTTTAATTTGTTAGTCAACAAAAATTAACTAGTGACCTTGAATGTACAAAAAAGAGAAAAAACCACATATCATACATTACAAGTGTACAATATTTGCATGATCAGACACCACATACCAACACTAGTGGCTCCTAGAAGATATCAGAGATTAAATATTTTGAAAAGGGAGAAACTACACTGTCACCCTCATTTGATTTATTTGCATTCCACTAGTAAATTCTTGAGCCCTTTTTGATGGGGTGGATAAATCCTTAGATTTGTCTTCATTCTGTGTGCTAGCAGGAATAAGATAATGTTGAGGCTCAACCCTAATCCACCAGTTAGGTGTACCCCTTGATACCAATTTGCCTCACTCGTGATCTTGCAATTTCTGACATTGGGGCATATGGTGATCTATTGAGAAGCATTTCCTACAACAAAAAATAATTTTTTCATAATCTACTAGTTGTTTCTAGTAGTGATCACCCACATTTAGTGAAATCTCTATAGGGAGACCCTTGGAAAGATCCATTTCCACACAAATTCGTGCACAAGTTAAAGTTTGGTAATTAATTGTTTCCTCTAAACAGTAGAGATACTTTCCTAAGCCATTTCCTATGGCCTTTAGGTAGTCTAATTCCCAGAACTAGAAAGGGTGATAAGGAAATCACACCCAGAAAAAAGTAGACGAGAAAGTCTCAGTTTGTAGATCGAAACAGGGAAACCATGGTTTCATGTACAAGAAGTCTCTTTGAAAAGACCAAGGATCATTTTTAAGCACCTAGTCCTTGTCTGCAAGAGACTCAAATTCTAGGATAAAAAAGCCCTTTGGAATAGGGAAACATACATATTTCTTTCTCCAAAAATTCTTTCCAGTTTTCTGAAATCTGAGCAAATTAGGGCCTGATTCTACAAAAATTCCTCCATTTCGTCAACAAATCCATTCAAACATATTTTTGGTGTTAAAGAAAAAACCCTAATAGGCACAGCACACCCTGTTTGAGTGGGACCACCATTAATAATGGGATCGATACCCCTGATGCCCTAGTACAAAGCTTGCTGCTACAGAGGATATTTTTAGTAGCGTGTAGGGCGCGTGAGCGGCAACCTATGAGTCGTATCCTCTAAGTTTAGGGAATTTTTAAAACTGTGATTTATGAATAGATCCGGAGGCCCATGCCTAAAGATGAAACTAGATCTGCCCACACTATGGAAGTCTTTGCTCGATCTATTACCATAGGTGTGTGATGAGTTTGCAGAAATAGAGGCAGATCGAAGCATTTCGAAGGGGACCTTGTCACTTACAAATATTTATAACCTTATTCACCAAATTTTAAGTATAATAACTTTTTGAGAAAGCACATTATTTAATATTAGAACTATAGCTATATGTGCCTATGAACCATTTAATAACACCTTTAGATAATATTAGTAGTATTAATTTTTTTTATAAAACTAAAACCATGCATATTATATAACTACACCTTACATGTTTTACTATTTTTTAGTATTTATTAAATAGAGTCTAAGACCACAATGAAAACCATCATCACTGTCACAAGAATAAATTAATACTTTTGGGGACTACTCTACTTAAATATCATCCACTTCAATGATTTAATAGACAATAGTAATTTTACACACCATTCACAACAAAAAATTATAAATCTTGAGGGGACATGAACTCCAAAGAAAAATTTTGTGGCCACCAATCAAATGTGACTGTGGGTGGCACCTAGCAGTATGCCAATGATATTTTTACAAGCTCCGAGTGGCTCCTATTTTGATTGTTCATATCATTATTCATAAGTTGATGATGAAACATGGGGACTCTACATTATACAAGGTAGTAGGTGTATTATACAATGTGGAGATGACAAAAGGCAAGCTATATTAGCCCACATTCCCTACCTCCTCCCTCCATCTATGATTTTCTTCTTTGAGAGAAGTCCTCTGAACACTAATCATTACATTAAGAACAACTTGATCAAAGATTTTGTGCATAAACATATGTACACTAATCATTACTTTAAGAAAAACTTGATCAAGGTGAATTCAAGACTAATAATAAAAGTGAATTGAAGACAAATACACTTTTTAGGCCATAACAAGTAGATATATAAATAAATAAATAATTATATTGAAAAAATGTTGTTACAATAAAACAATAGATATATAAATAAATAAATATATTGAAAAAATGTTGTTACAATAAAACAATCTTAAAACTTTTAATAAATAGATATATAAAAAATTTATTTTAAATAAATTCTAACACAATATTTTTGAATGATTGTTTAAATAAAAGTAACATTTATTGAATAGAATAAGTTGGTAAAAAACTTTTATTTTTAAAGCATTCAATCTCAAAAACTTTCAAAGCAAAGCTTTTTCCTTAAAAAAATGCCAAAAGTGGTGCATAACATATTACTGATGCAACTAAAAAAGGAAAAATGGACTGTGGTTTGTTACATTCATGGTTTCGCTTACTAACAGCAGAATGGTAACAAGATTTATTCCTTGAACAGACAAAGGCAAACAGTAAAGTATATATCTCAAGTCGTCCTTAATTCTAACCAATGTTAAAAAATATTGCTCTGAAAAACAACTTCTAACTGTCAAAAAGTAGATCCAAGAATAGTTTGGAAAACTCACTCTATATACTGAGCAGTTGTCCAGACTCACAATCATAAACATACCATATGTTATGTGAGTAACCTTTGTTGTAGTCACAATATATATACATATTATCATTCATTATTATTCATGTTTCCTTGTTTTCTCTCTCATCGGTGGGTTTTGAAGAGTATAACTCTTAGATGGAGGAAGTTTTTAAAAAATAATACAACTGTTGAAGTATGATTTTTAATTAGTAAAACTGAATAAGAATGAAGACATTTAGCAACTATTAATAAACTAGTGGATGTTATATTATGTGAATACTTACAACATTATCATTTATAAACCTTTTAAATCAGAACTCTCTAGAGTATTCCACTAAAATAATAATCTGCGAAATCTATTTCTTAATGTGTTTATTAACAAAGTATTCCTTGATATGCTTCCACATTTGGCATACATGTCTACCAGGGCACCTGCAACCTCAACATTTTTCAAAACCTCTAGTCTTTATCGTTAATAGATGTTTCCGCCTTCTTCTAGTACTTTAGGACGCAAGAATGATGGAAAGGTTAAAGAGATCATAGATGGATTCTTAACTGTCTTTTGAATTTGACTAATCCATGATACTACAGTTCATTGAGGCATTTTGTCAAACTATTTACATGCCTTAAATTTGATAGTCGTATGGCCTTATTTAGTCATTTTAGTCGTAAAATATAATTAAAATTTTAAGAAGATTATATCACTTGAAAGGCAAGATTTCAAATAAATTGTCAAAATTTATATATATGTATATATCCTAAAATAGATAAGCTTTAATATTTGAAAGGCAACTTCAAATAGATGACCGTCACAAAAAATTTGCTTGACTCCACCGTCAAATTTAAGACCTGATTATGAGTATTTGTCATTGGAAACTACATCCTGTGCTAAGTTTTTTTTTTTCTTTTTCTTAGCTTAGTGACAGAGGATGTTGGCTTAGTGACAGAGGATGTTGGCTATGTGAATGCATATCTGTATCAGCGACAACTGGCAGCTCACACGTGTATGGAAAACTCAGAGAATGCCTTAAGCAAGACCTACTGTTGAGGGAAAAGCAAAACTGGCCACAGAGCGGTTTCTGACTACCGGAAGTAACGGAAAAACGGTGCACTGCCGAATTATGGAACAAAACGGAATATCTGAAATTTTCGGCCAATTTCGATTCTCATTTAAATAGCCTATCGGCTAATAATAAGTAGTTAACAGAGAAAAATATAATAGTGGCCTTGCACTACTAGCAGATAGCTAAAATAGCTAAAGTGAATATAACGGTCGCCTTGCACTGTATTAACCATTCTTTACAGATGCCGAAGTATGAGGGACATTCACTTTAATCTGTAGCGTAGAAAAGAGCTCATTATTGGGCCAGTGAAATCAAGTCCTGTAGACTTCAAATACGTGTCTATATGACAGTGGTGCAAATCGCAGATAAATTGCAGTATGAGGGTGCAAATCGATTACAATCGCGCTCTCTCTCTCTATCAATTTGATTTGCGCCTTCTTGCCTCGGTCGAGTACAGCAAAACGTATGAATATGATGATGCAGCACGAAGGAAGAGGAGATTCCTCGGACCACCGACGAGCGGCGGCGCTTAAACGAGTGCAAAAGCTGGCAGAGGAGGATGCGGTGGTGTTGTTTAGCAAAAGTGGGTGCGCCATGTGCGTGGCGGCGAAGGCTCTCCTCTCCTCCGTTGGAGCGCATCCCACCATCCACCAACTGGACAAACAGCTCACACTGCTCCCTGCTCCCTGCGGGGAGGAGATGGAGGCCGCTCTGCTCACACTGCTCCCTGCTCCCCCTTCCCTTCCTGCAGTTTTCATCGGTGGAAAGCTGCTGGGAGGGATGGAGCAGCTTATCGCTTATCACATTAGAGGTTCTTTGCTCCCTCTCCTGATAGAAGCCGGAGCCTTGTGACTGCCTCTAACTCCTACAATCTCAAGGCTTTAAAGCCAAATTTTGGATGCATTCTCGATCACTTGGTTATACTCATGTCGTTTAATGTCCTCACTTCTTCAACGTTTTCTCATTGTTTGTTAGCTGCCTTTATCTGTTAACAGTCCCAGCAGTGAACGGTGAAAATGGTTATTTTCTTTGCGATGATAAACATTTCATACCTTTTTTCAGTCTGTAGAGATGGTACGAATTATTGATCTCTTTTTACTAAATATGCACTGTTAATGAAAAACTGCTGTGCACCCTTTAGGGCAATTTCTTCTTTTCTAGCCTTTCGCTCTGAATGGTATTTGAGAAACTTGCCCTTCTAAGAGCGGGGGTTTCAGTAGTTCTTTTTGTAACAATTGCAATTGCAGCACTTAGAGTAGGTTATAAAATGTAATGTTTGAATTATGTGCCTTACCAGCATGGAGTATGGTTTGATATGGAAATTCTTGCACTACATACGCCATTACTGTTAACTGTTTTTCAAGCTTGGTAGTCTGTTGGTAGAAAAAAAAGAAATTGAGGCACTATAATAAATGGCTGGTAGTGTAGTGGGTGCCCAAAAGGAAAACAAAATGAAACAGTTAGAAAAATCTAAATGTGAAAAATCTAAATAAGAATGAAAAATCTATAGCTGCAGCATTGTGGGGTGTATTTTTCAATATTGAGAGGCTTTTCACAAAATTTGATTTTCTCTCCATATTTTTTCTTAAAAGAAATTAGGAGGGAGCAAAAGTAAGGTTTATTTTAAGGGAAAACTTTGCTGCAAAAGTTGAATTTATTTATTTTTATTTATTTAGAATCTAAAAACGGAGAATTAATGATCTTTCCCCTTTTTTCTGAAAGGAAACCCTAGCTCTTTCAATCCTTTGCTCCTTCTAATATATGGTTGTATGTTTGAAAAATCCTCAAGTTATTATAGAACTCATCTCCAACATAAAAAAAATTAAGATTTTTTAGTATCTGCTTCTATAAATTTATTTTAGTAAGTTCTAGAAAATTATTTGTTTCTAATGCATAAATCTACTCCTTAAAAATAACTAACAATTTCCAATTGATTTATTATAACATTCCTTTTAAAATTAATTTAAAAGCCAGTGATTTATATTTAAATATGATTTGAAAACAAAATCTCAATATGCAATTATAACATGCCTTTTTAAATTAATTTAAGAGATAGTGATAACATTTAAATTTATATTTAAAAATGATTTTGAAATAAAAATCAAATGAGTGTTGGTTGATGAAATAAATTTATTGTTATTTATTTTTATATAAAATTTGTAGTTATTTAATATAACAAAAATATATATTCTTCGATAATATTTAATTTAATTTTTGTTTTTTTATGCAATTGATTTTATTATGTTATTATTACGAAATGAGATAAAGAGGTATTTAATTAATTATTAAATTAATTAAAGCTAGATGCTTAGTTAAAAATTATAATTAAATTTGAGTTTAATTTTTTTCCTAATCACTCCAAGGTGTCACCAGTTACCATTTTCACTAAGGAATACTAGTAATTTAACTTTTAGTATCATAGTATTTTTAAAAAATAGTTGCATTGTGTTTATGCCCATATGTGCATGTGTGTATGGGTGGGCATTACATAGGTGATGGGTGTTGATATTATCATGATGGAATTATAATTTTTATTAAAATTATAATTAGGGTTAGGGTTACAAATTGGGTTAGAATTACAATTAGGGTTATGCTTAAATTTAGGGTTATGGTTAGATTTAAAATTAAGGTTGAATTAGCATATATTTCTATAAAGATAAATATGCTAGCCTTAACACTAATTTAAATCCTTACTATAATCCTAACCATACATGGAACCCTAACCTTAATCATAAAGTTAGAAATAGGGTTTAGGTTAGGAGTAGGGTTAGAACTATGATTAGAATTAGGGTTAGGGTAAGGGTTAAACTTAGGGTTAGTATTGGCCTAAATGTTAGGGTTAGGGTTACAGTTAGAATTAGGTTAGGGTTTGAATAAGAATTAGTGTTAGAATTACGGTTAGGGTTAAAATTAGGATTAGGGTTAGGGTTAGGATTATAATTGGGGTTGGGGTTTGGGTTAGGATTAGAATTAGGGCTATGACTATAATTAGGGTTAATGTTAGAATTAGAGTTAAGGTTAGGGTTATAATTACGGTTAAGTTTAGTATTAAGGTTAAGGTTAGGGTTGCAATTAGGATCAGGCTTAGGGTTAGAATTGAGGTTAGGGTTAGAATTAGAATTAGGGTTAATAAATTATGGTAAGCATTAGAGTTACAGTTAGGGTTAGGGTTAGGGCTAGAGTTAGGGTTAGAATTTGGTTAGGGTCAGGGTTAAAATCATAGTTAGAATTAGGATTAAGGTAAAGGTTAGAATTAGGGTTATTGTTAGATTTAAAATTAGGGTAGAATCAGGGTTACTATTAGAATTAGGGTAAGAATTAGATATATAGTTAGGGTTAGGGTTCAAATTAGAGTTAGGGTTAGAGTTTAGTTAGGGTTATGGTTAGTATTAAGGTTAGGGTTAGGGTTAAAATTAGGGTTAATGTTAGAATTAGGTTAGGGTTAGAGAACTAGAATTAGGGTTACTAAATGAGGGTAAGCATTAGAGTTACATTTAGGGTTAGGGTTAGGGCTAGAGTTAGGGTTAGAATTCAGGTTAGGGTTAGGGTTAAAATTAGAGATATGTTTAGGATTAGAATAAGGGTTAGGGTTAGTATTATAATTAGGGTTGGGGTTAGGGTTATAATTAGGGTTACAACTATAATTAGGGTTATTGCTAGAAATAAAGTTAGGGTTAGGGTTACAATTAGGGTTAAGTTTAGTATTAAGGTTAGGGATAGGGTTTTAATTACGATCAACCTTAGGCTTAAAATTAGAGCTATGTTTAGGGTTAGAATAAGGGTTAGGGTTAGGGTTACAATTAGAATTAGAGTTAGGATTAGGATTACAAGTAGGGTTGGGGTTATGGTTAGAATTAGGGCTATGACTATAATTAGGGTTAATGTTAGAATTAGGGTTAGGGTTATATTTATATTTGGGGTCAGAATTGTAATTAGAATTGGGGTTAGGATAGGGGTTAGAATTACAGTTTATATTTGGGTTACAGTTAGAAATAGGGTGAGAATTAGAATGAGAATTAGGGTTAGGTTTAGAATTAGAGTTAGGATTACAATTAGCAATGTGGTTTGGGTTAGTGTTACAATTAGAATTAGGGTTAATGCTAGAATTAAGTTAGGGTTATAATTACAATTAGGGTTATATTTAGGGTTAGAATTACAATTAGAATTAGGATTACAATTTGAAAATGGATGGCAATTAGAATGAGAATTATGGTCAAAGCTAGGTTTAGGGTTATAATAAGGGTTAGGGTTAGGGTGAGATTTAGGATAATGATTAGAATTAAGGTTATGGTGATGGTTGGCATAAGGGTTAAACATTGAGATTAAAATATTCTTTAAATATAGGTACTCTAATTCTAAATCTAACCCTAATTCTTACAACCAGAAGATCTAACCCTATTTAACATAATTCTAACCATAATTTTGACTGTAACTCTAATAATAATAATAACTCCAATTCCAACCATAGTTCTAACACTAACCCTAATTATATTCCTAACCCTAACCCTAATTTTAACCCCTGACTCTAATCCTAAATATAATGTATATTATAATTATAATTGAAATTATTATATAATATAATATATAACTAGAATTATTATATAATATAATATTATATTTTTTAATTATTATATATATAGTTTAGTATTAAGGTTAGGGATAGGATTTCAATTATATAATAATGGTTAGGGTTATAATAAGGGTTAGGGCTATGTTTAGGGTTAGGGTTACAGGTATGCTAGGATCATCCTTAGGGTTAAAATTACAGCTACGTTTAGGTTCCTTTACTTATTATATATATTATATTTAATTATTATAATACATCTAATCTATATTCTAATAATTATTATATAATTACATTAATTCATATAATTATATAATATAGTTAGAATTAGGCTTTCTACTTTGGATACTACTAATATACCTATATTTAAAAATATATATCTAAAGTACACCGAGAGATATCCTTCTTGAGGTGCCTATTTTTTTAATTAATTTCCACATAGGTGGAATAGGCAGCTCAAGAAGGATATCTCTCGGTGTAATTTAGATATATTTTTTAAAATATAGGTATACTAGTTATATTAATTCATCTAATTATATAATATAGTTAGAATTAGGCTTTCTACTTCAGATGCTACTAGTATACCTATATTTTAAAAATATATCTAAAGTACACTGAGAGATATCCTTCTTGAGGCACCTATTTTTTTAATTAATTTCCACATAGGTGGAATAGGCACCTCAAGAAGGATATCTCTCGACATACTTGAGATATATTTTTTAAAATAAAGGTATACTAGTTGGCTATAGTAAATTGAAGTCTTATACAAATCTGATTAGGGTTGTGTAAACTAGCAAAGTTAAATTCAAAAAGGATATTGATCAGGTTTAGGTTTTGTCCAACCTCAAGTTTAGGTTTATTTAAAAAGTAGAATTACATTATTTTCTGAAGGAAAAAAATAAAGTTATATTATTTAATAATATACATGCCTCTATGTTAAGTTGTTGAAAGATATGGATGATGGTTGTAGGTACAAGTTCCCAGCTTCAACCTATTGTAATGTGAAGTCCAAAAGTCACCGTAGACTTTGTTTTCTCCTAGCAATAATTGTCTCTTGAGTTTCCTTTGGATACTATATGGATAATGTAATAAATATGATGCATATGTTGCTGTTGATGTAATGTGAAAAATAGAAATAATAAAAAAAGATTTCCCCTACTTCCCCTTGATGTAGCCAAATTGGTACAAACCACATAAATTCTATGTTTGTGTATTGTTTTGCATTTGCATTTGTTAATTTTGCATTATTTTGTATTTATAATTTTCCTACTATAGTTATTATTTTTATTTAGTTCTAAAATAATGTAGGGGCATTTGAATTCTTAATTGGCACTTTTGCCACATGTCAGTGCCTTGAAAATTGAAATATTAGTTGTCAAAAGATGCCCACATGGTAGTATATCATGGAAGGACTATTTTTAGTGATATTATGACATATTCTATGACAATTGTAAGGGTAAATAATAGGGGAGAATATTTTGGATGTGAGAGCCTAATTTTAGATTGGAATCTTGCCTTTTTGGGCACTACACCTCATGAGAGGTTTTGTACATGGTTTTGAAAACAACGGAATGGTTTCTTGGTTATGAGAGGTCGATAAATTGAAGGCTTGAAAAGAAGTTTGTGTGAGGAGAGGTTTATACAAGGTTATGCTGTCAGTTTTATGCTATGGAGTGTGGGTTTTTTACCCAAAAGGGTTTTCCCCACATATATTGGTGTCTCTTTTCTTTTGTCTATCTTTCTTCTATTATTCTTTTTTTTTGTGTTCTTAAAGTGTTCATTTATATGTTGTTATGCTTCTGAAATTTATATAGATCTGTAAGCTACATTATCTTTCCTCTAAGGGTTAATGAGATGGGAAATCAACTATGTATGTTTCCACTTTAAGAGCATAGTAGTATGTGCTGGCATCAAGTTATTGAATATCTATTTAAGAAAAATATAGGATATTGTAAGGTGCATGATGGGTTCTCTTTTCTCTTTCAATTAGTATCAGAGCTACAGTGGTTCCATGGTTGCATGAGATTGCAAGTGTTGGTTCCATGGTGTTTAAGGTTCTAGGTATTTCTTCTGTTGTGATTTCTTAGCCTAGCAAGCTTGAGGGAATATGTAGGAAGGAATTGGCTAATTATTAATCCTTGCTTGAGTGGAAGTCTTGTAGTTGATCTTGTTTTTAGGTTACAGTAGGCATTTGAAGGATGGAGTATTATGGAATTGATCATGTGGTTATCTATTTAATATGATATTGATTTGGAGCTCTTGTTTGATAGTATGTAATAACCCTCATGTATGGTGGTTATGTTCTATCATTCTATGGTCGTCTGCAACAAGTATTCATGTTGGGTGTTTGTTCTTGACTCCCTAATCACATGGAGAAATTTGGGTTGTCATGACTATGGTTTAATGTGCTTATGTTGGGTGCTAGATTTTAGTCCTTGGCATTAAAAGGCATTGTTTTGTTAACCTCAAATGCATGTAGGTTGTGGAGTTGATCATTGGATGATCTAAAAGCTTCTAGAATAGCCTAGCTCCTTCATATGCTTGTACATGGTGGTGGTTGTGGAGTTGGCCTACAAGTGGGCCTAGAGTTCATGGACCTCTACTTCCTTTTGGTTGGTTGTACTTGCATGTCTCAGTTTCATATTGATTTGATCTGAGGGTTTTGTACATTTTCCATTCAAAGTCTATGGTAAAGCTTATTTGTGTTATTCTATTGTTTTGGTATAGTTGTTACTGGTGGTTTTCAGACTTGTGGGTCTACCAAATGATAACTGGATGTGGATTTGTAGGTATGTCAATGACATGGTGGTTTTGTAGGTTTTACATGGTTAATCAAAACTTGTGGTTTCATAGATCTACCAATAAACTATATTTTTAGATTATGATTCCTTAGGGGTGTTCCGGATGTAACATAGTTGCAGGTTTGCATGTATGCTTCATGCATGGTGTGAGGAGGTTTGTAGCCTCTTGGTGTGGAGATGTTGGTATGTGATTAGTCACTCAAAATTTCTGTAGTGTTTGTTTGATGGGTTCCTTGACTATGGTTACTCATATGTGGACTTCTTTTTTAAATTAGATATGTGGTTGATTTAGTGTTTGAGTCTTTTAGTCTACATGTTATCTTCTTGTTATCTCAGTTTACAGGTTAGTAATGTGATGATGAGTTTGCATGCTTCATGTTTGAGATCTATGAGTTATGAATTTTTGTGGGCTGATCACCTATTTGATTTTAGTGGGATGACTCATATGTCCAGACTGTCTATATCCACAAGATTGATTTAGTATTTCTGCAGACTTTGGTAGTTGGCCTTGTCTATGGTCATTTGTGCATTGGTATATTACATTGGGATGAGAGGATGGATGATTAGAGTGTTTGGATAGCTGGTTATTGGGATTTGTAGCATGTTTATCACTATGTCATGGATAGCTTGGTTACATAGTTTAGTGTGAGCTTTTGATAGTGATAGTTTTATTTTCTTGACTTGGAGATCTTGGTTCTACTTTATTCTTTTGTACTACTGATGTTTGGTGCAAGAGCACCTCGAGACCTAAGAATCAGGAGGATTCCATGCATGCTCTGTTCTGTCTAAAGTGTCATGTCTGTAAGCCCTTAGCGCCATATTGAATCATACTTGGATGAGTAACGACATAACATTGAGTCTGTATACATGTCATTAAAGATTGTAACTAAACTGAATGGATGTAACTGAATGGCAGAAGTGGTTGTAGGGTAATTTGTCTTCCATCTTATGTAACTGCCAACATGAGTCTATATAGTCAGTCTATGTTCGTTAAGGAAAAATAAACAGACATAGACAAAGAATCGATTTGTATGTTATTTTTTGAGGAATAAGAAATTCTATCTGTTGTGTATATCTGAGTAAGATTCTGTTGCATAGAATGTAGATCGGAAGCATTCCACTAGTTGAGATTCCTTTGAAATTAGTGGAATGGCTTCCTTAGGAGTAGATCATTTTCTGTTCTGTTGAGATTTTGTTGTTTCTGTATAAGTTGTTCGGTATTTGCATAGTTACAGAGTTACAGAAGTTGTCATCGGTGTAATAAAGCCCTCAAGGAAGCTTTTGGAAGTTATACCGATCGACAATGTTGGACCAATAGGAGGTGCATCGGTGCAGAATGGCTTCGGTCTCACCGATGATAGATTGTATCAGCGTATCAACAGACCATGGTTAGAGTTCACCGACGGGAAGGGTCTTGCTGATAAGGTCACTTCTAACTGGTGTGAAAGCCGTCATGGTTGAGATGAGGAGGAACTTAACCGTTATCGGGCATCAGTAGAAGAATGAAAGACTTGGCTGATAGAAGTAAGTCTTGCCAAAGATAAAGTGAAGTTGAGCTATCGGGGTGAGTTTAGTCAGGGAGAGACTTAGGAAAGTCTTTCCAATGATGGTTGTCTAACCGATGGAGTTATATCGGTGGTTCATTTGTTAGTCTTGCCGACTGTTAATAAATTAGGACCCCTTGTGCATTTCCTGCTGTGCGCTCCGCATCAAATTGGTATCAGAGCTTGCAAAAGGTCTAGGCGGAGGTGTTGTGTATTTGATTTCTGTCACTAAGAAGGCAGATGAAGATTTTAAGCAAAATGTTTGGTTGGTGACCATTTTGGAAACAAAGATCATAGAAAGTATTTTGAAGGATGACAGTAGTTGCTAGACTATTGCAGATGCTCATGCCATCTTGTTGTAAGAAGGAATAGGATTCCTATAGTATGTGAGCAGACGATGATGAGGTCTGTCGTGACCATTCACCAATAGAGGTTTGGCTAGAAGAGGGTGCAGAGTGAGGCCACTGCGAGAGAGAGTGGTAGTGCATCTCTAGGATCTATTGTTGGATGAGGGGAATGGGTCTGTGAGGTAGTGTGTAGGATGGACATCTGATTGAGCATTGTGTTGTAATCATTGAAGCTTTGATTAGTCTGAGAGTACCTTGAGACCTAAGAATCAGGAGGATTCCATGCATGCTCTGTTCTATCCAAAGTGTCATGTTTGTAAGGCCTTAGCGCCATATTGAATCATACTTGGCCAAGTAACGACATAACATTGAGTCTGTATACATGTCATTAAAGATTGTGATCGAACTAAATGGATGTAACCGAATGGTAGAAGTGGTTGTAGGGTGATTCACCTTCCATCTTATGTAACTGCTGACATGAGTCTATATAGTCAGTTTGTGTTCGTTAAGGAAAAATGAATAGACAAAGATGGAGAATCGATTTATATGTGTATTTTATGAGGAATAAGAAATTTTGTTCTGTTGTGTATATCTGAGTAAGGTTATGTTGCACAGAATGTAGATCGGAAGCATTCCACTAGTTGAGATTTCTTTGAAATCAGTGGAATGGCTTCCTTAGGAGTAGATCATTTTCTGTTCTGTTGAGATTTTGTTGTTTCTGTATAAGTTGTTCGGTGTTTGCATAGTTACAGAGTTGTAGAAGTTGTCATCATTGTAATAAAGCCCTTGGGGAAGCTTTTGGAAGTTATACCGATCAACGGTGTTGGACCGATAGGAGGTGCATTGGTGCAGAACAACTTTGGTCTCACCGACGACAGATTGTATCGACGTATCTGTAGACCTTGGTCAGAGTTCACCGATGAGAAGGGTCTCACCGATAAGGTCACTTCCAATTGGTGTGGAAGCCATCATGGTTGAGATGCAGAGGAACTTAACTGTCATCAGGCATTGGTAGAAGAATGAAAGACTTGGCTGATAGAGGTAAGTCTCGCTGAAGATAAAGTGAAGTTGAGCTATCAGGGTGAGTTTGGTAATAGAGAGACTTACGAAAGTCTTTCCGATGATGGTTGTCTGACAGATGGAGTTATATTGGTGGTTCATTTGTTAGTCTTGTTGACTATGACTAAATTAGGACCCGTTGTGCATTTCCCACTGTGCGCTCCACATTAAATTGGTATTAGAGCTTGCAAAAGGTCTGGGCGGAGGTGTTGTGTATTTGATTTCTACCACTGAGAAGGAAAATGAAGAGTTGAAGAAAAATGTTTGGTTGGTGACCATTTTGAAAATAGAGATCACAGAAAGTATTTTGAACGCTGACAGTAGTTGCTAAACTATTGCAGATGCTCGTGCTATCTAGTTACGAGAAGGAATAGGATTCCTATAGTGTGTGGGTAGATGATGATGAGGTCTGTCGTGATCATTCACCAATAGAGATTTGGTTGAAAGAGGGTGCAGAGTGAAGCCACTATGAGAGAGAGTGGTAGTGCATCTCTAGGATATGTTGTTGGACGAGGGGAATGGGTCTGTGAAGCAGCGTGTAGGATAAACATCGGATTGAGCATTGTGTTGTAATCATTGAAGCTTTGATCAGTCTGAGAGTACTCCATTGCTACGAGTAGAAGGAGCCTGAAGATGCCTTGAAATGTTGATGGTAGTTTTCCATTGTTGGTTGGTTGGTCACTATTCCATTGATGTGAAGATTTGAAGCCTGAAGCTAAAGAGACAGTGTGAAAGATGAAGCCAGACAGAGATGCAGGAAAAGGTAGTTTTGTTTTTTAGGTACATTTCCAAGGGACTTGGAAACCTTTGTTGGTTGGTTGTATGGTGCAGAAGCACCTCGAGACCTAAGAATCAAGAGGATTCCATGCATGCTCTGTTCTGTCCAAAGTGTCATGTCTGTAAGGCCTTAGCACCATATTAAATCATACTTGGCCGAGTAATAGCATAACATTGAGTCTATATACGTGTCATTAAAGATTTTAACCAAACTGAATGGATGTAACCAAATGGTAGAAGTGGTTGTAGGGCGATTCACCTTCCATCTTATGTAACTGCCAAGATGAGTCTATATAGTCGGTCTGTGTCCGTTAAGGAAAAATGAACAGACACAGACAGAGAATCAATTTGTATGTGTATTTTCTGAGGAATAAGAATTTTTTTTTTGTCATGTATATCTAAGTAAGGTTCTGTTGCACATAATGTAGATCAAAAGCATTCCACTGGTTGAGATTTCTTTAAAATCAGTGGAATGGCTTCCTTAGGAGTAGATCCTTTTCCATTCTATTGATATTTTGTTGTTTTTGTATAAGTTGTTTGGTGTTTGCGTAGTTGTAGAGTTGTAGAAGTTGTCATCAGTGTAATAAAGCCCTTGGGGAAGCTTTTGGAAGTTATACCAATGCACGGTGTTGGACCGATAGGAGGTGCATCGGTGCATAATGGCTTTGGTCTCACTGACGACGGATTGTATCGGCATATCAGCAAACCTTGGTCAGAGTTCACCGACAGGAAGGGTCTTGCCGATAAGGTCACTTCCAACTAGTGTGGATGCCATCATGGTTGAGACGAGGAGGAACTTAACCATCATCGGGCATTGGCAGAAGAATGAAAGACTTGGTCGATAGAAGTAAGTCTCGATGAAGATAAAGTGAAGTTGAGCTATCGGGGTGAGTTTAGTCATGGAGAGACTTAGGAAAGTCTTTCTGACAATGGTTGTCTGACCGATGGAGTTATATTAGTGGTTCATTTGTTAGTCTTGCCAACTGTGAGTAAATTAGGACCCTTTGTGCATTTCCCACTATGCGCTCCACATCAATGTTCCAGGTGAAGTATTTGATTGTGTTAGATCCTTGGCCTTGTCTATGGTTATTTGTGCATTGGTATATTGCATTGGGATGAGAGGATGGATGATTAGAGTGTCTGGATAGTTGGTTATTGGGACTTGTAGCATGTTTATCACTATGTCCTGGATAGCTTGGTTACATAGTTTAGTGTGAGCATTTGACAGTGATGGTTTTATTTTCTTGACTTGGAGATCTTGGTTCTACTTTATTCTATTGTACTATTGATCTATTCCAGGTAAAGTATTTGATTGTGTTAGAGCCTTGGCCTTGTCTATGGTCATTTTTGCATTGGTATATTGCATTGGGATGAGAGGATGGATGATTAGAGTGTCTGGATAGTTGGTTATTGGGACTTGTAGCATGTTTATCATTATGTCATGGATAGCTTGGTTACATAGTTTAGTGTGAGCTTTTGACAATGATGGTTTTATTTTCTTGACTTGGAGATCTTGGTTCTACTTTATTCTTTTGTACTGCTAATGTTCCAGGTGAAGTATTTGATTGTGTTAGAGCAATAGATTATCTTGTAACATGTTTGTTGTTGCAAATTAATACATTGGTTTGATGCTTTGGAGTGTGGGGTTTTTTACTCGAAAGGATTTTCCCCATGTATATTGGGGTCTCTTCTCTTCTGTCTACCTTTCTTCTATTCTTCATCTTTTTCATGTTCTTAAAGTGTTAATTTATATGTTGTTTTGCTACTGAAATTTATATAGATTTGTAAGCTACATTATCTTTCCTCTTAAGCAATAATGAGATGGGAAATCAACTATCTATTTTCGCTTTAAGAGCATAGTAGTATGTGCTTGCATCAAGTAGTTGAATATCTGTTTAAGAAAAATATAGAATATTGTAAGGTGCATGCTGGGTTCTCTTTTCCCTTTCAATTGGTATTAGAGCTATGGTGGTTCCATGGTTGCATGAGATTGCATGTGTTGGTTCCATGGTGTTTAGGGTAGACCTAAAATAGGGCTAGACTAGGGCGCTACTGCCCAAGTCCACCCTGCCATTTTTTTCTTAGGATTCATTAAAGTGCAGCCTCTAGGTCCTATTTCTCACAAGACCCAAGGGTTTTCTCATTGGGAGTTAGAAATAACATGGAAGATTAAATGCAATTACATGACCTAGGAGCTAAACCCTAAGAGGGAAAAGCCCCCAAGGGGAAATTTTTAGACATAACATTTAGCCCCCACTTTAATGTATGTATAAACACAAGGCCGATACATGCATTAAAGTACAGTAAACAAACACCACAAACACGCCAATCATGGATAAGACATGCCAAACACATTGAAGACAATAACATGCGTGCAAAACACAAAGAAGATAGTTACAATCACACAAAACATAGAGAATACAATATTGAAGACATGCAAAAATAGTGAATATAGTGAATGCAGTGATTATTTTCTTTTTCATTTTCATATATATGAAATGCAGATGCAAGTACAAGAAAAGTAAACACACAACCCATAGTACAGGAGGGACTCATCACCACCAGTCTTTAGACTGCACATGGGGCAACAAACATGCAATACAAATCTCAGAGTGCAGGAGAGACTCATCGCCACTAGTCTTTAGACTGCACTTGATAATAAACAAGCCATACAAAACAAGCACGCCATACAAATCCCAAAGAATAGGAGGGACTCATCACCACTGGTCTTTAGACTATGCTCGGGAACAAACATGCCATACACATAGACATAGAAGACACATAGAAAACATAATAGACAAACGATGGAGTGCACCTATTTCTAGGTTCATCACCATCTCAGGCACATTATAGGCATACACTAATGATTAGGCTTCACCACAACAATTGTCGAAGACACACTTAAGGGTTAGGATAGTCTCAGATCTCCTGCCTGCCTGCTCAGAGGACTTTTTGAAAATGATAGGATTGTGCACTCTCCTCGAGAAATACACCATCCCTGTCTCGCACAGAGGGCTTAAGATAAAAATGATATGCACGATATCTGACCTCTACAGAGGGATTAAGAGAAAAAGGTTATGCATGATATCTTGCCTCTGTAGAGGGCTTAAGTGATTATAATAGATTAAAGATTCACAAACACACATTGCTAGCATCTACAATAGACAACTTACCTTATATATGCCCCCACCTTAAGGTGGTTGATGTCATGTACCGATATCAAGCACGTTAAGGTAGGAAGAAAACACACAAGGGAACATGAGCTCTCACAAAGCCCATGCTCCCTAGAGGTGACATGTACTTTATGATCGCCAAATGTTCCCACAAACACATTTCTGCAAGAAAAGTGTTAGTGTCCATATAATCATGATAACCAATCAATGCATATGATCACTCATATAAAGAACCGAGGAATGCAAGATTCAAGATAGACAAAATCCATGGAGCAGCAGTATTGTTATGTTTTGTAAGTGCTATAAGACAACATCAAGATCACACGGAGTGATTCTACTAGCCAAGAGTCAAATAATATATATCAACCCCATCATCATGTATGGACTCGATCCATTTTTTGATTACTCACTAAAGGGACACTAGGTCTACATCAGTAAAATATGTTTTTCATCATCTACCCGCTAGATAGAAACACTAGAAGAAGGGAAACAATCAATCAAGAGAGGAGAAACAAGTGCCTTAGAGATAGTCACGTAGGAGGGTGCCCCCAAGTCACTAACCACAACACTATGTCCATAAAACACAACACACAACAATGAAAATAGAGGAGAAGCAATATAGAAGAATGATGATACAAATAGAAGAAGGGTCACAATAGAGGCAATTTCTCGGTATCTTGGACCTTACAAGAGAATCAAGGGTCATCCCAGGAGGCCTAAACAACACATAACACATCATGGGGGAAACACAACATGGAGGTAAAGGGTTAGAAATACTTACATGCCAATACAATCGTACTAAAATTTGGAACTTGCAAGCCTCTTGGAGAGATGCTCTATCAAGTTTTGTGCAAAGTTTGAGTAGTTCTTATGGAAGTCTTGTTTATTGCCAAGAAGTCCATGTGATGTTTGTTTCTCATATCCTTGTGTATATGAAGTCTTTTGTTTCTTATGAGGAGGAGAACCACTATTATTTCCAACTGATGATAATCATCTTGCTCTTTTCTAATTTTTAGCTAGCTTTCTTTGTTGAGTTCATCTATCAAAGTGACAAGGACTATCATGTACTATCTCAATCTTTTCATTTGTTAGAGTCTCTTGTTCCATTTGTCTTTTAGATGTATGTTGTGTATCTCCTAATCCTTGAAGGGATAATGGAGGAGGAACTTCAGAATAAATACCATTCCTTCACGGACAAGGTGATACTTTAGTATTTTCTTCGTCCACTTCTATTGGAGCAATAATCTCATCGTAGTTCAAGTAGCCATCTTCTACTTCAAGTCTATTTTTTTCCATCATGTTATTATCGGTATGCTTAGGAAAGGGGTTAGTGAATATCTATAAATTTTAATTTGCCAAAGCAACCGACTTATTCCCATTGTCATTCACACCGGATACTTCTATCACATTTGAGGCAATGAGGTCTTGTATTTCATGTTTAAGATGTATACATCATTTGATATCATGTCCTTGTGTCCGATGGTAATGACAAAAAGAATTAGTATCAAAATAAGGTCCTTATGTTCTACTAGGATCTAAAGGTTTAATCAGGGGAAGCTTCATAAGATTATTACTCAGAGCTTGATTCATGACAGAATGATAGGATTCAAATATCAGAGTAAACTTTATTTGTTGATATGGTGCGTTCTTTGGATTAGTGATAGCAGACACTTTTGAAAAGTTGTCTGAATTTGGTCCATTATCCTTGATGAAACTCCTATTATTCCTCTTAAAGTTGTTTTGTGATGGTCCACCCATGGATTGACCAACTTGAGCCAATGAGTTCTAGTTTTCATACTAACTAGATGAATGTTGATAGTCACAAAGGGCAATGCATAAATGTTGAAAGGAGTTATACTTCATCAAGAGAATCTTATCATTGATGTTAGGTTGTAGATTTGTAATAAACACCTTTTGAACATCCTCATCCTTCATTTGATATTGAAATTGCACATAGAGAGATTGATATCGACTAATAAACTCAGATAATTTCTCTTTCGGACCTTGCTTGCAATGAACTAAATCAATCAAGGAGACTTGAGGTCCAATATTTTCTTGAAAATGTTGTAAAAATTGATCAACTAACTATGAAAAGTTATGTATTGAATTTAGAGGTAAAGAGCAAAACCATTCTAGAGTTGTATCTTTGAGAGATCGCAAGAAGTTTTTTCCTATCAAATCCTCTTCAAAGTAGAAATAACTACACATAGCCGTGAATAGTACCACATGAGTATTAAGATCACCTTTTCCACCATATTTTTCAAAGTGAGGAGCCTCAAACCTCTCAGGCATAGGGTTTCTCAAGATTGCATAAGATAAAGGGTTACGGGCATGATAGGTTAGTATATTAGGTTGTGAAAAATTTGTCAAGTTTGTCATCTTTTGTTGTAAAGAAGTCATGCCTTGCAATAGTTGGTTTCAGATGGAATCATGAGGAGATGCGGTTTGTTGTGAAGAATTAGAACCAAAGAGAGGAGGTGATTGAGCCTGAGTAGTGATGGGGGGAGGCTGTGAATAGTTTAGTGGTGGTTGGACATATTGATAGGTGGAAGATGGTTGTGAATAGGTGGGATGGAGAGGTGGTTGACAGTATTTATTAATAGAATAAGTCCCTTTAGATAGCAAGTTTTTATAGCTAAATCCCATAGCTTTGAAATTTTGTGAATTTGTCCCATTATGTACTCCAATACTAGTGGTAGCATTACTACAAGCACTTTCATTAGTGGTTAAAATTGTTGATGTAAATGTAGATATTCCCATAGTCGGTATTGGTGTCGATACTTGCGTATGAGATAGTGATGACATGTTCTTAATACCATTCGCACATTCAGTCACCGTCATAACATTATTGTGTACTATATGTGTTAATCTGCAAACAACATTAATACCATCTTGTCCATCTTTTATAAATTCTTTTATGTTGTGAATCATAGGTATAGCTTCTTCCGTTATCCTTTCAATTTCAACAAATGCTTAGAAATTAGCTAACTCTTTGTCAAGTTTGTTTATTTTCTCATTAGGTATATGGCTAAATGCACAAAGTTGAGTCCACTTAAGGTGAAAGTTTCAGACATAGATAAAAACTTGAAATCGGGCAAAGCAAAATAGGATCCCACTTTTTATGAAATGGGATCTCGTTTTACTTCGGGATCCTGAGCCAAAAGCAGGATCTCATTTCCTAGAAATGGGATCACATTTCAAAATGGGATCTAGTTTTGTAGAAATGAGATCTCATTTCATGAAAGGTTTATATTTTAACCTTTTATGAAATGGGATCCCATTTCTAGAATGAGATCCCATTTCTTAAAATTTGAATTTTTGACTCAATTTTTTCTATGGGTTTTGGGTTGAAAGAAAAGCTTGGGAATCTGACCCTTGGCTTTGCACCTGGTTTGACCTTTATGTTGAAGGCCCTGTCAATGTCACAAGAAAATAGTGACTTTGGGCATATGACCGAAGACTTTTTTTGCAGAATTTATTGAGGAAATTAAAACCCATTATAGATGAGACAATGTAAATTTCAAATATGTAATTTCTTTTACAATTGGATTATTTTTTCAATTTTTTAATTAATTTTTGATGAAACAGGTCTATAAACTTGAATTATCAGGGGTTTTTAGTATTTTAATAAGTTTTTATTAAAATAATTTTTTGAAATTTTTTTTTTTTACAAAAATGTACTTCAGACAATTCTTTTCAATTTAAAAAAAAATGATAAGTTTAGGTCATTGTATACGTGATGTACATGATGATTTTTTAAAACACCAAATATGGCCAATAAAAATTAACAAAAAAAATTCAACAAAAAATATGGAAAACCTGCTTAACTGAGTTACAAATCTTTTCCCAAGAGGATTCAAAAAAATACAATTATTCAGGTCAAAATATGGTTGACGTACATGTGCATGGTATGGTAAAAAAAAGTGACTTTTAAACAATGGTTTTTAGAAATGCCTATTGAAAATCAATTTGTATCATCTGGGTATTAAAAAAATTATATAATTGGAAACTAGACTTCAAGTACTACATTTCATATTTACTCACTTTTTTTAAGATTCCACCTTTAAGTGTTTCAAATTTTTAGGTCAAATGTGACAAATTCTGAAAATCATAGAAAACACTTCCACTTTTTGGGGCCAAAAAGTGGACTCAACTTCTTGCACACACCCACATGTGGGACCACCTCAATAGTGTCATCAACATCAATAAATACTTGTTCTTCCATAGCGGTTGTAGAAGATATAATATCTTGCAAAATTTATGTCTTGCCTTTTGTAAAGAAGTTATTCAATGGATTTTCAGAGGTAGGAATGTTGAATTCTTCAAAATCACTACATCCCATGAGTCTTATACTTCTTATTAAAGGGATATTTCTTTTAGGGTAGTGAGTTATAATACTCATATAATAGCATGCACAAGCTAATAGAACCAACCCTAGGAGCAAGATATGCCTAAGATTCAAAATGCTTTATTTTTCAACATTTTTCAATGCAATCACTAGGAGAAAAGGTGTTGTGAAATTTTTCAAAAGGGATAGAGAGTAATATTCCTAATAAAAGTCCAATGATGCATCAATATCTTTTACAACACACTTTTAATGCAAACCTAGAGTGATAACAAGTCAAAACCTAGTGAAAATGTGCATATTTAACAATTTTCCATGCAAAGGCCTAGTAAAAGGGGTGTTGTAAGGAAATTGAGGAGGGGCAATAGATAATAAACCTAAAGAAAACCAACTAATGTAGTAAAATCCCTTACAACATGCTTGTGATGCGAATCTAGAGAGATGATAGGGTTAAACCTAGTGAAAAAGCAAGGTTTTCAAACCCTAGACATGAAATTTTGCAAGAGGACCACTATGATACAAAACTACTATTAGAAATCAGTCCTAATGAGTTTTTAAAAATGGTATTAAAATCTAAAACAAGATTTTGACTACAAACCCTAGTTAATGCAAAACTAGGTTTTTATGAAAAATGCACAATTTCAAGCAATTTTTATCAAATCAAATAGAAAAATGTGATGCAAATATTTTCTAAAGGATGAATTTATTTAATTTTAAATCATATCTAATGAAAATGATATAAATTTAATGAAATTGAATACCAATTGATTCAAATTATGCTAAAATGCAAGCCTAAGATGCCATTTTTTTAAAAAAATTTCAAAAATTTCAATTTTTTTTGGTAATTTTTCGAATGCAATAAGATGAATGAATGCAAATCTATCAAACAACATTTAGAAATGTGCTAAAAAGTTCAAAAACATGGGATCACCAAAATATTTTGTAGTATTTTTTGTTAAAAGGGGGAAATGGGGTTTTAATCGTTTATGCAAAATCCTCCTTTCACTACAAACATTCCAAGGGCTTATCAACCTAGTTGAATCTCCACTAACCAAGAGAAATCACCTATTAGGTTGAGTTTCTACTTGGGAAGATGTGGATTCTTGTATTTGTCAAACAATGTCTCTATCTAATGCTTAATTGTACTTAAAAACCCTAATTATGTAAATCAGTAAGCAAATTATCAAATTATAGTAAATCCTTTCATACTGAGATAAAGGACAGAGATATTTAACTCACTATTTTTTAAGTTCAGAAGGTAGAGAAGTCGGGGACACAAGGACTAGCGCCCAAGTCCAAGGTACCTATTTCTTTACGGAATCTTGATCTCCTTCTAACACTAATCTGCAGTGCAACTTCCATTTTTGGGAATTCAACTATGGAGGACACAGGGACTAGTGCCCTAGTCCAAGAAAAGCTCCAGTGTCCTACTTCCTTTGAGATCCTGAATCCTTGATGCCTTCGACTCCTCTCTGCAACTCCACTTCACGGAACTCGACAGATGTAACCTGCAATCATAAGGAGTGTGGGAGGGGGTTGTGGTGTTTAGAAGCTTGCCTTGGTGAATCCCCAAAGAGACATTCAAGTCTTCCAAACACCATTGTCAGAGAAGAGTGCATATCCCAGTGGGATAGAGGCAAAAATCCAAATGATAAATGATTGAAAACACAATAGATATCACCTTGTAGTGAAGATCTCATGGAAGGAAGATGCTCTACATGCCATCAGGAGATGGATGTCAAATCTACAAATACAAAGACAATAACAATAAAGTACTACTCTATAACACAATGAATGCCTTGAATCACTTTCACATAAGCTTGTCAATCAAAATGTCCATCTAGTTCCAATCTAGTTTACAAATGAAACCTAATCATGCTTATATATGCAACTACAAAGATTCCTGCTAAGAATTTCATAATTCAAACTTTGGATGTCAGCATAGGACCTAATTAACGGTCATAAAACCAACATTTGAAATTAGGGTAGACCCAAAATAGGGTTCGACTAGGCCGCTAGCGTCCAAGTCCACCCTACCATTTTTGCTCATGATTCATTTAAGTGCAGCCCGCTAGGTCTTATTTGTCATAAGACCCAAGGGTTTTCTCATCATGAGTCAAAAATAACATGCAAGATGCTCTAAATGCAATTGTACAGGACCTGGGAACTAAACCTTAAGAGGGAAAAGCCCCCAAGGGGACATTTTCTGACATAACACATGTTTTTTATAGTTGCCAACCCACATGTACACCAACACCCAAGATAATGTTTTGAGGCACCAACTTATAGGTACATCACACACCTTAATCAAGCTCCAACTCAATACAATGAGGCACCAACCCCAATCTAGAATAAAGAGGCACCAACCCCTAATTTTTTAGAGTTTCTTATATGCAAAAATAGTTCTTCTTTAACTTGAAATGCACTTTTTCAATTCATATACTCCTGCACTCTATGTTTTTTATTAACACAATCTTCACTTTTCTCTATGCACTCTTCATTCTTTTTTTAATTTAATAGAGCCTCCCCTCTTCTCAATACAATTTTCCTATTAATGTAAACTCTACACTCTCTACCTATGAAGGAGAAATTATCAATTGAGTAACTCATTCAAACATAAAAACATTATGTATATAAAGATAGACTTTAGCAGTTGAACTACCACCAACTGCTCAAAAACCACACATCAATAGTTCCAAGTCATTATATAATAGATCGCAATCAGTTGAACTTTTGCGCAACTAATACAAACTTCGGACTCAAAAATAGACATTGGCAAAATGTCACAGAATCATCAGAAATAGGTGTTCACCGTAGAGTCTAAAAAAATCCTTCCAAGTGCAACCACGTCAACGTGACCAAGATCCTATCGTGATTCAAACTGTCACTTAATTGGCCATTTGATCATTTGTGTGACGTTAGTAATCATATGCCTTTATTACCAAGAAAACAATATAACAAACTTAGCCTTTTGTTATTTTCATTGATAAAAGTTATCTTTTTAAAAATAGCCTTTATCACCATTTATCGGCAAAATCTCGTATTTATGATCTAAGGCAATCTCTATCGACAAAAGGTTTATATTACAAACCATCTGTCTTTTCACTTGTTACCTCTATTGGCAAAGACTATCTTCTTTGAACTTCCCTTATTCATTTCTATCGGCAAATTCTTGCTAACTCAAACTAACACCTATATGGCCTTTAACACTTTTTATTAGCAAAGTGGTCATCTCACAAACCTTGCACTTTAATCCACTCTATCAGTAAATTTGTATTTTTACGAATATCTGTCTACTCAATCACAAATGCTTTATCAACGCATATTGCTTTCTTGAAACCATCTTCCTTGGTGTTCTGTTGGTGACTTTAGGAGATTTTGAACTATCAAAGACTTAGTTTCTTAAAAGACATTATATGCTTGCCTTCAGAAGATGCCATTGGCTAGTCAACAAATCGGAAGAAAACAGAACATGTGAACAAGTTCAAAAAACCAAAATTTTCCTGACAATACTTCTAACACTTGAAACATTCATTTTTATGCCTCCTCTTGTATTGTTGGGAAATTGGCAAAAATCCAAACTTGTGAACAAGTTCGTAACACACAAACTTTGCTAATAACATAGGTTTCTTTTACTTCAATTTCTTTTTCTCTATGCCTTTGTTGGTGAATCACCAAATTGGCGAACCAATAAACTTCATAACATTCAAACTTAACTTTTTTGAGACAAAAAAATTGAATCTTTAAAGTCTTCATGAGAAATACTTCCCCTTTCTCTCCAATTCGCATTTTGAACAGTTTGCCGGTTGACCTAATTTGCCAATAACTTAGAAATTGTCTTGTTCAAATTTGGAACATTTTGTTGACAATTCTTCAATACTCCTTTGATATTGGTTTGACATTGGTTTGTTCTAATTTTAAACAGTTTTCTATTCTAATTTAGAATAATTTTCCATCATTTCTTCAACACTACTTTGACATCAAATACTTGCATAGAGACAAAAACATGGCTTTCACAGAGACAGAAACATCATCCCTCGACATCACAATGTGCCAGTCAATTGCTCCTTTATTTGACATCAATGACAACAATTCAACAATCTCCCCCTTTTGATTAATGGAAACACATGAATCTGAATTGGCCATGACAACCATTCTCCCCTTATTGCATTAACACTTCTCTATGAACTGTGAATGCTTCTTCACAAGGATCAATAAAATTTGTTTATTGAAAACATGTCATGAAAATCCCTTGCAATTCTACCAAAAATTGATAGTTATAGCATATGAATGAATCAATGAGAAAAGGAGGGCCCACTAGATTGGAGTCCTTTGTGCCAAAGGTGATGTGATGCCAAGCTTCTATACCATGGGACATGTGGTGGAAAGGCATCCTACAGCCACCTCCAAAAATCACAACAGAGTATAACTTTATGAGGCAAATATAACACTGCCACGTAGAGGAAGTTGGCCCACCACACTGAGTCAGGAGTACTGCCATCCTGACAATGACACGTGATGAAGAATCACAGCCCCACAAATTTGATAAATGGGGATGTCTTATGAATACGATGAGAAATAACCTCCATGACACCAATAGAAAATTGTCATGCTGGAAAGAGATCCTTGGTGGATGTAAACATATCCATGTGTCAACTAAGCGCACACTCAAAACTTTTGAAAGTCGATACATAAAAGAACTACAATGTGGGGAGTGAATGTGATAAAACCAAGATATGATGCATGACAAATGACAAGGAGGAGAATGGGGACCACAAATATAAGCAATGGGAAGAATAAAGAATTCCTTTTAAAAGACAAACTCGTTCATGGACTTAGTTGATAAGGAAACAAAAGGGGCTGGTAAACTGAACGGACCTAGGGAAATTAAGTTGTAACTTAAAAATTTGGGATTTGGTCAAAAAGGTCAACAACAAAATAGACATAAACCCTAAACCCTTTAAGGCTCAAATGAAGCAAATCTTTTAGGATGTAAAATATTTGGTAACAATAGTACCTAAAAGCTGAAAATATAACAAGTCCTAACAACTCCCAGAACTAGAAAAAAACCAAGGGTACTATCTATACTAACAAGAGATACCTCATGATCAAGAATAACATAAATTGCTACAACCTTGATTAACAAATATGATAGAGAATTGAGAGTTGATGACTATCAAACAACAACTATCAAATTAGATTAAGCTAAAAGAGAACAATAAATCTTAGAGGTGTAGTCAATTGTGTCCACAATGATGACAAGGATGAGAATATATGAGATAAGCAAGAGAGAATAAAGAAGCAAATTGCTAAGTTACAAGTTTCTATCAAACATCTAGCTATTCCATTACAAATAGTAGATGGGTCAATTTCTTCTCCAGTCTACATCTCTCAAAAAGAAGCATCCACCCTTGAAAATATGAAATGCATCACCAAGGCTACTAAAGATTGGACTAAAAAATTGAATGAACATGCTTAAAAAATGATTGATGAAGTTGTAGACTCTTGGAATAAATTGACTGGTGTAAAATTATATTTACACATTAGTATAATTTTAAATTAGGGAATCTTTAGATACAATATATTTTCCTATTTTCCTTTATTATATGTCAATATTATCACATAGGATACGATTGCCTTATCTTCTTTTCAACTTTGTCTATTCTTGACAAATGTAAATGTATTTAATCTTTGTAATTACTCTTTGTAAGTAATACAAATGAATATATTAATTGCAAGTTTATCCTCTAGTTTTTCCTTTTTGAAGCATCTCTCTTTATAGAAGAAATATTGTAGATGATGTTGGAATGTCTCATTTGAATTGCTATAAGAGGGTGTAATTTTTTTTTTTCCATAACTTTGGCATACAAAGTCAACTTTATAGAAACAAATAGGCATCAAAAAGATGGTTTTGTGCTCTACCTAGTGGTGCTAGGATTTTTTCTAGATTCTACTGCTGGTGTTTTTATTGTAGGTTGAATTTAGGCATCTTTTCAGGCTCTCATAACTTTCACCCAATATCTTTGATTTTTAAGATCAAATAGGCATTGGAAAGGTATTGAGGAGCTCTACGTAGAAACCCATGTGCTTTTTCCATATTTAGACCTAAGTTGATTTGATTCAATTTTTCAATTTTATGCTTCTTGATTAATAACTTAGACATATTGGTACCTAGAGAAGTTTTATTTTTTGGGTGGGTTTCGTATCTGCTTCTTTGTTTCTACAGATATATTTACTAACTATTTTTATGTCTCCTTGTTTATGAAAAATCAAAAGTGATTATTATGGGAAGAAAATGTATTCAATAGATGTATGCATATTAAAATAAATTTATGAATTAAAATAACTCTATGAGATTCATCAATTAAAATAGCTTTACATTGTCAATGGGATAAGTTTCCCAAATTCTTCTAACCTAGAATTTGTAGAAATATCTAACATTCACACTTAAACATCTTGTGTGGATAATTTCCATCACTTATTTCTTCATTAAAGTTTCCTATGTTTCTTCTTTGAGAGTTTCCATTGATTTTTTGTAGGACATTTTTTATTTTACAAATCCACCACATTGGGATACATTTCTACCAAACATATCATCCTTGTTTGTAGAGTACCACATTGTCAATTTGGAGGACCACATTCAAGACATCTATTTTTTGGATGAAGCCATCTCAGGTGGAGTTGCATCACCACCATCTTCTTCTTTAGAGATTGTTCTCCATCCTCCTATTTAGTCATAATTTGATAGTGGATTGGAGATCTTTGAGTAGAATTTAGATAAATCATTGTTATCTTTGCATCATGTGTAGAGCTCAAATACATTAATCCTTCTTTCTACATATTTCTATCTCAAATGCCAAGATATTTTGTACTCATTTGTAATTTCACTGAGAGGCGAACTACAGTCGCAGTAGGGGTGGAGATGAGAGCACTCATTTTTTGGTTGTAATTATAAACGAAGAAATATAAAAATAAATTGCAAATGAAAAATTAAATATAAATTTAAATTAAATAATGGTTGTCAGGTTGCCAATGCCAAATAAAGAAAACTCACATTAAATTTTATGCACACACATTGGACAATTTGATTAAGGGCATGGATATATAATATTTAATATAAATATAGACTCGGCGAAATTACAAAGATTTATTTCATTTTCTTTTCTCTGGTTTAAAATTTGTGGTTTTTGTCCTTCGTGCTATATGTGATTTCAACTAGATGTTTCCAAGGTGGAGGAGAGCATATTTCACATACAGATGTACTGCAAGAAAGTTGGATTTTTAGAATGGCAACCTTACCTCATTTGAATACAGCTAGATTATCAAAACAACCATTATTAAGGTACTGAATATCTTCGCATTTCTCATGGTATTCTTACTACTTGCATTTTTTGATTGTACAGATGAAGAAATGTGAGGCAGAGAGAAGGAGTGAAACAAATTATTTTGGAAGCTGCACCAAACCACGATTTTGACATAGCATTAAACATAGGATTCTCTTTGATTCAGCTACTGAAAACAATTTGTACATAGGAAAACTCTGACATTGTATTTAGCTTATTAGTACCTGCCTTCGGCTGGTACTATTGCAATGAGTTCAACTTATCTAGTTATTAATCTATTGATTGCAAACCAATCAAAAGATAGGATTATTTTTCTTGTTAGATAAATATGATTTAAATTTGTACTTTTCCTATGTGAACATGATAAATTTTTAACAAAAAATTATTTAGAAATGATTTATCTGTATTGTCATTGGCTGAAAAAAAATGACCTCTTCTCTGCCGATTGTCGGTTTGTCGGGAGAGTGCAACAAAAAACTATAAATGCGGAGAGAATTTTGATTTGAAGGGAGTACGTAGCAAGTAAACAAATTATGAACACAAATTTTGTCTCCCACTAGTTAAGTCATGCCTAAATGGATGGCGATTAATTTTTTGCTTCATTAGTTAAAAGTAATATAATTTTAATTTAGTTTTTAGTGTTCTACAGATTCTATTTTATGTAATTAGATTTTTTTTTTTAATCAAAACTTTAAAATCTATAGTATCATGAATTTAATTATATCTTTTATTTTATTCTTCAAACTTACAATACTTTAATGCATTTTAAATTATAAAAGTATTAGTATTACTTAACCATTAATGTCTAATTAAATGGAGCTAAACTAGATACTTTTATTAAATGAATGCACCCAAAATTATTACTAAACCACAATATTACATTAATTAAAATAATTAAAATCATGTTGTCTAAAAGTACTTACTATTATTACTTAAATAAAAAATTAAGTGACTAAGATAAAATATTTTTAAATTGTAATAGTATTCAATATTATTACATTTTAATATCTTAGGTAGACATTTCAAATCTATCCACACTGTTATTATATTATGTAATTATTCCTCAAACATACAATATTTTAATCCATTTTAAATTGTAATGGTATTCAATATTATTACATTTTAATATTTTAAGCAGACATTTCAAATCTATCCACACCCAGTTAGGGTTAGGGTTCTACACATTTTATTTTATGAAATTAGATTATTTTTGGGATTTCAATTTCATTTAGTCAAGAGTTAAAAATTTAGGATTTCAATTTTATTTAGTCAAAAGTTAAAAATCTACATTATCACAAAAAATATTTTGCCATGTTATTACATTTTTTATTTTATTCTTCAAACTTACAATATTTTAATACATTTTAAATTATAAAAGTATTAGTATTATTACATTTTAAGGAAATATTTGTGTTATTTAATAGACTTTGTAAAAGTTTAGTTTTATAGTTAGGAAATATTTTAGTCCTATTTTATTTTTACCAAATAAGATTGTTTTTGAGATTTCAATTTTATTTACCTAAGACATTTCAACACTCTTCAAAAATTAAATTTTCAATTATTGGAATGCAATTTGTCTATACAACCAATACCTAATCAACAAAAAAATTACAACTAAACAAATACTATATACAACCAATAGCTAATCAACAAAAAAAATTACAACTAAACAAATACTATAATAACAACACTACAAGGCAGGTACTTGGCCACTACGTGGGACTTGTTATTATTGTTTTCATTTTAATTTAGGATTTTTTAATTTCTGAGAATGATTATATGTTAGTCAATCATAAAAATATTAACCCTAATGATAGATTAACCCTATAATTATTAAGATATATAATATTTTTGCTATTTAATATACCATAACATTACTTTCTTTTAGTAAGTTTCTAAATCCTCTTTAACTTTAAAAATTCATAAAAGTTTGCAAAAGATAATAGAAGTATATTAGAATATAAATATAATTTTAAATTAACCTCCCATTCAAGGCCGTATGAACTTTGAAGAGATTTCCCTCTTCATTTCTTTGGATGCATTTGTATGTTTTTGATTTTTTCATTTGCATGTTTTTTATTTTGTCATAGAATAATTTCAAAGCTTCTTTCCTAATATGCAACTCTTCAAATTAGAAAACCTTAGCTTGGACAAAAAAAGTTAGGGTTTGAAAAGAATGCTACAAAGCAAATAGAATCAAATAAAAATAATAATTCATCGCTATGGAGTTCCTCAACTTCTTTTGCAATGAAATGTTTTATATGACTTAAATAATTAGAAGTTTCAAAAATAGAAAAAAATATTATTTATTTTAAAATTATAATCATATGTATGCAGTGTAATCATTAAATTAATATATAAATCTATTCAAATTTATTAATTGTGTGAGGTGTTTTTTTTTTAAATTTTATTGATTTAATTTTATTTAAATAGTAAGTTTAAATTTTATTTTATTTTTATTTTTATATGTAGAGCAATATATCTATTTAGATGTTTTCTTGTTATTTATTAATTATCAGCATCAATATGTTTTAATAAAATAATAATAATAATATGAGAAAGTCCTTTAAAAGGCAAGGATAAATCATACTACATAAAAATACTCCTAATATAAACTAATCTTATAGTTATAATATTTATTTTAAAGGGAAACTAGAGATAATTACTTGGTATTAGTTGCTATTAATCTTATCATGATTTAAAAAAAATGCATTTAAAATGTAATATTAATTATTCCAATGAAGCATTCATGCTAGCAACAGCCGAATCCTCATCATTCAACATGTTAGAATAAGCTCAATTTGGTGCAGAGGTTTATACTAAGGATAGTGAACAAAAAAGAGAAAAGTGTGGGAGATTCAAAAATGGAATTAAAAGATGGGGAATTAATTATTCCTCCTATTTTTAATAACTGCACTGTTGTTTTGAGTGAATCTGATGTGCTTAAAGCAAGAGATTTGTAGTAGGAAGTTGTCAACGAGTTACCATTTCCATTAGGGTTAGGGTTGGAATTGAGATTGGGGTTAGAGTTAGAATTAGGGTTACTAAATTAGGGTAAGCATTAGAGTTACAATTAGGGTTAGGGTTAGAATTCAGGTTAGGGTTAGGGTTAAAATTAGAGCTATAATTAGGGTTAGTGTTAGGGTTAGGATTATAATTAGGGTTGGGGTTAGGGTTAGAAATAGGGTTACAACTATAATTAGGGTTATTGTTAGAATTAAAGTTAGGGTTAGGGTTACAACTAGCATATTTATATTAAATGTAATATATTTAAAGTACACCAGGAGATATCCTTCTCGAGGCACCTAATGCTAGGATTAGTGATTAAAAAATAGGGGTCTCGAGAAGGATATCTCTCAGCGTACTTTAGATATATTATATTTAATATAATATACTAGTTTTATTTCTTCCCAAGGGGAGGTATGTTGTTTGGTGTTCTTGGATCTTCATCATCATCTAGTGTCAAGCATCCACTTGAACTGTAGGATTCATCTTGAGGGACAACTACATATCTATCTACTCATCTTAGTTTTGGGAGGGAGCATTTCCTCGCATGGAGTTCTTTCCTTCACACTGTAGTGCCCCTCATTTTTTTGCTTCCATTTAACTGTTAGTTAGACCCTTATGGTTAGACATGATATATTTTGATGGATTTACTTTGAGGACTGATGATGACATTCATTTATGTTATTATGATGATGTTTCTGATGCTTATGTTAGTGCAAATGCTTATGTTATGATTAATTATGTGTTTAATTAATTTGATAGAACTATGCTTCATGAGTTTGTCTGACATTTGATTATTTCTCTAATGATGATATTATATGAACCTATGTTTATGCTTTGATTATGAATGTGAATTGATTATGTGGATTAATTCTATCTGATGTTTATGGGATTATCTGATATTGCCTTATATGGATGTTTAGTTTAGATGGATATGGATAATGTGATTATTTACTCTTGTTGGTGGAAGGGACGGTGTTGCATTACTTATGTGTGAGTACCTTGCTACACTACAACTCTCTTCCACGGTGTATTTGATTAGATGGTTATATGTATACATATGTATGTTCAACCTTTTTCATTAGCTGTAGGTTGCAGGTACCAGGCATCGACTCCACCTAGATTGATGGGTCTGAGCGTGCATTATATCTAATGGAGAATCATGGATCAGAGATGGCATAAGGTCCTCTAGCTTGATATCATCCTCGAAGAGGATGAGTTGTCTTGTTCAGTGATCTATCGGTGTGGGTCGGTTAGGTTGATGGTCAATTTTTCTGGTGAGGTTGTCTGTTTTGTTTGGTATGTGGGTGTTCAGATTGTAGTTGCATGTTATTGTCAGATTAAAGTTGTTTTATAATTAGAATTACAAGTCCACCCTAGCAAATAAAAGATTTTTTGAGTTTAAATGATAATATTTATGTAAATTTTATATTTTGTGAATTTAAGGTACTATATCGTTGGAAGTCATTGTGTGTATGAAATAAAAATATTCCTTCTTTATGTGAATAATAAATTTAAAATATTCTGTGTTGTTAGAGAATCTGGTTTAATAACCCAAAATAAATCATATTTTAAATTGTCGTGTGGTTGGTAATGGGGAATTAATGGTAGTAAGGGAGGGAGTTATGATATGGCTATTTTTGGTATCTGGGGAAAATGCTTTTGGGGAAGGGCAAAGGTTAGGGAAGGGGTGAGACTAGAGGAACAAGATCCAAGTCCAGAAGTCCAGAGAATAGAAGCCAGGTACACCTCTTTACCAGAAGGATGAATCCAATATAACTCATGGCTTGGTCTGGTTTTTTTATTTTACTATAAACATTCTGAGGATGTGTATGGTTACTATTGAAATACCCAAAGGTCTCATATTATGTGTACATAGTCTACAATAAAACCACCTTGAGGTAGTAATTTTCCTTGGGTGTGCACTACTTGATTGTCAAACCTCTCATGTCGTATTATCTCTAAACACAGTCCCTGATTTATTCTTCTGCTTAAATACATGATCTTGTTTTGAGTGTGTTGTAGATCTTAGAAGGATTTTAAGGCATTTGTTTCTTTTTAGACCATCATCTTGTATGTGCTTCTATAGTTTCTTCTTATGCAATCGGTTGAAAATCTTCTAGTTTTTCCTCAACTACCTTCTGGGCATATGCTGACAATATTTCATTTCTTGAGCTATTCCTAATCCTTTGTCTGCCATAAACTTTGGAAGTCTTTAAACCTTTAATGTCGTATTAAACTCTTGGATGCATTTCTTGTAACCAAATGCTGCCCATGGGTGTTGTGTGGACATCAAGGAAACGTATTTCCTCATTTCACTGAGAAATTAAAACCATAGTTACAGTTTCCCTCTTTTGAATCGGCACTCTCTTTAGGGTCAGCCATGCACCCATTATTCATAGTTAAAACCCTATGGATTACTTGTGGGATAGGTTATTCCTGTTGTTCACCTATGCGATGTCCATTCTGATTTTCAGCGTTCATTGTAGACCAAGAGAGAATATCTCTTGAGACTTCTAGCCAAAGTAGCTCTTGTGCCTAGATGGAGCAACTACCTTTGCAGCACATCTACCATAGCTTTTGTTCCAACTTTTAAACATCTTAATGACTGCCTCCTTCTATGCTCGTTGAATGGCCAAATTTAAAAGCTAACTTGCTTGTTAAGTGAGTATGATTTACATTTTGTTATTATTCCTTCTTTTAAAAAAAAAATTGCCCTTTTTTTTTAGTGCATAGTTAAGCTTTTCTCTAGGGTTTCATGGTGGGGTGTTACACACACTTTTCGGAAGATTTCGTAGACCTCTCCTATGGAGAGAACTATTAGGATTTCAATGGTAGTCCGAGGCAATACCAATTAAAAATTATGATGTAGATTTAAATACACAAAAATAATAATGAAGAATAATACAAAAATGAAACTGTGCAGAGATTTTACATGGTCCACCCAATGTGGGCTACATCCACAAACATAGCCATCCAATATTTTATTATCTAGAAAAACTCATGAATTACAACCTGCAACCTTGTAGCTTACCCACTGCTATGCTACATGAAATACATTACAATCTCATTCGCATCCCATGACCTTTCACATTCTCCAGCCTCTTATTTATCAAGCCTCTTTTGTAGTTAACAATAATAGTTTTTCCATGTTAGCTAATAACAAAAATAATAGTTGATGCCTTTATTATTTGGGGGGGAAACTGTGGCTAACAAAGTCACAAATATTTAGCTTGTTGCATATACCTGCAAGTCTGCAACATGATCAATAACAACATAATAACAAGAACATTTATTTTATATCAACTTTTCTCTCTTTTGAAGAGGAGTTTTTTCCCATTGGGTTTTCTCCTTTTCTCCAGTCATGAGAGATTTTATTTGTAAATGGGTACCTAATCAAGCCTTGTTGGTAGGACCCATCTTCATCTTTCCTTTTTAGTTTTTCTATAACCTCCCTAAGTTGCACTTATGGGGGATCTTGGTGTAAAATTATATTTACACATTAGCATAAGTTTATTAGGGATCCATTAGATAAGATTTATTTTTCTACTATCCTATATTATGTGTTAATCTTATCACATATGATAAGATTTCCTTATCTACTTTTCCAGTTTGTCTACTCTTGACAAATGCAAATGTATTTAATCTTTATAATTCCTCTTTGTAATTAATGCACATGAATGTATTGATTGCATGTTTATCCTTTGGTTTTCACTTTTTGAAGTAGCTCCCATCGTAGAAGAAATATTACAGATGATCTTGGAATTTGACAAAATTTAGGTCATTGAAGGAGAAAATTGAAGATTTGATTGAGGACTATGATGATGGAAAAAAAACAAATGAACAAAGTCTATCACATTTAATTACCATTTGAAGCATGCATTCTTAATTGAAATTATAAAAGAGAAGATTCTAGATCAAAAATACCTAGAGTAACCAAGAATGTGGATTTAAATCATCAAACTTAGGAATGATTTGATTGAAAAATGTCATAAAGAGTGGAATGAGCTAAAGGCTAAGGTGATAGATGTGTAGTATGAAAATATAGCATGTGTGAACCTATGATTACATTGCTATTTTATCTTGGCATTTCAAAGGCAATGAGGGTTCAATTAATTTTTGATGCTTCATTTGATGATTGTCTATGCTACAAGGAAGAGGTGGAGGAGGATTTGATTAAGATCTCTTCCCCCAAAGGAAATTAAATGTAGAAAATGTATGGGTAGTGTAGTGATGCAGAGCGCACAAGGAAGCGGGTAACAGAACAAAACTGATTAGTGTGAGAGTGCCATATGATGAGGAGTATGCAATGAAAGTGCACAACTTATCAAAATTGACTTTTGAAATAGTCAATAAGACTCCTACTTCTGTCTCAGCGATCTACCCTTAGTCTTTCGTTATCGGCCAAACTTACTCCATCGGCCACTTTGAAACTTATCTCTCTGATAGCATAACTCTTCCTGATGAGTGATCTACGTTTCTTGCCTATAGGCAAGAAAAATGCTATCATATTTGTTAGAATCTATCTCACCAATACATCGATCACTCCGATGACACCTCTAAACCACACTTGTCGGCAAGACTTACTTCATCGGCGGGATCTTTTTCTCTCCTTTCGATGCACCGATGTATCAACTTAGTATATTCTTGGTGTGACTTGCTATTACCGGTGGACTAAAGTTTCTTTACCTTGATTTCACCGTTACGACCGGTCACCATTTGTATCCGACGAAAGATAGATTCTCAACATACTTTTGCAATATGCATTCGCAATATACATTCGGTGAAACGATACGAAACTTACGCCGATGCACTAATGGACTAACCCATCAGTAACACTTCTCTCTTATCACCCCGATATGCCATGATCGGCAAGATCACCACTGTCGGCTCAACATCATATTATCTACCTGATGGTTTTGTCACTCCGATATAACTATGCAAATATCGAACAACTTATATAGAAACAACAAACTCAACAGAACGGAAATAATCTAATCCTAAGGAAGTCATTCCACTAATTTAGAAGAAATCTCAACCAGTGGAATGCTTCTAATCTACATCTCTGCAATTAAACCAAACAAAACTTTTTATTCCTTCTTCTTAGAAAATATACATACATTAATCTTCTCTGCCTCTGTGTCTCTTCTTTTTCTCTCCCTCTCTGTCTATTATCGAACACAACCCTACTATATAGACTCATGTTGGCAGTTACATAAGTTGGAAAGCAAACCACCTTACAACCACTTCTGCCATTCGGTTACACTCATTCAGTTTGGTTACAATCTTTAATGACACGTATACAGACTCAACGTTATGCCGTTACTCGGCCAAGTATGATTTAATATGGCGCTAAGGCCTTACAAACATGACACTGTTGGCAAGAGACACTGTGTGGCTTCATGAGTGTTGTCATTGATGGCAACAATGTCCATCCCACACATCTGCAGGACATGGTGTATCTATACCGGAAGTTAGATTGAAGAGTATTTTGGTCCGGTGACCAAGAACAGAGCATGCAAGAAGGTCCGACAGTCAGGTCCAGATCTCTCAAAGGAAGTATCTTAGTAAAGAGCAAACTTGGGGAAGTCAAGAGGAGTACCATGACTAACACATTCCAGAGATTGAGCCTCCAATGATGAAAGAGTGAGAAGATATGAACACCTAAGTGTTGGGTTCCTGTTTGGCAGAGTAGACTGAGGAAGAACTGATCGGCAGAGCATCAGACCTTTTTCCAGATGAGATATCGATGGTGATCAAGTTTCTTGAGGGATCATTCATCGTTGGTCAACATGATTGATGACTTCTATAAGCATCTTTTTGATACGCATCACTTAATAAGCAAGGATTCAGCTGACATACCAGAGTTTGGGAAAATGTTGAGTATTCCAGATGCTGACTACAAAGATGATTGAAATCATTGATGCAGATATATATACCTAATTGATTTCGGTATGATGGAGTGTGGTGTGTTGTGTTGTACGAAGAAAAGCAAAGAGCACTATGGAAGCAGTAATACAGGTCCAGTATGTGATAGGATAGCAGCACCAAGGAAGAGGAAGAATGAAATGCAGTAGATCAGTGTATTGAGCCTAACCGGAACTGAACCTTATCATATGTGGATGCTTCTCATTAGTTCAAGTACCTAGTTACTTTCTTTGTACATTGTAGGCAGTGAGCCTCTAGTGAGAAGTGTGCTCGGGCAGTGAGCCTCTAGTGAGTAGTGTGCTCAGGCAGTGAGCCCTAATTGGCAAGTGCCATTTTGTACTTCTATTCTTTTAACAGAGAATACAATCTTGTGTTAGTCACCCTGTGGTTTTTCCCTTAACAGGGTTTTCCATGTCAAAATCATTGTGTTATGTGTATTGATTTTGTTTCTGCTTTCATGGTTATGGATGCTTATTTGTTTTTATGCTGCACTAGTTGTTAAAGAAGAACATAAAGTTAAATTAATTTAGATAATTGATTCACCCCCCCCCCCCCCCCTCTTAGTTATCAACAGACACTTTGGATAGAACAGAAAATGCATGGAATCCTCCTGATTCTTAGGTCTCGACGTGCTCCTGCACCACGTAGGAAAGGCTAAAGTGCCTACATAATTTGCCCCACCTCCTTAGTTGTAGTGGTTTTATTGAAGTCTAGTTGTTGTTTCATTAGAACTTTTTCAAACTTTATGGGTTTGTATCATTTTTTTGATAGTGTAGGTTGAGGGTCGACTCTAATTTGCCCCCATCCCCATTTTTAATACTCTTGACAGTTCCATGGGTTTGCGTGTCTTGAACAAGGTTGTTTTGGTTGTACTCTTTAAAGAATGTGGTTAATTATGACTATATATCAACATGTTAATATATGTTCAACTTTTCTTTCCTAGTTATCTATGGATTGAGTGTTTTTTCTTCTACCTCATGATCTAGGTAGATTCAGTCCATATAAGTAGGTTTGGATTTCCTCTCATTTTGATAGGAGGGATAATATTTTCTTAGATGGACTTGGTGAGCTCATAGCTATCAATATCCAAGTCTCATAGCTCAGTTTTTTGGCTCCTAGGTGCCTTACCTAGGCATATGAGCAAAAAAAAGAACTCAAGCCAATTTGGATCACTATTACATTTATCTTATTTATCTTAGATATAGACACTTTGTTTATTTAATTAGATTTTTTTATATGTATTCTTTCCAATAATTTCTTAGTTATACTTAGCTTATGCTAACTACTTTATTGTTATCTTGTAGAGGTTTGTACTTTTTCATATTATGTAGCTAATTACTCTTATTCTTAATAATATTATTAATTTCAATTTTTATTTTCTCTTAAGTTTTAATTAGATTATGTGCCTTATTACATTCTTGCAACTAAAAGTAATATCAAATGACTCAAAAGACAAATACTTATAACCTTTTTTCTAATAGATAAGTACTACCAGTGTGGTAGCTCCCATTCCATTAAAAGAGAACAAAACTGAACAAAAAAATTCCATGCCTTGATAGTAGGGATGCATAGGAACATCTAGAAAAATATAAATTCTAGCTTCTTTCTTGCCCATCTTAACATGGGAATGCAAAGTCATCTTTCTTTTCTCATTTTCCCCTGATTTCTTATTCCTTATCACCGTTGTCCATTGACTGTTGTCATCTCCAATTTGCTCTAGTGAAGGACCCCTTATGTTTTTTTCTTCAGCTTCTAACCGGTCTTGATCTATCTAAGATATACTGTGTTTTTCACTTGGACATTCTTTGGTGCATTTAACATTTGTAGTAGCGAGTGGCTCTTGAAAGAACTCAGAGGTTGAAGATTTTGAAAAGGGAGAAACTGTACTTCCACCCTCATTTGATTTATTTGCATTTCCACTAGTAGATTCTTAAGCCCTTTATGACGGGGTGGATAAATCCTTGGATTTGACTTCAATCTGTGTGCTAGCAGGAATAAGATAATGTTGGGGCTCAACCCCAATCCACCAGTTAGGTTTACCCCTTGATACCAATTTGCCTCACTCATGATCTTCCAATTTTTTGCAATTTTTTACATTGGGGGCATATGGTGATCTATTGAGAAGCATTTCCTACAATGAAAAACAATTTTTTCATAATCTACAGGTTGTTTCCAGCAGTGGTCACCAATATTTAGTGAAATCTCTATAGGGAGACCCTTGGAAAGATCCATTTCCACACAAATTCATGCACAAGTTGCACTTTGGTAATTAATTGTTTCCTCTGAGCAAAGGAGATACTTTCCTTAGCCATTTCCTATGGCCTGTAGCCAGTCTTATTCCCAAAATTGGAAAGGGTGATAAGGTAATCACACCTAGAAAAAAGCAGAGTAGAAAGTCTCAGTTCGTGGAATGAAAGAGGGAAACCATGGTTTCATGCACAAGAAGTCTCCTTGAAAAGCCCAAGGACCATTTTTAAGTGCACCTAATTTTTGTTTGCAAGACACTCAAATTCTAGGATAAAAAAGCCCTTGACATAGGGAAACATACATATTTCTTTCTCCAAAAATTCTTTCCAGTTTTCTAAAATCTAGGCAAGGAGATTGCTCAACTTTGGCCACAATTTTGTGAATCTATAAATTACGGCCTGATTTTGCAAAAAATCCTCCCTTTCGTCAACAAATCCATCCAAACAAATCCATCCAAACATATTTCTGGTGTTGACGCAAAAACCCTAACAGGTACGGTGCACCCTGTTTGAGTGGGACCACCATTAATAATGGGATCGAGACCCCTAACACCCTGGTGCGAAGCTTGCTGCTATAGAGGATATTTTTGGTAGCAGGCAGGGGGCGAGAGGGGCAAGTTGTGAGCCGTAGCCTCTAAGTTTAGGGCATTTTTAAAATTGTGATTTATGAACAGGTCTAGAGGCCCATGCCTCTAATGTTGAGGTCTAGGGCATAAATATAAACCTTTTAAATCAGAACTCTCTAGAGTATTCCACTAAAATAATAATCTGCGAAATCTATTTCTTAATGTATTTATTAACAAAGTATTCCTTGATATGCTTCCACATTTTGCATACATGTCTACCAGGGCACCTGCAACCTTAACATTTGTCAAAACCTCTAGTCTTTATCGTTAATAGATGTTTCCACCTTCTTCTAGTACTTTAGGACGCAAGAATGATGGCAAGGTTAAGAGATCATAGGTGGATTCTTAACTGTCTTTTGAATTTGACTAATTTGTAAAGTCTATTGTGAAATCTATCTAGTGCGTATGTTTGCAACTACAGTTCATTGAGGCATTTTGTCAAACTATTTACATGCCCTGGCTGTACTTCCTCTCATTATAAATATTTGTCATTGGAAACTATATCCTGTGCTAAGTTGTTTTTTTTCCCTTTTTCTTGGCTTAGTGAGAGAGGATGTTGGCTATGTGATGAGGGTGGTTTCCCAGCAGTGAATGCATATCTGTATCCAGCGACAACTGGCAGCTCACACGTGTATGGAAAACTCAGAGAATGCCTTACGCAAGACCTAAAATGAAAAAACTGTTGAGGGAAAAGCAAAAATGGCGACAGAGCGGTTTCTGACTACCAGAAGAAACGGAAAAACTGTGCACTGCCGAATTATCGAACAAAACGGAATATTTCGATTCTCATTTAAATAGCATATCGGCTAATAATAAATAGTTAAAAGAGAAAAATATAGTAGTCAGTGAATATAACGGTCGCCTTGCACTGTATTAACCATTCTTTACAGATGCCGAAGTATGAGGGACATTCACTGTACAAAAGAGCTCATTATTGGGCCGGTGAAATCAAGTCCTGTAGACTTCAAATACGTGTCTATATGAGAGTGGTGCAAATCGCAGATAAATTGCAGTATGAGGATGCAAATCGATTACAATCGCGCTCTCTCTGTATGAATTCATAATAGATTTGATTTGCGCCTTCTTTGCTTGGTCGAATACAGCAGAACGTATGAATATGATGATGCAGCACGAAGGAAGAGGAGATTCCTCGGACCACCGACGAGCGGCGGCACTTAAACGAGTGCAAAAGCTGGCAGAGGAGGATGCGGTGGTGTTGTTCAGCAAAAGTGGGTGCGCCATGTGCGTGGCGGCAAAGGCTCTCCTCTCCTCCGTTGGAGCGCATCCCACCATCCACCAACTGGACAAACAGCTCACACTGCTCCCTGCTCCCTGCGGGGAGGAGATGGAGGCCGCTCTGCTCACACTACTTCCTGCTCCCCCTTCCGTTCCTGCAGTTTTCATCGGCGGAAAGCTGCTGGGAGGGATGGAGCAACTTATCGCTTATCACATTAGAGGTTCTCTGCTGCCTCTCCTGATAGAAGCCGGAGCCTTGTGACTGCCTCTAACTGCTACGATCTCAAGGCTTTAAAGCCAAATTTTGGATGCATTCTCGATCACTTGGTTAGACTCATGTCGTTTAATGTCCTCACTTCTTGAACGTTTTGTCATTGTTTGTTAGCTGCCTTTATCTGGTAACAGTCCCAGTAGTGAACGATGAAAATGGTTATTTTCTTTGCGATGATAAACATTTCATACCTTTTTTCAGTCTGTAGAGATGGTACGAATTATTTATCTTTTTTTTACTAAATATGCACTGTTAATGAAAAACTGCTGTGCACTTTAGGATAATTTTTTCTTTTCTAGCCTTTCGCTCCGAATGGTATTTTTTAAACTTGCCCTTCTAAGAACGGGGGTTTCAGTAGTTCTTTTTGTAACAAGTGCAATTGCAGCACCCGGAGTAAGTTATAAAATGTAATGTTTGAATTATGTGCCTTACCAGCATGGAGTATGGTTTGATATAGAAATTCTTGCACATACATACGCCTGTTACTGTTAACTGTTTTTCAAGCTTGGTAGTCTGTTCTTAATTGGCTATAGCAAATTGAAGTCTTATGCAAATCTGATTAGGGCCGTGTAAACTGGCAAAGTTAAACTCAAAAAGCATATTGATCAGGTTTAGGTTTTGTCCAATCTCAGGTTTAGGTTTATTTAAAAAGTAGAATTACATTGTTTTCTGAAGGAAAAAAATTAAAGTTATATTATTTAATAATATACATGCCTCTATGTTAAGTTGTTGAAAGATATGGATGATGGTTGTAGGTAGAAGTTCCCAGCTTCAACCTGTGGGAATGTGAAGTCGAAAAGTCACCGTAGACTTTGCTTTCTCCTGCCAATAATTGTCCCTTGAGTTTCCTTCGGAGACCATATGGATAATGTAATAAATATGATGCATATGTTGCTGTTGATGTAATGTGAAAAATAGAGATAATGTAATAAATATGATGCATATGTTGCTGTTGATGTAATGTGAAAAATAGAGATAATAAAAAGAGATTTGTTTCACGTGGATGTAGCCAAATTGGTAAACCACCTAAATTCTATGTCTATGTATTGTTTTGCATTTACATTTGTTCATTTTGTAATGTGGAAGATGTTGGGAAATGAGGTGTATCAACCTTGCATATCTCCCGTAGCATTATTTGTATTTAGTATTTTCCCACAGTAGTTATTGTTTCTATTTAGCTCCAAAATAATGTAGGGGCATTTGAATTCTTAATTGACACTTTTGCCACATGTCAGTGCCTTGAAAATTGAAAAATTAGTTGTCAAAAGATGCCCACAGGGTAGTATATCATGAAAGACTATTTTTAGCGATATTATGACAGATTCTATGACAACTGTAAGGGTCAAAAATAGGGGAGAATATTTTGGACATGAGAGCCTAATTTTAGACTGGAATCTCATTTTTTTGGGCACTACATCTCATGAGAGGTTTTGCACATGGTTTTGAAAACCACATAATGGTTTCTTGGTTGTGAGAGGTCTATTAATTGAAAGCTTGAGGAGAAGTTTGTGTGAGGAGAGTTTTATACGCTTTGGAGTGGGATTTTTTACTTGAAAGGGTTTTCCCTACTTATATTGGTGTCTCTTCTCTTATGTCTATCTTTCTTCTATTCTTCTTCTTTTCATGTTCTTAAAGTGTTAATTTATATGTCGTTATACTGCTGAAATTTATGTAGATCTGTAAGCTACATTATCTTTCCTCTAAGGGTTAATGAGATGGGAAATCAACTATGTCTATTTAAGAAAAATATAGGATATTGTAAGGTGCATGCTAGGTTCTCTTTTCCCTTTCAATTGGTATAAGAACTACAGTGGTTCCATGGTTGCATGAGATTGCATGTGTTGGTTCCATGGTGTTTTAGGTTCTGGATATTTCTTCTGTTGTGATTTCTTAGCCTGGCAAGCTTGAGGGAATATATAGGGAGGAATTGACTAATTATTAATCCTTGTTTGAGTGGAAGTCTTAAAGTTGATCTTGTTTTCAGGCTACAGTAAGCATTTGAAGGATGGAGAAGATGGAGTATTATGGAGTTGATCATGTGGTTAGATTTAATATGATATTGATCTGGAGCTCCTATTTGATAGTATGTAATAACCCTCATGCATAGTGGAACTATGTTCTATCATTTAGTGATAACTTTAAGAAATCCCCCCTAAAAAAAGATATAAAATTCTAGCGAATCTTTTATTTTTTTGGAAGAAAATATTAATTTCTATTGGCGAATCTTTCCTATATTTAAAAAAAAAAAATAGTTTTATTGGCGAATTATTTTAAGTCACTAGAAACTTGTAGAAAATCCTAGCAAATCTTGACGAAAAATAGGCAAATGCATTGATTACCATGGTAGATCCTTCATTTTTTTTTAAAAAAAAATTCCTATGGAAAAGTAAGTGCGTGAGGGTGGTAGTGATTGACTAGTTTAAGGTATAGTGCTTGTGTCTATAATTCCTTAATTCCTTAATATTTTAAATCAAACATTGAATATTTTAAATTAGTCCTAACTTATTTTTCACCACCTTTGATTTTATTTATAATCTCACAGTTTGGGTTCAATTCTTTGGGCCAAGATGTACTTGTGAAGCTCCAATGCCCATGGGGCCTGAAATTGCATTTAGGTCATTGATCTCAATGGAGATCAAAGGGCTAAATACAATTTTAGGCCCCATGGGCATTGGAGCTTCGCAGGTACATTTTGGACTGCAGAATTTAACCCCAACCATTATATTATAAATTGAGATCAACGACCCAAATACAATTTTGGGCTCAATGGGCATTGGAGATCCATGGGTACATTTTAACCCATGGAATACAACCCCAAACATTAGATTATAAATAAAATCAATGGTGGTGATTAAAAATTAGCAATATGACCCTAATGTAACCAGTAAATATATAATTTTATTGGAAAATTAATTTCATTTTCTACTATAACTTATAAAATTTAGGCAAATCTAATCTAATTAGGTATTAAATATTGTGGTGAATCTTTGAGTTTAAAAGTTTAATAAAATAAATGTTATGGCGATTTAGCTAGGACTAAAATAAAATTTTGTAAAAATGTGGCGATTCGTGTTGCATTATAGCTTGTACTATTAGCCAAATTTTGAATCACCAATTTCAACTATTATCCAATTGGCGAATATTAGCCACTAAAAAAATCACTGCTATCATTCTATGGTCGTCTACAGCAAAGTATTCATGTTGGGTATTTGTTCTTGGCTCCCTAATAACATGGAGAAACTTGGGTTGTAATGACTATGGTTAAATGTACTTATGTTGGCTGCTTGGTTTTAGTCCCTAGCATTGAAAGGTATTGTTTTGTTAACCTCAAATACATGTAGGCTGTGGAGTTGATAATTGGATGATCTGAAAACTTTTGGAATAGCCTAGCTCCTCCATATGCTTGTACATTGTGGTGGTTGTGGAGTTGGCCTACAAGTGGGCCTAGGGTTCCTAGACCTCTACTTCCTTTTGGTTGGTTGTACTTGCATGTCTTAGTTTCATATTGATTTGATCTGAGGGTTTTGTTGATTTTTCCATTCAAAGTCTATGGTTATGCTTATCTATGTTATTCCATTGTTCTGGTATAGTTGTTATTGGTGGTTTTCAGACTTGTGGGTTTTGTAGATGATAAGTGGATATGGATTTACATGTATGTCAGTGACATGGTGGTTTTGTACATTCTACATGGTTAATCAAAACTTGTGGTTTCATAGATCCATGAATAAACTATTTTTCGGATTATGATTCCTTGGGGGTGGTTCTGGATGTAACGTAGTTACAGGTTTGCATGTATGCTTCATGCATGTTGTGAGGAGGTTTGTAGCCATCTTGGTGTGGAGATGTTGGTATGTGATTAGTCACTCAAAATTTCTGTAGTGTTTGTTTGATGGGTTCCTTGACTATGGTTACTCATATGTGGACTTCTTTGGAAAATCAAATATGTGGTTGATTTGGTGTTTAAGTCTTGTGGTCTACATGTTATCTTCTTATTATCTCAGTTTACAGGTTACTAATGTGATGATGAGTTTTCATGTTTCATGTTTGGGATCTATGAGATATGTAGTTTTGTGGGCTGAACACCTATTTGATTACAGTGGGATAACTCAGATGTTGACTATCTATATCCACAAGATTGATTCAATATTTATGCAAACTTTGTTAGTTGGCCTTGTCTATGGTCATTTGTGCATTGGTATATTGCATTTAGATGAGAGAGTGGATGATTAGAGTGCCTGGATAGTTGGTTAATGGGACTTGTAGCATGTTTATCATTATGTCATGGATAGATTGGTTACCCAATTTAGTGTGAGATTTTGACAGTAATCGTTTTATTTTCTTCACTTGGAGATCTTGGTTCTACTTTATTCTTTTGTATTGTTGATGTTGCAGGTGAAGTATTTGATTGTTTTAGAGCCATGGATTATCTTCATTGAGAGGATGGTTATCATAATGCCTTGATAAGCTTGGTATCACAGTTTCAGTAGGAGCTTTAGTAGTGATGAGGATCTATCACTTGATGATGGATGATCCTCTACAATAGTTGTAGGTGTCATGGTGAGGCTTTTGGATTATGATTCTTATATGCTGTGAAATTATTTTGACCTCTTGAGTTCCATTGTTAGAGGATAGTTATCTTCATGTCATTGGAGATGGTATTATGCCATGATGAATTCTTATTTCTAAGATTGGAGTTTTGGCATGATGGTGCCCCTTTGGCAAGATATGTTCATTGGAGCAGGTATTGATCTCCTAGGAGGAGATGTTAGATCATGATGTAATGTATGTTCCTAGATTTTGCAGACATGCAGTGGGAGCTTTGACAGTGATTTGGTGAAGTTTTCTTTGGTTTTGAGTATTGATCATTTGCTTGAAGCTTCATGATTTTGTATAATACATTTGAAGTTGGCATGTACTAGTTGATGGATGCTCATCAATACTAGAGAGACTTGAGGTGAGGTTAGAGATTTCTTGTTATGGGGATCATGTGTTGGAATGGTGAAATTTTAGTAGAATGACCAAGGAGCCTTCACTTGTTATGGATATGAGCTCGTGTTTGGAGCTAAGAGGAGATTGTTCTTGGAGAGATTCTATGAGGCTTAGTGTATCTTAGTGGATCATTCTCATTCCCCACTCTCAGTCCACTCAGTAAAAAATGATCTGATAGGTATTGCCCATGTTATTTCAGATTCATTTTGTTTTATGCTTTGATTTCTCATGGATATGGATCTTGAGCTATAGTTTCTAGTTCTAGAGGGTTCATTTGAGGATTACTCGGCATCTTTATTTCCTTAGGTATATGGTTTGTTTTATGAGAAGTTTTGGAGATGTTATTGGGCTGAATTCCTATTTGTGGAATGAATCTTTTACATTTGATCTTCCTTGGTTAGACAAGCTTACATCATTTTTTGGTTATATGAGATATATATGTTTTGTTTGATCTAATGAGATTGAATAATTGGGTGTTGTTAAGGATTTTCAATTGGGGTCTTGTGAAGAAGGTCTTACTTGGCACATCTTAGCACTTGGTGGTGTTGGTAGAAGGACATGATATGGTTTGCAATTTCTCTTTATGGTCTCATGTTTCTTCCTAGAGGTTCTTATTCATCTAGTATGATCACTAGGTATGTGGTCATCTCCTGTTGTTGTACATTATTGTTTTTTAGCAACAATATGTGTTCTTTTATTGTATATCATTTGAGATGTGGAGGACTTGGGAGAAGTGGATAAGATCAAAGGTGAGAGAGTGACTAGAAAACTATTGGTGTAAGTATATTCTATTTTGCAATAGGTTGGTTGCAGTTTGTAGATCATTCTGATTGTTCTTTGTATTACATGATTTGATGATAAGCCATGCTTTAATGTAAGTGTTGATTGGTAGACAATGTGTTGCTTTGGTTGACATTGCTCATG